>CP123725.1:0-1355000 GCA_029906385.1 Neofusicoccum laricinum
AACTAACCTAACATGCCTCCGGCGGCCGGCTGAGCCGGGCTCCTCTCGGACGGGTTAGCGGGCCCCTTCTCTTTCTTTCTTTTTTTTTCTTTCTTTTTTCTTTTTCTTTTCTTTTTTTTTCTTTTTCTTCTCTCTTTAATCTATTCGATTATACTATAATTATTACTTATATTATTATTACTACTATTTCTATTTTATTAAATATTATTTTTTTTAATTTTATTCTTTTTTTTTATCTCTATTAAAAAAGTATACTCGATTTTTTTTTTCTTTTTAGTTTTATATTTTTACTTCTATATTTATTCTTATTAAATTTATTATTTTCTATTGAACAATAAGGGTTCACAGCAGCGGTATAGAGATAGTCTACGATAAGTCGTTTAATTCTTCTACCTATTAGCGGCACACGGAAGATATACGTGTGCGTTACGTGCTACGCTAAACCCTAATTGGTCCTCGTTAATCGGATCCTTCTCGGCATTGGCTTCCCTTTAGATATAGGGCTTAAAAGCTAACTCGCTTAGTTAGCTAAAATCTATCTAGGTATAGTAGCCCTTAGGCTGTTTATTTAATACTCCTACTTAGCCGTAGAGCGTCGGCTGCAAACCTAGCTATTAGATAAAGCTAGTAAAGCGGTCTCTTACTAGAGGTTTAGTTAGCCCGTCCGCCACTATATCCTTACTATAAATATACTCGATCTGCACTCGATTCCTTTAAACAAGGTCTCGAACATTGTAATAGTACACGTCGATATACTTTAACCGTTTATGCACGTAAGGGTCCTTCGCTAGGGCTAACGCGGCCTAATTGTCTCCCTTTAGACTTATAGTGCTGTTAAACTTCTCGTTCTCGAATAGTACTACACGATAAGGAGATAACCTAAGGTATTCGCCTACGCCTATCTCTCGAAGTAGTTGTGTAAGCCACTAAGATTCCTTAGCGTAGGCGGATATTACTATATACTCGGCTTCTATAGTAGAGGTAGCTACTAATCTTTACTTTTAGCTCCTCTAGCTAATAGGACCGTTACCGAGTAGGAAGATATATCTAAGGATGGACTTCCTATCTATTTTATCTATAGCGTAGTCCGAGTCCGAATACTCTATAAGCCCTATACTCCCACTATCCCTGTAGACTATCCCGAGATCGGCTGTTAATCTAAGGTACCGTAGTAGGCCCTTAAGTATATAGCCGTAATATTCTACTAGATTACTTAGATATTGGCTTAGCCGGCTAATTGGGAACGCGATGTCTAGACGCGTGAGAACCGTAAGGTATATCAGCTTTCTAATAGTATACTAATACTCTTTTAGGTCGATTCGCTTATCGTTTAGCCTAGAGGGGCGGAGAGCGTCGTATCCGTTTAGCGGTAGCGTTACTAGTCTTAACTTATCCTTTTCCATGTAAAGAGTTTGAAGTGTTTCTTATAAATAGTAGGACTGATTAAGACGTAGCGTTCTGCTCTTTCTATTACGAGTAACTTTAATACTAAGGATCTTCTTTATCTTCCCTAGGTCCTTAATCTTAAAGACCTTACTGATAGCGGTTTTAAACCAGATAATATCCTTAATCTTTAGAGCAGCGATTAGGATGTTATTAACGTAGACTAGTAAGATGATTTTTCTTTCGTAATAGATAAGTAGGTAGGGGTCGGCTGCGCTCTAACGGAAACTAAGATCTTTAAGCGCTCTAATGCAGTTATTATTCTAATCTCGTGCGGCTTGTTTAAGGCCGTATAGGCTGCGTAGGAGTTTAAAGACCCTTCCTAGTTTAACTATTACTCCCTCTAGAGGGGCTATATAGATATCTTCTTAGAGACGTGACTTAGTAAAGGCATTGTTGACGTCAACCTAGTAGAGCTCTAAGTTAAGGAGCCCTACGATTACTAGAAACGTTCGAAGCGTCTCGTAACGAACGGTTAGAGTAAAGGTATCCCAGAAGTCGTATCTAAATCGTTGGGTGAATCCTCGTGTAATAAGGCGAGCTTTAGCCTTTTTAAGCGAGCCGTCGGTATTAAGTTTTGGCTTAAATACCCACTTACTTGTTACAATATTTACTCCCTTTAGCGGGACGGCTTCTTCCTAAGTTCTATTGCCTGTAAGAGTAGTAAGTTCATCCTCTATAGCGCGTTACTATAGGGTACTAAATTGTAGGTCTCCTACTACTTCCTTATAGGTCTTGGGGGTTGGGATCTCTAGTCTAATAATCGTCCGGAGTTGTGTAGATAGTGCGTAAAACACTTACGCTTCCGGCTCCTTATAGCACTTAAGTAGTATTTAGCTAATAAGTGTAAATAGGCTCCGTAGTACCTTTAGTTCTAGCTCGTCTGTAGATAAGTCCTCCGGCGATCTCTTTCGTTTAGGGATAAAGACTCCCCTAAACCTTTATATTCTAGGGGTACTGCTTAGTATAGCGTCCTAATTATCTAGTTAACGGTCTTATTCCTCTCTTTTAGCAGCCGGGGGCTGCGGTTCTTACTAACTTTCGTTAGTAGTAACCGCTTTACTAGCTTCTAGCTGCTAGGCTTCTTTCTCTTCCTCTACGGGAGGCTCTGAAGCAAAAAGGACTTTTCGCGGACGTCTAACTAGACGTCTCTCGGGGATAGTATTTGACGTTGGTTTAACCTTAAGGTTTAGGTTAATATCCTCTCCTTTTTCTTACTCTATAAACCTTACGCTATGGCTACGGATTACCCTTCGAAGGTCTAGGGCCTATAGACGATAATATTTTTCTATTTCGTCTATATATCCTATAAATACTCCTACTCTTCCTCGGTCTATTAACTTATTATGTCTAGATCCGACTAGAAGAGACTTTAGATCAACGTAGGAGTATACCTTACAGCCCTAAACACGTATATAGTCGATACTTAGCTTTTAACCAGTAAACGCTTCTTTAGGGCTTATAGGTTTTCCGTTAATAAGAGGTCCAGCAGTAGTCCGATTCCGTAGGTATACGTTAGTCTCGGCTGCCTCTACCTAGAACTTAACTAGGAGCTTTGCGTCTTTTAGTATTACCCTAACGTTAGTCTCGGTGGTCTGGATGGCTCGTTTAGCTACACCATTCTGACTTAACTAGTGGGGAATAGTATACTAAGGAATAATTCTAAGGGTTACGTACTACTAGTTAAGAAGTAACTTTAACTCGGTAGCGTTGTCGCTACGGATAGCGAGTAGTTTAGCTCCCCCTTAGAGTTCTACCTTTAGACGCCACTATCGTAGGGCGTTTAGCGCGTCTTCCCTTCTCTTAAGCGCGATTGTCTAAACCTTCCTTAAGTAATTGTCTACGATTTCAAGAAAGTAGGAATATCCCGCCTAGGAAGTTAGTAGCGGGCCGCAAACATCGATTAAAATAAGTAATAAGCTCGCGGCTTTCCTATTACTTACGTAGTATCCCTTCTTATTCTTAATCTTGGTAAGGGTATATATACTACACACGTAGTCTTCCTCTTTTAGCGTAAGGATCGGGTCGGCGAGAGTTATAACCTTATGTAGTTCTCCTAGCTTCTTAGTTCCTATATAGGCAAACCTTCGGTGCTAGAGTTCGAATCGATTCCTTAACGAATCTGCCTTCGGTTCTAGCGTATCGGGTAATTGCTTTAACCCGGCGTTAGTTATATCGTTGTCCTTATCTGACTGGGTAGGCTCTAGTGATCTTAAGATAGGTTACTGCTCGGCACAGTAGGTAGACAGCGCTTTTAGGTTTACGCGGTCTACTATATAGACTCCCCCATTCTTAGGTGTACTAAGAATAGTATTATTGTCTTAATCCTTAAGGTAGAGGCACTTATCGTTAAAGCTTCCCTTAAGGCCGCTCTTGCATAGCTATCGGCCTGAAAGGAGGTTTACACTAAGCTTTAGGATATAGAGTATAGAAGTTAAACGAATAGAATTACCGCGCCTATCTAGTAACATGGCTGAGCCGACGTAGTCGGCGTATAGCACTCCCCTACTAACTTTAATCGTTCGCCTTATAATACGTGTTAGAGGTCCACTAAAAAGTTAGGGTTTATTAGTTATATATACTAAGGCGGCAGAATCCGCTATCTAGTGTTCTCTAGGGATCTTACTAGTGGCGGTTCTAGAGAGGGCGGTAATTTCGTCTAATACTTCTTCGTTATAGCTGCTAGATTCTTCGCCTATAGCAGCTAGGTCCTGGGTATCATCCTTCTCGTTGGCCGAGAAGGCCTTTAACTGGTTAATTTGCCTCTAGAGTTCTTGGATTTGTTTCTCGGCTCTAGAGCGGGCTTTCTACGATCGGCGCTTCTTTACGGTCTCCTTAGCTGCCGGAAGTTGAGGGCAGTCGAGGATACGGTAGCGTCTATCGTAGAGATAACACTGAAGTGGCCGCCTATTAGAGTCTAACTCGGGTTTAGACAGGTAGGGGCGGCGAGAGGGTTTAAACGCCTTCTTTATAAGTATAGCTATATTATTAGCTTTTAGCTGTGCCTCCTTTTCCTTCAGTATTTGTAATACCTGAAGAGTAGTGAGATTTAGTTAGGTGTTAACCGAGTCTCGGATTGTTATATACTCTTATAGTAATACCTAAAGGAGCTAGTCGAGCCGAGCTTTCTTACTTAAAAAAGACTTATACTCTAGTAGGGTAACGGCGATTTTCCTCCTAAGTGTCGCGAGTTGGGTCCAGGCTTCGCTAATTGTGGTTCCCTCTTAGAACTGGAAGTTGATAAAAGATTAAAGAAACTACCTTCGAGTAACTTATAGTTTAATTTTATACTTTTCCTTAAGAGATTCCTAGATCAGCCTTGACTCTTCTAGCTCTCGGACTCGCTCGCGATCATCTTTATTAATGTAAATGCGTAGCCAGTATCTGGCCTTCGCGTCGTCTCTTTCTAAATTGAACCTAAGCCCGGGGCTTGTTGTTGCAGTAACTATATGGAATAGTCCCTCTCCTTAAAGCTACTCCTTTATTAAAGAGAACCAGTCGTCTTTATTATTATAGGAGAGGACCGGGATAGGACGACGCTTAGTAAAGTCTTACGAAGATATAGCGAAGGGGAAGGTATATTTCGAAATAAAGTAATCGAAAGAGTTATAAACGCAGTAAAATAAGTATACTACGGTTAATCGGGTCTAGGCTATTAGACTTAAAAGTTAGGGTAAAGAGTTGTTAAAGCGAAATAGCAAGATACTATAGTCCGGCAAGTTAAGCGTTTATCGGATTTTCGATTAAATCGTCTGCTCCTCTTAAGGTATAGATAGATAACGAGGTGGCTATTTCTCCTAGCACAAGCCTAGGCCTTAGGCGATAGCTTCCTAAAATATACTTGTTTCTCCTCTTAACGGAGACCGTATCTAGCTACCGGTACTAGGTTACTTACAGACCGACTATAGAGGCAACACGTCTTTTCGCAAACGTTTACGGGATCTAACACCTAGCGGGAACGCTCAGACTGCTCTAGTAGGTACACGAACCCGGGCTTATAACCTATTAAACAATAAGGGTTCACAGCAGCGGTATAGAGACAGTCTATAATAAGTCGTTTAATTCTTCTACCTATTAGCGGCACACGGAAGATATACGTGTGCGTTACGTGCTACGCTAAACCCTAATTGGTCCTCGTTAATCGGATCCTTCTCGGTATTAGCTTCCCTTTAGATATAGGGCTTAAAAGCCAACTCGCTTAGTCAGCTAAAATCCACCCAGGTATAGTAGCCCTTAGGCTGTTTATTTAATATTTTCTATTTTTTTTTTTATATTAATCTTATTTTTATTAGTTATACTAATTATTATTTTATTACTTAAATTTTTTCTTTAGTTTAATTATTACTATTATATTTTTATTTATAGTTCTAGCTATCTTTTTTATTATATCTTTAATTATTTTTTTTATTATATTTTTATCTATTTTTTTAATTATATATCTAGCTATTTTTTTTTTAATACTTTTAATTACTTTTTTTATTATATCTTTACTACTTTTTTCTTTTACTACTACTCTTTTTACTAGTATTCTTACTATTATTTTCTTTACTAGTACTTTTTCTACTAACTCTTATTCTAGTTAAAATTACTAATTTTTATTTTAATCTAAAATTACTAACTCTTATTTTATTCTTACTAACTATAAAAACTTCTATATTAAATTATTATTTTTTACTTCTATTACTTCTTAATTTCTATTTAATTTCTTTTTTTTTATACTTTTAAATTATTTTTTATTAACTATAATACTTTATTTACTTAAACTACTACTAATTAAATCTATTATTCTTCTTCTATTTTTATTTATAATAGTCTATCTATTACTTCTTTCTAGTTTTTATATTTCTAGTTCTAATTCTAGTTCTAGTTCTAGTTCTAGTTTTAATTTTTAGTTCTACTTCTAGTTCTACTTCTAGTTTTATTTCTAGTTTTTTTTAGTTGTAGTATTAGTTCTAGTCTTAATTTTTTTTTTTTAATTTTTCTAGTCCTTCTAGTTTTTTTACTTCTCTCTAGTTATAGTTCTAGTTTTATTTTTTTTTTAATTCTTCTAGTTCTTCTAGTTCTTCTACTTCTAGTTCTATCTCTAGTTTTAGTTCTAGTTTTAATTTTTTTTTAATTCTTCTAGTTCTTCTAGTTTTTCTACTTCTACTTCTACTTCTTTAAGTTCTTCTAGTTTTTCTACTTCTAGTTCTATCTCTAGTTCTAGTTCTAGTTTTAAATTTTTTTTTTTAATTCTTCTAGTTCTTCTAGTTTTTCTACTTCTAGTTCTATCTCTAGTTCTAGTTCTAGTTTTAATTTTTTTTTAATTCTTCTAGTTCTTCTAGTTTTTCTACTTCTACTTCTACTTCTTTAAGTTCTTCTAGTTCTTCTAATTTTATTTCTACTTCTAGTTATAATACTAGTTCTAACTACTTCTACTTTTAACTCTAATTTTAATTCTAGTCCTAGCTTTAATTCTAGTTCTAGTTATTTTAAATCTATATTTTACTAAGATATTCTAGTAATCTATCTTTATCTTTATCTCTATCCTCTACCGCTATTACTACTACTACTACCGCTACTACTTCTTTTACTACTACTCTCGCTACTTCTACTACTCTCGCTACTACTACTACTACTACTACTATTACCGCTACTTCTACTACTCTCGCTACTACTACTACTACTACTACTACTACTTCTACTACTCCTACTACTACTGCTCTAACTGCTGCTGCTTCTACTACGAATCCGACTTTCGACCGGGCCCTAGCGAAATTCTACTTTCGACCGCTCTCCGGCGAAATCTAACTTTTAGCTACTACTATCGCTGCTACTACTACTTCTACTACTACTCTCGCTACTACTGCTCCTACTACTCCTACTACTACTGCTCCTGCTGCTGCTGCTGCTTCCACTTCGAATCCGACTTTCGACCGCTTCCTAGCGAAATTTAACTTTCGACCGCTCCCCAGCGAAATTCCACTTTCGACCGCTTCCCAGCGAAATTCCACTTTCGACCGCTCCCTAGCGAAATTCCACTTTCGAAATCTGACTTTTAGCGGCTACTTCTACTACTTCTACTGCTCCTGCTACTACTACTACTACTGCTACTGCTGCTACTCTCGCTATTACTGCTGCTGCTGCTACTGCTCTCGCTGCTACTGCTACCGCTGCTTCTACTACTACTCTCGCTACTGCTGCTCTCGCTACTACTGCTACCGCCGCTTCTGCTACTACTCTCGCTGCTTCTACTGCTGCTCTCGCTACTTCTGCTACTACTACTCTCGCTACTGCTCTCGCTGCTGCTACTACTGCTGCTGCTCTCGCTGCTACTACTACTCTCGCTGCTGCTGCTCTCGCTGCTACTGCTACCGCCGCTTCTACTGCTACTCTCGCTGCTTCTACTGCTCTCGCTGCTTCTACTACTACTCTCGCTACTTCTGCTGCTCTCGCTGCTGCTACTACTACTACTACTCTCGCTGCTACTGCTACCGCCGCTTCTACTGCTGCTCTCGCTGCTGCTGCTGCTCTCGCTGCTGCTACTACTCTCGCTATTGCTGCTACTGCTGCTGCTACTACTACTGCTCTCGCTGCTACTACTACTACTGCTACTGCTGCTCTCGCTGCTGCTGCTACCGCCGCTTCTGCTACTACTCTCGCTGCTGCTGCTACCGCCGCTTCTGCTACTACTCTCGCTGCTTCTACTGCTGCTCTCGCTACTACTACTGCTCTCGCTGCTACTACTGCTCTCGCTATTGCTACTACTGCTGCTGCTACTGCTACTGCTGCTCTCTTCTGCTACTGCTCTCGCTGCTTCTACTGCTCTCGCTACTTCTGCTACTGCTCTCGCTGCTTCTACTACTGCTCTCGCTATTGCTACTACTACTACTGCTACTGCTGCTGCTCTCGCTGCTACTGCTACCGCCGCTTCTACTGCTGCTCTCGCTGCTTCTGCTGCTCTCGCTACTTCTGCTACTGCTCTCGCTGCTTCTACTACTCTCGCTGCTTCTACTACTCTCGCTGCTGCTACTACTACTACTCTCGCTGCTGCTACTACTACTACTCTCGCTGCTGCTGCTGCTGCTGCTGCTGCTTCCACTGCGAATCCGACTTTCGACCGTGCCCTAGCGAAATCTGACTTTTGACCGGGCCCTAGCGAAATCTGACTTTTGACCGGGCCCCAGCGAAACCTGACCAACCGCCGGGCCTCCTGGCCGGTATATAAGTCCATCCTCCCTCCTCCTCCTCCTCTTTCTTCTTACTAACCTTCCCCCTCTCCACTCTTTCACCTCGCCACCCAACAACCTCCCTCCCCATCTCACCATCCAACATGTCATCCCAGCCCCAGCTCGAGCCCGCCAACGTAGCCTCCTCCCAGATCTCCACCCTGGTCTACTCAATTATGGAAGCCAGTGCACGCCTATAAGTCTGAAAACTCCAGCCTAGCCCCCGTACGAAGCCGGTTTGAAGTCCATATAATAATACTAACTAAGTAGTAACACCCATCTCGACCTCGACGCCGACGAAGCTAGCAAGCGGGAGTTTTTCCGTTAAGCTCTATAAACGGCTAAAGTATAATTAATTATATCTCTTTTCTCCTCTTCTACCTTCTCTTGCCATCGACGATAATAATAACCTAAAATAATAGCCCTATATCCGGCTAGCAGCTTTGTTCGTTAAAAAAGCTACCGCCGCCGGCGAACCACTTTCGCCCGAAGAACTCGCCTTAGCTTATAGTAACTACGAGCTTGCCCGGAATATCATACAGCTCGTCTGGACGACGGCTAATAACGTACGTTTCGTCCTTTCTTTTCTTCTTTCCTTCTTTTCTTCTTTCCTTCTTTTCTTCTTTTCTTCTTTCCTTCTTTCCTTCTTTCCTTCTTTCCTTCTTTCCTTCTTTCCTTCTTTCCTTCTTTTCTTCTTTCCTTCTTTTCTTCTTTCTTGTTTATAGCTATTGCTAACCCGTTCTCTTAAAACTAAAATAGCTTAGCGAAGCTGCCGTCTCCTTCGCCTTCTAATGCGCCCGGAATGAACGCGGCTACGGGCCAACGAATCTGCTCGAAGATCTCGAAATGTATCGAGATGCCGTTCAAGCCTTCTACGACGGTCTAACCGCGGACGGCGAATAAAGACTAGAAGAACCGCGCTAGAATCTTCTCTATACTCTACATCTAGATCTAGATCTAGATCTAGATATAAACTAGCTCGCTAAATCTATTCTACTTCTCGTCTCTATTCTACCGTCTCGCTCTACTACTTACTACTTACTATATACCAGCTTGGAGCTTTATTATTTATTTTATTTTTATATATACATATATATATTATTTCCCCCTCCCCTTTCCCCCTCTCCTCCCCTCCCCTCCCCTTTTCTACTCCTCCGTTAAGCTCTCTACTCTCCCTATCAGCCATAAAAACTCCCGGGCTAAGTTGTTACTCTCGAGCTCATCCTTCCTCCATCTCTGTCCGAGATGTCCTAGTAGTAACTTATCTCTATCTCTATCTCCATCTCCGCCCTCTACCACCGTCACTCCCACCACCTCTTCCAGCCGTAACCACCACCTCTTCCACACCGTCTGATACCCGTGCTTGATCCCGCATAGTGTACCCATCATCACCCCGAAGAACTGGCACTCGCTACCGTGAACCTGCCGCCACCCCTGCCCGCCATTACCCTCCTATCTGTTGCAAATTGCCTGTGGCACCCCGCAGCGAAAGCAGCCCGAGTACCTCTCAAACTTGATCCTTCCCTGTATCTCGCGCCTCTCCCTGTCTGCCTGCCTACCCTGCTTAGTTGGACAGTGGCTAACGCTATGCTGGTCTTCCCTGCCTGCTGCCTTGTATACTAAACACACCCCCTTCCACCTCTGCAGCTTTCTCTGAAGTAGCTCTGCATCTGCATACGCCTGTTGTGTCTGCCTGGCCTGCCTTGCCCTTATTCCTACCTGCTGCTGCTGCTGCCTTTGAAACTCCTGCCTGTCTGATTCTCTTTGTTGCGTACTTTGAAACTCCTGCCTGTCTGATTCTCTTTGTTGCGCACTTTGCTCTTCCTCCTGCTGTCTTTCCTGCCGGCTTTCCTGCTGATTTTCCTGTTGCTTCTCTCTTTGCTGCTGATTTTCCTGCTGCCGCCTTCTCTGCTGCTCTCTTTGATGCTGCTCCCTTTGCTGCTGCTCCCTTTGCTGCTGCTGCTGCAACTGTCGCTGCTGGTGCTCCCTCCGCTGCCGCTGCTGCTGCTGCTGGTGCTCCCTCTGCTGCCACTGCTGCTCTTGCTGCTTTTGCTGCTGCTGCTGCCACTGCTGCTGCTGCTTCCTTTGCTGCTGCTGCTCCCTCTGCTGCTCCCTCCACTGCTGCTGCTGCTGCTCCCCCCTCCACTGCTGCTGCCCCTGCTGCCGCCGCTGCTGGTACTGGTCCACCCTCTGTTCTTCCTCTACCTCCCTGTCTACCTCTTCCACCACCTCCTCCTCCTCCTCCTCCTCCTCCTCCTCCTCCTCCTCCTCCTGCCCCTGCCGGCATTCTATCCGTCCAAAACTACCATCCAAAAACTCGTCCATTACCGTTCTCCTGCACAGCCCCCCATCCAGATACCGCCTTACCAGCCGGTCGTCACTCTTCTCCCCCCCCTGAACCATCACTGCTCTGCTGGCCAGCCCGTCCCTTCCCGCCCTGCCGCTCTCCTGCGCGTAGTCGAGCAGATCCCGCGGCTCATCCGTATGGATGATGAGCCTGATGTCCGGGATGTCAATCCCCATGCCCAGCGCGCTGGTGGCCACTACCACGCGTACTACTCCCGCCTTGAAGTCCTCTAGCACCTCCTTCTTCCTAGCTTCCGGCATCTTGCTATAAAACGCCTCGCACTGGAATAGCCCTGCGTCCACTAAGCTCTTCACCCTGCTCACTGTGTTGCAGTAGATGACCACCTTCCCTTCCACCGTTGCCTGCAGTTCCTCTTCCACCATCTCTTCTATTTTCCTATTCTGCGCCTCTTTCCCCCCTTGCCTTCCTTGCCATCCTCCTCCCCCTCTTCCTCCCCTCCCTCCTCCCCCTCTTCCTCCCCTCCCTCCTCTCCCTCTCCCTCTCCCTCCCCCTCTCCCTCTCCCTCCCCCTCCCCCTCCCCCTCTCCCTCCTCCATTCTCCACCAGCTCCACCAGCTCTACCCCCACCCCCACCACCTGGTAGCTGACGTTTCTGCGGGTGGTGGCCGCCCTAAACACCACTACCTCAGCCGCAGTCCAGCCCATCCTACGCCACAGCTCCGCCTCTTTGCTGGGTGGTAGCGTCGCTGTAAGTAGAACCATCTGCGTTTCTGCTGCTATAAGCTTCCCTAGCTGCTGTAGCTGCTTACGGAAGTCTACCTGGTCGTTCAGCACTACGTGGCACTCGTCAATAACGATCCTGTCCAGCTGCCTTATCGCCCTTAGCCGGTTTAAAAACGTCATGAACTCGTCGCTCAGTGCTGACTCTGGCGTAACCAGCACAATTGACTCCGCGTCTGGTGGCCGCCTTGCCTCCCATTCCGCGCAGCTGATGCCTAGCTTGCCACAGCGCTCTTTCATGTCCGCTCGTAGCGCGATTAGCGGTACTACCACCACCGTCGTCCCTCCCGGCTCCGTCCAAGCCGGCAGCATGAACAAGATACTTTTCCCGGCTCCGGTTGGCATTACTGCCACCACCGGGCTCACTCCAGCCTGGATGGCGGTTACCGCCTCTTCCTGGACGCTGCGGAACTCGGCTTTCTTCCCCATCAGTCTTTGCAGCTGCTCCTTTGCGTTCGCCCTCTTCAGCCTTGCCCAGCGGTCCAGCCGCTCCTCGTCCGCGTCGTCCTCAAATGGGCAGCGCTTCCTCTTCCTAGAAGCCGCCACCTCCTGGCTTTTAAAAGCCGACTGGAAGCCCAAGAAGCGGTGCCAGTCGGTGCTAGAAGCGCGGAACAGCAGCCTCTTCTCCGCCACCACACCCGCCTGCTCCATCATCCCGCGCGCGTAGATCAAGCCCGCGGTGTGGGACGTATGTCCTGCCTGGGCGTCTGTAATGGCTGCTGCTACCCGGTCTTCTTCCTCCATCTGCTGCTGCTCATTCTCTTCTCCCTCGTCCACCCTGAACGCGCTGGAGCCGCGCATAAACCGCCTACTGATGCCGATGGCAACATCCCTGTACGCCCTGACCGTCAGCTCCTGGCCCAAGCCGATCCTGCTCTCCTTCTTCATCGCCTCCCTCATGCGCTCCGTCGTCCACCTCTTCTCCCCCGCCTCTGCCGGCCACATATGGGCCGAGATCTGCTGGCTCCCACCTCGCACCGCTACCAGCATGCGCTGGTGGAATGGCAAGACCAGCCACAGATACCACACCACCAGCTCTCCCACCTCCCTGGGCAGATACCTGTGGATCACCTTGACATCCCCGGACATGGCGTAGCCCTTGTGGTAGCGCGTGACGAACACGACCAGCCCGTCCTCTACGAAGATGTTGCGGTGCCCTCCCTTAGCCGTATTGCTGTGCCTGATGCTGAGAATCTCCGGCCCTCTTGCCGGCTGTCCACCGGTAATGTGCATTAGCAGCAGCAGCTTCTCCCTAAACTCGGCCACCTGCGCTGCGTATGCATCCACCGCCTGCCTGCTGATGCCCGAGCTCGTGTTTTTCCTGGTGAACCTCTTCCTCACAGCAGTGATTCCCATAATCCTGTTGAACAGCCAAGTGTTCCCATCTACCGGCAGCCTGGTGCGCTGGTCCTGCAGAAAGCTCCACCCCCTGCGCTCCTCGGCTGGGTTGTCCCTGATGGAATCCCACGGCACTGCTGGCACGTCTATTTCCCCATGCTCTTTCTTGTGGCTGTGGCTGTGGCCGTGGCCGTCGCCAAATAGCAGCTCCTGGAGTAGCAGCTGGCGAGTGTCGTTCAGTAAGCCGTGCACCATGCCCCTAAACTTGGCCATGGTGAACTGGATGCCCTGGTACAGCAGCTGCTCCCGCCCGTTCCACCCTACGTGGCCCTTGGTGGTGGTATTATAGTGGATCTTCATCCCGTAAGTGCGCAGATCTAGTATCCACTGCATCGGGCTGTGGCTGCCCCGGATCATAAAGCTGTCCGTCATCTTGGTTACCAGCTCCAAGCAGCTTATCTTCATCTGGCTATGCCTGCTGCGCCTGCTGCGCCCGCTGCGCCCGCTACGCCCGCTGCTATCCCTGCCGCTGCCCTGGCCGCTGCTGCTGGCGCTGTCCTGGCTGCTGCTAGTCCTGCTGCTGTCCTGGCTGCTGCTGCTGCTGCCAGCATCGCCTCCACCACAACCGCCGTCCTCCTCCTCCTCCTCCTCCTCAAAGTCCCATGCGCTGCCCCCACTGCTAAACTCTTCACCATCCTCCCCCTCCTCCTCTTCTGCTGCTGCTGCTGCTGCTGCTGGACCCGCCATCTCCAGCGCCTTCTGCACCACCATGAAGCGCCCCACCTTGATGATGGCTGACAGAATCGCCATATACAGACCCGGCTCCCTCCAACCGGTGGGCGTGACCCCCTGCACCGCCAGAGCGCAGACTAGAGCGCTGTCGTACTCGCGCTGCGTGATCCTCTGGTTCAGCAGTTCGATGCAAAAGTCCAAGCACGCCTTCTGGATCCCGGACAGCTTTGGTGGTGGCTGCTGCTGCCGCCGCTCTGAATTAGCCCTCCTCTGACTGCTGCTGCTGCTGCTACTTCCTTCTCCTTCCCCTTCATCATCATCACTTCTTCCTCCCTCTTCTTCCTCGCTTTCTTCTTCGCCTCTCCCCCCCTCTTCTTCTTCTCCTCCTTCTCCTCCTTCTTCTTCTTGCTTTGCAGCTTGCTCTGCCTCCTCTATTAGCCTGGTGAATGCCCTGAACTGCCTGCGGGTAAACCTGTACTCTGGGCTTCTCTAGCTATACTGCTGCTGCTGCTGCTGCTGCTGCTGCGTTCTGACGAAGAACATTAGCACCTGCTTCCACGCTCTCGACCTGTCCGCGATGGCTTCTCCCTCCTGGTATGGCTGCAGCGGGCGGTACTGGTTCTGGTGCTTCTCGGTCTTCATCAGCTCCATGCGGACGAAGATGCCGACGCGCTCGGTGGTAGATGCCTGGCCGATGCGCGCAACCTCCTCCATGGCCTTCCAGATAGCCGCCGCCACCGGCTCCTCTGGCCGCCTGTCCGGGTCGTTGGTGGTGTTGGTGTTGGGCTCCTCGATCGACGCCAGCAGTTCATCGCGGTTCAGCCGGGCCAGGTACGGCAGCCACTGCGTCCTGTCCAGCCACGGGCTGACCTCGTCCTTCTCCCCGTCCTCGATCGTCGCCCGCGCCCGCTTCTCCAGCTCCTCCCAGTTCTGGTTCGCCTTGTTCCAGGCCTGCTGCCACAGCTGCTCTCCTCCCTGGGCGGGCTGTTGCGCCTGGTCCTCCTGAGCCCGCTCTGGCCGGTAGACTTCAAAGTACTGCGAGCCGTGGAAACCGGGGAAGAAGTGCTGGCAGTGGACCTGTCTTACTGCACCTTGGAATTGCCTTTCCATCCGTTCGTTCTTGGCCTTGCCTGATCCCCCTCCTTTCTTGCCACCACCTGCGGACCACCTATGCTCGATACGCCAGTGCTTCTTCATCGCCTTCTTATCCCTACAGATATACCGGCAGCTACTGGAGTCTCTTTGGCAAAGTAGCCCATCCTTGAACAACGGTAGTTCGGCGATGGGCCGCTCCACCTGTGCCGGCACCTCAAGCTCGCTGGGGAATATTGTGAGGGCTTGCACCCGGTGCACTCGCGGAAATGCATTGGCATACTTCTACAAGAAGACTAAGCTAAGGAGAAAAGAGAGAACAGTCAAAACGAGCGAAAGGTCGCTAATAAACACTCGTCGCTACGCATGGACCAACAGTTGCGAGGAGCAACCGCTTCGCTTGCTTCTCGCATGCGCTTCGCCGCAGGATTATCCAAAGGCACCTTACGGTCTAAACCGTCACATCACCCCCCCCTTCCTGTCGTGTTTGAAGATATGTCTTAAGCGCGTCCGTTTCTTGAAGTGCCGACGCCGGCTCCCAAGTTGGTCTTGCGTATCCTTTCCACTTAACGTGGTATTGCTTCTGGGGCCTTCGCTGGCCGCGCTTTTGCTTCAATCTTTCTCCAAGAATTGCCTCAACTATCCACCATTCGTATCCATCATCTAATATCGGCGGCGGCTGGTAGTCGTCCTGTTCTTGACTCGGCAGAGGGTCTGTTCCAGCAGGACGTAGAAGGTCAACATTAAAGACGTTGTGTATGTTACTTGGCACATCTAGTCGATAGCTATGAGGACCTACTACCTCAGTAACTGTGAATTTTGCTGATCGGTCATCTAGTTTCCGACTTGGGCGGTCTGTTCTGATGTTTTTTAAGCTTAGCCAGACCCTATCTCCTACTTTGTACATAGGTGATGGGTTTCGGTGTTGATTCGCTTGGGCTTCTTGATTCTGTTGTGCGTTTGCCATTGATGCTTCTGCCCATTCAGTGATTTCCTTAATCTTCGCAACAATCGCTTCGCCCTTCTGGATTGGTGACGTTGGATTCTGTACGGGCTGTGGATCTTCAAACAGCTGTAACGGCTCCAGGTGGTATCCATGAGAGAGGAAAAAGGGGCTGACGCCCGTTGATGAGGATTCCTGACCGTTAATCGCGAGCTCAGCTGCTGGTAACCAATCGACCCAATTGTTCTGCGCTTGATTAACCATTCGACGAAGTTTCTTCTCAACTTCAGTATTAGCGCGCTCTGTTGATCCATCCGTCTCTGGGTGGTATGCCGTTGATATGCGCCTCTCGATCTTAAGTAGTTGACAGACTCTCTTCCATAGCTGGCTAACAAATTGACTTCCTCTGTCTGAGACGATTGCTGACGGGATTCCATGGTAACGGTAGAAGCGCTTAATGAACAAATCGGCAATTGTCTCAGCTTCGATATCCTTGCAGCCCTCAAGAGTCACTCCTTTACCTAGACGGTCCGTAATTACCATGAGCATCTGGCATCCCTGGCTCTCGGGTAGTGGTCCAATAAAGTCCATTGAGATCTCCCGCCATTGGCGATTTGGTACTGGTAATGGGCGTAGAAGTCCCTGTTTACGGTCCCTCCAGACTCTTGTTCTTCCGCAGACATCACAGTTCCGTACGAATCTTCGAACGTCTGATACGAAATTTGGCCAGAAGAATTGTCTTGCGACCACAGCTATTGTTCCAGTCCGTCCGGGATGAGCCGTAATTGTTGAATCATGAAGTGCTTGAATCAACTTGGTTCTTAGTGGCTCGTGATTTGGTACCCAGCGCCTGCCGCGAAACAGCAGTTCTCCTTGGTGATTCAGTGAGCAGTCGGCGATTGATAGCCGAACAGGCTCTTCTAAATCGTTTGGTAGAGTTCTCTTTCTATCGCGTACCGCTGCAACAAGCCGATTCCAATCGGGATCTATTGTTTTTGCTTCCTGCCAGAGCTGTCGTAGGTGATCTTCGAGTAGCTTTACTTTTAACCCGTCTGCTGGCTCGTCTGCTGGCTCGTCTGCTTGCTGTCTTGTCTGAACTGGTGCTGCACGAACTCTCCAGCAGTTAACTTGAATCTTATCGGGACTTAGTAGTCGTGCGACGCGATGTTGAAGCCTCTCGTCATCTTGAGATACCGGTAGGTCCTGGTCCCTCCGTGTGAGCGCATCAGGTTGAGCTCCAAGCTTGCCAGGTCGGTAGGTAATGGTAAAGTTAAACCTGCTTAGGATAAGCTGCCATCGCATCTGCCTCTCAGAGAGCCGTCGAGCTGTCGTAAAGTACTCGAGGTTCTTATGGTCCGTAATAATCTTGAATTCCTTAACGCTGCGTAGTTCCGCATCCCACTGCTGAAGGCACTTAACGATTGCAAGGAGTTCCTTATCGTAGATCTCGTAGTTGCACTCGGCTGGCAGATTTTTCTTTGAGAAGTAAGCAACTGGTCGGAGAATTCCTTCGTCATCGTATTGGGAGAGAATGCCTCCTGTGCAGTATCCAGAGGAATCGGTTTCAAGAATTGTCTTGCGATCGGGGTCGAATTGAGCAAGAATTGGTGCAGTAATAAAGGCCCTCTTTAACTTCCTAAAAGCCGTTTCCGCATCTTGAGTCCAGTTGAATTGGCTATCTTTCTTCGTAAGTACGCGTAGAGGAGCTGTGATTTGTGCGTATTTATAAATAAAGCGGCGGTAGAAATTTGCGAATCCAAGGAATCCAAGTACTCCTTTAACTGTCGTTGGTGCTTCCCATTCTTGAATTGCTTCGACTTTTGCAGGATCCATTCGGATGCCTTTACCAGCTTCGATGATAAACCCGAGGTACTTAGTTAATTGGACCTCGAATTCGCACTTATCAATGTCAAGCTGGAGTCCTGCCATTTGGAGTTTCTCGAGTACCTGAGTGACGTGCTTTCGGTGTTGTGAGCGAGATCCTTCGGTGAAAATCAGGATATCATCAACATAGGCCGATACGAAGTCGTCAAGGAACTCTTGGAGCGTCCAGTTAATGTATCTTTGAAAGGTGCTCGGTGCATTCGCCAGTCCAAAAGGGGTAACAAGCCACTCAAACAGTCCAAAGCGTGTTCGGAATGCTGTAAGCCATTCATCTCCTGGCTTGATTCGGATCTTATTGAATGCTGCAATAACATCGAGTTTGGTAAACCACCGTGCCTTACTAATCCTATTGAGAGTTTCCTGGATAAGGGGTAACGGATAACGATCCTTCCGGGTAAGTTGATTAAGAGCTCGGTAGTCGCAACAAAATCGTAGGCCTCTACCTGGTTTTTTTACGAAGAGTACCGGCGCTGCAGCTGGAGAATTGCTTACACGGATAAAGCCTTTATCAAGTAACTCCGTAAGCGTTTTTCGAAGGACTAATAACTCGTCTCTCGACATGTTATATAGGGGTCCCCATGGTGCCTGTGGTATTTTGCCGTTTTCATCCTTTTCAAGCGTGATTTGATGATCAACTCCAGGCCGGTGTGGGGGTAATTCATCCGCTTTCTTTCGATCAAAGGCGTTGTGGAGCTGGGGTACTATCCATAGTGGTAGTTTAGTCCTTGGATCCGTTTGTTTCTTCTCGGCGAGGGCTTTATTGATATCTGCTAAGCTCGCAGAAAAGACTTGAAAACCTGGTCGTTTTTTCTTAGTAAGAAGATGGAACCTAGCGGCCCCTATCCTCCTACAATCGAATTCTCTTATCTCCCTTTGGCTTCGTAATACTAAGCCCGAGTCCTTGAACTTGAGAATTTCTTGTTCTGCATCAAGTTCTGCTCTTTCCTTTACTAGCCATGGTAGGCCAAGGATAACTTTATATCCTTCAATCTTTGGAGCTACGTGGAAGTAAGCTCGTCTTGTTTGATGTCCGCCAACATCAATCTCGGCAATTGCCACCTCAGTAATCCAGGAGTCAGTAATGGCGTTGACTGACTGGATCTGTCTTGGTTGAACTGGGATACGCTGGAGGTTCTGCTTTTGAGCAAATCGAGCATCGATAAAGCCATATGACAAGCATCCCGTATCAATAAGAGTTGGTGCGGAAACTTCTCTATTGATAAGTGTCGAGACTAAAAAGGGGGGCTTCTCCATATGCTTGCGTTCGAACTGCTTCCAATCTGCGCGAAGCTTGCTTTTAGTATGTTTATAGCATGCGTTTAGCTTGCTTTCCTCCTGCTGCTCCTGACCGCGATTTTGATCAGGAGCTATTCTTTTCCTAAGTCCTCATTGTCGTTATCTTCATCCTCGAGCTGGGGAGCGAAGATAGGCTTCGCCTGTCTCGTAGGATTGGCTTGAGTAGGGCGGCGGGCAGAGGCATAAGGGCATGCCTGCCACCAATGTCCGGAGGCACCGCAGCGCGTGCAGAGCTTGTTTTGACGACGTCGATCGATTTCTTCCTGAGGTACCCACTTTGCTCTTCTTGGCCGAGTTGTTGCAGCTTGGGCTGGTTGCGACGGTTGCCAGTCCATGTCATTTGGATTCGCACTTGGCTGAGCATCTAGGGTCTTCCTCCAATCCTGTGAGGACTGCCACTTAAGGCGTTCTTGGCTTGCCTGTTTCTGAAGTCTCTGACCTGTTCGAGTCTGGTAGGCGTGTAGACGGTCGTCTACTTCCTTAAGCGTGTTACAATAGCTTTCGAAGCTACTGCTTGCCGGGACTGTAATCATTGCACGCGCGAGCTCGTCTCCAAGGATTCGGTCTAGCGACATCTTCTTGGCGCTATCAGGCCAGTCCGCTCCACCCGCTTCAATCAAGAGGCTTTGCCATTCCATATATGCCTCAATAAACGGTCTCTTCCCTTGGCGTAGCGAGTTTAGCTTCCGTTGGGCTCGTTCCTTGGCTTGTGGGTCTTGGAAGACAAGCTGCATTTGATGGAAAAGGGTATCTGTGCGGGCTTGATCTGGCGTTCCAAATTGACGAGTCCAGGCGTCCATTCGCTTAAGAGCCTTGCCTCGGAGGCATGCGGCTAACGCCCAGAACTTGACGAATTCGGTACATTGGTAGTAGTCGACTCGAATTTTTACCTGAGCCTGCTGGAGCCAGGCCTCAAGTTTCTCCGGTTCGCCGTAGTACTCTTGGAGCTGGGGTAGAGCTTTGCCGGGCTTTGCTCCATTAGTGATGCGTTTTTGTTCTTCTTCGCGAACTTGTCGCAGCTCTTCTTCATGCTTAAGTTGTAGAAGACGGAGTTCTTCTTGTTGTTGCTTCTCCTTTTGCTCCATGTATTGGAAGAACCATTGTGGGGGCGCGTTATCGTCTCCCATTGCAAATTCTTGGGTGTCTCCTTAGGTGTCTTCTTGGGTGTCTTCTTAGGTGTCTTCTTGGGTGTCTTCTTGGGTGTCTTCTTGGGTGTCTTATTGTGGGGAGGAATGCCGGTGCTCGCGTGGGAGCCTTGGCGCGAAGAGGAGGTGTTGAGCTTAGTCTAATGTGAGGGCTTGCACCCGGTGCACTCGCGGAAATGCATTGGCATACTTCTACAAGAAGACTAAGCTAAGGAGAAAAGAGAGAACAGTCAAAACGAGCGAAAGGTCGCTAATAAACACTCGTCGCTACGCATGGACCAACAGTTGCGAGGAGCAACCGCTTCGCTTGCTTCTCGCATGCGCTTCGCCGTAGGATTATCCAAAGGCACCTTACGGTCTAAACCGTCATAAATATGATCAAGCCGTGCCAGCCTCTAACCTCGCTACCAATCGATTCCGCCTGCTTCCGGCTCATCCGGTGGTGTCTTCCCTGCAGATGGCCTTCCACCTGGTCTGGCCAGACTGCGTACCTACACTCCTTGCAGATCACGAGCTGATGCTGTATCTGGTGATAGAAGTAAGCGGTTGCTATTAGTTCAGCCATTGGAGAATGATAATAATGATGATGATGGTGGTATAAGAAGAAGTTTCGTTATAGATACCACTACCGCTGGCTGGCTGGCTAGCTGGCTGGCTAGCTGCTCCACCCCCCCCTCCCCTTCTCCTCCTCCTCCTCCTCCTCCTCTACCGCCCGCACGGATCACCCGCTTGCCTGCCCGCCTGCCCGCCCGCCCGCCCGCCCGCCCGCACGCGCGCATGCACGGATTACTTCCACCCTATTAAACCTACCCTAAGCTTACCCTAAGTGCCAGATATCTTGCGACGTAGCGACTGGTTTTTGACAAGCTATATATAAAAAGTGATCGCATCGTTAAGCTCTACAACTTGGCCGAGTTTAACATCGATCCGAGCAGTTCTCTCTAAGTCCACCGCGGTGAGTCCACCGCGGTCGAGCCCTAACCTACCCGGCGAAAAGTTTTGGTGGGGGATGAGTCCACCGCGGTCGCGGTGGACTCGCACCTTTCGGTTAGGTAATAGGTATCGGTTTTTTATTATTACGTCGTTTAGTTGTCTATAATCGACGTAGAGGTAGAGCTTGCCGTTTTTCTTTAGAACGAATAGAATAGGATAGCTAGCCGGTAATAATAAAGGCCGTATATATCCTCGTTCTAGGTTTATATCGATATACTTTCTTAAAGCTTCGCTTTTCTTCTAAGAGAGGGAATAGATTAGCTTAAACGCGGGTTACGTTCCTAGGATAAGGGGTATTTCGTAATCCTAAGATTAATATTTTAGTAAGCTTTCTTTTCCTCTTTCTCTATACACTTATACGTATTTCTAGAATTCTAGGGGTACCGTTTCTAGTTCTAGTATTAGCGGTTTAACTCCGCTAGTAGGCCTTATAGTTCCGTCGTTATTAACTACTTACTAGGTCCCGACTACTAAAATACCTCGGACTACGTAGCTCTTATCCTATAGAAGATTTCTACTTCGTAAAGTAGATAGGCTATAGCGTCTCTTAATCCTCTAGGAGTAGTCTTCTCCGACTAACTTTAGGCCGTTATCCTCTTTTAAAGGTCCCGTTTTACTATTTTAGTCGTTCGACTCGGGTACGTCCGCTCTACGTATACGTACTATAATACGTTACTCTATTTCCTAGCTTAGTCTAACGTAGACTATAAACGCTTTTTCTCCCCTATACTTTATACGCTATAGGGCCGCTAAGGAGATTTCTTAGATATTAATAGTACTTTTCTTTATAACGGTTTAGACTATTAAGTACCTTAGATAGATCCTACGGTAAGACCTTAGGTTAAGAAGACTCTAAAGCTTAGTAAAGCTTAATAAGAAAACCCTATAACTCGCTACTAATAAAAGGGACTCTAGAGAGATATATAAGTAGTACTATCTTACTTAAATCTTTCTTTCTTTTCTCTTTAGCTTAGTCTTCTCGTAGATAGAATACTACTATATTTCCGCGAGTATACTAGATATAAGCTATTATATTAGACTAAGCTTATTCTCTTTCCTCTATACGCTAAAGCTTCTACGTAAGTACGGCTTCTCTTTATCTAAGTTACCTAAGTCACCTAAGGAATAGAATAGTAGCTAGGCTCGTTACTAGTTAACTATACCTAGGAAATCGTTTAAGAAGGTATTTATATAGGCACTTAAGAAGGTTCCTAAAGAAAGCCCTTTAATAAAACGATAGCGTAGCGTTTAAGAAGGTACGAAGAAGTCTCTAAAAAGAAGATCTAAAAGAAAGATCTTAGAGAGGGTACCTAAGAAGACACCTAAGGAGATACCTAAGAAGATATCTAAGGAGACACTTAAGAAGACACCTAAGGAGATACCTAAAAAGATATCTAAGAACGCGTCCTAGAATAGACGACTAACTAATAGATAAACTATAAGAGGCCCTATAGTACGAATAAGAGGACCTACCGTAATAGGCGAACTAACTATTTATAATAGTTACTTAGCTATAGGTATAAATAGATAGCTAGGCTACTATACTAATAATAAGGTAGCCTAGCGTAGGAATAGCTACGTCTACTCCGACGGCTTAAGTATAAACCCTACCGACCGTAATTACTAAAGCGGTTACTTAAGCGCTTACGGCAAGTTAAAGGCTAAGAAAAATTCTACCCGAATTAGTAGAATTTAAAGGAGAACGAAAGGAGCTAGAAGCCTAGATTAATTAAGTAAATTAGAAACTTCGAATCGATTACGTAAGCTATCTAGAAACGATATAAGTAGCGTTACTATTTAACTAGCTACGAGGAACCGCGCTTACCTACTTATAACTATAGTAGAGATCCTTAAGCTAGACGGCTATAACCTAGAACCTATTTAAATAGCTAAGGGCCGTATTTAGCGACCTATATCGCGAGGAAAAAGTACGTCGCGAGCTCCGAGCCCTATATTAAAAAGGTGGCCCCTTTAGAGAATACTTTATAAAGTTCCGCTACCTAATACTTAAATCTAGCAAAAGCACTATATAGGACGATAAGTAAAAGAAAGACTCTCTTTAGGACTTAATTAGCTAGGAACTAAAAGACCGACTAGTTAGTAAGAGCTTAGAAGATCTTACGTTCTACGAATTTACTAACTTACTAGCTAGAACTAGTAACGATATAGAGGCTGTTAATAAGGCTAAGAAGTTAGTTATACGAAGTAGGTATTAAGGAAGGAGAAGCCTAAGTCCTTAAACTAATAAGAGATCTACTCGATTAATAACGACTACTAGACCTACTACGTATCTAAAGCCTCTTTAAAACGACTAAATAGACTAGGAACTAATAGGCCTAGCTAAAGCCGTACTAACCCGGAGAGCTAAATAGATAACTTAAGATAAGATTAACCGACGTCGTTAGAATAGGCTTTATACGCGTTACGGTACTTTAGAATACTAGAAGTATATATACCCTTATACGCCTACCCGTCGCCTAGCCCAAGCTGCTGGTATTAGATAGTCGGAGTAGGAAGTTCCTTCGTAATTAGAGAAGAATACTAAAGTATTAGAGGATAATAAGAATTCGAAAAAAGAATAGCTCCTAATAAAATTCGCCGTTAGGAGTAAAAGGAGTAAAGTAAGCTTTAAGCAGATTAGAAGTAATTTAAGAATAAGTATATAGAAAAACTACCTTTCTTAGTTTTAGTACTTATTAATAAGGATGTTAAATAAACAGCCTAAGGGCTACTATACCTAGGTGGATTTTAGCTGACTAAGCGAGTTGGCTTTTAAGCCCCATATCTGAAGGGAAGCCAATGCCGAGAAGGATCCGATTGACGAGGACCAATTAGGGTTTAGCGTAGCACGTGACGCACACGTATATCTTCCGTGTGCCGCTAATAGGTAGAAGAATTGAACGACTTATCGTAGACTGTCTCTATACCGCTGCTGTGAACCCTCATTGTTCAACAGGTTATGAGCCCGGGTTCGTGTACCCACTAGAGCAGTCTGAGCGTTCCCGCTGGGTGTTGGATCCCGTAAACGTTTGCGAAAAGACGTGTTGCCTCTGCAGTCGGTCTGTAAGCAACCTGGTACCGGTAGCTAGATACGGTCTCCGTTGAGAGGAGAAACAAGCACATTTTAGGAAGCTGTCGCCTGAGGCCTGGGCTTGTGCTAGGAGAAACAGCCACCTCGTTGTCTGTCTGTACCTTGAGAGGAGCAGACGATTCAATCGAAAATCCGACAAACGCTTAACTTGCCGGACTATAGTATCTTGCTATTTCGCTTTAACAACTCTTTACCCTAACTTTTAAGTCCAACAGCCTGGACCCGATTGACCGCAGTACACTCATTTTACTGCGTTTACAACTCTTTCGATTACTTCATTTCGAAACACACCTTCCCCTTCGCTATGTCTTCGCAAGACTTTGCTAAGCGTCGTCCTGTCCCGGTCCTCTCCTACAATAATAAAGACGACTGGTTCTCTTTAATGAAGGAGTGGCTTCAAGGAGAGGGACTGTTCCATACAGTTACTGCAACAATAAGCCCCGGGCTTGGGTTCAATTTGGAAAGAGACGACGCGAAGGCCAGATACTGGCTACGCATTTGCATTGATGAAGATGATCGCGAGCGAGTCCGAGAGCTAGAAGAGTCAAGGCTGATCTGGGAATCTCTTAAGGAAAAGTATGAAATCAAACTGCAAGTTACTCGAAGGCAGTTTCTTCAATCTTTTATCAACTTCCAGTTCCAAGAGGGAACCACAATCAGCGAAGCCTGGACCCAACTCGCGACACTTGGGAGGAAAATCGCCGTTGCCCTGCCAGAGCACAAGTCTTTTTCAAGTGAGAAAGCTCGGCTCGACCAGCTCCTTCAGGCATTGCCACAAGAGTATATGACAATCCGAGACTCGGTTGACACCCAACCAAATCTCACTACTCTTCAGGTATTACAAATACTGAAGGAAAAGGAGGTATAGCTGAAAGCCAATAACACAGCTATGCTTGCAAAGAAGGCGTTCAAACCCTCTCGCCGCCCCTACCTGTCTGAACCCGAGTCAGACTCTGACAGGCGGCCACTTCAGTGTCATCTCTGCGATGGACGCCACCGTATCCTCGACTGCCCTCAACTTCCGGCAGCTAAGGAGACCGCAAAGAAGCGCCGATCGCAGAAAGCCCGCTCTAGAGCCGAGAAACAAATCCAAGAACTCCAGAGGCAAATTAACCAGTTAAAGGCCTTCTCGGCCAACGAGAAGGATGACACCCAGGACCCAGCTGCTGTAGGCGAAGAATCTAGCAGCTATGACGAAGAAGCATCAGACGAAATTGCCGCCCTCTCCAGAACCGCCACCAGTAAGATCCCTAGAGAACACTGGATAGCGGATTCTGCCGCCTCAGCACACATGACTAATAAACCCCAACTTTTTAGTGGACCTCTGACACGTATTATGAGGCGAACGATTAAAGTTGGTGGGGGAGTGCTATACGCCGACTACGTCGGCTCAGCCATGTTACTGGATAGGCGCGGCAATTCTATTCGTTTAACTTCTATACTCTATGTCCCAAAGCTTGGTGTAAACCTCCTTTCAGGCCGACAGCTATGCAAGAGCGGCCTTAAGGGAAGCTTTAACGACAAGTGCCTCTACCTTAAGGATCAAGACAACAATACCATTCTTAGTGCACCTAAGAATAGGGGAGTCTATATAGTAGACCGCGTGAACCTAAAAGCGCTGTCTGCCTACTGTGCCGAGCAGCAACCCATCTTAAGATCACTAGAGCCTACCCAGTCAGATAAGGACAACGATATGACTGACGCCGGGTTAAAGCAATTACCCGATACGCTAGAACCGAAGGCAGATTCGTTAAGGAATCGATTCGAACTCTGGCACCGAAGGTTTGCCCATATGGGAACTAAGAAGCTAGGAGAACTGCACAAGGTTATAACTCTCGCCGACCCGATCCTTGCGCCAAAAGAGGAAGACCACGTGTGTAGTGTATGTGCCCTTACCAAGATTAAGAATAAGAAGGGACACCACGTAAGTGATAGGAAAGCCGCGAGCTTATCACTTATTTCAATCGATGTTTGCGGCCCGCTACTAACTTCCTGGGCGGGATATTCCTACTTTCTTGAAATCGTAGATAATTACTCAAGGAAGGTTTGGACAATCGCGCTTAAGAGAAGGGAAGACGCGCCAAACGCCCTACGACAGTGGCGTCTAAAGGCAGAACTCCAAGGGGGAGCCAAACTACTCGCTGTCCGCAGCGACAACGCCACCGAGTTAAAGTTACTTCTTAACCAGTGGTGCGCAACCCTTGGAATTGTTCCTCAGTACACTATTCCCCACCAGTCAAGTCAGAATGGTGTAGCTGAACGAGCCATCCAGACCACCGAGACCAACGTTAGGGCAATGCTAAAAGACGCAAAGCTCCCAGTTGAGTTCTGGGTGGAGGCAGCCGAGACTAACGCATACCTGCGGAATCGGACTGCTGCTGGACCTCTTATTAACGGAAAACCCACAAGCCCTAAAGAAGCGTTCACTGGTCAAAAGCCAAGTATCGACCATATACGTGTTTGGGGCTGCAAGGTATACTCCTACGTTGATCCAAAGTCTCTTCCAGTCGGATCTAGACATGACAAGTTAATGGACCGAGGAAGAGTGGGAGTATTTATGGGATATATGAACGAAATAGAAAAACATTATCGTCTATGGGCCCCAGACCTTCGAAGGGTGATCCGCAGCCATAGCGTAAGGTTTATGGAGCAAGAAAAAGGAGGGGATATTAACCTAAACCTCAAGGTCAAACCAACGTCAAATACTATCCCCGAGAGACGTCCAGTTGGACGTCCGCGAAAAGTCCTTTTTGCTTCAGAGCCTCTCGTAGAGGAAGAGGAAGAAGCCTAGTAGCTAGAAGCTAGTGAAGCGGTTACTACTAACGAAAGTCAGCAAGAACCGCAGCCCCCGGCTGCTGAAAGAGAGGAACAAGACCGTTAACCAGACAATCAGGACGCTGTACCAAGCAGTACCCCTGGAATATAAAGGTTTAGGGGAGTCTTTATCCCTAAACGAAAGAGATCGCCGGAGGACTCATCCACAGACGAGCTAGAACTAAAGGTGCCACGGAGCCTGTTTATACTCATTAGCTAAACACCACTTGAGTGCTATAAGGAGCCGGAAGCGTAAGTGTTTTACGCACTATCTGCACAACTCCGGACGATTATTGGACCAGAGATCCCAACCCCCAAGACCTACAAGGAAGCAGTGGGAGACCCACAATTTGGCACCCTGTGGCAACGCGCTATAGAGGATAAACTTACTGCTCTTGCAGGCAATGGAACTTGGGAAGAAGCCGTCCCGCCAAAGGGAGTGAATATTATAACAAGCAAGTGGGTATTTAAGCCAAAACTTAATACCGACGGCTCGCTTGAAAAGGCTAAAGCTCGCCTTGTTGCACGAGGATTCACCCAACGATTTAGATACGACTTCTGGGATACCTTTGCTCCAACCGTTCGTCACGAGACGCTTCGAACGTTCCTGGCAATCGTAGGGCTCCTTGACTTGGAGCTCCACCAGGTTGACGTCAACAATGCCTTCACTGAGTCACGTCTCTAAGAAGATATCTACATGGCCCCTCCAGAGGGAGTAACAGTTAAACTAGGAAGGGTCTTTAAACTCCTACGCAGCCTATACGGCCTTAAACAAGCCGTACGAGATTGGAATAACAACTGCATTAGAGCGCTTAAAGATCTTGGTTTCCGTTAGAGCGCAGCCGACCCCTGCCTGCTCATCCATCACGAAAGAAAAATCATCTTGCTAGTCTACGTTGATGACATCCCAATCGCTGCTCCAAAGATTAAGGATATTATCTGGTTTAAAACCGCTATCAGCAAGGTCTTTAAGATCAAGGACCTAGGGGAGATGAAGAAGATCCTTGGTGTTGAAGTTACTCGTGATAGAAAGAGCAGAACGCTACGTCTTAATCAGTCCTACTATTTATAAGAAACACTTCAAACTCTTTGCATGGAAAAGGATAAGTCAAGACCAGCAACGCTGCCGCTAAACGGATACGACGCTCTCCGCCCCTCTGGGCCAAACGATAAGCGAATCGACCTAAAAGAGTATCAGTATGCTGTTGGAAAGCTGATGTACCTTGCGGTTCTCACGCGTCCAGACATCGCGTTCCCAATTGGCCGGCTAAGCTAATATCTAAGTGATCTAGCAGAACATCACGGCCATGCACTTAAGGGCCTACTGCGGTACCTTAGATCAACAGCCGATCTCGGGATAGTCTACAGGGACAGTGGGAGTGCAGGGCTCACAGGGTATTCGGACTCGGACTACGCCATGGACAAAACAGACAGGAAGTCCATCCTCGGATATATCTTCCTACTCGGTAACGGTCCTATCAGCTGGAGGAGCTAAAAGCAAAGATCAGTGGCTACCTCTACTATGGAAGCCGAGTATATGGCAATGTCCGCCTGCGCCAAGGAATCTCAGTGGCTTACACAACTACTTCGAGAGATGGGCGCAGGCGAATACCTCGGGTTATCCCCTTATCGTGCAGTACTGTTCGAGAACGAGAAGTTTAACAGCACTACAAGTCTAAAGGGAGACAATCAGGCCGCGTTAGCCCTAGCGAAGGACCCTCACGTGCATGAACGGTCAAAGCATATCGACGTGCACTATTATAATGTTCGAGACCTTGTTCAAAGGAATCGAGTGCAGATCGAGTATGTTTGTAGTGAGGACATGGTGGCGGACGGGCTAACTAAACCCCTAGTAAGAGACCGCTTTGCCAGCTTTATCCAACAGCTAGGTTTGCAGCCGACGCTCCACGGCTGAGTGGGAGTGTTAAACAAACAGCCTAAGGGCTACTGTACCTGGGTGGATTTTAGCTGACTAAGCGAGTTGGCTTTTAAGCCCCATATCTGAAGGGAAGCCAATGCCGAGAAGGATCCGATTGACGAGGACCAATTAGGGTTTAGCGTAGCACGTGACGCACACGTATATCTTCCGTGTGCCGCTAATAGGTAGAAGAATTGAACGACTTATTATAGACTGTCTCTATACCGCTGCTGTGAACCCTTATTATTTAATAAAGAATATATTAACCTAGACTTTATATCTATCCTAGGATATAATATTATCCTTAGGATACTATAGTTAAAGACGCATACACTATATATTAACTAGAGGAGGGGAACAATTACCTTCCTAGACGAACTATACGAAAGACACCTCGCTACCGCGAAAAGGACGAATAGGGTGGACGTACCCGAGTAAAGAAACCGAAACGATAAGCTAGAGTCGACACGCTAGAGTAAGAAGCCCGAGCACGACTAGAGCTAGAACGATAAGGAAAAGAATATAATAGCTTATATCCGGTACACTCGCGGAAATATAGTAGTATTCTATCTACGAGAAGACTAAGCTAAAGAGAAAAGAAAGAAAGGTTTAAGTAAGATAGCGCTACTTATATATCTCTCTAGAGTCCCTTTTATTAGTAGCGAGTTATAGGGTTTTCTTATTAAGCTTTACTAAGCTTTAGGGTCTTCTTAACCTAAGGTCTCGCCGTAGGATCTATCTAAGGTACTTAATAGTCTAAACCGTTATATTACCCCCCTCTTCTCGGGCTTAAAGGTAGGACTTAAGCGCGTCCGTTTCTTAAAGTACCGACGCTGGCTCCTAAGTTAGTCTTATATATCCTTTCCACTTAACGTAGTATTACTTCTAGGGCCTTCGTTAGCCGCGCTTTCGTTTTATTCTTTCTCTATAAATTACCTTAACTATCTACTATTCGTGTCTATTATCTAATATTAGCGGCGGCTAGTAGTCGTCCTATTCTTAACTCGGTAGAGGGTCTATTCTAGTAGGACGTAGGAGGTTAATATTAAAGACGTTATATATACTACTTAGTACATCTAGTCGATAGCTATAGAGACTAACTACTTTAGTAACTATAAACTTTACTAATCGGTTATCTAACTTTCGGCTTAGGCGGTCTATCTTAATATTCTTTATACTTAGCTAGACCTTATCTCCTACTTTATACGTAGGTAATAGGTTCTAGTATTAATTCGCTTAGGCCTCCTAATCCTATTACGCGTTTACTATCGATACTTCTACCTATTCGGTAATTTCCTTAATCTTCGTAATAATCGCTTCTCCCTTCTAGATAGGCGACGTCGGATTCTATATAGGCTATAGATCTTCGAATAGCTATAGCGGCTCGAGATAGTATCTATAAGAGAGGAAGAAGAGACTAACGCCCGTTAATAAGGATTCGTAACTATTAATCGCGAGCTCGACTACTAGTAACTAATCGACCTAGTTATTCTACGCTTGATTAGTTATTCGACGAAGTTTCTTCTCGACTTTAGTATTAGCGCGCTCTATTAATCTATCTATCTCCGGGTGGTACGCTGTCGATATGCGTCTCTCGATCTTAAGTAGTTAGTAGACTCTTTTCTATAGTTAGCTAACGAATTAACTACCTCGATTAGAGACGATTACTACTAGGACTCTATAATAGCGGTAGAAGCGCTTAATAAATAGATTAGCGATTATCTTAGCTTCGGTATCCTTATAGTCCTTAAGAATAACTCCCTTCCCTAGACGGTCGGTAATTACTATAAGTATTTAACATTCTTAGCTCTTAGATAGCGGGCTAATAAAATCAATCGAGATCTCTCTTTACTAACGATTTAGTATAGGTAACGGCCGTAATAGTCCTTACTTACGATCTCTCTAGACTCTTATCCTTCTATAAACGTCGTAGTTCCGTACGAATCTTCGTACGTCTAATACGAAGTTTAGCTAGAAGAATTACCTAGCGACGAGGGCTATCGTCCCGTTACGTCTAGGATAAGCCGTTATAGTCGAATTATAAAGTATTTAAATTAACTTAGTCCTTAGTAGCTTATAATTTGGTACCTAGCGCCTACTACGGAATAGTAGCTCTCCTTAACTATTTAGAGAGTAATTAGCGACTAAAAGCTTAACTAGCTCTTCTAAGTCGTTTAGTAGTATTCTTTTATCTTCTCTTACTACCGTTACTAGGCGTTCTTAATCCGGGTCCGCTAATTTAGCCTCTTACTAGAGTTATCGTAAATAATCTTTAATTAGCTCTATTTACTACGTATCTATCGGTTCGTCTATTAGCTCGTCTGTTAGCTCGTCTATTAGCTCGTCTATTAGCTCGTCTATTAGCTTATTTATTAGCTCGCCGGCTTCTTTCTCGGTTCTTTCTTATCGTCTTATCTATACTAGTACTACGAGTACTCTCTAATAGTTGGCTTAAATCTTATCTAGGCTTAAGAGTCGTACGATACGATATTAAAGCCTCTTATTATCTTAAGATACTAGTAAGTCTTAGTCTCTTCGTATAAGTACGTTAGGCTAAGCCCTAAGCTTACCTAGACGATAAGTAATAGTAAAGTTAAATCGGCTTAGAATTAGCTACTATCTTATTTGCCTCTTAGAGAGCCGTCGGACTATTATAAAGTATTTAAGATTCTTATAGTCCGTAATAATCTTAAATTCTTTTACGCTTCGTAGCTCTATATCCTACTACTAAAGATACTTAATAATCGTAAGGAGCTCCTTATCGTAGATCTCGTAGTTATACTCTACTGGCGAGTTCTTCTTTAAGAAGTAGATAACTAGCCGGAGTACTCTATTATTATTATATTAGGATAAAATTCCTCCTATATAGTATCCTAAGGAATCAGTCTCGAGGATTATCTTTCGGTCCGGGTCAAATTAGGTAAGGATTAGTGCCGTAATAAAGGCCTTCTTTAGCTTTTAAAATACTTTTTCTACTCCTTCTATCTAATAGAACGGAACGTCTTTCTTTATAAGTATATATAACGGAGCCGTAGTCTTCGAGTATTTATTAATAAAGCGCCGGTAGAAGTTCGCAAAGCTAAGAAATCTAAGTACTCCTTTAACTATAGTTAGTATTTCCTATTCCTAAATAGCTTTTACCTTAGCTAGGTCCATGCGGATACCTTTCCTAGCTTCGATAATAAATCTAAGATACTTTATTAACTAAACCTCGAATTCGTACTTATCGATATTAAGCTATAGTCCCGCTGCTTATAGCTTTTCGAGAACCTTAGTTACGTACTCTCGGTGTTAGGTACGGGATCCCTCGGTAAAAATAAGTATATTATCGATATAAGCCGATACGAAGTCGTCTAGAAAGTCTTATAGGGTCTAGTTAATATATTATTAAAAGGTACTTAGTGTATTAGCTAGTCTAAAGGGAGTAATAAGCTACTTAAATAGTCTAAAGCGGGTTTAAAAGGCTATAAGCTATTTATCTCCTAGTTTAACCCGAATCTTATTAAATACTACGATTATATCGAGTTTCGTAAACCATCTTATCTTACTAATCCGGTTAAGGGTCTCCTAGATAAGAGGTAGTAGATATCGATCCTTCCGTATAAGTTAATTAAGGGCTCGGTAGTTATAATAGAATCGTAAGCCTCTACCTAGTTTCTTTATAAAGAGGACTAGCGCTACGGCTAGAGAATTACTTATACGGATAAAGCCTTTATCGAGTAGCTCTATAAGCGTTTTCTAGAGTACTAGTAGTTCGTCTCTAGATATATTATATAAGGGTCTCTATAGGGCTACTAGTATCCTTCTATTCTTATCTTTCTTAAGCTTAATCTAATAATTAATTCTAGGTCGGTATAGAGGTAGCTTATCGGCTTTACTTCTATTAAAGGAGTCGAGAAACCGTTTATTTAACTAGGCTAGTAGTTTCGTTCTTAGGTCCGTATACTTCTTCTTAGTAAGTACTTTATTAATATTAGCTAGACTTACTAAGAAAACCTAGTAACCGAGTCGTTTCTTTCTCGTAAGAAGGCGGAATCTAGCGGCTCTAACCCTTCTATAGTCGAGTTCTTTTCTCTCTCTCTAGCTTTATACTACTAGGCTAGAGTCCTTAAATCTAAGGATTTATTTTTCTATATCTAGTTCTACTCTCTCTTTTACTAACTATAGTAAGCTAAGAATAACTTTATAGCCTTTAATCCTTAGAGCTATATAGAAGTAAGCTCTTTTCGTTTAGTATCCGCCGATATCGATCTCGGTAATTGCTACTTCGGTAATCTAGGAGTCGATAATAGTATTAACTAACTAGATTTATCTTAGTCGGATAGGGATACGCTAGAGTTTATATCTTCGAGCGAATCGAGCATCGATAAAGCTATAGGATAAGTATCTAGAATTAATAAGGGTTTAAGTAGAGATCTCCTTTATTAAACAATAAGGGTTTATAGTAGCGGTATAGAGATAGTCTACGATAAGTCGTTCAATTCTTCTACCTATTAGCGGCACACGGAAGATATACGTGTGCGTCACGTGCTACGCTAAACCCTAATTGGTCCTCGTCAATCGGATCCTTCTCGGCATTGGCTTCCCTTCAGATATAGGGCTTAAAAGCCAACTCGCTTAGTCAGCTAAAATCCACCTAGGTATAGTAGCCCTTAGGCTGTTTGTTTAACACTCCCACTTAGCCGTGGAGCGTCGGCTGCAAACCTAGCTGTTGGATAAAGCTGGCAAAGCGGTCTCTTACTAGGGGTTTAGTTAGCCCGTCCGCCACCATGTCCTCACTACAAACATACTCGATCTGCACTCGATTCCTTTGAACAAGGTCTCGAACATTGTGATAGTGCACGTCGATATGCTTTAACCGTTCATGCACGTGAGGGTCCTTCGCTAGGGCTAACGCGGCCTGATTGTCTCCCTTTAGACTTGTAGTGCTGTTAAACTTCTCGTTCTCGAACAGTACTGCACGATAAGGGGATAACCCGAGGTATTCGCCTGCGCCCATCTCTCGAAGTAGTTGTGTAAGCCACTGAGATTCCTTAGCGCAGGCGGACATTGCCATATACTCGGCTTCCATAGTAGAGGTAGCCACTGATCTTTGCTTTTAGCTCCTCCAGCTGATAGGACCGTTACCGAGTAGGAAGATATATCCGAGGATGGACTTCCTGTCTGTTTTGTCCATGGCGTAGTCCGAGTCCGAATACCCTGTGAGCCCTGCACTCCCACTGTCCCTGTAGACTATCCCGAGATCGGCTGTTGATCTAAGGTACCGCAGTAGGCCCTTAAGTGCATGGCCGTAATATTCTGCTAGATCACTTAGATATTGGCTTAGCCGGCCAATTGGGAACGCGATGTCTGGACGCGTGAGAACCGCAAGGTACATCAGCTTTCCAACAGCATGCTGATACTCTTTTGGGTCGATTCGCTTATCGTTTGGCCTAGAGGGGCGGAGAGCGTCGTATCCGTTTAGCGGCAGCGTTGCTGGTCTTGACTTATCCTTTTCTATGCAAAGAGTTTGAAGTGTTTCTTGTAAATAGTAGGACTGATTAAGACGTAGCGTTCTGCTCTTTCTATCACGAGTAACTTCAACACCAAGGATCTTCTTTATCTCCCCTAGGTCCTTGATCTTAAAGACCTTGCTGATAGCGGTTTTAAACCAGATAATATCCTTAATCTTTAGAGCAGCGATTGGGATGTCATCAACGTAGACTAGCAAGATGATTTTTCTTTCGTAATGGATGAGCAGGCAGGGGTCGGCTGCGCTCTAACGGAAACCAAGATCTTTAAGCGCTCCAATGCAGTTGTTATTCCAATCTCGTGCGGCTTGTTTAAGGCCGTATAGGCTGCGTAGGAGTTTAAAGACCCTTCCTGGTTTAACTGTTACTCCCTCTGGAGGGGCCATGTAGATGTCTTCTTGGAGACGTGACTCAGTGAAGGCATTGTTGACGTCAACCTGGTGGAGCTCCAAGTTAAGGAGCCCTACGATTGCCAGGAACGTTCGAAGCGTCTCGTGACGAACGGTTGGAGCAAAGGTATCCCAGAAGTCGTGTCCAAATCGTTGGGTGAATCCTCGTGCAATAAGGCGAGCTTTAGCCTTTTCAAGCGAGCCGTCGGTATTAAGTTTTGGCTTAAATACCCACTTGCTTGTTACAATATTCACTCCCTTTGGCGGGACGGCTTCTTCCCAAGTTCCATTGCCTGCAAGAGCAGTAAGTTCATCCTCTATAGCGCGTTGCTACAGGGTGCTAAATTGTAGGTCTCCCACTGCTTCCTTGTAGGTCTTGGGGGTTGGGATCTCTGGTCCAATAATCGTCCGGAGTTGTGCAGATAGTGCGTAAAACACTTACGCTTCCGGCTCCTTATAGCACTCAAGTGGTGTTTGGCTGATGAGTGTAAACAGGCTCCGTGGCACCTTTGGTTCTGGCTCGTCTGTGGATGAGTCCTCCGGCGATCTCTTTCGTTTAGGGATAAAGACTCCCCTAAACCTTTATGTTCCAGGGGTACTGCTTGGTACAGCGTCCTGATTGTCTGGTTGACGGTCTTGTTCCTCTCTTTCAGTAGCCGGGGGCTGCGGTTCTTGCTGACTTTCGTCAGTAGTAACCGCTTCACTAGCTTCTGGCTGCTGGGCTTCTTCCTCTTCCTCTACGGGAGGCTCTGAAGCAAAAAGGACTTTTCGCGGACGTCCAACTGGACGTCTCTCGGGGACAGTATTTGACGTTGGTTTGACCTTGAGGTTTAGGTCAATATCCCCTCCTTTTTCTTGCTCCACAAACCTTACGCTATGGCTGCGGATCACCCTTCGAAGGTCTGGGGCCTATAGACGATAATGTTTTTCTATTTCGTCTATGTATCCCATAAATACTCCCACTCTTCCTCGGTCCATTAACTTGTCATGTCTAGATCCGACTGGAAGAGACTTTGGATCAACGTAGGAGTATACCTTGCAGCCCCAAACACGTATATGGTCGATACTTGGCTTTTGACCAGTGAACGCTTCTTTAGGGCTTGTGGGTTTTCCGTTAATAAGAGGTCCAGCAGCAGTCCGATTCCGCAGGTATGCGTTAGTCTCGGCTGCCTCCACCCAGAACTTAACTGGGAGCTTTGCGTCTTTTAGCATTGCCCTAACGTTGGTCTCGGTGGTCTGGATGGCTCGTTCAGCTACACCATTCTGACTTAACTGGTGGGGAATAGTGTACTAAGGAACAATTCTAAGGGTTGCGCACCACTAGTTAAGAAGTAACTTTAACTCGGTGGCGTTGTCGCTGCGGACAGCGAGTAGTTTGGCTCCCCCTTGGAGTTCTGCCTTTAGACGCCACTGTCGTAGGGCGTTTGGCGCGTCTTCCCTTCTCTTAAGCGCGATTGTCCAAACCTTCCTTGAGTAATTGTCTACGATTTCAAGAAAGTAGGAATATCCCGCCCAGGAAGTTGGTAGCGGGCCGCAAACATCGATTGAAATAAGTGATAAGCTCGCGGCTTTCCTATTACTTACGTGGTGTCCCTTCTTATTCTTAATCTTGGTAAGGGCACATACACTATACACGTGGTCTTCCTCTTTTGGCGCAAGGATCGGGTCGGCGAGAGTTGTAACCTTGTGCAGTTCTCCTAGCTTCTTAGTTCCTATATGGGCAAACCTTCGGTGCTAGAGTTCGAATCGATTCCTTAACGAATCTGCCTTCGGTTCTAGCGTATCGGGTAATTGCTTTAACCCGGCGTCAGTCATGTCGTTGTCCTTATCTGACTGGGCAGGCTCTGGTGATCTTAAGATGGGTTGCTGCTCGGCACAGTAGGCAGACAGCGCTTTTAGGTTCACGCGGTCTACTATATAGACTCCCCCATTCTCAGGTGCACTAAGAATGGTATTGTTGTCTTGATCCTTAAGGTAGAGGCACTTGTCGTCAAAGCTTCCCTTAAGGCCGCTCTTGCATAGCTGTCGGCCTGAAAGGAGGTTTACACCAAGCTTTGGGACATAGAGTACAGAAGTTAAACGAATAGAATTACCGCGCCTATCCAGTAACATGGCTGAGCCGACGTAGTCGGCGTATAGCACTCCCCCACCAACTTTAATCGTTCGCCTCATAATGCGTGTCAGAGGTCCACTAAAAAGTTAGGGTTTATCAGTCATGTGTGCTGAGGCGGCAGAATCCGCTATCTAGTGTTCTCTAGGGATCTTACTGGTGGCGGTTCTGGAGAGGGCGGCAATTTCGTCTGATGCTTCTTCGTCACAGCTGCTAGATTCTTCGCCTACAGCAGCTGGGTCCTGGGTGTCATCCTTCTCGTTGGCCGAGAAGGCCTTTAACTGGTTAATTTGCCTCTGGAGTTCTTGGATTTGTTTCTCGGCTCTAGAGCGGGCTTTCTGCGATCGGCGCTTCTTTGCGGTCTCCTTAGCTGCCGGAAGTTGAGGGCAGTCGAGGATACGGTGGCGTCTATCGCAGAGATGACACTGAAGTGGCCGCCTATCAGAGTCTGACTCGGGTTCAGACAGGTAGGGGCGGCGAGAGGGTTTGAACGCCTTCTTTGCAAGCATAGCTGTGTCATTAGCTTTCAGCTGTGCCTCCTTTTCCTTTAGTATTTGTAATACCTGAAGAGTAGTGAGATTTGGTTGGGTGTTAACCGAGTCTCGGATTGTTATATACTCTTGTGGCAATGCCTGAAGGAGCTAGTCGAGCCGAGCTTTCTCACTTGAAAAAGACTTGTGCTCTGGCAGGGCAACGGCGATTTTCCTCCCAAGTGTCGCGAGTTGGGTCCAGGCTTCGCTGATTGTGGTTCCCTCTTGGAACTGGAAGTTGATAAAAGATTGAAGAAACTGCCTTCGAGTAACTTGCAGTTTGATTTCATACTTTTCCTTAAGAGATTCCCAGATCAGCCTTGACTCTTCTAGCTCTCGGACTCGCTCGCGATCATCTTCATCAATGCAAATGCGTAGCCAGTATCTGGCCTTCGCGTCGTCTCTTTCCAAATTGAACCCAAGCCCGGGGCTTGTTGTTGCAGTAACTGTATGGAACAGTCCCTCTCCTTAAAGCCACTCCTTCATTAAAGAGAACCAGTCGTCTTTATTATTGTAGGAGAGGACCGGGACAGGACGACGCTTAGCAAAGTCTTACGAAGACATAGCGAAGGGGAAGGTGTGTTTCGAAATAAAGTAATCGAAAGAGTTATAAACGCAGTAAAATGAGTATACTGCGGTCAATCGGGTCCAGGCTGTTGGACTTAAAAGTTAGGGTAAAGAGTTGTTAAAGCGAAATAGCAAGATACTATAGTCCGGCAAGTTAAGCGTTTATCGGATTTTCGATTGAATCGTCTGCTCCTCTCAAGGCATAGATAGACAACGAGGTGGCTGTTTCTCCTAGCACAAGCCCAGGCCTCAGGCGACAGCTTCCTAAAATGTGCTTGTTTCTCCTCTTAACGGAGACCGTATCTAGCTACCGGTACCAGGTTACTTACAGACCGACTGCAGAGGCAACACGTCTTTTCGTAAACGTTTACGGGATCCAACACCCAGCGGGAACGCTCAGACTGCTCTAGTAGGTACACGAACCCGGGCTCATAACCTGTTGAACAATGAGGGTTCACAGCAGCGGTATAGAGACAGTCCACGATGAGTCGTTCAATTCTTCTACCTATTAGCGGCACACGGAAGATATACGTGTGCGTCACGTGCTACGCTAAACCCTAATTGGTCCTCGTCAATCGGATCCTTCTCGGCATTGGCTTCCCTTCAGATATAGGGCTTAAAAGCCAACTCGCTTAGTTAGCTAAAATCCACCCAGGTACAGTAGCCCTTAGGCTGTTTATTTAACATTCTTTATAATTACTAAGTGATATAGGCGAATCTCCGGTTTCGATTCTAACCCATCCGTTACCGTAGGTAGAGGGTGATCCGTCTACTATACTAAGCTCGTACGGTTAGTCTTTTACTTAGTACCGGAGGCCGTACTTAATAGCGAATAGCGGGTGAATAAAGTTACCCTACGCGCCGCTATCGATTATAGCACTTACTCTCTTTCCGTAGAAAGTGACTTCTACGTAGAGTAATTGGTGAAGATCTAATCCGGTAGGTATTAGTCCGTTCGATATACGTGATACCTAGTTAAGGGACCTAGCTAACGGCCCCTCCTAGGGTCCCTAACTAGGGAGGCCGTTTAGTTTTTTAGTATTAGGTAGCTATAGGCCTTACTATATATATAGTCTTCCTATTCGTTGACTTAAATGTATGCTTGCTTCCAGTTAGTCTAATTGCCGTTTTTAGTTACTCTTGTCCAGTAGACTTTATCGTTCCGCACTTGGTATTTGAAGGTTAGATGATGATTAAGCTTTTTATCGGGAATCCATTTAAGCGTTCGATTCTAGATTATTGCCGTTCCGTGTTAATAGAGAATTCTTGCTAATTCTCGTAGAGAATCGTAGTCCGCCTACTCGCGTGCTAAGAGACCTTAGTGGTGTTCTTTAACGAGCGTTATTTCTAGAGTTACCGGGAGTTCGTATTTTTCTCCGTTTTACTTAATGCGGGTTTCCTAGAGGGTGTCCTATCGCCAGTCCTATATGACTATAAGGGCGAGGTTCCTCTAATCCGGGATCTAAACCGTTTAACCGTGGTTTCCGTATCCGTTTTCCGGGTAGTAGCTGATACCGTACCGTTAAGCGAGTACTTCGAGCGAGGTAAGGGTGTTTCGCTTGTCTATTATCCGGGTTCTTTTCTAGACCGTCTCTTCCCTTATACTACTAAGTTCGCTTTGGTCTAGGGTGCTATCGTATAGTTCCCCTATGTCGCTGTCTACCAGGTCGGAGTCCTCCGGGAACGCGTCGATAAGGGCGTCGAGCTGGGGTTTCTTAGTAACTCGAGTGGTAGCGTTAAGCTGTCGGTTTTTCCCTAGTTTACGGGGGTACTATCCCGTAGCGTTTTTATCGCTCTTATAGATCATACAGCTGTCGTTATAGTATACGGTCTAGCTAATAGCTGTATGCGCTACTCGCTACTATTCGATCTTCTTAAAGGCTACTAGCTCCTTCTCGGAGTCTTTTCGTACGGCCGCCGCATAACTGCGTCCTTTCTTAGGCCGTAGCGGGTAGTCGTACCCTAGCTACCACTTATCTCCGTAGTAGATATAGAGTTTCTTCGCGAATAGTTCTTACTACTCTAGTATCTATTTCGTCTACGTGTTCTTATTTCGTCCCTTCTATCTATTATTCCGTCCCTTGTTGTTCCTGTCCTGACGGGTGGAACTGTCGAGTTCTATGGCATCGCCGCCGTTCTAAGTGTGGCGTGGCTTAGTTGCCCGTGTTGTGTTAGTAGGGTACCGTTCGGTTTATCGCTCCTAGAGGCGCTCGTCTAGGCGCCTAGCTAATTCGATTATTATGTCTAGCGTTTTAGGGTAGCTATAGAAAGCTATAGTATCCTTAATATTTAACTTAAGCCCTTTATAGTAGTAATCACGCTGTACTTAATCTAACCATCCCTCTAGGAATGCAGCCGCTTATCGAAATATAGAGGTATAGTCCGAGACCGATCCTTTCTATTATAGGATTATAATCTTCTAAGTTACTTATCGGACTTCGTCTACGTCGTTGAAGGCGCGCTTGAGATACTCCACGAATTTATCGTAGTTATTAAATATATCCCGAGTGTTCTTAGACTGTTCGTTCTTATCCTTATAGAGGTGTTCGTTAAGGTAGAATTCGAACCATCGCTCTACCGTTCCGCGAAGGTAGGTAGATGCGAAGAGAACCTTATCTTCCTTAGATTCGAACTGGTCGTCGTAGATACGGATGTATCGTTCGAGCTAGGAGGTAAAGCCTTATAGCTTTTATCGGTTACTATTAAAGGTATTAGGGTTCCGGAGTTTAACTTTTCTCGGCCTCGGGGCCGCTTAACCTACTTAAAGCTGTTCGATCTACGCTTATAGGCGTTGGATGGTTAATATTAGCTAAGCCGCGGTCGGCTACTAAGTCGGAGCGTTGCTTATCTCGACGTCGGATATTAACTATGTTAGAGATAGCGTTCTAGGGGATACTTCTCTTTAGTTTTCTTAAAGCCTTCCTTCTCTTATAAGGATAGTAGTTAAAGTATAACGGTAGGCTTCTTCTACTAAGCTTCGAAGTCGCTTAGTAGGTTAGTAAAAACCGAAGGGTTTACCTTAAAGAGATAAGAGGAGGATAGCGGTATAAAGAGGGAAGTATTACGTAATAGCGCGGTACGTAATAAGCTTATTACCTCTAAATTAATAGGGTTTGAATTGGAACTTTAAGTTGACTATAAAGGGTCAAATATCTAGCTAAAAGAGCGTAACTATATACTACTAGGAAAGCTATAATAATCTAGTAGAGCCCTTACGAGCTAGGCTTATATAGGCTCGTAAGAGAGCCTATTTTCTAAGGGCTCGCTAAGCCCTTCGCTTAAGGGCTCGCTATAGGGTATATATAACTAGGGCGCCTAGGCCCTTTCTCGCCCGAAGCGGGGTAAGCGGAGATCCTTCTTTCCTACCTCTTAGGCTTTCTCCCCTTCTAGCTACTTTATTACTTAGTACTCTTTCTAACCCTTATATCTTCCTATCTATACGGACTAAGGTTCGTAATATATATCTAGCTATTTTTTTTTTTATACTTTTAATTACTTTTTTTATTGTTAAACAATAAGGGTTTATAGTAGCGGTATAGAGACAGTCTATAATAAGTCGTTTAATTCTTCTACCTATTAGCGGCATATAGAAGATATACGTGTGCGTTACGTACTACGCTAAACCCTAATTAGTCCTCGTTAATCGGATCCTTCTCGGTATTAGCTTCCCTTTAGATATAGGGCTTAAAAGCCAACTCGCTTAGTTAGCTAAAATCTACCTAGGTATAGTAGCCCTTAGGCTGTTTATTTAATACTCCTACTTAGCCGTAGAGCGTCGGCTATAAACCTAGCTATTAGATAAAGCTAGTAAAGCGGTCTCTTACTAGGGGTTTAGTTAGCCCGTCCGCCACTATATCCTTACTATAAACATACTCGATCTGCACTCGATTCCTTTAAACAAGGTCTCGAACATTATAATAGTACACGTCGATATGCTTTAACCGTTTATATACGTAAGGGTCCTTCGCTAGGGCTAACGCGGCCTAATTATCTCCCTTTAGACTTATAGTGCTGTTAAACTTCTCGTTCTCGAATAGTACTATACGATAAGGGGATAACCCGAGGTATTCGCCTACGCCTATCTCTCGAAGTAGTTATGTAAGCCACTAAGATTTCTTAGCGTAGGCGGATATTACTATATACTCGGCTTCTATAGTAGAGGTAGCCACTAATCTTTACTTTTAGCTCCTCTAGCTAATAGGACCGTTACCGAGTAGGAAGATATATTCGAGGATAGACTTCCTATCTATTTTGTCTATAGCGTAGTCCGAGTCCGAATACCCTATAAGTCCTACACTCCCACTATCCCTATAGACTATCCCGAGATTAGCTATTAATCTAAGGTACCGTAGTAGGCCCTTAAGTATATAGCCGTAATATTCTACTAGATTACTTAGATATTAGCTTAGCCGGCCAATTAGGAACGCGATGTCTAGATACGTAAGAACCGTAAGGTATATTAGCTTTCTAATAGTATACTAATACTCTTTTAGGTCGATTCGCTTATCGTTTAGCCTAGAGGGGCGGAGAGCGTCGTATCCGTTTAGCGGTAGCGTTGCTGGTCTTAACTTATCCTTTTCCATATAAAGAGTTTAAAGTGTTTCTTATAAATAGTAGGACTAATTAAGACGTAGCGTTCTACTCTTTCTATTACGAGTAACTTTAATACTAAGGATCTTCTTTATCTCCCCTAGGTCCTTAATCTTAAAGACCTTGCTAATAGCGGTTTTAAACCAGATAATATCCTTAATCTTTAGAGTAGCGATTAGGATGTCATTAACGTAGACTAGTAAGATGATTTTTCTTTCGTAATAGATGAGTAGGTAGGGGTCGGCTACGCTCTAACGGAAACTAAGATCTTTAAGCGCTCTAATATAGTTGTTATTCTAATCTCGTACGGCTTGTTTAAGGCCGTATAGGCTGCGTAGGAGTTTAAAGACCCTTTCTAGTTTAACTATTACTCCCTTTAGAGGGGCCATATAGATGTCTTCTTAGAGACGTAACTTAGTAAAGGCATTATTAACGTTAACCTAGTAGAGCTCTAAGTTAAGGAGCCCTACGATTACTAGGAACGTTCGAAGCGTCTCGTAACGAACGGTTAGAGTAAAGGTATCCTAGAAGTCGTATCTAAATCGTTAGGTGAATCCTCGTGTAATAAGGCGAGCTTTAGCCTTTTTAAGCGAGCCGTTAGTATTAAGTTTTGGCTTAAATACCTACTTACTTATTATAATATTCACTCCCTTTAGCGGGACGGCTTCTTCCTAAGTTCTATTACCTATAAGAGTAGTAAGTTTATCCTCTATAGCGCGTTACTATAGAGTACTAAATTGTGGGTCTCCTACTACTTCCTTATAGGTCTTAGGGGTTGGGATCTCTAGTCTAATAATCGTCCGGAGTTATATAGATAGTGCGTAAAATACTTACGCTTCCGGCTCCTTATAGTACTCAAGTGGTGTTTAGCTAATAAGTATAAATAAGCTCCGTAGTATCTTTAGTTCTAGCTCGTCTATAGATAAGTCCTCTAGCGATCTCTTTCGTTTAGGGATAAAGACTCCCCTAAACCTTTATATTCTAGGGGTACTACTTAGTACAGCGTCCTAATTGTCTAATTAACGGTCTTATTCCTCTCTTTTAGTAGCTAGGGGCTACGGTTCTTACTAACTTTCGTTAGTAGTAACCGCTTTACTAGCTTCTAGCTACTAGGCTTCTTCCTCTTCCTCTACGGGAGGCTCTAAAGCAAAAAGGACTTTTCGCGGACGTCTAACTAGACGTCTCTTAGGGATAGTATTTAACGTTAGTTTAACCTTAAGGTTTAGGTTAATATCCCCTCCTTTTTCTTACTCTATAAACCTTACGCTATGGCTACGGATTACCCTTCGAAGGTCTAGGGCCTATAGACGATAATATTTTTTTATTTCGTCTATATATCCTATAAATACTCCTACTCTTCCTCGGTCTATTAACTTATTATGTCTAGATCCGACTAGAAGAGACTTTAGATTAACGTAGGAGTATACCTTACAGCCCTAAACACGTATATAGTCGATACTTAGCTTTTAACCAGTAAACGCTTCTTTAGGGCTTATAGGTTTTCCGTTAATAAGAGGTCTAGTAGTAGTCCGATTCCGTAGGTATACGTTAGTCTCGGCTGCCTCTACCTAGAACTTAACTAGGAGCTTTACGTCTTTTAATATTGCCCTAACGTTAGTCTCGGTAGTCTAGATAGCTCGTTCAGCTACACCATTCTAACTTAACTAGTAGGGAATAGTATACTAAGGAACAATTCTAAGGGTTACGTACTACTAGTTAAGAAGTAACTTTAACTCGGTAGCGTTATCGCTACGGATAGCGAGTAGTTTGGCTCCCTCTTAGAGTTCTACCTTTAGACGCTACTATCGTAGGGCGTTTAGCGCGTCTTCTCTTCTCTTAAGCGCGATTGTCTAAACCTTCCTTAAGTAATTGTCTACGATTTCAAGAAAGTAGGAATATCCCGCCTAGAAAGTTAGTAGCGGGCCGCAAACATCGATTAAAATAAGTAATAAGCTTACGGCTTTCCTATTACTTACGTGGTGTCCCTTCTTATTCTTAATCTTGGTAAGGGTATATATACTATATACGTGGTCTTCCTCTTTTAGCGTAAGGATCGGGTCGGCGAGAGTTATAACCTTATATAGTTCTCCTAGCTTCTTAGTTCCTATATAGGTAAACCTTCGGTACTAGAGTTCGAATCGATTCCTTAACGAATCTGCCTTCGGTTCTAGCGTATCGGGTAATTACTTTAACCCGGCGTTAGTTATATCGTTGTCCTTATCTAACTAGGCAGGCTCTAGTAATCTTAAGATAGGTTACTGCTCGGTATAGTAGGTAGACAGCGCTTTTAGGTTTACGCGGTCTACTATATAGACTCCCCCATTCTTAGGTGTACTAAGAATAGTATTATTATCTTAATCTTTAAGGTAGAGGTACTTATCGTTAAAGCTTCCCTTAAGGCCGCTCTTATATAGCTATCGGCCTAAAAGGAGGTTTACACCAAGCTTTAGAATATAGAGTATAGAAGTTAAACGAATAGAATTACCGCGCCTATCTAGTAACATAGCTGAGCCGACGTAGTCGGCGTATAGTACTCCCCTACTAACTTTAATCGTTCGCCTTATAATACGTGTTAGAGGTCTACTAAAAAGTTAGGGTTTATTAGTTATATATGCTGAGGCGGCAGAATCCGCTATCTAGTATTCTCTAGGGATCTTACTGGTGGCGGTTCTAGAGAGGGCGGTAATTTCGTCTAATACTTCTTCGTTATAGCTACTAGATTCTTCGCCTATAGTAGCTGGGTCCTGGGTATTATCCTTCTCGTTGGCCGAGAAGGCCTTTAACTAGTTAATTTACCTCTAGAGTTCTTAGATTTGTTTCTCGGCTCTAGAGCGGGCTTTCTACGATCGGCGCTTCTTTGCGGTCTCCTTAGCTGCCGGAAGTTAAGGGTAGTCGAGGATACGGTAGCGTCTATCGTAGAGATAATACTAAAGTAGCCGCCTATTAGAGTCTAACTCGGGTTTAGATAGGTAGGGGCGGCGAGAGGGTTTAAACGCCTTCTTTATAAGTATAGCTATATTATTAGCTTTTAGCTATACCTCCTTTTCCTTTAGTATTTGTAATACCTAAAGAGTAGTAAGATTTAGTTAGGTATTAACCGAGTCTCGGATTATTATATACTCTTATAGTAATACCTAAAGGAGCTAGTCGAGCCGAGCTTTCTTACTTAAAAAAGACTTATACTCTAGTAGGGTAACGGCGATTTTCCTCCTAAGTATCGCGAGTTAGGTCTAGGCTTCGCTGATTATAGTTCCCTCTTAGAACTAGAAGTTGATAAAAGATTAAAGAAACTACCTTCGAGTAACTTATAGTTTGATTTTATACTTTTCCTTAAGAGATTCCTAGATTAGCCTTAACTCTTCTAGCTCTCGGACTCGCTCGCGATCATCTTTATTAATATAAATACGTAGCTAGTATCTAGCCTTCGCGTCGTCTCTTTCTAAATTAAACCTAAGCCCGGGGCTTGTTATTATAGTAACTATATGGAATAGTCTCTCTCCTTAAAGCCACTCCTTTATTAAAGAGAACTAGTCGTCTTTATTATTATAGGAGAGGACCGGGATAGGACGACGCTTAGCAAAGTCTTACGAAGATATAGCGAAGGGGAAGGTATATTTCGAAATAAAGTAATCGAAAGAGTTATAAACGTAGTAAAATAAGTATACTACGGTTAATCGGGTCTAGGCTATTAGACTTAAAAGTTAGGGTAAAGAGTTGTTAAAGCGAAATAGTAAGATACTATAGTCTAGTAAGTTAAGCGTTTATCGGATTTTCGATTAAATCGTCTGCTCCTCTTAAGGTATAGATAGATAACGAGGTGGCTATTTCTCCTAGTATAAGCCTAGGCCTTAGGCGATAGCTTCCTAAAATATACTTATTTCTCCTCTTAACGGAGACCGTATCTAGCTACCGGTACTAGGTTACTTATAGACCGACTATAGAGGCAACACGTCTTTTCGTAAACGTTTACGGGATCTAATACCTAGCGGGAACGCTTAGACTACTCTAGTAGGTATACGAACCCGGGCTTATAACCTATTGAACAATAAGGGTTTATAGTAGCGGTATAGAGACAGTCTATAATAAGTCGTTTAATTCTTCTACCTATTAGCGGTATACGGAAGATATACGTGTACGTTACGTACTACGCTAAACCCTAATTAGTCCTCGTTAATCGGATCCTTCTCGGCATTAGCTTCCCTTTAGATATAGGGCTTAAAAGCTAACTCGCTTAGTTAGCTAAAATCCACCTAGGTATAGTAGCCCTTAGGCTGTTTATTTAATATTTATTATATTTTTACTACTTTTTTCTTTTACTACTACTCTTTTTACTAGTATTCTTACTATTATTTTCTTTACTAGTACTTTTTCTACTAACTCTTATTCTAGTTAAAATTACTAATTTTTATTTTAATCTAAAATTACTAACTCTTATTTTATTCTTACTAACTATAAAAACTTCTATATTAAATTATTATTTTTTACTTCTATTACTTCTTAATTTCTATTTAATTTCTTTTTTTTTATACTTTTAAATTATTTTTTATTAACTATAATACTTTATTTACTTAAACTACTACTAATTAAATCTATTATTCTTCTTCTATTTTTATTTATAATAGTCTATCTATTACTTCTTTCTAGTTTTTATATTTCTATAACGGCGGGCCTCTACCTCTAAGGATTAAATACTAAAGAGGGTAGTAAGCCGTATAAGGGTTTACCTTAAGTAGGTATAAGGGAGGGTGTAAGAGAACGAAGTAACGAATATACGTAACTAAATACTACGTACGAAGGCCGTATTACTAATAGAGTCTAAATTCTATTATAAAGTTAACTACGAAGGGTCAAGTATCTAGCTAAGTAAGTATACTTATATACTATAGGAAAGTTGTAATAATCTAGTAGTACCGTCTCTTAAGGGTACCGCTAAGCGTACCGTTACTTAAGGGTACGAGTTGGTGTACCGTTTATTAAGGGTATAGGTAGGGCGCACGTGCTATCTTACGTAAGGAGTCTTATTATAATAAACAGACCTTAGAGGGCGGAGAGGGACGAAGTAACGAAGCCGGTAAAGGTAGTAGGGGTAAAGCAGATACCGAAGTATATAGAATAAGAGGAGGGAGGCGAGAGACTAGGGACGAATACTAAGAGGCGGGTAGAGAGAGACGAGTAAATAATAAAGGAGGCGAGTAAGGTCTAATTTAAGGTATACTAAGTTATACGCGAGGAATACTTATTGCTAGACTAAAGAACTAATTATAAGGTAGAGAGGCGAGCTTTATATATATAAGGAATAAACTAAAATACTAGCTTCCTAATTTATAAGTAGGCAAGTCTAGATCTAGATTCCAAATCGATCGGCGGTAAATAAGAAGTAATTAGTCTATATAAGCTATATTTATAATAGTAGGCTCTCTTCCCTAGAGGTAAGTTCCTACGAGCCTTTAGTTTAAGGGTCGAGGTTTTAAAGGATAACGTTTATAAAACGTATTAAGAGCTTTAAGGTCTTTAATAAGGTCGTAAGGTTCCTAGATTAGTATCGAGTAACCAGTCCATTTTATAAGGTATTTTAGTTGTCTCCGGGTTATTTTAATATTTAGAATCTCTTCTACCCGGTACTCTTCTTCGCCGTCAACGATAATAGGCGGGAGCGGAGGTTAGATTTAATTAGGTAAGGGGTTAGAGGCTACGGGTTCGAGTAAGGAGACGTAGAATACGGAGTAGACTTTTATTATCCTTAGTAGTTCTAGGCGATAGGTATGAGTTAAGATCTTTTCTAGTATAGAAAAGGGGCTAAGGCGTTTAAAGTCGAGTTTATCCGAAGGTCTTATTATCGAGATATACCGTCTTAGGAGCCAAACAAGGTTACTAGGCTTAAAGACGGGTAGCGAAATACGGTCTTTATTAGCCTGTTCTACGTAGGCGTCTTGTGCGAGTCGAATTTCTTAGCGAAGGTAGTTTTCGAGGTTTTCGAGGTTCTCTTAGAAGAGACGTAGGGGTTTAAGGGGGGCTAAGATTAAGTCTTTCTATAGAATCTTATAACGAGGGTAGAAGCCGTAGTTTGCAAAAAAGGGGGTAACCTTAGTCGTAGTCGAGATCGTATTATTATAAGCGAATTTAGTAAGGGAGAGAAAGTCGTTCCAATCGTCTTATTAGTACGAAACGTAGGCGCGAAGGTATTATTCGAGGATAGCGTTAACACGCTCTATCTAGCCATCGGTTTATAGGTGGAAAGCCGTACTAAAGTTAGTCTTAATAGATAGGGATCTACTAAGAGCTCTAGTAAATTTAGAAGTAAAAATCGAGCCGCGGTTAGATATAAAGTCGTTGGGTAAGCCGTATAGTCGAAAAACGTAGTCTCGATAAAGCTTAGTAAGCTCTATCGAATCGAGGGTTATTTAGTAAGAAATAAAGTGAGCTATTTTAGTTAGTCGGTCTACGACTACTAGTATAGTATTAAACGAATTGGACGTTAGAAGTCCCGTAATTAAATCGAGAGAAACGGATTGCTAGCGGCGTTATAGTACTTTAAGGGGTTTTAAGTATCTAAAGGGGGCGTGTCGAGCGGGTTTAATTCTTTAGCAGGTCTTATAGTTCCGTATAAAACGAGCTACTATCTATCGTAGACCTAGCCACCAGAAATTACGAGTAACGAGTTTAAATATTGCTGCTTAGCCTAGGTGTCTAGCAGCCGGATACGAGTATCGAGAGCTAATAATCCTTTAGCGGAGGCTTAGATCTTTAGGGATATAGATAAGTCTATTAACTAGTAATAGACCATCGTTATCCTTAGAGTATACGCCTAGATCCACTTTAGGATGTCGAAGTGCGTAGGTATCGAGTATAGTAAGGATCTCTTGCCTAAGAGTATCCTTATTAAGTACTAAGCGAATATTACTAGCTAGGGACGGTTCTAGCCTAGCGATCGAATATCGAGTTGAAACAAGGGTCGAAATTTCGAATTTTCCGGGGGTAAGGATCGTAGTAGGGGGTAGGCGCCCCTCTCGAGTAGGGAGGTCTCCTAACCGTCTTATTAACGTATCCGCGCGTTAATTCTTAGTTCCTAGGCGGTAGATAATCTTAAAGTCGAGTTCCGAGAGTTTAATTGCCTAGCGTACTTATCGACGGTTTAAGATTTGCTTAGAGGTAAAGCTAGTCAAATTCGAGTAATCTATAAGAACGAGGAGTGGCGAGGAGAGGTTAATAATAAGGGAACGGTATTCCTTTAGGGCTTCTATAATAGCTAAGAGTTCTTTATCCCTAATACCGTAGTTCTGCTCTGCGGAGGTCATTTTCCGAGAGTAGTAGGCGATAGGGTGTAGAAGTCTCTTACTATCGTTATACGTTACCTATTAAGATAGGATTACGGATATAACGAAGTTAGAAGAGTTAGTTTTAAGAATAGTCTCGAGTTAGGAATCGAAGTATCGGAGGATTAGGTAAGAATAGAAGGCTTTCTTAAGGTAAGTAAAAGCTTTATCCTATTCTTTCCCCTAAGTAAAACGAATGTTCTTAGCTAGGAGCTTAAAGAGAGCTCTAGCTTTTCGAGAGTATCCTTTAATAAATCGTCGGTAAAAGTTTACAAAGCTAAGGAACGATTAAAGGTCTTTAACTAAACGAGGAGTCTTCTAGTCTCTTACGGCGGCTACCTTAGCTGGGTCCATAGAGATACCGTCTGGAGAAATAACGAAGCCAAGGAACGTAGTTAAAGTCGTATAGAAATCGCATTTTTCGCCTTTTACGTATAGGCCTGCTTCACAGAGCTTTTCGAGAACTAATCGAATATGTTCGTGGTACTCTTCTTCTGTTTCTGAGTAGATAAGGATGTCGTCTAGGTAGACGACGTACTAGCGGTTAAGGTATTCACGTAATATATCGTTAACGAATTGTTGGTAGGTAGCCGGCGCATTCGTTAGGCTAAAGGGTATAACTAGGTATTCGTATAGGCTATAGCGAGTCCTAAAGGTAGTTAAAGGTTCGGAGCCTTCCTTAATTCGGATAAGGTTATAAGCACCGCGAAGGTCGAGTCGAGTAAAAATACGAGAGCCTTAAAGTTAACGGAGAGTCTCGTTGATTAAGGGGAGTGGATAACGGTTCTTTTTCGTAATACTATTTAGTTCGCGATAATCCACGCAAAAACGAAGGCCGCCTCCTAGTTTCTTAATAAAGAGAACAGGGGACGTAGAGGATAAGGATAAGGATCGAATAAAACCTTTTTTAAGGTTTTTATTAAGGTATTTACGTAGAGCCTTAAGCTCTAAATCGGACATTAAGTAGAGAGGGCCGAATAGGGGTTTCTTACCCTCTTCTAATAAAATCTCATAATTAATATACCGATATGGGGGAAGTCTATCGGCCTCTTTCTTTATAAAGAAGGGAAGAAGATAGTAGAATCGAGCGGGGACTCGTAAGCGGAGGGTTTCGAGTTCTTATTCTAGAGTTTACTGTTCCGTTTCCTTAAGGCTATTAAGGTGTTCTTAGATCTCCTTAATTGATACGGCGTATATCCTAGTCTTATCTCGTCGGACATAACGAGTAAGGGCGGCGTAGGATACAGTAGCGCAAGAGATCGAAGGCGAATTAGAAGGTAAGGAGGAAAGCGTAGTTATAGGTTAGCGAGTAGGCAAGCAATTTACTTAGCAAAAAGGGGAGGCGAAGGTAATTATATTTTTTGACCATAGGACGTGTGGATCATGCCGTTCTAGCCAGGGTTTTCCTAGGATAATTAGATATTAGCCGAGCTTAGTTACTTAGAAGGTAACGAGTTCTTAATACTAATCAATATCAAGTTAAAGGTCGGCCTCGTGGGTAATCCATCCGGCGATAGATCCATCCGCGAGTTCGAGGGATTCAGCTTGGGGTTTTTGGCGTGTAGGGATTAAATAGGATGCAATAAAGGTATTATCTATAAAAAGAGACGAGGCACTAGAGTCTAATATAGCCGAGGTTTCGATTTTATTATTAACCACTAATTTAAGGATAAGGAGCGGACGTTTCCTAAGATCTATAGCACGGGGCTGTAGGGTACGGGTTTTAGGAGGTGAAAACGAGAGTATTCCAAGATTCGAAGACGAGAGGGAAGTAAGGACGGAAAACTAATTCGAAGTAGAGAGTAGAGGAGGGCTAGGTAGGTACCGGGTACTGCCTAGCCTTCTACGTTTTTTGATACGTAGAGGACGGAAGCCGTAGGAGGTATATACGACGTTATATTAAGCTTAAGTCCCTTAGCCTTAGCTTTAGGATATTCTTTAACCTAGTAGTTAGGATTACCGTAGTAGGCGCAGAGGTTGTTAGCTTTTCGGTAAGTCTTTCGAGCGGTAGTATCTAGTTCTATAGGTTTACCTTAAGGAATCGAGGTTAGTATAGGAGATAAGGGTTAAGGAGTAGCTAGTATAGACGAGAGAGGAATCGAGGTAGGGGTACGAGTTAAGGGTATCTTTTTCTTAATAGTTCGAGCATAGAGTTAGTTGTCCAGTATAATACAAGCCTTAGCGAACTTTTCGAATTCTACTGGCATAGCTCGTCCAACAAGAAGGTCCTTAAGGTTCTCTTTAAGGCTAAGGCGGAAGTAGTAGATCTTAACTGCGTTTTCCTTCCAACTAAGGGTCGTAATAAGCGAGAGAAACCGTAAATAGTACGCCGAATAGGACTTATCTTGTTTAAGTGCGAGGAGGGATCGTTTAGCTGTTACGTAGGTGTCGGGATTATCAAATACGGCCTTAAGAGCTTGGTAGAAGGACTCGTAGTTATCGAAGTTTACGGAACCATTCGAGGCAGAGACGTAAGGGGCAAACCAGGTATAAGCAGCATCGCGAAGGTAGGAACCAGCGTAGGTAATCTTAGCCGTATCCGTTATAAAGGCAGATGGGTCTAAGGCGAATTTAAGCTGGAGTTGCGTAGCGAAATTCCCGAATCGAGTACGTTCACCCTTAAAGGGTTCTAGGTCCGAGACTTTAGGAATACGAGGACGAGGAGTAGGGGTTTCCAAAGGAGATATAGTAGACGTAGTAGCTGGCGTGTTAGTAGGGAGGTTCGAAGCTAGTAACTAGAGTCGAGCGAAGGCTTCATCTTGGCCAAAACCGTAGTAATAAAAGATGCAAGCAACTTGGGCGTTCGTAGTATTCTTAGGGATAACTAGTGAATCGATATCGGATCTTAGGCAAGATTATCTTCCTCTAGCGTACGCCTAACTAAGGGTAACGCGTAGGGAAACCGGGATGTCTTTAGGGAAGGTAGGGCGAGCATTAATAGGGGTAGGGACTTGATCGAGGACTTAGAATAGCGTATCCTAAGGGTTAGAAGGTGTAGTTCCATCGACCATTCTAGAGATCATAGTCTAGGGCTTCGGCGAGAGCTTTAGGCCTACTAGATAGGAGTCTAGCAAAATATAATAAACAGACCTTAGAGGGCGGAGAGGGACGAAGTAACGAAGCCGGTAAAGGCAGTAGGGGTAAAGCAGATACCGAAGCATATAGGATAAGAGGAGGAGGGCGAGAGACTAGGGACGAATACTAAGAGGCGGGTGGAGAGAGACGAGTAAACAATAAAGGAGGCGAGCAAGGTCTAATTTAAGGCATACTAAGTTGTACGCGAGGAATACTCATTGCTAGACTAAAGAACTAATTGCAAGGCAGAGAGGCGAGCTTTATATATATAAGGAACAAACTAAAATACTAGCTTCCTAATTTGTAAGCAGGCAAGTCTAGATCTAGATTCCAAATCGATCGGCGGTAAACAAGAAGTAATTAGTCCACATAAGCCATATTTATAACACTTATAACCTTAGATCCTTATACCTTCCGACTTCTTACTATTCTGTCGGGTTGATCCTTAACTCTCTGCCTATGACGGCTACGCCGTAACACTACCCCCCCCTTTAGGATCTTCGGCCCGAAGATTCTTCCGTCTCTTAGTATATCTTCTTATAGGTTGCTTAGTTTGTTCTTTCTTTCGTAAGTTCCCGCGATGCCTCCGAAGAAGCGTGTTACTAAAGATTCCGCTATTAACCTTCGCCCTTATAAGGTGAATAGGGTTACCCTTCGTCGCTAGGAGCTATTGGACGAGATCTTTTTCCGGGGTGTCGAGATGGTTCCTTGTACTAACTGCCTAGAGCACGAGTCGGAGTGCGTGGCTTTATAAGAGAACCCGTCTATTTATACTACCTGCTTAGGGGCTCGTCGGGCCGGGTATAATGTTATATTTCGGGGTGTCTCGCGTTATAAGTTCCTTCTCTTCTTCTCGGGTTTGCTCTGCGGAGGAGGATATAACGTTAGAGAAGCTTCTTCGCCTACGTAAACAGTAGCGCTTCCTTCAGTCGCGTCGTTCTCGTATAATTCGCGAGGGTTTCGAATCGTTAGAGGAGCTCGAGAGGGCTGACGCTACTAGTTCTTCTAGGGGCCCTCCCGACCCTATAGCTCCTAAGGGTCCGTCCGTATTAGAACGGCTACGTTACGAGGCGGTGGGTCCTGCTATGCCGTAGTCGGCTGAGTCTGCCGCGTCTACCGGTGAGCCCGTGACTGGTACGAGATCTCCTCGTCCTTCTAAGCTGGTAGATTCTGCTCGTTTATCGCCCTTCGCGTTGGATCTAGCGGATCTTAAGGGTTTACCGTTGTTTATTTTCGAGGGCGACCTCGTTTCCGTAGGAGGTCAGGGTTCTGGCGATGGAACTCTCTAACGAGGTCTAAGTGTATATCGTCCTTAGGTATCTACTGGTTATCCTTATTCCCGTATCCTTCTCATTTGACCAGGTACTTAAGCTGATGGCCGAACCGCTTACAGTCTAGGATTTTTTCTACTGGGTACTGCTTTTCTTCGGCGTCCGGGTTTTCTAGTACAATTTCTTCTTGGGTTTCCGGGATGTTGACGTTTTCTAGTGCTGGCTCGAGCAGTGAGACGTAGAAAGTGGAGTTCATCCTTATGTTTGACAGTTTGAGTCGATAGGTGACTTCTCCGAGTTTTTCTTCAATCTTGAATGGGCTAATTTTTTTGAAATCTAATTTGTCGTTTGGCCGTTTAGTCTTGATATTTTTCCTGAGGAGATAGACCTTATCCCCCTTCTTAAGGTTCGGTGCCGCCTAGTACCGTCTGTTATAGTACTTGGACATCATGATTCTAACGTATTCGAGGTCGAAGCTAACAGCCTTGTAAAGCTCCTTTAGCTGCTCGGCTTTGAGGATACCACTTTGTGCTAGCTTTCTACTTGGGATCGTTTCCCTGTAGGCTTCTGGTTCAAACCCGTAGTTGACGAAGAACGGTGATTCGTTCGTGGATTCTTGCTTCGCGCTGTTGTATGCGAATTGGGCCATGGGTAGCAGTTCTGCCCAGTTTTCCTGTGGGTAGTTGATATAACAGCGGAGGTATTGTTCAAGAGTCCGGTTCATTCGCTCGGTTTGACCGTCTGTTTGCGCGTGTGCTGTGGTAGCGAGCTTGCTCTTCGTTCCTAGTTGGCGCATTACTGTTTGCTAGAATTCTGAGGACATAAGCTTGTCTCTGTCCGATACCATTTCTTCCGGCATTCCGTGATCCGCGAAGATGGTTCGTAGGAATGTGTAGGCAAGCTGTTCTGCGTTGGATGCCTCGAGGTAGGGTAAGAAGTAGGCGTACTTCGTGAGTCGATCGACAAAGACGAGAATCGAGTCGTACGGGACTCCCGTGAGAGGATCCTTTGACCTAGGTAGTTTGGTAATAAAGTCCAACGTAATGGACTGCTATGGTCGTTTAGGTGCTTCCAGCGGCTGTAGTAGGCCATAAGGTGCATGTGTCGCGGCCTTACTTCTAATGCAAAGATCGCACTGCGAGACTGCACGCTGTACGGTTTTCCTTAGTCCTGGGAAGTAGTAGTTCCTCGTGATTCTTTCTGCTGTCCTGTCGATGCCCTGATGTCCATGTGCTGGGGCTTCGTGGATGTCTTTTACTAGTGCTTCTCGTAACCGTGTTGGTACGTAGATGAGTCCTTTGAAGAGAAGCGTTCCTTCTCCATCTTGAGCAATACGCGGGTCGTCCTCAAGCGCTAAAAGTTCCTGCGCGAAGGAGTCCTGCGCGTATGCTTCTCGGATCTTCTGGTGCCATGGGTTGGCTTCGATGCGTAGCATAGGTAGAGTTTGTCTGGCAAGGAGGAGCGATCCATCGCTATCCGCTGCGAAGATTGCAGGGTGCGGCTCGGTTTTTCCTTCCATGTAATCCACTCTTCGGCTGAGCGCGTCAGCTGCGGCGTTGTCTGATCCCTTTCTGTAGGTGATCTTGAAGTCATAGGAGGCCATTTCCTCTGACCAGCGAACCTGTCGTCGGTTCAATTCCTTGGTCGTGGTGAAGCGTGTGAGGTTCTGATGATCATAGCGTACTATCACCTGGTGGCTTGCTCCTTCGAGGTAATGTCGCCATTGCTTGAATGCTGCGACGATGGCCAGAAGCTCTTTATCGTGAATATCGTAGTTGAGTTCTGCCGGGGTGAACTTCCGTGAGTAGAACGCGACGGGGTGCCATCTGCCTTCTTTGTCAGGCTGGCTGAGACATGCTCCAAGGGCGAATCCTGACGCATCAGTTTCCACTTCGGTGGCTTTGTCGGGATCGTATATCCTAAGTACTGGGGCTTCGCAAAACATCCGTTTAAGCGAATTAAATGCCCTTTACTGATCGTCTTCCCATTTGAAGCCATGCTCTTTTCGCGTGAGCCTAGTTAAAGGTTCCGTGACTCCGGAGTAGTTCCAAATGAACTTCCTGTAGAAGTTTGCGAATCCTAGGAAGGACTGTACTTCCTTAATCGTCTTTGGTACTAGCCATTCTCTAATAGAATCCAGTTTCGAGTCGTCCATGCCGACGTGACCTGGGGTGATGATAAAGCCTAAGAATTCCGTTTTCTAGATGTGCCATTCGCACTTCTCGGGTGCGATGGAGAGGTTCTTTGCTTGGAGGGCTTCTAGGACCTTTCGTACATGCTTTTTATATTCCTCAAGGGTTTCTGAAAAGATGAGGATGTCGTCGAGGTAAGCCATGCAGAAGATATCTAAGTATTCTCGTAGTGTGTCGTTAACGAGATTCTAGAATGTTGCCGGGGCGTTAGTAAGCCCGAATGGCATTACCGTATACTCGTAGAGTCCTAGCCTCGTTCTAAAGGCTGTTTTCTATTCTTCCCCTTCTTTAATCCTGACCAGATGGTATCCGTCCCGGAGGTCCAGCTTCGTGAAGTACTTTGCTTTCCCTAACTTGTCCTGGAGCTCGTCGATGCGAGGGAGGGGGTACCGGTTCTTGGTCGTGATGTCGTTCAGCTGTCGGTAGTCGATACAGAGGCGTAGCTTGCCGTTCTTTTTCGGGACGAAGAGGATCGGGTATCCGGCTGATGACGTGGAGGGTCGGATGTATCCTCGTTCGAGGTTCTTCTCGATGTAGTCCTTAAGCTCTTCCATTTCCTTTTCTGATAAGGAATAAATGGGCTTGTAAGCTGGCTTCGTGCCTGCTTTGAGCGGGATTTCGTAGTCCCATGCCTGGTGTTTTGGTAGGTCTCCTTTTCTCCTTTCTCGGCAAACGGCCGTGAGATCCCAGTACTCGCTGGGTACCGTTTCCATTTCAGGTATCGGAGGTCCTCCATGTAGGTTTAGGCTGCCGTGTTGTCCCTTATGAATCCTCGCGGGGTCGTCTCCTCCTAAGGGAGCTGCGTAGTCCCCGTTCTCTAGCCCTTTTCGTTGGGCTCTGGCCAGTGCTCTCTGTTGCACTGCCGGCGAGGGTTTGATGTATATGAGGCAGACCTGATGTCCTTGGCGTCTCATACGCTTGAATGCTTCTCCTGAGATGATTTGGACGTCGATTTGAGGCTCTAGGGCTGCTAATTGCTTACGCGAAGCCTTACTCTTAGCCTTACGCCGCTTCCTCGTAGTCCTTTGTGTAATGGGTTGCACTTCCCCATCGAGGAGGCTTCGTTGCTTGTCCTGGTCCTGGCTTACTCCGTCCTCGGGGTAACCGTTGATGTTGCCGTCGCGGGGTCTTACGCCATCCTGGTGGACCGTGTTGGGTGTATCGTTTCGCTCAGTAGGGCTTATTCCTACCGATAGGTTGCATTTTACCGAGGAGACTTCGCTACCTGCGTCGTAGTCCTGGTCCTGACTTATACCACTGTCGGAGTTGCCTATATAGTTGCCACATTTAGGCCTTACACTGGCTACTTCCCGTGTTAATGCTGCTAGGAGTGTCCTTAGGGTATCCATCAACCCGTTTCTTCTCTCCAGCCCTTGTTTTCGTAAGAGGTTGTCAAGGTCTTCTTGGAAAATGATGGAATCTTCTTTCCCAAAGTCGAAGATTGGTCTTTGGGTTCTGACCCAGGGCATTCCGAGAATGAGATCGTGCCCGGGTACTCGCTGAACGTCGAGGGAGATCTGTTCCTGATGATTTCCTATCTGGAGGGTTACTTCCTCCGTTTCAATCTTTACCCAGCCTTCTCCGTAGGCTGCTTGGGAGCCATCAAACCCGCTAAGGGAGTATGGTTCCTGTTTCTTACGGTAGGGGATGTTCATCTTCTGCACAAGCTCGTTGTGGATGAAATTTCCGCTTGATCCTGTGTCGATCAGGATTCTCGTGGGTACTCCGTTGAGTATTCCCTGCGTTTTGAACTGTTTCCATAGGTTTGGTCCGGTGAGAATTTCCGTATTCGAGGTGCGTGATACCATATTAAGGGACCTAAACTGCGGCCCCTGCTGTTGTCCCTTGGCTGCAGGGCCGTCTAGTTTTTTGACTGGTGCCTCTGGTTGTTCCATAGTAGGAAGAGGTTGTGGTGAGTCCATCCGTTCGAACTCCATCCTTCTATTTCCCACTTCTCGATAATTCGGTGTGTACCATCTTGTTGTACTCGTACCGGGAACCAGTGATTTTCGTTCTTCTGACGTTGGTGCGTCCTGCACTGATGGTCGATGCACGAGATCTATGCGATCTGCCGATGCTTCTTGTGCCGGGGGTTGAGACGTTCGTCGTCCTCTGGGAGGATCTGACTGCTTGGCCTCGGGATCTGACGAAGGGCTTTCCATCTCACGCCTGGGACGGCTATTTCCATACTAGGAAACAGTCTGGCCCTTTCTTCCTCCTGGGCGAGTATCCTCTGGACTGCCAGGTTGTCCTCCAGGGTGACTTCGTCTGTTTCTATGTGACGATCTTCGTAGACGCGTGTTTCCCATAGCTGATCCCCTTGTACCTGCCAGGTGACTAACGCGAGTCCCTGCTGGTTATCTGGGATCCAGATGCCTTGCTCCGGTCCGCTGTGGTGGAAGGGAATCTTGGCGATGATGCCGTGTTCCTCTACTTTCTCAAGGAGCCTGTTGATAGCGCCTGCTAACGGGCTCTCCTCCACTTCTACGAGGTTTCTTTCATCGGAGCTGTCTTCTTCGGCTTCGGTACTGTCGTAGAACTTGTCGTTTTCACTTTCGATGATCTCGTCGTCGAGCGGGAATGATTCGACAATATCGTCGAGGTCGAACACCTCTTCGTTCCTTGTGAGCATAGCGATGCCCCTTGACTTCTTCGGGTACCATCCCGTAGCGTCCTTGTCGCTTTGATGCGTTCGACAATTATCGTTAAAGCATGCCGTCCAGCTTAGCGTGGCGTGGTTCTCCTGGCGAGATACGGTTGATGCTTCGCGTTGAGCGCTTAAGGTTTGCTTCTCTTCTTTCCTATTACGAGGGTTCTGCGGACACGTAGGCGAGAAGTGTTTGTCGCTGCCGCAGGTAATGCAGAGTCGATCCTTGTAGCGCTGCTTTTGCTCGTCTGTCCAGTTTGGATTCGGGCCTTTGGGTTTCTTGTTGTAGTTGTTCCGACCCCTGTTATCCTTTTTCTTATCCTGGCGGTTGGCGGCGTCGAGAGCCATGGCGTCTCCTCCTTCCAACGTGGTGCGTTCGCGGCGTGGCCTGGTCGTGTTTGCCTGCGGGTCACCCTTTCTTTCGAACCACCTGTTGGTCCTTCTTCGGTCCATATCGGTTGCTAGGCGGATGAGTTCTGAAAGCGTTTCTGGCTCGTCGTGGTAGGACATGGCTTCCTTGATTTCGTCCTTTAGGCCTCGGTAGTACAGTTGTCTGAGCGTGTAGTCCGAGTGCTCTCCGGCGACGTAGGCTGCTTCCTGGAATTCCGCCGTGTAGTCGAGTACTGACTTCTTCTGCTGAATCCTAAAGAGGATCTGGTTGGCGCGTTTGGCCTCGTCGATGGCGTTGAACGCTTCCTAGAGCTGCTTGGCGAAGGTCCTGTAGTCGGAGAAGATGGCTTGAGTCTGGGGCGACCATTGCCAGTGCGGCTTCTCCTGAGTCTCTCTCTTGTAGGGCCTGAACCACTTCTCTACTGCTCCTCGAAGGAAGGTGCTGGCGTAGCGAACCTTGTCTGCGTCGTTGCCGAATTGTCCTTTGGCGAAATGCAGGTAGTCCTCTAGCTGCATAAGGAAGCTTTGCGTCTTGGTACGCTCACCATGGTAAAGGTCCGGTTTCGGCACCTTGACTCTGGTGGATGGTTTCTTTGCGGCATCTGGCTCGGTGGCCTGATCCTGTCTGTTCCTCAGGATGCGATTCTCGGTTCGCAGTTCCTGGATCATCTGCATGAGATCTCTCATGGTAGGCTCCGTTTGCTCCTGATGAGCAGGCTGAGCGGCCTCTTGAGCCGGCGTCTGAGGAATCGCTGGACGACCTTGTCCTGCGCTGACGTCTTCCATATTGACCGTGCTCATTGCTGTTTCCTAAACTCGTTAGGGGGTGATACCTTACCCGATGTTCTCTTCCCTTCCTTGCAAGGATGGTGGTCAAAGTGTAACGGCGGGCCTCTGCCTCTAAGGATCAAACACCAAAGAGGGTGGTGAGCCGTGTGAGGGTTTACCTTAAGTGGGTACAAGGGAGGGTGTGAGAGAACGAAGTGACGAACACACGTGACTAAACACTACGTGCGAAGGCCGTGTTACTAATAGAGTCCAAATTCTATTATGAAGTTGACCACGAAGGGTCAAGTATCTAGCTAAGTGAGTGTGCTTATATACTGTGGGAAAGTTGTGACAATCTGGTGGTGCCGTCTCTCAAGGGCACCGCTGAGCGTGCCGTTACTTGAGGGCACGAGTTGGTGTGCCGTTTATTGAGGGCACAGGTGGGGCGCACGTGCTGTCTCACGTGAGGAGTCTTGTGACCTCGGATCCTTGTGCCTTCCGACTTCTTACTATTCCGTCGGGTTGATCCTTAACTCTCTGCCTGTGACGGCTGCGCCGTAACAATTTCTAGTTCTAATTCTAGTTCTAGTTCTAGTTCTAGTTTTAATTTTTAGTTCTACTTCTAGTTCTACTTCTAGTTTTATTTCTAGTTTTTTTTAGTTCTTGTTGAACAATGAGGGTTCACAGCAGCGGTATAGAGACAGTCCACGATGAGTCGTTCAATTCTTCTACCTATTAGCGGCACACGGAAGATATACGTGTGCGTCACGTGCTACGCTAAACCCTAATTGGTCCTCGTCAATCGGATCCTTCTCGGCATTGGCTTCCCTTCAGATATGGGGCTTAAAAGCCAACTCGCTTAGTCAGCTAAAATCCACCCAGGTACAGTAGCCCTTAGGCTGTTTGTTTAACACTCCCACTCAGCCGTGGAGCGTCGGCTGCAAACCTAGCTGTTGGATAAAGCTGGCAAAGCGGTCTCTTACTAGGGGTTTAGTTAGCCCGTCCGCCACCATGTCCTCACTACAAACATACTCGATCTGCACTCGATTCCTTTGAACAAGGTCTCGAACATTGTGATAGTGCACGTCGATATGCTTTGACCGTTCATGCACGTGAGGGTCCTTCGCTAGGGCTAACGCGGCCTGATTGTCTCCCTTTAGACTTGTAGTGCTGTTAAACTTCTCGTTCTCGAACAGTACTGCACGATAAGGGGATAACCCGAGGTATTCGCCTGCGCCCATCTCTCGAAGTAGTTGTGTAAGCCACTGAGATTCCTTGGCGCAGGCGGACATTGCCATATACTCGGCTTCCATAGTAGAGGTAGCCACTGATCTTTGCTTTTGGCTCCTCCAGCTGATAGGACCGTTACCGAGTAGGAAGATATATCCGAGGATGGACTTCCTGTCTGTTTTGTCCATGGCGTAGTCCGAGTCCGAATACCCTGTGAGCCCTGCACTCCCACTGTCCCTGTAGACTATCCCGAGATCGGCTGTTGATCTAAGGTACCGCAGTAGGCCCTTAAGTGCATGGCCGTGATGTTCTGCTGGATCACTTAGATATTGGCTTAGCCGGCCAATTGGGAACGCGATGTCTGGACGCGTGAGAACCGCAAGGTACATCAGCTTTCCAACAGCATGCTGATACTCTTTTGGGTCGATTCGCTTATCGTTTGGCCCAGAGGGGCGGAGAGCGTCGTATCCGTTTAGCGGCAGCGTTGCTGGTCTTGACTTATCCTTTTCCATGCAAAGAGTTTGAAGTGTTTCTTGTAAATAGTAGGACTGATTAAGACGTAGCGTTCTGCTCTTTCTATCACGAGTAACTTCAACACCAAGGATCTTCTTCATCTCCCCTAGGTCCTTGATCTTAAAGACCTTGCTGATAGCGGTTTTAAACCAGATAATATCCTCAATCTTTGGAGCAGCGATTGGGATGTCATCAACGTAGACTAGCAAGATGATTTTTCTTTCGTGATGGATGAGCAGGCAGGGGTCGGCTGCGCTCTGACGGAAACCAAGATCTTTAAGCGCTCCAATGCAGTTGTTATTCCAATCTCGTGCGGCTTGTTTAAGGCCGTATAGGCTGCGTAGGAGTTTAAAGACCCTTCCTGGTTTAACTGTTACTCCCTCTGGAGGGGCCATGTAGATGTCTTCTTGGAGACGTGACTCAGTGAAGGCATTGTTGACGTCAACCTGGTGGAGCTCCAAGTCAAGGAGCCCTACGATTGCCAGGAACGTTCGAAGCGTCTCGTGACGAACGGTTGGAGCAAAGGTATCCCAGAAGTCGTGTCCAAATCGTTGGGTGAATCCTCGTGCAACAAGGCGAGCTTTAGCCTTTTCAAGCGAGCCGTCGGTATTAAGTTTTGGCTTAAATACCCACTTGCTTGTTACAATATTCACTCCCTTTGGCGGGACGGCTTCTTCCCAAGTTCCATTGCCTGCAAGAGCAGTAAGTTCATCCTCTATGGCGCGTTGCCACAGGGTGCCAAATTGTGGGTCTCCCACTGCTTCCTTGTAGGTCTTGGGGGTTGGGATCTCTGGTCCAATAATCGTCCGGAGTTGTGCAGATAGTGCGTAAAACACTTGCGCTTCCGGCTCCTTATAGCACTCAAGTGGTGTTTGGCTGATGAGTGCAAACAGGCTCCGTGGCACCTTTGGTTCTGGCTCGTCTGTGGATGAGTCCTCCGGCGATCTCTTTCGTTTAGGGATAAAGACTCCCCTAAACCTTTGTGTTCCAGGGGTACTGCTTGGTACAGCGTCCTGATTGTCTGGTTGACGGTCTTGTTCCTCTCTTTCAGCAGCCGGGGGCTGCGGTTCTTGCTGACTTTCGTCAGTAGTAACCGCTTCACTAGCTTCTGGCTGCTGGGCTTCTTCCTCTTCCTCTACGGGAGGCTCTGAAGCAAAAAGGACTTTTCGCGGACGTCCAACTGGACGTCTCTCGGGGACAGTATTTGACGTTGGTTTGACCTTGAGGTTCAGGTCAATATCCCCTCCTTTTTCTTGCTCCACAAACCTTACGCTATGGCTGCGGATCACCCTTCGAAGGTCTGGGGCCCATAGACGATAATGTTTTTCTGTTTCGTCCATGTATCCCATAAATACTCCCACTCTTCCTCGGTCCATTAACTTGTCATGTCTAGATCCGACTGGAAGAGACTTTGGATCAACGTAGGAGTATACCTTGCAGCCCCAAACACGTATATGGTCGATACTTGGCTTTTGACCAGTGAACGCTTCTTCAGGGCTTGTGGGTTTTCCGTTAATAAGAGGTCCAGCAGCAGTCCGATTCCGCAGGTATGCGTCAGTCTCGGCTGCCTCCACCCAGAACTCAACTGGGAGCTTTGCGTCTTTTAGCATTGCCCTAACGTTGGTCTCGGTGGTCTGGATGGCTCGTTCAGCTACACCATTCTGACTTGACTGGTGGGGAATAGTGTACTGAGGAACAATTCCAAGGGTTGCGCACCACTGGTTAAGAAGTGACTTTAACTCGGTGGCGTTGTCGCTGCGGACAGCGAGTAGTTTGGCTCCCCTTGGAGTTCTGCCTTTAGACGCCACTGTCGTAGGGCGTTTGGCGCGTCTTCCCTTCTCTTAAGCGCGATTGTCCAAACCTTCCTTGAGTAATTGTCTACGATTTCAAGAAAGTAGGAATATCCCGCCCAGGAAGTTGGTAGCGGGCCGCAAACATCGATTGAAATAAGTGATAAGCTCGCGGCTTTCCTATCACTTACGTGGTGTCCCTTCTTATTCTTAATCTTGGTAAGGGCACATACACTACACACGTGGTCTTCCTCTTTTGGCGCAAGGATCGGGTCGGCGAGAGTTGTAACCTTGTGCAGTTCTCCTAGCTTCTTAGTTCCCATATGGGCAAACCTTCGGTGCCAGAGTTCGAATCGATTCCTTAACGAATCTGCCTTCGGTTCTAGCGTATCGGGTAATTGCTTTAACCCGGCGTCAGTCATGTCGTTGTCCTTATCTGACTGGGCAGGCTCTGGTGATCTTAAGATGGGTTGCTGCTCGGCACAGTAGGCAGACAGCGCTTTTGGGTTCACGCGGTCTACTATATAGACTCCCCCATTCTCAGGTGCACTAAGAATGGTATTGTTGTCTTGATCCTTAAGGTAGAGGCACTTGTCGTCAAAGCTTCCCTTAAGGCCGCTCTTGCATAGCTGTCGGCCTGAAAGGAGGTTTACACCAAGCTTTGGGACATAGAGTACAGAAGTTAAACGAATAGAATTGCCGCGCCTATCCAGTAACATGGCTGAGCCGACGTAGTCGGCGTATAGCACTCCCCCACCAACTTTAATCGTTCGCCTCATAATGCGTGTCAGAGGTCCACTAAAAAGTTGGGGTTTATCAGTCATGTGTGCTGAGGCGGCAGAATCCGCTATCCAGTGTTCTCTAGGGATCTTACTGGTGGCGGTTCTGGAGAGGGCGGTAATTTCGTCTGATGCTTCTTCGTCACAGCTGCTAGATTCTTCGCCTACAGCAGCTGGGTCCTGGGTGTCATCCTTCTCGTTGGCCGAGAAGGCCTTTAACTGGTTAATTTGCCTCTGGAGTTCTTGGATTTGTTTCTCGGCTCTAGAGCGGGCTTTCTGCGATCGGCGCTTCTTTGCGGTCTCCTTAGCTGCCGGAAGTTGAGGGCAGTCGAGGATACGGTGGCGTCCATCGCAGAGATGACACTGAAGTGGCCGCCTGTCAGAGTCTGACTCGGGTTCAGACAGGTAGGGGCGGCGAGAGGGTTTGAACGCCTTCTTTGCAAGCATAGCTGTGTCATTGGCTTTCAGCTGTGCCTCCTTTTCCTTCAGTATTTGTAATACCTGAAGAGTAGTGAGATTTGGTTGGGTGTCAACCGAGTCTCGGATTGTCATATACTCTTGTGGCAATGCCTGAAGGAGCTGGTCGAGCCGAGCTTTCTCACTTGAAAAAGACTTGTGCTCTGGCAGGGCAACGGCGATTTTCCTCCCAAGTGTCGCGAGTTGGGTCCAGGCTTCGCTGATTGTGGTTCCCTCTTGGAACTGGAAGTTGATAAAAGATTGAAGAAACTGCCTTCGAGTAACTTGCAGTTTGATTTCATACTTTTCCTTAAGAGATTCCCAGATCAGCCTTGACTCTTCTAGCTCTCGGACTCGCTCGCGATCATCTTCATCAATGCAAATGCGTAGCCAGTATCTGGCCTTCGCGTCGTCTCTTTCCAAATTGAACCCAAGCCCGGGGCTTGTTGTTGCAGTAACTGTATGGAACAGTCCCTCTCCTTGAAGCCACTCCTTCATTAAAGAGAACCAGTCGTCTTTATTATTGTAGGAGAGGACCGGGACAGGACGACGCTTAGCAAAGTCTTGCGAAGACATAGCGAAGGGGAAGGTGTGTTTCGAAATGAAGTAATCGAAAGAGTTGTAAACGCAGTAAAATGAGTGTACTGCGGTCAATCGGGTCCAGGCTGTTGGACTTAAAAGTTAGGGTAAAGAGTTGTTAAAGCGAAATAGCAAGATGCTATAGTCCGGCAAGTTAAGCGTTTGTCGGATTTTCGATTGAATCGTCTGCTCCTCTCAAGGCACAGACAGACAACGAGGTGGCTGTTTCTCCTGGCACAAGCCCAGGCCTCAGGCGACAGCTTCCTGAAATGTGCTTGTTTCTCCTCTCAACGGAGACCGTATCTAGCTACCGGTACCAGGTTGCTTACAGACCGACTGCAGAGGCAACACGTCTTTTCGCAAACGTTTACGGGATCCAACACCCAGCGGGAACGCTCAGACTGCTCTAGTGGGTACACGAACCCGGGCTCATAACCTGTTGAACAATGAGGGTTCACAGCAGCGGTATAGAGACAGTCCACGATGAGTCGTTCAATTCTTCTACCTATTAGCGGCACACGGAAGATATACGTGTGCGTCACGTGCTACGCTAAACCCTAATTGGTCCTCGTCAATCGGATCCTTCTCGGCATTGGCTTCCCTTCAGATATGGGGCTTAAAAGCCAACTCGCTTAGTCAGCTAAAATCCACCCAGGTATAGTAGCCCTTAGGCTGTTTGTTTAACAGTTCTAGTTCTAGTTCTAGTTTTAATTTTTTTTTTTTAATTTTTCTAGTTCTTCTAGTTTTTTTACTTCTCTCTAGTTCTAGTTCTAGTTTTAATTTTTTTTTAATTCTTCTAGTTCTTCTAGTTCTTCTACTTCTAGTTCTATCTCTAGTTCTAGTTCTAGTTTTAATTTTTTTTTAATTCTTCTAGTTCTTCTAGTTTTTCTACTTCTACTTCTACTTCTTTAAGTTCTTCTAGTTTTTCTACTTCTAGTTCTATCTCTAGTTCTAGTTCTAGTTTTAAATTTTTTTTTTTAATTCTTCTAGTTCTTCTAGTTTTTCTACTTCTAGTTCTATCTCTAGTTCTAGTTCTAGTTTTAATTTTTTTTTAATTCTTCTAGTTCTTCTAGTTTTTCTACTTCTACTTCTACTTCTTTAATGTTACGACTCAAGAAGAACAAGTCAGATTCTCGAAATTAACTAAAGTTTCTAAGCTAGAGAAAGGAAAGAGAAAAGAAAGGGAATAAAGGAGAAAGGAGGAAACTTATATATCCAGCCTAGGTACTAGTTAGAAGTCGAATAGCCGGTCTTAGGCTTCCCTTTCCCGTACGTTCCCGCTAAGTGTTTGCTCTTAGCAAACCCTATGTCTTAGACATCTTGTCTTAGATAAGTGCTTTAGCCTAATTGGGCTTAGTTTTCTGGAGAATGAGATGTTGACGGTCTGAATCGTCACATTACCCCCCTCTTAAGCGAGAGCTTCTGGCGATGACCTCACTCGACAGCTTTATCGTTTTCTTGAATCCACCGTTTGAGTTCCTTCGGTGGACCGGGCTTCGCTGGGTAGGAGTCGTGAAATTCCTTGAGTTTCTGAGCCGCGTGGTTGAAGTTGTCTACTGGATACCATTGAGGGTCGGGTGGCCAGTCTGCCCACTGAACCCTGTACTGGAGTCTCTTCCCCTTGCCAGTGTAACGGGAGTCGAGAATGGACTCTACTACGTATTCGTCTTTATTGTCTACCTGCACCGCGGGCTGCGGCTCCGGTATCTGGCCTAGAAGGGGGTTACTATCGTCCCTTGTAAGCTTGCTTGGATGGAACACATTGCCGCGGTTAATGCCTGGGGGTAGTTGAAGGCGGTAAGCGGTTCCCACTTTCTCGATAATAGGATATGGCCCAATCCGCGTCCATCCTAGCTTCCTTGAGGGTCGGTCCAAATCCATGTCCTTAGTAGAGATAAACACCTTGTCTCCCACCTCGTAGGACACATCCTTCCTGTGACGGTTGGCGAACTCTACTTGCTTCTCCTGGGACTGCTGCAGGTGGAATTTCGTAAATTCCCAGACCTTTTGCATCTTATCTGCCATCTCGTTGGCTCTTTCCCTGCTCCAGGTAGCCGCGGCGGTGGGCGCTAGAGGGGTGGGCGTCCAGTCAAAGGATAGGCGGGGCTCATATCCGTAGACCACGAAGAAGGGGCTTACGGTAGAGGAGGCGGAGACGTTTCCATTAGCAGCGTATTCTGCGGAGGCAAGCCAGTCTACCCAGTCGTCCTGATGATAGCTAACGTAGTGACGGAGGTAGATTTCCATTTCTTTGTTGGCGTTTTCTGTTTGCCCGTCCGTCTCTGGATGGTAGGCTGTTGAAAGGCGGTGGTCAATCTTCAGTAGCTTGCAGAGGCCTTGCCAGAATTCGCTGATAAACTGGGGTCCTCGATCTGAGATGATGGTGTCCGGTAGGCCATGATACTTCCAGATATTGTCTCTGAAGAGCTGCGCCATTTGACTCGCGGTGGTGGTGTCGTGGCAGGGGATGAAGTGCCGCATTTTTGAGAACCGGTCTACCACTACTAGGACGGCGGTGAATCCTTTGCAGTTTGGCAACTTGGTGACAAAGTCACAGGATAGGTGCTTCCAGGGCTGGTCCCCGATGGGGAGCGGCTTGAGCAGGCCGTTGTAGGATTCCGTTTTGTATTTAGCCCTCTTGCAGGAGTGGCAGTTCTGCACGTACCGCTTTACTGCCTTTTTCATACCATTCCAGTAGTACCTCTCCTTTAAGAGTTCCCAGGTGCGCTGGATGCCTGGATGTCCCGTTGCTGGGGGTCGATGAGCAGCCTGAATGAGCCTTAGCCTGAGGCGGTCGTCCTGTGGCACAACAAGGCGGTTCTCCTGGAAGACGAGCAAGTCATCGCACAGTGAGTACTCAGGGTACTTGCTGATGTCCTGGCGGATGGCCGTCAAGGCGTCGTCTGTCCGGTTAGCTGTCCGTAGCTCAGTAGGGAGGTCAGGGTTTTCGAATAGCTTGAGGGGAGAGAGGGTGAAGCTCCCCGGAGGGAGCGCCGTGCGGTTCATAGAGGTGAGGCGGGAGTCAGAGTCGTCCACCGGTAGATCCTGCTCTCGACGAGAGAGAGCGTCTGCTCTCTTATTCTTCTTTCCTGCGATAGGAACAATCCTAAAGTCGTACTCCGCGAGTTCTTCTGCCCATCGAATTTGGCGGCGGGAGAGCTGCTTGTTCGTCATGAACGTTTTCAGGGTCTCGTGATCAGTGAATACCTGGATTGGCTCCTGTACACTCCGGCACTCGGGACTCCATTCCTGAAAGGCTCGAACGATGGCCAGGAGTTCCTTGTCGTAGATCGTGTAATTACATTCCGTGTCTGAGAGCTTCTTGGAGAAGTAGGCCACTGGATGAAGCTTCCCTTCCTCATCCTTCTGTGAAAGGACTCCTCCACTAACGTAGTCAGAAGAGTCAACTTCGAGGAAGATGGGCTTCGCCGGGTCGAAATGTCGAAGTACTGGGTCTGAGCGGACGGCGTTCTTTAGTGCTTGGAAGGCGGCCTCACACTTCGGCGTCCAGGCCCACGCTACCTTGTTCTTGGTCAGGTCGGTGAGTGGTTTTGCAATCCTCGAGTAGTTCTTAATAAACCGGCGGTAGTAGTTGCAGAGGCCTAGGAATGAGCGCGCTCCTCGGAGAGAGATTGGGGCTTTCCATTCCAGGATAGCTGCAACCTTCTGGGGGTCCATCCGGATTCCGTCTCGCCCGACAATGAGGCCAAGGAAGCGAGTCTCGGTGACCTCAAATTCGCATTTCTTAATGTCCGCTTGAAGGCCTGCTTCTCTGAGTTTCTTAAGGACCAGTCGTACCTGTTCTCTATGCTCTTTTCTTGTCTTACTGTAGACCAGAATGTCGTCCATGAACACTGAGCAGAAGTCGTCTAATCCGGCCATCATAACCTCGTTCATGTACTGCTGGAAGGTGGCAGGTCCATTACATAATCCAAAGGGTAGGACGTTGTAGCGGTATGATCCGTAGCGCGTCCGGAAGGTTGTAAGGTCCTTGGAGTCTTCGTGCATCCGAATCCTGTGGAATGCTTGTCTGACGTCAATCTTAGAGAAGTAACGCGCTCCAGTCAACCGGGCTAGCGTCTCGTCAATCAAGGGAAGTGGGTATTTATTCTTCTTCGTAGCTGCGTTAAGGCGGCGGTAGTCCACGCAGAAACGGAATCCTCCATTGGCCTTCCTTGCCATGAGGATGGGTGAACCAAACGGTGCCCTGCTCGCTTCAATAAACCCCTTTCCTAGGTTCTCCTCAATGTAGTCCTTTGCAGCCGCGAGTTCGTCCGTAGACATCCGGTATAGCGGCGGCGTGCGTAACTCCGGGTCCTGGTTGAGCTCTATCCTGTGGTCACAAGGTCTTGAGGGGGGAAGCTCGTCTGACCTCTGCTTGGAGAAGTTCTCTGCCAGGTCCTGCAGCCATTCAGGTAGCTGAGGGGTGAGTTCTCTTAACTCCTCGGGTAACTGTTGTTGGAAGGCGTTGATTCTTGCCTGCTCCTCCTCCTCCAGCAACTCCCAGAGACGGAGATGGTACACTTCAGTGCCTTGTTGCTTTAGTGAACGCAGAAATCCTTCCGCAGTTACGAGCTGCATATCCCTCTTTGGTACCTTCTTTCGAGGTGGGGGAGACTTCTTCTCCACGTCCTTGGTCAGTTCCTTGTTCATTTCTTTAAGGGACTCCCTTATATCGGCCTGGAAGGAGTGTCTAGTAAGGATTCTCTGGGGCCTCCATGATTCTACCTTAGGAGGCGTCGTTGGATCAAGCTTTCTTGGCTCCGCCGCGGCGGGCCTGCCGGGGTGCGTGCAGAAGTTCGGCTTGAACGTGACTGAGTTGCTGTTTGCGTCTGGCAACGCGCCGTGGGCCTGCAACCAGCCCTTTCCCAGTAGCATGTCGTGGTTCCCAAGGTCCATGATGAGTAGGGGAGAGGTGGCTTCCCAGTGATCCTTGACTTGGAGGTGTGGGCAGATCTTGTGGGTGATAGGTTTTCCGCTTCGCCCGTCCGCAACGGTGTAGGGGATCGGTTTGGAGAGGGGGAGGGGTACAATTCCAAGCTCTTCTGTCATCTGGTGCGCGAGGCTCCTGCTCACTGTGGCGTATACAAGTGCTCCAGTGTCAACCATTGCATCAACCTGTATTTTCTTTCCTTGACTAGATAATATACAGTGTGCAATAATAGGTTCTAGGTTGGGGTGCCACAGGGAAGTCACCTGTACTTCCGTGAACAAAGCCTGTTCCTTACTCCTAGGCGCGTCTTTGCTAGGAGTTACTCTTTTCCCGAGTCTTCAGCTGATCCAGAGTCCGGCTCAGCATTGGCGATGGTAACCGCCTTAGCAGGGCAGGCGTTAGCCATATGCCCTTTCTGATGGCAGTGGAAGCAACGGCCTTCCTTGCGGTAAGAATCCCGCTCCTCAGCGGTTAGTGACTTCTTCTGTTCCTGCCTAGAGGTAGTACGCTCCACCGTTGGCTTAGTGTTCTTTAGGGATTTATTAGCACGCTCCTTCTTCTTCTCTGCCGCCTTAACATCGTTCTGAAGTTCCCTATCTAGCGTACGGGCACGAGCCGTTAGATCCTGGAAGCTGAAGTTTAGGGAGTCCTTAACGGGCGCCAGTCCATGGCGAAGTCCTCCTGAAAGGCGGGTCCATATCTCCTCAAACCACTGGTCCCTTGGAAGCTCGGATTCCGTGGCGAGGGCAATGAACTTGGCGTAGAAGGAGTTGAAAGGCGTCGTGTTCTGGTAGAAGCGGCGGAATTCCTGGCGCTTGTTCTGGAGGAAGTGGGGGTCGTCAAATACGGAGGTAAGAAGAGCAAAGGCCTCTTCTGCCGTCTGGAAGGCAGCGGGTCCCTCATGAACGTTCGGCCTAATGGTGTCTGAGGCCGTCCCAGTGGTGCGTGAGAAGATGTAGGATATCTTGGCCCTTTCAGTCTTGTAGTGGTCCGCGTTAACTTCCAGCTTATTGTACATCTCGGCCTTCCAGTGCCTAAAGGAGGGCTCCTTCTCGGGTTCTCCAGTAAACTGTGGAGGATCAGATAGCTTCGCGGAGCGTCCTCCCTGATGCTGAGATATTAGGGAGCGGACTAGGGTTTCTACAGTTGGCTGACTGTCAGGAACGGAGCTCATCTCAGACTGGTTTCCAGGGGATTGACGTCCTGTAGTAGGTCGGTAGCTAAAAGTAACGTTCGGCTCCCTGAGGCCCTTATTTTGTCGTCTAACGCGCTCTAGTTCAGCCTTAAGGATACCTTTCTCTGCAGTGAGCTCCGCATTCTCCTGGTAGATCCGCGCGCTTCCTTCTTCAAGGTTCTTAAAGTTCCTAAGAAGCTCGTTGAACTCAACGGCGGCCTCTGTCTTCTTTCCTTGTTCTTGTTGAATGTGCTGGAGGAGATCTCCTATTAGGTACTTTGTTTTTCCTAGATCCTGGAAGAGGATCTCCATCTCTTCCTCATTCTTCAGCACATTGAACAGGGAGATCTTTCCATGCTGGAAGGGGTTCATGGTGAAGTCTTGAATGTCCCCTCCACCCAAATGGTTGTGGGGTGTGTACTGGAAGAGCACATCATCTGAGGTTATAGGGAGTGGCTGTTCAATTGCCTCAGGAGCGTCTTGCTCTTTTTCTTTCCCCTTAGGCTCCTTAGTACGTCTGGCGCCACGCGCGCTCGATCCGGGAGTCGACATAGTGGTAGGTCCAACGTTCTTTTACCAGGGCAAGCCTGCTGGAAGCTTGAACGAAGGAGGGGTTGGTGAGAGTTGATGAGAAGTGATGAGAAGTGATGAGAAGTGATCGGTGGTCAGAGAGCGGGTTATCTGATTGGTGAGCGAGTAGGATAAGTGAAAGGGTGGCTTCGTCTTCTCAGAAATCAGGGCAAGCCAGCTGATGGTTGAATAAGAGTAAGCCGAAGTGGTTAGGTGAGCTTAGAAAAGTGTCACGACTCAAGAAGAACAAGTCAGATTCTCGAAATTGACTAAAGTTTCTAAGCTAGAGAAAGGAAAGAGAAAAGAAAGGGAATAAAGGAGAAAGGAGGAAACTTATATATCCAGCCTAGGTACTAGTTAGAAGTCGAATAGCCGGTCTTAGGCTTCCCTTTCCCGTACGTTCCCGCTAAGTGTTTGCTCTTAGTAAACCCTATGTCTTAGACATCTTGTCTTAGATAAGTGCTTTAGCCTAATTGGGCTTAGTTTTCTGGAGAATGAGATGTTGACGGTCTGAATCGTCACATTTAAGTTCTTCTAGTTCTTCTAATTTTATTTCTACTTCTAGTTATAATACTAGTTCTAACTACTGTGAGGGCTTGCACCCGGTGCACTCGCGGAAATGCATTGGCATACTTCTACAAGAAGACTAAGCTAAGGAGAAAGGAAATAATAAGCGTAGGAAGGTATTATATACCGAAGTAGTTGATCCGTGCGCCCTTTGAGTCATTAGGTGTTGACTCATAATTGTTAACTCATCGCCGCAGGGATCTTCCAAGGCACTTAACGGTCTAGACCGTCACATTACCCCCCTCTTCTCGGGCTTGAAGGTAGGACTTGAGCGCGTCCGTTTCTTGAAGTGCCGACGCTGGCTCCCAAGTTAGTCTTGCATATCCTTTCCACTTAACGTGGTATTGCTTCTGGGGCCTTCGTTGGCCGCGCTTTCGTTTCATCCTTTCTCCATGAATTGCCTCAACTATCCACCATTCGTGTCCATCATCTAATATTGGCGGCGGCTGGTAGTCGTCCTGTTCTTGACTCGGCAGAGGGTCTATTCCAGCAGGACGTAGGAGGTCAACATTAAAGACGTTGTGTATACTACTTGGCACATCCAGTCGATAGCTGTGGGGACCAACTACTTCAGTAACTGTGAACTTTGCTGAGCGGTCATCTAACTTCCGGCTTGGGCGGTCTGTCTTAATGTTCTTTATGCTCAGCCAGACCTTATCTCCCACTTTGTACGCAGGTGATGGGTTCCGGTGTCGATTCGCTTGGGCCTCCTGATCCTGTTGCGCGTTTGCCATCGATGCTTCTACCCATTCGGTGATTTCCTTGATCTTCGCAACAATCGCTTCTCCCTTCTGGATGGGTGACGTCGGATTCTGCATGGGCTGTGGATCTTCGAATAGCTGTAGCGGCTCGAGATGGTATCCATGAGAGAGGAAGAAGGGACTAACGCCCGTTGATGAGGATTCGTGACCATTAATCGCGAGCTCGACTGCTGGTAACCAATCGACCCAGTTGTTCTGCGCTTGATTGGTCATTCGACGAAGTTTTTCTCGACTTCAGTATTAGCGCGCTCTGTCGATCCATCTGTCTCCGGGTGGTACGCTGTCGATATGCGCCTCTCGATCTTGAGTAGTTGGCAGACTCTTTTCCATAGTTGGCCAACGAATTGACTACCTCGATCAGAGACGATTGCTGCTGGGACTCCATGATAGCGGTAGAAGCGCTTAATAAATAGATTGGCGATTGTCTCAGCTTCGGTATCCTTGCAGCCCTCAAGAATAACTCCCTTCCCCAGACGATCGGTGATTACCATAAGCATTTGACATTCTTGGCTCTCAGGTAGCGGGCCAATAAAATCAATCGAGATCTCTCTCCACTGACGATTTGGTACAGGTAACGGCCGCAATAGTCCTTGCTTACGATCTCTCCAGACTCTTGTCCTTCCACAAACGTCGCAGTTCCGCACGAATCTTCGTACGTCTGATACGAAGTTTGGCCAGAAGAATTGCCTAGCGACGAGGGCTATCGTCCCGTTACGTCCAGGATGAGCCGTCATAGTCGAATCATGAAGTGTTTGAATTAACTTAGTCCTCAGTGGCTCGTAATTCGGCACCCAGCGCCTGCTGCGGAATAGTAGCTCTCCTTGGCCATTCAGAGAGCAATCAGCGACTGAGAGCTTGACTGGCTCTTCTAAGTCGTTTGGTAATGTCCTTTTATCTTCTCTTACTGCCGTTACTAGGCGTTCTTGATCCGGGTCCGCCAATTTAGCCTCTTGCCAGAGTTGTCGCAAATGATCCTCAATTAGCTCTGTTTGCTGCGTGTCTGTCGGTTCGTATGCTTCTCTCTCAGTTCTTTCTTGTCGTCTTGTCTGTACTGGTACTGCGAGCACTCTCCAACAGTTGGCTTGGATCTTGTCAGGGCTGAGGAGCTGTGCAATGCGATGTTGCAACCTCTCATCATCTTGGGACACTGGTAGGTCTTGATCTCTTCTTGTGAGTGCATCCGGTTGTGCTCCTAGCTTGCCAGGTCGGTAGGCAATGGTAAAGTTGAACCTGCTCAGAATGAGCTGCCATCGCATTTGTCTCTCAGACAGTCGTCGAGCTGTGGTGAAGTACTCGAGGTTCTTATGATCTGTAATGATCTTGAATTCCTTAACGCTGCGTAGTTCCGCATCCCATTGCTGAAGGCATTTGATAATTGCGAGAAGTTCCTTATCGTAGATCTCATAGTTGCATTCTGCTGGTACATTCTTCTTTGAGAAGTAGGCAACTGGTCGGAGTACTCCATCGTCATCGTATTGAGATAGGATACCTCCAGTACAGTACCCAGAGGAGTCAGTTTCGAGGATTGTCTTCCGATCCGGGTCAAATTGGGCGAGAACTGGTGCTGTGATAAAGGCCCTCTTTAATTTCTTAAAGGCTGCCTCTGCTTCTTGAGTCCAGTTGAATTGATTGCCCTTCCTTGTGAGTACGCGTAGGGGAGCCGTGATCTGTGAGTACCTATCGATAAAGCGACGGTAGAAGTTTGCGAAACCAAGGAATCCAAGTACTCCTTTAACCGTTATTGGCGCTTCCCATTCTTGAATAGCCTTAATCTTTATAGGATCCATGCGGATGCCCTTGCCTGCTTCAATGATAAATCCAAGGTACTTGGTTGACTGAACCTCGAATTCGCATTTATCGATATCGAGCTGAAGCCCTGCTGCTTGAAGCTTCTCAAGTACTTGAGTAACATGTTTCCGGTGCTGCGAGCGAGATCCTTCGGTGAAAATTAGAATATCGTCAACGTAGGCTGATACGAAGTCGTCAAGAAACTCCTGGAGTGTCCAGTTGATGTACCGTTGGAAGGTGCTTGGGGCATTGGCGAGTCCAAATGGGGTAACAAGCCATTCAAATAGTCCAAAACGTGTTCGAAATGCTGTAAGCCATTCGTCTCCTGGCTTGATTCGGATCTTATTAAACGCTGCAATAACATCAAGTTTGGTAAACCAGCGTGCCTTGCTAATTCTGTTGAGAGTCTCCTGGATAAGGGGTAATGGGTAACGGTCCTTTCGGGTAAGCTGATTGAGTGCACGATAGTCACAGCAGAATCGTAGGCCTCCTCCCGGTTTTCGTACAAATAGGACAGGAGCGGCTGCAGGCGAATTGCTTACACGGATAAATCCCTTATCAAGATATTCCGTAAGGGTCTTCCGGAGGACTAATAGCTCATCTCTTGACATGTTGTATAGGGGCCCCCATGGTGCCTGTGGTGTCTTGCCGTTCTCATCCTTTTCAAGCTCGATTGCGTGATCAATTCCAGGCCGGTGGGGTGGTAGCCTGTTAGCCTCTGTTCGGTCAAATGCGGGTAGAAATCTCTCTAGCCAAGGTGGTAACTTAGTGCTTGGGTTGGTATGTTTCTTCTCTGCAAGAGCCTTATTAATATCCGCTAAGCTTGCAGAGAATACTTGAACTCCTAGTCGTTTTCTCTGGGTGAGGTAATAAAATGCAACTGCTCCAATTCTCCGGTAGTTAGGCGTTTGTGTCTCCTTCTGATTACAGATTGTAAGGCCAGAATCCTTAAAGCGGAGTGTCTGTTGTTCAGCGTCTAGTACCGCTTTCTCCTTCTCTAGCCAGGGCAGACCTAGGATAATGCTATACCCTTCAATCTTTGGGGCAACATGAAAGTACGCCTGTTTTGTTTGGTGTCCACCAACATCGAGCTCGGCGACAGCTACTTCGGTAATCCAGGAGTCGGTTATTGCGTCCACTGACTGGATTTGTCTTGGTTCGATTGAGATACGCTGGAGCTTATGCTTGCGTGCAAATTGAGCATCGATAAAGCCGTAGGAGAGGCAACCTGAGTCAATAAGAGTTTGTGCAGAGACAACTCTATTGATAAGTGTAGAAACTAGAAAAGGTGCCTTCTCCATATGCTTCTTCTCGAACTGCTTCCAATCTGCTTGAAGCTTACTATTAGCTGGTTGATAGCCAGCTTCTAGCTTGCTTTGCTCCTTCTGCTCCTGACGGCGATTTTGGTCAGGAGCTACTCTTTTCCCGAGTCCTGATTATCGTTCTCCTCATCCTCAAGCTGGGGGCTAAGATAGGCTTCGCCTGTCTCGTAGGGTTGGCTTGAGTAGGGCGGCGGGCAGGGGCATAAGGGCATGCCTGCCACCAATGTCCGGAGCCACCGCAGCGTGTACAGAGCCTATTTTGACGGCGTCGGTTGATTTCCTCTTGGGTCACCCACCTCGCTCTTCTCGGCTGAGTTGTAGCAGCTTGGGCGGGTGGCGATGGCTGCCAGTCCATTTCATTTGGATCCGCTTTTGGCTGAGCATCTTGAGGAGTTGTTGTCCTCCAGGTCTGTGAGGCCTGCCACTTAAGGCGTTCCTGGCTTATCTGTTTCTGGAGCTTCTGGCCTGTTCGAGTCTGGTAGGCGTGGAGACGATCGTCTACTTCCTTTAACGTGTTGCAGTAGCTTTCGAAGCTGCCGCTTGCTGGGACCGTAATCATTGCGCGTGCAAGCTCGTCTCCGAGGATTCGGTCCAGCGACATCTTCTTGGCACTGTCAGGCCAGTCTGCTCCGCCTGCTTCGATTAGGAGGCTTTGCCATTCCATATAGGCTTCGATAAATGGCCTTCTCCCTTGACGTAGCGAATCCAATCTTCGTTGAGCTCGTTCTTTGGCTTGAGGGTCCTGGAAGACGAGTTGCATTTGCTGGAAGAAGGTGTCTGCGTATGCTTGGTCTGGAGTCCCGAATTGGCGTGTCCACGCGTCCATTCTCTTAAGTGCCTTACCTCGAAGGCAAGCGGCTAATGCCCAGAATTTAACAAATTCAGTGCACTGGTGGTAGTCAACTCGGATTTTTACTTGAGCTTGCTGTAGCCAGGCCTCAAGCTTTTCGGGTTCGCCGTAGTACTCTTGGAGCTGGGGTAGGGCTTTGCCGGGCTTTGCTCCATTAGTGATACGCTTCTGTTCTTCTTCGCGAACTTGTCGCAGCTCTTCTTCATGCTTCAGCTGTAAGAGGCGGAGTTCCTCTTGCTGTTGCTTCTCCTTCTGTTCCATGTATTGGAAGAACCACTGTGGGGGTGCTTCTGGTGGTGCTTTGTCGTTTTCCATTGTTGCTTCGTTAGGTTTTCTCCTGGTTGTCTTCTTGGTTGTCTTCTTAGTTGTCTTCTTGGTTGTCTTCTTGGTTGTCTTCTTGGTTATCTTCTTGGTTGTCTTCTTGGTTGTCTTCTTGGTTGTCTTCTTGGTTATCTTCTTGGTTGTCTTCTTGGTTGTCTTCTTGGTTGTCTTCTTGGTTATCTTCTTGATTGTCTTGGGTGTCTTGGGTGTCTTAGGTGTCTTAGGTGTCTTCTTGGTTGCTTATTGTGGGGAGGAATGCCGGTGCTCGCGTGGGAGCCTTGGCGCGAAGAGGAGGTGTTGAGCTTAGTCTAATGTGAGGGCTTGCACCCGGTGCACTCGCGGAAATGCATTGGCATACTTCTACAAGAAGACTAAGCTAAGGAGAAAGGAAATAATAAGCGTAGGAAGGTATTATATACCGAAGTAGTTGATCCGTGCGCCCTTTGAGTCATTAGGTGTTGACTCATAATTGTTAACTCATCGCCGCAGGGATCTTCCAAGGCACTTAACGGTCTAGACCGTCACAACTACTTCTACTTTTAACTCTAATTTTAATTCTAGTCCTAGCTTTAATTCTAGTCCTAGCTTTAATTCTAGTTCTAGTTATTTTAAATCTATATTTTACTAAGATATTCTAGTAATCTATCTTTATCTTTATCTCTATCCTCTACCGCTATTACTACTACTACTACCGCTACTACTTCTTTTACTACTACTCTCGCTACTTCTACTACTCTCGCTACTACTACTACTACTACTACTATTACCGCTACTTCTACTACTCTCGCTACTACTACTACTACTACTACTACTTCTACTACTCCTACTACTACTACTCTAACTGCTGCTGCTTCTACTACGAATCCGACTTTCGACCGGGCCCTAGCGAAATTCTACTTTCGACCGCTCTCCGGCGAAATCTAACTTTTAGCTACTGCTATCGCTGCTACTACTACTTCTACTACTACTCTCGCTACTACTGCTCCTACTACTCCTACTACTACTGCTCCTGCTGCTGCTGCTGCTTCCACTTCGAATCCGACTTTCGACCGCTTCCTAGCGAAATTTAACTTTCGACCGCTCCCCAGCGAAATTCCACTTTCGACCGCTTCCCAGCGAAATTCCACTTTCGACCGCTCCCTAGCGAAATTCCACTTTCGAAATCTGACTTTTAGCGGCTACTTCTACTACTTCTACTGCTCCTGCTACTACTACTACTACTGCTACTGCTGCTACTCTCGCTATTACTGCTGCTGCTGCTACTGCTCTCGCTGCTACTGCTACCGCTGCTTCTACTACTACTCTCGCTACTGCTGCTCTCGCTGCTACTGCTACCGCCGCTTCTGCTACTACTCTCGCTGCTTCTACTGCTGCTCTCGCTACTTCTGCTACTACTACTCTCGCTACTGCTCTCGCTGCTGCTACTACTGCTGCTGCTCTCGCTGCTACTACTACTCTCGCTGCTGCTGCTCTCGCTGCTACTGCTACCGCCGCTTCTACTGCTACTCTCGCTGCTTCTACTGCTCTCGCTGCTTCTACTACTACTCTCGCTACTTCTGCTGCTCTCGCTGCTGCTACTACTACTACTACTCTCGCTGCTACTGCTACCGCCGCTTCTACTGCTGCTCTCGCTGCTGCTGCTGCTCTCGCTGCTGCTACTACTCTCGCTATTGCTGCTACTGCTGCTGCTACTACTACTGCTCTCGCTGCTACTACTACTACTGCTACTGCTGCTCTCGCTGCTGCTGCTACCGCCGCTTCTGCTACTACTCTCGCTGCTGCTGCTACCGCCGCTTCTGCTACTACTCTCGCTGCTTCTACTGCTGCTCTCGCTACTACTACTGCTCTCGCTGCTACTACTGCTCTCGCTATTGCTACTACTGCTGCTGCTACTGCTACTGCTGCTCTCTTCTGCTACTGCTCTCGCTGCTTCTACTGCTCTCGCTACTTCTGCTACTGCTCTCGCTACTTCTACTACTGCTCTCGCTATTGCTACTACTACTACTGCTACTGCTGCTGCTCTCGCTGCTACTGCTACCGCCGCTTCTACTGCTGCTCTCGCTGCTTCTGCTGCTCTCGCTACTTCTGCTACTGCTCTCGCTACTTCTACTACTCTCGCTGCTTCTACTACTCTCGCTGCTGCTACTACTACTACTCTCGCTGCTGCTACTACTACTACTCTCGCTGCTGCTGCTGCTGCTGCTGCTGCTTCCACTGCGAATCCGACTTTCGACCGTGCCCTAGCGAAATCTGACTTTTGACCGGGCCCTAGCGAAATCTGACTTTTGACCGGGCCCCAGCGAAACCTGACCAACCGCCGGGCCTCCTGGCCGGTATATAAGTCTATCCTCCCTCCTCCTCCTCCTCTTTCTTCTTACTAACCTTCCCCCTCTCCACTCTTTCACCTCGCTACCCAACAACCTCCCTCCCTATCTCACCATCCAACATGTCATCCCAGCCCCAGCTCGAGCCCGCCAACGTAGCCTCCTCCCAGATCTCCACCCTGGTCTACTCAATTATGGAAGCCAGTGCACGCCTATAAGTCTGAAAACTCCAGCCTAGCTGTGACGGTTTAGACCGTTAAGTGCCTTGGATGGATCCTACGGCGAGACCTTGGGTTGAGAAGACCCTGAAGCTTAGTGAAGCTCAACAAGAAAACCCTGCAACTCGCTACTAATAAAAGGGACTCTGGAGAGATATATAAGCAGCGCTATCTTACTTAAACCTTTCTTTCTTTTCTCTTCAGCTTAGTCTTCTCGTAGATAGAATGCCACTGTATTTCCGCGAGTACACCGGATACAAGCCATCATATTAGACTAAGCTCGTCCCCTTTCCTCTGTGCGCCAAAGCTCCCACGTGAGCACGGCTTCTCTTTACCTAAGTTACCCAAGTCACCTAAGGAATAGGATAGTGGCTAGGCTCGTTACCAGTTAACTATACCTGGGAAATCGTTCAAGAAGGTGTCCGTGTAGGCACTTAAGAAGGTTCCCGAAGGAAGCCCTTTAATAAAACGACAGCGTGGCGTTTAAGAAGGCACGAAGAAGTCCCTAAAAAGAAGATCTAAAAGGAAGATCTTAGAGAGGGCACCTAAGAAGACACCTAAGGAGACGCTTAAGAAGACACCTAAGGAGACACCTAAGAAGACACCCAAGGACGCGTCCTAGAATGGACGACCAACCAATGGATGAACCGCAAGAGGCCCCGCAGCGCGAACAAGAGGACCCACCGCAATGGGCGAACCAACTATTTATAATGGTTACTCAGCTATAGGCACGAATGGATAGCTAGGCTACTATACCAACAACAAGGCAGCCTAGCGTAGGAACAGCTACGTCCACTCCGACGGCTCAAGTATAAACCCCACCGACCGCAATTACTAAAGCGGTTACTCAAGCGCTTACGGCAAGTCAAAGGCCAAGAAAAATTCTACCCGAATTAGCAGAATTTAAAGGAGAACGAAAGGAGCTAGAAGCCTGGATTGATCAAGCAAATTAGAAACTTCGAATCGATTACGCAAGCTACCCAGAAACGACACAAGCAGCGTTACTATTCAACCAGCTACGAGGAACCGCGCTTACCTACTTACAACCATGGTGGAGATCCTCAAGCCAGACGGCTACAACCCAGGACCTATTCGAACAGCTAAGGGCCGTATTTGGCGACCCATATCGCGAGGAAAAAGCACGTCGCGAGCTCCGAGCCCTACATCAAAAAGGTGGCCCCTTTAGAGAACACTTTATAAAGTTCCGCCACCTAATACTTAAATCTGGCAAAAGCACTACATAGGACGATAAGCAAAAGAAAGACTCTCTTTAGAACTCAATTAGCTGGGAACTAAAAGACCGACTAGTTAGTAAGAGCTTAGAAGATCTTACGTTCCACGAATTTACCAACTTGCTGGCTAGAACTAGTAACGACATAGAGGCTGTTAATAAGGCTAAGAAGTCAGTTATACGAAGTGGGTATCAAGGAAGGAGAAGCCCAAGTCCTTAAACTAATAAGAGATCTACTCGATCAATAACGACTACCAGACCTACTACGTATCCAAAGCCTCTTCAAAACGACCAAATGGACTGGGAACTAACAGGCCCAGCCAAAGCCGTACTAACCCGGAGAGCTAAATGGGTAACTTAAGATAAGATTAACCGACGTCGTCAGAACAGGCTTTACACGCGTTGCGGTGCTTCAGGACACTAGAAGCATACATACCCTTATGCGCCTGCCCGTCGCCCAGCCCAAGCTGCTGGTATCAGACAGTCGGAGCAGGAAGTTCCTCCGCAATTAGAGGAGGACACTAAAGTGTCAGAGGACAATAAGAATTCGGAAAAAGAATAGCTCCTGATAAAATTCGCCGTCAGGAGCAAAAGGAGCAAAGTAAGCTTCAAGCAGATTAGAAGCAATTCGAGAATAAGTATATGGAAAAACCACCTTTCTTAGTTTTAGCACTTATCAATAAGGAGATCTCCACTCAAACCCTTATTGATTCTAGGTGCTTATCCTATGGCTTTATCGATGCTCGATTCGCTCGAAGACATAAACTCCAGCGTATCCCTATCCGACCAAGACAAATCCAGTCAGTTGATGCTATTACCGACTCCTGGATTACCGAAGTAGCAATTGCCGAGATCGATATCGGCGGACACCAAACGAAAAGAGCTTACTTCCATATAGCTCCAAGGATTGAAGGCTATAAAGTTATTCTTGGCTTACCATGGTTAGTAAAAGAGAGAGCAGAACTAGATACAGAAAAACAAATCCTTAGATTTAAGGACTCTGGCCTAGTGGTACAAAGCCAGAGAGAGAGAAAAGAACTCGACTATAGGAGGGTCGGAGCCGCTAGGTTCCGCCTTCTTACGAGGAAGAAACGACTCGGTTACCAGGTTTTCTCAGCAAGTCTAGCTGATATTAATAAAGCACTTGCTAAGAAGAAGCATACGGACCCAAGGACGAAACTACCAGCCTGGTTAAATAAACGGTTTCTCGACTCCTTCGATAGAAGTAAAGCCGACAAGCTACCTCCACACCGACCTGGAATCGATCATTAGATTGAGCTTGAGAAAGATGAGAATGGGAGGACACCAGTGGCCCCATGGGGACCCTTATACAACATGTCTAGAGACGAACTACTAGTACTCCGGAAAACGCTTATAGAGCTACTCGATAAAGGCTTTATCCGTATAAGCAATTCTCCAGCCGCAGCGCCAGTCCTCTTTGTAAAGAAACCAGGTGGAGGCTTACGATTCTATTATGACTACCGAGCCCTTAATCAACTTACACGGAAGGATCGATATCCACTACCTCTTATCCAGGAGACCCTTAACCGGATTAGTAAGGCAAGATGGTTTACGAAACTCGATGTAATCGCAGCATTCAATAAGATTCGGGTTAAACCAGGAGATGAATGGCTTACAGCCTTTCGAACCCGCTTTAGACTATTTGAGTGGCTTGTTACTCCCTTTGGACTAGCTAATGCACCAAGCACCTTTCAACGATATATTAACTGGACCCTACAAGACTTCCTGGACGACTTCGTATCGGCTTATATCGATGATGTGCTTATTTTTACCGAGGGATCCCGTACCCAACACCGAGAGCACGTAACTAAGGTTCTCGAAAAGCTACAAGCAGCGGGACTACAGCTTGATATCGATAAGTGCGAATTCGAGGTTCAGTCAACAAAGTATCTTGGATTTATTATCGAAGCTGGGAAAGGTATCCGCATGGACCCAGCTAAGGTAAAAGCTATTCAGGAATGGGAAACACCAACTACAGTTAAAGGAGTGCTTGGATTCCTTGGCTTTGCGAACTTCTACCGGCGCTTTATTAATGAATACTCGAAGACTACGGCTCCGTTACATGCACTTACAAAGAAAGACGTTCCGTTCTATTGGACAGAAGGAGCAGAAAGAGCGTTTCGAAAGCTAAAGAAGGCCTTTATCACGGCACCAATCCTTGCCCAATTTGACCCGGACCGAAAGACAATCCTCGAGACTGATTCCTTAGGATACTGTACAGGAGGAATTTTATCCCAATACGATAACAATAGAGTACTCCGGCCAGTTACCTACTTCTCAAAGAAGAACTCGCCAGCAGAGTGCAACTACGAGATCTACGATAAGGAGCTCCTTGCGATTATTAAGTGTCTTCAGCAGTGGGATGCAGAGCTACGAAGCGTAAAAGAATTTAAGATTGTTACGGACCATAAGAATCTCGAATACTTTACAACAGTCCGACGGCTCTCTGAGAGGCAAATGAGATGGCAGCTGATTCTAAGCCGATTCAACTTTACCATTGCTTATCGTCCAGGCAAGCTTGGGGCTCAGCCTGACGCACTTACACGAAGAGACCAAGACTTACCAGTATCTCAAGATGATGAGAGGCTTCAATATCGTGTCGCACGACTCTTAAGCCCAGATAAGATTCAAGCCAACTGTTGGAGAGTGCTCGCAGTACCAGTACAGACAAGACGACAAGAAAGAACCGAGAAAGAAGCCGGCGAGCCAACAAACGAGCCAACAGACGAGCCAACAGACGAGCCAACAGACGAGCCAACAGACGAGCCAACAGACGAACCGACAGACACGCAGCAAACAGAGCTAATTGAAGATCATTTGCGACAACTCTGGCAAGAGGCTAAATTGGCGGACCCGGATCAAGAACGCCTAGTAACGGCAGTAAGAGAAGATAAAAGGACACTACCAAACGACTTAGAAGAGCCAGTCAAGCTCTCAGTCGCTGATTGCTCTCTGAATGGTCAAGGAGAGCTACTATTCCGCAGCAGGCGCTGGGTGCCGAATTACGAGCCACTGAGGACCAAGTTAATTCAAACACTTCATGATTCGACTATGACGGCTCATCCTGGACGTAACGGGACGATAGCCCTCGTCGCTAGGCAATTCTTCTGGCCAAACTTCGTATCAGACGTACGAAGATTCGTGCGGAACTGCGACGTTTGTGGAAGGACAAGAGTCTGGAGAGATCGTAAGCAAGGACTATTGCGGCCGTTACCTGTACCAAATCGTCAGTGGAGAGAGATCTCGATTGATTTTATTGGCCCGCTACCTGAGAGCCAAGAATGTCAAATGCTTATGGTAATCACCGACCGTCTGGGGAAGGGAGTTATTCTTGAGGGCTGCAAGGATACCGAAGCTGAGACAATCGCCAATCTATTTATTAAGCGCTTCTACCGCTATCATGGAGTCCCAGCAGCAATCGTCTCTGATCGAGGTAGTCAATTCGTTGGCCAACTATGGAAAAGAGTCTGCCAACTACTCAAGATCGAGAGGCGCATATCGACAGCGTACCACCCGGAGACAGATGGATCGACAGAGCGCGCTAATACTGAAGTCGAGAAGAAACTTCGTCGAATGACCAATCAAGCGCAGAACAACTGGGTCGATTGGTTACCAGCAGTCGAGCTCGCGATTAATGGTCACGAATCCTCATCAACGGGCGTTAGTCCCTTCTTCCTCTCTCATGGATACCATCTCGAGCCGCTACAGCTATTCGAAGATCCACAGCCCATGCAGAATCCGACGTCGCCCATCCAGAAGGGAGAAGCGATTGTTGCGAAGATCAAGGAAATCACCGAATGGGTAGAAGCATCGATGGCAAACGCGCAACAGGATCAGGAGGCCCAAGCGAATCGACACCGGAACCCATCACCTGCGTACAAAGTGGGAGATAAGGTCTGGCTGAGCATGAAGAATATTAAGACAGACCGCCCAAGCCGGAAGTTAGATGACCGATCAGCAAAGTTCACAGTTACTAAAGTAGTTGGTCCCCACAGCTATCGACTGGATGTGCCAAGTAGCATACACAACGTCTTTAATGTTGACCTCCTACGTCCTGCTGGAATAGACCCTCTGCCGAGTCAAGAACAGGACGACTACCAGCCGCCGCCAATATTAGATGATGGACACGAATGGTGGATAGTTGAGGCAATTCATGGAGAAAGGATGAAACGAAAGCGCGGCCAACGAAGGCCCCAGAAGCAATACCACGTTAAGTGGAAAGGATATGCAAGACTAACTTGGGAGCCAGCGTCGGCACTTCAAGAAACGGACGCGCTCAAGTCCTACCTTCAAGCCCGAGAAGAGGGGGGTAATGTGACGGTTTAGACCGTTAAGTGCCTTGGATGGATCCTGCGGCGAGACCTTGGGTTGAGAAGACCCTGAAGCTTAGTGAAGCTCAACAAGAAAACCCTGCAACTCGCTACCAATAAAAGGGACTCTGGAGAGATATATAAGTAGCGCTATCTTACTTAAACCTTTCTTTCTTTTCTCTTCAGCTTAGTCTTCTCGTAGATAGAATGCCACTGTATTTCCGCGAGTACACCGGATACAAGCCATCACACTAGCCCCCGTACGAAGCCGGTTTGAAGTCCATATAATAATACTAACTAAGTAGCAACACCCATCTCGACCTCGACGCCGACGAAGCTAGCAAGCGGGAGTTTTTCCGTTAAGCTCTATAAACGGCTAAAGTATGATTAATTATATCTCTTTTCTCCTCTTCTACCTTCTCTTGCCATCGACGATAATAATAACCTAAAATAATAGCCCTATATCCGGCTGGCAGCTTTGTTCGTCAAAAAAGCTACCGCCGCCGGCGAACCACTTTCGCCCGAAGAACTCGCCTTAGCTTATAGTAACTGCGAGCTTGCCCGGAATATCATGCAGCTCGTCTGGACGACGGCTAATAACGTACGTTTCGTCCTTTCTTTCCTTCTTTCCTTCTTTTCTTCTTTCCTTCTTTCCTTCTTTTCTTCTTTTCTTCTTTTCTTCTTTCCTTCTTTCCTTCTTTCCTTCTTTCCTTCTTTCCTTCTTTTCTTCTTTCCTTCTTTCCTTCTTTTCTTCTTTTCTTCTTTCTTGTTTACAGCCATTGCTAACCCGTTCTCTTAAAACTAAAATAGCTTAGCGAAGCTACCGTCTCCTTCGCCTTCTAATACGCCCGGAATGAACGCGGCTACGGGCCAACGAATCTGCTCGAAGATCTCGAAATGCATCGAGATGCCGTTTAAGCCTTCTACGACGGTCTAACCGCGGACGGCGAATAAAGACTAGAAGAACCGCGCTAGAATCTTCTCTATACTCTACATCTAGATCTAAATCTAGATCTAGATATAAACTAGCTCGCTAAATCTATTCTACTTCTCGTCTCTATTCTACCGTCTCGCTCTACTACTTACTACTTACTATATACTAGCTTGGAGCTTTATTATTTATTTTATTTTTATATATACATATATATATTATTTCCCCCCTCCCCTTTCCCCCCTCCCCTCCCCTCCCCTTTTCTACTCCTCCGTTAAGCTCTCTACTCTCCCTATCAGCCATAAAAACTCCCGGGCTAAGTTATTACTCTCGAGCTCATCCTTCCTCCATCTCTGTCCGAGATGTCCTAGTAGCAACTTATCTCTATCTCCATCTCCATCTCCGCCCTCTACCACCGTCACTCCCACCACCTCTTCCAGCCGTAACCACCACCTCTTCCACACCGTCTGATACCCGTGCTTGATCCCGCATAGTGTACCCATTATCACCCCGAAGAACTGGCACTCGCTACCGTGAACCTACCGCCACCCCTGCCCGCCATTACCCTCCCATCTGTTGCAAATTGCCTGTGGCACCCCGCAGCGAAAGCAGCCCGAGTACCTCTCAAACTTGATCCTTCCCTGCATCTCGCGCCTCTCCCTGTCTGCCTGCCTACCCTGCTCAGTTGGACAGTGGCTAACGCTATGCTGGTCTTCCCTGCCTGCTGCCTTGCATACTAAACACACCCCCTTCCACCTCTGCAGCTTTCTCTGAAGCAGCTCTGCATCTACATACGCCTGTTGTGTCTGCCTGGCCTGCCTTGCCCTTATTCCTACCTGCTGCTGCTGCTGCCTTTGAAACTCCTGCCTGTCTGATTCTCTTTGTTGCGCACTTTGCTCTTCCTCCTGCTGTCTTTCCTGCCGGCTTTCCTGCTGATTTTCCTGTTGCTTCTCTCTTTGCTGCTGATTTTCCTGCTGCCGCCTTCTCTGCTGCTCTCTTTGATGCTGCTCCCTTTGCTGCTGCTCCCTTTGCTGCTGCTGCTGCAACTGTCGCTGCTGGTGCTCCCTCCGCTGCCGCTGCTGCTGCTGCTGGTGCTCCCTCTGCTGCCACTGCTGCTCTTGCTGCTTTTGCTGCTGCTGCTGCCACTGCTGCTGCTGCTTCCTTTGCTGCTGCTGCTCCCTCTGCTGCTCCCTCCACTGCTGCTGCTGCTGCTCCCCCCTCCACTGCTGCTGCCCCTGCTGCCGCCGCTGCTGGTACTGGTCCACCCTCTGTTCTTCCTCTACCTCCCTGTCTACCTCTTCCACCTCCTCCTCCTCCTCCTCCTCCTCCTCCTCCTCCTCCTCCTCCTCCTCCTCCTCCTCCTCCTCCTCCTCCTCCTCCTCCTCCTCCTCCTCCTCCTCCTCCTCCCCCTCATCCAGAATCTCTTGCCTAGACTCCTCCCCCTTCCCCTTCCCCTTCTACTTCTACAAAAATCGCATCTTTCTTCCTCCTCCTCCTCCTCCTCCTCCTCCTCCTCCTCCTCCTCCTCCTCCTCCTCCTCCTCCTCCTCCTCCTCCTCCTCCTCCTCCTCCTCCTCCTCCTCCTCCTCCTCCTCCCCCTCATCCAGAATCTCTTGCCTAGACTCCTCCCCCCTTCCCCTTCCCCTTCTACTTCTACAAAAATCGCATCTTTCTTCCTCCTCCTCCTCCTCCTGCCCCTGCCGGCATTCTATCCGTCCAAAACTACCATCCAAAAACTCGTCCATTACCGTTCTCCTGCACAGCCCCCCATCCAGATACCGCCTTACCAGCCGGTCGTCACTCTTCTCCCCCCCCTGAACCATCACTGCTCTGCTGGCCAGCCCGTCCCTTCCCGCCCTGCCGCTCTCCTGCGCGTAGTCGAGCAGATCCCGCGGCTCATCCGTATGGATGATGAGCCTGATGTCCGGGATGTCAATCCCCATGCCCAGCGCGCTGGTGGCCACTACCACGCGTACTACTCCCGCCTTGAAGTCCTCTAGTACCTCCTTCTTCCTAGCTTCCGGCATCTTGCTATAAAACGCCTCGCACTGGAATAGCCCTGCGTCCACTAAGCTCTTCACCCTGCTCACTGTGTTGCAGTAGATGACCACCTTCCCTTCCACCGTTGCCTGTAGTTCCTCTTCCACCATCTCTTCTATTTTCCTATTCTGCGCCTCTTTCCCCCCTTGCCTTCCTTGCCATCCTCCTCCCCCTCTTCCTCCCCTCCCTCCTCCCCCTCTTCCTCCCCTCCCTCCTCTCCCTCTCCCTCTCCCTCCCCCTCTCCCTCCCCCTCTCCCTCCTCCATTCTCCACCAGCTCCACCAGCTCTACCCCCACCCCCACCACCTGGTAGCTGACGTTTCTGCGGGTGGTGGCCGCCCTAAACACCACTACCTCAGCCGCAGTCCAGCCCATCCTACGCCACAGCTCCGCCTCTTTGCTGGGTGGTAGCGTCGCTGTGAGCAGAACCATCTGCGTTTCTGCTGCTATGAGCTTCCCTAGCTGCTGTAGCTGCTTACGGAAGTCTACCTGGTCGTTCAGCACCACGTGGCACTCGTCAATAACGATCCTGTCCAGCTGCCTCATCGCCCTTAGCCGGTTTAAAAACGTCATGAACTCGTCGCTCAGTGCTGACTCTGGCGTAACCAGCACAATTGACTCCGCGTCTGGTGGCCGCCTTGCCTCCCATTCCGCGCAGCTGATGCCCAGCTTGCCACAGCGCTCTTTCATGTCCGCTCGCAGCGCGATTAGCGGTACTACCACCACCGTCGTCCCTCCCGGCTCCGTCCAAGCCGGCAGCATGAACAAGATACTTTTCCCGGCTCCGGTTGGCATTACTGCCACCACCGGGCTCACTCCAGCCTGGATGGCGGTTACCGCCTCTTCCTGGATGCTGCGGAACTCGGCTTTCTTCCCTATTAGTCTTTGCAGCTGCTCCTTTGCGTTCGCCCTCTTCAGCCTTGCCCAGCGGTCCAGCCGCTCCTCGTCCGCGTCGTCCTTAAATGGGCAGCGCTTCCTCTTCCTAGAAGCCGCCACCTCCTGGCTTTTAAAAGCCGACTGGAAGCCCAAGAAGCGGTGCCAGTCGGTACTAGAAGCGCGGAATAGCAGCCTCTTCTCCGCCACCACACCCGCCTGCTCCATCATCCCGCGCGCGTAGATCAAGCCCGCGGTGTGGGACGTATGTCCTGCCTAGGCGTCTGCAATGGCTGCTGCTACCCGGTCTTCTTCCTCCATCTGCTGCTGCTCATTCTCTTCTCCCTCGTCCACCCTGAACGCGCTGGAGCCGCGCATAAACCGCCTGCTGATGCCGATGGCAACATCCCTGTACGCCCTAACCGTTAGCTCCTGGCCTAAGCCGATCCTGCTCTCCTTCTTCATCGCCTCCCTCATGCGCTCCGTCGTCCACCTCTTCTCCCCCGCCTCTGCCGGCCACATATGGGCCGAGATCTGCTGGCTCCCACCTCGCACCGCTACCAGCATGCGCTGGTGGAATGGCAAGACTAGCCACAGATACCACACTACCAGCTCTCCCACCTCCCTGGGCAGATACCTGTGGATCACCTTGACATCCCCGGACATGGCGTAGCCCTTGTGGTAGCGCGTGACGAACACGACCAGCCCGTCCTCTACGAAGATGTTGCGGTGCCCTCCCTTAGCCGTATTGCTGTGCCTGATGCTGAGAATCTCCGGCCCTCTTGCCGGCTGTCCACCGGTAATGTGCATCAGCAGCAGCAGCTTCTCCCTAAACTCGGCCACCTGCGCTGCGTATGCATCCACCGCCTGCCTGCTGATGCCCGAGCTCGTGTTTTTCCTGGTGAACCTCTTCCTTACAGCAGTGATTCCCATAATCCTGTTGAACAGCCAAGTGTTCCCATCTGCCGGCAGCCTGGTGCGCTGGTCCTGCAGAAAGCTCCACCCCCTGCGCTCCTCGGCTGGGTTATCCCTGATGGAATCCCACGGCACTGCTGGCACGTCTATTTCCCCATGCTCTTTCTTGTGGCTGTGGCTGTGGCCGTGGCCGTCGCCAAATAGCAGCTCCTGGAGCAGCAGCTGGCGAGTGTCGTTCAGCAAGCCGTGCACCATGCCCCTGAACTTGGCCATGGTGAACTGGATGCCCTGGTACAGCAGCTGCTCCCGCCCGTTCCACCCTACGTGGCCCTTGGTGGTGGTATTATAGTGGATCTTCATCCCGTAAGTGCGCAGATCTAGTATCCACTGCATCGGGCTGTGGCTGCCCCGGATCATGAAGCTGTCCGTCATCTTGGTTACCAGCTCCAAGCAGCTTATCTTCATCTGGCTATGCCTGCTGCGCCTGCTGCGCCTGCTGCGCCCGCTGCGCCCGCTACGCCCGCTGCTATCCCTGCCGCTGCCCTGGCCGCTGCTGCTGGCGCTGTCCTGGCTACTGCTAGTCCTGCTGCTGTCCTGGCTGCTGCTGCTGCTGCCAGCATCGCCTCCACCACAACCGCCGTCCTCCTCCTCCTCCTCCTCCTCAAAGTCCCATGCGCTGCCCCCACTGCTAAACTCTTCACCATCCTCCCCCTCCTCCTCTTCTGCTGCTGCTGCTGCTGCTGCTGGACCCGCCATCTCCAGCGCCTTCTGCACCACCATGAAGCGCCCCACCTTGATGATGGCTGACAGAATCGCCATATACAGACCCGGCTCCCTCCAACCGGTGGGCGTGACCCCCTGCACCGCCAGAGCGCAGACTAGAGCGCTGTCGTACTCGCGCTGCGTGATCCTCTGGTTCAGCAGTTCGATGCAAAAGTCCAAGCACGCCTTCTGGATCCCGGACAGCTTTGGTGGTGGCTGCTGCTGCCGCCGCTCTGAATTAGCCCTCCTCTGACTGCTGCTGCTGCTGCTACTTCCTTCTCCTTCCCCTTCATCATTATCACTTCTTCCTCCCTCTTCTTCCTCGCTTTCTTCTTCGCCTCTCCCCCCCTCTTCTTCTTCTCCTCCTTCTCCTCCTTCTTCTTCTTGCTTTGCAGCTTGCTCTGCCTCCTCTATTAGCCTGGTGAATGCCCTGAACTGCCTGCGGGTAAACCTGTACTCTGGGCTTCTCTAGCTATACTGCTGCTGCTGCTGCTGCTGCTGCTGCGTTCTGACGAAGAACATTAGCACCTGCTTCCACGCTCTCGACCTGTCCGCGATGGCTTCTCCCTCCTGGTATGGCTGCAGCGGGCGGTACTGGTTCTGGTGCTTCTCGGTCTTCATCAGCTCCATGCGGACGAAGATGCCGACGCGCTCGGTGGTAGATGCCTGGCCGATGCGCGCAACCTCCTCCATGGCCTTCCAGATAGCCGCCGCCACCGGCTCCTCTGGCCGCCTGTCCGGGTCGTTGGTGGTGTTGGTGTTGGGCTCCTCGATCGACGCCAGCAGTTCATCGCGGTTCAGCCGGGCCAGGTACGGCAGCCACTGCGTCCTGTCCAGCCACGGGCTGACCTCGTCCTTCTCCCCGTCCTCGATCGTCGCCCGCGCCCGCTTCTCCAGCTCCTCCCAGTTCTGGTTCGCCTTGTTCCAGGCCTGCTGCCACAGCTGCTCTCCTCCCTGGGCGGGCTGTTGCGCCTGGTCCTCCTGAGCCCGCTCTGGCCGGTAGACTTCAAAGTACTGCGAGCCGTGGAAACCGGGGAAGAAGTGCTGGCAGTGGACCTGTCTTACTGCACCTTGGAATTGCCTTTCCATCCGTTCGTTCTTGGCCTTGCCTGATCCCCCTCCTTTCTTGCCACCACCTGCGGACCACCCATGCTCGATACGCCAGTGCTTCTTCATCGCCTTCTTATCCCTACAGATATACCGGCAGCTACTGGAGTCTCTTTGGCAAAGTAGCCCATCCTTGAACAACGGTAGTTCGGCGATGGGCCGCTCCACCTGCGCCGGCACCTCAAGCTCGCTGGGGAATATGATCAAGCCGTGCCAGCCTCTAACCTCGCTACCAATCGATTCCGCCTGCTTCCGGCTTATCCGGTGGTGTCTTCCCTGCAGATGGCCTTCCACCTGGTCTGGCCAGACTGCGTACCTACACTCCTTGCAGATCACGAGCTGATGCTGTATCTGGTGATGGAAGTAAGCGGTTGCTATTGGTTCAGCCATTGGAGAATGATAATAATGATGATGATGGTGGTGTGAGAAGAAGTTTTCGTTGTAGATACCACTACCGCTGGCTGGCTGGCTAGCTGGCTAGCTGCTCCACCCCCTCCCCCTTCTCCTCCTCCTCCTCCTCCTCCTCCTCTACCGCCCGCACGGATCACCCGCTTGCCTGCCCGCCCGCCCGCCCGCCCGCACGCCCGCATGCACGGATCACTTCCACCCCATCAAACCTACCCTAAGCTTACCCTAAGCGCCAGATATCTTGCGACGCAGCGACTGGTTTTTGACAAGCTATATATAAAAAGTGATCGCATCGTCAAGCTCTACAACTTGGCCGAGTTTGACATCGATCCGAGCAGTTCTCTCTGAGTCCACCGCGGTGAGTCCACCGCGGTCGAGCCCTAACCTACCCGGCGAAAAGTTTTGGTGGGGGATGAGTCCACCGCGGTCGCGGTGGACTCGCACCTTTCGGTTAGGATTATCGGCGGATCACGTGATACTAAGTCGTTCTTATATTTAAGTCGTTCTCTTCTCTTTCTCCTCTTCTTCTTCTTCTTCTCTCTTTAAGTCTTAGCTTAACGTATATAGCGTAATAAACCTTTTAGCAATCATCCTAAGGTTATATTATAAATATGGCTTATATAGACTAATTACTTCTTGTTTACCGCCGATCGATTTGGAATCTAGATCTAGACTTGCCTGCTTATAAATTAGGAAGCTAGTATTTTAGTTTGTTCCTTATATATATAAAGCTCGCCTCTCTGCCTTACAATTAGTTCTTTAGTCTAGTAATAAGTATTCCTCGCGTACAACTTAGTATGCCTTGAATTAGACCTTGCTCGTGTGATGGCTTATATCCGGTGCACTCGCGGAAATACAGTGGCATTCTATCTACGAGAAGACTAAGCTAAAGAGAAAAGAAAGAAAGGTTTAAGTAAGATAGCGCTGCTTATATATCTCTCCAGAGTCCCTTTTATTGGTAGCGAGTTATAGGGTTTTCTTGTTGAGCTTTACTAAGCTTTAGGGTCTTCTCAACCCAAGGTCTCGCCGTAGGATCCATCTAAGGCACTTAACGGTCTAAACCGTTACATTACCCCCCTCTTCTCGGGCTTGAAGGTAGGACTTGAGCGCGTCCGTTTCTTAAAGTGCCGACGCTGGCTCCTAAGTTAGTCTTACATATCCTTTCTACTTAACGTGGTATTGCTTCTGGGGCCTTCGTTGGCCGCGCTTTCGTTTCATCCTTTCTCCATGAATTGCCTCAACTATCCACCATTCGTGTCCATCATCTAATATTGGCGGCGGCTGGTAGTCGTCCTGTTCTTGACTCGGCAGAGGGTCTATTCCAGCAGGACGTAGGAGGTCAACATTAAAGACGTTATATATACTACTTAGTGTAACGGCGGGCCTCTACCTCTAAGGATCAAACACCAAAGAGGGTGGTAAGCCGTGTAAGGGTTTACCTTGAGTGGGTACAAGGGAGGGTGTGAGAGAACGAAGTGACGAACACACGTGACAGAGCACTACGTGCGAAGGCCGTGTTACTAATTAATGGTGCGGATTGATTATTGAAGTTGACCACGGAGGGTTAAGTATCTAGCTAAGTGAGTGTGCTTATATACTATAGGAAAGCTATGACAATCTGGTGTTGCTCCATGTAGCCGGGCTACGCTGGGCGACGGTTGCTGTATGTCGCCCGGCTCGTGAGGGCGACATGTGGATCTTGGGTAGATCATCACGTGCACTAGTCACGTGGGGATGCCTTTTCTTGCAGGGTTCCTTCGTGAGCCCCTCACCTTTCTGCGTCTTTAGAGACTGTGCCGTAACACTTAGCACATCCAGTCGATAGCTGTGGGGACCAACTACTTCAGTAACTGTGAACTTTGCTGATCGGTCATCTAACTTCCGGCTTGGGCGGTCTGTCTTAATATTCTTCATGCTCAGCCAGACCTTATCTCCCACTTTGTACGCAGGTGATGGGTTCCGGTGTCGATTCGCTTGGGCCTCCTAATCCTGTTGCGCGTTTGCCATCGATGCTTCTACCCATTCGGTGATTTCCTTGATCTTCGCAACAATCGCTTCTCCCTTCTGGATGGGCGACGTCGGATTCTGCATGGGCTGTGGATCTTCGAATAGCTGTAGCGGCTCGAGATGGTATCCATGAGAGAGGAAGAAGGGACTAACGCCCGTTAATGAGGATTCGTGACCATTAATCGCGAGCTCGACTGCTGGTAACCAATCGACCTGTGACGGTTTAGACCGTTAAGTGCCTTGGATGGATCCTGCGGCGAGACCTTGGGTTGAGAAGACCCTAAAGCTTAGTGAAGCTCAACAAGAAAACCCTGCAACTCGCTACCAATAAAAGGGACTCTAGAGAGATATATAAGCAGCGCTATCTTACTTAAACCTTTCTTTCTTTTCTCTTCAGCTTAGTCTTCTTGTAGAAGTATGCCAATGCATTTCCGCGAGTGCACCGGGTGCAAGCCCTCACACGACCCAGTTGTTCTGCGCTTGATTGGTCATTCGACGAAGTTTCTTCTCGACTTTAGTATTAGCGCGCTCTGTCGATCCATCTGTCTCCGGGTGGTACGCTGTCGATATGCGCCTCTCGATCTTAAGTAGTTGGCAGACTCTTTTCCATAGTTGGCCAACGAATTGACTACCTCGATCAGAGACGATTGCTGCTGGGACTCCATGATAGCGGTAGAAGCGCTTAATGAATAGATTAGCGATTGTCTCAGCTTCGGTATCCTTGCAGCCCTCAAGAATAACTCCCTTCCCCAGACGGTCGGTGATTACTATAAGCATTTGACATTCTTGGCTCTCAGGTAGCGGGCCAATAAAATCAATCGAGATCTCTCTCCACTGACGATTTGGTACAGGTAACGGCCGCAATAGTCCTTGCTTACGATCTCTCCAGACTCTTGTCCTTCCACAAACGTCGCAGTTCCGCACGAATCTTCGTACGTCTGATACGAAGTTTGGCCAGAAGAATTGCCTAGCGACGAGGGCTATCGTCCCGTTACGTCCAGGATGAGCCGTCATAGTCGAATCATGAAGTGTTTGAATTAACTTGGTCCTCAGTGGCTCGTAATTCGGCACCCAGCGCCTGCTGCGGAATAGTAGCTCTCCTTGACCATTCAGAGAGCAATCAGCGACTGAGAGCTTGACTGGCTCTTCTAAGTCGTTTGGTAGTGTCCTTTTATCTTCTCTTACTGCCGTTACTAGGCGTTCTTGATCCGGGTCCGCCAATTTAGCCTCTTGCCAGAGTTGTCGCAAATGATCTTCAATTAGCTCTGTTTGCTGCGTGTCTGTCGGTTCGTCTGTTGGCTCGTCTGTTGGCTCGTCTGTTGGCTCGTCTGTTGGCTCGTCTGTTGGCTCGTTTGTTGGCTCGCCGGCTTCTTTCTCGGTTCTTTCTTGTCGTCTTGTCTGTACTGGTACTGCGAGCACTCTCCAACAGTTGGCTTGAATCTTATCTGGGCTTAAGAGTCGTGCGACACGATATTGAAGCCTCTCATCATCTTGAGATACTGGTAAGTCTTGGTCTCTTCGTGTAAGTGCGTCAGGCTGAGCCCCAAGCTTGCCTGGACGATAAGTAATGGTAAAGTTGAATCGGCTTAGAATCAGCTGCCATCTCATTTGCCTCTTAGAGAGCCGTCGGACTGTTGTAAAGTATTCGAGATTCTTATGGTCCGTAACAATCTTAAATTCTTTTACGCTTCGTAGCTCTGCATCCCACTGCTGAAGACACTTAATAATCGCAAGGAGCTCCTTATCGTAGATCTCGTAGTTGCACTCTGCTGGCGAGTTCTTCTTTGAGAAGTAGGCAACTGGCCGGAGTACTCCATTGTTATCGTATTGGGATAAAATTCCTCCTGTACAGTATCCTGAGGAATCAGTCTCGAGGATTGTCTTTCGGTCCGGGTCAAATTGGGCAAGGATTGGTGCCGTGATAAAGGCCTTCTTTAGCTTTCGAAACGCTCTTTCTGCTCCTTCTATCCAATAGAACGGAACGTCTTTCTTTGTAAGTGCATGTAACGGAGCCGTAGTCTTCGAGTATTCATTAATAAAGCGCCGGTAGAAGTTCGCAAAGCCAAGGAATCCAAGCACTCCTTTAACTGTAGTTGGTGTTTCCCATTCCTGAATAGCTTTTACCTTAGCTGGGTCCATGCGGATACCTTTCCCAGCTTCGATAATAAATCCAAGATACTTTGTTAACTGAACCTCGAATTCGCACTTATCGATATCAAGCTGTAGTCCCGCTGCTTGTAGCTTTTCGAGAACCTTAGTTACGTGCTCTCGGTGTTGGGTACGGGATCCCTCGGTAAAAATAAGCACATCATCGACATAAGCCGATACGAAGTCGTCCAGGAAGTCTTATAGGGTCCAGTTGATATATCGTTGAAAGGTGCTTGGTGCATTAGCTAGTCCAAAGGGAGTAACAAGCCACTCAAATAGTCTAAAGCGGGTTCGAAAGGCTATAAGCCATTCATCTCCTGGTTTAACCCGAATCTTATTGAATGCTGCGATTACATCGAGTTTCGTAAACCATCTTGCCTTACTGATCCGGTTAAGGGTCTCCTGGATAAGAGGTAGTGGATATCGATCCTTCCGTGTAAGTTGATTAAGGGCTCGGTAGTCACAACAGAATCGTAAGCCTCCACCTGGTTTCTTTACAAAGAGGACTGGCGCTGCGGCTGGAGAATTGCTTATACGGATAAAGCCTTTATCGAGTAGCTCTGTAAGCGTTTTCCGGAGTACTAGTAGTTCGTCTCTAGATATGTTGTATAAGGGTCCCTATGGGGCCACTAGTGTCCTCCCATTCTCATCTTTCTCAAGCTCAATCTGATGATCGATTCCAGGTCGGTGTGGAGGTAGCTTGTCGGCTTTACTTCTATCGAAGGAGTCGAGAAACCGTTTATTTAACCAGGCTGGTAGTTTCGTCCTTGGGTCCGTATGCTTCTTCTCAGCAAGTGCTTTATTAATATCAGCTAGACTTGCTAAGAAAACCTGGTAACCGAGTCGTTTCTTCCTCGTAAGAAGGCGGAACCTAGCGGCTCCGACCCTCCTATAGTCGAGTTCTTTTCTCTCTCTCTGGCTTTGTACCACTAGGCCAGAGTCCTTAAATCTAAGGATTTGTTTTTCTGCATCTAGTTCTGCTCTCTCTTTTACTAACCATGGTAAGCCAAGAATAACTTTATAGCCTTCAATCCTTGGAGCTACATGGAAGTAAGCTCTTTTCGTTTGGTGTCCGCCGATATCGATCTCGGCAATTGCTACTTCGGTAATCCAGGAGTCGGTAATAGTATTAACTGACTGGATTTGTCTTGGTCGGATAGGGATACGCTGGAGTTTATGTCTTCGAGCGAATCGAGCATCGATAAAGCCATAGGATAAGCACCTAGAATCAATAAGGGTTTGAGTGGAGATCTCCTTATTGATAAGTGCTGAAACTAAGAAAGGTGGTTTTTCTATATGCTTATTCTCGAATTGCTTCCAATCTGCTTGAAGCTTACTTTGCTCCTTTTGCTCCTGACGGCGAATTTTATTAGGAGCTATTCTTTTTCCGAATTCTTATTGTCCTCTGACACTTTAGTGTCCTCCTCTAATTGCGGAGGAACTTCCTGCTCCGACTGTCTGATACCAGCAGCTTGGGCTGGGCGACGGGCAGGCGTATAAGGGCATGCATGCTTCCAGTGTCCTGAAGCACCGCAACGCGTGCAAAGCCTGTTCTGACGACGTCGGTTAATCTCATCTTGAGTTACCCATTTAGCTCTCCGGGTTAGTGCGGCTTTGGCTGGGCCTGTTGGTTCCCAGTCCATTTGGTCGTTTTGAAGAGGCTTTGGATACGTAGTAGGTCTGGTAGTCGTCATTGATCGAGTAGATCTCTTATTGGTTTGAGGACTTGGGCTTCTCCTTCCTTAATACCTACTTCGTATAACTGACTTCTTAGCCTTATTAACAGCCTCTATGTCGTCACTAGTTCTAGCCAGCAAGTTGGCAAATTCGTGGAACGTAAGATCTTCTAAGCTCTTACCAACTAGTCGGTCTTTTAGTTCCCAGCTAATTGAGTCCTAAAGAGAGTCTTTCTTTTGCTTATCGTCCCATGTAGTGCTTTTGCCAGATTCAAGCATTAGGTGGCGGAACTTTACAAAGTGTTCTCTAAAGGGGCCACCTTTTTGATGTAGGGCTCGGAGCTCGCGACGTGCTTTTTCCTCGCGATATGGGTCGCCAAATACGGCCCTTAGCTGTTCGAATAGGTCCTGGGTTGTAGCCGTCTGGCTTGAGGATCTCCACCATGGTTGTAAGTAGGTAAGCGCGGTTCCTCGTAGCTGGTTGAATAGTAACGCTGCTTGTGTCGTTTCTGGGTAGCTTGCGTAATCGATTCGAAGTTTCTAATTTGCTTGATCAATCCAGGCTTCTAGCTCCTTTCGTTCTCCTTTAAATTCTGCTAATTCGGGTAGAATTTTTCTTGGCCTTTGACTTGCCGTAAGCGCTTGAGTAACCGCTTTAGTAATTGCGGTCGGTAGGGTTTGTACTTAAGCCGTCGGAGTGGACGTAGCTGTTCCTACGCTAGGCTGCCTTGTTGTTGGTGTAGTAGCCTGGCTATCCATTCGTACCTATAGCTAAGTAACCATTGTAAATAGTTGGTTCGCCTATTGCGGTAGGTCCTCTTATTCGCGCTGCGGGGCCTCTTGCGGTTCATCTATTAGTTAGTCGTCCATTCTAGGACGCGTCCTTAGGTGTCTTCTTAGGTGTCTCCTTAGGTGTCTTCTTAAGCGTCTCCTTAGGTGTCTTCTTAGGTGCCCTCTCTAAGATCTTCCTTTTAGATCTTCTTTTTAGGGACTTCTTCGTGCCTTCTTAAACGCCACGCTGTCGTTTTATTAAAGGGCTTCCTTCGGGAACCTTCTTAAGTGCCTACACGGACACCTTCTTGAACGATTTCCCAGGTATAGTTAACTGGTAACGAGCCTAGCCACTATCCTATTCCTTAGGTGACTTGGGTAACTTAGGTAAAGAGAAGCCGTGCTCACGTGAGAGCTTTGGCGCACAGAGGAAAGGGGACGAGCTTAGTCTAATATAATGGCTTGTATCCGGTACACTCGCGGAAATACAGTGGCATTCTATCTACGAGAAGACTAAGCTGAAGAGAAAAGAAAGAAAGGTTTAAGTAAGATAGCGCTGCTTATATATCTCTCCAGAGTCCCTTTTATTAGTAGCGAGTTGCAGGGTTTTCTTATTAAGCTTCACTAAGCTTCAGGGTCTTCTTAACCTAAGGAGAAGCCGTGCTCACGTGAGAGCTTTAGCGCACAGAGGAAAGGGGACGAGCTTAGTCTAATGTAATGGCTTATATCCGGTACACTCGCGGAAATACAGTGGCATTCTATCTACGAGAAGACTAAGCTAAAGAGAAAAGAAAGAAAGGTTTAAGTAAGATAGCGCTGCTTATATATCTCTCCAGAGTCCCTTTTATTGGTAGCGAGTTGCAGGGTTTTCTTGTTGAGCTTCACTAAGCTTCAGGGTCTTCTCAACCCAAGGTCTCGCCGCAGGATCCATCCAAGGCACTTAACGGTCTAAACCGTCACAGCACTGGCCGGCTGAATCTGCTCTGCCCGATGACACTTCTATCCGGTATCTTGTGCCTGTCCATGTGGCTTCCTGACCGGTCCGGCAGCGTTGCCACGATCCTCGCATTCGTCTGTCTGTACGGCTTCACCTCGGGCATCTTTATCAGCGTCACTCCTCCTGCAGTGGCACAGATTTCGCCAGACGATAAGATCGGTGCCCGGATCGGCGCTTTCTTCATGCTTACGGCTATAGCAACCCTTCTCGGATCGCCGATTGCAGGAATGCTTATTGATGAGAGCTCGCAGGATGGGTACAGCCATATGATTCTTTTCGCAGTAAGTCTTTTTCGGATACTCGTACATCGCGGCTCCGCTGATCAAATGTTTTAGGGTGCCACTTTAATCATCGGCAGTGGCTTTATGTGTGTTGGACGTATTCTCTGTGATAAAGATGTGCGAAAGAAATGGTAATGTAGAAAGGTATGCTTAGAAGAGGTAAGAGGCTCGGAAAACGGAATAAAAGTATTCTATGAGTACCGTGTATATGACTGCCGGTGATGTGACGAGAATGACAAGAAAGCGGTAGATAAGACGGAAATAACACAGAGATCCGCCGGGAGTTCGATTATATAGCGCAAAGCGTTCGCGAAGGTCTTTTCTCGATAGGACCTCTGTATCCTCTAGAGCGTGGCTTTGCTTTCTTAACTTATCTGCAGAACTTGCTTTGTTGTCTTTTAGGGGTTCTTCCGCGGCAATTTCGACTCCTCGTAGAAGAACATAATGTTACGGCACAGCCCCTACGGGGTCGAGGAAGGACAGGATAAGGAAGAAAGTGAGGTGCACCCGCAAGACGGGAAATGACCCACGTGGCTTACGTGATGCCAAGAGGTGCTCTGCCTGCTCCCCCGCCAAGAACACGGAGCACCGAGAGTAGGTTATAATGCTCTGTCCGCTCTGTACATAGAACCGCAGAGCATAGCGGAGCAGTATACTAGATTGTTAACTCTCCTACGTGTATATAAACCATACTCCTTAGTATAGTCTTGACCTTCGTGGTCAACTTCAATAATCAATCCGCACCATTGATTAGTAACACGGCCTTCGCACGTAGTGCTCTGTCACGTGTGTTCGTCACTTCGTTCTCTCACACCCTCCCTTGTACCCACTCAAGGTAAACCCTCACACGGCTTACCACCCTCTTTGGCGTTTGATCCTTAGAGGTAGAGGCCCGCCGTTACACCCTCACACTCGGGGCGGACGGCGGCTTCGACTCCCCGACTGTCATAGTGCTCACGACCGACGCGACGGGGGCGCGCATCGTCGTCGTCGACGGCAGCAGCGCCGTCGTCTACGCCACGCCCGGGCCCGGCAACGCCCTCACAGCACCGCTCCTCATCTTCGGCACGACGGTCACGCCGAGCGGGAGCGGCACATATGTGTTCGCGAGGCAGACGCTGACGCCGGGCGGAACGGTCACGATTGGCAATAGTGGGGCGGCGGGAACGACGTTGTTAATGACGACTGATGGGGCGGGGAGGACGGTGGTGGTGCAGCAGGGAAGTAAGGGAGTACAGGCTACTACGAGCACGACTGCGATAAAGGAGGGGCTGGGTAGGTTGATTGATTCGGGGTTGGGTGGGAATGGGAGGACGTCATCGACGACATCGTCTAGGGCGGCGGGATCGTCTGCACCGGCGTTGCTGTCCTCGGATAGTGCGGCGGCAGCGGTGGGTGGAAGTGCACGGGCGGTGGCTGTGTTGTTGGGGGTGCTATTGGTTGGAAGGGTTTGAGGAAGCGAGGTTGAAGAAGCGCAGAGGCTGTGGTTACTCTAGTACAGCGGCTTACACGTTTAGCTTACAATGCGGCCTTTTCTCAAAAAAAACATTCCATTAAGACATCATTCATCGTAATACTACACTAATCGAGAATATGATCTGCATAGATTAGCCAGATGTAACGGCGGGCCTCTACCTCTAAGGATCAAACACCAAAGAGGGTGGTAAGCCGTGTGAGGGTTTACCTTGAGTGGGTACAAGGGAGGGTGTGAGAGAACGAAGTGACGAACACACGTGACAGAGCACTACGTGCGAAGGCCGTGTTACTAATCAATGGTGCGGATTGATTATTGAAGTTGACCACGAAGGGTCAAGTTTCTAGCTAAGTGAGTGTGCTTATATACTGTAGGAAAGCTATGACAATCTGGTGTTGCTCCCTGTGGCCGGGCTACAATGGGCGACGGTTGCTTTATGTCGCCCGGTGTAACGGTAGGCTCCTTCTACTAAGCTTCGGAGTCGCTTAGCAGGTTGGTGGAAACCGAAGGGTTTACCTTGAAGAGACAAGAGGAGGATGGCGGTGCAAAGAGGGAAGTATCACGTGATAGCGCGGTGCGCAATGAGCTTGTTACCTCCAAATCAATAGGGTTTGAATTGGAACTTTGAGTTGACCACGAAGGGTCAAGATGCTAGCTAAGAGAGTGTGTCTATATACTGTAGGAAAGCTAGTTACAATCTAGTGTGCCCTTTCCTAAGGGCATCATTGCTTGATGCCGTTTATTGAGGGCATCATGAGGTGTGCCCTTGGCGGAGGGCACTGGTGGGCCGCACGTGACGTCGGCGCTTCGGGCAGCTTCTAGGATTCCGACTTCCGGCTTCTGTTGCTGCTGAGCGGTCGTGATAACCGCCTTACTCACACCCGCGCCTCTGCGTTCATTTCCTGCTTCCTGGATTCCGTATCTCTTACGGGACGTTGATCCGACCAGACTATAGTGTCCCTGCGGTCCTGTTTCCCTTGCGGGCTTTCAGCCCTTGGGGTCATAAAGCCCTTGTGCCCTGGGGTTCGTAACACCCGGCTCGTGAGGGCGACATGTGGGTTTTGGGCAGATCATCACGTGCACTAATCACGTGGTGATGTTTTTTCTTGCGGGGTTCCTTCGTGAGCCCCTCACCTTTCTGCGTCTTCAAAGGCTGTGCCGTAACACCAGATCCATAGAGAATATGATTCTCTATCAATTTTTAAGTATTTATTAAAGAGCTACTCCCGGATTGCCGTGGAAAATCCAATTCTGGCATCTTTTTCCCTGTATAAAACAACTTATTATAAGTGTTAGGCACGCATAAATCGAGCCTAGGGACCATTATAACAGTGCTCTTGCGTAAGAATGGTTAAATATGGGCTCAGACGGGGCAAGACGAAGCCCTAAGTCTTCATCCACCCACCTCTTCACTTCGAGGCGCATCCAATTTGATAGCGGCATTTATGTTGATACTATGGACTGCTGGATCTTACTCTGTTGCCATGAGAATAAGATGGAAGGCAGAGTATGCCAAAGTGAAGCACTTCATTCCCAACAGATTTACTTCACACTTGCTCCGACGCATACAAGTACCCTAGCACCCTGTCAACAAGATCTTTCCGTGGCCCGGCTTGATCATCGTTACTAAGTGCGTGGGAAGCATTGGGTATGACTCCACTGAAGTCCTGATCCCAGACCTGAATTCCACCATCGTGATCGGTGGCGCGCTTCCACCTCGCCAACAACTTCTCCTTGTCAATCCAGTCTGGAACAGATTGGTCCGCTCCAGACATTATGACCATCAGTTTGTGCTTCAGCAGCTGTTGGCGTTGAATCATTCCGAATGTCGTTTGCAGATGCTCGTCGCTCAGATCCGAGCTGAACAGGTCATCCTCCCGCGGTGATTGTGGGCTTTCCGGACTGACGAGACTCAGAAATCGTCGAGAAGTGAGCGGAGTGTTTCGGTATCCAATCTGAGACGTCATCGACAAGGGCAGCAGGGTATCACAGGGTTGATCATCCCGGGTATTTTCTTTGGCCATGGCCACCAACTTCTCATACACTGCTCGAACCTCGCTTGGAGATTTGTCTAACCAGCCCTGCTGCAAGACTGAGTGAATCGCTTCCCTGTCCGATACTGGTGCTTGCATGATTGCTCCGTCGAGTGGCAGACGCGTGATGTGTTGAAGGCCGGAGTCGAAGGCTGGAGTGCTCGTGTGGGGGTTTGGTCGATACAGATAATGCAGCACATGCTGACTCCCAGTCGAGTGCCCCATGAGAACAAGCTTGCCGTTGCCATATCTGCTAGTTTTGTATTCTTTGACATAGTGCAAACACTGCGCAATCTCGTCCGTGTCTCTGTCAAGATGTCCAAGACCCCATGATTCATAGGACGACGTGAAGTTCAGGGTGAAGAGAGACCATTCCGTTGGCTGCAAAGAGCGCGCGAGATCGGCCATGTAGGACGTCGTGCCGAGGCCATCTCCTAATCCACCAATGAAGACCAAACTGTGAGGTTTGCGGGTGGTGCTGGAGGCAAACTCGAATGTCACGAGAGTCTCGGTCTGCATGCCACAAGACTTAGCGAGGTTCACGATGCTCAACAGGCGTGGAGAGGTAGCGTACATAGTGGTGAAGAATTCCTGGAAGACCGCCCTTGGGCCAGAACTTGGAGTACATGTTGAGGTACAGGCGGGGAGAGGCGACCGTTGAGGTATCGTTGAAACCGATAGAACGACCGAGGAAGGAACAGCCTTAATGTAACAGGTATTGCATCACGTGCGAGAATCATTAGCTGCCACTCTCAGCTTTGACCTTGATAAACCATATCTCCGATATAGGCCTCTCCGCCGAACGCTAAAAAAAAAAAAGCTGTGGCAGCGAAGATCCACCGAAGGCCAACAAATCCGATTTGGATTGTTGTCGAACCGCGACTGCAGCCAGCTCCACTTAATCGTGTTCCGGGCCGCTGATTTTTTTCCCGACAAAACGGCAAGACGGGTATTGCAACATCGAGCGCAAGGTTGTGTAGGTGGCTTGAGCTGCCGTTGTCAGATCCGTTAGCCGAGGAAAACGCTGTTGCGCTTTGGTGCCCCTAGCGACTGGCCGCGTGGGCCCCTGCAAGCTTGAGCGAGAGACTGTGTGCCCGCGTTCTGTGAGTCATAGCATCGGTGAGACCTGACTGCGGAAGGTGTGCTAGGATTGACAGAATTTAACATGACCTTGCTAGCCATAATTTGACTTGCGGATGTACCCAAGCGCGTGGAAGAATTTGTTACGAACCTCCAAGAGCGCGGACTTTATGACCCCGAGGGCGAGGAGCCCGCACGGGAAAAAGCACCACAAGGACCAACAGGCCACACGGGCGGCTAGACCGCGGGGCCAGGAAGCCCGCACGGGATTTCAGAGAACAGGGGAGTCCGGCGCGTACGGACACCGCCGTAGGCAGAAACCTGAGCCCGCACGGGAAACAGGGCCGCAGGGAAACCGCGAAGCCACGAGGCAAGGCGCAAGACAGAATCCCCTACGGGAAGAAGGCCCATAGGGACGAAAGGACAAAGGCGGAATCTTAGAAAGAGCGGAGGTAAGCGGACGTGGAACAGGTGAACATCGCGACCGCTTCGCACCGACAGATGTCGGAAACTGTTACGAACCTCCAAGGAAGCGGGCTTTATGACCCTAAGGGCGAGGAGCCCGCACGGGAAACAGGACCCCAAGGGACTGCGAAGTCACGGGGCAAGGCGCAAGACAGAATCCCCTACGGGAAGAAGACCCACAGGGACGAAGGGACGGAAGCTGGAATCCCGGAGAAGACAAAAGGTAAGCGGGCGCGGAACAGGTAAACATAGCGACCGCTTCACACCGACGAATGTCGGAAACCAGGAACAAGGCCAAGCGCCGAAGTCACGTGGGACCCATACGGATAATGCCAAGAATGGATTATCCAAGAAAGACACTGGATAATACGGGATCCCAACTATCCACGATTATCCAAGTAGATTGTTATAGCTTCTTAGTAGTATATAGTCGCACTCCTTTAGCTAGACATTTGACCCTTCGTGGTCAACTCAAAGTTCCAATTCAAACCCTATTGATTTGGAGGTAACAAGCTCATTGCGCACCGCGCTATCACGTGATACTTTACTCTTTACACCGCCATCCTCCTCTTGTCTCTTTAAGGTAAACCCTTCGGTTTCCACTAACCTGCTAAGCGACTCCGAAGCTTAGTGGAAGGAGCCTACCGTTACACTTTGACCACCATCCTTGCAAGAGAAGGAAGGCTTTAAGAAAACTAAAGAGAAGTATCCCCCAGAACGCTATCTCTAACATAGTCAATGTCCGACGTCGAGATGAGCAACGCCCCGACTCAGCAGCCGACCGCGGCTCAGCTAATGTCAACCATCCAACGCCTGCAAGCGCAGATCGAACAGCTTCAAGCAGGTCAAGCGGCCCCGAGGCCGAGAAAAGTCAAACTCCGGAACCCCGATACCTTCGATGGTAACCGACAGAAGTTACAAGGCTTCACCTCCCAACTCGAGCGGTACATCCGCATCTACGACGACCAGTTCGAATCTGAGGAAGACAAGGTTCTCTTCGCGTCTACCTACCTTCGCGGAACGGCAGAGCGATGGTTCGAACCCTACCTCAACGAACACCTCCACAAGGACGAGGACGAGCAGTCCAAGAACACTCGGGACATGTTCGATAACTACGACAAATTCGTAGAGCATCTCAAACGCGCCTTTAATGACGTGGACGAAGTCCGACAAGCAACTCAGAAGATCATGGTCCTGTAACAGAAAGGATCGGTCTCGGACTACACCTCTATATTCCGACAAGCGGCTGCATTCCTGGAGGGATGGTCAGATTAAGCACAGCGTGATCACTACTATAAAGGGCTCAAGCCAAACATTAAGGATGCGATAGCCTTCCACAGCTACCCCAAAATGCTGGACACAATGATCGAATTAGCTAGGCGCCTAGACGAGCGCCTCTGGGAGCGACAAACGGAACGGTACCCTGCCAACACGACACGGACAACCAAGCCACGCCACACTCAGAATGGCGGCGAGGCCATGGAACTGGACAGTTCTACCCGTCAAGACAGGAATAACAAGGGACGGAACAATGGATGGAAGGGACGGAACAAGAACACACAGACGAAATAGATACCAGAGCAGCAAGAACTATTCGCGAAGAAACTCTATGTCTACTGCGGAGATAAGTGGCAGCCAGGGCACGATTGCCCGCTACGGCCCAAGAAAGGACGCAGCCATGCGGCGGCCGTACGAAAAGACTCCGAGGAGGAGCTGGCAGCCTTCAAGAAGAATGATCAGCAGCGAGCAGCGCACGCAGCCATAAGCTGGACCGCATGCTACAACGACAGCTGCACGATCCACCAAAGTGATAAAGACGCCACGGGATGGTACCCCCGTAAACCAGGAAAAAGCCGACAAGTCAATGTCACCACACGAGTCACCGAAGAACCTCAGCTCGACGCCCTTGTCGACGCGTTCCCAAAAGACTCTGACTTGGTAGACAGCGATACAGGGGAACTATACGACAGCACCCCAGATCGAAGCGAACTTAGCGAATGCACAGGAAAAGAAGAGGGAGAGGCCCTTACAACGGACGAAAAACGGAGCACTCTCACCTCGCTCGAAGTGCTCGCTCAACGATACGGCATCAGTCACTACCTGGAAAACGAATGCGGCAATCACGGTCAAACGGTTTGGATCCCGGACCAGAGGAACCTCGCCCTCATGGCTATGTGGGAATGGCGACAGGACACCCTCTGGGAAACTCGCATTGAGCAAAACGGAGAAAAATACGAACTCCCGGTAACTCCAGAAACAACGCTCGTTGAAGGACACCACCAAGGTCTCTCAGCACGCGAGCAGGCGGACTACGATTCTCTACGAGAATTGGCAAGAATTCTCTGCCAATACGGCACGGCAACAATCCAGAATCGAACGCTCAAATGGATTCCCGATGAAAAGCTTAATCATCATCCAACCTTCAAATACCAAGTGCGGAACGACAAAGTCTACTGGACAAGGGTGACCAAAAACGGCAATTGGACCGACTGGAAGCAAGCATACATTCAAGTCAACGAATGGGAAGACTATATGCACAGTAAGGCCCATGGCTATCCAATACCAAAAAACTAAACGGCCTCCCTAGTCAGGGACCCCAGGAGGGGCCGTTAGCTAGGTCCCTCAACCAGGTATCACGCACATCGAACGGACCAATACCCACCGGATCAGATCTTCACCAATTACTCCACGTAGAAGTCACTTTCTGCGGAAAGAGAGCAAGTGCCATGATCGACAGCGGCACGCAGGGTAACTTTATTCACCCGCCATTCGCCATTAAACACGGCCTCCGGCACCAAGCAAAAGACTAACCGTACGAGCTTAGTATAGTGGACGGATCACCCTCCACCTACGGCAACGGATGGGTCAGAATCGAAACCGGAGATTCGCCCATGTCACTTGGCAATTATAAAGAACACATCAACCTAGACTTTATGTCTATCCCAGGACATGACATTATCCTTGGGATGCCATGGTTGAAGACGCATGCACCATACATCAACTGGAGAAAAGGAACAATCACCTTCCCGGACGAACTATACGAAAGACACCTCGCTACCGCAAAAAGGACGAACAGGGTGGACGTACCCGAGCAAAGAAGCCGAAACGATGAGCCAGAGTCGACACGCCAGAGCAAGAAGCCCGAGCACGACCAGAGCCGGAACGATGAGGAAAAGAAAAGTACCATCGATATCCAAGAAATCTCCTTAGCGGCCCTATAGCGCATGAAGCGTAGGGGAGAAAAAGCGTTTACTGTCTACGTTAAGTCGAGCCAAGAAATAGAGCAACGCATCACAGCACGCATGCGCAGGGCGGACGTGCCCGAGTCGAACGACCAAAACGGTAACACGGGACCTCCAAAAGAGGATAACGGCCCAAAGTCAGTCGGAGGAGACTGCTCCCAGAGGATCGAGAGACGCTACAGCCTACTGTCAACCACATTGGCCCATAATCACGTGTCTCGTATTATCTCTTCTGATCACCACACCACCATCACTCCACCCCCGCTCTCATGCGCGGCAATTCTTTGTCCCTAGCACAGCCCCATTTGCTTACGCGTCCTCTTTGCCATTAGATATTTATATAGCACTTGACAGCAGTAATCTAAGAAGACAGCGGTGTCCTACTTTCTCGCGCCGTTCGACAGTTATGAGCCCGGAAGCGCATACCACGCGCCAATGAGCATTCTTTCAAGCAAAACATTCTACAACAAGACCTCTTCTACTAGATACTGCGATGAGCAAGCAGTTCAGTACTTACTTTTCCAAGTAACTATACGCAACAGCACGCGGTAGTTTACTCCAGCCTACTTTCAAGCCATAATCATGGCAGACCTACCCAAGAAGACCGTCATTCTGTCCAAAGCATCAGACTGGGACAAATGGCTTTACCTGGTGCAAAGCCGCGCCAAAACAACACGCATCTGGGACCTTATCGATCCATCAAAAGCAACCAAGCCCACACAACTTTCAGAACCGCAATTCCCGGAACTAGCTGAGCCAAGCGAAGGCCAAACTATTACTCCAGAAGCCTATGAGACCTACAAGGCTCAATCATCCCGATACCGAGACCTCTTTACCCGATTTGAACGCCAGGAGAAGGCCCTTTCGGACCTTACAACTTACATCCAATCCTCAATCTCAATCGATAATCTTTCCTTCATCATTTCGACGGAACCTCATCCCTGGAATATTCTTAGAGCACTCAAGAAACGCCTTGCACCCACAGACCAAGCAAGACTTATGGAGCTTGAACTTCAATACCGACAGCTCTGCAAGCCACCTAAACTTCAAGACATCGAGCAATGGCTTAAGCAATGGGAAACCTTTTACACAGAAGCCACCAAGCACAACCTATGGGAAGTAGAAGGACAGAAGCCCATTAGAGACTTCCTCTTCGCCCTCCAGCCAATAGAACCTGCCTTTGTTGCAGCCTGTCAAGCCCAACAGATGAATCCCCTCACGGAAATCACGGACCTGTTTACTTTGATTGAGCACTGCCGCAAGACACACCGAGAGAACCAAGCCAACAAACCACTAAGGACCGGTGCCTCTCACTCAGCCTTCCCTGCCAGCTTTCAAGGCAGACAGCTCCCAAACCCTCCACGCTGTGAATGCGGACAGACCCACTGGATATCCCAATGTCCTTACCTGAATCCTGACTCAAGACAGAAGGACTGGAAGCCTAATCCATCAATTCAAGGCCGAATCCAGAAGAAAATGCAGGACTCAGCATTCAAAGACAGAGTAAACTATTCACTTGCAAAAAACAAGAGAATCCAAGAGTTCAGAGCCGCAAGAGCAGAAAGTCAAGATTTACAGCAGGAACCAAGACATGTCACGCTATCTACGCATCATTGCTCGTTCTCAGCTAAGAGCAACAGCCTCCAGGATTCATGGATCTTAGATTCAGGCTCGGACATCCACGTGTGCAACCAAACCATGCTGCCACGGTTTAGAAAAACACGGGATGCTATCACCAACACAACAGTCAAGTCAGGCACTCAGACTTGCGAGATTGAAGCATGGGGAACCCTGGAGGTCTATGTGCAGACGAATACAGGCCAAACAAGTATTACTTTGACAGAAGTTGCCCTTGTTCCACAGTTTATGACCAACCTTGTGTCAGTGGATATTGCTATCAGGAAGAACTGCTTCTGGGACACCAAGAACATGCAGCTCTTATATGATAACAAGCATCTTTGCAAGGTCTTACGGCACCAAGGCCTATTTCTCTTGGAAAACAACCTCATCTCATCCAACTCCGAACACACGGCCAATCCTACCTCATTTCGCACCTCCACGGCAGAGAAATGGCATAAAACTCTAGCTCATGCCAACTTAGAAGTGATTGGGCACCTACAAAGCAACGTAGAAGGAGCATCAGTCACCTCAGACCTCAGTGTTCCAAAAACGGCCCAATGTCAGACCTGTGCGCTCTCTAAAGCACACAAAATCATCTCAAGAAACCCAGACAAAGAAGAGGACTCTCAAAAACCCTTCTTTCGAATCTCATTTGACCTCATTGAGATGCAACGAGCATACAATCAAGACAAGTGGATCTCCCATTTTGCATGCACCAAAACGGACTTCACTTTCGTTTTTACACATCCGAACAAATCAGACATTCAATACCTCATTCAATTCGTGATCAACATGATCAAAAAACGCTATGGTCAAACTGTGGCATTCTTCAGAACAGATGGAGAACGTACAATTGGATGGGACGTCAAAGACTTTCTAGAGAGCAAAGGAATCACCTTGGAAACCTCCTCACCAAACACACCTGAGCAGAATGGACATGCTGAACGCTCAGGGGGTGTACTACTTACCAAGGCAAGAGCTATGCGTATTGGTGCAGCTATTCCTGAGTCCCTTTGGCCAGAAACTATCAAGACAGCCGGCCATGTTCACAATAGGACTCCCATGAGGAAGCACAGCTGGAAAACACCATTTGAGAAGGTTACAGGCAAGAAACCAAATATCTCCCACCTTCGAGTATTTGGCTGCAGAGCATACGCATTGAGAAAAGGACTCCCACGCACGCAGAAGCTTGCAGAACGCGCGCACCTCGGTCACCTTGTTGGATACGACTCAACGAACATTTTCCGCATCTGGATACCCAGCCAAGAGAGAGTGATTCGCACGAGAGATGTTCTCTTCAATGAAGACGAATTCTACAATCCAGAGGACCCAGATCTCACACAACTGCTCCAAGAAGAACCCTCAGAATTCATTCAAACATTGGAAATTCCAGTACTGCCTGAACTGCCACAGGTAGAAGACCAAATGGAAGATGAAATTGTCGTACAAGTCCCTACCAATCATACTATACAATATGGCCCAGATCAGAGGACTGCCCCAGGCCAAGGGGGTGAATCAGACAACGATCTGGATCATGCGCCACAGCAGGACTCAGAGCAGCAAGCAGATCAATCAACCAAAGAAAATCAACAATTTCCAACTCCAGGTCCTTCAGAGCAAGGAAGCAATCCATATAGCCAATCAACTGAAATCCAGTCACCGAATCAGGTAGTGGAAAACAACACGTCTCAACTTCCACGCCTTCTTCCCGTTGAGGACCTCCACGCCTCCCAGGAACAAGCATCAGCACAAGACATTCACGCCTACCAACAGAAGATTGGATCAATCAACTTCGCAGCAGTCGTCACACGCCCAGACATTGCACAAGCAGCCTCAAAGCTTGCAGAATACCTACAAAACCCCTCTCAAAGACACCAGCAACTTGCTATACGGGTCATTCAATACCTTATAGCAACCAAATACCTTGCAATCGAGTTCAATGCTCTACAGACGGAACCAAAGAACATCTTCCTAGCCTGCAGCGATGCCTCATTTGCAAATGACCTCGACACAAGAAGATCCGCTCAAGGCTACGTCTTTCAGCTCTTTGGTGGCCCCATTGATTGGAAAGCAAGCAAACAAAAGACTGTTACTACCTCAAGCACTGAAGCAGAGTTTCTCTCCCTTTCAACCACAGCCAAAGAATTGCTCTGGTGGGAAAGACTCTTTCAACATATTCGCTTCAACCCAGACCATCACTTGTTCATTCAATGTGATAATACGCAAACAATTCGCCTACTTGACGAGTCTACACCTAAGCTTACTACCAAGCTACGCCATGTGGATATTCATCAGCACTGGCTACGCCAGGAAATCCAAAATAAGCGCATCAGGCTTCAGTGGACTCCCTCAGCCGAGATGGTAGCAGATGGCCTTACAAAGCCGCTCCCACCTCAACGATTCAAACAATTTGTCAAACAACTAAACCTTTCAGACATCAAGGAGCTCATTCAGCCCTCAGGTATCACGGCAATGAACAACGCTCCTGTAAAGGACTAAAAATTCGAGCAAACACTTTCTAAATTGGACTTTCTTTCTACTCTTTGGCTATTTTCTTTTGTCAGAATAAGCACCAGACTGCTCATTCTGAAGGGGGTGTGTCAACCACATTGGCCCATAATCACGTGTCTCGTATTATCTCTTCTGATCACCACACCACCATCACTCCACCCCCGCTCTCATGCGCGGCAATTCTTTGTCCCTAGCACAGCCCCATTTGCTTACGCGTCCTCTTTGCCATTAGATATTTATATAGCACTTGACAGCAGTAATCTAAGAAGACAGCGGTGTCCTACTTTCTCGCGCCGTTCGACACCTACCCACTTCACGAAGTAGGAATCTTCTGTGGGATAAGAGCTACGCAGTCCGAGGCATTTCGGCAGTCGGGACCCAGCAAGTGGTTAACAACGACGGAACTATAAGGCCTTCTAGCGGAGTTAAACCGCCAATACCAGAACTAGAAACGGTACCCCCAGAACTCTGGAAATACGCACAAGTCTTCAAAGAAAGAGGAAAAGGAAGCCTACCAAAACACCAACCTTGGGATCACGAGATACCCCTTATCCCAGGAACGCAGCCTGCGTTCAAGCCAATCTATTCCCTCTCTCAGAAGGAAAGCGAGGCTTTAAGGGAGTATATCGATAAGAACTTAGAACGCGGATACATACGGCCTTCGTCATCACCGGCTGGCTATCCCATTCTGTTCGTCCCAAAGAAAAACGGCAAGCTCCGCCTCTGCGTCGATTACAGACAGCTGAACGACGTAACGGTAAAAAACCGATACCCATTACCTCGCATCGACGAACTTCAGGATAAGCTCCGGACCGCTAAGTACTTTACTAAGCTGGATCTCCGAGAAGGCTACTACCTGGTTCGTATGAAAGAAGGAGAAGAATGGAAGACAGCGTTCCGAACACGATTCGGTCATTACGAGTATACGGTCATGCCATTTGGGCTTACCAACGCCCCTGGCACGTTCTAGAGTTTAGTTAATGATACACTACGTCCGTATTTGGATGTATTCTGTATGGCTTACCTGGACGACATCTTGATCTACTCCGATACGCTCGAAGAACATACCGAGCATATAAAGAAAGTCCTACAAGCACTACAGGACAAAGATCTCCAAGTAGCACCAGAAAAATGCGAATGGCATACCCAGCGAACGGAATTCTTGGGTTTTATTATTACGCCTGGGCACATTAGCATGGATGAGAAAAAGCTGGACGCAATCAGGGACTGGCCGACACCACGAACCGTTAAGGAAGTACAATCCTTCCTCGGATTCGCCAACTTCTACCGTAAATTCATTATGAATTACGCGGGAGTGTCAGAACCCCTAACCAGACTTACTCGAAAAGAGCATGGATTCCAATGGGGAGAGGCGCAACAAAACGCATTCGAGTCTCTTAAACGAATGTTCTGCGAAGCACCCATCTTGGGTATTTACAACCCGGAACTTCCCATTATAGTGGAAACGGACGCATTGGACTACGCCATTGGCGCTTGCATCAGCCAACCGGACGAGCAAGGCAAACTTCATCCAATCGCGTACTACTCAAGGAAGATGACGCCCCCAGAGCTCAATTACGACGTCCATGATAAAGAACTGTTAGCCATTATCACGGCTTTTAAAGAATGGAGACACTACCTCGAAGGAGCTAAGTACCAAGTGATGGTTCACTGCGATCACAAGAACCTCACGCACTTCACCACCACAAAGGAATTGACTCGAAGACAAGTCAGGTGGGCGGAAGAACTAGTATCCTATAACATGAAGATCACCTACAGAAAGGGATCAGAGAATGCTCGCGCAGATGCGCTGAGTAGAAGAGCCGACTATATCGAAGGGAAGCCAGGGCTACAGCCTGCGGTTTTAAACCAGCAGGAAGAGGGAAGCCTCACACCAGCCAGAACGTGCGCACCTATATTTAGGATTGCCCAATCATGGCTTAAGGGGGATCCGGAAAGCGAAGTCCCACTTACCCCGGTCAGGCTACTAGCGCCGGCGTATCGCCTGGAGGGCAACGCCTGGACAAAGAAAATCCGAGAGGCCTACGAACATGACGCAATGGCCCAGGAACTCGGAAACGTGGAAAACGACCCTCGCTTAACCAAAGACGAAGACGGCACAATCCTATATTTAGGATTAATCTACGTCCCAGTTAAACTACGGGAAGAAATCGTTAAGGATATCCACGAAGCACCAGCACACGGTCATCAAGGAACGGACAAAACGGTCGAACGAATTACCAGGAACTACTACTTCCCAGGACTCAGAAAGATGGTCCAACGGATAGTCACACAGTGCGACCTTTGCATTCGAAGCAAAGCAGCAAGACACGCGCCCTACGGACTACTTCAACCACTTTTAGCACCGGAAAGACCCTGGCAGTCTATCACATTAGACTTCATTACGGATCTACCCCAGTCGAAGGAACCCTTAACTGGCGTCCTTTATGACTCGATCCTAGTCATCGTCGACAGGCTTACCAAATACGCGTACTACTTACCGTATCTCAAAACGGCAAACGCAGAAGACCTAGCCTATACCTTTCTTAGGACAATCCTCGGTAACCACGGGCTACCGGACGAGCTAGTATCAGACAGAGATCGGTTATTCACATCTCAATTCTGGCAGACTCTTACCCGCCAGCTCGGATCCAAGCATAAGCTATCCACCACGGCACATCCTCAAACGGACGGACAAACAGAGCGTACCAATTAAACGCTAGAGCAATATCTACGCTGTTACATCAATTACATGCAGGACAATTGGGTTGAACTACTTCCTCTTGCCCAGTTCGCGTACAACAGTTCAAAAGCAACGGCTACGCAAGAATCACTGTTCTACGCCAACTACGGATATGAGCCAACGGCTTATAGAGAATCGCTACCAAGCAAATCACTAAGCCAAAAAGGAATCCTCAAAACAGACCAGCTGAGAGTACTTCACAAACAGCTCAGCCTCGACATCGAATATAACGGATTTTTGATGTCCCGCTACTACAATAGACGGCACCAGGAGGCACCGAAGCTAAAGAGGGGGGATAAAGTCTACCTACTCAGAAAAAACATCAAAACGAAGCGACCAAACAGCAAATTGGACTTTAAGAAAATTGGACCATTCGAAATCGAAGAAAAACTCGGGAAAGTCAACTACCGCCTCAAGCTACCAAAAACCATGCGGATAGTACCCGTCTCACATTGCACTGCTCGAACCGGCACCAAAGAACGCCACGATCATCCAGCAGACTGAAGAAATAGTACCAGAAAACCCAGACGCCGACGAAAACAAGGAATGGATCGTAGAAAAGATCCTAGACAGCGGCTATATTGATGGTCAATTCAGATACCTCCTACAATGGGAAGGAGACTGGGACCATACCTGGGAACCACCGGAAAATTGCGAAGGATGCAAAGACCTCATTGAAAGCTTCCATCGCCAAAACCCGGATCGACCAACACCGCGGCCTCGTCAAACACGAAGGACCCAAAGTCGAAATCAGGGAAAGGAGACTGCCGCGCCTGATCGACCAACTCGGAACTCGCGGGTGGCACAGCAGAGCCAGCCCCGGGAGATCCAGCAGGACCCACAGAAGCGTCAGCTGAGACCTCGCCACGTAGGCGCTTTGTCGATCGCGAAGACTCGGCATCTTCAGGGTCAACAGGGCCCCCAGCCACGGGAGAAGCCTCTAAGCGATCTAACTCCTTAAGATCCTCAATGGACTGCGCCTTCTTGTTCAACATTAGGCCGCCACGCTTCTGCAAAAGGACCTTCTGCTTGCGGGACCTCTCCAAGCGAGAAGAGGCAGACCGAAGCTGAACCGTCAACTGGGAAATGGCCTCAAGAGCCTCAGCCTCATCAGAAGCAATCTTCGCAATGGCCTTCTCAAGACGATCAACTAGGAGGCATTAGCACAGCACGAAAGGAGGGAAACGATTACTTACAATCACCTTCCTCCGCACCACTCGCATCGCAATGGACGTTACCACGGCGCGCACACTCCCCACAGCGGGAAAAGCCAGGAGCAATCCGACAGGAAATAACCTCTCCCTGCTCACCCAACAACAGGCAGCGAGCGCAAGGAATAGGCATATCGAGGTCCAGGAGCGCGTGCAAGGAGTCAATCCTAGTACCAAGGTACTCACGCTCAACCTGCTGGTCGTTACGTTTGCGTTTTGGAGGCATCCTAGCAGGAGACTTACAAAGAAAGAGAGAAAAGAAGAGGGAGCAGCAGACGAGCAAAAGATATACACCTTACGGTAGATCTTCGGGTCGAAGATCCTTAAGGTGGGGGGTAGTGTTACGAACCTCCAAGGAAGCGGGCTTTATGACCCTAAGGGCGAGGAGCCCGTACGGGAAACAGGACCCCAAGGGACTACGAAGTCACGGGGCAAGGCGCAAGACAGAATCCCCTACGGGAAGAAGACCTACAGGGACGAAGGGACGGAAGCTAGAATCCCGGAGAAGACAAGGTAAGCGGGCGCGGAACAGGTGAACATGGCGACCGCTTCACACCGACAAGTGTCGGAAACTAGGAAGGTGGCTAGCGCTAACATCACGTGCAACCCATACGTTGGATCAAAAGCCTTGGCACTGATCCAACTCAAACATGAACGCACCAGAAATCCGACTTCAAGCTACGGCTATAGAAGAGACCCCTAGGGGTCCTTCAAGGCCTCAAAATCCTAATAGCAACCTCCCCAATAGCTGCAGCAACGTGGTGGCTGAGATTGAGATTGGGGAAAGAGCTGAACAGCCCCCCCCAGTACCCGCTCCTACCCACCTACAGCAAACCCCCCAAAGCCAGCAGCGTAGCCGAATCAGCGTAGAACACGTCCAGAGAGCTACCACAACAGCAGAAGCCATCCTTCAAGCCCTCCAGACAATTACTGGTAAACCTTCAGCCCTCAACAGTCAGATAAAAAATTTTCTCGGCGCCGCCAAGGAAATATTCCAGGACCACATCGCCATCCACCAGGAAGTCTCCGCCAAGGAACCTAACCTAAAGGATATCCTAAGAGAAGTCAAACAGGTCCAGAAAACAGTTAGCCGTATCGAGGCGGCACCTCCATCTACCACCTCAAACTGGGCACGCATCGCGGCCCAAGCAGCCCCAAAGCCTCCTACCCCCCCCACCACCACAGAAATCACCCTCCACCTCCCAAATGAAGCAAACAGACAGGAAGTAGCAAACCTCTCAAATAAAAGCATCATTCGAAAGATCCAGGCAGGAAAAAGCCTAGCGTGCAAAAAAGTACTCGCAGCTAGAAAGCTCCCAAGCGGCGATATCCGAATCTTTATCCCAGACACACAAACAAGAACAGCCCTTCTCCAGGACCAAGAGTGGACTACCGGACTCGGGAAAGAAATCCGCCCAAATCAGCAACTATACTCAGTACTGGTCCACAATATCCCTATCAAGGGAATCAACACCACGGACCTTCAGTCTACCAAGACTCTACAAGAGCAAAACTAATCTCTACACCCAGGCCTGCATATTAGCAAGCTTGCCTGGCTAAAGAAGAAGCTCCCAGAAGGAAAAACGCACTCAGCAATCATCCTTAGCACTACAGACCCTAAAATAGCCAACCAGGTTATTACTAAAGGACTCATCTGCAACTTTGCTCTACACACAGCAGAATACTATAATGCGAACTTTACAGTAACCCAGTGCTTCAACTGCCAGGCCTATGGCCACATCGCTACCAACTGTAGGAAGGAACAGAAGTGCGGCCAATGTGCAGGCAATCACAATACGAGGGAGTGCAGTAAAAATGAAACGCAATGCATAAACTGCTCTCAAAAACACACAGCCTAGAGCAACGCATGCCCAACGCGTAAGTCTCAGCAAACCAGAGCAACTCAAGCCAGGGTAGCAGCGCCAGGAAAGTATAGGCAACCACCCCAAGTAACCCAAAACTCAACACAGGATGGATGGACCCTGATAGGGTCTCGAAAGAGGATAAGGGAAGAAGAACCCACGAAAAGAAAGCCAGGCAGACCCCGCTCCCTCCATCAACCTCACTCCCTCAGCCAAACTCTACTGCCAGGCCAACTGGCCTCTACAGGGCTTAACAGCTCCCAGCACGCACCTGAGACCGAGGGTCAGGAGAACCCCTACACACAGGCAGAAATACCAACCACACCGCAGGCCGACACAGAGATGGAAGGAAACTAATGATAGATACAAGCCACCTTTCAATCATACAGTATAACGTCAACAAAAGCGCTGAGAGGGTAATAATCCCATTCTTCCAGGAGATTATCCCAACAGCCCACCACATCCTCGCCATTCAGGAGCCATGGAGGAACCCTAGGATAAAGACAACAATAAAACACCCAGCCTACCATACAGTCTTCCCTCAGGAGGGAACAGCGAGAACCTGCTTCTTTATAAGTAAGGCTATTGCCGTGGACTCCTGGCAGATAACAATCCACTCCCCAGACCTTATTACCCTCTCCCTTACCACGACAACCCATACCATCCATATCCATAACTACTACAGCCCTCCATCCGCCCATACTAGTACGGAGCTAGGAACTCTATCCATCCTCCCAAGAGCCCTTGCTATGCAAGGGCAACATATCCTTCTTAGAGACTTTAACCTCCATCACCCCCTCTAGGGAGGCATTACCTCCCCTACGTACCACTCCCTCGCGGACCACCTAATCCAAACCGCAACTACAGCCAACCTTAACCTTGCCCTCCCAAGGGGCACCACCACCTGGAGGAGAGGCAATAGTAAAAGTACCCTAGACCTTATCTTTACCTCCCAGTGGCTCGAGGAGAGAATCCTTAGATGTGGAGTTAGTTAAGAACTCGAATCATCTTCTAACCACCTACCTATCCATACAATATTTGACATCTCTCTTATACCCGCACCCACTCGGCCCCTAAGACCCCAATGGAAAAAGGCAGACTGGCAGAAAGTCAACAAAACACTACAGTTAAAACTCCAAAACATAGAAATAACCCCTCTCCACACTAAAGCAAACCTGGACCACCTTACCGAACAGATCCAGAGAGCCATCCAGAATACTATCCAGGAAACCATCCCAGCAGCGAAACCATCACCTTGGGCCGCTATGGAGTGGACGAAGGAGTGCTCAGAACTGGTTCAACAAGCGAGAAGGGCTAGGAGAAAGTGGACCACTACAGGAAGAGAGGAAGACTGGGTGGCATATCAGACTACTGTTAACAGTAAGAAGAGGCAAATCAGAAGGGACAGAACAAAAGCATAGCGTAGAAAAGTGGCTGAGATTACCTCAAACCCATCTACAGTCTGGAAGCTCTCAAGATGGGCAAGAACAAAGGCACTTGAGCCCCCAGCTCTACCTCAGTTTCCACCCCTCCAGGGAACAGACCAGATACTACGCCATGACAATCCCTCCAAGACAAGGATTCTCTCCAACCAGTTCTTCCCCCCTCCTAGGGACACGAACCTCTCTGACCTTGAGGGCTATATATATCCAAAACCAGTCAACATCTCCCAGGACATCACTGAAGAACAAGTCCTCCATACTATTAAACAGCTTCCCCCAGACAAAGCACCAGGCCCAGACAAGATCATCAACAGGTTCCTAAAGCAGTGTGCACAGACACTAGCAGAACCGCTTACTAGGATCTTTCAGAGGTGCCTAGCACTCTCATACCACCCAAGACAATTTAAGTGCTCAACCACTATAGTCCTTAGGAAACCGCAAAGAGAGGACTATACTAAGGCTAAGTTACTTAGACTAATTGCCCTGCTTAACACTCTAGGCAAGCTGCTCGAGAGAATTATAGCAGAAAGAATCTCACAGGCTACGGAGATCCACAATCTACTCCCTGACTTTCAGATGGGAGCAAGAAAAAGTAGATCAGCAACTACCGCAATTGACCTTCTTACCCAACAGATTCACACAGTCTGGGCACAGGACCCAGGACTGGTAGCCTCAGTCCTCAGCCTGGATATCTCAGGAGCATACGACCATGTATCACACAAGAGACTTCTCCATAACATAAGAGCCGCACAACTCCCAATCTGGGTGGAGAAATTTACTTATTCATTCCTTCAAGACCGTACTACACAGCTCCGCTTTGGGGACTATACTAGTCCACCAATTCAGACCCTAACAGGCATCCCTTAGGGGTCCTCGCTATCCCTAATCCTATACCTCTTCTTTGCCTCCAACCTCCTTACAAAGCTCCGCACGGGTAGCACCTTTCCCCTAGGCTTCGTAGACGATACCAACATCCTTACCTTTAGTAGATCAACAGAACAAAACTATAGAACACTAGAGGAGGCAAATAGGACCTGTACACAGTGGGCAGCAACCCATGGATCAACCTTCGCACCTGACAAGTACCACCTCATACACTTTACAAGAAGGCCAAAGAGATTCAACATGGCAGCAAAGATCAACATTGCCGGATTCGAAGGAAACCCGGAGCAGACAATCAAGATCCTAGGCATCCATATGGACAGCAAACTAAGATGGGGACCCCACATCAAGGAAACCTCCCTAAAGGCTACAAAGCAATACACCTCTCTCTCCAGACTTACAGCCTCTACCTGGGGAGCGTCACTCACTAAGGCACGCCACATCTATATAGCAGTGGTTAGACCAGTTCTCTCCTACGGCTGCGGGGTGTGGCACACCCCAGAAGGAACCCCAGGCTGGAGGAAGACAGCAATAAAACCACTAGAAAGGACCCAGAACCAATGCCTACGCACTATCTCAGGGGCATACAAGTCTACCAACACACAGGTCCTAGAACATGAGACAGGGATTCCCCCCCTCTCACTCCACCTTGATGAGCTAACTCTGACCCATACACTCCGGTCTAGAGAAGGACCCACAACCACAGTGACTAGAAACACCTGTCAGGACATCAAAGACATCACAAGAGCGGTACTAGATACAAGGGGAAAGCCCAGCTTAGCTAGAGGAACACTACTACAAAGCAGGGCCAATACTCTTCTAGAGAGAGGACCTCCCACCACACAAAAGCTCCCTGAAAGAACTAGGCTCCGCAGAACAATCAGAAACATCTGGAAAGAAAGGTGGATGGCCAAGACAAGCCAGGCGAGGAGAAACAAGCCAGTTGCCCAAGATACACAATGGAACCCAAAGCTCAGACACCTCCACCATGGGCTATCCAAACCACAAAGCACAATCACTACCCTACTACGCACTGAAAACATTGGCCTGGAAGACTTCCTCTTCAGGCGCAAGGTGCCTGGCCATCCCAGCCCAGCCTGCTTATATGGCTGGCATAGACAGACCCTAAAGCATATCCTCCTCTTCTGCCATCACTTCCAACAGAACAGAGCTCAAATGCTCCAAGAAGCAGGGACTACCGATTTCCACACACTTCTGTCCACAAAGAAGGGCGTTGGAGCCGTATCAAGCTGGTTCCTCCAGCTGGGCCTACTAAATCAGTTTAGTATGGCGAGGGAGATGCTCCAGGAGGACCACCGGGAGGACCATCAGGAGGACCACCAGGAGGACCACTAGGAAAACGGAGAGGAGAACTGAACTGAGAACTGAGAAGGTGATACCAGTAATCGAATGAAGGGCTGCCACAGCAGCTACTACCGGTAAGCAGGAAAAACGGAACAAGTAGAGGAAGACAAACCTGAAAAGAGAGGAGGGGTTTTTGCCTGGCGAATAAGGTTTTCCCCCTCGTGTAAAATAAGCGCAGATAGCCAGCCCCGCATGGACCCGCAAGGGAGCTATATCGGGAGGAAATGAATTTATTATTATTATTATTACGAGCCCTTATAAGCCTAGCTTACGAGGGCCCTACTAGATTGTGCAGCTCTCCTAGTAGTATATAGCCACACTCCTTTAGCTAGACACTTGACCCTTCGTGGTCAACTCAAAGTTCTAATTCAAACCCTATTGATTTGGAGGTAATAAGCTCATTGCGCACCGCGCTATCACGTGATACTTTACTCTTTGCACCACCATCCTCCTCTTGTCTCTTCAAGGTAAACCCTTCGGTTTCCACCAACCTGCTAAGCGACTCCGAAGCTTAGTGGAAGGAGCCTACCGTTACAGGCGCGTCAATAGACGATCAGCGAAGTTGACATTATGATTACCACGACCCAAGCCTGTCGATATTTCCCAAGACTATTCATCTAAACCGACTCTTTCAGAAGATTTCACTGGCATTTGCCGCTGACTTGATCTATCGTAACTTTTATCATTTCTTTTGATCCCGTCATTCCCATCATGAGACTTCCCAATGATAGCCTCTACAATCCCCGCATTTTGAACGCCGGAGTATACATGCTTAATATCATCTTCAGTGACGAGTTCCGTTGACGTTCTTGACGCCCTGGCCAAGCTGGCTTGCCACGACAGTAGCCTCCCTGACAGCGCGGGCAACATGGCCCCGAACGGCACCCTCCTCCAAAGTCAAAAGACCGCCGATGGTGCAACCGCCAGGAGTCGACACCATATCCTTGAGGATAGACGGGTGCCTGTTTTCCTCCAGCACCAAACCAGTGGTGCCCTTCATCATCTGAGCCGCCATAAGCTGGGCCTCCTTCCTGGGAATACCCATCGCCACGCCACCGTCCGCCAGGCCTTCCAGTATCAGGGCCACGAAAGCCGGGCCGGAGCCGCACAGCGCAGTCGAAGCATCCATCAGGTGGGGCGGCAGCTGCACGACCTTGCCCACGCGGTTGAAGATCCAGGTGACGAGCGCCGTCTGGTCCTTGCTCAGCGGCGGCGTCGGCTGCGAGATGACGGTCATGGACTGGCGCACGAGGGCGGCGGTGTTGGGCATGACGCGCACGACGCGGCACGGGTTCTGCTTGGGCAGGCCGTCCGGGTACAGCGTCTGCTCGATCTGCTCGACCGACACGCCGGCCAGGATGGACATGATGAGCTTGCCGTCCAGCGCCTCGCGCATGCCCGGCGCGCCCAGCACCTCCTGCAGCATGTACGGCTTGCACGCCAGCAGCACCGCGTCCGCCGCCTTGGCGCCCGCCAGGTTGTCGTTGACGAAGATCTCCAGCGGCTTGTTGTACTTTCCCAGCACCGAGCGGATCGCGTCCGGCGCGCCCTCCCACGCGTCGCAGGCGACGAACTTGGTCGGCAGGCGCGGCGGCGCTTGTTCGTCGGCGGTCGAGGGCCCGGAGGGGTCGTCCAGGGCGGCCATGACGCCGCCGAGGATGGCGTTGCCCATGACGCCTGTGCGGAATGTGTCAGTGGTGGCGGGGCAGAGGGACGGTGCGGGGAGCGGGGGGAGGCGTACCGCAGCCGAGGACGGTGAGGGTGAGGCCGTTGTCTTGCTGTGCTTGTGCCATTGCTGCTGTACGGGGTATCTGTGGCTCAATTGGGGTGTGGTGGGCTGTTGGTGGGGATTATTTGTAGCGTGGGGAGGCTCCGAAAGCGCAGCGAAGTTGTTTGAGGCGGGCGCGGGGCCGACGCAAGCCGGAGCTCAGAGCCACGAGGACAGCCGCCCCTCGTGGGTCCCTGCCTCCGCAGCTGTCATCTGCTTTGGGGACGCGTCCATTCGTCCACGGCACTGGATACATAGATGCGTTGACTGTCTCTCTCTTCAAAGCTTTTTTTCTTCGGTCTCAACACTGTACGGCTGTCGCCGACCTCTCCGCACTTGCGCCCTACCTACTGCAACTTGTCTCCTGACATTGCTATCCAACAGGCTCGAATACTGTGACTGCATGAGCCTTGAACTAGTACGTACATACCAGCGATGTTTGTCAATCGCATCGTCTGCGCTTCTTGATGAATTTTGAGATTTTCCGAAGTCGGCATCGGCGGTCAGGAGACATATGTACAGCATCGTACTCGAGTGAGCACCGGCGAGCTTGGAGACGGAAGGAGACGCCGCGGACGGCAGGCGGACGGAAGGATTCAATATTGTTTGAAGACCTTCGCTTCGGCCGCGGAGTCTCCCGAGGGCCTCGAACCGTTCGCAGCGCTATAGCATTGGTGTTTTGGGCCTATCACTTCCTCTTTCGCCTGTCAGGCGCCCCTTCGAATTTCCTTCTTCGCCTCACCAGTGCCTCGTTCGGTGCCACCATTTCTATTTTTGGTTCAATCGATACAGTATGGTATGTGCGTGCCCCGAGGTCTGGGCCCTGGTAAACGCGCGCTTCGGAGTTATAGGCAGGAAGGAGGCCTTCAAGGCGATTCGGCGAGCGTTGTGGAGGCCTCAAACGCCTAAACATCCATCCGCTCGGGAGACAAAACAAACATGAGATGCGGCTAAAATTGGGCTGCAATCTCATTTAACAAGACCTCAAGTCTTCGCCAGTGTCACCTGCACCAGCGGAATCTCACGTTTGCGGACGACAAAAATCTCACACAATCGCTCAATCATTCCTTCGTTCATTCGCTCGATCGTTCAGTCACTCTTTAATCGGATCCACTGTCAATCGCGACTGTTACCAATTCTTCGTAATCCGGCAGCGCCCACGTCCTCTTGATTCAAAACAGCATGCGGGTTACATCCTTCTACCACATCTCGCTCTTCGCCAGCGTCCTCTCGAGCACTATCTGTCTCGCCGCACCCACAAGCAGAAACTTCAACGACAACAGGCCTGCTGTCCGGAAAGGCGTGGAGAGCATAATCAATTCACCGAAAATGGAACTCGCAACCAGGGAAATAGAGGCCGACGCCGAGGACGACGTCTCAGTCTTTGAGATAAGAGACGACAGCGGCGCAGAGACCGAGATCAAGCATATCGTACTCAGGAAAAGCCTTCTGGATGACACGGTTGGGGAGCCTTCCCACAGCCCCAAGAATACTACCAGCGGAAGCCAAAAGCCGCTAGGCGGCATCGTGGAGTGTGGGGTGGACAAGACGGGCAGGAACTACTGCAGGACTGCGGAGGGATGGTACGAGTACAGGTGCGAGACTGGCGAGATCATGTACTTCCGTCAAGTACCCTATGCGGACGAGGAAGTGTGTGCGGACGGGAGCGTAGCATGATCGCTGGGTAATGTGTCGGCGTAATGATCTGGTGGTTTATGAGCGAACATGCAAACATAACATTAGTGTATAATGCCATCAAAGGTTCAGAAGAAGGAATAAAATCATAGCAAGCCGTTCAATTAATCCTGCCAATGCATTTGGCACTCGTGGAGAGGGGCAGCTAACAAGCCGCCGACAGCGGACGCGCCACGCACCGCCACTTCGCGTGGGTCCCTTGAAGCTAGCTACTACTCATCGAGACGCCTTCAAGCTTCGCGCGTCAACCACGACCCTCCTCCGCCTTCCCACCCTCCCCGCGCGCGACCACCATGGCAGACCCGTTCGAAGTGCGCATGCGCTTCACGAGCCAGCTGCAGCACCTTAACGCCTCCGTCACCTCCGCCCAAAAGGCCGCCAACTATGCCCTCAAGTACCGCGACATGGACGAGGATCTGCACTCGTGCATCCTCGAGCAGCTGGAGAGAGTGAGTCGCTCGCTGCCCGTACTCGCAACCCCGCGCCTTGAGACCGCTGACGCGCGCGCGCCCCAGAACAACATGAACAACCGCGCCAACATCATGTACTTCATCGAGCACCTCTGCGACATGGCCCAGCGCGACAACCACCTCGAGTTCGTGCGCATGATGCAGCGCGACATCCTGCGCGTCATCGACGCCGTCGCCCCGAGCGACGGCTCCGGCGCCGCCAACGTCAAGGTCGTGCGGAGGGTGAGCTTTGGGTCCCTCGAGCCGCGACGGGCTACACTGGGTGCTGACGGGTGGCGCGTACAGGTGTTGAACGGCCTGCAGCAGAAGCAGGTCCTCCTCCCGCAGACCGTCCAGGAGCTCGAAGACTGCCTCAAGGAACGCGATATCGCGGTTGCGCACCCCGCGCTCGGGTCTCCGACGTATGGCGCGCCGGGGAGTGGGAAGCATACGCCGAGGGGGAACGGCGCGGTGCGGTTGGACAAGCGGCAGGTCGAGCAGCGGATAGAGGAGGATCGGGAGAGACACAAGCGGCTGAGGGAGGTCATCTGGCAGGTGGACCCCGAGAATGACGGCGAGTTTGAGAAGCTGTGGGAGGAGAGCAGCGACATTGCCGACGATGACTACATTGCCGCCGAGGAGGATGCGGAGGAGCGCAAGCAGGCCATTGCGTTCGACCGATGAGCCCTCATCTTTCAGTCGTCTCCGGCGTTTGGCGGGAAAAGTGTGTTTTCGGCATCGGGTGTTCGGGCGTCAGAGCTGGGACATAGTCATGCCTTGCGGTAGGGTCTGCATGATGGCGGCGTTGAGTGGCGATGGATCTTGTTCATTTTCATTTGTGTTGGAGGTTTGCAAGGCCTCCATACCCGGCGTTGATACCCGCCTTACGCAAACCATATTTGTACACTAAAGAATCCATCTATACAAATACAGTCCAAAAAACACCTCGACCATGCCTTGCCTCGTGTTCCGTCCGCGCGTAGCACTTGTGGGGAGCCCCGTCAAAAGACTCCAGAAGCATCCCATTCCGTTTTCCATACATGTCCCAACGTCCCAACAACGTTGCTCGGCCAATGGCGTCCGCTTACTCCATGATGACAACGGCGCCGAGGCCCTTCAAGGTCTCGATGATCTTCTCGGCCTCCTCCTTGGGCACAGACTCCTTCATGAGCTTGGGCGCGCTCTCGACAAACTTCTTGCTGTCCACCAACGACAGGCCCAGCATGCTCTTGATTTCCTTGATGACCTTAGGCTTGGCGGCGGTGTCAAAGCTCTGCAGCTTCAGGTTGAACAGCGTCTTCTCCTGGGCGGCGGGGGCGGCCTCTTCCTCCTCAACGGCGGCAGGGGCGGCCTGGGCGGCGGGGGCAGCAGCGAAGCCGCCGACGGGCATGTCGGGGATGTTGAGGCGGGTCTGTTGGTGGTGGTGCGGCGGTTAGCGGAGGTGTTGGCACGCGCGCGCTCTCTCTCACGCGACTCGGCGGCGCACAAACGCCCAGGGGCTCACCTTGAGGGTGGAGACGAGGTCGGCGGTCTCCAGCAGGGTCAATTGGCTAATCTGGTCGACGATAGTGGCGATCTTGGGGTTGGCGGGAGCTGCGGCGGCGTCGGTCGACTGCCATCGCCGGGCTTGCGGCTGGCGGGAGAGGTGCGAGACGGAGACGCGGGCGGGGGAAGAGCGGGCGACGCGAGCGCAGGCGCGCAGCGCGGACTGGCACGAGAGCGACATGGTGGTGATGTGTGGTGGAGCTGATCTGGTTCGTCTGAGCCGTCGGTGTGGTGGATGCTTCCCGCCGCCTCTCAAAATCTCGAGGTCGCGCGCTTCCTTGTGGGGCATAGCGGCTTGGCGACCGGCGGTCTTTCAGAAATTATTTTGGACGGCCAGCGGCGAGCAACCGCAAACTCCCCACGCCGCCCCAAACCTTTTGCCCCAATTTCTGGCCTCAATCCGGAGCGCGACCATGGAATGCGGTTGGGGCCTCTCCGCGCTTCACGCGCGCCTCGACGAGCTGCCTGAGGAGCTGCGCTTCCTCCTCCGCCGGAGCTCCAATCGCGAGTTTCTCGCTGACCTCGCCCGAGCGTCTCTGCACCCGCAGCACACCGATTACCTGTTCACGCTGTTCGAGCCGCTCTTCGTCGAAGTCCGCGCGCTGTGGACTGCCCCGTACCCCCCGGTCGACGTCATTCCTGCGTACGCCCGCATTTTACAATTTGCGCCGCATCTCTCCGACCATGCGGAAGCTATTCTATCCACTGGCGCCGCCGATATTGCATCTGCCCTACACTATGATGCCTCTACGCCCTCTGAAGCCATCGCGGATGCGCGTTTGGCCCAGCTCCTACTCGGTCTTTTCCGCCTGCTCGTTTGCGACAACGAGACCTTCGGCCGCTCCATTCAGCCGCTATCCCTCCAACCGCTGCTCGCGCACCCGAACCGCACCGTCCGCTGCCTTGCCATACGATGCCTGTGCTTATACTTGCATGCTGCAGATGCAGCTCAGGAGGAGATGATATCGAAATACCTTGGCCAAGAATCTATCAATGGAGATTGGGAAGGAAAGGCAATCGACTACCGATTTCTGAGCCTCTGGGAAGAGAAAAGATACGCTGACATGAGGAGGAACCTCTCGGAAGCAAGAGTTGCACGTGAGGATTACTCGCCGTCTCGGATTAGCAGAATCATTGCACAGCAGGATCTTGGCCCTCACACTGCTGAGATACATGGCGTTTTACTTCCGCGGTCCAACGCTCCCAACACTGTCGAAACAGGCATTCGGTTGGTACCAACCAGGACAACTGTGAGGAATCTCACTGCAGTGGCCAGCAGTTTGAAGGGAGAAAAGCCTCTCATGTTGACTGGTCTTGCTGGATCTGGTAAAACTCTGATCATTCGTCACCTTGCCCGGGAACTTAACAAACTGGAATCCATGGTGACGCTTCACCTCAACGAGCAGAGTGATGCCAAGCTGCTCATTGGCATGTACACTACCGGAAATACCCCTGGAACATTTACTTGGAGGCCTGGTGTTCTCACGACCGCTGTCCGGGAAGGCCGCTGGGTATTGATCGAAGATTTGGACCGCGCTCCAAACGACGTCCTCAGTACTCTCTTGCCGCTTATTGAGTCGGGTGAGCTCTTGATTCCAAGCAGAGGGGAGATTGTCCGTGCTGCTCGCGGCTTCAAGATCATTGCAACATTACGGACAACCTTGAATCTCCGCGGTGAGCAGATTGTCCCTGGTGCTGGTATGATCGGAACTCGGTTCTGGGAGCGCATCAGCATCGAGATGCCACCAGAGAACGAGCTCGGAGAAATTGTCCACTCAGCTTTTCCCAACATCCCCGACGCACTGGTGCCTCAGATAATGAGTGTATATACCAGCCTCCAGGCTCTTTCACGAGAGAAAGCATTCACTGCCAGCAGGTCTGGTATGATCAGGCCTGTTACCTCACGCGACTTGTTCAAGTGGTGCCGCCGGATCAACCCTCGTAATCTGGACGACATGTTTCTCGAAGCGGTCGATTGTCTTGCCGGCAGCCTGGAACACGGTCCCGCCCGCGATTTGATTGTTGCTTGCATTGCTCGGGAACTGCACGTCGATCCTCAGAAGAGAGACCATCTTCTTGTTCAACGGTCAATCGCGTACAAGACCACCGGAAGTGACGAATCTGGAGAAGTCACTATCGGAAGAGCTTCTCTGAAGAGGACTCAGCGCAAGCGACGGCGTGATCGAAGGCCGTTCGCCGCAAACGAGCATACGCGCCGCCTTTTGGAGAAGATTGCAGTTGCTGTGGGCCAGCAAGAGCCTCTTTTGTTGGTTGGTGAGACCGGTACTGGAAAAACAACTGCTATTCAGCACTTGGCAAACGAGGTTGGACGAAAGATGGAGGTCTTCAACTTGTCGCAACAGAGCGAAAGCGGCGATTTGTTGGGCGGATTCAAGCCCGTCAATCTTCGCAGCGTCATGGTGCCAATGAAAGACCGGTTCGACGATCTCTTCTTGTCGACGTTCTCGCAAGACAAGAATCGCCTCTTCCTTACCCAGCTGAATGAGCATATGGCGAAAGGCCGCTGGAAGGCTGTATGCAAATTCTGGCAACAGGCACTGCGCATGGTCGAGGAATCTGTGAAGGCTTCAGGGTCGGGGTCGGCTTCGCCAGCTGACGATAGTGAGCAGCCGAAAAAGAAGAAGCGCAAGGTCGAGAAACAACCTAAGCTCCCAGCCAGCTTCTCCCCATCCGAATGGGATGCTTTCGCCAACGACCTAAAACTCGTGGAATCACAGATCGCCAACAAGTCCAGCGCTTTTGCTTTCAAGTTCGTCGAGGGCAATATTGTCAAGGCTGTGCGGAATGGCGACTGGGTCCTTCTTGACGAGATCAATTTGGCCGCATCGGACACCCTCGAAGCTCTAGCTGATCTGTTTACTGGCGGATCTGGGAGCGCCCCTTCGATTCTTTTGACAGAAACGGGCAATGTTGAGAGAATCGAGGCTCATCCAAACTTCCGTGTCTTCGCTGCGATGAACCCGGCAACAGACGTGGGCAAGAAGGACCTTCCAATGGGTATACGTTCGAGGTTCACGGAGCTGTACGTTGAGAGCCCGGATCGCGACTTCAAGAGCTTGCAGAGCGTGGTCGAAACATACCTTGATCAATATCTTCACACGGATCGGAAGGTCTCTGCAGATGTTGCCAATCTGTACCTCCACATCCAGACTCTGAATGCAGAGAACAGACTAGTCGATGGTGCAAACCAAAAACCACACTTCAGCTTGCGTACTCTCACGCGGACGCTAATCTACGCCCTGGACACTGCTCCCCTCCATTCACTGAGACGTGCTCTTTACGAAGGCTTCTGCATGAGCTTCTTGACGTTCCTGGACAAACCATCCGAGGATCTTGTTGCAGAGTCGGTGGTCAAATACCTCAAGCCTGAACTTCGTTCTCCTCTTCGGAAGCCTGTTGAGAAGGGCAGAGAGTACGTCCAGATACGCCGGGATGATGGGCGCAGGCATCATGACCTGAAGAAGAAGGGCATAAGCAAAGCTGCAGATGATGAAAGATTCGAGGAATGGCTCAACAAGGCTGGCAAGGACCCCCAGTGGCTTCGCCAAGGCAGATTTGAGTCCTCGGAAGAGGAGCACTACATCATCACCAACTTCGTCTGGCGTAATCTCACCAACCTCATCCGTGCTGCGTCCACCCGTAGATTTCCTGTGCTCATACAGGGCCCTACTTCGGCGGGAAAGACCAGTATGATCGAGTATCTCGCGAAGAGGTCTGGCAACAAGTTCGTCCGTATCAACAATCACGAACACACGGACCTTCAGGAATATCTGGGCACGTATGTCTCGGGTAGTGATGGAAAGCTTCAATTTCAGGAAGGCATTCTCGTTAAGGCACTCCGCGAGGGTCATTGGATTGTGCTTGACGAGCTGAATCTTGCTCCAACGGATGTTCTTGAAGCCCTCAACCGCTTGCTGGATGACAACAGGGAACTTCTCATTCCCGAAACCCAAGAGATCGTTCGGCCCCATGAGGATTTCATGCTTTTTGCGACACAAAATCCCGCTGGTCTCTACGGTGGCAGAAAGACTCTCTCACGGGCTTTCCGGAACCGTTTCCTGGAGTTGCATTTCGATGACATCCCTGTCAACGAGCTCAAATACATTCTGGAGAGACGGACACAGCTTCCACGATCATGGTGTGAGCACATCGTCAACGTGTACAGAGAGCTGTCGATCCTGCGCCAGTCAAGTCGTTTGTTCGAGTCGAAAAGTTTCGCAACGCTTCGTGATCTCTTCCGCTGGGCAATGCGTGCACCAGAGACATCTCAGCAGCTTGCGGAGCAGGGCTATATGCTTCTTGCTGAGCGTGTGCGAAAGGCAGAAGAGCGCTTAGCCGTCAAGCAAATCATTGAAAAGGTGATCAAGCAGACCAAGATCGACGAGGACGTGCTCTACTCTGCCGAAAGATCTCCAGAAATGCGGCTGTACTCTGAGAATGTCTCTTCAGACAACGTCGTATGGACCCGAGCCATGAGGCGCTTATACGCTCTTGTCGCCAATGCACTTCGCCACAACGAGCCTGTCTTGCTGGTGGGTGAGACCGGTTGTGGTAAAACCACTGTTTGCCAGATGCTTGCAGATGCCTTTGGGAAACAGCTCTTCGTTGTGAATGCCCACCAGAATACGGAGACTGGAGATCTCATTGGTGCGCAAAGACCAATACGCAACCGTGCATTCCTGGAAGAGCAACTTGCGAAGGATGTCGGTGCTGCTTTGATTGAAGCAGGAGTTTCTCTCGACATCTCAGAAACGCCCCTGCCCGAGCTGCTGAGTACCTATGATCGGCTTGTCAAAGAAACTTCGGAGCTCTTTACGACCGAAGCACGCCAGGCTATTCATGCCGAACGTATCAAACTCTCTTCGCTCTTCGAGTGGGCCGATGGAAGTCTTGTGACCGCTATGAAGACTGGTCAATACTTCCTTCTGGACGAGATATCCCTTGCTGATGACTCTGTCTTGGAGCGATTGAACAGCGTGCTCGAGTCCTCTCGCACCCTGCTTCTTGCGGAGAAAGGCCCGAACGACTCCAGTGTCGAGGCATCGGATGGTTTCCAATTTTTGGCGACGATGAACCCCGGCGGTGACTACGGCAAGAAGGAACTATCCCCGGCGTTGCGCAATCGATTCACAGAGATCTGGGTGCCCGCTCTGTCTGACCTTGAAGACATCACCCAGATCGTGAAGGCCAAGCTCTTGCCTCCGGCAGTTGAGTATGCGTCGACCGTGGTCAACTTCTCCCAATGGTTCAACGAGAAGTACAACACTTCTGCGGCATCTTCTATTTCTATCCGTGATACACTAGCATGGGTTCATTTCATCAATCGCTGCGGCGCAAGCGATCCAACATTTGGTGTCATCCACGGTGCTGCCATGGTCTTCATCGACACACTTGGCGCCAACCCGGCGGCCCTGCTTGCCATCTCAGCAGCCAACATCGACGGCGAACGCGCCGACTGCCTCGAGAAGCTCAGCGAACTGGTGAACGCGGATGCAAAGGCCGTCTACTTTGCTACAGCAGAGATCGGCTCTTCGGATTCCATGCTGTCCATTGGTTCTTTCGCAGTTCCTCGCCTTGGCCAGGCTGTTTCCGACCCGTCATTCTCAATGGCTGCCCCAACTACCAAATCAAATGCGATGAGAGTTCTGCGCGCACTACAGCTGCCAAAGCCTATCCTCCTTGAGGGCAATCCTGGTGTCGGCAAGACTTCCTTGGTTACTGCTATTGCCAAGGCTGTCGGTATCCCTCTCACTCGTATCAATTTGTCTGAACAGACTGATCTCATGGACCTGTTTGGATCGGACGTGCCAGTTGAGGGGGCTCAGGCGGGTACATTTGCTTGGAAAGACGCACCGTTCTTGAAAGCCATGAAGAACGGAGAGTGGGTCTTGCTCGACGAGATGAACTTAGCGTCGCAGTCAGTGCTCGAAGGCCTCAACGCCTGCCTTGACCACCGAGGAGAGGTTTACATCTCGGAGCTGGACCAGACTTTCCATCAGAATCCAGGCTTCAGGGTCTTTGCCGCACAGAACCCTCACCATCAAGGTGGTGGAAGGAAGGGTCTTCCTGCTTCTTTCGTCAACCGTTTCACAGTGGTATATGCCGATGTCTTCAGACTGGACGATCTCGTTATAATCTGCAAGCAGCAATTCCCCAACACTACTGAGGAAGACATCGAGACTCTCACGGGTTTCATCGCCGAGTTGGAAGCTCAAGTTTCGAATAGGAAGTTTGGGGTGCTCGGCGGTCCCTGGGAATTTAATTTGAGAGATACCCTTCGGTGGTTGCAGTTACTTACCTCGCAACAGGGGTTGCTTCCCACAGGCACAGCACGAGACTTCCTCGACACAGTGATCTCGCAACGCTTCAGATCCGATCTCGACAGAAGGTGTGTTACTGCGCTGTTTGAGCAAGCCATCAAGTCAACAGTGCAACAGCGGACCTACTTCCACAACCTGGGCAAGAGCCACATCCAAGTGGGCCTCGGGATCCTCCCTCGACACTCAACATTCCAACATCTCTCTTCAACATGCCAGCCAAGGAAGGCTCAGCTCCTCGTGATGGAATCGATGATGATTGCTGTCCAGCTGAACTGGCCTGTCATTCTTGTTGGGCAGCCAGGGTCTGGAAAGAGTAGCCTTGTCAGGCAGCTTGCCTCGGCTGTAGGGGCAGAGCTGGTGACGTCTTCCATGAACGCTGATATCGACGCCATGGATTTGGTCGGTGGGTATGAACAGGTCGATCCATCTCGACAGGTTCTCCGTTTCCTTGAAAGAGTCAACCTTTTCTCCCGCTCCTTTATCATTAACAGCCAAGTCCACGACGTCTCTGAGCTCTCTTCTCTTTTCCTCACTCTTGTCCGGCTTTCCTCTCCTATCAATCTCTCTCAAGTCGATTTCGATGCCATCAGTCAACTACTAACACAGGCACAATCTCGACATGACAACCCGGATATCCGAGAACTAGTTACCGAGGCTGATGCTCTCGCAAGAGAATCCGTTGTAGTTGAGCAGGCCAGGTTCCAATGGGTTGACGGCCTCCTTGTTCAAGCGCTTGAGCAAGGCAAATGGCTCGTTCTTGACAATGCCAACCTTTGCAGCTCTTCTGTCCTGGACAGACTGAACGGCCTACTAGAGCCCAACGGGTATTTGATCATTAACGAACACTCAACAGCTGACGGCGAGGCAAAGATTGTCAAGCCGCACCCCAACTTCCGCATCTTCATGACAATGGACCCGCGTCATGGAGAACTCTCACGAGCTATGAGGAACAGAGCTGTTGAGCTTTTCTTGCTTCCCACATCAGATGAAGATGTCAGCAACGATAGCCTCAATGCCTTCACCTTTGAATCTGCTATGTACAGATATCGCCATCTTGACTATCTTGGCCAAGGCCAGTTGGATCGGACGTCAACCGACACTCTTGTAGCTACCTCCTTGGACCATCTGTCTGTGGAAGACTCAACCCGCCTGGAAAGCTTCTACCAGCAGATGGCCCAGGGCTTGTATTACCTGCCAGGGGATGTTCGGCTGGAAGCGTCGTTGCAAACAAACATGGATTTCTTTTCTCAACTTCCGCAAGAATGGCTCGCGAAGGCAATCTCATTGGTGGAGGTTTCTCCTGAGCTGATAAGGCCCAAGCAAAATTTCATGAACGCGCAGGTCAGTGACCTCGCTTCTCCTAACGAAAAAGAAGGTAGACATACTGATTGTAGAACCGTGTATGTAGCCAATTCATCCTTTGAACAACCAAGCCCTCGCGCTCTACAACAAGCATGATCGTCCCGACCCCTCGTCTTCCCCTGCCGAGGACCCCTACTGGCTTGGCGCATTGTTCGATGTCTGCCTGGACCTGAAGAAGATGCAGAGTCTACTTCGGCAGGCAACCGAGCAGGCCAATAAAATCAAGATCAAGAACCGTACGAGGCTGGGAAGGAGTTTGGTGCCGTCAAAGGCGGCGTCAAAAACGAGCAAAGATCCATTTGCGGGCGTTGGACCATTCCTGTCGTCCGTATTCGATGCCTTGGCGGCCTGGGTGCTCGAAGTCCTGCAGGGTAACGTCACGGACGAGCTGGTGTTGAGATCGATCAAACCGATCCGCCAATTCTGGTTTGACATCTTTACAGTCACGGATTCTCCCGCTGTTGAAGACGCGGTATTTCAGGTCTATCTCGCCATCGGCCACCAAGCTTTCGTTTCGTTTCAGAGTGCTCCTGTGTTGCCCTCCACGAAACTTCAAGACAGGCTGGTCAAGAGCCTCGATTCTCTCAAGTTGGACAGCCAGCTTTCCACTGGTCTGAGCATGGAGCTCCTTTGGCCGATCTTCAAGCCTCCTACACCGCCAACCTATTCTGGTCTCCTCAATATTCTTGAACTCGAGAGCCTGGCGGACAGGTTCGATGCCTCTGTGTGGCTTGCTGATGCACCACTTGAGGATCTTGCGCACGTAAGGTCTGCCTTGGCCAACGCCATGGAGATGGTACGCTGCCGGAATGTCGACGTGGAAGGATTGATGGTCGAGCTTGAAGCCGCGACCAAGGAAATGGAGAAGGGTGTGCGAGAAGGCAAGGAGATGATCAAGCCATGGTTCGCAGAGGCCTTTGAAGGTATCTGCCAATTTACAGACTTGGTGCAGCTGGTGAGCTGGAATGACCGGACACCCGTGAATCAAGAGGCCGACACGCCAACCTTGACGCTGCTGGCTCAGAGACCCACAAAAGCTAGTCACACGGCTGCAGGAGGCTTCGCAGAGACGCTGATCACCCGAATCTCGACGTACCTGGGTGTACATGGAGATTTAGGTCCTGTTGCTCTCAGAGGCGGATATCACATTTCGCTACTCAAGGATATCGTCAACCTCGATGATGCTTCGCTGGCCCAGATGGATCTTCTCAGGTCTGAAATTGGAGTATTGGGACAGTCTCTGGTTACCTTATCTGGAGATCTCCTTCAGGACCAGACGTCACTGCTTTCAGGGCTCCATGAGCGGATTCTCAGTGCCATTCTTGCTCCTCACAGCCACTTCATGGACGAGAGCGTCAACACAACTCAAGCCATCGTTTTGCGGCAGGACTTGCCGAACAATCACTACCTCCGTACGGCTCTACAACTTCTCCAGCGCAGCCTTGAGTACAACGCGGCTCAGGAGGGTACCAACAAGCATGCTCAGGCAGGTCAGGCTTGGATGAGCCTAGCTATTACCCTTCTTTGGCTTTATGTCCCCGACCGTCCCTTTGACCCCGCACTTCGTCCTCTCGTTGAACGCAGTCTGTTCGGCACCCATCGCGACGGCCTCACTGCCAGCCTCGCCGCGCTCCGTCACTTCGAGCGAGCCTTCACTGGCCGGACTGACAACCTACGCACTCAAATGATTGAAAAGGAGATTGAATCCATCGGTACCGAGCCGTCCGTCCCACCCATTGCCAGGCCTCCACAATCGGAGCTCGCGCAACTCTCAGGCGAGTTCGGCAACCTTCTGCGTGTGCTGGACGGTCTCGTGAAAGCGGTTGATGCGGGTGAGACGGAGGTACTGCGAGACGCGACACTGGAAATCAATATTCAGCAGATCGTCAAAAGGCTGACGGAAGGATATCGGGGTTATGATGATATAACTGCGCCGGTTGTGGCGTTCCTACACTGCTTGAGGGTGGGAATAATTCTTGCCGGCGGTGCCAATACAGAGGACGACAGCTCCGAGGTGTTTGAGTATGTGTCTGCGCATACCCCATTCCTTGGATGCGGCACTGGCGGAATAGTGCCTGCTTCTGACAAGGCCATATTTGGGCGCCAAGGGGCTACAAATCTGCGTTGGCATGCACTGGGCGCACTGGCAGTCAAGCTGAGTATTCGTCCTGAGAAGACTCCTTCGATCAACGAACGGCACTTGATCCACGACATCTTCCGCAGCTTCTACGAGCAGTGGAAAGAGAAGCTTGAAGCTGATCAAGAGAAGGCCGCCGAGCAGTCGGGGCTGTATCGCTTCCGCGGCGACCATCAAGCTGAAGAGGAGGCCACTGAAGAAGAGCTGCAGAGTTTGTTCCCAGACTACGATCAGCAGGGAGAAGTCGTCAACGGCAACGCGACTCCTGCAGAATCACCGCAAGAGTTGGCACGGAAGCTCGCGGTCTGCCATGCGGACATCTTCGTCAACAAAGAGAACCCCACGGAGAGGATCAAGACTCTCATCGAAAAGTCTACGGAGTACATCAGCCAGAGTGACAGTAACAGCAGGGATGGTCTCGAGGCGACTCTTCCGGCAATCTTCCTAGCTCTGAACAAGCAGAGTGAGCGTCTTCTTCAAGATTCTCCCTCGTCCCGGTACTACAATTTCTACACCGACGCAAACATCGGCGAGGCCAAGAAGCTTGTCTCTATCGTCCACCGCGTGCAGCAACGCTTCCGCCAGATTCAGGAGGTCTGGCCCGAGCACGCAACCCTCGGCGACGTCCTGCGCACGTCGGACGAGCTGCTTGCTTTCCGCCACGCCGAACCCGTTGCCAAATTCCTCACCAAGGGCGAAAAGCTGCACGCTTCCATCTACGAGTGGCAGCAAGTTGCAAGCAGAGAGTACACGGCGGCATCGTTGTACGACGAAGTCACCAACCTGCTGGTCAGCTGGCGCCAGCTGGAGCTTACGACGTGGGCGCGCCTCTTCGACATTGAGATTGAAAAAGCGAAGGACGATGCAAAGAGCTGGTTCTTCGTTGCTTACCAGACCATCATCGCCGCGACCGAGTCTCTGGGGTCGTCTGCCGCGATGGACGACCACGCGCAAGAGCTGCTGAGGACGCTCGAGGAATTTGCCCAGTACACAACGGCAGGCCAATATCACGGGCGTCTGGGGCTGCTGGAGCAGTTTAGAGAACAGCTGGCGCTCAAGGAAGTGGACGTGCCGTCGGTCGCACCTGTCCGTACTGCCCTCGACAACTTCATCAGGTACTTCATGCGTTTCGCTCAGCCCGTGCGCGATTCCATCATCAAGGGCCGCGCGGCTCTCGAGAAGGATACAAAGAACATCCTGAAACTTGCCAGCTGGAGAGACCGAAACATCGAGGCGTTGAGACAAAGCGCAAAGGCGTCGCACAAGAAGCTCTTCAGGCTCGTCCGCAAGTTCCGCGACATTCTAAACAAGCCTGTTGACGCTTTGCTCAAGCAAGACCTCGCCGAGCCCGCCAATTCGATGCTCAACGGTCCCCGCACGCAGTCCAAGCCTGCAGATGTGGTGGTTGACACTGCTATGTTGGAAGTATGCGACCAGCTTGTGCCGAGCTGGGCTTCCAGGCCCTCGCGCTTCAAGGACATCCAGACCACTGTCACGCTCATGCACAAGATGGCCGATCCCCGCAGTGCCGCGACAGCCGGCTCTGCCTACATCCAAGAGTTCCTGGACAACCTCGAGTCCTCTGTCGCTGAACTGCAAAAGGCAACACCCTCGACGCTGACAGACGCGAACAAGAACGAGGTCAAGCACCTCAAGTCACAAAAGCGCAAGCTTTTCAACGACACGCTCAAGCAGCTGCGCGAGATGGGTTTCCGCGCACACGTCGGCGGCGATGTGCTCGAGAAGCAGGACTCGCTGGGGAAGGTTCTGGCACGCCTCCCGACGCTGCCATCCGCCTCGAAACCCCACAGCGGCCCCGCATACGCGATGGGTGCGGAAGAGTACCTGCACAAGACGCTCAATCTCATGCAGCAGGTGCGCGACGTCGCTCGCGAGCACTCGGGTGACCTGACCAACGCCGACATTGCTCGCTGCATCGGCAATTTCGAAAGCATGCTGCACTCGATCATCAAGCAGCGCGAGGTCGCCGCCAGGTCGTTTGAGGAGGCGGAGGTGCTGGAGAAGACGGTCGAACAGGTCAACGCGCTGCTGTCTTCTGGAGACATCACGCTGAACTCTAGCCCGACGATGCTGCCGCACGCTGGGTTGCCGTGGGCCGCGCCGATGTTGAGGGTTGCTGCCCAGGTGGTCGATGCTCAGGCGAAGCTGGGGAAGATCGATGTGGGTGAGGTTGCGGAAGGGCTGAACTCCAGGGCGCAGCTGTTTGAAGGGCTGATGAGGGAGATCGACGGCTTTCCTGCGCTGCCAAAGGGCCTGTCGTCGACTGCCCACGAGAAGCTTGCGGGCCGTATCAACGAGACCGTTGAAGAGGTCAACCAGGCCGCCCTCAACTGGAGACAGCAGTACCCGGTGCTCGAACCCGTCCTGAAGCAGCTTCTCCCATGGCTTCAGCTTTCTACAACCGCCAACATCGTCGAAACCATCTGCCACGACACTACCTCCATACAAGACCTCGCCAGCACCATCTTCTCCTCTCTCGACTCCATTCTTGGCTCCATCCAGGACGTCGAGAAAGCCCACTCCGCCCTCCCGGCCACCAACGACCAGCCCTCCTGGCTAGCCGCCGAGAGCTCCGCCCTCGCCGCCGCCTGCAAGGCCCTGCACGCCGCCCGCATCACCGCCACCCTGCGCGGCGCGCTCAACAACCTGGCGCGCCTCGACGCGCCCAGCCTCGGCGCCGCCCGCGCCCCCCTCGCCGCCCTCGCGCCCATCATTGTCCAGTACCGTGCCGTCGTCGCGGACGTCGTCGCCCGCTTCGCCCGCCACCACGCCGCATCGGCGCGGCTGGCGTACCGGCTCGCCAAGGCGTTCCTGGTCGTCGGCGCGCGCGGGTTCTGCACGCCGGCCGAAGGCGAGCCGGAGGGCGGGAAGGGCCAGGACGACAGGCTGGAGGGCGGGACGGGGCTGGGGGAGGGCGAGGGCGCGGAGGATATCAGTAAGGATGTTGGCGAGGAGGAGGACCTGACGGAGCTGGCGCAGGAGGCGGAGGGGGAGAAGAGGGAGAAGGAGATGGAGGATGAGGAGGAGGCGGTTGATATGGGGGAGGAGGAGATGGAGGGGGCGAAGGGGGAGGAGAAGGAGGAGGATGAAGGGGAGGATGGGGAGGAGAAGGGGGAGGATGGGGAGGAGGAGGAGATGGACGAGGAGGCGGGCGAGGTGGACGATCTGGGCCCGTCGACGGTGGACGAGAAGATGTGGGACGATGGCGGGAAGGATGAGGAGGATGAGAGGGAGCGGGAGGGCCAGGAGGAGTTCGGGTCCAAGGATAAGGACGAGCTGGCTGGCGGGAAGGACGAGGACCAGAAGAAAGAGAAGAAGGAGGGGCAGGAGGGCGACGAGCAGGGCGACGACGAGGGTGACGATGAGCCGGAGAAGGGGGCGGAGGAGGAGGAGCGGATCGGCGGGCCGGACGAGCAGGAGCCGGTGGATCCGCACATGCAGGAGGGCGAGACGTTGGATCTGCCTGATGAGCTCAACCTCGACGACGATCAGAAGTCGCTGGGTGACGATGAGGAGCTCGATGACATGGACGATCTCGGCGATGCTATGGATGAGGACGAGACCGAGCTGCCTGAGGAGAAGGAGGGAGACGCGGACGACGGCGAGCCTGATGATGGTCCTGCGGACCTCGACAAGGAGACCGAGGAGGTCCCAGGCATCGACGAGCAAGACAAGGAGGATCAGGCGGCCGATCCGGAGGACCAGGAGCAGGAGCAGCAGGAACAGACCGAGGGCGAGCTCCGCGGTGCCGACGGCGCGCAAAACGACAAGGCCGACAACGACGCAGCCGCCGAGACCGGCCTGGGACTGGATGCGCATGACGAGCAGAAGGACGACAAGGATCAGACCAGCGGGGCTCAGCGGGAGGACGGCGCCGAAGGCGAGGCGTCCGAGGAGCAGCAGCGGGACGCGACTGAGAAGGGCGCCCGTGGCAAGGCCTCGCAGCAGGATGCGGTCGGCAAGGACGAGGAGATGCAGGACTCGGCCGAGAGCCAGCCGTTCAAGAAGCTGGGCGACATGCTCGAGAAGTGGTACAACCAGCAGCGGCAGATCCAGAACGCGTCTGAGAATCAAGAGGAGCAACAGCAACAACAGCAGGAGCAAGACAAGGATGTCGATATGGCGGATGCGGACTTTGAGCATTTGCCTGACGACGAGGCTGAGGCTGAAACGCAAGCACTCGGCGTTGCTGAAGAAGACCAGGCACGTGCTCTGGACAGGGAGATGGCACAGGATGCCAACGACAAGGCTGAACTTCCCGAGAATCTTCCAGCAGAGGTGGACGAACAGAAGGAGCAGGCAGAGGACGTTCCGATGGAGGATGTCGAGCCAACTCGGCGCGACACGGCCGCCGAAGAGCAGGAGCAGCAGACAGACGGCCGACCCAACGCCTTCATGGGCGAGCCTGACAAGCGCACGACCCACGAGCGCGAAGACTCGCTCGACGCGCCCGACCTCTCCGACTCGGACTCGGACGTCGACGAAGTCGACCGCCAACTCTCCTCGGCCCACCTCTCCTCGGACGACGCCGACTTCCCACGCTCGCTCGACGACGCGCGCGCCCTGTGGCAGCACCACGAAGCCTCGACGCGCGCCCTCTCGCAGGGCCTGACGGAGCAGCTCCGCCTCATCCTCGCGCCGACGCTCGCCACCAAGATGCGCGGCGGCCACCGCACGGGCAAGCGCCTCAACATGAAGGCCATCATCCCCTACATCGCGTCGCAGTACAAGCGCGACAAGATCTGGCTGCGCCGCTCGCTCCCGTCCAAGCGCGCGTACCAGATCGCGCTCGCGCTCGACGACTCCAAGTCCATGGCCGACGGCCGCATCGCCGGCCTCGCGTTCGAGACGCTGGCGCTGGTCGCGAAGGCGCTCGCCACGCTCGAGGCCGGCGAGATGAGCGTGCTCCGCTTCGGCGCCGGCGTCGACGTCGCCCACCCCTTCGACCGCCCCTTCGGCCCCGACGCCGGCGTCGACGTCTTCCGCCGCTTCGGCTTCGCCCAGGACCGCACCGACGTGCGCGACCTGGTCGCCCGCATCGTCGAGGTCTTGGTCGACGCGCGCCGCCGTCGCGCAGACACAAAGGAGCTGTGGCAACTCGCGCTCGTCATCTCGGACGGCGTGTGCGACGGCCACGCCGAGGTGGCGCGGCTGGTGCGCAGGGCTCAGGAGGAGCGCATCATGATCGTCTTCGTCGTCGTGGACGGAGCTGGGGCGGGCGCGGTGGTGCAGGAGCGGAAGAGCAGCGTGCTCGACCTGCTGGACGTGAGCTTCGTGGACGGGAAGGTGGTCAAGCGGCGGTACATGGATACCTTCCCGTTCAGGTGGTACGTCGTCGTCAGGGATGTGAGGGAGCTGCCGGGCGTGCTGTCGACGGCGTTGAGGCAGTGGTTTGCGGAGGTGGTGGATACGGCTGGTTGAAAGGGGGGGGGGGGGGGGGGGGGTTGAGAGGGCTTTCGTAGTTATGGTGGGCGTTGCTGATTTCCTTTTTCTTCTTTTGCGGTAGTATAAAAGTAGGTATTTTGATTGCAGGCGTTTTTGGCTTTCGACCTTTGTTTTTTGTTGTAAATTCCTGGAGCAAGAAATTTCATGTCCATTTTTTCACTTTTATTTTTCAAAGTCTTTCCGCCAGATGAAGTTCGCAATGGATGCCTGCAATTTGACTGGATCATTCAGATACATATCATAACGACAATCTAGTGCGCAAAAAGGGGAAAGTTCGAAGTAAAATCCTTCACCATATGGATGCGCGCCTCATATTAAGCCTCCTGGGACCATCGTCTGGCCTCCCTGGCTCCGGTAAGTGGCAGTGCTACCAGGCTTTATGGTGCTCGAGTGACCTCCCGTGGGAGGCACATGCTTTCGAAGCACGAACATGGGTTTCTTGCCCTCGCGATCCAACTGCTTGAAAAGAATCAACGGTCTTTCATCCAGCCCAAGACAGCGTTCTTGGTCTCCGTGGACGATGTACAAAGAATACTGCCTCCAGTCCGCAGTGATGCCGTATTTCTTCAGTGCGACTGGCAGAGCTTTGTGGCAAGGATCGTCAATATTGACACGGAACGATTTAAAAATCTCCACTTGCGGATTGTCGCCTTCCGGGTTGCTCGGTAATTGTGGGGCCATGCCGGTGATCTGAGACTCATCGTTGGATGGCTCGGGTGGAATTCTTGGAACCTGGATAAGAGGCACACTTGAGCGCGATAGGGATGGTAAAGAAAGCGCCGATGGCGGACATTCATGAATTGAGAAGAAAGGTGTGGCTGTCGGGTCGGGGCTGTCTTGACAACGGATGCCATATCCCGTTGGCAATAAACCTCTCCAAGCCTTAAGCTGATCTGCTGCTGAAAGAGTGTCCAACCAACGTCGGACATCTTCTATCGTCCTAAGCTTGTCTTCATCGAAAGAGGCCGGATCCCAAGACAGTGGAAAATCGGAGGAGTTCGTTGATTCCTGGAGCTCCTCGATGATTTGTGACGGGGGTGCCTGGATTGTGCCATCGAATGCTCTGGTAATCCTTCTGGAACGTCTAAAATCAACCCGGATCTCAGGAGCTTCGTTGATTATATCTGTGCTCTGGGCATCCATCAAATGGGAAGACCATCTTTTCAAGTTGCGCTGTTCATATTGCAGCCACTGCGAATTTCTTTCAGGTGCCCAAGAGAGCCGCTGGCCTGCGGTCCCTCCGGTCATGCTGAAAGCGCTTGCCTCTTCTTCAAGTTCTTGCAGTTCTGCTATCGAAGCTCGCTGGGCAAGCTCCAGGCTCTGGATCCGGCTTTCCTGATGTGAGTAGCTCGCATGGTCGACGACACTGGACGTCGAAGCCCTGGACATTCCCAGTTAGTGATGTTTTAGAAGCGTGGATTGTCTTATCTTACCTGCGCTTCGCCACTCGTCTTGCCAAGTCAAGAGTGGAGAGCGTGAGGTTGAGTGTGTTCTTGTAGGACTCAAGGCTAGCGCGGAGGTAGACGATCCTCGACTTTTGAAATGCCCACTTGACTCGCGCCGCCAGCCTGAGGGCAGTTTCACCAGGGAGGCTGACGTGTGGTCGCAGTTCCTCGACGAGGTTGCTGATTTCGTCGAAGATATCGCAGCAGCTCTGCGTCATCCTCTCGGTAAGATTCCCGCATCGGAGTGCGGAGATAGCATCGGCTTCTTCCAGAGTGGTCCCCAGGACCTGTAGGACAGTGCACAAGCAAGAGATCTCGGTTCCCATCTGGCGCGCATCTTTCGCGGCTGAACCGACGTCGCCTGCGAACTTCAGAAGGGTAGAGGAGACCTGAAACCCAGCTGCGGATATCCCAACAATGCTGGCGGCGATGCTGAGAGGATCAGCCATGTGTACTGTGTAGTGTGCGCAAGGCGTAGATGAAACCTGATGATGGTGTTCGCAGCGGCCTCTTCAGCTTGAAATCTGACGAGGCTGAGTTGCGCAGCCTCACACCTATGCACATCGTATGCAGCCATGCGGCACCGCCATGCTTGTTTCGTTTCAGCTCCCAGAGTCAGATGCGCAATGATTGGTCACCATGCTTTTCGAAAAAAAATATGGCTCGCAGGGCAAACAAGGACTGTGGACAGACATGGCCGGACGTCTTCCGGGTAGGCTGTCGCAGTCGCTGCAGTCCGTGTCAGAGCTCCTGAATGAACACAACTTTAGCACAATTGTATAGTCACCTTGTGAGCAAGGGTTATAGTATCTCTTAGGGTGGGCTTCCCTTTTTTGGTTAAGAAATGTTGTGGGAAGACGCCAGGATAATGTTTTATTTTGCCGAAATCTGCCTTACCATCGACTGATAGTTACCTATCCCGGAGATGATAAGTAAACATTTCTGCACGGCAGTGCGTCAACACTGCCCCAACGCACGTCCACGAGGACCTCAGATTGACTTCCCCAAGAGCGCCTACAAGAGAGCCTCGTCGCACGATCAAAGAATACGATGCAAAAAAAAAAAACACGGGAAAGCGAGGGCTAAAGTGGCACTACAATCAGTAAGAGTAATTTTGGCCCAAACAGGTACTTTTCCTGACCGGAAAGTCTACTCAAAGGGTTGGCTTTTTTTTTTCAAAAAAAAGAACAGAGGTCAATGGGGCGCATATCTTAAACCTTAGATACTAATATCCGCACCACGACCTTAGGCGCTAGAGGATAGACGGTCCCATCATAGGGTCTCAGGCTGACTGTTTCTTATAGCTGTAGGCTGACTGGTTAAGGAAACGGATAGTTTATACGGATCCATCAACGAAATTCCCACCAATAGATTGAAGATACGGTATTTTCCACTCATCTCGTTTCCCTCCGACACCTCGGTGATCACCATACCGCTGCTCTACAGAAGCCTCTAAACGAAGGCTCCACCAACATCCACTTGATAAGCTTTTATACGGACCCGTATACTAAATACTAACGTTGCTTGTCCTGGTGCGGCAAGACGCCTCGTGTTTTCTTTTATCGTTGTTTGTCCAAGGCCAGCGGCTTGCCGGGTTGATACCTCCCTTTTATTTCTTCCAAGTTAAGCTAGTTGAATCTATCGATAGTGATTATATCACTACTACCCACCGCACTAAATCATCGACGATTCTCTCTCATTCTTTAATATTGTTCAACCGGCGCGTTGCGTTCGAACTCCCTTCTCACGAAACCTCGCTGATTCGACCTATCATGTTTTCTGTTCTAGATTCCTTTTACGAGACGCCTTTCAACCACTAGAAGCTGATATATCATACTTCCTTTGGACTGACCCATTTCCTCGTGGGGTCATTATTCTACGATTTTGTGCATTGGGTTGCTCATAACTCGGATCTTTCTTCCTACCGTACCCTCCGAGCACTAGCACGCATCCACCGGTTTCATCATTCATACTTTGATCGGGATTTAAATTTCAACGAAGCCTTTAGCGCCCGAAACGCCCTTTTTCATCTATCGCTCGAACTGGGCTGCCAAATGGTCGGAAGCGTACTTAGTTGGCTGTTCAGCCGACTGCTCGTGTCTGAACCTTTTATGGCGTCGGAAGAAGGTCTGCTTTTGGTCCTGACAATCCAAGCCGTTCGATCCTTCGTGGTCGCGTGGAACGAAGGCCGCGACTCCAACCATATCACGTACTCTCGTGTAGCAAAGGACCCTCATTCCTTTTTTGTCGGGCCTCAATATCATGCACTACACCACATAGATCCTCAAAACTATTTTGGATCAATGGTGCGTGTGTTTGATTGGATCTTTGGCACTGCGGTCACGCTCCGGAACCGACGCGTGGCTATGACTGGGTCTGGAGGGGCACTCGGTCAAGCTCTCGCACATCAGCTCTCTCTGAACCGAGTCAAGTGTATCCGGCCTCTGCGTTTCGCACTCATTGGACATACGACAACTACGCGGGCCTCGTACCGATTCTTTCCAACACGGACGTCTTGATCCTCGCTCATGGGACCAAAGACGAGAACACGGCATACGAAGCGAACTGCAAAGCAGCCATTGCAATCATAGAGCTATTCAAACGAGTCCATCAGCAACCAAAAACCAAACTCATGCCTGAGGTGTGGTTCTTCGGCAGCGAGGCAGAGTTTCACGGCAGCTGGTCGAGCGAAATGCGTAGCTACACCGATTCGAAGCGTGCTTTCGTTCCGCATGCCCGTGCCTACTACAACGACGATTCTCTCGTGTACCGTCACATCGTTTCCGCTGCTTTCGCATCAAAGATGGGATCTGCTCTAGTTTCGGCGCATTGGGCTGCCAGAGTTACGTTATGGTGGATTCATCGAGGGGCGATATATGTCCCTGTCACGTATACTGGATTTGCTTTTGCGAATTCCTTTCGCTTCCTTTACTGGGTTCAAAGCCATGATGGGCCTTTACCTGCAGGTAACGCGCCTTGAAGTTCGAAAGACCAGAATAAGTAGAGAGTCGAGTTGAGTTCAATCCATTTACCCTGAGCCATAATCCTGAGAGACATGCAGGCTACCGGATATTTAAAATGTCACTGTAGTAGTATAATGGTGTGCGACAAATTAGGAGGATGGAAGGATACATGGAAAGTAGCATGTTCCTTGCGCGCGGCGCATATAATCACTTTCTCGTCGCGGAATGGTCGCAACTCAAACGTAAAGATCAGGTCAAATCATACAAACTTCTACGAAACTTCCGTTTAGAGATACTCGATGTTGGCGTAACACGCGCAGGCGCGTTGAAAAAAAAAACCCCCCCATAGTAACACGCCCGGCCCATCAGCCACATTTTGTAGCGTAGCTGGGGTGGACTTAAGCTTTTAACGCGGCCATGGAGACCTTACAGTTATTAGTAAATATTGCGATAATATGTAATATGGGATAGAAGATATCTACGACCTAGCTACTAATAGTATAAGTGGGTAGAATGCGATAGATGGAGTAGTATACGGTGGAGGAGGTGGCTACGAAGGAGTAGATGGTAGTAGTAGTAGTAGTAACTACTAATTTTAATTACTAGTTCTACTACTTATAATAGTAAAAATATTTTAAATATTTCTTATTATACTTTATAACTATCTCTATAACACGGATTCTATCTTTTTTATAGTGTGAGTTATAAGAGAAAATGGTTGACGAAGGCTTAAAAGCTAATTCAGCTCTGGGGAGTTTAGTTATATTTCTATTAATGGGTCTCTATACAGATATGCGAAGTGCGCGACGCGTGATGTGAGGCTCTCATCGGGATACGGGTTGGACCCCACCAGGGCGCGCCTTCATTGTCAACCGAGCTTGTTTTCAGTTGTGACTCTGCTTAATCAAATCCGCCGCCTGCAAAACGGTTAGAGTTGCGCAGAAATACGAGCGGAGAGACAGTGTACCTTTTCCGCAATAGCGTATATGGTTGAGCTCGTGTGCGTCGCCGGGAGAAGCGGCATCAAGCTTGCATCCACCACCCTCAGCCTCTCCACCCCATACACTCTCAGCTCCGGATCCAGCACGCCTCCGTCTTCGCGCGCCATCATGGGTGCTGTGCAACACACGTGCGCAAATGTCGGTTGCATGGCGCCTCGTAAAACCGGCTCCAGTTGCGCGTCGGTCGTCAGGTTTGCTCCGGGCACCAGCTCCGTGGGCTGCAGCTCGGACATGGCCGGCGTGGCCATGAATTCGCGCACCTTGCGGACAGAGGCCATCATGATCTTGATGTCCGAAGGGGCCGTCATCGTGCCATAATCAATGACCGGCTTTGCTAATGGGTCGGTGCTGCTTGCAAGGACGGTGCCGCGGCTCAACGGTTTGACCATAACGACGACCATGGTGCCGGCGCCGCCGAAAGAAGACTCTTTGACGGATGTGTCCAGAGAAGAGTAGAGGTCCGAGATGATGTCTTTCTGGACGGTGTAGCCCTTCTCTACAATCGCGGGGATGTTGCTGGAAGAATAAGCGGAGCTGGCGTTCGTTGAGCGTGCGAGAGAGGTAATTTCCGTGAATGTGTCGCTGTCCGTGATATTTTGTAGAGGTAAGAAGCACACGGTTTGCCCTCTGCCTAGTGTGTAAGGGCCCTCGCGGGACGAGTAGTAGAGAGCAAGCTGTTCATTGGCGTATGTTTCGTTGGAGCCCCAGGTTTCTGCGTCTGGAAGAATGGGATTTGCGACTACTTTTGTCAGCCTCACGCGTTGTCAGGGAACTCCAGGATTCACTCACAGCTGAAAACTGAGTAAAATGTCGGATGATCCTGAAGGTTGTAGCCGGTGGGCAGATCGACCAAGACATCAATACCGAGGCTGCTCAACAAGTCTGCTGGGCCGATCCCGGAGAGCTGGAGGATCTGAGGAGTATGAACTGCGCCTGCAGCAAGCACGACCTCTTTAGCTGCTCGGACAGTTCCCGTTTCGCCATTCGCGATAAACTCAGCGCCGATAGCTGTAGACGCGCTGAACAGTATCTTGGTTACAGCATGCATGGTTGCGAGGTGATAGTTCGGCCTCAAGGAAACTCGATCGTAGTGAGCAACACGTGCAGAGCATCGACTCTGATTTTTGGGGTCCACCGAGCTGGGTCCCCAGAAAACGCCGGCTTTCGATCCCGCTCCCGGGTCGCTGGGTATCGGGACTCCAAGACTCGTCCATGCCCGGAAAAAGTTCTCTGCACGGGTTCAATTAGCAAATCATGTTTCGCTGTTAGATAACTACTTGGAAGCCTTACTTATGTTCTGCCACATGAAAGGCGGGTACCTCGACTGGACAGGCCCGCTGGAGCCGTGGACGCTCAAATCCCAGGAAACGTCCCACTCTTCGGCGAAGCTCTCATTTGTTGGGGTGAAAGTCTCGCTCTGCTATCTGTCAGCACATCATCAATAGGAGCTTGAGCTCAAGTACTTTTCTAAAGTATGGTAGCAGACCATCCCAGCCCCATCCAGGATTTCCGAGTTGCTCCCATGCGTCATAGTCAGGAGCACCTCCGCGGTCAAAGAACATGCCATTGACGACTGTGCCGCCGCCAACTACAGCTGCAGCTAATACAGGGAAGGTGTTATTGGCAAGTCCCTTCTGCGGCGTGCTCGTGAGGTTGAAGCTGTACGGCGCGTACGCATTGGCGGATAACCCCGACACGACAACATTTGCCTCTTCGCTGTCGAGAGGACCATATTCGAGCACCAGAACAGACACTACGCGTTCAGTAGACTGACAACAGATTTGTAACGGGAGGGTTGCTCACCATCCGCGTCCTCGGTCAAACGATCGGCCACGGTGAGTCCACTCGTGCCGCCGCCAATAATCACGAAGTCGTATTCATCCTGTAGAGTGGCATCCCTGCCAATAATCTGCGCATGTCGACCGAGTTGGGAATGCGCAACCATGCAGAGCATGGAAAGCACAAGGAGGTGAATCATAGTGTCGCAGATAATGGAGGAAGAGCCCAGGAACAAGAATGACCGGCAGGGTTAAGGTTTTAAAAGTACGAGAAACGCTGTTCTGCATGTTTTCCCGGCCATTCGTGAAATCACCACTTTGCTGCTCCCCGCTGCGCGCATTTTGCAGCTTCCAGAAAGCGTCCATGAGCCGCGGTCGCGCGTGTGGCTTGCTGGTGTTTAACCATAAAAAGAATATGGCCCGGAGGTTTTGTGGGCGACCAAGGCCTTTTGGCCCCCATTTTCATCAATTCTTTTATCCGAAAGCCCGTTCTAGAGGCCCTAAAATGTCGGTTAGCTCGCCACCCTTGGCGACACAACGTAAATTGAGGGGCAGGCGGCTATTTATCAGCCCATGCTCGCTACCAAAACTGCTGTTACCATGATCACAGCATAGCAGAAATTGGCTTGTGACGATTGACAGAATTGAAAGCACGTTCTCAATCCTGCATCAGGCATGTACATGATTAGTACGTAACAAGTTTAGATTGATGGTAATAGGTCTTGAAGTAGAGGACATACTTTCGACTTGCTTACCTCTACATGTCATATTTTGACAGTTGCAACGCAATACGATTTCTACAGAACAGCCTGGCAATCTTCATATTTCAGACATTTTGAGCTTAATAATTTAATTTTTCAAACACCCACTCGACGAAAATGCGTTCCGCGGCATTCTTCACGTTGGCCAAGACTGGCACATCCTTCCCCGCGGGTACGGGAAGCGGGTAATTCTATGATCAGTGCTGGCCACCCTACCTCGTTAGCTCCACCACATCCGTATCAATGATCCAGTGTTGTGTGATGGCGCATTTGTGAACGAAAGAACACCATGGAGCCTCCAGCCATTGCCCATCCTTCACTCGTACCCGAAGACGACTAGTTCGTTGGTAAAAGGATTGATTTTCGGATGCGTGGTGAAGGTTTTAGCAGCTTGTAGCGTTCGGTGTGGATAGAACACATTTCCATGTCGACATGCCCGTCCTTGATGCTGAAGGCTGTAATGTTCCCATCACCATCAAGATGGTTATTCTGCGGGTGTGAAGGCACGGCTCTTGGCGGGGAGATCGTAGTTTTCGGCAGGCATGGCTGGATCAAGATTGGGCGCTTGATGGAACAGAACAACGGATGTTGATGCAGGAAGAAATTCTAGGGAGGTGTCACATAGCTTTACTTTAACGATGATTCCCAAGAAGGCTTTTCTGCCCGTCTGGTACGTAGCGAAACAATGCAAAACGACGTTGATTGCATTGTCATTAGTATGGCAGAGTGACAATTTTCTTTTTGGCGCTCAACGGAGTGCCAAATCCATCCGAAACCTGTCATAGAATGTGCGCACTGCATAACCGATATCGCTGGAGCGCATACGATGTTTGTTGTTTTTGAGAGGACGGAGGTGACTCCGCATGCAGATCCGCCCTACGAACGACTCATGGTGCAATAAGAATAAGCTCTGTACCAGACACCCGAGTTTCCCGGCAGGTCTAAAACTGTGAGATCTAGAAGTCAAGCCGGGTTCCTTGAGTCCAATTTCCGAAATAAGGACCGTCTACTAGGCTTGTTCCTTGGGCTTTAAAGACTCCTGAGATGATCTGGGGTGTTTCCCCCCGCTTCCGCGCATTCCGGTAGGGCGTGTGTCGGTAGCCAAGCTCACAACCTTTTTTAACCGGCCTTGCTCATAGAGTTTCTTTGATCACTAGTGACACACCGGGATGGGATGAGTCGCGCTCTGCGGCCAGTATGGACGGTTCAAAATGAACAGGGCTCGCTGCGGAGACATACCGGTTTGTAGTTCTCTCTGAAAGCCTTTTCGAGACGGTCTCTTCAAGCCTCACCACCATGGCTACGTTATGTACTCTATGGGCCCGCATCCTGCTCTTAGCTGTGTCTATATTGCAAGCGGTTGCATACGATGGTGATGCAAACACCTTTCCTGCGACCCTCAACGCATTCGGCCAAGGGTTCATCGCCGAGTTCGAAAATGCTCGAAATGCCGAGACCCAGGTAGAACTTCCCAGAGAAATCCTATGTATGGACTGAAGCTCATCGTTCCTGCCAGGCTGCCGTGGCCGTCATGCGACAGGTAAACGAGGCAACAGATGGCGGTTTAGGGCCTGTCGAGATCACCAAAAGGCTTGATTTTACAAGCGACATTTTCTCAGGAGCTTCCTTTGCTGTTACGGCAGTCAACGGCCCAGCGGACGACGACGAGTTTAAACGTGCTCTCGAAGACGTTCCAGAAATCAAGGCAGTGTATCCCATCAACACGTATTATCTCACAGGGAGCGAGATGCGTGCGTCGCCTCGTTGGTCAGAAGACGCCCTTGATATGCAATTTGAGAAGAGACAAGAGCCAGGATCAGACCCGCAAGACTCTATCGACACCATGTTCTCCACTCATGTCATGACAGGAGTGGACAGGCTCCACGCGGAGAACATCACCGGAGCAGGAGTCAAAATTGCCATCCTCGACACCGGCATTGATTACCTTCATCCTGCTCTGGGAGGAGGATTCGGAGCCGGATTCAAAGTTGTTGGCGGAACGGACCTTGTGGGGGATAAGTACAACGGTTCCTCGAACGTACCTGCGTCGCCGGACAATGATCCGCTGGTAACCTGTAGTGACCATGGAACCCACGTTTCCGGGATCATCGGGGCGAATCCGTACAGGTACAACGTAACCGGGGTTGCTCCAGATGCGCAACTGGAGATGTACCGGGTTTTTGGCTGCTCAGGCGGAGTCAACACCGATATCGGAGTCAATGCATCTTTGCAAGCTTATAACAGCGGTGCCGACATCATTCATGCATCGATTGGCGGAAGAGGAGGCTGGAGTGATGGTGAGTCGAGATGGCTGAACATATCCTGGTTACGAACTGATGTGGGATAGATGCCTGGGCGGTGGTCGTAGATCGCATCAACGGAAATGGCACATTGTACACCCTGTCGGCTGGAAACTCTGGCAACGACGTCGGGATCTTTGGTCCAAATTCACTCGGCGGAGGATCACAAGCACCACTTGTTGGAGCCGTTGACAACACTCAAATACCCGAGCTACTGCTCGGCGCAACGTCCAGGATTGGAGACGGGCAAGTTCAGGACTTCCGGTTTGCTCCCGGTTGGCCGCAGAACTTCACCGCAGACCAAGAGCTTTACGCGCTATCTTTTGACGATGACGATTCGTCTGATGCATGCGAGGAGCTTCCAGACAGCACTCCAGATCTGTCAAACCGGATTGTGTTGGTGCGAAGGAGAATCAGATGCAGCACTGGCACCAAGATCACCAACGTCCAACGCGCTGGCGGACGCTACATTCTGGTCTATAATATCGCTGATGATAACCCAATCCTCCCTCTTTCATACCTGGACAACAGCGGAGATCGATATGAATGGCGAGAGGAAGAGGATGGACCACTTCTCCAGGGTGTCGGCATGGTAGATAATGCGGTCGGACAGAAGTGGATCGACAGCCTCAAGAATGGTTCAAGTGTGACTGTGACGTTACCGACTTCAGTGGATAACAAGGAGCTACGTTACAAAGTCAACAACCAGACCGGAGGCCGCATGAGCAGATTTACATCATGGTGTGTACAATAGGTCTTCAAGGGTATCGGCAAGCACTGATTGATCCAGGGGACCAACTTACGAAGCTCAGTCCGGAGTCACGGTGTCTGGCCCGGGTGGAAACATCTTGTCAACACTCAGCCGCCGCGTTGGAGGCTATGGTACCTACTCCGGCACGTCAATGTCCGGCCCGTTCATTGCTGGAGTTGCGGCTCTCATCAAATCCGTGAATCCCTCAATCAGTGTCCCGGAAATCATTTCACGCCTTGCAACCACAGCGAATCCAATGCCTTTCAACGACAACACTACCACGGCCTTCGACTACTTGGCTCCAGTCTTCCAGCAAGGCGGAGGTTTGGTTGATGCATATCAGGCAGTGAAAGGGACGACCCTGTTGAACGCGAGCTCCCTGAACTTCAACGACAGCGCATTCACAAACAGCCCTCAGTACTTCACCATCTCCAACACGGGCACCGAATCCCTCAGCTACAACCTCTCCCACATCGGCGCCGGCACCATCTACGCCTTGCCGGAAGGCGACCCCGGCACCAACAGCCCTCTCGGATTCTACGACGACCGCTTCGTCTCGGGCCTCAGCAAGGCCTTCGCAACCCTGAACATCAGCCCGCAAACCGTCGAAATCGCAGCCGGCGACTCCGCCACCATCACCGTCGGCCTGGACTTCCCCGACCTGGACAGACGACGCATCCCGCTCGTCAGCGGCTTCATCGCCGCCAACGCATCCGACGGCTCCTCCGTGACGCTTCCGTACAACGGGATCGCCTCCGCCCTGCGCAACGCCATAGTCCTGGACCCCAACACGGAGGGCAACTACCTCATCGCCGCGACGAACGCGTCGCTCAACACCACCGGCTTCCTCGAGCCGGCGCCGCCGGGCAGCGGCAGTGTCCTGTCAGTCCCACAGGTGACCAACACATCGCTGCTCAACGAAGTGGTACTGCCGGGCGTGCAGTTCATCCTTTCGATGGGCTCTCGGCGCGTCGACTTCGATGTGCTGCGTGCCAACAGCTCGGAGAACATCGGGACCGCGATCGTGCTGAACCCTAGCCCGCTGTACGTCAAATCATACACCCGACATTCGGCCAATGTCAGGCTCTTCTACGGCATGTTGGCAAACATGACGTACGTGCCGGAGGGCGAGTATAAATTTTTGGTCAGAGCGCTGAGGATCACGGGGGACCCGGAGAACTTGGACGATTACGACTCGTTCACGACGGATTCATTCTTCTTGCGGTACACGGAACAGACGCAGACAACGTAGGGTTGGGAGATGTAGATTTGCTCACTGGTAGAATCCGTTGTTCTATTTTTCTGTTAGGCCCTAAGCGGCACGTTGAGAAAGAACAAATGGAGACAAAACGACAATAGAGTCTCATGGTCTGCTTAAAGCTTAGCCTTCAACGTTTTCCCTTTCACCAGCTCGTTGCCCAACGCTCTCAGGATATGCTTTTGGTGTTTGCCACTCCCGGTTTTTGGATAGTCATCGCCGACTCCAGCATCGCCAATCCAGAACACCCACCGCGGCGCTTTGTGTCTTCCCAAGCTCGCCCTGACCCAGTCGCGCACCTCTTCATCTCGAGGCCTCTCTCCTTGCTTTGCCGATCTGAGAAAGCAGCCCACCGTTTCCCCATACTTCTCATCGCGAATCCCAACAACGCTCGACTCACTGACAAGCGGATGAGCCAGGAGCCTCTCCTCAATCTCAGCAGGAAAGATATTCTCTCCCCCTGCACTCCGACGTCAGTCTTCCGGACAGGCCAGACCAATCCTGGACTCACCTCGAATGATAACATCCTTGATCCTCCCCGTGATCCAACACCCGCCCCCCGCATCGACGACGCACTCATCCCCGGTGTGCATCCACACCACCCCCTCCCCATCCCTCCTCAGCGCCTCCCCCGTCGCCCCCCCGTTCCCGAGGTACCCCCTCATCACTGCGTACCCGCTCGTGCACATCTCCCCCCGCTCCCCCCGCCCCACTACCCGCCCCCGCCCGTCCACCACCTTCGCGCTCGTGTGCGGCATCACCCGCCCCAGCGACCCCGGCCGCTCGGTCGCGTCCTCGGCCTCGCCGTCCCGCGCGCTCGTCATGAACGACACCGGGCTCGTCTCCGTCATGCCGTACGCCACCACCACGCTCCGCACGCCCATCTCGCGCCGCAGCCGGCGCACCAGCGGCAGCGGGACGGGCGAGCCGGCCGCCAGCGCGGCGCGCAGCGGCGGGACGCGTCCACGCGCGGCGACGGCGTCGAGGGCGGCGAGGAGCATGGTCGGGACGCCGAGCAGGAGGGAGCAGCGGTGGCGGGCGAGGGCGGCGGCGGTGGCGGCGGCGTCGAAGACGGGCGAGGGGAAGACGACGGTGGCGCCGTGGGCGAGGGAGGCCAGGAAGCCCATGACGAGGCCGAAGCAGTGGAAGAGCGGGGGAGGGCAGCAGATGGTGTCGGTGGGGGTGAGGGCGAGGCGGTGGCCGACGAAGCGGGCGTTGTTGAGGATGTTTCTGGCGGGGGCAGTGTCAGTGCGGTGGCGGGGGTGCGGGGGTGGAGGATTGCAGACCTGTGGGTTAGCATGGCGGCTTTGGGGGCGCCGGTTGTGCCTGCGGGTGCTTTAGTGGGTGGGCGGTGCGGCGTGGCGGGACGACGTACCGGATGTGAACTGGAGATTGAGTAGGTCGTCCGGCTTGATATTGGCGCTGATCTGGGCTATTTTATCGAGTTCCTGGGCGCTTGGGTGAGATGTCGACGCGAATGCCTGGAAAGGCTGCAGACGGGGATCTTCCCGGTGCGTCGGGGGGTCTCCCAGTGTGACGACTTGGAGCCCATCCACAGCGGACCTGAGCGCCGCAGTGATATGGCCGTCTAGAGTCTGGCCCCTGAGTTCAGAGTCTAAGAAGAGTAGTTTGCAAGCTGTTGAGTAGTGCGTCAGTAACGATTGTACAATCTGTTTGCGTGGAACACTTACATGTACGCTCAAGAGCGCTTGCCAGCTCACTGGGTGTGTAGTTGATGTTGAGCACAACTAGGGGACATCCCGCATACCCGGCACCCAAGACAACCTCAACGTATTCATGGCAGTTGCCAGCCAGTATTCCAATGCAGTCGCCCGGTCGCAGGCCCAGCGCCAGAATGTCTCGGGCCAGGCGAACGCCTCTGTCGGCAAGGTCTCTGTATGTCAAAGACGCATTCTGCCACGGGACCACCACGGCCGTCTTCTCTCCGTACTTCTCGGCCTGTTCGCCTACCAGCTCGCTCAATGTCTTCTCCCACAGGGGCGGATCGGTCGGGCCATGGACAATGGACAATTGTTCCGGCGACTCGTCCAGCGCCATCATTGCTGTTGGGACCAGGTGTTCCATAACGCGTTGGTTGGCGACGATGAAAGGCAGACAAATTCATCGGTCTCTGCCAGAGGCAACACACCAAGAGTATGCTGCCTCAATCGGAAGAAAAGCGGGGACGGCCCGGGCGCGGACCGGAGATGCGGGCCGCGTTGTACACGCGGGCCGTGGAGGACTCGGCATGCAGCGGTTCTTGGCAGGTGTGCTGCGTCGCGTTCAACTCCGCGTTCTTTCGGTAGACAGTTGCTATCGTGTCCCCGGCGCAATTGCAGAAATCTGTCACCATGTCATCCATTTCGTCCTTCCCCGTGGCTGAATCGCAGCTGGACCTTCGACAGGCACAGTACCAGACGAACCGTGAGGAGTGGAAGCCGATATTGGAAAAGTTCGATGCAGCGCTGGCTGCGTCGAGCGCTGAGGGCGACCCGAAATCGCTCTTACGGCACCAGAGTAGAGGTCAATTGCTGGGTATGGCTGAAAAGTGCTCTCGGACGGACTGGGGCGCTGACATGATCATAGCACGAGACAGAATCGCCCTGCTCCTTGACCAAGACTCCCCTTTCCTCGAGCTCGGATCGTTTGCTGGGTACGGATTGGATGATTCTAATGCATGTGCCAACCTCCTTGCCGGGGTTGGATCCGTCAGGTTTGTCAATCAGCTCTGCGCTGCCCGGACCGCTGCTGACATATTTTAGCGGCCGCGCGTGCCTGGTGCTCTCACACATCCCAACACAGAGCGGAGGGGCATGGAATGAATACACCGGTGGGTTGAAGCCTATGGCTGGCCATGTGTGTACTGAACTGGGACAGTGATCAAACAGAACCGCGTGACGGAGATCGCGACGGAGAACAACCTGCCCATTGTTGCACTGGTTCAATCGGTAGGCAAAGCTATGCGCGAAAGTCTGGCCAATCGACTTACACGACATCAGGCTGGCGTGTTCCTACCGAGGCAGTTCTCGGTCTTCCACAAAGGCGGGCAGATTTTCCGCGATCTGGCGGTGCGCAGCCAGCTTGGACAGCTCTCCTGCGCTGTTGTGTTCGGATCCTCGACCGCCGGCGGCGCGTACCATCCCGCGCTTTCGGACTATTCTATCTTCGTGAAAGACCAGGCACAAGTGTTCTTGGGCGGGCCCCCGCTGGTTAAAATGGCGACAGGAGAAGTAATCGACGCCGAAGAGCTGGGTGGTGCCAAGATCCACGCCTCAGTAACCGGCCTCGCGGACCAGATTGCGGTTGACGAGTGCGAACCTTCACCTTGAGCATTAACCGCCTTCTTGACTGACGCATAATCGACAGGTTTGATGCCATCCGGAAAGCCCGGGACTGGGTTGCTTCCTTGCCCGCTCCACCAGCCGCCCTCGTAGCGTCAACGCCACGTCCGCCCCGCTATTCCGCAGAGGAGATCATTTCCTTGGTCAACCCAGACATCCGAAAGCCCCTTGATATGGGCGAAGTGCTGTTGCGCATAGTTGACGACTCCAGACTCTCGCTCTTCAAGCCGAGCTACGGGCGCAACCTGATAACGGCGTGGGCCAAAATCCTGGGTGAGAAGCCAGCCGAACAACCAGTCTTTGGATGCAACTGATCAAGCTTCAGGGCACACGGTCGGAGTCGTCGCAAACCAAATGCCAGTCATCAACTCGGACGAAGCATCCAAGGGTGCTCAGTTCATCCGGCTCTGCAACCAGCAGTGCGACGCTCCCGCTCCTCGTCCCCGGCCGGACGGACCGCAGCTGACACTGCCAGGGACACTCCGCTCGTGTTCATGCACAACGTAACCGGCTTCATGGTGGGCCCCAAGGCGGAGCACGCAGCCATCATCAAGCGCGGCGCGCAGCTCGTGTCGGCGGTCAGCTGCTCCAAGGTGCCGCACATCTCGGTCATCTGCGGGGCGTCGTACGGGGCGGGCAACTACGCCATGTGCGGGCGGGCGTACAGGCCGCGCTTCCTGTTTACCTGGCCGACGGGCAGGTGCAGCGTCATGGGCCCGGAGCAGCTGTCCGGAGTCATGGAGCTGGTGGAGCGGTCGAGCGCCGAGAGCAAGGGCAAGACGCTGGACGAGGAGGAGCTCCGGGCCAGGATCCAGAGGTTCCGCGACGGCGTGCAGCGGGACAGCGAGTGCTACCGGACCAGCGCGGTGGGGCTGGATGACGGAATCATCGACCCGCGCGACACCCGGGACGTGGTGGGGATGTGTCTGGACGTTGTGGGAGCCGGAGGAGTGCGAGGCGCAGACAGCCACCGCGTGCTTGCGCGGATGTAGACAGATAACGAATCAATATCGACGGGTGACTGTGCGGTGTTCTGCGCGTAGCCGACAGCCGATGCTCCGAGTCCGTGCCCCGCTGTCTCTCTGTCGCCGTGCGGGGCTCCGCCGCCTCCGCCGCTCCCCTCCACTGTTCAGCGCTCTCCCAACGTGCCCGCGTGACTTGGCGTCTCCGAGGGTGATGTGCTTTCGCACACGTACACGACCTGGGACGGGCGAGCTCGCAGCCACATCAACAACACTATGAGCGACCAGCGCGAGCCGAAACGAGCGCGCCAGGCGTGTCGCAACTGCAGGTACCGCGCCTCCACCCCGCAACGCACTCGGGACCAACGCTCACGGCTGCGATGAAGACGGAAAAAGACCCGCTGCTCTGGCGAGCGGCCCATCTGCGCGTTTTGCGCGCGCCTCGGGCAGGAATGCCGATACGACGACGGCCACCTCCCCGACGCGGCTTTGTCCACCTCTCCCCGCCGCGATTCTGTGCTCGTCTCCGCAACCCAGAACCCCAACCCCAACCAGGAAGCAAATTTGGCGGCCAGGGTTGCTTTGCTCGAATCGAGACTCAGTCTGCTAGACTCCAGCAGTCTCAGGTCAGTACCATGCCATCTTGATCACGTCGCTTGCTGACACTGCCAGCACGCTGTTTGGAACACAAAACCTACAGCAGCATTCGGCATCGGGCGCTGGAGCTTTTGGCGCTGGTGGATCGCCGGCAGAAGAGGCTGCAGGCCCTTCCAGGTCAGATGTACAATGCAATTGCCCTGCACTTGCCGCGTGCTGACATTGACGCAGGAAGTTTGCAGCCTTGCCTGATATCGAAGTCATCAGGGCCGCCGCAGACGTTTATTTTCTGCACTGCCAAAACCAACCATACTGCTACTTCCTAGAGTCGACGTTCAGGCAGAGACTCGAAGAGGGCGGTCTGCCGTCGTACCTGTTGTTTTCTTTCCTGGCCATCTCGGCAAGGTTCTCAGACCATGCTTTCTTTGAGAATCGGCATGCCGAAGCAATCGAGTGCTATGCCCGCCTCGGCTGGGCTGACATCTTCGAGCAGTCGTTCTCTGAGCACCACAATGTGGATATCTTTACGGTGCAGGCGGCGAACATGCTGGCAGTCATTGATTTCGTTCGTAAGTGCACCGCGCTCTTCCCGCGATGACGAAGCTCACAGGACTCGCAGGTGGCCGACACCAACTGGCCTGGGTCAAAATCGGGTTGTCCGTACGCTTCGCACAGAGCCTGCGTCTCGGCAGCGACCCCGACGATTTGTATCCTCCCTGTGAACAGGAAGAGCGCCGAAGGACTTTCTGGTCCGTGTACCTCTTAGACAAACTGGTGTCTCCCGGTCGCCACCGCCCACCCACGTTGCTGGATGAGGACTGCAACTTGCGGCTGCCGTGCAGCGAGCGGCACTTCCGAGAAGGCTCAGGAACCAACATGCCGACACTGGCCGCGCTCAACGAAATCCCCGACGACCTCCCCTTGGAAAAGGGGGACCACTTCGCGCTGATGGTCTTCATGGCGTCTGTTCTCGGGCGCATAGTGAGGTGCAACTTTCAGCAGACCTCTGGCAGTAGCTTTGCGCCGTGGGACTCACGGAGCGAGTATGCCCACACACACGGAGTGCTGCTGAGCTTCGAGTCCTGCTCGGACACGGTGGACAGCTCTTTCGCCGCCGCGCTGGATCATGATTTCGGATCCAGCGGCCTGGTAGACTACTGCATCTCCGGACACTTCTGCTTCGCGCATGCTCTGTACCATCTGAACCATTGTCTCCTCCATCATCCTTTCCTTCTTCGCCAACGTCTCCAGCGGCAGAAGTCGAGCAAAGTTCCGCCCAGCTTTCTGCGTGAAGCCGTTCAGAGAAGCAAGGACCACGCGGAGCACCTGACGGCCGTGCTGCAGGCTCTCCAGGATAGCGGGTGCGTTGCCTATCCCAGCTTCTACGGCTATTGTGCGATGGTGGCAGGTGTAATCCACCGGCTTCACGTTGCGAACCAGAGAGGCCTGAACCAGAAAGCTTCCACTGAGCTCTACGAGTCTTGCATCAGACTTCTGGACCACAATGCTGGCCCCTGGGATCATTACAGACGGATGGTGAGTACAGCTCGACATCACAATCAGCACGCTAACGACTGGCACGTAGTCTGTTGCTCTGAAGTCCTTCCAGCCATCTCCTTCCGTGGCCACACAGTTGCTTTCCTCTACGCTGTCCCACGACCCTCTTTCTATAGAGGAAATGGAGACAATGTGGAATCTCGTTGACTACGGCTGGCTGTCAGACTCAGCTCGGCCCACCAGCCCCTCTGCGGATACCTCGGCTGCTGGCGTCGGACCTACCGGGTGGACCCCGTTTCTCGAAGATGCTTCCCCTGGAGCAAATGGTTTCGCAGCCGACTGGGGGCCCGACGAAATGATGCAGGACGGCAGTATTGAAAACTCGTTATTCGAGGCCATGATCGGGAATGGAACGCGCCCTGACTTCGATCCAGGCCCGTCACTTTCTACGGCACCGTGGCCCACGCCGCTCCAGACGGACTGATTTTATTCAAAATACGTAACATTCACCGCGAGCCGCCGCTACAACTTGCTCTCGCGGGCCTTTGCCATGGCCTTGATCTCCTGGTTGACGGCGAGATCGGAGAGGATTTCCTCGCTGCCGCCTCCAACCACCATGACCCTGACATCCCGGCTGATCTGCTCGACGCGCGCACCGCGCCCGTTCTTGGAGTAACCCAGGCCGCCCATTATCTGCTGAGACTCTCTGTTCACGTGCTCCAGCGTTTGTGCGGCCAGGACCTTGAGGTTCGCAAGCAAGCCGCCAACAGCCGGATCCCAACCGTCTCTCTTGGATTGCTCGGTTATGTAGACCAGCTGCTCCATCCACGCGTAGGCCGCGTCGATGTTTCTTCCAAACGAAGAAACCTTGCTCCGTATCGTCTGGTTCTCGATCAGCTTCTTCCCGAACGTCTCTCGCGTCGTGGCATGCTGGAAAGCATCTTCGGCGCAGACGCGGGCCAAGCGGAGGCTGGTGCAGGCGAGCCAGAGCCTCTCGTGGTTGAAGTCTGGCAGACGAGCTGTCAATTCCCGGGCTTCTCCTCAATCGGGACGACGCAGGTGGAGAACTCACTGGACATTACGATGTCGAATCCTTTGTTTTCCTGGCCCAGCAGGTTCGCCGCAGGGACTCTGACGTCGTCAAATTCGATGAACGTAGATCCTGTCCAATCGATGTCAGTGCTCAAGAGTATGCAAGCGTTCAGAGGCCGTTTCTCACCGCTTGCATGCACGCCGGAGTTCTCAATCTTCCGGCACGTCACGCCCTTCGCCTTCAAGGGGATAATCAACGCCGAGACGCCTCCCCTCCCATCCCCACCCGTCCTCACCGCAGCGGTGCAGTAATCGGCAAAGATGGCATTCGTGATCCACTTCTTCGCGCCATTCACAACATATACATCCCCATCCCGCTCGGCCGTTGTCGTAATACCGGCGACATCCGACCCCGCTACACCGCTCAGTCAGCCAGCCTTCCTCACCCCCTTCCCCCACACTCGCGAAAAAAAAAAAAAAAAAAACTCACCATCCGGCTCCGTCACGCCCAAGCAGAACCTCGTCCGGCCGGCCAGCACATCGGGCAGGAACCTGCGCTTCTGCTCGTCGGACCCGAAGTTCAGCAGCGGCGGCACGCCGATGGCGTTGCCGCAGCCCAGGCCCCACACGACGCCGAGGTAGCCGCAGCGGGCGAGCTCGTCGACGAGCACCAGGTCGTGGAAGCCGTCCCACTCGGCGGGCGCCACGCCGCCGGGCAGCCGCTGGCCGGCGGGCAGGAACTCGGCCGGCGCGGGCGGGTAGATGGCGGCGGCGGCGTAGCCGAGGCGCGCGTGGCGGGCGAGCGCGGCGGCCGGGACCGCGCCCGCGGCTTCCCAGGCGGCGGCGTCGGGGGCGATGTGCGTGGAGACGTAGGCGCGGACTTCGCGCTGGAGGCGCCGGTGCGAGGGCATGTAGTAGGGGCTGGCCGGGCGGGTGTGCCAGAGGGGGTCGGCGAAGGGGAGGGCGGAGGTGGAGGGCATGGTTGAGGTGGACGCCATGGCTGAGGGCTGGGGGTTTGGAGAAGCTTTTTTTTTTCTTTTTTTCTCGCACGGTTGGAGGATCGAACGTGGTATCAGGCGAAGGACGCGGTTTGATGCATCATCCCTCCGCTTTCGAGCTGCCGTGCGGGACGCGGTGGACGGGGTGGGGCTGACTGACGGTGATCCGGGTCTTGGCGCGGGGACGGGCCGGCCTCCACGGGACGCCGTGTTTATCATTGGTGTCGAATGGGGGTGCCTCTGCGCATGCCTGGGTGAGATCCGAGACTACTGCATCATGGCTGCCGACGCCGGTCTCTCTTCTCGGCCTCTGTTCCTGGCAGAGCAGCCGGCGGGCCCTGACGGCCGACCCGCACTGCGACGGATCTTCATCGCAAACCGCGGCGAGATAGCCTGCAGGGTGATCGCCACGTGCCGCAAGCTCAACCTGACCTCCATCGCCGTTTACGTCGACGAGTAGGCACGCGTCAGCGCCACCCCTGCTCCACGCCCGTCCTGACCTGCTCCCAGAGACGCGTCCTCCCTGCACGTCCGGCGCGCCGACGAGTCCGTCCGGCTCGGCAGCCTCGAGCACGCCGCGCGCAACCCCTTCCTCGACGCCGCCCTCCTCGTCTCGGCGGCCGTCGCGGCCGGCGCCCACGCCGTCCACCCGGGCTACGGCTACCTCAGCGAGGACCCCGACTTCGCGCGCGCCGTCCGCGCCGCCGGGCTGGTCTTCGTCGGCCCCGGCCCGGACGCGCTGTCGACGCTCGGCAACAAGCGCGCGGCGAAGGCCTTCCTCGCCGCGCGCGCGCCCGACGTGCCGCTGATCCCGGGCTTCGCCGGCTCCGGGCAGGGCGCGGCGGACCTGGCGGCGGCGGCCGCGGCGGTCGGCTACCCGGTCATGCTGAAGGCGGCGGCCGGCGGCGGCGGCAAGGGCATGCGGGTGGTGCGCGGGCCGGGCGAGCTGGCCGAGGCGCTCGAGCGGGCGCGGTCGGAGGCGGCGCGCAGCTTCGGCAGCGCGGACTGCATCCTGGAGAAGTGCGTCGAGGCGGCCAAGCACGTGGAGATGCAGGTGGTGGGCGACGCGCACGGGCGGGTGGTGTGCCTGTGGGAGCGCGACTGCTCGGTGCAGCGGCGGCACCAGAAGGTGGTCGAGGAGACGCCGTGCGCGTGGCTGGACGAGCCGCTGCGCGCGCGCATGGCGGCGGCGGCGGTGCGCGTCGCGCAGCTGATGGCGTACGAGGGCGCGGGCACGGTCGAGTTCGTGGTGGACGTGGCGGCGCGGCGGTTCTACTTCCTCGAGGTCAACGCGCGGCTGCAGGTCGAGCACCCCGTCACCGAGGAGACCACCGGCGTCGACCTCGTCGCGCTGCAGCTGTTCGTCGCCGCGGGCGGCCGCCTGGCCGACCTGGCGGTGCTGCAGCCGGTGCCGCGCATCGGACACGCCATCGAGTGCCGGCTGTGCGCCGAGGACCCGCGGCGCGACTTCCTGCCCGAGCGCGGCACGGTGCGGCTGTGGCAGGCGGCGCCCAGCCCGCACACGCGCTTCGAGACGGCCGTCGAGACGGGCGCCGACGTGTCGATCCACTTCGACCCGATGATCGCCAAGGTCGTCGTGTGGGCGCCGACGCGGCTCGCCGCCATCGAGAAGATGGCCCGCGTGCTGGCGCGGACGGCGTGCGTCGGGGTGCGGACGAACCAGCTGTTCCTGCAGAGCTGCCTGCTGCATCCCGCCTTCCGCGACCCCGCCTACACCACCTCGTTCATCCCGTCCAACCTCGGCCGCCTCCTCCAGGACCCGTACGCGCACGACGCCGACCCGCTCGCCCGCCTGCAGCTCGTCCTGCCGTGCCTCTTCCTCCGCCGCCTGCGCCGCGCCTCCCCCACGCCGTTCCGCCACGTCCGCCGCGGCTTCCGCAACCAGCGCCACGACCCCGTCAACCAGCACGCCGCCGCCGCCGCCGTCGTCGAGCTCGCGCAAGACGGCGCCGCCGCCGCGCCGCCGCCGACCCTCTGCCTCCTCCACCCCGGCCCCGGCCCCGGCCCCGGCCCCGGCGCGCCGTGCTCCTTCCACCTCGCCCCCGTCCCCGAACCCGAAGCCGCCGCGACCGCAAGCGCGGCCGCCCTGCACAACGCCCTCAGCACCGCCGTCCGCGCCGGCCGCGCAACCGCCGGCCCCGCCCACTCCGCCGCGCTGCTCGCCCTCGCCCCCTGCCCCTCGGCCGGCGGCGACGGCTGGACCTCGGCCACCATCGAGGCCGCGCTCGACGGCCGCAAGGTCCTGGCGCACGTGTGTGCGCCGGCAAGCCCCGCCGCCGAGGACGTGGGGCAGCCGGCGCGCGTGCTGGCGCACTTCCCGGCGGCGGGCACGTGGGCCGAGTACCGGGTGTACGGGCTGCTGGCGTTTGCGGAGAGCCGGCGGGGGAGGGAGGGGGGGGGAGAGAAGGGAGCGGCGGCCAGGACGGTCAGGGCGCCGATGCCGTGTCGGGTGCTGCGGGTGCTGAAGGGCGATGGGGAGGCGGTGGCGAGCGGGGAGGGCGTGATGGTGGTGGAGAGCATGAAGATGGAGATGAGTATTGCGGTCGCGGCGGATGGGGTGGTGCGGACGGGGAGGGCGGTGGGCGAGGCGGTGGGCGAGGGGGAGGTGCTGTGCTGGGTTGAGTGAGGGGATGGATGGTGTATGTAGTGGGGGAATTCAGCTTTTTCCGATCCCCGTGGGGCAGCAGCTTGGAGACTCGAGCGTCCAAGCAGCTCCCTCCCATTGGCCGTGTTTCTCCGGCGGATCGGCCATCGGCCGTGCCGCACTTCCACTCATCCTGCTGTGCTGCGAAGGGTCAGCTAAGCCTCCTCAACACCCACCCTGACGCAGCACGTCGGCGAATCCTGACGCGCCGGAAGCCCGCTCCGCCGGCAATGTCCCAAACACGCTCTGCTCAACGTGCCATCGGGGTCATCGGCGCCGGGATAGCTGGGCCGGTCTTCGCGCTCCAGATGCTCTCCCACCCCACCTTGCGATCCCTCTACAAGGTCACGCTCTACGACCAGGGGCCGGACCCGCACGCTCTCAGCGACACGAAGCTCAAAGAGACGGCCGGCGCCGCAATCGGCCTGTCTCCGAACGGCCTCTACCCGCTCTACCAGCTCGGCCTCAAGGACGACATCGAGAGAATCAGCACCGAAATCGTCGGCCTCAGCACCTGGCGAGCCTCGTACGGACCCGGACCCGGCGCCACCACCAGCCAGCGCGTCGAAGACGCCGCCGCCGGGTCCCACAAGCTGCTCTACCGAGGCGAGCACAACTCGTGGGCCGCGGACCTGCAGACCAACACGCGCGCCATGGAGCGCCGCCACCTGCGCTCCCTCCTCCTCGCCCGCGTCGCCCGCCTCGGCGGCGCCATCGCGTGGAACAAGCAGCTGCGCGCCCTGCACCCCCTCCCCGCCGGCCGCCTCCAAGCCGTCTTCGCCGACGGCCACGAAGCCGCCCTCGACCTCGCCGTCGGCGCCGACGGCGGCTGGTCCCTCGTCCGCCAGCACATCATCCACGCCTCGTGCCGCGACCCCGCCACCGCCGCCGCCCGCTGGCCCGCCCCGCCCTCCCGCGCCACCAACGTCTACGGCATCTCCGCCCTGCCCGACCCCGACGCCGACGCCGACGCCGACACCGACACCGACACCCACGCCCTCCTCCTCCCCCGTGGCCTGCTGTCCACCTCCCCCCTGCCCGGCGCCAAGCTCCGCTGGGACCTCATGGTCCCGGCCCCGCCGCCTGATGCCCCCGCCGCGCCCCCCGCCCCCACCGAGCCCTGGCACGCCGCCCTCGTCCCGAGCCCGTACCCCCGCGCCGCCACCGCCGCCCTGCTGCGCGCCCACGCGGGGGTGTGGCACCCGACGGCGGGGACGTTCGGACGGCTGGTGTCCGCCGCGGAGCGCGTGGTGCACGCGCCGCTGCGGCGGCGGGTGTGGGGCGAGGAGGAGATCGCGGGAGCCGGAGCGGTCGTGCTGGGCGACGCGGCGCGGCTGATGCTGCCGAGTAGCGGGTCGGGCGCGGCGTTTGCGGTCGAGGACGCGACGGTGCTGGCGGGGTGCATCCTCAACCGGGGGTGGACGGGGGAAGAGGGGTCCGGGGCGGCCCTGGGGGAGTATGCGGGGAGGAGGGTGGGGCGGGGGAGGAGGATGGCGGGGATGGCGGAGTGGGGGCCGGAGGTGGTGATGGGGGAGCGGTGGTGGGGGAGGTGGGTGGTGGGGGTGGTGGCGGCGGGGGCGGCGCGGCTGGGGGGGAATCGGTGAGTTGGCTTGTTTGCGGACGGGGCGGCGGGGTGATGACCGTTGGTTGCTGACGTTTCGTAGGGCCAGGAAACATGTCGGCGGTTGGCCGTTCGATGCGCGGGAGGAGGTGCGGCTGAGGGAGTAGTGGTGTCATGTCAGTACGAGACCCCCGGCTCGCAGGAACGACCCGGAGAGACTGTGTCTGGTTGTATCCTGTGCATGACGTTGGGTGAGTGCTGCGTGCAGAGGTCCTGCGGCCTGGTTGCGACTGCTCGGCAATCCCCTTCGCTCGATGAACACTGTTGCGTGCGGTGTGACACGTGCTCAACGTATTGCTGTCTTGTGCATTCAGAGTCGTGATTTCGTCTTTGTGAGCACGAACTTATCCCAGTCCACCTCTCGTCTCCCGGCTTGAAACTCGCTCACGCCAAACGCAGCCTCGCTGTCCGGCCGCATCATCTCATCAAAAGCAGCCTTGATACCGCGATCCTGTACCTCTCCTCCAGCATCCACGTAGTCAAGCCTCACCAGCTCCTTGGAAAGCGCCGATGCTCTGGGAGCCGACCCTTTCAGGCGCCGAATGTACTGATCGAGCGCGTCATCCAGCCGCTTTCCGTCCTCCACAACCACTGCAATGCCACCCAGGCTCTTGAGTTCGGCGGCCGAAACCTGACGGCCGCTCAGCATGGCCTCCCGCGTGAAAGCGGTGCCCCACTCCCGCGCCACGTACTTCGAGATGGTCGCAGGACACAGGCCCAGCCTCACCTCGCTCAGGGTCAGCTTCGCGGACTCGACGGCGATCCTGACGTCGCAGGCGAAGGCCAACCCGACGCCGCCGCCGAAGGCGGGTCCGTTCAGACAGGCAATCGTGACCTGGGGCGCGCTGTCGACGGCTTCGAGCAGCCGTTTCAAGCGGTCGAACTGAGCGTCGCTCTCGCGCTGGCCCCGAGAGACGGCAGTGCCGCCTCTCGCGAGATCCATGCCGGTGCAGAAGAACTTCCCATTCGCGGTGACGGCTATGCGGGACACCGAGGCGTCCAGCGCCGCGCTCCGGAAGACCGCGGTCAGATCGCGGACCATCGACGTCGTGAGCGCGTTGCCGTTCTCCGGCCGGTCGAGCACGACCTTGACGGTCGCGCCGCTGCGGTACACGCGAAGCCCGTCGCTCTCCTCGCCCAACTCCCAGCTGATGGGGCCGGCGCCGCGTTGCGGAGCGTTGCTGCCGGCGACCCGCCCGGTCGTGGAGAGGACGGCGGCGCCGGCCCGGCTGTCGTACGGGACTGAAAGCTGCTGCGAGATCCAGGAGCCGACGCCGGCCAGCCTGGCGAGATCAACGCCGGTGGAGACGCCCGCTCGGTCGAAAAGGTAGACCACGTCCTCGGTGGCCACGTTGCCCTTGGCGCCCGGCGCGAACGGACATCCTCCGAGCCCGGCGACGCTGCTGTCGAAGGCCCGGATGCCGCATTCGTACGCCTGCCAGACGTTGCTGACGGCCTGTCCGTGCGTGTCGTGGAAGTGGCCGGCAAGCCGCTCCGCAGGGATTCCATGTCGGAAGAGGAAATTGAGGAGGTCCCGGACATTGGAGGCGACGCCAACTCCGATCGTGTCGCCGAGGCTGACCTCGTAGCAGCCCATGCTCAACAATCGCCGGACGCATTCGAGCACGGCGGCGGCCGGGGTAGGTCCGTCGTAGGGACAGGCAAAGATGGACGAGACGTACCTGTAGGGAGGGTTGAGTGTTGCAATTCTACGCTGACGTGGTGGGGGGATGGACGTACCCTCGCACGCTCAGGCCCGCGCTTGTTGCTGCACCGGCGACGCTGTGGGCTCGTTCGAGTCCTTCGGCGACGGTGCAGTTTGTGTTGGCCTTGCTGAACCCTTCGCTCGCGCTGACGAACACGGCAACCTCCTTGCAGCCATGGCGGATTGCAGCGGCCAGGCCTTTGGTGTTGGGGACCAGGACCGGCAGCCGGAGATTCTCTTGCGCGATTAGCGATTTAACGACGCTGCTCGAAAGCAGGGTCCTGTTGTCGGCCAGCTGGGGGATTGCCTTTGGAGAGACCGCGGAGGTCAACTCGATGGTCTGAAGCCCCGCCGAATGCAGCTGTGCGATCAGTTGAATCTTAGTGGCTGTCGGGACGGCTCTTGCGATGTTTTGAAGTCCGTCGCGAGGACCCACTTCGATTATGCGAACGTTTGGACGCGTATCAGGCGCTGAGTGGAGGGTCATGGCGGAATAGTTCTCCCCCTTCGTCTTCACGGATCGTCAGTCTTTCGATGAGATCTAGAGACTGCTTTTCAGCGCCCCTCACGAGCATCCGTCTGCTCCTGGGAGCGGCGTGGCACTGCCTCGGCAAACGCGGGAGGATTGGATGCGAGGCGGGCCGCGAACGGTGGCGGGGGCGGACCGGGCGTGCGGCCGTTGTGGGACGGCAGACGGCTGACGGTGGCGTTCTGCACGGCGAGAGCGAGACGGCGCGGCCCGTGACCTCAGTCGAGCGCCGTCTTCGTGAGTGATATAACGACCTGGCCGGTGAGAATTCAAGATGCCCCCCCGGGTTTCCCTCTCGCTTTCCTGCGGTCCTTCCAGCCCTCCCCAGAGTCTGCCTGTCTAACGGTGCGCTGATCCTCGGAGGCACCGGGCCAAAGTCAGCATCGCCGGGCGGGCGCGGTGTGTGCAACATCCTGGCGGGATCGCAATGGTGCTGTAGTTGCGACGAATGATGCGGAATGCGGCAAGTCCGTACAGACAGTGTGCAGTGGTCTCCATCCAAGCATGTCGCGGGCGTGAGATGATAAGGAGATCTTCGCATCGCAATTATCCGGGCCTGAACATCTTCACAGACCAGATTGGTTGCTGCGGCGGAGCAGTTTCTCCTCCGGCCTGATCCCCGTCGCCTTGACTCGTGACAGGTGGGGTGGCCACGCACCGTCAGCCTAGTGCCACTGCGTGCCGTCTGCCTGCCGCGCTACTTTAAAGCGCGGAGCTGCGTCCCCCCCGACGGCAGGGAAACAGGAGCTGGCATCTCTGCATCATGGCGCTCCAGACTGACAACGTAGCTCTTGAGGTCGACGTGAGCATATCTTGCGCTGCGGAGCGCGGCCACATCCGGACCCCCTCTTACGCGTAGCAGGACGGCATCAGCGACACTGATTCGGCTTTCTGCGACCAATCGAGCGCGTCGACCTCCGTTACCTCGAGTGTGTTGAACTACAAGTATGAGAACGGGAGGCGCTACCACGCCTTCCGCGAGGGAAACTACTTCGCGCCCAACGATGACAAGGAACAAGACCGCATGGATCTCTTCCACCACATCTCCACGTTGATCCTCGGCGGTATGCAGACGATCGTTGGACGTCGAGAGCGCGCACTGACCGGTCATCAGGCAAGCTGGTTCGCGCTCCCCTCACCGATGGCCCGCAGCGCGTGCTGGACTTTGGAACCGGGACCGGAATCTGGGCCATCGATTTCGCGGACGAGTACCCCGGGTGCGACGTGGTTGGCACCGATCTCAGCCCCATCCAGCCTTCCTGGGTGCCTCCAAACTGCCGCTTCTTGGTGGATGACGTCGAAGCCGACTGGACCGACAGCGAGCCATTCGACCTCATCCACGGCCGCACCATGAGCGGCTCGATCAAGGACTGGCCCCGTTTCTACAGCCAGGCCTTCCGGAACCTGAAGCCCGGGGGCTGGATCGAGCTGCAGGAGTTTGAGATCCAGTACGGCTGCGATGACGGCTCTTTCCCTGCCAAAGCGCCTACCGTGGCGCTGTACATCGAGAAATTGAACGAGGTGAGAACCTGGCAGTTGAGCACTTCGGAACCGAGTTTGCTGACTGCACGCGAAGGCTGCGGAGTCGTTTGGAAAGCCCATGGATGTTGCACGAGACATGAAACAGTGGATGATTGATGCTGGATGCGTCAATGTTCAAGACGACGTCTACAAGGTATGGGCTAAGGATGCTTTACTGTCTATGGATGCAACTGACGATTGCAGTGGCCAGGTGCCGATGGCTCCGTGGGCGAAGGACAAAAAGCTCAAAGAGATTGATTGGGAAATATGCTCTAATCCACGTGCTGGAAGCAATCGAGGCGTACAGTCTGGCACTCTTCACGAGAGTGCTGAAGTTCTCGCCAGAGGAAGTGCAGGTGATGATGGCCAAGATCAGGAAGGAGTTCAAGGATCCAGACGTACACATCTACTGGATCTACCACATCACGTACGGCCAAAAGCCGGAAAACCCCTAACGCAAAAATCACAAACCACGTAGGATCCTTCGTTCAAAATCATGACCTTCTCCACATGTCTACTACTTTGCTTTCTCATCCGTCGCGAAGTATCCACGAGGTCGGGTTCGTTGCCAGCACACAACTTATCCAGAACCGGGTCTTTTGACGGCGATCTGTTCAGGTGGTGTGGGCTCGGTACCGCGCCGCAACGAGCCCCGCCATGGGCGCACTTACGCCAAGTAATCGCACGTCTTTCGAGCACTGGAAATGCTCCGCCAGAAACTCGGCGTGCTGGCTGACTCACAGGTGCTAAAGTAGCCGCCCCTCAATGGTGTTCTATATGAAAAGAACGGCCGAACTGCTCAGTCCGAAGATGCGAAGCCGAACACCGAGATCCCGGGCGATGATCCCGTAAGCACCGAGGTGGTCCGACCGGCGCTGACTCTCCTCACGCGCAACAAACCGAGATGATCCACTGTCCACTTGTGCATTCAAATCTGCAGACGTGCTCTTTGCTTTCACAACAGCGTAGTTCCTGATCTGCCTCGCTTGATGCTCCATCACCGTCATGGCTGCCGGAAGAGAGGAGTATGATTTCATCGTCGTTGGCGGAGGAACGGCAGGCCTCGTTGTCGCCGCGCGCCTGACTGATGATGAACGCAAATCTGTCCTGGTTATCGAAGCAGGTGCGAACCGAAAAGGCGATGCCAAGATCGACACGCCTGGCATGATGGTCTCGTTGTACGAGGATCCCGACTACGACTGGGCTTTCATGACGGAGCCTCAGGTAAGTCCACTGTCCTTCCGGACGGCCTAGACCATTATCAGGCTAACTTGTGGAGACATCTTTGAACGGGCGTCAAATCGCTTACCCACGTGGACGTGTCCTGGGTGGGTCATCAGCCATGAACTTTGCCGCAATCCTCTACCCTAGCCGGGCCGACTTCAATTCTTGGGCCGAATTGGGAAACGTCGGATGGGATGCGGAGAGTATGGAAGCGTACCTTCTGAAATTCCATACCTTCCACCCTGCATCTGAGGCAACGAAAAAGCAGCTGAAGTTGGAAGACTACATGGAAGAAGGGCTGCAAGGCACGACTGGCCCTCTTCAGGTCACCATTCCCGACGGATATACACGCTTCAATGCGGCCTGGGTGGAAACTTTCCAGGAGCTGGGATTCCACCTTACCGGTGACCCGATTACCGGAGAGAAGCTGGGAGCCTTCACTAACCCGGTTTCCGTCCATCCCACCAACAAGACCCGGGAGTACTCGGCATCTTCCTACCTCAGCGACACAGTGAGCGGAAGGCCAAATCTGCACGTGCTGACAGAGACCGCTGTTGAGAGTATTAAGCTTGAATCTGGACCGGATGGCCCGGCGACTGCGACGGGCGTGCAGGTGTCGACCAAGGATGGACATCGCAAGGTCTTCAGAGTCAAGCCCGAGGGAGAAGTCATCCTTGCAGCAGGTGCAATCAAGTCTCCCCAATTACTCGAGCTCAGCGGAATTGGCAACCCGGAAATACTCAACGAACACGGAGTCTCCGTCGTCGTAGACCTTCCCGGGGTGGGCCAAAACTTGCAGGACCACGTACTGTCATCCATCAGCTATGAGATTGCGGATGACCAGATGTCTGGCGACTGTCTCCGCAACCCTTCTATCCTTCAGACTGTAACTCGGCAATACCAAGTGTCGCGTAGCGGCCCCATGGCAGGCACCCTTCTCTCGTTCGCGTACCTTCCAGCGACGGACGACACAGGCTCACTGAGCCCTGAACAAGTCTCCCAACTCCTCTCCTCTCACTTCGACGAGACGCCCTACCATGCATTCCACTCCAAAGACCCGCAATACGCGCTCCTCCGGTCTCGCCTCGCCAGCCCCACGGGGTCCACCGGAGAATTCATGTTCCTCCCTCTTCAGCTCAACATCAACCCAGCTGAGCCTCAGACGACAACGCAACAGCTCTTCGGCACGGAAGCGCCAGGAAACTACATCACCATCGCCGCCGTGCTGAGCCACACTTTGTCCCGCGGAGAGGTCCACATCGCATCGGCCGACCCCGCCGCCCACCCCCGCATCGACCCCCGTTACCTAAGCCACCCGCTGGACCTGGAACTGCTGGCACGGCAAACGCAGTTCATCGAACAGGTCGCGCGGACGGAGCCGATGCGGACACTGCTCAAGGACGGCGGCAGGACGATCCCTCCAGCGCCGAGCGCTGCCGACCGCATGACGGACTTGGATGCCGCGAAGGAGGTTGCGCGCCAGCGCGCTTGGACGGCGTTCCATCCAGCGGGGACCTGTGCGATGATGCCGGAAGGTTTGGGAGGCGTGGTGGATGCGCGGCTGAGGGTTCATGGGACGAGGGGGTTGAGGGTGGTTGATGCGAGCGTCTTTCCGTTGGAGCCGCTGGGGGACATTCAGGCGACGGTGTAGGCGGTGGCGGAGAAGGCGGCGGACGTTATCAGGGAGGACTGGAAGATCGATGAGCACAAGTAGCTCTTGTTCACGAGAGCTGCACCCAAAAAGACATGCAGTTAAAGAAATCAATTTGGAGAAAATGTGGCAACATCCTTCCAAAGATAAACCGTCATCGTGCGGAGGTCAGCTGACATGGCGAAGATAGTGGACGAGATACCCGGGCTATGGCGGCCAGCCCCACCAAGGGCGCGGATCCTCGGGACCCACTATCCTCCGCGATGGGCTTTGTCAGGCCGAAGGCAACCCCGCCAGGTCAGCCACGGGGGTGGGGTTAGAACAGTAGACATAAATAGTTCATGGTCTTCCTCCATTTTCTTCGTCCGACAATCGCCGCTCAAACAATGGATGGCCACATTGACGTTCTCCTCTACGGCCTTGGAGCGTATGTAGCCCTTTTCATTCCGTGGTTTTTCGACCAATACTTACTGCACTCCCAGCATTGGTTCCTTCTACGCCTTCGTCCTGAGTCGGGCGCCCAAGGTGCGCTTGACCGTTGTGGCGAGATCGAACTACGCGGCAGTAAAAGATAAGGTATCGAGATACAGCCATCTGCACATGCCTTGCAGTTGTGCATGAAGCTGAGTTCTAAAAGGGTTTGACCATCGAAAGCGAGAACCATGGCAACCACGTTGTCCATCCATTTGAAGGTAAGCAAGCCCTTGTGTGAAATATTCGCTGATTCCTCCGAAGTGGTGAAGACTCCGGCAGACCTTCGGAGAACCTTCGATTACGTTGTCTGCACGAACAAAGCAACAGACCAAGACGAGACGGCGAAGGCATTGGTCTTAGCCGTCGATCAAAGCAAAACGACAATCGTCATTATACAGAACGGCGTTGGAAACGAGCCGCCCTTCCGGAATGTCTTTCCGCATTGCAGCATCATAACCTGCGTAGTGCGTCAAACCCGCTTCCAACCCTACAATACAGCAACTGATTGTCCCTAGACTTGGGTCGGGGCGAGACAGCCCAAGCCTGGTTTTGTTACGCACACAAGGTCCGAAGACATGCAGATCGGCCTGTTCGGGGATCAGGCAGCATCTCAATGCGCGAATGACCGAGCGAAGTTGGACCGCTTTGCCGGCTTGCTCAAGCAAGGCGGCACCAAGTTCCAGGTCCTCGAGGACATGCAGATCCAGCGGTGGGAGAAGGTCGTCTGGAACGCTGCGTGGAACTCGCTCACGACGCTCACCATGCTCGACACCAAAACTTGGCTGGATTCCTCTGCGGGCGCGACGCCTCTCACTCGGCGGCTCATGCAAGAGGTGATCGATGTCGCGCGTGCCTGCGGTGTCGGTCTTGACTATTCTCTCATCGACCGCTTGATGGAGAGGATTCTGGCCATGCCAGGCATCGGAAGTAGCATGCAGACAGACTGCAAGAACGGGAAGCCGATGGAGGTGGAGGTCATCCTGGGGTATCCGGTGCAGAAAGCGAAGGAACTGGGAGTGAAGGCCCCCATTATCGAGACTCTATACACCATCTTGCTGGGTGTTGATTTGAGGTTGCGGAACGAGTCAAAGTAGTATCCCGTTGGCGGGATACTCAATGCGGAGGCCTCGAGGAAGGCTACAAACCGATCAGCAATCAGTCTTCGATGCGCCCAACAAGGAAAAAGAGGCACAGAACACCCCCACGTAGCAATCCCCACGCAGCAGGTCTCCATTCTTGTTCCTGCTCTGACCACTCGGTGATGCCACCTTGAAACCGGCGGATGAGGGGTTGGCCAACTCCCCCACACTCCGAACCCTGGTTGTTGCTGACACTCCGGACCCACCTGGACTCCAGTCAGGAAGTTGTGCCCGGAACCGGAGTGCAACTTGCATGGGAAGAGGAGAGACCCCCCACGCTCGGATTTCGGAGCGGAAACCGTTGTGATTGAAGATGCGGACGTTCCACAAAGCCAACCCCCACGAATCATTTCCTACGTTTGAAGAAATGGCATACAGCGTAGATCTTTGAAATGTGACGTGTCGCTCTCCGCACCTCATGCGGAACAGAAGTTACTGCGGCTTGATCTTGCTGCACACCCATGAGCCCGGTTTCCGATGGAAGCGCGGGGCGTGGGGGTCGCCGTGGAGATCTGGTCGAGTCAGAAGTAAACCCGGCAATAATAGCCATGCGACACGTCGCTGCGGGACATTTCCACCCTCTCAAACCATTGCCGAGGTCATGGTCGTCCTGCACTCCGCAGCTTGGGAATGCTTGGGAAGGACATCATTGGGCGATTTGTGAAACACTCGGTTTTCCGCAGGGCAATCATTTCGTCTTGCAGCAATATTCATTGGCATTAACAACGCTGCTGCCATGGGAAATCCGTATATTGAGAGTCTGTTCTCTCTCAAGGGCCGCACGGCTGTTGTCACGGGTGGAACGCGAGGTATCGGAGCAGCAATGGCAGTTGCCCTGGCGGAGGCTGGTGCGGATCTTGTTCTCATACAGGTATGTCTTCCCAGTTAAGTTCTTCTCTATTCTATTGACGCATCATCCGGAAACATAGCGAGACGGAAAGAACACTGCAACGAAGTGCATGATAGAAGAACTTGGAAAGAAAGCGACCATCGTGACCGCAGACTTGTCCTCGGACGAGGAGGTTTCTGGAATTGCGGAACGCGTTCTCTCTCAAAGACACGATGTTGATATTCTGGTGACTTGTGCTGGTATTCAGAGAAGGCACCCGAGTCACATATTTCCCAAGAGCGATTGGGACGAGGTAAGTGAAACAGATCCCCTCTCGACATTGAAGAGGGGAAATGCTAAATCTGGGTGTTCAGGTGTTGCAAGTCAATCTTTCAACCGTGTTTACGCTCTGCAGGGACTTCGGACGCCACATGTTGGCTCGAGGGCCCAATCCGCGAGGCCAACGGGGCAGTATCATCAACGTCGCATCATTGGTGTCGTTCCAAGGTGGTCTTACTGTCCCGGCATATGCGGCAGCGAAAGGTGGAGTGGCGCAGATGACGAAAGCTCTGTCGAACGAGTGGGCATCCAAAGGAGTGAATGTCAATGCCATTGCTCCAGGTTATGTTGCCACGGATATGAATGAAGCCCTCCTGAATGATAAAGAGCGCGCAGCCAGCATCTTGGCGAGGATTCCAGCGGGAAGATGGGGCAGTCCAGATGGTTTCAAAGGTGCGACAGTTTTCTTAGCGAGCGCAGCGAGCCTGTACGTGTCCGGAGAGATTCTCACTGTGGACGGCGGCTGGATGGGCAGGTAGAGAAGACAATTAGATTAGTTTGAAGAAGTATTTACTGCAGCGAAAAGATAAGATCACATAGCTGTCAGTGATATCGCATGGCTATGAAAGAATAGTGGTTACGATGGTGAAAGAAACGAGGGCTCGAAGTTTAAGGGCGTGAAAGCGTCGGGTATGTGCGGCGTTCGGAGGTTCAGCGGTTTTGGAGGGGATGCGCAGCCGTAATCTGCGCCGGGTGGTCTTTCAGCGGGGCAATCCAGAGGTGTTCACATCCGGAGGCCGGCTTTTTGAGCAGCACAGGTTGGGGTAGGGCTCTATAGTATATGCATATGGACTCCAGCTTTATCCCGATGGATGCAGTTTGATAGCCATGTAACTGACTGTGGTTCACCACTCCCTGATTCCCCCGTCAACGCCAAAGAACTCCTTGCACTGCCAGGGCGCAGTCTCCTTTGCGATGGTTCTCACCATCTCTTCGTTGATCTCGATCCCCAGTCCAATTCCCGTTGGAGCCTTGACAAACCCCTCCACAATGTCAAACACACTGGGATCTTTCAAATACGTCAACAGGTCAATGTCGCCAGCCTCGACATTATAATGCATGCCCAGGCTCATCTCCAGAATCGCAAAATTCGGCGTGCTCAATGCCACATGCAAGCTGGCTGCGAAAGCCACAGGTCCAAGCGGGCAATGCGGCGCGATTGCCACGTCATATGCCTCGGCCATCTGGGCGATGCGCTTTGTTTCCGAGATTCCTCCTGCGTGCGCAATGTCCGGCTGCAGAACATCCACGTCTTCGAGGAAAGGCTTCACGTCCCAGCGAGTATACAAGCGCTCCCCAAACGCAATTGGAATGGTCGTGTAGCCGGCGAGTTGCTTGATTGCCTCCAGATGCTCGCAGAGCAAGGGTTCCTCGATGAACAGCGGCTGATATGGTTCAAGAGCTTTGGCAAGCTGTTTTGCCATTGGCTTGTGAAGACGGCCGTGGAAGTCGAGGCCAGCATCGAGGCCGAGAGCTTTGACAGTCTTGAGGCGTTGGACAGTGGCTTCGAGAGCGGAAGGACTGTCCAGCCAGTTGACGTCTTCGGTCGCGTTCATCTTCACACACTTGAGGCCTTGAGCGATTCGTGCTTTGCTGGGATATTTCAGTAGGAAGAAATGTACTTCGAATACAGCGGACGTACGCTGCCACCTCGACATCGGCTGGGCGGTCGCCGCCTATCCAGGCATAAACTTGAACTTTGTTACGCACTTGACCACCCAGTAGCTGCCACACTGGCACCTTGAGCGTACGGCCTGTGTGGTAAATTAGAAGCAGTCCCACTGACAAGATAGTCGGGCGCACCCTTCAGATCCCATAGTGCAATATCAATGCCGGAAAGTGCAGACATGAAAACCGGGCCTCCACGGTAGAAACCGTGTCTCCAGAACTTCTGCCAGATGTTTTCGATATCACTACAATGTTATCAGTGAACTTGAATAACGCACACGGTCGATGCTGCCGTTGTCAAACCTTGCTTCCATGCCAATGAGTCTAACAATCATCTCATCCAGAGCACCCTCAACCGCAAGATCGTGTCCTTCCAACGTTGCTTCCCCCCACCCGTACTCCCCACTTTCGTCCGTGATCTTGACCATTAGCCATCGCGGCTTGACACGGAAGTATTCAACAGTCTTTATCTTCGCCATGGTACGGGGCCTCGATTGATAGAGCAATTGATTCAATGGTATGAGATGGTAAGGTGTCGTAGTGATTGGGTGGTCAGCAGCCGTGAGAGACAGGAAGATGAAGGCGGGGTACCAGCAACAGCGGAGCCGTCACAGCAACGCGCGTGGGGGCCTCTGGGGTGGCTGCTGCGGGGGATGACGGCGTGGGGGTTGCCCACTTGCTGCCCTGACTTCCCCACAGCACTGTCGTGACAATCCAGTATTCCCACCAATGTTCGCGCACGATGTGGGGTGGGATTGTTACGTGTGGAGGAAGTGGGGACCCCCACGTTGGACGTCATCAGTTCGTGAAATGGAACATGGAAATGCGGAGTGCCGAACGGTCAGTGTTAGCACGAGCATGCAATGCGGGATACAGTTCTGTGAAAGGAAAGTTGACGCGAGGAAAGCAACGGGGCTTTCTACGACCCGCCTTTTTCTTGGAATGTAGGCGGCCGCACCTTTCCATCTTCCGTTCGGAATGTACAACGTAACAGCATGTACGTGAACTAGAGACATATTTGATGATTGGTTGTCTCTCTTAGCCTATTGGAGAGAGGTTCTACTGGCCTCGAATGACGAAATTTGCACTTGAAAAACAGCACTGCAGAGTGTTGCATCATATGAACTGAAGCGTGCTGGATGCTTGGCCGCCTCTGCAGAGGTCGCAGAAAACCCGAAGTTATGCAGAAAAATATATTGAGGATGATTTCAAGGCTGATAATATTCAGCACGGCAAAAGGACCAAAGTTTCCCGAGAATCCGACGCTCATGCCCGCCCGTTCCCGCCAGCTGTGTCTTCCACGCACTCTACATGGGTCGTGCCGTCTTTATCTTTCTCCAAATTTCTCTCTTGATGCGCAGGCTTCCCCTCTGCAGTAACCTCGTCTCCAAATGCCGCTGCAACCTGCTCCAGTGTCATCAGATTCGTCTCGGGTAGGAAAAGATAGTAGATCGTTCCAGCAAAGATATTGCATCCGATGAACACGAAGTAGAATTTCCACGCAATCTTGTCGAAGGCAACACTGGCCGAGTAGCTGAGCCAGATAGCAGTGACGGCTTGTGTAAAGACTGCGAACCCATTGCCGCGAGCTCGTAGATGCAGCGGGAAGATCTCCGCTACCAGGACCCAATTAACTGTGTTGAAGAAGTAGGAGTAGAAGAAGGCGAATAGAAAAATGAATGCAACTCCTGCACGCGAGCCGGAAAGATTGTGTGAGTCTGGATAGAATTTACTCAGAGCAGTCAGGATGCAAAGACATGCGGTGAGGACGGCTGAGCCAGTGCCTGTTTGTGGTATCGTTAGGTCAAATGCGGCATGAATGAGGTGAGAAACACTTACAAACTGTCCGTTTCCGTGGCCAATTGTCTGATAAAGTGAACAGGCTCAGAATCTGCCCGATCACAGCCATGAAACCGTACAAGCCAGAGATGAGCAGGACTGTCTTCCCCTCGAACCCCAGTGCGTTGTACATAACACTTTGGTAGTTTTGAATGATGTTGGATCCGGAAAGCTTGGTCATGTTGACAATGAGACAGCCCAAGAGCGTCCTACGAATATATCGTCTCGTAAAAAGGTCGCGGTAGCTGCTCTTGCTGCGCATCTCGTATTCAAAGGCAATTTGTCCCTGCATAGAGGTGTACTCGGACATTATCCACTCTTCGCCGCGGTGGACATGGAGATAGCGGAGGACTTTCAAGGCATCCTCGTGGCGCTCACGTTGAATCACTTTTGTTGGGGTGATGGTCAGCTCAAATCCTCCGAGTACTGAAGGGTCGAGAAGGGGAAATTCTTACGCCAGCGGGGGGAGTATGGTAATATAAGAGTCAGACCCATCAGCAACATGGCAGGAGGAGCCTGTGTCGCTAGCGGCACGCGCCATTGAATATCTCCCTTTGCGAAACTGCCTGCGTAGCCGATCCAGTTGGCAAGAAAGAACCCAAGTGTGTTCATAAGGCCTTTCAAGCCAACTAAGAAAGCCCGGTTTTCCGGTGGCGACACCTCCGACAGGTAGACAGGTGCGATAGAGTATACCATGCCCGTGGAGAAGCCAGACAGTGCGCGGCCCACAATCATCATGGCCGGGTTCATGGCAGCTGCCTGAACGACAGCCCCGATGACACTGACGGTTGAGCCCATTAGTAGACTCCAGCGCCGGCTGAGGCCGTCCATACTCCAGGAAGCAACTGCACTGCCAAGTGCACTGCCAGCATAATAGCCGGATACAATGCCACCATTGACGGAAGAGTTGACAGTAATAGCCCCATACATGTAGCGCTTGAAAGAGGCTTGAGCAATTGTGGTGGCAATAATGCCAGTATCGAGGCCGTAAAGCATCCTAAAGACCATCAGGACGTTATATCTGAGATTATAGGCACGGTTGGGTACTAACCCAGCCATACTGATTGCCAGTGCAATCATTATCGATCGGAAGGAGTTGCCATGGTGGCCTCTTCTTGCCCGTTGGGCCATGATTGAAGGAGACGATGAAAGAGCTTGCGAGGAACAGTAGGTAATATGCTCTAAAGGAAGGCATCGAATGGCGGGCCCTTCTTATACGCCGCCATTCACTAGTCTACAGAAAATTAACGAATCGTGTCGGACAGCAAGGCTTTCACAGACTTCCTGTCAGCATCAGTAAGACCCCTCCTTCATGTTCATCAGGAAACAAGATAGGCAGTGCATCACACCGACTAGACCAGGTTCTCCGCACCTTTCCCCGGTCGTGCGCTCAGTTTCCCCCGCGCGTGGATCCCACGCGGAGACCCCGCGCATTTCTTATTTCCGCACCAACCAGCGCAAGAAGCGCCGGTTGGGAACCGCCCCCGCATGCCTACTCCGCCGGTCAAGGTGGTCGGAAAAGAAACCGCAAAGCTTGTTCGCACCACTACCGCGGCTTGACCATTTCGTCCTCGTATATTACTGACCCAACCCTCCCATCGAAGGTGAGCAGCCTCATCTTCATCCACCATGCCGACCACTACTACAGTGACGAACACAGCCAAGAGGGTGGCTACATGTTACACCATCGACGATCTCATCAAAGGGCGCGCCGAAAGGCCGGATAATCCTGTGCTTGTGGCATATCCCGTGACAGATATCGATGACTTCGAAGAGCACACGTCCACGGACTTGGATCGATATGCTGATGCGGCCGCTGAAAAGTACAGGAGTCTCGGCCTAGCGCAGGCGGTACGTCTTGATCGCAGGGCAGAACCGGGAGAAGTTTTTTTTGTTGACTGGCGATGCAGAACCCGGAGGAATCAGACGCTCCTGTTGTCGCGCTGCTCGCACCCTCGAGTTTTGAAGTGATTGTCAGCATCCTCGCCGTCAGCCGTCTCGGCTGGGCACTCCTATTTCTATCCACCCGGCTCACCGCTCACGCCCACGCGCGGCTCCTCCGAATGGCCGGCTGTAACACAATCATCGCAGCTCCACAGCACCAGGCCATGGTGTCTCAAATCGGCCGCGAGCTCACTGAATCATCCGCCTCGCCCTTGAAAGCCGTTTCAATCATCACGCGCGCCGACTACCGAGCATCTGCGACATCCGTCCCAATTAGCCAAATTTCTCCACATGCTGCCGCGCTCCAAGCCAGCAAGACGGCGTGGATCATCCATTCAAGCGGCAGCACCGGCTTCCCCAAACCCATCTTCCTCTCCCACCGCGCGCTGCTCGCAAACTTCGAACGAGGTCTGGGTCTCCGCGCTTTCTGCGCGTCGCCGCTGTTCCATTCACACGGCTTGATGGAGCTCTTCCGGTGCATATACCGCGGTGCACCCATGTACATGGCTAACCACGCGCGCCCGGTGACGCGGGTCAACCTGGTGCGAGCCATGAAGGTGGCGAACCCTGAGTTAATCACCGCAGTGCCTTTCGTGCTAGGTCTGCTGGCGGAGGGGCAGGACGGGGTGGCCGAGCTGGCGCGCGCGAAGGTGGTAATGTTTGCGGGGAGTGCGTGTCCGGATGCAGTCGGGGACAGGCTAGTTGGAGCGGGTGTCAATTTGGTGGCGAACTACGGGTCGTGGGTGCTCCCCTTTGCTTTTCATCCCCTTCTCCATGCCGCAATTAATCCACGCTTCGTGCCGCTCACGCATACCTCTGCAGATCCGAAACCGGCGCAATCATGTCCTCGCTCCGACCAAACGGCGACACCGACTGGTCTTACCTCCGCATGGCCGACCACATCGCCCCGCACGTCCTGATGGACGAAATCTCCCCGGGAGTCTTCGAGTGCGTTGCACTCGAGTCCCTCTCTTCCCGCGGCCCGACCAACTGCGACGACCCGCCCAATTCGTTCCGCACCCGGGACCTCTTCACCCGCCACCCGGACCCCGCCAGGCCAAACTGGTGGAAGTACCTGACCAGACTCGACGACAGGCTTACCCTCGTGAACGGCGAGAAGGTGCTCCCGCTGCCGATCGAGGGCCGCGTCAGGCAGAGCCCGCATGTGGCGGAGGCGGTGGTGTTCGGCGCCGGGCACGCAGTGCCGGGAATGCTGGTATTCCGCGCGCTGGAAGAGCCGCGCGCGTTGGTGATGCAGGACGAGGAGTTTGTTGACGCTATTTGGGACGCGATCGAGGACGCGAATCGGGGCGCTGAGTCGTTCTCGCGGATCCCGAGGGAGCTCGTCGTGCCGATGCCGGCGAGGACGGAGTGGCCGAGAACTGACAAGGGAACTGCTGTGAGGCAGCAGGTGTATGAGGTATTCAAAGAGGCCATCGATGAAGCGTATTCGAGGTTTGAGCAGATAGACCAGGATGCGGATAGCGACAACCCTCTGCTGAGCCTTAGCGTATCCGAGCTAGAAAAGTGGCTGCTGGAGAGGCTTCGCGTGGACCTTGGCGCTCAGCTCCAAAGCACAGAAGCAGATATCTTTGCGGCTGGCGTGGACAGCTTGCAGACTATGCGCATGTGGAGCCTTATACGAAAGACACTCGATTTGGGAACACGGCGCGAGAACCTCAGTCAGAACGTGGTTTACGAGAAGGGGAACGTCAAGGTCTTGGCCAAGCACCTCTACGGGTTGCGGACAGGCGAAGAGGTGGAGCAGAGTGATGAGGAAGAGCTGTTGGCCATGCAGGAGCTTGTAGAGAAATACTCCATCTTCGAGGAACACGTTCCAGGAGACGCCTTGAAGCCAGAGGGAGAGGTTGTGGTAAGTATTCGAGTATACGTTGAAAGATTTTCCTGCTGACTCCACTGCGCTAAGCTGCTGACTGGAGCAACCGGCGGCCTGGGTTCCCATATCCTCTCGACCCTGCTGGCGCGCCCCGACGTCACGAAAGTATATACTCTCGCCCGCGCACAGAGCTCTGAAGCTGCTAGGGAACGCATCTTCTCTGCTCTAGCCTCTCGAGATATTTCTCCCGAGCCATCCTACCTTTCCAAGCTCACTGTAGTTCCCTCCTCAGACCTGAGTCCCTCGAATCTCGGTCTCTCGAATGAGCTCCACCAGACTCTTCTCACGAGCCTGACATGCGTTTTGCACGCGGCCTGGCCTGTTAACTTCACCTTGCCGGTAAGAGCGTTTGAACCGCACATTGCAGGACTGCACAACCTGCTCCAGCTCTGTCTCCGGGTCAAAGCTCCGCGGCCCGCTGCCCTCTACTTCGCCAGCAGCGTATCGGCAACGGGAGGGTTCGCAACACTTCGCCAAGCGTCAGACAATCCCAGCTCTATCAACAACAAGGTTATAGTCCCAGAGGAGGTGCCTCAGCCTCTCGCAGCCGCGCAGAAAATGGGATATGGGAGGAGCAAGTTGGTGTGCGAGAAGGTTATCCAGGCCGCGGCCGAGCAGACGGGAATGCGGGCGTGCGTACTCCGAATTGGGCAGCTTGTTGGTGATCTGTGGGGCGTCGGTGATTGGAATTCGACGGAAGCTATACCGTTGCTCGTTCGAGGAGCCTGGAGCACGGGTGTGCTGCCGGCGCTGGATGAGGTGAGTTTCCGCGTTTCCGTGAAGCTGCGTGAGAGCTGACTATGCCTCTTTTCAACCTCAGACCCCGTCCTGGTTGCCCATTGATGTGGCTGCGGCGGCAATTCTGGACATAGCCCTGCCGCTGGGAGAGCCAAGGATGGGTGATGAAACGGAGGGAACGGCGAGTGTGTATCACATCCTCAACCCGAACACATTCCACTGGACACGCGACTTCATTCCGGCCCTTAGACGGACCGGGCTTCTACCACCTTTTGACATTTCTTCACCGTCCGAGTGGCTTTCCAAGCTGCGTGATAGTGATCATGATGTCGAAAAAAACCCGAGTCGTAAACTACTTGGATTCTGGGAGGGGAAGTACGGAGGTTCAAACCAGGGCAAGAGGGGATTGAGTTTTGACACCACGCGGACTATAGAGAAGGCACCACGGCTGAGAGGCGTGCTCATGGTTGACGTGCTCCAGAACGAAGGCTGGGCGGAGAGGGTTGTGCGGAGATGGGTAGAGTTGGCAGGTGTAACAGCAGCTACAACTTTAGCCGACGACACACAACCAAACAAAGTAGCTACATAGCGCTTGCGTTGAAATCAAGAGCTCAATAAGTGCTGCAGTATCATAATGCTGAGGAAAGACCGCGGTCCATCATACCAGCGAATGACGCCGAAGTATTGGTCGGTTGGGTCGAGACATCGCAAAGAGTGTTGCTAACGTTGCGCCCGGAGACGCAAGGAAAACTTATATTTCTCAATGACAAGAGAATCACGACGGCGTGAAGCAAACCGGTTGTGAAGAGAATAGAGTGGACGCCAACACCTCTTAGTCATACTGTGACGTGTGTGTCTCAGCGGCTCCTCAGGTTGCCTTTTTGCATGACTACGAGTGCCAACACTTTCTACCAAGTTATCTTGGCGTCTCATTAGACGTAAATTTCGAAGGCAGCTCGGAATCATGACACATAATGCGAAACAAGAATTCGCCGGCGCACCCACCATGTGAGTCGCCGACTCTGGAGTATTGAAAACGACAAGAACAGGCAGCAGGCGGAGGTACGAATTTTTTTTAATCGTCATGAAAGACCACGACCACCGATCTACAATGAGGTACCGTGGGAGCGATCGCACATTTTCGTAATACATCCCTGTATTTTTGCCTAATCTGGGGTTATACTACTACAAAAAGCATGCTGCGACGAGGTGTCAGGTCTGGGATCCCTGCTCTTGGCATATCCAAAGAAGGAGTCCAGAAGGGCGTTTCTCCCGTGTCAGACTTATGTGCAGCTCAGGTATAAAGACCCAGCAGTACCATACTCGAATGGCTGAGTGTATATCCTCCTGTACTGTCAACCTGCTGTCTCATCGGAATTGGTCGATACTCGATTATCCAAGAAGCCTTATCAAACGCACTGAATCGATCCCACAATGCGCTTCGCCACAGCTCTCATCTGCACCATCGGCCTCATCGCTGGTGGCGCACTTGCAGGTAAGCAAACATGACCTGCACACCAGAGAACGTTTTTCCCAGCTAAATTTTCACGTTGCAGCGCCTGCACCTCAAGTATCCTTCGAAGACCTTGCCGCCGTTGCCGAAAACGCCCAGAATGATGAAAGCAACGATGGTAACCCAGCTGCGTTCGATGGTCAGCCGTGTACAGATGGCCAATTCGATGGAACTTGCCGAGAAGACGGCAGGTGCGGGTTGGAGCTCCCACCAAATGAGCTGTCTTTCCAAGAGATTGACGGCCAGTGCGGCCTCTGAATGACGGATGGTCCATCAAGACCATACGGAGACCTCTTTCCAGATATTTTCAGACCTAAATGAACACGAAAATCAAATTCCAAATGGCAGACAGGAAAGGCTGCGACATGATTGATTCACACTCGAGATGGATGAATATGGCGAAGTCCAGGCATGAATCAACTCCCTCTGTGAGAAGACAAATAGCAGCCAAGCAACAGCTTTCACGGCCAAACTAAGTAATGAGAAGAGAATAATGGTAGTACGTTTGGTGGCTTTCAGATTAGGGTGATACTTAGTCATCAACATCTCTTTTACTCATAAAGGAGAGGTAGATCCCTTCCCAAGTTAAGCTCCGCCTCGTCGAAGGAAAGAAGGTTTTGCCGGTTCGAAATCTTCCAAAGATGCTGGTCTACGCTGCAGAGTCGCTCATGGGCGCGTCGAGGAAGTGGGTACTTGGGAACAACTTTCCGTTCATTGATGGCTTATTCATTGTCTCTAAGACTCGATTAGACTTTTTGAAGAGAAATTACTACAGATAGCTCTATTTTCGCTCTTCAAAAGCTAGCGTTGACTCCACAATTGTTATGCTGTATTTGCTTTCGGCGGGAAAAAGTAAGCTCTCCTCCAGAGGAGCTACCTAGAGGTCATGCAAGCAATACCAGCAATTACCAGGGGCGGCCAATCCTTCCCGCCGTCGCTGTGGCATTAAAATCTCAAAACATATTTGGCTCCATTATAATATAATGAAGCTATCTAAGGAGCCTTGAATTGAAGGGAAGTCAGCGCCGGATTTGGCTTTAATGTCGTCATTGTCTTTTGCTTCGCAGTCTAAGCGGTGACTAACTACTTAGCAGTTTATGTTGTGCTTTTCCACTAACCAATCCTTTGCAGACTCGAAGTCCACCCGCCTACCCGCAGCAAAAACCTTGGAGGTCGGAGGGATTTACGAATACGCCACGGCGTCCTTGGAGCCGCATCGCCGCCCGGGACGCCAAAGCCTACACAGTAAGTGCTTGTCAGAAAGTTCTGAAACCGAGGAAGCGCCTAGCTCTTTGGTGGCGCTGGATGTCGCCGTTCGGGGCCCTTTGGTGGCTTGGTGCACGTGGGTCACGGTGTTCCTTCGCGGCCTGTGCTGCAAACCAGTCATAATACTATCTAGAGCTCCAGGCAATGCAACAGGCTGTAGAGCTGATACAAGGGACGTGGTCGACCGCGATGGTGACTGAATACCCCGAAGCAGCTGAGGTAAAACACGCCATCTACAGCGACAGCAAGACTGCCCTTCGTCTCCTCCGTAGGCCACGACAGGGGCCACGTCAAGAGATTATCGGAAGCATCCTCCGCTTATTGGACCAGATCAGATGCAACAGGGGGCCACCCGTCGAGTTTAGATGGGTGCCAGCGCATGAAGGGATAGCAGGCAATGAGAAGGCGCACAGCTTGGCACTGCAAGCTACAGAGAGCAACCAGGAGCCTCCTCTAAGCAGACTGCTACGGTCGTCAACCATGGCCCGGTGCAAGGAAATCACCTCGAGACAGTGGAGGAAGACGTTAGAAGCATCCAAGGTCGGCATGTCCATCCGCAAGCTTGACCGCGCGTTGGCGCACTTTCACACCAAGAAGCTCTATGACCAGCTAAACTGCAAAGAAGCAGGGGCAATTGCGCAGCTAAGGACGTCGAAAGCGAGCCTGAATGAGCCATTATACAAAATCAAACGAGTAGATGCACCTACGTGCGGGTGCGGAGCCGAGAGGGAAACCGTGAGGCACTTCCTACTGGAATGCCCACGCTGGATGGATCTCCGGATTAAACTGCAAATCGACCTGGGAAGTTGATTCGGAGATCTCGCGTTCATGCTAGGCGGATGGTCGGGCACTAAAAGGCCCGATGGTAGGTATGGGGATGGCCCACCGGAGAAGTGGCGGGCAGACGTGCGCGCAGTCAAAGCAACGGCGGCATTTGCTCTGGCCACGGGAAGACTGATCGCAACCAAAGACTGAGAGCTCAATCCTTCTTAAGGCAAATTAACTCCTTCTCCAGCCAGCCGTCACGCCGCTACAGGGACTGACAGCACTCGGGAAGTGGTCTCGAAGGGGATGGCATGAGGGGTACATGGAAGGTAGCTCTATTTTCACATTTCCTTCGTTTTTCCTTGCGTTTTGTTTAAGTATTATCTGTTTGTGCTTTTGTTAGCCTATCTTCAAATTGTCGAACAAGAGGGAGGAATGGTTTCTTTGCATTCAGCGTGCTGGGCTTTGAATGAACCGGGATCCTAATGTAGATTAGCGTCGATTAGCGTTACTTGTCCCTATGGTCTTCTGAGGCCGACGGGTGTATGAATCATCATCATCATCATCATAATACTATCTCGCATTGCTTGTGGTCTTGTCTCCCTAGAGAATTGGTAAACCGCATGAATCAGCACCATGAAATGCGCAAAGAGCTTTGAGACTGGTGTTACCGACTCGAATTGGCCCATACTAAATACGCTGTCCTTCTTGCTAAGAGCGCATGTGCCGCATCTGAAGACGATAATCAATCTCGCATTGACGCAATAAGTAGAGAAGTTTCTAGTTCTCTGTCACCCCCCTGAAAAATGCATCCCCTCACCCTGAGCGTTGATCACTTGGAGGTGTGAAGCAATCATATAAAAAAGCCCGGACCAGGAGCGCCACGAGCTCGGAGACTTTTGCGACCTCTGGAGATAAGCGGACGAATGGAGATCTGGTTCTGCTAGCAATTGGCCTATGTAGAGTTGCCACGCGACACTGTGAGTCCTCCGGGCCGACCCGAGCGCGCGTATTTTACGGGCTTTGCCGAGCTATCTTCAGCTTGTAGTAACGACTCAGCGCTATTCCGCATCAGCCGGTCTCCGTGGGCTACACCGCAGTCTTATCCCAGTTGGCCAAAGCCATGAGCGGTGAAAACGCTTACGTACTAAGCCAAGTTATTCGAGGATGATACGTGGCGTGATTTGAGCGTAGCGTTGCGCCACGTAAAGACTAACGCGCACTCCTTAAAGAGAAGTAAAAAGTCCTCAAGTTGCTGTGCGACAGCCTCCCGCTTTTATAATTGGACCAGTTCTGATCCTAAAAACTAAAATGTAAGGAAAATGCCTGAATCAAGCACTTAAAAATAGTGTTCTGTAATACGCGCCCCACTGCATCATTTATTTCATATCTTAAGTATCGTGTTATTCTTGTTCCGCTCTTTTCTCACGTCTTGCTGCAGTATACTACGTTCGAGTCTGTCGCAAGCCACCGCCCAGGATGATGTTTCCAAGCGTCGGTCCCTCGATCATCCCAACGCCGAAAGATGCCGGGCTCGACTTCGCAACACCCATTCTAAACAAAACGAAGGTTCTCTCACAGTACCGAAAGGCCAACAAAAGGCTGTTCATGTTCGATTACGATGGCACTTTGACATCAATAGTCGAGGATCCCCAGGCAGCACTCCCATCGGATCGGCTGATCACCACAATCAAGGAACTTGCTTCGGACCCATCAAATGCTGTCTGGATCATCAGCGGCCGTGACCAAGCATTCCTCGAACAGTGTCTGGGCCATATCAGCGAGTTGGGTCTTAGTGCTGAGCATGGAAGCTTCATTCGTCGCCCGAAGAGCGATTCATGGGACGACCTGACGGCAAAGATGGACAAGAGTTGGCAGTCGATTGTTATGCAGCTGTTCCAAGACTTCACTCAAAGCACTCCTGGTAAGCATTGATGCCACCATGTAACGTATATCGAAAGGCTGATGGCGTGTCTAGGATCCTTCACCGAACGGAAAAAGGTCGCTATCACCTGGCACTGGAGACAAGCCGATCCTGAAGATGGCGCTAGAAAAGCCAGAGAGTGCTACGAGCACCTCAGGGCCACCGTGGCCAAAGAACGCGAAGTTGATATCATAGAGGGTAAGGCCAATGTCGAGGTTCGTCCGCTTTTTGTGAATAAGGGTGAGATCACGAAGCGCCTCGTGGCCGAGTACGGCGATAGTCTTCCCGAGTTCATTCTCTGCTCCGGAGACGATGGTCCGGACGAAGGTATTTATACGCATCGACTTGGATCCCTGTACAAGCTAACAGAATGCATAGACATGTTTGATGCCCTCCGTCGTTCTGTGGTGCCTAAGCATCACGTCTTCTCTGTTCTTGTTGGCCCCAGCTCCAAACAAACGTTGGCATCTTGGCATCTTCCAGACCCGGTAGACGTCGTTTCGTGCCTTGAGCTTCTCAATACATCTGCTAGTCCTGTTCTGGTTGCAGCTTGAGATAGTAGCATTAACGACGATGCCACTGCAAAAGATAGGAAGATTGATGTACGGCTGCTTCGCCCTAGCCCGGAGCAATAAGAGATTCGGGATTATTCAAACACTGAAACGTGGCTCTGAGACTACGTAATGCTGCCACGATAGTAATATCTGCAGACTGCTTATACTTGTAGGATAGATACAATCTCTTTATTCCCGTTAGCTTCTGCAAGCTCCTGTGTCGTGTTTTCCCTCTCATCCTTCAGTTGACGGTCCGCTCCGTTCTCCGAGAAGTACCTAACGAAATCTACGTGCCGTCATCTCGCTGGGGGATGAAAACGAGTCCCGATATCTCTTCCGCTCCCTCGCACCATTCCTTTTCAGGATCAGGCATCTTGCTGATATAACCCTGGGCTTCGTCGACAAAAATCCTCAGCATGTCGAGCCTCCCTTTGATTGCAGCTCCTAGCGGCGTATTGTACATTGGAGAGGTTTGTTGATGGAATGCTGCAAGGCAAGATGGAGACGTAGAGTAGTGGACTATGCAACCGCAACGAGTCGGACTTAGATGCCAAGATTGCGTTGTGAAGTCTGCGCGAGACAGCCAGGCAGCATCATTGAGAGCTGGTGGCATAGCCAGCCAACGGCGAAATTATTGGAGTTGCCTTGTTGGGTTTGATCTGTTTACCCATCAGGTAGTCTCGTCCGCGCCGAACGAGCCAACCACTACTCTAGAAAGGCGCCAGCTGGGCACGACGATCGTCTCGGTGGACCCGCGGCGTTCGCCACGACCGGAGATCCCGCGATCCTTTCGGTCCCAGAAAACATTTTGGGCTAGGTAAGTCCACCTCGGGTCGATCGCCCTTGAGAATGTAGTGGGCGGCGCTAGTGTTACCACGGTAGATGGGGTAATAGCGGGAGCGCATGGTGGAACAACCAGAACCAGCCACCCAGCGTCCAAGCCGCCAGTAGAGGGTAAGCTAAGTAGCTTAGAACGACGATGGAGCGGAGGAGAATCGTCATCACTAGATTCATAGTGGAGATACCAACGACATTTCAAAAATAGGAAATTGAAATATGCTACCACAAAGAAGGGAAGATTTATGCAAGAGAAGAATTCAGAAGCTGCTCTGATAGGCGAACGTTGTTTCTTTTCAATTGCATTATGAGACTCCGTGCTCCTGGACGCCGGGAGAACACACGGTTGCGCTGGCGAAGTGTAGGACAGGTCTGTAAGCCCTCTGAGTCGGGTCGCTCCGCCTGATGAGTGATGACTCGGTGGTTTTGACTTCGTATCTCTCTCAACCTTACATGATCTCAGGTGCTGAGCTGTGCATCCTGACAATTTCAGCCCGAAGGTTTAATGTTCATTCGAGGAAATAACATGCACTCCGCATCCAATGCTAGAGCTAAAAGACTACAAGGTGGATACGAATTGTGACTACTGTAAACGGCCAGATAGGGCACCGACAAAAAAAGCAGTCCTCAGACATGTAATTTTGCAGAGTTCTACTAGCCTAGGCGTTTCGTTTTTGCCTGGAAAGGCAATAAGTACTGAGGGTGAGCATCGATTTGAACGTCATTATTCATGAAAACCCAGGCTTCGCGAATCAGAGTGTGGTGACGACCCACTCGGACGGCGGTGGAACACTGTGTTCAACGTCTTCGTCAGCGCTGAATCTGGAATTAGGTCTCGATCTAGTGGTTCGATTGCTGTTGATGTGTAATTCTATGGCCTCGGCTGCCACGCTGGGCAACGGCTTCGAGGCCCATGGCCGAGATTCCGCCATGTCTCACAACATGACGTTCGCGAATAACAAAGCTCTGCCACTCGCTTCTTTTACAATCCTTTTTTACAAAAATGTACTGGACGCCTTGCTCCTGCCAAATTGTTTCTTTGTGGACGTCCGCGGGCTATTGAATCGAAATATTGAAGGCGTTTGGGGCTTTTGAGCTGAATGGCCTTTTGATAGTCGTCTTCACTGAGGCTGCGACCTATATAAGTAGCGTGCACATTGTCTGAGCTGGTGGAATTACAGACACACAATCATTGAGCTTCCATTGCATCAACTCATCGCTCGCCTTTTAATCATGCTCTTCACTCTCATTCTGGCTACTGCCGGAGTCACGGCTGGTGCAGCCGTCAATGCTCCCCAGATCACCAACGCTCCGAGCGCCGCTGAACTCCGCAGGCGGGCCGACATTCCGGATTCTTCTTACCTGTCTGCTGCCTCGTCTATGTGTGCAATGAATGACTGGGACTGCTGTTCTTTGGCGACTGGTCCTACTAAGGAGCACTGAACACCCTAAAACCGCATACCCACATAAACAGCTTCATTTCACTTACTAGAGCCCTTACAGGCACCAGTTAGTACACTGCCATAAGCCAACGGCTTGCATGCAGAATGAATAAATCAATCAATCAATCAATCCTATTCCTGTCCCAACACCTGATACGGCGAGCTCTTTTATTGCCAATTCCCCCTTTGCCAGCCTGGCCACCAACGCACCGACTCCGACAGGCTATACCAACTCATTCACCAATGCAGACGGAAGCATCCAGCAGACTTTCGGATACCGTGGATTCACCCAGCTAAGCAGCTATGATCCAAACCAGTGTGCTGCGTTTTGCGACCAAGATGATCTCTGCCGCGGATTCAATATCTACATTGAGCGCGACCCTGTTCTTCGTCCTGCTTACAGCGTCTGCAGTGATCCCCCATCCACGGGGACCATCGGGTGCACACGCTGGGGCTACCCAATCAACGTGGCTAATGCAACCAACGAGGGGTCCTGGCAAGCGAGCTTCAGAGTCGCAGTGACTGCTTCCAACGGATACAACAAAAGCCAGAACATCTCTGAAAAGGTTCTTCCAAACTTCACAGGTCCGGTATTTGTCAACAACGCAGCGATTCAAGACGGAAGCTACTACCAGTTCGTTGATCACAATGACCAATCGGCTTTTGATCCCGCCGTATGCGCTGCGGACTGCCAGGAGAACACAGCATACAACAAACTACATTCTGGCGGTAGCACGTATACGGCTTGCGTGAGTCACCTGCTTACTGCTCCGAGATGTTGAGCTAACACACTTTAGAACACATTCAATGCATACATCCCCCTCAAGAACGGTGTTGCTCAAGGCACTCGTTGCGTGCTGTTCAGCGAAATTGTAGGTTTCTATCTAAGGCCTCCGGTTGGTACTTAAGCTGACGTGGTTAGGTCACCAACATAGACCAGAAGGCCACAAACACTGGTGAAACACGAGACAACGATATATTTTCCATTGCGGGATCCTGTGTCTACACGCTGACGTCCCCCGACAATGGCGAGCCTTGAGACATGGTCGGAATTGGTGGTCATGTGCAGTCTGTTACGGCGCAGCCTACACAGAACCTGGGTAAGGAGGATAAGAAGGACAAGCGGGGCGCCTACGCGCCCGCGAAGAAAATCCACCGGCAGTGAGTCACGTGACCCCCGGTTCAACTGTTCAAAGCCTTGGCACTGTGAACTCTTGAACTGACGAAGTTCAGACGTTCAACCCCTTGGCGAAATGAACCCATGAACCATAGATTGTCATAGCTTTCCCACAGTATATAAGCACACTCACTTAGCTAGATACTTGACCCTTCGTGGTCAACTTCGATAATCAATCTACACCATTGATTAGTAACACGGCCTTCGCACGCAGTGCTCAGTCACGTGTATTTGTCTATACTTGTTCTCAACCCCTACCTTGTACCCACTCAAGGTAAACCCTACACGGCTTACCACCCTCTTTGGTGTTTGGATCCTTAGAGGCAGAGGCCCGCCGTTACACAGTCCAGGACTGAGATGTTTCCTTGCGCTTCCACAAATTTAACCACGCGCTTGCTATCTACTCTTTACATCGATCCTCATCTTTCAATGGGGTTTTATTGCATCTTGCTTTTATCACCGAGAACCTCGGATGGCCACAATCATTCCTCGAGAGATGGTTTATGTTGGACAGTCATAAATATGGAGATGAATTCTTGACCAGTACGCCGTGTCCTTATATGTGTGGTGAGATGGAAGCTCGGCCGCGGGAGACGGCAGGAACCCGTCAGCCCTGTAGGATGAACTACGATCTTCTTTTAGAACAGCCCCACGTGTTCGATTTTGATTCGCTCGGCTTATCCAAATGTACCTCACACCTCCACATAGCAAAAACACAAACTTCTCTCCCCAAGTTGCATCTCCCGCCCTTGCCCTCATCCCCCTCGCAAAAACACTGTCGAAGGCTACCGCGATGTCTTGCAGAACTTGCGACCTCATTTCGAGCTCATTCCTCGGCTGCAATGACGACAAGACAGAGTTTGACCTAGGTTCAGTCGACGAGGTCTGCAACAAAGCCGCGGTCTGCTCGTCGTGTCGGCAGATCATGGATGTTTACGACAAATCTCGCGTCGACAAATATGCAAATGATGGTCTGCAAATTGGCATAGACAGACACAAGAAAAGGCTCACAATGAATGTTTACCGCGAAGGCAGGACAAATTTCGAGTGGTTCAAAAACTTGCGTACTGTGGGCAACCAAGCCTGTGACTTTCAGCAGCTAAGCAGTCCGCAAATCGATGTAACGCGGCTTCGGAGATGGTTGGATATCTGCGATGAGTCCCATCATGGCCGATGCAATAACCTTCCGACTTGGCAAACAGTGGACTCGTTGAAAGAGCTGCTGCTCATTGACACCGAGCAAGGATGCTTGGTGCAACGTCCGGGCTCGACAAAGTACTTTGCCTTGTCGTATCTTTGGGGCTACATCCCGGACATCCTCGAAACCAGAATCTCCAATACAGAAGACTTGAAAAAAAAGGGTGCCTTCACTGCCAAAGATTCTGCCTTCAAGATCCCTCGTGTGACGGTCTAGACCGTTAAGTGCCTTGGAAGATCCCTGCGGCGATGAGTTAACAATTATGAGTCAACACCTAATGACTCAAAGGGCGCACGGATCAACTACTTCGGTATATAATACCTTCCTACGCTTATTATTTCCTTTCTCCTTAGCTTAGTCTTCTTGTAGAAGTATGCCAATGCATTTCCGCGAGTGCACCGGGTGCAAGCCCTCACACCTCGAACAATCCGGGACTCCATCAGCCTTGTAAATGCGCTCGGGGAACGTTATCTTTGGGTAGACCGGTTCTGCATCATCCAAGACCATCCAGGAAAGCACACCATTATAAATCGAATGGACTCTGTCTACGCGAATGCGTATTGTACTATCGTAGCCGCGGATGGAAACGATGCCGATCACGGATTCCGAGGGGTGGGACTCGCGCGTGCGGCTCTTCAGCAAGCAGTCGACCTGCCGCAATGCCCCCTTGTAACTGAGACTGATGTCGGCTACGAATCCAAGTACCATACCAGAGGGTGGACCTATCAAGAGCTCAGTCTGTCCGCGAGGCAACTGGTGTTCGCCGAGGAGACGGTCTTCTGGGCTTGTCAAGCCTCTTTCTGGAAGGAGCAGATGTGTGGGGAGCCAGATACTGAAAGAGCCGATGAGTTTTTCCAATTGCCTTTCTTAACGTGGCCTGACCTCAGTTCTTGGGAATTGTTCTGTTACAACTACAACTGGAGAGAGCTGTCCTTTCAAGAAGACGCACACGTAGCTTTCAGCGGTGTGGAGAGAGTGATTCAGCGATCCTTCCCAGCAGGATTTCTCTATGGCTTACCAGAGCTTTTCTTCGACATCACATTACTATGGTGGCCGAACGAGCCCCTGAACAGACGGGTCAAACCAAGCGCAGACAACGGGTACTACCTTCCGAGCTGGTCATGGCTGGGTTGGCACGGGCGGATCAATGGGACAGTGTGCGACCCTGTCCAAAGCTATGTCAGAGAAACGGCCACTAGTCTCAAGATGGTGCAGGACTTCAGAGTGGATCCGCTTGTTGACTGGGTCCATGTGGGGCCCCGAAACGGCCAGGAGCGGAAGGTACGCAACGACTACCACCTTTGGCGAGCACGAGGGGAGAAACAGTCTCCAGGCCCGACGGGATGGACATGCGAGATCACAGATCGGAGCACGTATTACACAAACCAGTCAGTCCCAGGCATTTTGTTCCGGTACCCTCTTCCATCGGCTGCCGAGATGCTGCCTGAAGGCGAACAGGGCACGTGGCCTCCTTATCTCCGCCTACGCACTCAACGAGCATTCTTCACCATGAAATCTTGCACGTTCAAGGCGGTGCCGCAGACCATGGTTCTCATTGCAGACAGAAGTTCAAGATGGGCCGGGGTTCTCTATCTGAATGTTGACAGCCAGGACGCGCCGTTCGGTGATCCTTGTGAGCTCGTCGCTATATCGAGAGGCAGCGCGAGACAAGATCGTAAAGGACAACCAAACACCATGCTTGCGGACCTTTATTGGGAGGATCTCATCAAAACAAACAGAACATATGAATTCTACAATGTGCTGTGGATCAAATGGAAGGGCGACCATGTGGTCCGAGAGGGTGTTGGTCGAGTTGAGAAATCCGTTTGGGAGAAGCAGAATCTGGAAGAAATTGATACCCAGCTCCGCTGAATAGATTAAATGGTTCGTTGTACATATGGACCTGAGAAAACGTGATTGCTCACGTATGTATATGTAGAGATAGTATCATCGTATCATCATCATTAGAAACGCGAATTTCTTGAACATTGATAGAGAGGACGACGAGAAGCGCGAGAATAGATGAAGGCTAGGGAAGATGGTTTAAAACCGACTTGGCAGCAGCGTGTAGCCAAGGAAATCATCAAGTGAGGGAAGTGGCTTGAAGACAGTGAGGCTGACAGCGTCAAAGTAAGCTAGCTCTGCGTCTGCGCTTATGGGAATCCGTGCGTGGAGTGAAATTTGGGCGGCGCCCGGGTCCTACGCACGGAGCATTTTGCAAGAAAAACCAAGGTGATAGAGGAGGTTACGAGCATGGAGTTGGTCTCGTCAGCCATGAAAGTTGTGGGGTCGGTCATCTCTTTGGCACAGTGGAGCGCCAAACCTTAATATTACGAGAGCGCGGTGATTTCCGACAAAGTGAAGGGGCAGAAGTCATGTTTGCTAAGTGTTAAAGAACCAGGTACGATTCTTGGCATGCCGTGTGAGGGGAGGCAGGAGAGGTGCCCGACTTATCCTCAAACTCGGCGCTTTACCTAATCTTGCAACTAATGTACACGTGATTTCCAACACTAAGACACAGAAATGGAAACCCACCCGAGGGGAAGTTTGTTTTCATCTACCAGCGTTGGAACTTGGAAGTTTATTCGGACCCAACAACCGTACGCAGGTTATGCTGGATTCGTAACTCTGATAGGTGGCCCCGAGAACATGAGTCTTCAAGTCTTATAAGATGACGGCGGCACCGGCGGCGTGACTTTCTCCCCTCATCCGTCCTTTGCAGCGTCAATTCAAGGAGATGAACGGCGGCTCAAAATTCGCGAAAGCGAGGTAGCTAGCGTGCATTCCTTCGGGAGACATTTATGCTCCTGAACAGGCGCGGCAACTCGGACCTCTCAGCGTACAAATGCTCCGAGCGCACCGCGTCTCCAGTTCATCCGAGTTGGATTAAAGCGAATCCTTTTGGTGGGCCGTGGAGCAAAGGGAGGCGTGGCACGTCAGTGCACCGGACCAGTGCGGACTCGTGCCTTGAGGAGTAGCGGGAGGCTAACGGCGCCTGCTGACGACACAGGCCGGGAGCCCTGGTACAGCGGGGCAGCCACGAAACGCCCGCGGCGATCTAGCCAGTTCAACTACCGGGCCGATCTAAGCCCATACTATTTATGGTCCCCATCGCAGTGACGATCGTCCCGCAAAGACCCTGAACCAGTAATTCCGGCGTTTCAGGCTGCCCTCCGGGCGGGTCAACCCGTGTCCAGATCATCTTGAGGTTGCACGCGCCATAAATGCCCCGAAGGCTAGCGCTAGCTCAACTCGATCCGGCAGGCCCCGCGAGTTTCAAGACTGCGAGTCGGGTTGCTTAAATACACGCTGAAACACGCAACCAGGGTGCCTTCAGGGACAGAAGCTTCGTCTCCTACCTACCCGCTTCACATATATTTCGTGTTCCGCCACTATGACAGCAACCATCACCCAAAGTATGGGCAGCATATCACTTGCCGGCAGTCGCAAGACTGCTTATTGCCTCATCGACCACGAGGATCCCTTGGTGCAACCACTTATCGTGGCTGCCTTCAAATCACGCCTGCCCCAAGACTCCTACAAAATCATCACGTCCATCAACGACTACCCCGGCGGCCCTTTGCTACAGATTTGCGCCAAAGATGCTCTGGACTTCGACAGGGCTTTCCATCAGCCCCTCATGCTGATCAGCACCTACGTCAACCGGGACGCTCTGATACGAAAGTCTCTCCTTGGAAAGACTTACGCGAACTGGATTGCAAAGAACCCCTGTTCTCTGCTCAAGACCAACGTCAAGGCAATTGCCGACCTTGAGATCCAATCATCCCAGTCTATCTACGATGTGTTGGACGACACTCCGCTGGGTGAAGCACTGCAAACAAACGAGGACAAGTCACCTGCCGAGCGGGTGTGGTGGATGCTCAGACCAGACATGAGTGGTTGTTCGCAAGACTTGCGCTTGATCAGCACATTGGATGAGCTGCAGACAGCGTTCGATGAATGGGACGCCGGATCTGAGGCGCCCCATGACGACGACAAGAACAAGGAACACTCGGCAAACACAAGTCTCATCCCAGGCGAGCAGTCGACTTCCGGTGTGGGCCATGGAGATGAAGGCCACGCCAGTGCTGAACAATCGGGCGGCTGGAGCTCCTGGTTCCAAATCACTGTCACCACCGAGGAATACACCGATGAAGTCGCTCCCAAGCGCCACGTCATTGCACAAAGATACGTCTCCAGGCCGTTGACATTCGCCAGTCGGAAGTTCCAGGTCAGCGCATACGTTATCGCTGTTGGAGCTCTCCGCGTGTATGTCTACCGGCCCATGCTAGCTCTTTTTGCCACCTCCCCGTTCCGTGCTCCTTGGGAGACATCCGCAGGTGACGACCTATCATCTCACTCCACCTTTGACGGTCACGTTCGCGCTTTCTGGAACCTCCCTGACGTGCCCTCGGGCTGGAAGTCGTCCGTCTTCTCCCAAATCTGCGATATCACCGGCGAGGTCTTCTCTGCTGCTGCAACGCGCGAAATGAAGGCACATTTCCAGCCATTGCCTCAGTCCTTTGAGTTATTCAGTGTCAACTTCGCAGTTGACGAGACGGGCAGAGCGATGCTGTCAGACATCCGCGCATCGCCGGACTTCCTTCATCAGACTGAGTGCGGAGCGAAACTCGAAGAGATGGTCGAGGGGCTGTTTGAAGAAGTTGCGGAGGTTGCAGTCAAGCCATTTTTCGATGGAGAGAACAGGACCGCTAAGGCGGGCAACGAAAGGCTTGTTAAAGTTGTGGACATTGATGCGAAGCGCATGTGATGGAGTGGTAGATTGATCTTGATACCGGCGCGACATTATATCCTATTCAACCGGAGTTGTCTTTTTTAAAATATATCAATAATTACGAATTCTTTCACAAGAATGACGACTGCCTGATTCATTTCGAAGCCGTGTTTCTCCACTAACGTGGTACTGAATAAGCGTTGAAGCCGTTTTAATTTATTGGAGGCACAAGGCCAACCTTTTGACTTGCGCGCAAGGTAACCCTTGCATTACGAGCAGGCTCTCACCGTGCACTGTGCGCGTGGTCCTGCACACCGTGTCGGGGTCAATAATTTCTGACGATTCATTCGTCATGCTTAGCAGCAGCATTAACGGGAGCAAGTCCGGCTTGCATTATCAGCCATTCCACCCAACCAGAGGGTGTGCGCGTATCATGGCGTCGCGTATCCGGATTCCATGTAACGTTGGGGGACGGCAAGCGATACAGGAAGGGGAACGAGACGACCCAATGGGATTTTTTCCTCGGACAATTAGGCTCTCTAGCGGTTCTTGCAGTCCTCGCCACTCTCCACGTAGTAAGCTCACAGAAGAGGGGTACTCAATCGACCGTAAAGCTCTTGAAAATTATCCAGTTACCAGAATCAAAGTTCCTTCTACTTTTATTCGTCGAAATTTAGCCGGGCAGAGGGCGAATTGCCTTGCGACAATTCTAATGGTGGTCTCGTCTCCAGTCAAGTCCCGCTTCCTCTCCCAGTACATTATTTCGTAGAATGCTCTTTCCAATGTCTCTTTCGACAAGGTCACGTAAAGAATAGAATGTTCTTCGACTGCCAGGTTGCTACGACCTTGCTCGACGCCACGAGCACACATTTTAGATCCCAAAAATGAAGGGCAAACTGTTAGACTAGAAAATCATGTGACATTCCGGCGGATCCGGCCGCCAGTGTAGCATAAGAGGGGCTCCCGCCACTACCCTCTACAGATAGCCAGCGACTGCACAATTAATCACTTTTCTCGAATCCAACACAAATTTACTTCTTTCTTGGCTGAGACGTGTCGTCACACTCGGAATGAAAGCCGCCCAAGGTGTCGGATGTGGCTGCGTCGGAGTAATCACCCCGATTTCCTCAACTGCACCGTGCTATCAAGAAGCACCAAGACCCCAATATATGGATCCGATACCATGTTCTGCATAGGCTGTTCTAATCTAATGAGGATAGCATCTCGACGGCTGTGCCTACAAACAGTAGATTACGACCACTTTCGGTTGTCGCAGAACTGGCCCCCAAATTATGGCGTCATCTTTTCCAGCTCTCCTGTCATCCTCGCTGCCAATGGCCACCATCTCAGCACTTTGCTGAGGAGAATCCTGCATAACGATCCTGTTTCTTGCGCGGAATCTCACGCCGTGCAGATGGGTCTCGCGTCAAGTGAGATGACGTAGTGTATCTCACAGCGGCGAGGAGCTATCAGCAGGGGTAACTTAGGCGATGCCTCTCATAGTTCAAATAAATATAGCATGAGCGAAGGCTTTAAGAATGACTCCACGTAGAATCCTCGCGCGCATCTTTTTCCACACCTTTTCTTGCTATGTTCGGGCCCGAACGGGAGGTATCTCGACGTGAACGTCCATAGCAGTTACTCGTCGAGTGTTATCGACCGAAAACATAACAGCGATGTGGATGATCTTCTTGAATCGAGTATGCCGCACCTGGCTAAAGATAAAATTCATCACCATGACGGAACGCTGTCACCTGAGACCACGAGGATGCAAAGGTTGAAAGACCATTGGACATGGGAGACTTTGAGCCTGCTGCTGAGCCTGGTCACCGTGGTTGCCATCGCCATTGTTTTGCGAATACTGGATGGAAAGCCGTTGTCGTGGTGGAAGTCATCGATTAGTCCAAATTCGCTTGTGTCCATCTTTGCGGCAGTCTCGAAGTCAGCTATGATATTGACAATCACCGAATGCATCAGTCAGGCAAAGTGGATTCACTTTTCGCAGAATCGGCGCCGTTTATATAATTTGCAACTGTTCGACGGTGCAAGTCGTGGGCCGCTGGGTTCCCTGATCTTTCTCTGGCAATCGCGTCTTAATTCGCAGGACCTCATCGCCCTTGCAGCAGCGGTGGTCATGATTGCAGCGCTTGCTGTCGATCTTTTCATGCAGCAGATCATCAACTATCCGCTTCGGTCGGTTCCTATTGCTGAGTGTAACGGCGGGCCTCTACCTCTAAGGATCAAACACCAAAGAGGGTGGTAAGCCGTGTGGGGGTTTACCTTGAGTGGGTACAAGGGAGGGTGTGAGAGAACGAAGTGACGAGCACACGTGACAGAACACTACGTGCGAAGGCCGTGTTACTAATCAATGGTGCGGATTGATTATTGAAGTTGACCACGAAGGTCAAAGCTATCTAAGGAGTGTGGTTTATATACATGTAGGAGAGTGTCTACAATCTAATATTGATCTGTTTGATCTGTGTTGCCTCTTGGGCAGGAGCGTATGGATCAGACAGATCAATGTTGTCTTGATCTTATTGATCTGTCCCTTAATGCCTGAGGCATGCGGGATCAAAGGGATCAATTCCTTGGCATCACGGGATACACGTGACTCATGGTGGGTCTTCATAGCGCGTGTCTGCGCCCCGCTTGCTTCCTTTCCTACCCTATCCCGACTCTGTAAAGGCTGTGCCGTAACAGCTACTAGATTGGAAAACGGCTCTAAATCTATTATAGACCTCACTCTATCAACAGCAGATATGGGGCTTTTAGATAACTGGGCGATTGAGGAGGACCTTAGCACGCCATCCGATCATGAGGTTATCCTATTCGAATGGGATACACCACATCAAAGTCAACCTACGGCCGAAATTGAGAAGTAGAATATTAAGAAGCTACTAGCCGACATAGAGCTTCTAGATAAAACACGGCTATCCTGGCAACAACAGACCACGGCGAATCCACAGCCAGCGCTAGATACTACACAAGCGCTTGAGAAGGAGACCTACTGGATCCAGAAAACAATAACGCAAACGCTCAACACCTACGCACCGAAGACAAGGCTAACTCCTTACTCAAAAAAGTGGTGGACACCTGCTATTAAAAGAGGGAGGTGTTACGGCGCAGCCGTCACAGGCAGAGAGTTGAGGATCAACCCGACGGAACAGTGAGAAGTCGGAAGGCACAAGGATCCGAGGTCACAAGACTCCTCACGTGAGACAGCACGTGCGCCCCACCTGTGCCCTCAATAAACGGCACACCAACTCGTGCCCTCAAGTAACGGCACGCTCAGCGGTGCCCTTGAGAGACGGCACCACCAGATTGTCACAACTTTCCCACAGTATATAAGCACACTCACTTAGCTAGATACTTGACCCTTCGTGGTCAACTTCACAATAGAATTTGGACTCTATTGGTAACACGGCCTTCGCACGTAGTGTTTAGTCACGTGTGTTCGTCACTTCGTTCTCTCACACCCTCCCTTGTACCCACTCAAGGTAAACCCTCACACGGCTCACCACCCTCTTTGGTGTTTGATCCTTAGAGGCAGAGGCCCGCCGTTACACTTTGACCACCATCCTTGCAAGGAAGGGAAGAGAACATCGGGTAAGGTATCACCCCCTAACGAGTTTAGGAAACAGCAATGAGCACGGTCAATATGGAAGACGTCAGCGCAGGACAAGGTCGTCCAGCGATTCCTCAGACGCCGGCTCAAGAGGCCGCTCAGCCTGCTCATCAGGAGCAAACGGAGCCTACCATGAGAGATCTCATGCAGATGATCCAGGAACTGCGAACCGAGAATCGCATCCTGAGGAACAGACAGGATCAGGCCACCGAGCCAGATGCCGCAAAGAAACCATCCACCAGAGTCAAGGTGCCGAAACCGGACCTTTACCATGGTGAGCGTACCAAGACGCAAAGCTTCCTTATGCAGCTAGAGGACTACCTGCATTTCGCCAAAGGACAATTCGGCAACGACGCAGACAAGGTTCGCTACGCCAGCACCTTCCTTCGAGGAGCAGCAGAGAAGTGGTTCAGGCCCTACAAGAGAGAGACTCAGGAGAAGCCGCACTGGCAATGGTCGCCCCAGACTCAAGCCATCTTCTCCGACTACAGGACCTTCGCCAAGCAGCTCCAGGAAGCGTTCAACGCCATCGACGAGGCCAAACGCGCCAACCAGATCCTCTTTAGGATTCAGCAGAAGAAGTCAGTACTCGACTACACGGCGGAATTCCAGGAAGCAGCCTACGTCGCCGGAGAGCACTCGGACTACACGCTCAGACAACTGTACTACCGAGGCCTAAAGGACGAAATCAAGGAAGCCATGTCCTACCACGACGAGCCAGAAACGCTTTCAGAACTCATCCGCCTAGCAACCGACATGGACCGAAGAAGGACCAACAGGTGGTTCGAAAGAAAGGGTGACCCGCAGGCAAACACGACCAGGCCACGCCGCGAACGCACCACGTTGGAAGGAGGAGACGCCATGGCTCTCGACGCCGCCAACCGCCAGGATAAGAAAAAGGATAACAGGGGTCGGAACAACTACAACAAGAAACCCAAAGGCCCGAATCCAAACTGGACAGACGAGCAAAAGCAGCGCTACAAGGATCGACTCTGCATTACCTGCGGCAGCGACAAACACTTCTCGCCTACGTGTCCGCAGAACCCTCGTAATAGGAAAGAAGAGAAGCAAACCTCAAGCGCTCAACGCGAAGCATCAACCGTATCTCGCCAGGAGAACCACGCCACGCTAAGCTGGACGGCATGCTTTAACGATAATTGTCGAACGCATCAAAGCGACAAGGACGCTACGGGATGGTACCCGAAGAAGTCAAGGGGCATCGCTATGCTCACAAGGAACGAAGAGGTGTTCGACCTCGACGATATTGTCGAATCATTCCCGCTCGACGACGAGATCATCGAAAGTGAAAACGACAAGTTCTACGACAGTACCGAAGCCGAAGAAGACAGCTCCGATGAAAGAAACCTCGTAGAAGTGGAGGAGAGCCCGTTAGCAGGCGCTATCAACAGGCTCCTTGAGAAAGTAGAGGAACACGGCATCATCGCCAAGATTCCCTTCCACCACAGCGGACCGGAGCAAGGCATCTGGATCCCAGATAACCAGCAGGGACTCGCGTTAGTCACCTGGCAGGTACAAGGGGATCAGCTATGGGAAACACGCGTCTACGAAGATCGTCACATAGAAACAGACGAAGTCACCCTGGAGGACAACCTGGCAGTCCAGAGGATACTCGCCCAGGAGGAAGAAAGGGCCAGACTGTTTCCTAGTATGGAAATAGCCGTCCCAGGCGTGAGATGGAAAGCCCTTCGTCAGATCCCGAGGCCAAGCAGTCAGATCCTCCCAGAGGACGACGAACGTCTCAACCCCCGGCACAAGAAGCATCGGCAGATCGCATGGATCTCGTGCATCGACCATCAGTGCAGGACGCACCAACGTCAGAAGAACGAAAATCACTGGTTCCCGGTACGAGTACAACAAGATGGTACACACCGAATTATCGAGAAGTGGGAAATAGAAGGATGGAGTTCGAACGGATGGACTCACCACAACCTCTTCCTACTATGGAACAACCAGAGGCACCAGTCAAAAAACTAGACGGCCCTGCAGCCAAGGGACAACAGCAGGGGCCGCAGTTTAGGTCCCTTAATATGGTATCACGCACCTCGAATACGGAAATTCTCACCGGACCAAACCTATGGAAACAGTTCAAAACGCAGGGAATACTCAACGGAGTACCCACGAGAATCCTGATCGACACAGGATCAAGCGGAAATTTCATCCACAACGAGCTTGTGCAGAAGATGAACATCCCCTACCGTAAGAAACAGGAACCATACTCCCTTAGCGGGTTTGATGGCTCCCAAGCAGCCTACGGAGAAGGCTGGGTAAAGATTGAAACGGAGGAAGTAACCCTCCAGATAGGAAATCATCAGGAACAGATCTCCCTCGACGTTCAGCGAGTACCCGGGCACGATCTCATTCTCGGAATGCCCTGGGTCAGAACCCAAAGACCAATCTTCGACTTTGGGAAAGAAGATTCCATCATTTTCCAAGAGGACCTTGACAACCTCTTACGAAAACAAGGGCTGGAGAGAAGAAACGGGTTGATGGATACCCTAAGGACACTCCTAGCAGCATCAACACGGGAAGTAGCCAGTGTAAGGCCTAAATGTGGCAACTGTATAGGCAACTCCGACAGTGGTATAAGTCAGGACCAGGACTACGACGCAGGTAGCGAAGTCTCCTCGGTAAAATGCAACCCATCGGTAGGAATAAGCCCTACTGAGCGAAACGATACACCCAACACGGTCCACCAGGATGGCGTAAGACCCCGCGACGGCAACATCAACGGTTACCCCGAGGACGGAGTAAGCCAGGACCAGGACAAGCAACGAAGCCTCCTCGATGGGGAAGTGCAACCCATTACACAAAGGACTACGAGGAAGCGGCGTAAGGCTAAGAGTAAGGCTTCGCGTAAGCAATTAGCAGCCCTAGAGCCTCAAATCGACGTCCAAATCATCTCAGGAGAAGCATTCAAGCGTATGAGACGCCAAGGACATCAGGTCTGCCTCATATACATCAAACCCTCGCCGGCAGTGCAACAGAGAGCACTGGCCAGAGCCCAACGAAAAGGGCTAGAGAACGGGGACTACGCAGCTCCCTTAGGAGGAGACGACCCCGCGAGGATTCATAAGGGACAACACGGCAGCCTAAACCTACATGGAGGACCTCCGATACCTGAAATGGAAACGGTACCCAGCGAGTACTGGGATCTCACGGCCGTTTGCCGAGAAAGGAGAAAAGGAGACCTGCCAAAACACCAGGCATGGGACCACGAAATCCCGCTCAAAGCAGGCACGAAGCCAGCTTACAAGCCCATTTATTCCTTGTCAGAAAAGGAAATGGAAGAGCTTAAGGACTACATCGAGAAGAACCTCGAACGAGGATACATCCGACCCTCCACGTCATCAGCCGGATACCCGATCCTCTTCGTCCCGAAAAAGAACGGCAAGCTACGCCTCTGTGTCGACTACCGACAGCTGAACGACATCACGACCAAGAACCGGTACCCCCTCCCTCGCATCGACGAGCTCCAGGACAAGTTAGGGAAAGCAAAGTACTTCACGAAGCTGGACCTCCGGGACGGATACCATCTGGTCAGGATTAAAGAAGGGGAAGAATGGAAAACAGCCTTCAGAACGAGGCTAGGACTCTACGAGTATACGGTAATGCCATTCGGGCTTACTAACGCCCCGGCAACATTCCAGAATCTCGTTAACGACACACTACGAGAATACTTGGATATCTTCTGCATGGCTTACCTCGACGACATCCTCATCTTTTCAGAAACCCTTGAGGAACATAAAAAGCATGTACGAAAGGTCCTAGAAGCCCTCCAAGCAAAGAACCTCTCCATCGCACCCGAGAAGTGCGAATGGCACATCCAGAAAACGGAATTCTTAGGCTTTATCATCACCCCAGGTCACGTCGGCATGGACGACTCGAAACTGGATTCTATTAGAGAATGGCCAGTACCAAAGACGATCAAGGAAGTACATGTGAGGGCTTGCACCCGGTGCACTCGCGGAAATGCATTGGCATACTTCTACAAGAAGACTAAGCTAAGGAGAAAGGAAATAATAAGCGTAGGAAGGTATTATATACCGAAGTAGTTGATCCGTGCGCCCTTTGAGTCATTAGGTGTTGACTCATAATTGTTAACTCATCGCCGCAGGGATCTTCCAAGGCACTTAACGGTCTAGACCGTCACATTACCCCCCTCTTCTCGGGCTTGAAGGTAGGACTTGAGCGCGTCCGTTTCTTGAAGTGCCGACGCTGGCTCCCAAGTTAGTCTTGCATATCCTTTCCACTTAACGTGGTATTGCTTCTGGGGCCTTCGTTGGCCGCGCTTTCGTTTCATCCTTTCTCCATGAATTGCCTCAACTATCCACCATTCGTGTCCATCATCTAATATTGGCGGCGGCTGGTAGTCGTCCTGTTCTTGACTCGGCAGAGGGTCTATTCCAGCAGGACGTAGGAGGTCAACATTAAAGACGTTGTGTATGCTACTTGGCACATCCAGTCGATAGCTGTGGGGACCAACTACTTCAGTAACTGTGAACTTTGCTGAGCGGTCATCTAACTTCCGGCTTGGGCGGTCTGTCTTAATGTTCTTCATGCTCAGCCAGACCTTATCTCCCACTTTGTACGCAGGTGATGGGTTCCGGTGTCGATTCGCTTGGGCCTCCTGATCCTGTTGCGCGTTTGCCATCGATGCTTCTACCCATTCGGTGATTTCCTTGATCTTCGCAACAATCGCTTCTCCCTTCTGGATGGGCGACGTCGGATTCTGCATGGGCTGTGGATCTTCGAATAGCTGTAGCGGCTCGAGATGGTATCCATGAGAGAGGAAGAAGGGACTAACGCCCGTTGATGAGGATTCGTGACCATTAATCGCGAGCTCGACTGCTGGTAACCAATCGACCCAGTTGTTCTGCGCTTGATTGGTCATTCGACGAAGTTTTTTCTCGACTTCAGTATTAGCGCGCTCTGTCGATCCATCTGTCTCCGGGTGGTACGCTGTCGATATGCGCCTCTCGATCTTGAGTAGTTGGCAGACTCTTTTCCATAGTTGGCCAACGAATTGACTACCTCGATCAGAGACGATTGCTGCTGGGACTCCATGATAGCGGTAGAAGCGCTTAATGAATAGATTGGCGATTGTCTCAGCTTCGGTATCCTTGCAGCCCTCAAGAATAACTCCCTTCCCCAGACGATCGGTGATTACCATAAGCATTTGACATTCTTGGCTCTCAGGTAGCGGGCCAATAAAATCAATCGAGATCTCTCTCCACTGACGATTTGGTACAGGTAACGGCCGCAATAGTCCTTGCTTACGATCTCTCCAGACTCTTGTCCTTCCACAAACGTCGCAGTTCCGCACGAATCTTCGTACGTCTGATACGAAGTTTGGCCAGAAGAATTGCCTAGCGACGAGGGCTATCGTCCCGTTACGTCCAGGATGAGCCGTCATAGTCGAATCATGAAGTGTTTGAATTAACTTAGTCCTCAGTGGCTCGTAATTCGGCACCCAGCGCCTGCTGCGGAATAGTAGCTCTCCTTGGCCATTCAGAGAGCAATCAGCGACTGAGAGCTTGACTGGCTCTTCTAAGTCGTTTGGTAATGTCCTTTTATCTTCTCTTACTGCCGTTACTAGGCGTTCTTGATCCGGGTCCGCCAATTTAGCCTCTTGCCAGAGTTGTCGCAAATGATCCTCAATTAGCTCTGTTTGCTGCGTGTCTGTCGGTTCGTATGCTTCTCTCTCAGTTCTTTCTTGTCGTCTTGTCTGTACTGGTACTGCGAGCACTCTCCAACAGTTGGCTTGGATCTTGTCAGGGCTGAGGAGCTGTGCAATGCGATGTTGCAACCTCTCATCATCTTGGGACACTGGTAGGTCTTGATCTCTTCTTGTGAGTGCATCCGGTTGTGCTCCTAGCTTGCCAGGTCGGTAGGCAATGGTAAAGTTGAACCTGCTCAGAATGAGCTGCCATCGCATTTGTCTCTCAGACAGTCGTCGAGCTGTGGTGAAGTACTCGAGGTTCTTATGATCTGTAATGATCTTGAATTCCTTAACGCTGCGTAGTTCCGCATCCCATTGCTGAAGGCATTTGATAATTGCGAGAAGTTCCTTATCGTAGATCTCATAGTTGCATTCTGCTGGTACATTCTTCTTTGAGAAGTAGGCAACTGGTCGGAGTACTCCATCGTCATCGTATTGAGATAGGATACCTCCAGTACAGTACCCAGAGGAGTCAGTTTCGAGGATTGTCTTCCGATCCGGGTCAAATTGGGCGAGAACTGGTGCTGTGATAAAGGCCCTCTTTAATTTCTTAAAGGCTGCCTCTGCTTCTTGAGTCCAGTTGAATTGATTGCCCTTCCTTGTGAGTACGCGTAGGGGAGCCGTGATCTGTGAGTACCTATCGATAAAGCGACGGTAGAAGTTTGCGAAACCAAGGAATCCAAGTACTCCTTTAACCGTTATTGGCGCTTCCCATTCTTGAATAGCCTTAATCTTTATAGGATCCATGCGGATGCCCTTGCCTGCTTCAATGATAAATCCAAGGTACTTGGTTGACTGAACCTCGAATTCGCATTTATCGATATCGAGCTGAAGCCCTGCTGCTTGAAGCTTCTCAAGTACTTGAGTAACATGTTTCCGGTGCTGCGAGCGAGATCCTTCGGTGAAAATTAGAATATCGTCAACGTAGGCTGATACGAAGTCGTCAAGAAACTCCTGGAGTGTCCAGTTGATGTACCGTTGGAAGGTGCTTGGGGCATTGGCGAGTCCAAATGGGGTAACAAGCCATTCAAATAGTCCAAAACGTGTTCGAAATGCTGTAAGCCATTCGTCTCCTAGCTTGATTCGGATCTTATTAAACGCTGCAATAACATCAAGTTTGGTAAACCAGCGTGCCTTGCTAATTCTGTTGAGAGTCTCCTGGATAAGGGGTAATGGGTAACGGTCCTTTCGGGTAAGCTGATTGAGTGCACGATAGTCACAGCAGAATCGTAGGCCTCCTCCTGGTTTTCGTACAAATAGGACAGGAGCGGCTGCAGGCGAATTGCTTACACGGATAAATCCCTTATCAAGATATTCCGTAAGGGTCTTCCGGAGGACTAATAGCTCATCTCTTGACATGTTGTATAGGGGCCCCCATGGTGCCTGTGGTGTCTTGCCGTTCTCATCCTTTTCAAGCTCGATTGCGTGATCAATTCCAGGCCGGTGGGGTGGTAGCCTGTTAGCCTCTGTTCGGTCAAATGCGGGTAGAAATCTCTCTAGCCAAGGTGGTAACTTAGTGCTTGGGTTGGTATGTTTCTTCTCTGCAAGAGCCTTATTAATATCCGCTAAGCTTGCAGAGAATACTTGAACTCCTAGTCGTTTTCTCTGGGTGAGGTAATAAAATGCAACTGCTCCAATTCTCCGGTAGTTAGGCGTTTGTGTCTCCTTCTGATTACAGATTGTAAGGCCAGAATCCTTAAAGCGGAGTGTCTGTTGTTCAGCGTCTAGTACCGCTTTCTCCTTCTCTAGCCAGGGCAGACCTAGGATAATGCTATACCCTTCAATCTTTGGGGCAACATGAAAGTACGCCTGTTTTGTTTGGTGTCCACCAACATCGAGCTCGGCGACAGCTACTTCGGTAATCCAGGAGTCGGTTATTGCGTCCACTGACTGGATTTGTCTTGGTTCGATTGAGATACGCTGGAGCTTATGCTTGCGTGCAAATTGAGCATCAATAAAGCCGTAGGAGAGGCAACCTGAGTCAATAAGAGTTTGTGCAGAGACAACTCTATTGATAAGTGTAGAAACTAGAAAAGGTGCCTTCTCCATATGCTTCTTCTCGAACTGCTTCCAATCTGCTTGAAGCTTACTATTAGCTGGTTGATAGCCAGCTTCTAGCTTGCTTTGCTCCTTCTGCTCCTGACGGCGATTTTGGTCAGGAGCTACTCTTTTCCCGAGTCCTGATTATCGTTCTCCTCATCCTCAAGCTGGGGGGCTAAGATAGGCTTCGCCTGTCTCGTAGGGTTGGCTTGAGTAGGGCGGCGGGCAGGGGCATAAGGGCATGCCTGCCACCAATGTCCGGAGCCACCGCAGCGTGTACAGAGCCTATTTTGACGGCGTCGGTTGATTTCCTCTTGGGTCACCCACCTCGCTCTTCTCGGCTGAGTTGTAGCAGCTTGGGCGGGTGGCGATGGCTGCCAGTCCATTTCATTTGGATCCGCTTTTGGCTGAGCATCTTGAGGAGTTGTTGTCCTCCAGGTCTGTGAGGCCTGCCACTTAAGGCGTTCCTGGCTTATCTGTTTCTGGAGCTTCTGGCCTGTTCGAGTCTGGTAGGCGTGGAGACGATCGTCTACTTCCTTTAACGTGTTGCAGTAGCTTTCGAAGCTGCCGCTTGCTGGGACCGTAATCATTGCGCGTGCAAGCTCGTCTCCGAGGATTCGGTCCAGCGACATCTTCTTGGCACTGTCAGGCCAGTCTGCTCCGCCTGCTTCGATTAGGAGGCTTTGCCATTCCATATAGGCTTCGATAAATGGCCTTCTCCCTTGACGTAGCGAATCCAATCTTCGTTGAGCTCGTTCTTTGGCTTGAGGGTCCTGGAAGACGAGTTGCATTTGCTGGAAGAAGGTGTCTGCGTATGCTTGGTCTGGAGTCCCGAATTGGCGTGTCCACGCGTCCATTCTCTTAAGTGCCTTACCTCGAAGGCAAGCGGCTAATGCCCAGAATTTAACAAATTCAGTGCACTGGTGGTAGTCAACTCGGATTTTTACTTGAGCTTGCTGTAGCCAGGCCTCAAGCTTTTCGGGTTCGCCGTAGTACTCTTGGAGCTGGGGTAGGGCTTTGCCGGGCTTTGCTCCATTAGTGATACGCTTCTGTTCTTCTTCGCGAACTTGTCGCAGCTCTTCTTCATGCTTCAGCTGTAAGAGGCGGAGTTCCTCTTGCTGTTGCTTCTCCTTCTGTTCCATGTATTGGAAGAACCACTGTGGGGGTGCTTCTGGTGGTGCTTTGTCGTTTTCCATTGTTGCTTCGTTAGGTTTTCTCCTGGTTGTCTTCTTGGTTGTCTTCTTAGTTGTCTTCTTGGTTGTCTTCTTGGTTGTCTTCTTGGTTATCTTCTTGGTTGTCTTCTTGGTTGTCTTCTTGGTTGTCTTCTTGGTTATCTTCTTGGTTGTCTTCTTGGTTGTCTTCTTGGTTGTCTTCTTGGTTATCTTCTTGATTGTCTTGGGTGTCTTGGGTGTCTTAGGTGTCTTAGGTGTCTTCTTGGTTGCTTATTGTGGGGAGGAATGCCGGTGCTCGCGTGGGAGCCTTGGCGCGAAGAGGAGGTGTTGAGCTTAGTCTAATGTGAGGGCTTGCACCCGGTGCACTCGCGGAAATGCATTGGCATACTTCTACAAGAAGACTAAGCTAAGGAGAAAGGAAATAATAAGCGTAGGAAGGTATTATATACCGAAGTAGTTGATCCGTGCGCCCTTTGAGTCATTAGGTGTTGACTCATAATTGTTAACTCATCGCCGCAGGGATCTTCCAAGGCACTTAACGGTCTAGACCGTCACAGTACAGTCCTTCCTAGGATTCGCAAACTTCTACAGGAAGTTCATTTGGAACTACTCCGGAGTCACGGAACCTTTAACTAGGCTCACGCGAAAAGAGCATGGCTTCAAATGGGAAGACGATCAGCAAAGGGCATTTGATTCGCTTAAACGGATGTTTTGCGAAGCCCCAGTGCTTGGGATATACGATCCCGACAAAGCCACCGAAGTGGAAACTGATGCATGGCACCCCGTCGCGTTCTACTCACGGAAGTTCACCCCGGCAGAACTCAACTACGATATTCACGATAAAGAGCTTCTGGCCATCGTCGCAGCATTCAAGCAATGGCGACATTACCTCGAAGGAGCAAGCCACCAGGTGATAGTACGCTGTGATCATCAGAACCTCACACGCTTCACCACGACCAAGGAATTGAACCGACGACAGGTTCGCTGGTCAGAGGAAATGGCCTCCTATGACTTCAAGATCACCTACAGAAAGGGATCAGACAACGCCGCAGCTGACGCGCTCAGCCGAAGAGTGGATTACATGGAAGGAAAAACCGAGCCGCACCCTGCAATCTTCGCAGCGGATAGCGATGGATCGCTCCTCCTTGCCAGACAAACTCTACCTATGCTACGCATCGAAGCCAACCCATGGCACCAGAAGATCCGAGAAGCATACGCGCAGGACTCCTTCGCGCAGGAACTTTTAGCGCTTGAGGACGACCCGCGTATTGCTCAAGATGGAGAAGGAACGCTTCTCTTCAAAGGACTCATCTACGTACCAACACGGTTACGAGAAGCACTGGTAAAAGACATCCACGAAGCCCCAGCACATGGACATCAGGGCATCGACAGGACAGCAGAAAGAATCACGAGGAACTACTACTTCCCAGGACTAAGGAAAACCGTACAGCGTGCAGTCTCGCAGTGCGATCTTTGCATCAGAAGCAAGGCCGCGACACATGCACCTTATGGCCTACTACAGCCGCTGGAAGCACCCAAACGACCATGGCAGTCCATTACGTTGGACTTTGTTACCAAACTACCTAGGTCAAAGGATCCTCTCACGGGAGTCCCGTACGACTCGATTCTCGTCTTTGTCGATCGACTCACGAAGTACGCCTACTTCTTGCCCTACCTCGAGGCATCCAACGCAGAACAGCTCGCCTACACATTCCTACGAACCATCTTCGCGGATCACGGAATGCCGGAAGAAATGGTATCGGACAGAGACAAGCTTATGTCCTCAGAATTCTGGCAAACAGTAATGCGCCAACTAGGAACGAAGAGCAAGCTCGCTACCACAGCACACGCGCAAACAGACGGTCAAACCGAGCGAATGAACCGGACTCTTGAACAATACCTCCGCTGTTATATCAACTACCCACAGGAAAACTGGGCAGAACTGCTACCCATGGCCCAATTCGCATACAACAGCGCGAAGCAAGAATCCACGAACGAATCACCGTTCTTCGTCAACTACGGGTTTGAACCAGAAGCCTACAGGGAAACGATCCCAAGTAGAAAGCTAGCACAAAGTGGTATCCTCAAAGCCGAGCAGCTAAAGGAGCTTCACAAGGCTGTCAGCTTCGACCTCGAATACGTCAGAATCATGATGTCCAAGTACTACAACAGACGGCACCAGGCGGCACCGAACCTTAAGAAGGGGGATAAGGTCTATCTCCTCAGGAAAAATATCAAGACTAAACGGCCAAACGACAAATTGGATTTCAAAAAAATTGGCCCATTCAAGATTGAAGAAAAACTCGGAGAAGTCACCTATCGACTCAAACTGTCAAACACAAGGATGAACTCCACTTTCCACGTCTCACTGCTCGAGCCAGCACCAGAAAACGTCAACATCCCGGAAACCCAAGAAGAAATTGTACCAGAAAACCCGGACGCCGAAGAAAAGCAGTACCCAGTAGAAAAAATCCTAGACTGTAAGCGGTTCGGCCATCAGCTTAAGTACCTGGTCAAATGGGAAGGATACGGGAATGAGGATAACCAGTGGATACCCAAGGACGACATACACTCAGACCTCGTTAGAGAGTTCCATCGCCAGAACCCTGACCTCCCACGGAAACGAGGTCGCCCTCGAAAACAAACAACGGCAAACCCTCAAGATCCGCTGGATCCAACGCGAAGGGCGATAAACGAGCAGAATCTACCAGCTCAGAAGGACGAGGAGATCTCGTACCAGTCACGGGCTCACCGGCAGACGCGGCAGACTCAGCCGACTGCGGCACAGCAGGACCCACCGCCTCGTAACGTGGCCGTTCTGACACGGACGGACCCTCAGGAGCCACAGGGTCGGGAGGGCCCCCAGAAGAACCAGCAGCGTCAGCCCTCTCGAGCTCCTCCAACGATTCGAAACCCTCGCGAATCATACGAGAACGACGCGACTGAAGGAAGCGCTGCTGTTTACGCAGGCGAAGAAGCTTCTCCAACGTTGCATCCTCCTCCGCAGAGCAAACCCGAGAAGAAGAGAAGGAACTTACAACGCGAGACACCCCGAAATGCAACATCACACCCGGCCCGACGAGCCCCCAAGCAGGCAGCACAAATAGACGGGTTCTCTTGTAAAGCCACGCACTCCGACTCGTGCTCCAGGCAGTTAGCACAAGGAACCATCTCGACACCCCGGAAAAAGATCTCGTCCAACAGCTCCCAGCGACGAAGGGTAACCCTATTCACCTTACAAGGGCGAAGGTTAATAGCGGAATCTTCAGCAACACGCTTCTTCGGAGGCATCGCGGGAACTTACGAAAGAAAGAACAAACTAAGCAACCTGCAAGAAGATATACCAAGAGACGGAAGAATCTTCGGGCCGAAGATCCTAAAGGGGGGGGTAGTGTTACGGCGCAGCCGTCACAGGCAGAGAGTTGAGGATCAACCCGACGGAACAGTGAGAAGTCGGAAGGCACAAGGATCCGAGGTCACAAGACTCCTCACGTGAGACAGCACGTGCGCCCCACCTGTGCCCTCAATAAACGGCACACCAACTCGTGCCCTCAAGTAACGGCACGCTCAGCGGTGCCCTTGAGAGACGGCACCACCAGATTGTCACAACTTTCCCACAGTATATAAGCACACTCACTTAGCTAGATACTTGACCCTTCGTGGTCAACTTCACAATAGAATTTGGACTCTATTGGTAACACGGCCTTCGCACGTAGTGTTTAGTCACGTGTGTTCGTCACTTCGTTCTCTCACACCCTCCCTTGTACCCACTCAAGGTAAACCCTCACACGGCTCACCACCCTCTTTGGTGTTTGATCCTTAGAGGCAGAGGCCCGCCGTTACAGGAGGAGCCACTTTAGCCATGCTCGAAGAGCTATGCGGCGAGGCTATATTAGCTATTCCGAATACCGCCCCTCGCGGAACAGTTACTACACGCTTATCCGGAAGGAAAAACGAGAGACCTGGATAAGATTTCTAGAAGGAATAGAGGACGATATCTCTCCATCACAAACGAGTATTAATAGGTGCTGGAAGGCACTTAGCTATACAAAGACAAACACACCCTCATATACCCCAGCCCTAGTAATAGGAGAGGGGGAGACTCAGAGGGTAGTAACAGATGCAAGAGAGAAAGAATCTATATTCCTACAGCAAGCCTTTCCCTACCAGGACCAACAGGATACGGATCTTACTAGCTATAATACCCCGCCTATATCTATCTCCCAAGAAGATATTAGACAAGCGCTATTCTCACAATCAACAAAGAAAGCTCCAGGACTGGATAATATTAACTTCCGTGTCCTTAGACTTATCTGGGAATGGGATAGCAATAGAATAAGCAACCTAGTCCAAGGCTGCATAAAACTAGGCTACCATCCCACACAGTGGAAGACTGCAAGGGGAATTATACTCCGAAAGCCAAATAAACCAAACTACGCTGTACCGAAGGCTTATAGAGTTATCAGCCTACTTAGCTGCCTAGGAAAGGTAGCCGAGAAAGCAATAGCTACTACTATAGCACGGTTCTGCGAAGAGAGACATGTTCTACACCAAGGACAATTTGGATGCCGGCAGAAACGTAGCACAACTGACGCACTAGCACAACTAGTAGCTAAGGTTGAAGATGCGTGGCAAGATAAGAAATTCGTACTAGGTGCTCTCCTAGACGTAAAAGGCGCCTTTTGTTAGAGTCCAAAGGACTTGTACGCACAGTACTAGTTCAGGAACATCGTTTCGCCGCGCTACTATTTAGTCTCTCATTTCTCGCAGCTCTCTCCACTCCTTAGCAACTTCTTCTTGTAAATAGAACGTAGCTGAATGTAAATTCACTATCGATTCCTAACACATGGATACCGATCTCGCAGATCGATATCAATTCTCGACAGAAGCGGGCCACGCCGCGCCATGTTGATTGCTGCCCAACCATTCCACATGAGAGCGTGGCAAACGGCATGGTGCTAGTATCCGCGATTTCCTCCTCGCACCAAAAGCCAGACTTCAATGCCCGCAGCTGCTGCCGCGGACACAGGAGGGATGCCTGGCAGACGCGAGATACTCGCCACCGCTCATCGTGATCGCCGGCAGCTCATCCGTGAGCCTCGCAGTCACGGGCACGTCAGTTCTTCCTGTGAATAACGTACGATGGACGCCAGATTTCGGAATGATGGGCATAAGCCGTACACGAGCGACCGTGCCTCGCCCTTTCCCACGACCAATCGCCCGCCATCCCGTCTTGGCGTGATTCGTCCCGTGAACCGTGGAAACGAAAGAGGATCGAAGGAGGGTAGGTGTGGCGTGATGTTTTTCTGATAAAAGGAGGGCGGCGTCGCGGCCGTACATGGACATCATCTCCCGGCGGGCTGCAGCAGGGACCGCGTGAGCCTCAATCTCTCGATCTCGCACGGCGGGCGGCGCGTCATCTTTGGCCGGGCGGCTGCAGAAGAGGCATCATTGTGCAGATGAGAAGCGGTTCTAGACTGTCAGGAACGGCCGATACTTTTTCTCCATCACGCACCAAAGAGGGATGGACGCTATCCTAGATCTCTGAGCGACGCCGGGTTGATTCGAAATGACGTCAATCGGCGCGAACTTGTACCTGACAAGCAAGGTGCTGTGCATGCACTCTGTATTCGAGGAATAACAGCACAAAACCGCTATACAGTCACTTCCGTACCAATGCATCGGAAATGGCGCTCCAGGGGGAGCATTCAGCTTGACGCATGCAATCTATACACGTAGGAAAAGTGGCACGAGCAAAGCAATGCTTCGGATTGCCGGGGAAAAAGGCTGCATGCTCACATCCTCGAATAGCCGTGGCAGATGATCTCCCGCTCGCTTTTCCCAGCGAATGCTTCGATTATCCGGAGGCAACACAACTAGGGCCTACCGCCATCTGAAAATCTCTCCCAAAGGAGATCTCACTGCAGAGCATATGGGACAAGGCAGAGAGCCCAACCGCTAGCCAAGCTATGACTGGCAGAAGAAACTCAGCTAGAGGATAACCCATGCGCGTGTCAGAGCTGAGGCAGGTACTGAGACCCGGCATCTTCAAAATCGGTAGCGATCACATTCACATCTTTGATGCACGCGACCAATTGCCTAATTGCCACCAGACCTAGCGACAACCGCGCCCCCCCTTCGAGTCGCAGCAAATCGTCTCTTCGCAATCTCCAGACTTCGTGACAGACGATTATCGCATGCGTGTACCAGCTCCGCCGTTCTTAACGGCAGGCTGGCAATTAGGAGTGCAGCTTTTCGCCTCCAGACTAAGAAGAAAACAAAGGTCACCACCGAAAAAGTCTAGCACAGCCATCGTCTCAGCCCAATTGTACTGCAACTTTGCGGATCTGCTGTGATCGTCGAAGTTTGTCTCGTGGGAGAAGCCAGACAGAAGCATCGCGTCTCGATCTCGATCTCGATCAGCTGCTTGAGTGGATGCATGATTCTGGTTAATAACACCCATGATGGCTTTGAGCCAACGTCTGGTTCTTCAGTGATCAGCAAGGCATCAACCCCGTTCTCTCGGAGCTCTAGTGGAACGCCGTGGTGGCGTTTGCACTCGACATTTGTGGCGCTTCGCAACCATTCGGGCGGAAGTCGTCGTAGTCGGGGAAACTGTCAGCAATCGCGATCTTGTCAGAGATCGATGAGCCGAGGTCCGAATCGTTCGATCCATGGGACAAAACGACGCTTTCGTGTGACGGGTGGTCGCGGTGGCTGTCGTCGGATGCATGTTGGAGAGAGCCGTCGGCAGCGGGTCTCAGGCGGACAATACAGGGCTGCAATGCGCAGGCTCAGGGCGGCGTGCCACGAAAGTGGTGGTGGAACCGTGATCTCCAGGGTCCGCGGTCTGGTCCGCGTTCTGGATCCCGTTCGGCGGGCAGCTCGCGGGTGACGTCACCGCGCCTCGAGCAGTCCGTGGTAAGGCTTAGGGGCCCCTCTCCCCGGCGCCAACACCAGAGCTCGAGGCATCGCGTCTCCTCTCAATTACTCCACTTCTTGTTTCGCTCGGGGCGCCCCGCAACTCCTTCGCGGTCGTGCGCCGTTTTCCCTTCTCCCGGTCACGAGGCCCCGACACGGGGGCGATTTGAGGCCGAGCGGCTAAACTGTCATGCAAAGACATGTTTCGCGATTGGAGCCCGCGAGCACTATGCGACGTGCACGAGTGCAGAGGGGCCTGAACGCAATCTATCTATTTCTCCGCGTCCCCGCAGTGCCGTCGGCTCGCTGGCCGGAGCTAACTGTGGCATGTTTGTACATAATGCGCCGCGGTGCGGCGCGGAAGTGGCGAAGAAACGCTTGCTGTTTGTTTACCGCTTTAGGCAATTCGTAAACGTCGCGAACCAGCCATGCTGTTCCCCATTTCGGCCTCCGCGCTCGCTGCAATCCTGCCCCTGGTACTCGGTTCGGCTGCTCTCCCGACTGCTGCCGATAAACCGGCGGCGTTCTTTCTCGCGGGCGACAGCACAACGGCGGTCCAATCGACGGGCGGCGGCGGCTGGGGCAACGGCTTCCTCAACACCACGCTCCAGAACGGCGCAACCGGCAAGAACTACGGCCACAATGGCGCGACAACCGTCAGCTTCCGCGAGGGCGGAGACTGGGCGACTGTGCTGAGCGCCGTCGAGAATGCGAAGGCGGACTACACTCCATATGTGACGATCCAGGTACGTCGGTTCGAAACAGCAGCGCGAGCAGCGCGAAAAAAAGGTTCCCGGCTGTCGAAGGATGGGTGGAACAAGCTCTGCCGCAGGCGGGCGTGGCAGTCGAAGCTGACAACGCGGGGCGCGCGACACCAGTTCGGCCACAACGACCAGAAAACCGACAAGAACATCAGCGTGGCCCAGTACACTCGGCCAACCTGGCGCAATTCGTCGCCGACGTGCGTGACGCAGGCGGCAACCCGGTACGGCGCTCCCTCTCCTCTTCACCAGCCCATGCCCCATGCCCATTCGAATCCCTTCGACGATCGAGATCCTGCATGTGTGCCGCGTCGCGTCGCGTCGCGCACGCGCGCTACTGTCTTTTGAGAGTCCCTGCATCTTCCGCTCTTTTGCTGCCCCTCTTTATCCGCAAATGCGCTGACGCGCGCCGGGCGATCGCCCGTCCGTACCTACATCAGATCCTCGTCACGCCGCTCTCCCGGCGCCAGTACGACAGTGCCGGCAAAATAAAGGAAAACCTGGCCGAGCAGCGCACCGCCACGCTGGCCGTCGCCAAGGACACGAGCGCGCTGGCCGTCGACCTGAACCGCGCCTCCACCGATTACCTGAACGCCATCGGCAGCGCCGACGCGTACACGTACAATCTGGACGCCGACGACTACACCCACCTCAACGACGCGGGCAGCATCGTCTTCGGGAACATGGTTGCATGGCTGATGGATGAGAGCGCGGATGGCGATGTCCTGAGCCAGTGGACCGTGGCGGACGCGGAGTACGTGCAGGATTTCAAGAATGGTGTGTACATCTCGCCGTAGGAGGCTTTTCAGCCGCAGATCGAGGCGAGGCATTGTAAGGAGTGTATGCAAAAGGATTGGGTGTTGAGCGAATCGAGATCTGTGGTACCTGCGCCGTGATGTAAACAAAAGCCTGGATTTTCATATATAAATCGCCGTCCCAACACGACGAAGGCAAGTGGAGAGCGGGGAAAAAAAAGCAACAAAAGGAAACAAAACAGAAGAAGGCCATCTAACGCGCACTCACCACAGCAGCCGCGACGCATGACAGACATGAGACAGCGTCCATTGGAAACGAAAGCCTGAAAATGTTCTTTTGGCAGTCGTGGCATGGTTCATTGCCGGAACGCACGATCGTTGCATGAATGGGGAAGTAAATTCACCCTCCACTCCAGAGATTGTAATGCACTACACCACATGTCAACGAGATACGCTGACAGGCTAGGGGAGATGATGCTTCACGCAAAGAGATTTTCAGAGCCACCTAAGCTTCAACCGTCATCAAAGGCCAACCCGTCGAGGATGACGCAACCTTGCCATTTGGTCCACACCAGCGTATGGCTCCTTTCAGGCCTTCCACCTTTGCAGCCTGGAAAGGCCTGTCGGCTGGTCTGAGTGGAAAGCTGGTCTTCGATTTCCCACACGGGAGCTGGGAAGCCCTCCAACCCCGAAAATCGTCGCCCCAGTGCCTCCTGGTGGCTTGCTGACAATCTGGTATCACCAACTCTCCGCCACGATCTGATTTTCTCATGTTGTACTATGCAGCCATGTTCAAGCTCGACCTGTCAATCTCTCCGTTGGCGAGGATTCGATGACGCAGACGCAAGGACAATCGTACGAGAGAAATACGGCATGAATAGGGATAACTAGTGGAGAATTAGGCCAACATGCGGGAGCATCGTGTACCGACAGCATGGGCATGAGCTGCAGGACCGGAGGTACTTCCTGCGCTTAAGCGACGCGTCGGGGTGTAACCTGGCTTTGATGGCGCAGGCAGGCCCGCAGGATAGCACAGCAGGCGTCCGACAGGACTGAGGCACGCAACTGCAGCTTTCCCGTTGCGACGGCTTCACGCGAAGCTGCCTGAGACCGCGCATCCCGTTTCTTTTGGATTGACCGTCGAAGCAGACGACTGGTTTGATGCAAGACGGCTAGAGGGCAACAGAGATGCCGCGTTGAAGGTGCATGTAGCTGAGCGCTCAAGTCGGCATGGATTGTCAGTGGCTGACAGACTCCCTCCGCAGCCACGGTGAGTGGTAGCACAGCGTGCTGCAACAAGTTGATGTGATGCGTCAAAACAATGCCTTGCTGCCCGTTCCAGCTCAAGGCTATGGCCCAAAGTACAGGCCGCTTGCGGCGAGAAAGCTGCCATGCATTGCAGGGCATGCAACGCAGTCCACATTTGTACAGCCGTGCGAAAGGCAATGCATAATTCATTTTCGCGCTCGTCCTAACTAACGGCTGGATTGTCGGACTTGGCCTTGCAGCTTGCCCTCTCCGAACGGCCTGGGGCACTACTTCTGGAAGCGCAGGATATCGCACCAAAGGGCCACCTCGTCGAAAGTGTCGTCGGCGCCTTCGCGGGGCGGGCGGGAAGTGATGGACTCCCTGACCTGGTTGGCGCTGACGCCGAAGCTTGACCAGGCATCCCGGACTAGCGACTGGCCAGCCTCAAGTTCAGCCCTGGGGTCGGTCTGCCCAGGCAGAAGCTCCACGTCCTGGTCCTCTGACTCCTGCTTTGCCGTTTGGATGCAGACGACGGTGCCGCGCAGAGCCATCTGGCCGCCCTTCTCCCGCAGCTCGCCCAAGCGCACAACAAACTCGCCCACAGAGTATGAAGCACCGGATGTGACCTGCGAGCCCATGCGGTACATCCAGAGGGCACCGAATTTGAGGTTCAAGAGCTGGCTGTATTGCTCCATCTGCGACAGCGGGATGGCGACGGTGGACGACTGGCCGACGGGCGGTTGCTCCGGCGGCTGCGGCTGGTCAGGGCCGGTGATGTGCACGAAAGCGCGGTCGGGGTGGTGGCCCAGCCCGAGGACATGCTGGGAGTGCGGCGGCGACTTGTCAGTGGTGTTCGCGGGCGTCGAGCGGAAGACGCGGTGGTGGAGGCCCCAGGTGCCCGTCGGCACCGGGTCGCAGGCGCGGATGAGGCGGTCGGTCAGGTCGGCCGCGCCGGGCGCATTGGGGCCTGAGGCGACGAAATAGATGCTACATGTGGGGGTCGTCAGTCTGGGCCGGGGTGGCGATATGTTTGGCGGAGAGACGTACGCGGTGACGGCCATCTGGAGGGCTGTGTGATTGCCGCGATGTGCCGCTGGAGGAAATTAGAGGCCCACCGGCGCCGAATAAATGCGGAGGCACGCCCGGATCGACCACGCTGAGACGCTCCCGCCTGCTCCTCGAGTTCTCGCCCCCCCTGAGCTCGAGCGAGCGTCCAGGCCGGTGCACCCCGCAGTGGCAGCGCGAACCGAGTGACGGAGCGACGCCCAGCCTCAGTCCGCGGCACGACCGCACCAGCTCACCTCAGCTCACCGCGCTGCCGCTCGCGCTCGCGCTCGCGCTCAATGCCTTGCCTGGTGCTGTGACAGTGCGTGTGGTGTGCTCGCTGATCTCACACGCGCCAGGGACATTTGGATGGACAGGCGCGCAGTGTTGAGGGCGCGACTGACGCCATGGTGGTTATCGATACCACAAGCGGACGCCAGCTGCCAGGATTGAGACCCTCGTATCCCTCCGCGTGCTGCCCTGCTTCTCCTTAACCTTACGCTATTTCTGGCAGCATCGTCTTCTCTAACTTCCTGCCAGCCAACCTTTTGCATTTTCCCTTCTCCACCAGCTGCAGTCTATCGTTCCGTTCCTTCGACCTCTCACACTGCCAAGATTAGGCCCGCCTCTCCTGCGTTTCGGACCCGCTATCAGCTGTATTCAGCGTCGAGCAAGCTTACAGTTCTCACGTCGCTCCTTCACACCTCTCCTCTCCCTACTTGACCTGCCCTGCGGCCCAGGTCCTATGGTTCCCTCTTCCAAACTTTGAGAATGCCCATCTTACGCCGCCAAACCCTCCTCTCCCTTGTGGCCTTCTGCGCCATCGTCGCTCTCTTCCACGTCTCGCGCCTCTCCGTCCGCGAGCCACCTAGTCCTGTGCCTCTGCGCTCCTACGCAGACCGCGAGCTGCAGCAGCCAATTCGATGGAAGGACGTGCCGGAGCAGTTTCCAGTTTCATCTTTCACTTCGCTCCCGGCGAGCAAGCCTACATCAATCCCTAAGATTCAATACGACCAATCCGCTGGCGAATCGGCCGATCATAAAGCTGAAAGGGAGGCACGGCTGCAGGCAGTCAAGGAGACCTTCTTGCACTCGTGGGAAGGCTACAAGAGGTATGCATGGCTTCAGGACGAGATTGCCCCTCTTTCGGGCAGCTACAAGAACACCTTCGGCGGCTGGGGCGCCTCGTTGGTAGACACGCTGGACACCCTATGGATCATGGGGCTGCACGACGAGTTCGAAATGGCTGTGAATGCCTTGAATAAGGTGGACTTCACCACCTCGGACCTTGGCTCACTCAACGTCTTCGAGACCACCATCCGCTACCTGGGTGGACTGATGTCTGCCTACGATCTCAGCGGCGGCCAGTACTCAGTCCTGCTCTCAAAGGCTACCGAGCTGGGAGAGATGCTGTACCGCGCATTCGATACGCCAAACCGCATGCCCGTCAGCCGCTGGGACTGGCGGCTCAAGGCCACCACAGACGCAGAACAACAGGCATCTAGCTCTGCCGTATCTGCTGAAGTTGGCTCCTTGAGCCTGGAGTTCACCCGGCTCTCGCAGCTGACTGGCAACCCCAAGTTCTTCGACGCCATCCAGCGCATCACCGATGAGTTCGAGCAGCAGCAGAACCAGTCAAAGATCCCCGGGCTGTGGCCAATCACGGTCAACCCGAAAAAGAACGCCTTTGCGGACGACCGGGCGTTCACGTTCGGCGGAATGGCCGACTCGCTGTACGAGTACTTCCCCAAGCAGTGGATGCTCCTCGGCGGTGTCATGGACCAGTATCGGTCCATGTACGAAAATGCCATCGATGCCGCCAAGAAGGTCCTGTTTTTCCGGCCTCTTAACCGCGACAACCTAGACATCCTCCTGTCCGGGACTGTCAAGTACACGTCGAGCAACAAGATCAAGCTCGAGCCAGAGGGGCAGCATCTGGCTTGTTTCACAGGCGGGATGGTAGGCATCGCTGCCAAGATCTTCAACCGGCCCGACGAGCTGCACACGGCCCGCCAGCTGACGGATGGCTGCATCTGGGCCTACGAGAGCACGCTCACCGGAATCATGCCTGAGATCTTCCACGTCGTCCCGTGCACCGAGGAAGACGACGAGTGCCTGTGGGACGAAGGGCGCTGGTACGACGGTGTTGCTGCGCGAAACAGCAAGGCAACGCGCGAAATAGCCCAGAAGTACACCGAGCGCTACAACCTTCCGCCTGGTTTCACCAACCTCGTCGACAGACGCTACCTCCTGCGGCCGGAGGCCATCGAAAGTGTGTTCATAATGTACAGGATCACGGGCGATGAAGGCCTGCAGGACAAGGCCTGGAAGATGTTCCAGGCAGTTGAAAAATACACGCGTACCGAGCTGGGTAATGCAGCGATCAATGACGTGGCAGCGCCGGAGAACGTCAAGAAGGTGGACAGCTGCGAGAGCTTCTGGATGGCAGAGACGCTCAAGTATTATTACCTTGCTTTTAGTGACCCGGAACTCGTCAGCCTGGACGAGTGGGTGTTTAATACCGAGGCGCACCCGTTGAGACGCCCCCAGTAATTAGCAGGCCCAAACGGATAGACGGGCGCTGGCGTTACGGTGTAGATGAATCGTGCATTGGGAGCACAGGGACTACGCATCACGGAAATCTAGCATACGGAATTTAGGATAGAATGGTGCGCATCGTGGTCAACAACCACTGCTCTTGAGTGCTTTGTGATGAGCAGCCTGTGAGCCTGCGGATTGGCTGGCCCGGGTGCCTGCCCCTGTGGCCTTATCGCTTATCGCCGCGCTGTCTCCGCGGGCGCGGCGCTAGTCGGCGTCATGACCTTCTCACATGCACCTCCCCAGACGACCTTCCGTCCCAGCTGACTCCCCCGACCCACTACCTCCGCAAAGCTTGGGATATAGCTTCCGCTGAGCCCCCGTCCGCGCGCGGCCAGGAACACTCACTCGCCGCCCTTTCATGCTGCCTGGAGCCAAGGACGACACCTCCCGCCACCTTACTCGCCGCATCTATACCCGCATTCCATCGCTTGCCTGTCGAAAGACGTCGCGGAGCCAGGTTCCAGCCAAATACGATACGGCTGTACACTCACTCACATCATGGACCGAGTGCGCCAGCTTCTCCAGCGAGACCAGCCGTACGAGCCGCTCGAGGGCGGTTCGGAGACTCCAGATGGCGCTGTGATAGAAGAGGAGGATAAGAAGGCATTTTCATGGCTGGATTATTCCATATTTCTTCTTCTTGGAGTCGCTATGCTATGGGCATGGTGGGTCTTCCCTGGCGTGGGTCCGTTGGCCTCTGCTAACAACAGCCAGGAACATGTTTCTCGCAGCCGGGCCCTACTTCCAAAGTCGCTTCCAAGCCAACGAGAACATTCTACACACTTTCCAGTCCGCCCAGCTCTCCGTGTCCACCATAGTCAACCTTAGCTCCATGCTCATACTGGCCAGGCTTCAGGCCAGCGCCTCATACCCCAAGCGCATCATGGCTGCGCTTCTAATCAACATTGTTACCTTCACTCTCCTCGCCATCTCAACGCGACATTTCCTCGATGTTTCGGCCAAAGTATACTTTGGCTTCATGATTGTGATGGTAGGCGCGGCTAGTTTTGGGACCTCACTCTGTCAGAATGGTGTCTTCGCCTTCGTCTCAGGCTTCGGGCGCGAAGAGTACACCCAGGCCATTATGACCGGCCAGGGTGTGGCGGGTGTGCTTCCTGCCGTTGCGCAAATCGTATCCGTCCTTTCCGTGCCTGCAGGCGATCTGGGCAACGAAGAAGCCGCGGAAGAGTCTTCGGGGTCAGCCTTTGCCTACTTTATGACGGCCACGGGCATTTCCGCCCTGACATTGGCGGCCTTTTTCTACCTTTTGTCAAGGAGAGCCTCTGTGAATCACGCGAAGAGTGTCACCAATAGCATTGGTGACCTGCGCGATGCACCGTCCGGTCCGGTCCGCGAGACCGTGCCACTCCTGAGGCTGCTCCGCAAGCTTATCTGGCTCTCTGCAACCGTGTTCCTCACGTTTGCTGTCACTATGGTCTACCCCGTCTTCACGCAGGAGATCAAGAGCGTGCGCCCGGCTGAGGCTGCGCCGAGACTTCTCCAGCCAGCGTCCTTCATCCCCCTTGCGTTCCTCTTCTGGAACTCGGGAGACTTGGTTGGGCGTATCCTTCCAGCCTTCCCGGCGCTCTCTCTGACTTCAAAGCCACGGGTGGTGTTCTCGCTCTCAGTATGCCGAGTGGTGTTCGTTCCGCTGTACTTGCTTTGCAACGTGCGCGGTCGTGGCGCCACGGTGGACAGCGACGCGTTCTACCTCATTGTACAACTCCTTTTCGGTCTGACAAACGGGTTCTTGGGAAGTACATGCATGATGGGCGCCGTCGAGTGGGTGGATATCGAGGAGAGGGAGGCTGCAGGAGGATTCATGGGCCTTTGTCTTGTGGCTGGACTGACGGCGGGGAGTCTCGCGAGTTTCGTCGTCGCTGGTGCACTATTATAAATACAGTTGGGAGAATCTGGAGAAAAAATCGATCTGAAGATCAGTCAGCGGCGCATTGGCTTGAAGAGGTGGGTCGGCACGGCGATGGGGAGTTCAAACGTCTCTCAGCCTGGGACAGCCTTCTCATGACCGTCGTCTCTCCGCACAATGGAGTGGGAATCGGACGGTCGGCTATGACTTCCAGGGGTAAAAGACGCGAGTCATCGCTGAGCTGGAACGGCCTCCGTATCAGCTGGGCCAATCTCACGAACAAAATCAACTGGATGGAGGGCCACAGATCCAAGCGCGCTGGGGCGGGAAGCAGAGCGTACAAATGGCCAAGACCGTAGCTAGAATTCGGGTCCTGAGTTGATTGGGAAGAGAAGAGTCTTACAAGATCCTGGGGCGCTTTCCTCACATAGAGGACGCGATCAACCCTCGCCACTCAGCTTGACCGATAGCTCCAGCAACAACGTCAATAGAATGGCCTCCAATGCATGATCGCACCATAAAGACTGGCATGCCTTCACCCGTTCTTCCGTCTCGCGTACCCCTGAAGCAACAAGGGGGCCCGGGGTAATACGCTACAGCGACATTGCGATGTTTCCGGAAACGGGCGGTGGGCGTTATGTAATGAGTGTAATGTAATTTATCGGTGAAACGTCGGGAGTGCTGTGTTTTCTGCCCTGGTGTCGGACTTCACCTAATCCTGTGTGCGCCATCCACGCGGAGCCTCACTCGAAACCCTGACTCAGTGCCGCCCGCCCAGCTTGCGAGCAGCTTGCCCGGGTCCGAGTCGGACGCCCGCCTGGTAAGCTCCGAACTTTTGTTTCGCTCTGCGGTTCGCCAGCCAGATCAACACACCCGTCCGTCCAGCACAGCCGGCGCTGAATGCTGCGTCTGTTCCCGTTTGGGCCGCTTCCCATTTTGTCCCGAGTAGTCCGCCTCTGCCCGTTGCTCCCGTCACGTCACGCAAGCTGCCACTCCTTCCACCTCCCCGCCTCAGAGCACCACCTCCGCGCCGCACAGGCGCATAAGCCAGTCGCAGGACGCCCATCCTCGCGCTCGCTAACCGACTGGTGCGGTCTTCCGCGTCTGCTGCACTTGATCGATTGTTCACTGGAATGACTTTGAGCGCAGTCCCGGCCAATCGCCTCCCTCCAAAAGCCCTGCTCTGCCTATCAGTTGGAAGCGAGTGCATTCACTGTCACTTCATCCACCCGCTCGGTAACTGACCTTCCCTGCTAGAAGCTGTCCGACGCACCTCCCCTCAGCAGCACCGCTGGGAGGGTGACACGCAGCAGCAAGGCCAGTCGGGGCAAGGTCAGCGCAAATGTCGCAGATGCTGCCGCACACGGTGCGCATCAAGCGCAAGAGACAGGATGAGCCGGTGGAGACGCTGCACGTCCACACGCACGATGATCCCAAAAAGCGCCGTTTCACCCTTGACCAGCCCGCGTCGTCCTTCCCGGCCGTCTTTAGGCGTGTTCAGGCGTCTGACGCTTCCCCGGCCGCTCCAGCGCCGGCTGCGGCGGCAGCAGCTGTCACTGTCGATTCTGCCGCCGCTGTCGGCCCAGCCACGGCCACAACTGCAACACCGCCGTCCTCCCGCCCGGCGAGCACACTCTCGACGGAGCGGAAGGTCCTAGCACCCACTCCCACCACTCGTCGTTTTCACCTCTCAACCAAGTCTGCTCCAAGTCCCTCTGGCCCAGCCAGTGCCGGCCCGAAGCGCAAGAATGTCGCCACGCTCATCGAGACGAAGCCGAAGAAGACTAGGACGGGCACCGTAGCGCTAGGAATCGCCGAAAATGCCACCCAGAAGACGGCAGCACAGCGCGGAAGCGACTTTGAGATGCAAATCGACGAACCCGTGAGCCAGCCGTCCCTCAAGCGCCCCGGAAGAACCGCCAGAAGCGCGAGCCCGGCAGTCGCGCCCATCCAGGAAGCAGGCAAGAACGAGCCCGCTACGTCCGCGAACAAGCCAGCCGCTGGCGATGACGCCTCCGGCACCAAGCATGGCCAGGCCGACGAGAAGGCCACGGCCGTCGACCCGGCTCTGCTCTCGGAGATGCAAAAGTTCGCACAGGAGGTCGAGCACGCGGAGCAGACGCCCGCGCCTGAACCCACCTATCACCAAACGACGACCACCACCACCACCAGCACAGCGCCTCACACGCCGCAGAAGCTCAAGTTCCAGCCCAAAGCCACGCCGCGTTACCGCGACCGCCACCCCGAAGCCGCCAGTCACCACAAGACGACCGAAGAAATGGACGTTGACGAGTCGGACGAGTCGGACGGCGAGTACGTCTACGACACGTACGTGCGCTACGACGGGCCGTCGGACACGGAGCTCGTCGACCCGCTCGCGGCCACGTCGCTGCCGCCCGATATCGGGCTGCTCGTCATCAGCGCGGCCGACCAGCCGCTGTGGGAGGCGTTCGTGGAGAGCGGGCCGGGCGGCGACGGTGACGACAAGGAGTTCGACACGGACGACGAAGACGAGAACGCGGAGGACTTCTACGCGAACGAATACCCCGAGGACGAGGTCGCGAGCGACGACGAGAGGGACCAGAACGCGTACGGGTACCGGGTCAACGCGAGCGACGAGGAGGAGTACGGGCTGTGGAGCGATGAGGAGGAGAGCTTGAGGAGGCCGTGGGGGAGGGGTGGTGCGCGGCCGGGGTGGTTGAGGGAGAGGAGTGATGGGGAGATGAGTGATTGAGGGGCGGAGTGAGGACTGGTACGAGGTGGCTTGGAAACACGGGAATGTGGGAAGTTGGTTGGTTCCTCCTTGGTGAACCAAGAGAGGAAAAGTTTTCGAGATGAAGGGATACCATTGGAGACTGGAGGGGATCCGTACATTTGGTTCTACAGATGGTTGACATAGATTGTGGTCCGTTCAGTGCACAAAATATCTGAGAACGTGTCCGTTGTGTGATTCGACCTGATTAGTGATAAACGTCGAGTATACTGACTAGTGGTTGTGCGCAGCATTCTTAATGTCTTGAGCTGTTCTCTCTCTCCTCTGTTTCCGTATCTTCACTGGGTTGAATCAATGAACACCGGTGTTTTCGGCCACTGAGGCATCAATTCCAAGAAGTCACTGTCTACCATCATCGCTTCCTAAATGTAGGTGTTACCTTAAACAATCTCGTCAGTTAGATGACCATTCCTTCTCTTGTTCCGTTGTGTACAATCCTGTTCCATAGTCTCGCTAGTAACCCAATGAATTGGTGATTCCTATCAAAGCCTCTAGACTCGAATCAAGAGCTAAAATACACACCTACATGGTGAATTGCTCAGGCGACTCCGACGACTTCCTTCGAGCCCATCGTTCAAAGGCCCGAACAGATCACGGAACCAGACTCTCCTGATGCTAATTGGACCCGTTCAAAGCAAAAGCAAGCTATGACTCTGCTATGCAATACAGCCCACTGTACGAATCTGTGCTGTCGAGCTTTCTACGAAAGAGGTTTTGGAATTTCGTTCCGTCACCCCGTTCTTCACAAGTCTCTGATCCAGACCATAGATGACAAGACACCGTAAGCTACTGTTTACACCACCACCTATCGTCCCAGGAAACCGGTCACGCTGAAACTGCCCATGACGTACGTCGAAACCCCGTGCCTATATCATCAGCCTTAAAAGGCTGCAACTGTGGGTATCTTGTGGGGCCAGGCGTCGGCGATTCCCGAGTACGTCAGCGCTCGCGTTCATTTTTCCCTCATTAGATACAACCCCCCCCCCCCCTTTTCTTTTTTCTCTCGAACATCTACCATGCCAGTCGCTGCCTCCGACTCCCGAGTCTCCGCGGCACGTCGGCATTCCACTCACGCAGCACGTCGGAAGCCTTCTTCTGCTTCTGTCTCGCGATGGAGGCCGAGAAGGCGTGACGCGGGCTTGCTTGCTCGCTGGTGTTTGGATTGAAGTCGATTGGGCCAAGGGGTCGACGGGTGTGGGGGAAGTCCAGCTGCGCGTCGTGAACGGCCTGATCGACCCGGTCGTCCTCGCGTTGCTTTTTGGTGTTTTTTGATTTAAGTTCCGTAGCGTCTGGGACTTCCGGGTAAGCGGCACGCGGCGCAACGCAATAAGCTTGTAAGCTTAACTCTGTAGAAATCTCGCATCTGGGTCCTTTCTTTTCTCCTAATTTATCCGGAGCCTGTTGCGGGAGACTGGATGTTTGAGTTTGAAGACGGCAATCTCCGACCGCCGTCCCGCACAACTGCCCGGTGGGAATGGGAATAAGAATGTGGCCATCGACGATTGTACAAGTTACGGCGGGTATCACGGAGCAGCCACCTCCGTGGCCGTTTAAGCCCCCGGTAGATCGTATGGTCTGCATGTTGTTACGGCACAGCGTTCACAAGGCAGCAGGAGGCAGGATAAGGAAGAAAGTGGGGTACGCCCGCGCGCAGGAAAAGGACCCACGTAAGAATCACGTGGCTCACGTGACACGAGAAGAACGCTCTGCCTGCTCTGCTGCCAAGAGCACGGAGCAGCGAGAGCAGACCGCGATGCTCTGCCTGCTCTGCTGCCAAGAACACGGAGCAGTAAGAGCAATACTAGATTATATAAGAACTCTCCTACGTATATAAGTTATACTCTATAACGGTAGGCTCCTTCTACTAAGCTTCGGAGTCGCTTAGTAGGTTGGTGGAAACCGAAGGGTTTACCTTGAAGAGACAAGAGGAGGATGGCGGTGCAAAGAGTGAAGTATCACGTGATAGCGCGGTGCGCAATGAGCTTGTTACCTCCAAATCAATAGGGTTTGAATTGGAACTTTGAGTTGACCACGAAGGGTCAAATGTCTAGCTAAGGGAGTGTGGCTATATACTACTAGGAAAGCTATGACAATCTAGATTATTAGGTTCGATGGATCAGTCCGAGAGTTGGATCAGTGCTAAGGCTTTTGATCCAACGTGTGGGCTGCACGTGACGTTGGCGCTTAGCCACCTTCCTGGTTTCCGACATTCGTCGGTGCCGAACGATCGTGATAACCACCTGTCCTATACCTACTTAACCGGGTTCCGCCGTCCGCCTTGTTGTCCTTGTGGGTCTTCTTCCCGTAGGGGATTCTGTCTTAGGTCTTGTCCCGTGACTTCGCAGTCCACTGCGGTTCTATTTCCCGTGCGGGCTCCTCGCCCTTAGGGTCATAGAGCCCCTTGTCCTTAGAGGTTCGTAACACCAACCACCTTCCTGGTTTTCGACATCCGTCGGTGTGAAGCGGTCGCCATGTTTACCTATTCCGCGCCCGCTTGCCTGCGTCTTCTCCGGGATTCTAGCTTCCGTTCCTTCTTCCCTGTGGGCCTTCTTCCCGTAGGGCATCCTGTCTTGAGCCTTATCCCGTGACCTCGCAGTCCCCTGTGGTCCTATTTCCTGTGCGGACTCAGGCTTCTGCCTACGGCGGTGTCCGTACGCGCCGGACTCCCGTGTTCTCTGGAATCCCGTGCGGGATTCCTGGTCCTGCGGTCTAGCCGCCCGTGCGGCCTGTTGGCCCTTGCGGCGCTTTTTCCCGTGCGGGCTTCCCGCCCTTAGGGTTATAAAGACCTCGTCCTTAGAGGTTCGTAACAGTTAGTTCGATTTTTCTAAATGTTTCTAGCAAATTTTCGGGGACGAAGAGTAATTATAAATAAGATCTAGATGTAACGGCGGGCCTCTGCCTCTAAGGATCCAAACACCAAAGAGGGCGGTAAGCCGTGTAGGGTTTACCTTGAGTGGGTACAAGGTAGGGGTTGCCCGACCGTGTTGGGTTTCAGTCGGCGCGTAAGACCATTCGGCCAACCTCCCGTCGACTGGAAGTCGACAAAAGGTTCAGCAATGATCAGCCTGGTGGCTGATCGTGCCCCAACAACTCTATATACAGAGGCGTGTTCGTAACACTTGAGAGTGGGTGAAAAGTGGGAACGTACTCATCAGTTAACTCATGTATTTTGCATCGTGAAACGGAAGTGCGGAGTGAGGGGTTTGATGGTTGCTATTGTGACGGTTTAGACCGTTAAGTGCCTTGGATGGATCCTGCGGCGAGACCTTGGTGTTACGGCACAGTCTCTAAAGACGCAGAAAGGTGAGGGGCTCACGAAGGAACCCTGCAAGAAAAGGCATCCCCACGTGACTAGTGCACGTGATGATCTACCTAAGATCCACATGTCGCCCTCACGAGCCGGGCGACATACAGCAACCGTCGCCCAGCGTAGCCCGGCTACATGGAGCAACACTAGATTGTCATAGCTTTCCTATAGTATATAAGCACACTCACTTAGCTAGATACTTGACCCTCCGTGGTCAACTTCAATAATCAATCCGCACCATTGATTAGTAACACGGCCTTCGCACGTAGTGCTCTGTCACGTGTGTTCGTCACTTCGTTCTCTCACACCCTCCCTTGTACCCACTCAAGGTAAACCCTCACACGGCTTACCACCCTCTTTGGTGTTTGATCCTTAGAGGTAGAGGCCCGCCGTTACACTTGGGTTGAGAAGACCCTGAAGCTTAGTGAAGCTCAACAAGAAAACCCTGCAACTCGCTACCAATAAAAGGGACTCTGGAGAGATATATAAGCAGCGCTATCTTACTTAAACCTTTCTTTCTTTTCTCTTCAGCTTAGTCTTCTTGTAGAAGTATGCCAATGCATTTCCGCGAGTGCACCGGGTGCAAGCCCTCACAGCTATGCGGTCTGGAAACCGAGCATTGTCATGCCCCGGGGGATGTTTTGCTTCTTCTGGCAAAATAAAGTAGCGGTCAAGCGCTTGGTGGAATGAGAACATCTTTTCTACGAAGTATGGATGCGCCTCCACGAGCCGGCGAACATGAGACCTCCGAAGCCGAAGAATCGTTGAAACAATAGGATTGAGTCGAGATCGTTGTGTTTAGTGTTGGGCATCAACTCGTTTTCGGCAGCATGTAACGGTAGGCCTCTGCCTCTAAGAATCCGCAGATCGAAGAGGGCGGTGAACCGTGTAAGGGTTTACCTTGAGAGATACAAGGAAGAGAGTTGAGAATAACGAACAGGGTACACGTGACGAGAATCGTGAATCAGTCTTTCTTTCAAAATTTCCGATCAGGAAATAAATGGCCTGAGATGTTGCCCGAATTCCGAGTGGCTCCCTGGTCAAGCATTTTTTAAAAAGTTTATCTTGGGTGATCAGGGTATCCCGGGGCGAGCCTACCCGCCCCTGAAGTAAGGTTAAAACCTACAAACCGTTTGTATTGTACGTCGTACTCTAAGTGACAAAGATTCGAGACGATACAAGTAATATGAGGACGCGGAACCCATTACTACCGTTCCGCCAGACGCTCTCTCTTCGCACTCTTGTCCAAAGAGCAAGAGGGAAAAGGAAAAGAGAGCCTAGGCGACAGCAGACACTCTTCTGCATCAACAAACAGTCAGACGAGCGCGCAAGACGCTTAAGAGGCACGTGAAAGCGGGCAAACGGTAGCCACCAAAAGAGCCACTGCTGCTCCCCAATTGCCACTGGGGCTTCCAACGCTCGCGCAATATTGGCGGACCCTCTCTGCTAGGAAGAACTAACCCCAAAAGGACTCGAGTCACCATGCCTTCCGTCGATCTTCTTGTTCCCTTTCCCCCCGGCGCTCGTCCCGTCCGCCCCGTCTCGGAATCAGCTCCGGGCAACCAGGTTCCTGCTGCCTGGCTGGCTCTGCCCTTTCCCCTCGCTTAGACTGTGATCCCACGCTTGGGAGCTTTTGGGCGCCGCCCCGGTTCCCCGAGTATTGCTATGACTACGGGCTGCATGTGCCGCGGGAGCCAGGCGCAGAACGCGCTGTGTGTGCGTGAGACAGTTATGTATGTGTGTACTTTGCGAATGGAAACGAGTGAGTGGCCGCCGGTCCGCACTGCATGCAGGCCCACCTCGCACGGACAACCGGGCGTGCGGACACCAGATCTCTCGAGCAGGAGAGTTACAGATGGCTGGCTCTGACCGCGCGCTTGCCCATCCGACCCGTTGCCCGTCGGGCTGAGGTGAGATGAACAGGAGAACAGATCGCCGAGGAGAGACGGGCGGGAAGAACGGTCCCACAAGGCAGGAGAGCAAAAGCGGATGGATAAGAGACGGATCACCAGGAATGGCCGGCCGGCAGGCGACTGGGATGTGCGGTGGGCTAGCGGAAGGCCGCAAAGTCAAAGAATGACAAGCGTTAGCGGCGGCTAGTCGTCGCCGCTGCCGCCGCATTCCCGCACCGGTTTGCGCCAGGCGATCCCGTCTGTCCGCGCGGGTGGCTGAGCGCTCCCCGTTAGTCTCTCACGCCAGCTTGGGGAAACGATTGCATGCGGGCACACGACGCGGCCCGCTGTCGAGCTGGATAGCCAGGCTCTGCAGGCGGAGATAGCTTCGGCCCTGGCTTGACGTGGTGAGGTGAGTTGCGCGTCTTGCCGGCGGGCTGCCAGCGCGCGGATCGTCCGTCGCACGGCGTCGAGGATCTCGCGCCTTGGACTGGTCTCGACCAGACCAGCCACACAGGGCGTGTTGAGGAGCTGCAGCTCCCATACATCAATGCTGCCTCCACCCTTGCTGTTGCGGAGGGACTTCCACGATAAGATCATGTCTCACAGGGATTGGACTGGACGGTGCCCGTTCCGGCGTGCATAGGCGCCTTGCCGGTTCGTAACTGCGGGCCCATGCGAGGAGCCTGTGTTGGGTTCGCTGCGGGAGTTGTGGGAACGTGGAAAACACAGCTGCGCGATGATGTCAGTGCCGCCCCCCGGCGGCGCCGTGCTAAGGCGGTGCTCTGCAGCCCGTACCCGCCTCCTGGCTCGGGTCCTCATCGCATCTGCCAGTGCCACGCTCTCTAAATCTCCGATGGGCCTCCAGCAGCGCGACCCCGCCGAGTCGGCATGGCCGTGCTGAGCTGTCGGTTCCAGGATGGCCTGCGTGCTGCGTGGTGCTTGCCCCTGTGGCTCCGCTCTCATGCTCGTTTCATTCCAAGCGGCATTCCGCTGCAGGCGTGAGGCAACCCTCTTTTGCCGGGACCGCCATCGGAAGGTGAGATGAGCCTCTGTCCAGCTGTTCCCCAATAGCTGTGTCTGCGTGACCACGGCTGCTGATACTGCTAACGACAGAAACAGACTGTATCGAACTGACCACCGGGCTTGACTCCGACACTGGACTTCCCGCGGCGCTCTCCTCCGCATAGCTCTGGGCCAATGGCTGTTCAATCTGAAACCTGCCTGCATATCCAAGTGGTACTCTAAGTGCGGCTTGTCAGTGACTTCAACCGTCGCAGTGGATGGGAATGCGCGCTCACATGGAGAGACCAACAACGTTTGGCCGCCTTTGGGGAATCCAAAAGGGCTCGTGATCATACAGTATTGAGCTCAGACCAGTGGAGGTCCGTGTAGCGCGACGTGCGTTGAAGCTGGCACGTCAGCGCGTCAGATCCAGCTGCCGCGAGCACGAAATGTGCTGTCCACGACTCCGTCGAGACGACCTGTAGTGCGAGGAGGGAGCCAATATATGCATTCAGCCGTCGAGACCCTGGAGCATTTGGCAAAAGAAGCAATATCGTGTGGGGCGTCGCACATTTGTCTGCGCACCGATGTTTGACGCCTGGAGGAGCCGTGGAGCAAGGGTTACTTCTCACTTACGTCCTCTACGAGGCAGCTAGCGGGTATATCTAGTGCCTAGCAGCTGGTCCGTATGCCTGGGATCACTGGCGCAGTAGCGTCCGTCCCGAGATGCGAAAAGATATGTCGCATATCTGCTCCGTCAGGTCAACTCTCTGAGACTGCAGTGGCCCTGGCCCCCGCCATGTCAGAGCTCCTGGCCCGGATCACCAAGCCGGGCCGTTGTCAGACCTTTTTGGATTGTGTGAGACCTGTCGTACTGCGGATGAAGGGGCCGTGGGCCATGGAGAGTGGGCATGCAGCCCCTTGGCCCCGGCCGGATATTGTGGCTTCGGAGAACGACCACATGCCACACCGTCCGGTCCCACCAGTGAGATTGATTCGGAGAGTTCCCTTCACCCGGAGATCCAGTAGTCGACCGGACACCACTATAAGCGTCTGCGTGCGGAGGAAGTTCCTTTGAAGGGAAGGTGTGTCTCACCACCAACCCGGTAGATGGTCAGCGCAAGATCCTGATCCTGTGAGCCGTGCTGTAGTGCCTGCCTAGAATAATTATCCTTCAAGCAAGCCAGGAACCGCTAAAAGTCTTCAGGGCTGTAAGCTAAGTTTTAGAGAGGTTTCGCAGCAGCAGATCAAAACGTGGCAAGAAGCACGACATGCGGTAAAGCAATCCCTGTTCAAACGCAGGTAGATATCCATAGCTATGCATTGCAACCGTTAAACATGCTCGACAGATCAAAGGAGATAGGGAATAGAGAAACAAGGAAACGTGCTGTTTCAAGGTGGCCTCCCTTTCTAGACGGCTGAGATGGAAGGCCGAAACAGAAATTCAACAGCTTTTAGAGTCATCATCGCCCCATACTCCGAGTTACCAGACCCGGGAAGACGTTTGTAGAATCCGCGCCACAAGCCGCCATGTTTAGTAGTAACAATGATAAGGAAAAGACCCATTCCTTTGGTGGTGTAGAAGAAACATGAAAAACTGCGAGCAGGCCGTCTCTGTAATAGGCTTACAGACCCATAAAGGAGCAAAGAAAGACAGTTTGGCAACGGCACCTAGCGACACCTTTCGACAAAGCCCTGCAGGTCAGGGAAGTCATGCATGTTCATGATGGTCTTCTTGACGACAGACTTGACCTCCGGCTTCTGCTCGTCCGAAACGCCACGGACCTTGGGAATGCCCCACTGCTCGCGAATGCGATAGTAGGCGCAAGTGAGTCCGCCGGCAGTGCGCTCCTGTTCAGGATAGGTCGGCCACAGGCCGGTCTCCTGATGGCGTCGCTTCTGTCCAGCAGGGAATCGCTCGCGGAACTCCTTCTCGATCTCCTTCCACGTCATACCACGCAAGATGGCACACACCATAATGAAGGCGCGCTCTTCCTCGCCGTACGTGTGGCGAGGCTCCCGACGAGGAGGGTCGGCACGGGCGGACCTGGACGAGCCAGCCGGAGAGTGTCTCTGCGGATAGGCCGAAGGCGAGTCCGGGTCCGACGTGTCAACGAGCTCGCTGTCCGAGTAGGCGGTGCTTCCAGCGGTGCTGGGACGACGGTAGTTGGGGGTGGAATTGACCGATGTCCACGGAGAGTGCTGCGCAGACACAGTGTAGGCGTTGGCGTACTGTGGCTGGACATGCTGGACATGCTGGACCTGGTGGCCGCGGATGGGCAGGGAGTGGGTGGCGTAGCCTGCGCTATAGCTGTAGTGGGAATAGCCACCCGAGTGGTACGAGCTTTGGCTGCCGGCTCTGTGTGGGGCCGGTCGGCTGCCTGGAGCAACGAAGTCAAGCGACATCCTCTCTAGGCCACGCGAGTCGGGGCTGTGTCCACCTCGCACGGGCTGGCTGTCAACTGGCGACGAGTTGGACGAGCTGTTGCGGCTGCCATTGGACGGAGGGGTGGAGGAATCCTCGTTGAGAATGTTGCGGAGGTTACTCATGGCGAATCAGGCGTCGGGGGCGCAAGGTAGAGTTTAGGCTTGGGGAGAGAAACGCGGGAAGAGGGAGGTGATCCTTGAAGCGGGAGCTACGGGCTGGGCTGAACCTTATTTGAGCAAAGAGGAGGGAGGAGGGAAACGGTGGTGCTGGAGGGCTGAGCATGTTCAGGGTCCAACAGCGCACCTCTTAAAATACCTACCGAGCCAGGACGTCTCGCAAAGAGTTATCAAAGCATTGATTTGGTCGGCCCAGGGCTGTCGACTCTGTGTAACCGATGCCAACTTGTAAATCTCGAGGAGAAAAAAGCAGATGTGTGTCCACGGACGCATGCTTCTGCAGGAGGCCGCTTGCCAACACCCCTACCGCCCCAACCCCGGTCAGGGACGCTTCCCCTCGGAAGATGCTTTTTGTGAAGAAATCGGCCGGCTCGCCTTTCCAGACACTGGGCCGTGGGCCAGCGCCAATCTAATCGGATCTGGAAAGGACGCAGATTGCGTCGATCCGCCCGTCTAGCCTTCGCATCTTCTTCTTCAGCCTCGCCAGAGGTCTTGAGCAGCCTGCACACTGTCGCGCCAAGAGGCGGTCTGATGGGAAGGATGAGCTGGCATATGCCGGTAGCGCGATCGGCAAGGTGCCAGAAAAGGCGGGTATCAGCCACATTGAGTTGAGGACGTCTGTTGTTGCTGCTGGTCGCCAGAGCATACGAGGCCCGCGAGCGGGCTGCCGCATTCCATGGCTGGCAGCACCCCCGTTCGCGTACCGAAGTTTGGAAGGGCTTGGGCAGCTGCAAGAGCGCGCTGCAAGGCCACGCCGGTGCGCCCATTTGCATCGTCATTAGCTGCTTCGCACAACAACGTCCGGGCGTGTAACGGTCTGGAAGGCGGCAGGGGCCGGGAGCTGAGAGGAAACAGCGCCGGGCCGGGGTCCATTGGGTGCAGGGCCTCGAGACAGCTGAGCCCAACGGCCGTCGAGTGCATGGGGGTGACACAGGGCGAGGTGATGGACATGTTTGCTGAACGCGATAAAACGGGGTGCTGACTCGCGGCGTGTCAAGACGGTATTCACCGACCGTTTGGAGCGGTTCATGATGTCATGCCGGGGCCAGACCACGTGAGACTGCAGCGGGCTGGTCGGGGAGAGCTGTTGATGGCGAATTCCTGGGAGGTTCCTTCTTCACACCGCTCTACCGCGTACCCGCGAGCCCGGGTGGGTAGCAGAGCGCTGCAGCATGGGGCTGAGCGGGGGGCGCGCGATCGGCGTTCCTGGCGCGACGCAGTTGCTGGTGTCGCACATCAGCACATAACGGCCTCAGGGAGGCGCATCCTCGGCCGGGGTGGGCGGCGCTGGATTGGAGCCGCGTAGGGCCTGCAAACGGCGCGGTGCAGACATGGGAAGCGGGTCCGCTCGTATCATCAGCCGGTCATCCGTCAAATTTCGCAGCTGCATGTGCGACACATCATAGTCCGAGTTCCTGAAGAGTAGATCGCGCCCCGGGGAAGCTGATGCTGACAAGCCGGAAGGCATCGCGCGCATCCCCATGATCGTTGCGAGGGTGCGTGGGCCGGGGCCGACCAGCGGCGCGGGACGGGCAGTGTCGATTGCAGGGAGGGGCGTGCGTGGTGCAGCGGGCGCTCGCACAGCATGCGGCCGCGTTGCTTTTGGCGCGAGTGGGCGGGAGTTGTGGAGTGGTGGTGCTGAGGTCCGCAGCTGCAGCGGCCAGGCGTGAGGCGTCCGCAGACGCAGCCCGCACGTGACTGCCATCATCCCGCAGCGCCTAACCACCAGGCACCTGCGCGGCTCTCGGAGTATGGAGTCTGCGCTCGCCGCGGCGCAGCAGAAGCGCCCGCGGGCTGCGCACGTGACCGGCTGGGAGCTGCAGCCCGGCCGTGGCCATCGCCCTCGGTCCTCCACCGTGCCAGAGCCTGAATCGGACTCCAGCCTGATAGCTTCCCGTCTGCCGTCGCCGATCGCCCCATGCTCCCGCCGCCCACGATAGCTGTGCCGTTTCCTTATCGCGACGACCCCTCCGCGCCGGGCCATATGAGCCCAATGCTGCCCGTCTCTGCCCGTCTGCGCTTCCTCGCAAGCAGACGGTCGCATTCCAACGGAAGCATCCGCGAACATGGTCTCCCACAGTCGCGCCGTCATCGGCAACGAGGCCAACTTCTGGCTGCATTCGACGCGCACCGGCTTTGACCTGACGCACCCCGGCTCGCCGACGGCCGCGCCTGTGCAGCCGCGGCTGACGATGCAGACGTCGACGGCGCCCATCACCATCTCGCCGGCCAAGACGGCCCTCGTCATCATCGACATGCAGAACTTCTTCCTCTCCGAGTCCTTCGGCCGCCGCAAGGGCGCGGGCCACGCGGCGGCCGCACAGCTGCAGCAGTACGCCATCCCGGCGGCGCGCAAGGCGGGCATCAGGGTGTGCTGGGTCAACTGGGGCCTGACCGAGGCCGAGGTCGAGACGATGCCGCCGGCGATTAAGCGAGACTTTGGTTTCGAGGCGGTGGCCGAGGACGCGCTGGACGATGCGGCGAGCGCGGAAAAAGCAAGCGGCGCGGAGGGCGGCCACGTTCTGTTGGGAAACGGCAAGGACGCGCGCATCTACCGCGGGCTGGGGGCGTCGTGCGGCGACGTGGTCCTGCCGTCGGGCGAGACGGTCGACGCAGGACGGCTGCTGATGCGCGACACCTGGAATGCCGCCCTGTGGCCGCCGCTCGACGCCGAGTTTGCAGCAGGCCGCACGCTCGCAACCCGTCCCGACGTCTGGATCCACAAGAACAGGATGTCGGCGCTGTGGGGCGGGTCGACGACGCTGCAGGAATTCCTGGAGGCCGAAGGCATCCAGACGTTGCTTTTCAGCGGCGTCAACACGGACCAGTGCGTGGGCGGGACGCTGACGGACGCGTTCAGCAAGGGCTTCGACTGCGTGCTGCTGGGCGACGCGGCGGGCACGACGAGCCCCGGCTTCAGCCAGGAGTGCTTCGAGCACAATGCGGCAAAGACATACGGCTTCCTGAGCAGCGCCGAGGCGCTGTGGGCGGCAGCGGAGGCCATGGGCCAGACAGGCAGTAGCGGGCAGGCCGGCAGCAGGTAGCAGGCAGGTAGCAAGCAGACAATGCCCGCTGTCTCGCGCAGCGGGCGTCGCCGTTGACCGGGTGCCGCGTGCAGAGCAGTTGGTGGTGAGGCGGCCCCAAGCGGCGGCGGGCGGGCGGCGGCTCGCGTGAAACGCCAAGGCCGGCGCATAGAAGCTACACCTTGCAGCTCGCCCGAACCCGCAGCCGTCGGCCATGCGCGATCCCTCCGCTGCTCCCACCCCACGACCTCTCCCCCGATGAGCCGTTCCAGATGAGTTGGAACCTGTTGGAGCGCTTCATCGAGTCGGATCACTTCAACGAAGATCCGTCGCTCAGCGTCGCCTACCTGTCGTGTGTGCTCCCCGTCCCCGACTCCCACGCCCGCCGCTCTCCTCGCCGCCGCTCCCCGCATTAAGCTTTCTGTCCCCTCCAACCCCAGAGCCTGCCTGCTGACCACCGCCCGTCCGCCAGGCGCTATGCGGATCACGTCGGCATCCACTATGTGCTCTGCTCGAAGCTGCGCCGCTTCTCCTACGACGAGATCGAGTTCTTCCTGCCGCAATTATGCCACCTACTCATCAGCGTCGACAATGAGTCCATGGCCCTCGAAGAATTCATCATAGATCTGTGCGAGGAGTCGGTCAATGCCGCCCTGCTCGTAAGCTCCCGCCGCCGCCGCCACGGCTCTCCAGACACTGCTCACCACCCGCCCCTTACAGACCTTCTGGCTGTTCCAGACCTACCTCCACGATCTCGCCGGCAACCCCCAGTCCAACGACTTCAAGACGTGCCGTCGTCTATACAACAAGGTCCAGCGCATCGTCTTCGGTGCCTCAGAGCCCGCCAACCGCGAAGGCATCAGGGGAAACGTGCTCCCGGTCACTGTTCTATCGAGCCTCATCCTTGCAACCGTCGCCGCCCCCTTCCTCCCCCGCCACGCCGGCCCATTGGCCGTCGCCCAGGCCCGCAAACCACGCATGTCAACCGAGACCATATCAGATGCATCCCAGACTCAAACCCAGAAACTGGTGCGCAGCAACACAGTCGCCGGCGGCTCTCCGCGACCCAGGAAGCCAAGGCCGCAGTCAGGCGCCCCGGAATCCGACGACTCTGACTCCTCCATATCACCGCCGAGACACCGCTCCAAGGCGCCCGCCTTGGAGATCCAGACAACCCCAGCGAGACCCGCTGGGCAGCTCCCTCGCGCATCCTCGGCAGTTCAGCGCCCGTCGTTGCTTACTGCTACCGCAAAGGAAGCTCGTTTGAGCTGCTCGTCCTTGCCTGATTTCCGCAATTCCAGCGTGTCCCCGATACCCACTCCTCCGGCCACGGCAGGCCTCACGCCGCGTCCCGTTGAGCTCGCGCCACGCCGTGATCCTCGTCCTCCTCGCCCGCTTAGCCCTAGCGCCCTGTCGAGGTCGCAGAAGATCCGCATCCTCCGTTCTAACTACTTCAGGAGCGAGACGCAGTTTCTGAGTGCCCTGGAAGATATCTCAAACAGGCTTGTCATCGTTCCCAAGCCGGCGCGCCTCAGCGCGCTGCGAGCTGAGCTGGCCCTCATTGCTCAAGACCTCCCGGCCGAGGTGGACATCCCCATCATTTGCCCGCCAACCCTGGAGGACGGAGCTGCCGCCCACAGCAAGCATCACAGAATCGTGCGTCTCAACCCTGCCGAAGCCACCAGTCTGAACAGCGCAGAGCGTGTTCCGTACCTGCTCATGGTTGAGGTGCTGCGGGAAGACTTTGATTTCGATCCGGACAGCGAAGTCAATCAAACGCTGCTCACGCGCCTGCTGGCCGAGAAAGGAACAAGTAAGCGCCGGTTGTTCGACCTCTCGGATTCGTCTCGGCAAGCCATCATCCCGGACAAACCACCAGATCCGGGCGTCGACAGCGTGTTCGAGCCGACCGATGGCGATCTGGGGAGCAAGAATCTTCTCATCAAGGATCCTGCCGAGGAAGAGCTTGCCAATGGCATGGCCAAGACGGCGCTGGCGAGCAACGGCTACACGGGTGTCAGAATTAATCCCGCACGCTCGTCAAGCGGGGCGCACACCATGTCTTCGGTGGGCACGGCCTCCACTCCCCGGTCCTCCGACATGGAGACAAGCAGGACAAGCAGCCCGGTCCCTCGCAAGATGACCCTGCCTATGTCCAACCGGGCGCAAGGACCCGATCAGCCGGATTTCTCTGCCCTTGCGACGCACATGCGCACTGCAGCACAGATGCTTGCTCAGCTGGAGGCTAGTGGATCCAAGCGGCCCAAGACGGAAATGGCTGCCATCAAGTCAAAAATTATCGCGAGTATGCAAAACCTCGAGGAGCAGAGCTTCTATCTGGATGAGACGCCTACATTTGACAGCATCATGGCTGAGCCCAAGCCCACGGCACTGACGGCGGAGCCAGAGGATCTAGACGATGCAGCTGTGGACCCCAATGCAAGCAATAGCGCTGGAGCGGCGCGGATGGAGAACGACTCAAAGACAGGTGGCATCCAGCGCAAGGGTGACCGTGACGATCCTAGCGCAGCCACGTTCGGCGAGGACTGGACGGCCAAGAAAGAACGGATCAGGCGGTCCTCGCCTTACGGTTGGATGAAGAACTGGGATCTCATCAGCGTGATTGTCAAGACCGGGGCCGATCTTCGCCAAGAAGCATTTGCCTGTCAGCTGATACAGGTCTGCTGCAAGATTTGGCAGGATGCTGAAGTGCCCGTGTGGGTGAAGCGCATGCGCATACTGGTGACAGGCGAATCATCCGGTCTGATTGAGACCATCACCAACGGCGTGTCACTGCATTCTCTCAAGCGGAGTCTCACCCTTGCCAGTATCGCTGCAGGCACCAACCCCCGGAAACGCATTGCCACGTTGCGCGACCATTTCGTGCAGACTTTTGGCGAACCCGACAGCGAAACCAACGCGGCGGCGGTTGACGCCTTCGCTCGCTCGCTTGCGGCGTACAGCATCATAAGCTATGTGCTGCAGCTCAAGGACCGGCATAACGGCAATATCTTGATTGACAACCAAGGCCACATCATCCACATTGATTTTGGCTTCATGCTGTCCAACACCCCTGGCAGTATGGGGTTTGAAGCTGCACCTTTCAAGCTGACCCAAGAATACGTGGACGTTCTGGGAGGGGTGGGAAGCCCCGGCTACAACCTCTTCAAAATGCTCTGTAAGCAGGCGTTCCAGGCGCTTCGGAAGGAAGCCGAAAGGATCGTCATGCTTGTAGAGATGATGGGCAAGGCGAGTCAGATGCCGTGCTTTGCGGCAGGGGTGCAGCAGGCTGTGTCAGCCCTACGGTCAAGGTTCATGCTTCAGCTGAGCAAGGAGGAGGCCGAGTACTTCGTGGATGATCTTATCGGGAAGAGTGTGGGAAGCTACTACACGAGGCTGTGAGTTCACTTCTGCCATCCCAGTTCACAACGCTGACGCCACACAGATACGACACTTTCCAGTACCGCACGCAGGGCATTTACTGATATGGAGAATACCCAATTGTCGAATGAATTCGCTTCGAGCCTGTCGGGCTTTATCGCAGGGAGAAAGAGCATCGCGACGGCGTTGTTTACCATTTGTAACACCATCACGTAATCCGTCAAATCTGAGGGTTTGGTCTTCCAGCACGGGCTATTTTGGTAGAACCGCGGTCCGCTGTCGACGTTTAATTTGGTGATCCCCTCCCTGCGTGTATGCTCACATGGCTGCTTGCGATACGAATCAGTGCTTGGGCCAGTTCCGAAGATTCTCACGCTGGCTGACGCTTGCAGCAGCGCTTCTAATCGCAGCAGCCCCCGTTGCTGGGAAAAAGCAACCACTCGACATGGCTTGGCTCTGCCGAGTCAACTTGCATGATGCAGGTGCTGGACTGAATATACTCCACCATCGGCTGCGTACCCGCAAAAGCAAGTTTTCCTCGCATATTCGCGTGTTCACCCATGCTTCAGACGGGCCGATTCACCCTTCCCTGCTCTTTCCTGGCATCATGAAGCATGCGGCGAAGCGCCCTCACCCGACCAATCTATGGACCCATTACTCTTTTCTATATATCTGCAACGGTTCATCTGCAGAGACCGCGCGAAACCACGATATTTCATTGGCATATCACCATTCCGAAACCGCAAGGGTCTTCCAGGCCCACCCCAAGGCCGATGGGAGGGGGTGCCGACATGTAACGCCAACGAAGACTTGCTTCTGTGGAGGTCCTCCAGATTCAATGAGATGCTCTGTCATCATCTGCATACGATTGGAGCTGGCGTTTGCCAGCACGCTACGAGACCTTGAGTGCTCCAGAAAGAGATCAGCAGCCACACCAAAAAAAGAAAAAACATCCATGTCGCTTTGCTTACGGTTCCTTATGCTCACTTTTTGGTGAGACCAAAAATCACGACATGGACCTTTTAGGCGGCCTCCACAAATTTCCTAGTTCTGTTACATGATGAACGACCGACAAGCACACATGGAGTGCGAGTTGAAAGCGATATCTGCACCAGATTAAGAGCCTCAATACCGAAAATAAGTACATATTTTCTGGTATACCACGCTTCAGCAGGTCTGGACTCGACACGCATGACAATGCATATGGCTAGTGCTGACCGCGATCACATCCGGTGAAGTTTCCTGAAATACTACCTACTAATGGCAGTCTCCGTTGTTTTCCATCTCCCCTATCTTCCATCCATTTCCAATGAAAGGCGAACATACGCCCCTGCTCTCTGCCACAGGATAGACGGACACGGGATGGAGAACAACCAAATTTCATCAATCTCCAAAAAGTCATGCTAGGCAAAGTCATTCCCATTCAGATCATGGCGCCATGAGCTAATTCTGTTATTTCTCCCATCATACCTTTTGCCCAGTCTCTCGTTAGACCTGCGACCTTTGGCATCTTTTCTACTCTTACGTCGCGAAGGGTCCCACGCAACCGACTGTGTACATCAGAACGCGCAGCTCTCCTCTTCTGTTGACTAAAAAGCCAGGACAGACGTCATTATGCCGTTCGTTCTATCGAATTTTGTCTGGCCCAAGGCCCGTCTCTCGGAGAAGTCAGCCCACACTTGCAAATGCGCTTATGCAGGCTGTCCACAAGATCGATTCCCACGGAACGTCGTGATTTCGAAACCTCGGCAGATTGCCGCATTCACCTACTCTCGAATCAATCGAACACATTACTACAGACCGCTCTTTCTAAAAGTCCGCAGCAGCGTCGTTTCCCGTCACGATTGATGGCCGATGTTTCCGGGGTGAGCGGAGTCATTTCCGATCTATGGACAGGACGTCACACACGGAGCCATGTAGTCGGAGCGTACGCTAGGAATGCTTTACGACACAGCCAGCCCACATGGTAGCAATGCGCGGGCCCGCGCGCGTCATGCAGACATCTCTGTGCACCGCGGCTATTGTCAAGACAGTCCGGCCCGCCGGGTACGTCGCAAGTCAGTTTGCAAGCTGCCCGTCACACAGCAGCCACCGAGATTCTCGCTACCCGCCCGCGCTCTGATGTCGTACCGCAGGTCCTTATATTCCTCCGGGACGAGACCGGCAGCGAGGCTACATGCGTCTGCATCTGTGGTGCCTCCCGCCCGTCAGGCTTCTTGCGGGCGACGCACAGCAGCCAAGACCCATACAGATGTCCGGCCAGCCGGTTCACACATTCAGCCTTCGCAGCGCCGCCGCCTCCCATCCGATCCATTCCCTCACATCCGGAACACCGCTTTGCACGACCTACACTGCACGCGCGGTGCATTGCATGGGACAACCTGAATCAAAGAGAGGAGCAAAGCCCGCGCCTCCCGAACGGCTAAGCACATCACGGGCTCGATCGGGACGGCCGACGGTAAATAGATCTCCCCCCGTCTCTGTGTTTGCTGTGGGAAGCACAGAGATGCTGCGTTATGCCGTCTTTTTTTTCTCTGTACGCTCTCGCTGATCTTGATTCTCCATCTGCGGTGACGGTTGCCTGCTTTCTTTTCGGTCATTCAATCGCCATGGCCCCGTCCTTCATCATGGCGGGGGGTGTGGTGTGGGGGTGTCGGTGAGACCAAGGACAAGGCTGGACACAGCACGGATGCGCGGCCGGGCTGGACGATGAGCCCGGACTGAACGATGGACCGTCGTTGCTGGTGTCTGTTCCGATGTGTGGGAGGATGCCTCTGCGGATCGCTGGTTCCCGTGATCGTTCGAGGTTCTCTCGGATATCGCAGTCAGCTATCGCACAGAGCACAATGGGGATAGCCGTCCGTTTCTGGGAGTGAGTTTGCAGGGTTTCTACTGTCTCCTGGAAACAGACTCGTGGCATGGAGGAACTTGAGGCCTTGGTGGCATCGAAGCGCTAGAGTTGGGGGAGGTGGGCGGCTGGACGAAAGCGATTTGCGTTACTCCTCGGGCCAGCAGCGGTCGATGATCACTGAGATAATGGGACGATAGTTGCTTCGTGGTTGTTTCAAGTACTCTTGATGTTCTGATTACATATCCTGCAAAGAAAAGAAGAAGAGAAAAAAAGGGAACGGGGAAGATGGGATACGTTGCGGCTCTCATCTCACCGTCTCCGTTCTGGCCTCCAGCCGACCTCACTTCCACGCCGCGCCTTCCCTTGCCACACTATCAACACCAGCCTACCCTCATCAAGCACCCCCCCGCGCCGCCGGCGGCTTGGTGATCCGCAGAAGACATCCACCATCCACTTTCCCGCCCTCCCCTCCACCCCAGCCTCGCCGACACGAACGACGACAGGACCAACGTAACCCCCTCACTCGCCACCGCACGACGGGACCCACCGCCTCCGCCGCCTAACGTAACACACGCGATCCACACTAAGCCCACTAGCGCCGGAGTACGCGGAAGTCTCATCGAAAGGAGGACGTACATACATACACACACATACATATACGAATAGGAAGCGGCGGCGGGACCACAACCCATAACGACTAAAACCCCAACGGCACTTTCCCCTTTTTACGCGAAAAACCCGCTAGGGGCGAGATGGGCGGGGGCCGGACCCCGCCGCGTTTCGTTAGGAGTGACTGGTAAAAAAACGCCGCTCGAGAATTCGATGGGCGCGCGCGCTGGTGGCTGTGGCTTTTTTCTAACGCGGCTGGCCTTCCTCGAGGGACGGGGTCGGATGGCGGACGGGGTTGGGGGGAGGAGAGGCTGCTGCCGGGACGGGTGTCTCTTTGCTGGCGCTTGACTGGGCGGATTGGATGAAGGGGGCGTGGAGGGTCCTCCGGGCGCGTAGGTGGGAGGTGGGCGCTTGGCTGCCGCGGCGGTGTCGCTGCGGTGCTGCCCGCCGCCGCCGCCGCTGCTGCTATCGTGGCTTCGGCGTGAACGGGCTTTTCTGGTGATGTCGTGGCTCCTGCTGTGCCGGTCGTAACGTCATGCAAGGAAAGTGGGCGAAGGATTCATTGACAGTGTTCTAGAATGCCGATCTGCTCGGATGAGCGGGTGGACGGCATGGCTGATTTCACGCCGGTGCTCCTGGGATTGAAAAGCAGGGAAGATGCGAAGATTGGACTCTGTGTGAGTGGGGGGGCTGCTGCGATGGAGATGCCTGTTGATGGCCGCGGCGCAGAGGGGAGCGGGGGGCGGTGGAGCTGGGCTGTGGTTTTTCTTGTCTTAGGCTTTTTCGGCGCTTGCCAGAGAGACAAGAGGAAAGTTATGAAACAGGTGAAACATGGTGGAGAAAGTAGATATCAGCTTTTGCTTTTTCTGAACTCCGAATTCCTCTCAAGTCGCCGTGCACGTCGTAAGTACGCACACGAATCGTGCACAATCGCGGCCATAGCTCTCAGCTCTTTTTTGTGACGAAAAGTTAGACCTCAAATAAATGATAAAATTCCTCCACAAACGCCGCTAGATGCTTTTCGTTTTTTTTCTTTGATCCTCTTGGGAAATCCAATGCTCTTGAGACACGTTCCAGATTCTCTCACATCTCTTCCGTTCTCCTTCTTTTTGAAGTGGCGCAGGGAACTTCCTACATCTCTCTGCGAACAACCAGGGTATCATAGATATCGGTCTCAAGACGAGGCGGAGGCATAAGCTCAGGTGGTGGTGAAAAGCGTGTCCTCCTCTCTCAGGTACTCTCCGATATCCGCCTGTCTGAAGGTGGCAATGCCGGTGGGGTCAAGACGGCGCGCCTCAGCAGTCGATCTCGAAGTGACGCCGAAGCCCTGGCGCAGTCAGTTAGCAACTGAGAGGCGGCGGAGTGGCAGCCAACTTACCAGCGGGGTGTCGTCCATGGCGTAGACGACCACGCCCTGGTGCTCCGGGCAGTCCTCGCTCCAGCGGCCGACGTGGGCCTTGAGCACGTTGCCGCCGTACAGGAAGGGCATCTCGCCGTTGGGCTTGATCCAGACCTTGTAGCGGGCGTGCGGGGCGATGGCGTCGAGAGCGGTGATGTGCAGGCGGAACTTGCCCGTCTTGGTGAACTTGCCAACGCAGGTACCGAGCGACAGTAAGTTGGGGCGGGCGACGCTGGTGGCCAGGTTGGCGATGCTCTCGCGCACGTAGTAGACGCGGCTGTGCTGGATGCGGAAGACATGGCGGTCGTCGGACGGGGCGTTGGGCGGGGCGATCAGGAGGTTCAGCGAGCGGCCGGTGTAGTTGGCCAGCTTCGTGAAGAGCGTCTGCGTCTCCGTGTCGGTGAGGGGCCTCATGGCTGCGGGACGGGATGCGGGCGGTGGTGTTGCGGATGCGGATGCGATGCGGAGGAGCGCGAGCCTGAGACTTTTTGTCGGCGCCGAGTCTGCAAAACGCCGACTCGCTCAAAAAATTCCCACCGCCCGCGCGACCACGCCCGCAGCGCCCCAGAACCACCACCACGACCACCCGCGCTGTCCCGCCCGCCATGGCCCGTCTGCCTGCCGCGAAACGGCGCCGTCTGTCGCCGCCCGACGACGACGTCTCCGCCGCCGGCTCGCCCAGCCGCCAGCTCGCCAATTCGAGCTTCGCCAGCCATGCCGCCCAGTGGGACCTGGAGCAGGACTACGAGAACCGCCCGCGCTCGCTGAACAAGAAGAAGGACGCCAATCGCCTGCCGATCAAGACCCAGGACGGCCGTGTCGAGCAGCTGCACGTCCCGGAGCCCGAGAAGGAGGAAGAGCAGGACGGCGACAGCTTCCTCGGGACAAGCAGCGACGAGGCCGGCTCCGACGACGACGAAGAGGAGGAACAAGCGGACGAGGCGCCCAAGAAGTCGGCGCGACAGCAGGTTGTCGAGGCCAAGGAGGAGCTTGCGCGCCTGGCTGAGCTGATCAACGAGGACCCCGAGGAGCATACCGGCGCTCTGAAGCACCTGGCCACCCTCGCCGCCTCCGACAATGCCACCGTGAAGAAGCTGGCGCTCGCCGCACAGGCTGCCGTCTACAAGGACATCATTCCTGGCTACCGCATCCGTGCTCTGAGCGAGGATGCGATGAAGGAGAAGCTGTCGAAAGAGGTCCGCCAACTGCGCAACTTCGAGCAGGCCCTTGTCCACGGCTACCAAGGCTACGTCCGCGACCTGGCCCGCTGCGCCAAGGGCAGCAAACCCGGCGCCTCGGACAGCGCTGCCGGTCTCGCCACGGTTGCCATCAGCTGCGCCTGCAATCTTCTCACCTCCGTGCCGCACTTCAACTTCCGCCAGGACATTCTGAAGATCCTCGTCGACAAGCTGAGCACCAGGGTCGTAGACGCAGACTTTGTCAGATGCCGGGAAACCTTGGAGAAGGTCTTCGAGTCGGACGAGGATGGTCACATATCTCTCGACGCTGTCACCATGATCACAAAGATGCTCAAGGGGCGCAGCTACTACGTCCACGAGAGCGTCCTCAACACCTTCCTGCATCTGCGCCTCCTGTCCGAGTTCAGCCTCAAGGGTTCGTACGACAGAATCGACAAGGAGGAGGATGGGCAGCCGAAGGGCAAGAAGCCGAGGGAGAAGCGCGAGTTCCGCACCAAGAGGCAGCGCAAGATCATGAAGGAGCAGAAGGGCATCGAAAAGGAGATGAAGGAGGCTGACGCTGCCGTGAGCCACGAGGAGCGCGACCGCATGCAGGCCGAGACGCTGAAGCTAGTCTTCGTCACCTACTTCCGCATCCTGAAGGCGCGCAGCCCCGTTCTCATGGGCGCCGTGCTCGAAGGCCTCGCCCGCTACGCCCACCTCATCAACCAGGACTTCTTCGGCGACATCCTCGAAGCCCTGAAGGACCTGATCACCGACGCCGAGAGCCTCGACGACCAGGAAACGGACGAAGCGGACGAGGACTCGGTCGGCGCCCGCAACGCGACGCGCGAGTCCCTCCTTTGCGTCATCACCGCCTTCGCCCTACTCCAAGGCCAAGACGCCAGCAAGGCCGCGTCGACCCTGCACCTCGACCTCAACTTCTTCATCACCCACCTTTACCGCAACCTGTTCCCCGTCAGCCTCAACCCAGACATCGAGCTCGGCGCCAACAGCCTGCACCTACCGGACCCGCACCAGCCCACCCCCACCGCCGCCGCAACCAACAAAGTCAACGTCCAGACCACCACCGTCCTCCTCCTCCGCTCCCTCTCCTCCGTCCTCCTCCCCGCCACCGCCGTCCGCGCCGTCCCGCCCCTCCGCGTCGCCGCCTTCGCCAAGCAGCTCCTCACCGCCTCGTTACACCTGCCCGAGAAGTCGTGCGTCGCCATGGTCGCGCTGCTCGCCCGCGTCACAAAGGTCCACGGCCGCAAGGTCGCGCCGCTCTGGAACACCGAGGAGCGCCGCGGCGACGGCGTCTTCGACGCGCTGGGCGCCGCCGTCGAGGCCAGCAACCCGTTCGCCGCCACGGCGTGGGAGGGCGAGGTCTTGCGGTGGCATTTCTGCCCGCGGGTGCGGGAGGCGGTGGGGTGGGTGGAGAGGGGGGTGAGGGAGGCGCTGAGGTAGAGTGGCGGGGCTTTTTTTTTCCCCTTCATTTTTGTGAGAACGGGATCTTGGGTCGTGAAAAAGCGGTGGTGGACTCGGGGTTCGGAAAGTGGGGTTGTGGTATGTTGGAGAGGTCATCTTGACAAATCCACCTGCTTTGATTTGACGTGGACGGTGCGATCGATCTGCTCTTTTGTTTGAAGAGCCGGCGGCCAGAGGATTTACGGACTGTTTCGCAATCGACCTTGTAGAAGTCACAGCGGTCGAGAGAGAGAGTTATCCTCTGCGAAGCTGGAGGCAGATTTTGCGAATACACCGATGTTGCAAAAAATAAATTCCACGCTGAGAGCCATACGGTTTTCTCGTCAAAATTATGCTGTGGCAATCATCTTGGAGATGGTGAGCAGATATATCTTCCCAACATCCTCCGGCGAGAACATATTTTAATCGCTCTTGTCAAATCAAAAGAACCACGGCTACGCAGGCCAGAATAATCACATCTCTCGCTCGAAGAAATCGGAACATTTCGATTGTTTCCCCATCCTTAGTTCCCCCCAGGGTCATGTGTCTCATCCGTTGCATGAAGAAGAAAGACATCATCACAGCGTGCTTCCATGACCTCGAAACGCATCCCGATCAATTCCACGCCGCTCATTCGCACAAAATCCACACACAGGCCATACGTAATTTCCTTCCCCTAGCATTCCCTTCAGCACAAGACACCCGCTCTTCCAAAAGCTGCACGCACGCCCGCCCGCCCGCTCGCCCTGCGCTCGAGTCCAAACGCCGCCAAGAAACGGCACGGCATGGCGCGGCACGGCACGGCATGGCATGGCACGCGCTCCCCTCCCCCTGCTCCGCCTTCCACCCTCGAATTCCTTTCCCAAAAACACCACAGCGCCGTGCCTCCAGCTCTCCACCCTCCGTACCCCGTTCTACCCCTCATCCGACCCTCGATCCCCCCCAAGCCGTCCGCGAAGCCAGAAAGAAAATCGGATGGTGTGAAGATAGCACCTCGCACAGACAAGGGTCTCTTCATGCACGTCCGTCCCGTTTGTGTATCTGGCCGCATGCGACGTCGAATCATCAATACAACATGGCCGACAAACCGTCCGCCCGGCCGTCGGGAAATGTTCTCCGGCTGCCCTATTCCGTCCCTTTGCGTTGGTGATAGCAGTCGTACCTGCAAGCACCCGCCCGATTGTGCTGGGAGGAGGCCTGCCGGACCGTGCTTGAGCATTTGGAATTCTCCCGTGGGCTGTGTGCATGCGAGCGGGGGCTTTTGATGGTTGAGGATGCCTGCTTGTGTGATGTCCGTGGTCTGCTTCGGGCCGTGAGAGATGCGTCGATCGTGAGATGGGTTGTTGATCGATAGATGCGTTGATGGAGATACCCGTCGGTCAGATGTCCTGTCGCCGAGATGGCCCTGGTAGAGGAAATGTCCGCCGGTCAGAAGTACCGCGTCGTAGAAGCTGTACTACCCCTTGACTCGTTGCCCGACGGCTGCCGTTGCCGCCGAAGATTTGCAAACGGTGCGTCGCCGTGGCTGGCTGGCTGGCTGGCCGTCTACCGCCCACACCTGTGCAGAACGGCACGCCTCCAACAACTTGCCCGCATCTGCACGGTGCGTCTCTGCATCGCCGACATGCAGCAGCGAGACGAGTCGCTTCAAGAAATCCCCGTGGCCAACGTGCAACCCGTGCGTGCATGCGGTTTGAGTCTCCAGTGCATGAGAACAAGCATTTTAGCAGGTCTCGGGGAGAGCGGGTTGTTCTGCCATTGACTGAAACTCGGGTTGGTGTAAGCTGACAGGGAGCGAGTTTCGATGCAGGAAAGTAAAGTGCATGTGGGGCGGGTGGCGAAAATAAAAACAAAAAGCTTCAAGGAAAAGCAAATCTGGCAGCAACGGCGATGGTACCTGAGACGAGCTGCGGCACGGTCGGGAAGCCTTGCAGCTCTGAGTCAGAGACATACAGGAATGTTGTTAGCTGTAGCTGAGCCGTTGCGGGCGCCCTGCAACTGCTGCTGCTTGTTGCTTTTCGGCGTGCATGCATCGTGGCTTAATCTCCTTGAGACGAGGCGGACGATGTTCGCATTCTCAACGGCTGGCGGTTCGCATGTGGCTAACCGGCGGCGACGAGGCGTCCAAAGCTGGCTATATCCAATGAAGGCCTTGCGCGCAGCTCCGCGATCATCTTATGATGCTCGCAGATGCTTTTTCGTCTCTTTTAGAGAGGGCAATGCTGCAGCCGCAAAGAGTGTGATGAAATCAAGTCTTCGCATTGTCAGAGAACGGATCCGTGTGGACGGATGATTGCAGTATTGGCAGAATGCTGACGTCGTGATGGTGTGATTCCGGTGCATACCTGCTCTGTGATACACGCCTGCTGTTGAATTCGGTGACTGGCTGCGCTCAATGCAACGAGGGGAGGCATTTCACATTGATGTTGGACCATGGTTGAAGGAGATTCCTGCAAAAATCGCGGTATGCGGAAACGATGATCAAGCCGAAAACGGAGAGCATGTCAGCTGGAGGTGTGTGTTCATGCAGACGACAGACCCTCGCCAGGACGGGTGCATGCTTTTATTGGATTCCGGACGAGTCTGACTGCTGAGGTTGTGCCGAAAATAGATGCCAAGCAAACGCCACGGTAATCTTGTCCACGGCTTCCACGGACGAGCCGCGTGGCGGTGGCTTGCGGATCTGCCGGTGTGTCTGGTCCGACTGGACAGCCGCTGGGAGTATTCTCACACATTGCCCTGACAGGAGAGACGTCGTGGCACCGGCGCAGCCACAATATTCACATTCGCGGCTAGTTGCCTGATGCATTGATCAGGGCACACCCTGAAGCAGTATGTTGCACGCAGACTCGGCCGCGTGTGAGCTTGGCGGCGACTGCATAATAGAGGCCCCAAGCAGGTCTGCAGCCTCCGAGGCCCGACGTAGGACGGCAGCACCAACGCGCTACATTCGTGCCGTGTGCAGTATCGAGTACAGTGCCGCGTGGTGCAGTTCTTGTACCCGGCCAGGAAAAGGTCCGGGGCATTGGCTACTTCCGACCATGCCAGTCCGGTGGTTGATTCCATCCCATGCTCTAGGAGTAGAGTTCCGGATTGCTGCCGACGGCCGTCATGGGGCAATGTATCCGTGGCAAAGTGCAGGCCTTGGCAATAGCGACCCATGGTAATATCCGGAGCAGACAAGGATATAGGGCTGTGCCAAGGGTGCAGTTGAAAGAAAGTTGGAGTCGGTGGTGACAGTCCTCAACGACAGACGCGCAGCTGCATGCGAACGAGCGATGAAACGCAGTGCTACCGTTGGTTGCACGGTACAACCTAGGTCGGCTTGGCGTGCATGACGATTGTCTGGGCACTCCTGAATGTCAACCCCGGTTCAGGACTCACAGGACCCCGGTTGAGACCGTTCCACTTGCCAGATCCTCGGAAAGGACCCTTGGACCCAAGATCCGGGCTTGAATTTGGGAAAAAACTGCAGGAACACGATGGAAATCGTGGCTGAAGGATAAGGGGGGTCAGTAGGGGCTGTGACACAGCAAGGGTGTTCATATGGGGCTAGGGCTGGTGAGGCTGCAGGGCCATGTGGTTCAGTGATCAGAAATTCGCTGTCGTCACACAGGGCATGCTCCGGATCCCTGCCTCTGCCAATTGAAAAGGGATGCAGCCCTGAGCTTGCCGTGTTGAAGAAACGCAAGACGGGGACGTACCTGCTTTCTTCAGCTACGTCAAGATTGGTTGAACCGGGTGCGGCAAAACGGACGTCGTCGATTTGGACGTTGCCTGCAGCATATAGCAAACTGAAACACAGGTTCCCTCTGGATGGCAACCCTGCCAGCGGCACTTTGCAGGACCTTTGCAACAAGGCATGGCTCTCTATCTGTGGGACGTCCGGATCATCGTGGGATTCTGGGAATAATGCCGCCATCCACGTCGGATCGAAACATGTGTGGAAAGCGGATCCGAAGGTCACACATAGGGACAGGCTAGGAGCTGTCAGGTGCCATCGGATGCGGAAGAAAGCTATGTCGGCAAGCGTAGAGTGGAGTTTTCTGTCAGACGAGGCGACTGTGGCCTTGAAGTCTGGACAGAAAAGCGCGAATGATGACGTGTGCAAAAGAGCTCGGAAGTGGGGAGTAAGAGCAGAGTGGAAAGGTGTCCGGTGTAACGCGAAATGGGAGCAAATCGAGGCAGATGGAGAGGATGCCGCAGGACGCATTCCTTTTGGCCGACGCGCGCTTGTATGCGGGAGTGTCGGTGCGCGGCACGGATTGGGAGAGGCGCGCGGCCCAGGATTGGCGACAGGGTCGAAAGGCGAATCAACGGGATGGGGCCAGGGTGGTTTCGTGACCAATAACGGCCAGATGCATCACGCATGGTACGTGTAATCAAGGTGAAGGAGCTGAACCTCGGAAGCAATATGCAGAGACCCCATCTGCAGCTGCAGAAAGCCGTCGGAGGGGGGCCGGGAAGGGTGTTCCGAGGTCGAAGAGTTCGGATAAGCGGTGGGGGAAACGGAGGAGTGCATCCGGAGGAGGATGTACTGCGTCTCATGTAGGCGAGGCTGCTGTGAGCGATGAGCTGATTGTTGCAGACCGGGAGGATTCAAAGCGGGTGGCTGCCTCTTGTCGATGCAGATGGCGGTTTTTCGGCACCTCGAATCTCGACAACATGGCCCACCCCCGTTGTGGAACAGCAAAGTATTTACTCCAGAGCACGCAAGCCGGCCAGAAGCGTCTTGGTCGACTTCTCCAGCGACTCCTTGGAAGGCGAGGCGGGCGGGTGCTGGGGCGAGGAATCGGCCCTCTCCTCCTGCTCGCGGCGGAGCGTCTCCTGGGCTGCTTCGAAGCTGCCAATGTCCCGGACGGTCTCGAAGCCCATTGACTTGAGAGTCTCCAAGGCGATGGCGGAGCGGCGGCCAGAGCGGCAGTACAGGGTTATGCTGTCGGACTTGGAGACTCCAGGCCGACTTGCAAGCTGATCGATATGCTGGTACTCGATGTTGACGGCGCCATCCAGGAAGCCGGACTCGAACTCGGCAGGCGTGCGAACATCAACGAGCAGTGCGTTGGGCATGATGGCGACGGGCTGGCGACGGGCGTGGCTTGGCAGTTCGGTGGTGGTGGTGTGGTGGTGGGTTTTGGCTCCCGCTCGTTTCGGCGCGATGTCGGTCGGAGCAGCCTCCGAGCGCCTGCCTTTTGCTCTCCAATGCGCCTTCCGTTTCTCTCTGATTTCGCCAATGGCCGCATTCGTTGCACAATGTCCACCTCGTGGGGCACAGAAGTCGTCCCAGGGAGGCGTGCTTTCTGGGAAGGGCATGGACAAAGCACGGCGGCCTAGCCATCACAACCGACCCGTCTCAACTCTCTCTCTCTGTCCTCTTTTATTTCCTTCTGTCATCAGCTCCGTCTCTCGATCAGTGCTCGTCGGCTAATCACAGACTCGGCCTCGCGCCGCCGACCATCTCGGAAAAGAGCAGCGCGCGACAGCTTGCCGCGTCGACCACCCGTGTCCAGCTTCCACGATACGGACCGGATAATGTCAAAACGCGTCACCCGGTTCTACCCGCACTGTCCACCCGCGAAGCAAAGCACGATCCAACTTGCAAACTGTTGAGGATATGTAAGAGTGTTGATTTGAAGGGACTCGAAAAGCGAATGCTCCACAAGAGCTGGGGATATCCGAGAAAGGAAAAAAGAAAGGTACAAGGGAGGAGCGAGAAATAACAGCGGCGAGCAAAACAGCTCAGCCACCTCCCCGAAAATCCCCAACAGTAACGCCGTTCCATGATGCCCTTTCCCAATGTTCCTGCCCAAGCAACGCCGGTTTCTTTGTTCCCTTGCCCCCGCCATCCGGTGCTGTGTCAAGGCCTTTCGAATTTTGCCCCGAACTCCTGGTAATAATGCCGCCCAACGAGAGAGAGAAAGAGAGAGAGCGTGTGTGTGTGCCTCATGCTTCCTCTTCTTCATTTCTTCGACGCCGCCTCAGCCTGTTCGAAGAAAAACACACCAATCGTAAGTCATGATGCCAATCAAGAAATTAAACAGACGTCCAAGAAGAAACACAATGAATCCGGCTCGGAGACGAAAGGAGGCCTCAAGTAGTCCAGGGTGGGAGGAAAGGAATGGGAGTGCGGGAGGCATCACTGTACCTCGTAGAGTTCCATGGCCCGCTGCAGGTCCTCGACCGACGAGCGGTCGCCGTACGCCGACATGAGCGCGGCATTCTGTTCGCGCTGGTGCAGGGCGCGCGCCTCGGCGGCTGAGAGGCCGGTCGAGTGCGTGGGCGAGTAGCGGTTGTCGAGGTACGAGGAGGCGGCGACGCCTGCGGTTGCAGCACCTGTTAGCTCTGTGACGGGCGTGGCGGGAGCGAGGGAGCGAGCGGATGCGCACCGAGGAACAGGACTCCAGTCACGGGCAGGAAAAACTTGCCCAGCCTTGCGCGCGACGCGCGCGCGGACGACTGCATCTTCGCGATGGTGTGCGGGTCGAAGGTGGGCAGGGCGGGGTGGACGCGGGCGGAAGTCGTGAAGGGACGCGGAGCGTTCGGAGCCATGTTTAAGGTCGGAGCTAGCAGGCGGATTGTGGCTGTGGCGGTGCGTTGCTTGGACGGAGGTGTGCAGGTGTGTGCGGAATGGGCGCCTCGGTATCCTCGGTACAAGTGGATTGGTCGGAGGGAGAGGGGACGATGGCTCGTTCGGGAAGTTGTTGGCCGTGTGAGATTGAATTGGGTGCTTGTTGGGCTGTTGTATCGCTTGAGATATTGCAGGGCTGAAGCAAGGTGGTGCGGCGATGCAGAATTGATATACAGGCGTTAGGTGGTGCTGGTGAAATCATGGTCTGGTTATGGTCGTCTGATGCGCTGCAGCTGGCGCCACCTCCGCTCCGCACACACGCGACACCCCTCAAAACTCGCCCAGGCCCTGCTTTTCCGCCGCAACCCCCCCAGCTTCTGAGCTTCTGCCAGAGAGCGCCGCTCCACCGGACGAAGATGCGCCGGAAGCCACGACGAATCGCGCGGGCGACGGGGCAGGCTGGCATCTGGGCGTTGACGACGACCCTGGATTCCGGCTGGTGGAGCGACGCGGCCCCGCTTTCACAGCTCGCCCCGTATCACCAGATCAGCGCTCGATCGTGGGGTGACCGCCGGCGGCTCCCGCCACCGGCTCTTGCGAGCAGCTCCGGAAAAAGGTTGACCCCCCCGCGGAACATGCACGCCTGAGGCCAGCCAAACGCTGACGTCTGCCGTCGCAACCCTGTTTTCGCGCTTCGAGAAGGTGAAAGTTGAGCGCCCCTATCCACACTGCTCCATCGCCCGGTGGAACTGGCTTCTGCACAGCCGGTCGACGTTTCAAAAGCCCCATCGCGCGTCGGACATTTCTCGCTGCATTGCGCGCCTCCGCCGCCGTCCTTCCCGAGCGGGCCCGCAGAAGGAGGCGGGAGCTCGACCGGTGGATCTGCCGGTGAGGCTTGTCCTTCCTTCCAGATCTCTTGCGTGGTGTTTTCTCGTGCATCGAAGTTTCAAGACTTGCGGTCGATCCCTACACTGGCGCGCCTCCGGGCCGACCCGACCTGGGCACCACCGGCCAGGTTTATTCCACCACTCGACGCTTAGCCAGCCACCCCCCTGCACGTCCCCCTCCTCAGCACCAGTCCTCGGGCACGCAAGAAAGGATGTTCGAAATTCCAGTTCTACCGTGTATGCCAAAGCAGCCTCTATCAAACAGCCCCTTACCCCGAATGCCGATACTCCTACACCAACCGAACCCATGCAACGCCGCCTTAACCCAAGCCGCCTCGTCTATGATCGTCCTCGTCGTCTTCATCGTCGTCTCCGAGCAACCCCCTCTCCTCCACCGAAAATCCCTCTTCTCTCAGCGCACCCCGCCCTACCACGCCTCCCGCATCTCTGATCTCGCCCTCTCCGTTCAGGACGAACCACACATCCTTCTTGGTCAGCAGACCTCGAAGGCAGCCCTTCTCCGTAAACACAACGTATCGCAAGCCCAGCTTGGAGAACATGTTGACTGTGAGCTGGAGGCTCGCTTTCGCGTTGAGCGTGATGGGCGTTTGGTCCATCCATGGCCGGAGATCGAGGCTGGTTGTGGGGTCTGAGAGCGGCTGGTGGGCAAAATACGCTTCAGCATCAACCGAAAGGTTGCGTGGAGATGATATGGCCACCGAGAGTGCGTATGCGAGTTCTGTGCGCGAAATATATCCAAGAAGTAGTGCGTCGCGGGGGTTGTCAATGACTGGGAAGCCGCGGAATGAATGCTGCGACAAAAGACTGCGCAGGCTTTGGATTGTGTGTCCGGTCGCTGTAATGACAACCAAGTCTTCGATACGCGTCATTACTTGGGACGCTGGCACGTCAGGGACCGACGAGCCGTCGTCATCACGGTTGTCCAGGAGAGGGTAACCGTTGAAATGGATCCAGGCCTCATAGATGCCGCGCGGCGAAATGGCGTCGCCAACCCACTTGCTGATCATGACGGCAATCATGATAGGCAAAACATAGGTGAGCGCTCCTGTCAGCTCGAACATGATAACTACAATCGACACCGTCATGCGAGTTGCACCGCCAATGGCTGAAGCAGCGCCGATGATTGCGTATGTCCCTGGTGTTACGCACGGTATGTCGGGTTCGCACGCGGTGAACGGGAACTTGTTCTTGTGGGACATGTGCATAACCCGGACGATGAGTCCCACAGCGCGCCCGTAAAGGGCTCCTATGGCCATGGAGGGGAGAAGGATGCCAGCTGGGATCAGGAGGCCGAAGCTGACGGCTGCAAGAAGAACCCCTAGAACAGCAGAGACAATCAACAGTGTAATGACTTCGGTGTTGGCCTTTCCTGCCTTGCAAAGCCCGAGTTGGTCGTCCTGGATGTCTCGGCATTCGGCAAACAAGACGTACAGAAGCTCCGTAGCTTGCGCACGCATGAACTTGATAGGGAAGTTGATCAATGCTGTAAGGAGGCTGGCAGCGACCACTTCGCGAATCGGCCCGTTGAAGAGAGGGCTGTCGCGTCGCCTCTCTGCAACCTTCAAGTTGAGCTTGATCAGGATGCCTCCGTACACGCCACCAAGAACGCCGAGTATGGCAAAGGGCACCATTTCAAAACCGTGCCATCCCGAGTGGTAAGTGACCTGGTACATGACAAGCTTGTTGGTTCGGAATGGATCGAACCAGTGAAGAGCCACCGCGCCAGTCATGGCACAGACAAAGCTCTGCCACATAGTCTTATCAGGGAAATAATAAGAGAGCGTCTGGTAACGATCAGCTTCCAACCCATTGAATTTTGTCGTATAAACAGACCTCAAGACTGAAAAGCACTCCTCCGACGGGGGCACCGAAAGCCACGGAAATACCCGCAGCGGCAGCGGCTGAGAGTACCTCTCGTTTGCGAGCTGGGTAGAGTTAGTTGGGAAGTTCGGCCACGGAATGGGCAGTGCTACCTTCGTTGCCATTGAGATTTTTAAAGAATTTCATGAACAAATTTGCGAAACAACAGGCAACGTGGACCAATGGGCCCTCCTTGCCGACCCAAAGCCCGGACGCAACGGAAAGGCACTGCCATCTGTCAACTGTACGTCCATGCTTCGAAGGTGGGATCGAACATACCAGACCAAGAGACTTGATGATCAAGGTCCAGGTGCCCATGAAGTAGCGGATGACGAAACCACCCAAAACGGTCTTGATCTCGGGAATGCCGCTATGTTTCGCGTAGATGGCGTGGTGTTTGACCAAAATGCTCGCGCATGCCGCGAAAAGAACCTGGGGGAGTTAGCAAAACGGTGGCACATCAAGGCGGGGAACTCACAGATAGCACAACGAAGAAAAAGTACTCAACCGTGTAGCTGCCAGCCTTGGAGGTTACACCAAGGGCACCGCTCCAGGGATGCCAGTCCGCACACTGCGCCAGTTCTGCACCGTGTCAGCGAAGCAGCTGCGGAGAGTTGAATGCGCCTACCATCGTATCCCCAGCAGCAAAAGTTCTTGTGTAGGTAGAATCTGCCGTCGCCGCCCTCGTTCTTGCAGTACCCGGTCTTCAGATCGCCCAGCCAGTCGCTTGCTACATCTATGAAGGCCGAGACGACGCCACTTGCCAGGCCGGTCAGGATCAGGACAATCCAGATCTGACTTGCGTCGGCAATCTGCTTGATCTGACCCAGCGCGCCCGATGCGCCGGCGTACAGCAAGCGCAGACGCTGGCGCTCCTTTGCATACTCGAAGATCCAATCAATGGCTGTGAGGTCGTCGTACCCTACGCGACGGCCGGGGCCCTCGACGTACCAGTCGACGCCGGACGGGTCTTTCGCATCGCCGGGGTCTGCGCCGCCGTCGCCGGGGCCGTCGAGATAGGCGAGGATAGGGTCGACAGAGTCTTGGGAGCGGAATGTGCTGCGGTTGCGACGGTGCTCGGCGCGTGACGAGGTAGGACGCTGGACGGGCGTGGACTGGCGGGAGCTGGTGAATATCTTGGGGAGCGAGGGGAGCGAGAAGCCATTGGAGCTCAGGCTCTTGTTGCGGCGCTTGAACGAGACGCTGGGGTGGTCAGCGGGCGGCATGCGCGGCGGGGGAGAGGGGCGGCGCACTGTTGCTGCAAGCCAGGGCCGAGGGGGTCGTCGTCGAGCAGGTTGTCGGCATCACGCTCGCCGTGGGGTGAGTTGTGACCTGAGGGCGTGCGGCTCCGTGAGGCTTCGGCGCGGGGGTGGCTATGGTCGCTGGAGCTGGCGGAAGCCGACATGGGGGAGAATCGCTGCTGCTGGCGCTTCGGCACCAGCGGGCATACTCTCGGGCGCGAGGCTGGGGTGGTGGAGGGAGGAGTCGCAAGCTCCGGTCAGGCAGATGCGATGTCGCATGGGCGCCGGCAGCCGGGCTGGAGCTCAGCCCTGCGCTCCGCCAAGCCCGGCCCGTCCAGAGTCTCACTGCTGTCCTCGGCCAGCCACGCGTCGTCTCCTTGCCGGCCGTCCTTTCTCTGTCCTGAACGCGTCGCTGCGGCGCCTTGCTGCCGATCAACCCTCCTTTCATCTAGCGCTCTGGCCCGGGCCCCAGGAGCTCAGGAGCAGGCCGGCGCCCTCGTCGACGCGTCGGCCCCGACAACGCGCTCGCTCACGGCGCAGGCAACAAAGACCAAAGCATGCACTGCGCATCCGCCCCGGCTCGGGAGCTTTGATGTATGATTCCCAGCTACCCCAGACTGATCCCCAGCACGTCATCCCAGCCTGGCCAGTGCGTCCAGGGACGGACGCCTTGGCAACGGCCGTCCGGCACTCCGGCAGGGCGATCGCCTGCCTACTTGCTACTTGCTCTCCTCCACTACATCTACGTGCTCTACGCTGCCTTTGGCCTCCTTGGCTGCCCCCACCACCTTGTTGACGTCGCCCACCGTCGCGTCCTTTCCGTCGAACAGCATGGCCACCGCCTCCAGACTGGGGCCCTTGGTTTCGATGAAGAAGACGTAAACCACCGCAAATTCCACTGCGATCCACGCAACGTAAAACCAGTAGAACTTCCAGTCAAATGCCTCCAGCCCCAACGGGTTGACGTACGTGTTGAAGGCACCCGCTGCGCCGGTCAGCAGCCAGAACAGCGCGATGCCCTTGGCTCGGAGCGTGTACGGCAGCACTTCGACGACGTACACCATCATCGCTCCCGTCCAGCCGAGATTGTGCACCCCGCTGTAAAGGTAGATGAATGCGACCGACGCATATGACGCCGACTCGGAGCCTGACCAGCCTTGGCCCTTCTCGACGAACACTGTCTCCCGTCAGCTACTGTCCTCCAGTTCGGGATGCCATTTCACTTACGACCGGTGCAAATGGTAATCAGCGTAAACACCAGCCACATCAGCGCCATGCTCCACAGCAAGAGCGGCCTGCGTCCGACGCGCCCGGGCAGGAACGCAAATCCCACACTGCATGCTAAGCTGAACATCTGGCTAGTCGCCGTGATCAGCGTCTGCTGCAGCTCAGTCTTGATACCAGCCGAGTTGAGCATTGAATGCAGGTAGTAGCTGACGAGTCCGTTGCCAGACCACTGCTTGCATATGCCGCACCAGATCATGATGAAACTCCGCCACCGGTTGCCTGGCGTGCGCCAAAGCTCGCTCCACTTGGTCTGCTTTGCCGCAATTTCCATCTCGATTGTCGAGCAGATCTCGTTGTATTCGTACTGCACTACCGAGTCCTCGCGGTCGCCATTTGCATGGTAGTGCGCAAGGACTTCCAGTGCTTTCTCGTGGCGGCCCTTGCTGACAAGCCACCTCGGGGATTCAGGGAGGAACAGGACACCTACGGCCTGGAAGATGGACGGCAGCGCTTGGAAGACCGACGGAATCCGCCATGACCTGGCAACCGTGAGCGGCGAACTGGAAGATCGAGAGGAGCTCTTACCAGGTGCTGCTCATTCGGAAGGTTCCAAATGTGATCCACGCCGCAAAAATGGCGCCAGTGCTGTACTGCGTATTGGACATGGCCGTCGCCGTGGCACGGTGGCTTGGGTATGCTAGCTCGGCCATAAGCACAGGCCCGATAGCTCCGACAACCACCCCTCCTATACCAAGCAAGATTCGACCGGCGATGAACATGCCCGCTGCGTCTTGTCAGCCACTGCTCCAGTTCGCGTCCGGGAAAATTACCATTCACGGCTCCGGTCACAAGGCAAGTGCCGACAATGCAGATCGAGGATCCCAGGAACATTGCCGTTCGCCGACCCCATCCGTCGGAAAACTTGGTGATGAGGAAGACCCCGAGGATGTTGCCAATCCAGTACGACGCGCTCAGAATACCCAAAAGACTTCCTTTAGGATGATGGAACTCTGTCCAACAAAACCAGATCAGCACTCGATTCTTCTACCGTCAGCCTTCCCCGAGGTTGGACTTCAAAGATTTGCTGATGTCTTCTCCTGAGTACTCACCATTCTGCCACGTCTCTAGCTGCTGAACGTTGTTGATCAAACCTGCATCGTACCCCTGAACATACTCCGACATCAGAGGAATGAAGAGAAGTATGTTCAGCTTCAGCAATCCGCGGTCGTGCCACCAGTGGCCAGTCTTGTTGTCCAGAGGTGTGGTAGCGGCCAGCGCTTGCCTATCCGATTGCGCAGTCTTGTGGGCGTGCATCTTGGATTAAGTAAACGACATTACAATTCCTCGATCAAGTTGACGGCAGAATTATCTTCTGACTCCAAGCCTTTGGCGCCAGGAAGCTTATAGCCTCACCAAGCTGCGGCGTGGCTGGCATGGCATGCGCTCCTGATCCTACATTGTTCCTTTTTGCAAGCTAACAGCAGGGTGCAATGCGCGTATACTGCCACGCCGCACGCGCGTTGCCTTTTCCAACACCAACCCCGCAATACGCACGCGATAGCTGGAGCAGTATGGGGAAGGTTGCAGCACACGCAATTTTTCCGGGGTAGCCTCGCGTGGAGGCGGGGCTGCTGCGATCAGCGTCACCGTTATTCGTTTCCCGTTTGCCCTGCGTTAGCCTCGCGGTATCTCAAGCCGACCGTGTCTGCTGATTATTCCGCATGCTCGCTTCGGGATACTGCGTCACCAGAGCAGGGAAACGCGTCGCGGGGTGGGTGGGGGGGGGGGGGGGAGCTCGTGAACGTGATCCTGCGCAGATAATTCTGCCCGCTGGGGGTGGCGACCGTCGAATCGCTGCGAGAATATTTCCTCACCGTCAGGATGCCCGCTGAGAATATACTGCGTCCAACTATCACTGTGCTCGGCGACGATCCGCCACGCACGCACCGCATCAATGCGAACTCGTTCCAGCAGAATGCGCTACTCACGGTGAACGGCTGGCAGTACGCCGCTTTCTACGCGAGCAAAGCTGCGACTGGAGACAGTAACGCCTGCCACCCTACACTTGCTCGAAGACCATTCCACGACGGCTCGTCAGGGAAAGTTGGATCGTGGGAGCACCTGGTCTTCGATGACTACGAGCAGACCTTTGACGATGGGCACAATACCATCTCCATCGGCGCTTGCGCCGGTGATGGCACAATTCATGTTTCATACGATCACCATTGTGACCCGTGGGTGGAATGACCTCGCAGAGTAGGACGATTCTGACTGATGTATTCCTTAGGTTGAGGTACCGGCATTCTGTTGAAGGCCTCGCATCGCGCCCACAAGATTTCAGGTGGGAGAAAAGCCAATTCACGCAGACTTCCAACACGCTACCAGGGCTCGCTTCGTCTAAATTGATGGAAGAAGTGTCCTATCCGAGGTTCGTGAGCGCAGACGAGGACATGTTGTTGACCTACCGCATCGGACAGCAAGTCTCCCCTCCTCCCCCCGACGAAAGCACACACTTACAACCCACCTCCAGAGCCGGCTCCGGCTCCGACGTCCTCTACCGCTACTCGGCCACCACCCACACCTACACCTTCCTCGGCACCCTCCTGACCGGCGAAGGCAACTCCCCCTACATCAACGGCCTCGACCACCGCTCCGGCCGCCTGCACGTCTCCTGGACGTACCGCAAGTTCCTCGACTACGCCGGCGTCCATGACCCCGCCTCGACCGCGCACAAGGCGCAGGCCGGCCCCAACGGCCCCGAGAACAACTACGACCTCTGCTACGCGCATAGCGACGACGGCGGCCTGCACTGGCGCGACTCGGACGGCCGCGCCATCGCGACCCTGCAGCCGGACGCCGCGCCGAACTCGGTCCGCCCGACCACGGCCGGCATCACGGTCTTCGCGATCCCGCCCGGCAGCGGCATCCTGAACCAGGAGAGCCAGTGCGCCGCGGCGGACGGCGCGTTCCACGTGCTGAACCGGGAGAGGGATGACGGGGTGGAGACGTGGATGCTGTATTCGCGGCATCCGGCGGGTATGTCGTCCTCGTCCGGGTGCTGGAAGCGACGGCTGCTGACGGTGCGATCCCTTCAGACCTCTGGAAGCGTAACCCTGTCAAGGGCTTCTCACCGACGGAGACGGGGTCCCGCGGCAGCATCTGTGCTGACAGACAGAGCAACCTCTACATCGTCCTGCCGGGCAACTCGGATGCGTCGCTCGCGGTCGTGCGCGCGTCCAAGGCGGAGGGGTACTTGGAGTTCGAGACTGTTTGGAGGCAGGACGGGTTCGACGGGGAGCCGCTGGTGGACCAGGCGAGGCTGGATGAGAGCGACTTTCTTTCGATCTTTACGCGGACGGACAAGGATGGAGCGGGCAAACGCCAGGTTGTGGTCATTGATTTTGACTTGAGTGGGCTGTAGCGGGGTGGGTGCCATTCCACGAAATTGGAGCATGCACGTATGGCAAAGCACAGATGAGGATGCTCGATTCCCGCCGGGACGATCTCCATGATCTCGAAGCGGCTGCCGTAGTTGTGACGTAATTGGGGGTACGGCGGGCGGTCGACGCCTTAAACGTCGAACCTCCGTCTGGTACTCCGCAGCCAGGGCTCTCTGAAGAATACATCAGTTGCAGCCTCCTTCTCCGTCTCAAAGATGCAGACACCAAGTTCTTTAACCTTGCGCGCAGCGACGTTCAGAGCGCCCGCAAAACCTCTGCGGACATGCGGTTTGTCGCCAGCTGCGGCTCGCCGATTTTCTTCGCGGTCAAAGCCAAAGTCGAACCATCCTTGCATCTTGAGCGGCGCTCCAGCACAGTCTAGCTCCTCAGGCGCCTGCCAATTGCTGTCGTCAACAGCCCACGTGCAGCTGTACCCTATGCGCCGCTCCTTCTGCGTGAGCCCGCTCTCTGTAAGTGACATCATCATGATCCTCTGCAGCTGCGCGCTTGCATCGTGTGCACAGCTGATCTACTCTACCTACCGTGTTTGTTAAAGGCCACGCCCGCTCCTCTCTCAACCAAAACTTCCAAATCGCTCCGGATCACTCAATCCAGCTCAACCGACAAACCCTTTCGGTTCCAAGATGGCACCTTCCAACAACAATCAAGACTTCCAGCTGAATGAGGTCTTCAATGTCAAGAACAAGGTCGCTCTTGTCACTGGAGGTGGCTCTGGCATTGGCTTGATGGTAAGTGGCCTTGACCCCCGGACGTCTCTCCTGCAATGCTAATTCCCCTCCAGGCCACCCAGGCTCTTGCCGTCAACGGGGCCAAGGTCTACATTGTCGGCCGCACCCAGGAAAAGCTAGGCAAGGTTGTCGAGGTGTACGGCCAAGACATTCCTGGCGAGATCATTCCCCTCGTCGGCGATGTGACGGACAAGGATGGCGTCGAGAAGCTTGTCAAGGAGATCGAGTCTCGTGAGAAGTGCCTGTGCATCCTCATCAACAACGCCGGTATCGCCGCCGAGAAGACTACTCCAGACGGTGAGAATGCTGAGGATCTCAAGAAGAACCTCTTCGGCCCGGCCACGTGCGCTGCACCCGCCATTCCCGCCGCAGGCTTTGACTGACCCGCAGCAGCGTCAAGGAGTGGACCGACATCTACGCCACCAACGTCGTTGGACCTTATCTCATGGCCACGGCATTCCTCCCTCTCCTCCAGAAGGCCACGGAGCACCAGCACGGCTTCTCGGCCACCATCATCAACATCACCTCGATCAGCGGAATGGTCAAGATTTCGCAAGGACACTTCTCGTACAACGCCAGCAAGGGCGCCTTCGTCCACCTCAACAAGATGCTGGCATCGGAGGTTGCCAAGGCGGGACTGAAGATCCGCATCAACTCGATAGCTCCGGGCGTCTTCCCGTCGGAGATGACGACGCAGGAGAGCGGCGACGATCAGAAGTCGTGGATGCCCAAGGACGCGAAGGGAGGCCTGCCCGCTCAGCGCCCCGGAAATGACAGGGATATGGCGAGCGCCATTCTGTTTGCCGCTACGAACCAGTATCTGAACGGCCAGAACATTGCGGTTGATGGTGGCTACGTCACACAGGTGGGTCAGTAGGCGCGGGCGGACGGGTGGTAGCACCCGCGGTATAGCACAACAGGCGTGGGTCTTGTGTGAGTAACGAAAGCGGAATGGCACTTATAAGGCGTTTTACAAAACGTGTGAATGAACTTCATGCTAAATAACGCTACGTGTCTAGCTTATTTCTATATTCTCTGCCTCTGTGCTGTAGCTACCGAGCAACCGCCCGCAAGACTGAGACCCGACGACACCAACCATTCTCGTGTGATGCGGTGCGCTGCAACTTCGCGCGCTGCCAGTCATCTTCACTCTATCCTCCCCATCAGTACTTCATTAACTGTGGAGCCGAGAAAGAGAGCTTCTGGGCCCCAAGCGTTTGGGACTTTTGCTGGGCTCGGAATCGTCTACCTCGTGTACACGGCAAAAGGGTTGCTTTTGTGCGGAGAGAAGAGCTGGAAGACACTGGATTAAGAAAGCGATATAGGATTCTCGTTCCGTCCAGCCCTGCTGGTGAGACTGTCTTGTTGTGGTGCACGAATGGCCGGCTTGCAGGATGATCAGGCTGCAACGTAAGTGGCTATGTCGGAGCATTGTCTACATATACATACACCCTGACCGCAAAACGCGACCAGAAAGCTCGCAGTTCACAGCTAAAAGCGAAAATGCGGCCAAATTACCGGTGGCCGGAGGACGAAGGGAGTGCCGGTGAAGGCAGAGTCCGGCACCATGGAGCCGGCTCAGGATCCGGCAGGATGGCCTCAATGCCGTGCAGAGACGGCTCTCTCCACGTGGTGTTGAAGAGGCGTGTGGTGATACCGGCGAACCCGGCGATCGCTGCCGTCGTTCGCCGGACGGCCACGGAAACCCTTGACCATGCGAAGCCTGATACGCGAAGCCGCCGGAGCTCGCAGCACGCGAGCGGCGCGCTCTCTCCGCACTGTCTGTGCAATTGACTGGGTCCGTCTTATCTGAGCACGCTTCGGATCGTCGGTTCGAGAGCGTCTGCCGGCAAGATAGCACGCGGCGCGGTCATGCAAGCACGCCGCTCGCCTCCCCCCCCACACGCGCGACCTCGAAGCAAGAACAGCGGCGTTGGAGCTCGACGTCGGCACTCTCGGCCCTCTCGAGTGCCCAATCGCCAGACCGTCATAACCGTTACGCTCTCGCAGACGCCGCGGGCCCGATCTCTTCCTCGACGCCCGCTCAAAAGGGCGCGCGCACGCCCTCCGCCCTCGCCGCCGCGCACCACCGCTCCGAGTCGTCCGACCTCCACGCCCGCCGCAGCCCGTAGTGCACCACCATGGCCGACGACTCCAGGCCAGCGTCCGAGAGCAAGGCGCCGGCGGCGGCCACCAAGCCGCTGTCGGCGGACGCGCACGACGCCGACCAGCTGCGCCTGCAGCAGATGTAAGTTAAGTCGAGCAGCTGGACGACGTCGAAAGAGGGTTTTTTTTTTTTTTTTTGCCGGGCGAGGGCGCTGACAGGCCGGCGCGCCGCGGCAGGGGCCACGAGCAGGAGCTCAAGCGCCACTTTACTGTTTGGAGCCTGATCGGCTTGGCCTCCACCACCACCATCTCTTGGACCGGCTTGGGGCTCGGGTGAGTGCTTCTGCCGGGGATGCTTGCGCGACCGGGACGCTGATTGTTTGGCGGCTGCAAGCCTGATCACCGAGATCAATGCGGGCGGGCCTGGCGCTGTTATTTATGGGTTCATCCTCGTGTGGATGTTGCAGTGCTTTCTGGGTGCGTCCTTGGCCGAGTTTGTCTCGGCGTACCCCACCGAGGGCGGCATGGTATGTGGATCGTGAGGGGTGTTTCGACGTGGAATGGACCTGACTCGCAGCAGTACCATTGGGTTGCCGCCATTGCACCGCGGAAGCACAGTGGCTTCCTGTCCTTCATCACGGGCTGGTGGAGTGTTTGCGGCTGGATTTTCACCACCGCGTCCACCAACCTGGTCTATGCCCAGAATTTCATGGCCCTGATCGCGCTGTACCGGAGCGACCTGGTCATCAAGGCTTGGATGACCTTTGTGGTCTACCAGATCACCAACCTTGCTACTGCCAGCATCGTGCTGTTCGGCAACAAGATCATCCCCGCCATGAACAAGTTCTCTCGTAAGAGGCCCGGGCCGCCGCGGGTTGTGTTGCCACTGACAAGGAGCAGTGTTCTACCTGCAGCTCGCCTGGTTCGTTCTCATGGTGGCCGTGGCAGCCACAGCTCCAAGGCACAACGACGCCAAATTCGTCTTCAGGACGTGGATCAACAACACTGGATGGGAGAACAACGTCATCTGCTTTATCACGTAATTCCCTGCGCACTTGTTCGAACGATCAAGAGCTGACGAATGGCAGCGGCCTTGTCAACCCGCTGTACTCGCTCGGCGGCCTGGACGGAATCACGCACATCACCGAGGAGATGCCCAACCCGTCGCGCAACGCGCCGCTCGCGCTCCTCTGCACCCTCGCCATCGCCTTCGTCACCGGCCTGACCTACCTCATCACCCTCATGTTCTCCGTCCAGGACTACGCCGCCCTCGGCGACACCTCGACCGGCCTGCCGCTCGCCGAGCTCTTCCGCCAGGCGACGTCGTCGACCGGCGGCGCGTTCGCGCTCATCTTCCTCCTGTGGATCGCGCTCGGCCCCTGCATGGTCGGCTCGCAGCTGAGCACCAGCCGCGTCGTGTGGGCCTTTGCCCGCGACAACGGCCTCCCGCAGTCGCGCATCTTGTCCAAAGTCTCGGACCGCTTCAAGGTCCCGGTCAACGCCCAGCTCCTGGTCACGGCCGTGTGCGCCGCCCTCGGCTGCCTCTACCTCGGTCAGTAGCTCGCCCCCGAAGAAGAAAGAATCGCGCCCTTGCTGACTGACGGCCTCCCCTCCCCCCTCCCCAGGCTCCTCGACCGCCTTTAACGCCATGCTCGGCTCCGCCGTCACCGTCAACAACATCGCCTACCTCATCCCCATCCTGACCAACGTCCTGCAGCGCCGCGCCGTGCTCGTCCGCGGCCGGTTCCACATGGGCACGTGGAAGGGCTTGGCGGTCAACCTGGTCGCACTCGCCTGGCTCGTCTTCGCCATCGTCTTCTTCTCGTTCCCGTACGTGCGGCCCGTGCGCGCCGCCAACATGAACTACACGTGCGTGTGCGTGGGCGGCATCGGGTGCATCGCGCTCGGCTGGTGGTTCGTCGCGGGCGACCGGTTCACGGCGCGGATGGCGAGGGCGAAGGAGGATGCGGTGGCGCGGGAGGCGGCGGAGGAGGTGTTGCGGGGGGGCGGGTAGGGAGGGTTGGGTGACGGTGTTTTCTTTCGGATTGGCGGGCGGTGTTGGTGACGGATGGCGGGTCGGATCGGATACCCTGCGATGAGTTGTGATGCCGGGGTTTTCTTAAGCAGGTGCAGCTGGAGACGGAGAGTCGGTGATTGGAATCAATGACGACGTCGGTTCGCCTTCACACGGGGGCGGTTGGAGCGTTCGTCTGGGTCACTGTTCAACCGTTTGGCAATACTGTCCGAACTGTCTGTCCATCCCCGCCGGGCCCCAATCGCCGCTCCTGCACCACCCGGCGAGCGTGAGCGTCTCCGCGCCAAAGCCGATATCGGGTCGCGCTGGGCGGGCCGCGGCCGTTGAGCCTCTTTGTTTGCATCGCCCCTTATCGCGTCGAAGCCGAACGCCACGCTCGGCTTCTATCCTGCCCTCATCGGCGGTGAAGAGCACAAAACCGACATCGCCGACAAGGCCGAGCGCTGATAGGCTCCCCCGCAACTGCCATGGCGCTTGGCAGGCACACCGGTGCTCTTTGCCTAGTTCGCCTAGCCGGATATGCACGCCGCCCCGGGCGTGTCCAGGTTGACGGGTGATTGATACGCGAGAGAGACGGCAAGCTCCCCCCCGGGTATTCTTCAACCAGTACATAAAGCTGGGCGATGGCGCGTGCTGGCGCGGCGTATTGCTTTTGCTCCCCGCCGCTCGCGCGTTCTCCGCCGGTCCTCCCCTACGCCATGGTGCCGTCCGTGTCTCGTCGCGGCCTCGTGCCGCTCCTGCTGCTGCTGGGAGCGCGGCCGTGCCTCTCGTCGTTCGTCTCGACGCTCCCGGCCGGGGCGCAGGACATGTTCAACATGTCCATGTCCTGGCTGGACGGGCTCTACGACCCGGAGGCGCACTACCTGTACGACGTGTCGCAGGGCACGCAGACGTCGCTGAACCACGAGACCCGCGCGTCGGCGTGGTACGCCATCGGGCTGCTGGCGCGCAACAACGGCAGCGACGTCGACGAGGCCATGCACATCATCCGCAACGTGATCGGCGGCCAGTACAAGGACCCCCAGGACCAGTGGTGCGTTCCCACCGCGCCACGCCGGCACTGGCACTGGCACTGGCACTGGCACTGACACTGACACGGCCAGGTACGGCACCTACCAGAAGTACCCGGAGGAGCCGACGGTGGGCAGCGCGGCGTACCCGGCCGACATGTACGACAGCTGGGACCCGAACTGGCGCGGCTTCATCGGCACGGCCTTCATCCAGGGGCTCGAGGACTTCGCGGACCTGATCGAGCCGGCGGTGCAGGCGCTGATGCTGGAGTCGCTGCGCAACAACACCGTCGGCGACAGCTACCGCGTGGGCGGCGTCGACGGCGACAACCTGTACCCGGCCTACAGCAACCCGTCCATCATGCGCGCCTTCGTCAGCGGCTGGACCGGCCGCCGCACCGGCGAGGCCAACATGACGCGCGCCGGCGAGGCCTACGCCCAGGACATCGTCGACCTCTTCGACCGCGCCGACACGCTCTCCGAGTTCAACAGCGGCACCTACGCCGGCGTGTCCATGTACGCCCTCTCGCTGTGGGCCCGCTACATGCCGCCCGACTCGGTCATGGGCCGCGAGGGCACGCGCATGCTGCAGGCCACCTGGACGTCCGTCACCTCGCTCTACCACGCCGGCCTGCGCAACTCGGCCGGCCCCTGGGACCGCACGTACGGCTACGACATGACGCGCTACCTCAGCATCCTCGCGCTGCACATGTGGAACCTGGTCGGCCGCGCCGCGAGCCCGCTCATCGACAAGCCGCACGCCATGGGCCACGCCGGCGACTACGCGTACGCGCCGCTCATCGCCATCATGGCGCCCTTCCACAACGCGGTCGTGCCGCCAGACGCAGTCGACCAGCTGGCCGCCTTCCCGGGCGAGCACCGCGTCGAGACCAGCGCGTTCAGCCCGCCCTACGACGCCTACCCGCGCAACATCACCGCCTGGCTCGCCGACCGCATCACCATCGGCGCGTCCTCCTTCAACGAGACGCAGCTCGGCGGGCCGGCCCTCAACCCCAGCACCTGGAGCCCTGCCGTCGTGCAGTGGGACGTCGCCGGCGCGCAGGTCGGCTGGCTCAAGTGGTACTCGACCGAGGCGGCGCTGGTCGCCGGCGTGGCGCCCGGCGTGCTGAACCTGACGTACCCGTACGGCAACGGCTCGTCCGTCTTCACCTTCTTCGTGTCGACGTTCGAGGGCCGTCGCGACGTCGGCGGCTGGGACGACGTGCAGGGCGTCGCGGTCGACGTGGCGGGGAACGCGAACCTGACGTACGAGGTGTCGTTCAACGGCGCGTACGGCGGCGCGGGGGATACGATCAGGTAAGCTTTCCCTGAGAGCGGCGGCCGAAGCGGGCCTGGCGTGCTGACGATGCGCCTTCGCGCAGTGACTTTGAGTTCTGGAACTTCACGTACGCGATGCCCGAGGGCTTTGAGGGCGTGCCGAATCTGGTGCTGTCGTTCGAGGTGGTGTGACGGGGCGGGTTGGCTTGTGGACGATGGCGACGACGCTGTAATGACTGTACTAATGCAGGGAGAGATCGGGGCGGAGATGCGGGGATGGAATGTGATTGAAACCCATGGCCCGTTTATCTCACCGACCATGCTTGCGGAACACCTTCGCGATAATCCACCCCAGCCCCCTCCGTCTTGATCCGCGTGCGAGCATCTGTGTCGGCGGCTCCAGTCGCATTCTGCTCCACGTCACGTCCATCCGCGTCTTGATGGCTGGTAAGCTTGCATTCCTCGAGTGCCCAGTGTGCCAAGACTGCCCGCTGCCCGTGTTGGGTTCAATAACGGTACTCGTCTCCGTAGTAGGGTTTCCTTGCATGGTAATGCTCAGGTAACAAAAGGCCAACGATGGCAGTGGAAGGAAATAGAAAGGCCACGAAAGGCACTGTGAGCGGTAGGGCAGCCGCTCACTTGCAAGATGCACGTCGTTTCTGGCGCGACATCTCTGGTCTCTGGCTGGTCAGCTTCAACACGCTGCTGGCTGTGGGGTTTGTCCAAGCCGGCCAACGACAAGGCGCGACGCTCGGATGGCGTGGCCAATGGCGAGCCCTGTAGCGCACGGAAGTGCTTTCCCATGAACGCAACGCTCCCGGCGGATTAGAAATCCGATACGGACGTACTACAAGCCTAACTCCTGCGGCCGCCAAGCAAGTAGAAGCCCAGGACGATTTCACCTCGGTACTTGGCCGGTACTGGAGTCGGTCCGCTTTTTCTCTTCCCCTTTTTGCTGTTTGATTGCTGAGTTCGAGGCCGTCTCAGCCTCTGCTCGGACGAAAAGCCGGACTGGAAGCAGCGGGCTTAGTCCTTGCTACCGTAGAAGCCATGCGCAGACTACTATATAAGTGGTCTGGAGCACCCATCACCCGAACCGCGACCCGAGTACACCAGACACACCGCCGTCCTTCCGCCCCTGCTTCCGCCACGCCCGCACGCCGTCAAGAGAAGGACCGGAAACGGACCGCGAGAAAAAGAGGGAAAGCACCAGCCATGGCCGAACACACCAAGCTCTTCCGCCCCGTCACGGTCGGCACGTCGGAGCTCTCCAGCCGCATCGCCATGGCGCCGCTCACGCGCTTCCGCGCCACGGACGACTACGTCCCGACCGACGCGACGGCGACGTACTACGCGCAGCGCGCCGCGGTGCCGGGCACGCTCATCCTGACCGAGGCGACGTACCCGTCGCGCCGCGCGGCCGGCTACGCCAACGTGCCGGGCCTGTGGACGGCCGAGCAGCTCGCCGGCTGGCGCAAGACCACCGACGCGGTGCACGCGCGCGGCGGCAAGATCTGGGTGCAGCTGTGGGCGCTCGGCCGCGTCGCCCAGCCCGACGCGAAGAGCAAGGCGCCCGCCAGGGACCCGACGTTCGACTACGAGCACGGCCTGGTCAGCGCCAGCGACGTGCCGGCCGGCCCCGGCTATCCGGCGCCGCGCCCGCTGGCCGAGGACGAGATCTGGGGCTTCGTCGACGACTTTGCGACGGGGGCGCGGAACGCGGTCGAGGTGGCCGGGTTCGACGGCGTCGAGATCCACGGCGCACACGGGTAGGGGGCTCCCCGTGAATCGAGAGAGAGAGAGAGAGAGAGAGAGAGAGAGAGAGAAGCCGTCGGTTGCTGACCCGACGACGCAGGTACCTGGTCGACCAGTTCACGCAGGACACGGCCAACCGGCGCACCGACGCGTGGGGCGGCAGCGTCGAGAAGCGCGCGCGCTTCGCGGTCGAGGTGTGCAGGGCCGTCGCCGCCGCTGTCGGCCCCCAGCGCGTGGGCATCCGGCTCAGCCCGTGGAACACGGTGCAGGGCATGCGCATGGCCGACCCGCGCCCGCAGTTCACCTACCTGATCGAGCGGCTGGCGGCGCTCGACCTCGCGTACCTGCACCTGGTCGAGCCGCGCGTGCACGGCGTGTTCGACAAGGACCCGCCCAAGGACGAGAACCTGGAGTTCGCGCTGGCCGCGTGGGGCGTGGGCAAGAAGGTGCTGATCGCGGGTGGCTACACGCCCGAGCAGGCCGTCGAGGCCGTCGAGACGACGTACCGCGACTGGGACGCCGTCATCGTCTTCGGCCGCCGCTTCATCTCCACGCCCGACCTGGTGTTCCGCATCAAGAAGGGCATCGAGTGGAGCCAGTACGACCGCTCGAGCTTCTACTACGACCCGACCAGCGGCGCCCCCGTCGCCAAGGGCTACACCGACTACCCCGTCTCGCGGGAGTATCTGCAGGAGTTTGAGCAGCTGTACAGCGCGCCGGCGGCGCGGTTGTAGCGCGCTGGCTCGGCGTGTTTAGATTCGGAACGACGCATCCCGGCACGCTCCCGTACAATGCTTTCCAGACGAAGCTCATCAACGCAAGACGTTTTCTCCACGACGAAAGACAGCCCCGACCACACCGCCTCTGCAAGACGATCGGACTGCTCCTCGGCAGCTCCGCCAGGGAGAAGGCGCGGCATGGCGGCGGGGAATCTGCATCAACACCTTGTCGAGACACGCTGATTGGCACTGCATGATTTGACGTGTTGAACAAGGACAAGCGGTTGCATTGGACGATATGTGTTGGAAACCACGTGTACGTTAGTTGGAAGATTAGGTATAGCGCCGAGTTTGAGGATAAGTCGGGCACCTCTCCTGCCCCCCTCCCCCCTCACACGGCATGCCAAGAATCGTATCTCGTTCTGCATCGCTTCAATTATCAACGATATGCGTCGTGTGTCCTACTTCGGTCTTGATTCCCTCGGGAGACAAGAGGGGCTCCCGGATCAAGCAGACGAGCAGACGCCGTTGGTGCATGTGAGCTCGTCGCTGCAGTCGTCGTATGTGGAGCAGGTCGCGCCTGTCGATCGTCACACGTCAGCGCTTCGTTGCAACTCTGTGAAGCGGTACGAGTAGAGCTTGGTGCGCCACTTACCTGCACAGTGTCCCTCCCAGCTGCAGGAACCCGAGCCGCCACCGCCAGAGCCGCCGTTGCAGGATTGGCTCGCGTCGGCATCGTCATATGTGTGCTCCGTGTGGCACCGTCCGTTGCTGAATGTCGGGTTTGCTGCACGATCCGGGTAAGTGTTCTTGCACTTTCCGGACACTCGCTGCTGGCAACTCACTATCGACCTCCAAGTTCGTTGGCGGGTTGCGTACGATGTCCTGGTTGGAATCCGGGGTCAAGGCGTTCTCGCAGGCGATCTGCGTATCGCCGCCGTCGGTGCTGTCGCCGGTCCAGATGTCGATGTGCCAGGCGCCCGACGTGGTCCAGTCCTCAGCTTTCGGGATGTCAGCCTCGGGTATGCTTCGGTCTGAGAGGGCACGGGACTTACTGCACTGCGCGCAGAGATCCTGATGGATCAGGTACTTCTTCATGTACGGTGCGTAGATGATCTCGCAGTCGTTGAACTCTCCTTTTGCCGTGGCGAAAGTGAGAGGATCCTGGTAGGTGCCGGTTCCTCCGGCATGAAAACCACGGCCGCTGACAGCGGCGCAGGTGTATGCCGTGTTAGTCGAGCCAGGGGGATCATTGTCCGGAGAGCCAAAGAAGGTGATGTGGGTGGACTGCGTGGAGCAGGCCTGGGCCGCCGCTTGCTGGACAGCCGCAAAGCCGAGGGCTACAGAACTGAACAGGGATTGTGTCTTCATGGCCAACTGGCGAGGCGGAGTGATGGGAAGTGGTGTTGGATCCTGTTTGCTTGCCGTTGTGAGGTGGGGGAACCGTCTGTGCTTTTGTAGCCCAAGGCAATGCTCCATGGAGACCTTACTTGCATTACAGCCGCACCGCGAATGTCTGTTCAGAGGGATAGATTGTGACCATTTTTGTGGCGTCGCGTGTTGCGCACCCGCTTGCGTTGACAACCCCCCCCAAGCTTTCCAGTCTCCGGAATCCGCAAAGCTAAATGAGGAAACATGAAACATCAGCTAGGACGCAACCGGGAGGTGATACCTCATCAAAGAAAGCCTCCACTCGGGAATCCCAAATCCGGATATGAATGTGGTCGCTCGTGCTTCGATCCGATGTAAGACGTGGCCCCCACAGCACCCCCGATTGATGAGATGGCGTAGAGTAGTGTGCGCAAGGCTGAAAGTAGACCCCACAGCCCATTTGCTTTTTTAAGATGGTCTGGTCGCCTTGCAGCGCCGTCATTTGCCTGCTGAGCTGATTGGGATACGATAGATGTCCCCGTGACGTGGATCCTGACTGCTCCTGACGTCGGTGTTGGTGACGATCAAGTCTCACAAGTAGGCAACAACGCAAGGCTCTAGGCCGCAAATGAACAGACCACGCTTCATGTTGCCCTGAGATCTGTGGAAGTCAGGGTGGGAAGGGGCTGGCTGTAGCGACGCTAAGCCTTGCATCCGGGCAAGCACCCTTTCACTGCCGCCTCTGCCATGTCTCAACGATATCACCATCAGGATCCAGAACCCGAGGACAAAGCCAATTGCCAAGTCTTCTGCGACTCACTCATCAAAAAGGACTAGTCTGGTCCACTGGTTGATCCAAACGCCGGACTCGGAAAGCCACGCTACCTGGTGAGTTCTGCCTGCCGACCCGGAGCTTATTACATGTCACAATATCGAACCAGATTCGACGTTCCAAACGGGTTGACAGAACGGTACTGGTTGAAATTCCACGTTGGCCTACATGACGACTCTGATATCTTCGACAGTCTCCAGGAGTATTGGCATGATTGGGAAGCCTTCGGTAGCCCCAGATGTCCATTCCAAGATCTTTCCCCGTGGGATTGCAGTGAAGCATATGGCCCATGTGTTTTTCACAGGCTACCGCATCTCACAACTGCATATGCCTCTCCCATACCTGTCTCAGCGGCACATCAGCCCCCGCTGTCTCAACCCCGCAACTCCATTCCCGCCTCAGCCCCCCAGCAGCGCGCCACCACGTACCCACTCCTTCAAGGGCGAAGCCGGGAAGAGGTACTCGGAGAGGATGGCGTGGATCTTCGCGGCGAGGTGGCCGAGGCACTCGCGGTAGTTGGACTGGTTGCCGAGGTGCGCGGCGAATGTGGAGGGGCCGGAGAGGTCTTTGATGATTGGTGTCCGGATGGGGTCCGACGGCCTTTGGTAGAGGTCGTTTTGGTTGTAGACGGACTGAATGGCGTGGGGTAGGGCGCCGAGGGCGCAGAGGACGGGGGCGGTGGTGGACGATGTGGTTCTGTGGAGACGCGTCAGCACGTTGGGAGACGGTATGACGGGGTGTTTTCCAGGATATGCGCATCTCAGAAGAAGCCAGTCCTCAAGCTAGATTTGCGTGGGATCACGAGTCGCTGGAGTAGATGGGACGTTTCTCGTGGTTCTGCGGCCGAGTCCGCAAAGTGGGATTCCAACCAAAGGCAGGGCGTTCATCAAGCAAAAGACACCCCAAGCCCGGGATGGCGAACATGGAGTTCGCCTGGCTCGCAGCCTTGCAACAACGACTTTGGCAAAATGCAGTCAGCCACCTGGTCCAGCCCAGGAATGCTCCCCGTGATTCATGATCTCCGCTGCATTTATTGGTGCCCAACGCTCTTCCATGAGAATTCCGGCTTCTGTTCCGGCAGAGATGTACTCTCCGATGTTCAGGGCGAGGGTGCTGAAAATGAACCACACGTAGAAAACCCAAGCACCTCCTCTACGTCCTGTGTAGATTCCATCGGATGGTTCCTAAGCCATGAAATGTCGCCAGATGAAGATGAAATAAATGGCCATGAACAGCAGTAAGATGATGGCGAGCGATGTTCGGTAGTAGAACCTTCGTAGTCCGGAGCGCCTTGTGTTTTTGGGCCTTGTACGGAGGCAATACTAGTAGTCGTTTTCATGTCCCTGTTGCTGGGCAGCCGGTTAGCAGCCTGGACTATCTACGACACTTCGTGTAAGGAAACTTACTGATCGCCGCGGTGCTCAAGCGAGGTGTGGCCAGAGATGATGACCGAGGGCGGAGCTCTGGCAGAAGTACTTCGAGTGAGATCCAGAGACAGGGTACCTTTCTAACGCAAACTGACGGATCGAGCAGCTAACTTACTCTGGAAAACCCTCTCTCCTCTCTGAGTATCTGTCAAAGAGTGCATCGTGACCTTTTCAATGAAATGGTGAAGTGGTGAAATGAATTTCGCGAGCGGTTTGCAGGAGACCTGTCGGCTTATCTACGTCGTTCAGCCTTGTGCCATCACCATGATGCATGCTGGTACGGATACGGCCTTGGATGTCGACTTGCGAACATCCTGTTTGTGGTTGGGCAGTTCATTGGATGGAATTCTCAGCCTTGTGCTTAATTTAATTCATGTCTTACCCGCAGGTTGCAACCTGACCCCGAGACATGCCTGTGAAGCCTTTGTCAAACAAGGTCGATCGCTTACCGTCTCAATACTCGAGTGCCGAACTCATGATTTGCTTTGCGCCCCAAGGCGCGGCTGCTTGAATCTCGGAAGCTTTTAAGAGTGCTACTAGACGGAAAGAGTCGGAGGAAAGAATCGCAAGGCTGGGGGTAGCTGACAGAAGAATTTCCTCTCTCACGGGGTAGCACGTAGGCAACAACCGACCGGCTGCTGTGATATCTGAGGAATGCCATTCAGGCAGCAAGAAAGGTGTTGAGGCAGCACAAAAGGCCGGGACCGTTTGCTTGCTTATCTCCGCCTACATTCTGTGCGACCTTTCAGAAGCAAAAGTCAGCCCACCACAGCCCCGAACAAGAGGGGCCATAGGGCTGACCCCCCGCCACGAGCCGCACCCACCCTTATATACTCCATCATGACGTCGCCAAGACCGCCACACTCCACGCCGGCAACGTGAAGGTAAACGTCCCATCACTCCCCTCGGGCGTGCTCGTCACCGGCACCACCACCTCGCCCGCCTCCTCGCTATTCTCCGCCCTCTGCGCCCCCGACAGCACCGTCAGCGTCGCGCCGGCCGCCCCCTCCACCCCCACGCTCACACTCTCCTCCCCATCCCCATAATTCGCAACCTTCACGTACGCAGCCCCGCTGTCCTCCCCGGACGCGGTCCAGTACACCGGCCCGAACGCGGTATCGCTCTCCACCGCCCGCGTCTCGGTCCCCCAGTTCTGCGCAAACATCTGCTGCACGAAGTAGCTGGTGCTCCGCACCACGCTGCCGGGCGCCTGGGTGTACCCGACCAGATCGGGCGTCCACTGCGTGCTGTTGAACAGCTGCAGCAGCGGCGCGTACGTCGACATCAGCACGACGTCGGCGTTGCGCTCGAAGCCGAGCATGTAGACGGCCTCGGCGACCGAGCACGCCATGAAGGGCAGCACGTTGCGCGTGCCGGCCGCGTCGGAGTAGCACGAGAACTCGCCGACGAAGATGGGGAGGCTGCGGTTTTGGTGGTCCCACTGCGAGAAGTTGGCGACGAGGTCGGTTTCCGAGGCGTAGGTGTGGTAGTCCTGTAGCACGCCGGAGGGGAGGGTCGAGGGGAGGCAGGAGGGCGCGATGGCGTAGGCGGCGGAGGCGATGATGGTGAGGGACGGGTACGCGGCGTGGATGGCGTCGTGGAAGGCGGTGAAGCGCTCGGGGTAGGTGTCGCAGCCACCTCCGAGGTAGTCCTCGTTGCCGATTTCGACGTGCGTGAGGGTGAAGGGGTCGGGGTAGCCGAGGGAGGCGCGGAGGGCGCCGTAGGTGGTGGAGGCGGAGCCGAGGATGAACTCGAGCTCGTTCAGCACGTCGTCGACGTACGGGGTCAGGGCGTCGCCGGTGATGGGGGTGCCTTCGCCCGAGCTGAGTGCGAAGCCGTCCCAGACGGCCAGGATTGGGGCGAGGCCCATGTCTTCACACCACTCGAGGTACTCAATCAGGCCTGATGAGAATATCAGTATGATGCTTCAACGCGTAGGAGACCGCTTACCGAGCGCATCCGTGTTCGGGTAGCCCCAAGTTCCTTGACGGCCCGGACGATCTTGCAGCGGTCCGAGGGTCTCGTTCCACTTCCAGCGGTTGTCCAGGCTGTACCCCTCACTATAAGACTATTAGCACCCAGCTATCGGCGGAGTATCTCGGACATCTGAGACTACTCACAGGTTGTTGCCGCCGGGGAAGCGTAAGAAACTTGCCCCCATGTCGTCCAAAACATTAGCAACAGCGGGCTTCAAGCCGTTTGCCCTGTTCTTGAAGGTCGTGGGGTACAGCGTAATAAGATCGAAATGCAGGGTTGAGCCTGCGGTGCTCTCTCCGTCGAACGTAAGGGTCCAGAGGTTGTTGCCGTCAGGGGCCTGTTCGCTCTCGAAGCTCGTCTCGTAGTAGCCGTAGGCGCTAGAGTTGCTAGAGACGTCGAGCGTAGTGCTGGCGTACTCGGTGCCGCTGTAGTTGCCGACAAGCTTGATGGTGACGTTGCCGGAGTAGTCACCTTTGACCCAGAAGGAAGTCGAGTACTGGTCCGCGTTCACGAGAATTCCCCAGTAGCCTTCGTTGCTGAAGCCCACGTCGCCGGTTGTGCCGTCCGGGACGGCTACGGCCAGCGAGTACGGAATGGCCGAGGAGAGCGGATTGTCAGAGTCGACGCTCAGGTCGACATCTCCCACGGCGCCATAAGCAGTGGTATTTTGGTCGTCGCCTTGGAAGCCGTTGTTGCGGAGAAGTTGACCGTGGATGCCACCGTCGCCAGAGTGATTGATGTCCTGCGACACTGGTCAGTGCGCTGATGCTGCAGCATTTGCTCTCTTCTTCTTCTTCTTCTTCTTCTTCTTCTTCTTCTTCTTCTTCTTCTTAAACAAGCTATCGGGTCTTGGCTTTTGGCAACAAAAACAAGATGAACGAGCCGAAGAACAGCAAAATCAAGTTTGATATAACACAAAGCTCCAGCAACTCACTTCGAACATGAAGCCATACATGAGCGGCGAAGTAGCATTGCCGCTGCTCGTGGAGACGGTCAGATTGATCCCCGCAACACGCCTGGCAAGAGCAGCTACCGCCGCCAAGCGGGTGGCAACGGAGAGTAGCCGGTACATGCCGACTTCTGGAGGAGCGAAAAACGACTACGGGTGTCCAATTTGCGCCTGTAAAAGCGAGTGAGTGCTGGCTGACGCGGCCGGGTACTGAAGCACGCGGTCATCTTTATAGCGGTGCGCCAATGCCGGTGGGAGTCCTATGCAGCATACAGGCGGGAGAAACGGAATAGAGAGCGAGTCATGATTGGCGGAGCTGGAGGGCAAGGTATATGAGCCATCATGAGGACCAATTGTGGGGCCGGTGGACGGCTTGGGCTCGCGGCTGCGGTGAAGCAGCGAGCAGGAAGAGGGGAGGTGAAAGGAGCGGTGGTTCCTGTGCGGGCTGTGGAGAGAGCACGGCTCGCAAGACAAGAGTCGTGGCGTATGCGGCTAATCCAAGGTGCGTTCGTAGCAGGTTTCCCGAAAGAGAGACAGAGTTGTATTGGACAAGGTCAGAAAGAGGGGTACATGCTGGTTTCTTGGACAGCAGGCTCGGGAATTCCTCGCGTTTGGCCTGCGTGCGTCATCGGAATGCCTCCAATCCACCGGAGCAGAGGCTTAGAAGCGGCCGTGGCGCTCGGCTGCGGCCAATGCTGGGGCCCCACGCGGGGTTTGTGGCGCCCGGATCCCCGCTTTATATCGTGGCATGGCCACTTAAGCCTGCGGGAGTTGCGCGCCCCAGCCGCTGCCGCGCCCACTGCCAATTTCCGCGTTCTTGTCGTACGTATTCCAACCCTTATACACTCGGTCGCCGAGGCAGCGCAAACTCCGAGACGCCCGGCTAAAATAGCTCTTTGGTCCGAACCAGCGGCAGGAGAGCGTGCCCACCTGAGCTGACCGTGCCGGCTATTATCCGATCGGGGAGTGGTAGGCATCCAAAGCTGGTACTGTGGTTGCGCGTCTCGGCTCTGTTGGAGCAGAGTACGCGCGTTCTTGACTGCGCTACGCAATTCGGTAGCATTCAGACAAGGAGGGCGGACCGTGCCTAAATACAGACTGTCTCTGTTGCAAAGTTGAGGAACAGGAAACCCTTGTGGGGTATTTATATGTGTCTCGCAAATGCAATATATGGCAAAGCCGGCACATCCTATTGATCACATGGCGTGAACATTTCGATAGCGGGATCCTCGCGGACCTGGTGAAAGGAGTTTGCAACCGCTGTCGATGGGTGTTGGATTAAAGTTTGGTGTCCACGAAAGGGGAAGGATGATTGTTGATGCCTGCAACTCATCTCCCTTGTTGCAGTGACGCAGCACCTGCTGCGGACTGCACGTAATACGGGAATGTGCGTTTGCGTCCTCCAATGTGTTTCGTTTTTACGATGACCGAGCGGTTTGCAGCCAGCTGATTGGCCCCTCAACAATTATATCGAAGGCAATGACCGTACAAATGCAACCCAGCCTGGTCTGACACGTCAGTTGGCCAGATTTACAGTTTCTCCTCACGCAAAGATCTACAGGGGCTGCAGTCAGGGCTGAGCGAGGATTTTATTGCCGATTTTATCGCCAATTTTGGCCAAGCAGAACGCTAGATGCATGTATGCGAGCAAAGAAAAACTTAGGAGCCGATAGTTAAACGAAAGAACGAGAACCTAAGGGGTAGTGAAGTCAGAAATGTTGTAAGGATGTGCAGTATGCTTCAGAACGAAGACCTGAAGACGGTCTGCCGTATATTTATCATCAAGACTAAGCCAACATACCTTGTCATGGGTTTACGCGGCCTGACAGAGTACAAGGGATGCAAATTAAATCCGAAAATACCCGTGTAAAGAGTGAATTCAAACCATGCGGTAACAGCATCGACTGACTCTAAGCCGCCTGCTTACTCTCCTGATCAGCGCGCTCAACAGCCAATTCGCAGAAGCTCAACACGACCTGTGCAGCGGTGAAATCCAGAGCCTTACCCTCCGTTGGAACATCCACGATTTGAGCCTTACTCGGTACCCCGTTTTGCCTCTCTGGCATCTCCTCCGGCAGTGGACCGAACGGAGCTTCATTCTCATCCTTAAGCAGCGCCATGGCCGCCTCATAGGGGCCGTAAAATTCGCCGTGCTTTGCCCAATATTGCCAATGCAGCGTTTGCAGCATCTGGTACACAGCGCGCACAGATGATTCAAGCGCGCCAACGACCCACGCATGGTGCGCCGATGCTGCCTCGCCGATCAGGTAGAGCCAGCCGTTGGGCGTGATGATCTCGGGCCACATGTTACTGAACTGGCCGGGGCCGAAGTACGCGAATGCTCCCGCGGTGTGCGGGTCTGAGTACCAATCGTATGCGTAGTGCGTCTCGTACTGCTCCGTTATCATTTTGAGCGTCGCTTCGTACTGCTTGCGGGTGTTTTCGGGGGAGTGTAGCAGTGCAAGGTTGTGCAAGAGGACTTCTTTGAGCTCGTCTTCAGACGAGGGTGAGGAGCGGGAAATGAGAGACCCGAGTCGCTGTGCGTCCTGAGACCATGTGTATGAGCACAGCAATACGGCTGACTCTTTCTCTGGGGTGTTGATGTTGTAAGAGGGGTAGACGCAGACGCGGAGAGGAAGATCGGTCTTTCCCGTGCCACCCTTGTTTATGTTGTAAGGCGCCAGCTCCCACCAAGGCGTACTGAACTTTATCCCGACCTTACAGGAGGCCCCATAGCCTAGTGAGCGGATGGCTTGCTTGGTGCCGTAACGCAGGCCGGCTTTGGTAAGGTCCATGCGCTGCAAAGCGCCGAGAGTTGTCGAGTTGAAGACTGCAAAGTATTCCCGAGTCTCTAGTTGAGATTCGTCGCCGTGCTTGATAGTAAGATGCATTGTACCATCCGGGTCGGCTTCGATGGCGGTCACCTGACGGTGAAACTCCGGCGGCCGTTGTAGTCGCTTTGCCATCTCTTTGGCGACCTCCTGTGTTCCTCCCTTGACGCAGAACCAGTCGGCCCCTTTGTCAAAATCTAATGACTCGAGGACTGTTTCTGTGAGAGCCTGGTCGTACAATCCAGTCCCACTTCAAACTATCTTAGCGAGATTGAACATGAATGCATCAGGTTGTCTTACGTATCAAAAGTCTCCAGCCACTCAATGGTATTGAAGTTGAAGCCGGTTCTTGGATTTAGTCATCAGTGCTTGATCCCAAACGAAGTCGGATTACTTGGTAACCTACGACCGAAGGAATTCACGTGTGCTCATGAAATCTGCGTGTTCCAGAGGAATCCAGCCCTTATCTGCTCCACTTGCACGGCTTTTCCCGTTTTTTGCGTCTTTTGTTCCACCAAACTGCTTTTTGATTTGCTCTTTGTAGTCATCAAGGACGTAGTCCATGACCTCGCTTGGATCTTGATTGATGAGGCTAATATCATCTTTAGTCACTTTCGGAGGAGGATGCAATGTGCGTGAACCTACTCCTGTGGAATTCGGTCATCGGGGGGGAGCCCTTCATTGAGTTTATATGGATCTATTCCCGTTGGAGCCAATGGGTTTATGCCACCTGGTGTGCCAACTTTGGGTATATTGTTGTAGTAGCTTGGACAGACGTCGTTTTCGTCCTTGAAGTAGTAAGGAATGAGTTTGTTGTTCTCCACGCTCATACCGAGCCACTTGAACAGCCGAAAAGTCCTGCAGTAGATTTTCGTTTGTCAACTGTTGTTGAAATTTGGACGTGTAAAGCGTTGGATTGACTGGCCTCCCCGAGAGAGGGGGGGGGGGGCAGGAGAGGTGCCCAAGATATGCCCAACTATCGCGCTAACTACTTCTGGCTAACTGTACACGTGATTTTACCAACAACTGTACATCAGTTTTTGCCATAAAGACTTACCTTTTCATGATATCATTGTCGGGGAACCTCATGGCCCCAACATCATAATAGTCGTTTGGCTCTTCAGAGAAGCGATGGGTGTAGAGCCTTCCACCAAGCCGATCTTCTCCAGCAGCTTCGAGAATGTCGTAGCTGATGTTTATTCCCTCGATCTTCTCTCGGAGGCGGTCTAAGATCATGGCTGCGAAGAGCCCTGCACATCCCGCGCCAACGATACCGACCTTGAACTCCCCAGGTTCAGGCGGCTCACGGCCAGTGATGTCATCAGAGGTTTTGTCAAGCAACTGGCCATAAGTTTTGGGAGGGGGGATGCCTGGGCTGGTAAGCTTCTCGCTGAGAACTCGGAAGTCCTCGTCCAGCTTGTTTCGCGCGACCAATCGAGCCCACCGATACTTGTACGAAACTTGTTCGACGGTACTAGTCTCTGTGAGGCTGGTCATTGTTGAGTCTGATAGTATTGGAATTGATATAGCAGATTGATTGACAAAAAGACAATTGGTAATCAATGGATGCTGGGCAACAGCGCAACAGGTCTTTATATATCCATGACTTCATATCATAAGCCATTGCAAAGTCGGCGAAAGCAAGTAAGAATGTGTGGTTGCTGGTTGATCATGATCATTGTCCGCTATGGTAGCACAACTTTGGCAATTGTAAAGGGTTGAGTTTGGTTCCGTAATTCCGTTCTGAGCGCACTTGTGCAGAGCTGGCCCAGTGTTTGCTTCTCAATGTCGGGTTCGTTTTCGGTAGCGACTCCGTTTGCGGTAACTGTCGCGCCAGTACCCCGCACTATCCCTGTGTTATGTTTTACTTGTTCATCTTTTAGAACTTCAAGGCCTCGAATAGGAAGCTGCATAATGAATCAGAATCAAAGTACCCTGTTATCCAAAGCATCATGTTCCAACCAGCAATGATATAACTCAATGCACGTCTCGTCTTCAGGCGGCAGAATTACGTTCAATTCGAGCCGATGCTGGTATTTGCCGGGAAACGACTTGCCATTGGGCGATTTTGTCTAATACTCATGGTTGTGGGTGAGGCTGAAGTGGGGAATGTGAGAGAATCCCTTTCGTAGGAGTAGCATGACGGTGCTGCTCCTTATGACGCTCCAGAACCACTTCCATGGATTGATGGTTGGACGACTCCAGAATCTGGTGCTGGAAGGTCTAAGTAACCTTTCCATACCATGCAGCCAGCAATTTACCGCTTCCATAATGGCGGCCTTCTTCAGCTGCCTCGCATTCTTAACGAGGCAACGAGGGGCAAGAAGGCAAACTGATTTTCGGATCCCTGTAAAGCCCTCGCAACACACAAGGGAGGGGCGCTACCTGGGAACTATTGCCTACACCGTCGCACAGAGCTGAATCTATGGAGAAGTGATATTTGAGTACGTATTCAGGTGGCTTCAATGGCACTGAGAATTTTGCTGCACAGTCTTTTGATGGTCAAACAGAGAATGAAATATCCGGAGAGTCAACAGCCACGAAGTTTGTACTCGACGCCGGGAGTGTAGGGAAGCTGTAGCAGGCGGATATGAAGGCAGGATGCAGGGTATAAGCGGATTGAAGCACGCGGGCTGCGGGGCTCCGCTTGGTAGTGGGAGGAGCTCCGGGTTATTGCCGAGTCCGGGGATGGGCGAGCAGCATTCTGCTAAACGAGCTGGAGATTTTACGTGAATCACGATAAGCACTTGCACATCTTCTGGTACCTGGGAGTCTCGCCTACCCCCTCTGGAAACTCAAGTCTGGAGTTCAGCCCATTAGCCCAGTGCTCCGTTACGGCGTGGATCAGAGAGAGCTAAGACTGGAGAGACCTGAACATCATGCGCCGCATGCTTTGAGTACATCATTTACCATACACCTTTGCTTGTAAATTGTGGAACCAAGCGTATCGTACGACGGCCGTATTATTTGCAATTCTCGGTTCTCAGGATCTCTCCCTACCGAATTTCGTGCGAAAACTTCCGAAAGCGTAGGGTCCATAGGTACGAGAACTCCCGTTGGCAAGTACTCCCAAATTAGCATATCAAAACCATCCAACTCTGCTGTTCTATTTCAAGCTAGAATTAGCTCTTCCCATTTATAACCAGGACCGTACGCGTAGCTAAGTGAATCCCGGAAGAGCTTCCCATGACCGACGCGCTCCACCAAAGGAAGACCATGGGAGTTCGAGACTGGCTGAACCAGGAATACGTTGAAAAGGTGCCAAGCGTGTGTTCCGCCTTCGTCCTCATCAACACTAGATCCAGTCTCAGAGGCTTCCTCCGCCTCCGTGACGCTCTCGTCAACATCGAGTGCTTCGCCAGGTGCCATGTCTTTATCTACTCCGTCACCTTCACCACCGCGAATCCGGCACACATTCGCCTCATACGTCTCAGCCTGGTACTCATCGTACTCACAGTAGAAGGACAAGGCCTCGGAAAGGACCAGCAGCTGACAGATACCATTCGGTGGCGGCTTCCAGTCGTCGCAAGCCCACACATCTCCAGACACGACCCCATCTTTGTCGTAGAGGCCAAAGCATCTCATCCCTGCACTGGTGGCAAGCTCGTTCGGTTCGTAATCGTCGGGAAGATCGCCGAGGCGAAAGTAGGCGGAAACGGTCCAGAAGTGCAGCAGAGAATCCCTTCCAAGTCCTGGTGTTGGAGAAGCGGTGCTCTGCTGCACTTGTGGGCTGATCTGCAGATATTTGGGGATCCGCGTTGCTGGTAGAGTGCGGGTGCAGTCAAGGCCGACGAAACGGTTGGTGCGTGTTGCTGGACCGGACAAGGGTTCGGAAATTGGAACGGGAATGTCTTCTGAGCCCTCGTAGTGGTACCAAGAAATCCATGTGTGGTCCTTGAGCCACTGCTGCAGATCCTCGTACGTGTAGTTTCCATTGACATTGTCTTCCGTCGGCATTGCTGTATGGCCCCTTCGTTCTTGTCCCTTCTCTTGGAAAGACGCATGCCGCACCAGGCTATTGCCCTTCCAGCCAGTCCATGACCAGCTTGGACAGTTAGGGCGGCGCGCGATGTACCCTTTTGCTTCCCACAAAAGTGCCCAATCGAATAGAGATACCGGAAGACCCCAGTGAAATGTTGTTTGGAGCATAGTGGACAGGAACTTTGAGACTCCTGTGAAAGCGTTGAGGACGTCGCCGTCGTAACTCAGTTGCCGTGTGCTGTAGTGATGAACGAGGGCCATGTATTGGACAAATGAGTCTTCAGTCCACTTGCTAAGGCGGTAATTCTCGCAGACTTCGAGCCCATCGGCTGCTACGGTGAGGTCGGAGGTGATGTCTTTACGATAAATCCCGACCTGGCACTGGTATATCGCCTGACCGCCAACCAGGAACAGGATCCGATTGCTGAGGTGGCGCTCCTGAAATCTGCGGTGTTACATGTCAGCGAGTTCAACACCTTGGAGATCATGGCCCTTCCTTACGTCCATGCACGCGTGTCGTAGACTGAAGTGGAAAAATAGTCATCCAGGTGAGTGATAGACATGAGCTTCAGGCCTTTGACTATCTCCATATTCTGCTTCTCGTTTCTGCTGCCTTTTTTCACGCCATTTAAGCCGCAGTGCGCACCGTTTGCAGAGGCGGCAACGATTATGCATAACGAGCGTGAGTATCTACGATGTGTCAGTTCATGAGTGTTGCATCAAGCATTTGACTTACATCACATCCATTGCAATGATAGCCGCAATCTTCGTACGAGCGTCGTCCTGCACAATGCAGAGGCTGTCAATCCATAGATATCGGAAAGAAAGCCTTGAGACCAAGACAATGGCATCCCAAATTGTGGCCGGTATCTCTCCTTCCAAGTCCGATATGTGACGGTTTAGACCGTAAGGTGCCTTTGGATAATCCTGCGGCGAAGCGCATGCGAGAAGCAAGCGAAGCGGTTGCTCCTCGCAACTGTTGGTCCATGCGTAGCGACGAGTGTTTATTAGCGACCTTTCGCTCGTTTTAACTGTTCTCTCTTTTCTCCTTAGCTTAGTCTTCTTGTAGAAAGCAATGCCACTGCATTTCCGCGAGCGCACCGGATGCAAGCCCTCACACGATAAAGCTCCCGGCTCTCGCAGCCTCAAAATGTTCCTTGTTGTCGTCAGGAAAGTGTTCGTAGTTCCCCAAACATACGACAATGTCAGGTACTCGGTGTCTATGGACGCGTCCACAATGCACATGTCCTGTACATCGATGAGCTTGAAATGGGCAACCTGGCCCACCGCTCCCTCCGATGGCAGGATAGTCTCCTCGCAGCCCAAGTGGAGCCTGCGACAGTCGCAGATCCAACTCTTCACCAGATCGAAATTCATGTGGTCCTGCTCCCACTCTCTGCCAAGAAAGGGCTTTTCCGAGTCTGGGACGATGGTAATGCGGTCGGATTCGTTCATCGGATTCATCCAGGGCTCTGCGCGTGCACGTATGCAGCGCGTGAGAGGGATCTCCCGTGACTGCTTTTCCCAGTCCTTGAGGTCGGAATTCCACGTTTCCGTAGATCCTGTATCGATTGTCGTGTCTGTTTCCCAGTCAAGGTAGCATTGAACAATGCTGGTAACGTCATCCGGCAGATCAAGACTCCTCGTACCTATAGCCGAAAGAGCCAACCTGCATAACGGACAGTGTTGCTTCTGGATGATGTCCTTAAGTGTCCCCAGGTGGAATTCTGCTGGCGAGTCTGGGACATCTTCGCCGGATCCGTGCTCAAAGTACGAGGCGCGTAGATCGAACTTTTCGCAGGCCTGACAAAGGCCATCACCGACGCTGGACACCTTTTGCTCCATCAAGCTCACGGATCCTGTATGTAGTCGCGTTAAGGTGCTGTGGTCAAGCTCCAGATGCCTTGCGAAAAGGAAGAAGAGGTGATGGATGTGGAAAGCAGAGCATAAGGCTGGTCTGACGGAGACCCAAAAGTTTCTATATTTAGCTCAGGCTGGATTCGGACGAGAGCTGACATGGCTGTTTCTCAAATGCGTTTTTGAAACATATCTACTGATCGACACCGATTATTCTATTCTTTTGAAAAAAAAAAAAAGAGGTCAGCATAGATTTGGTCTGTGTAGTACCGAAAAATATAGTTAAGTGGCCTAAACACCAAGATCTTCGGTCTTTCCAATCTTGCGATAAGAATTTTCCAGGTTCAATTAAGCCCCCATATGTTAAACATACAGCCAATTACGTCACAAAAGCAGACCGGCTCTGCGCAGCTCAACTCTATAGCACGCCTGCTCTTAAAGCATGGATAAAAGGCCACATCGTAACGCATGTCCGATACCCCGCCAAGTTGTTTCATGTTCTCTGAGTCCTGTTTCGTGGACTCTCTCCGGGGATCCACACAGGGATCTATTCATAAATGTCACCCCGACCCGCAGCTGCCAGCTAAGCGATTGCGGCACAGCACATAAGTGGGTGGTACAAGACACCCGCTTACCCGGATCCCCTCATCCTGTTCTCGAATTCTTCTTCCTTTTGCATTTTCTACCCCGAACCCAGTGCTGGCTTGAAAGAGGCCCGCCGAGGAATTCAGCCATGTGTCCGCTTACGGAGAATCCTGCGCCGCAGCACATTGAAGCAGAAGACGTACGTTGACACCCATTGGGCGGGGTGAGTGGATTGAGAACAATTGTTATTGAGAAACGCATCTTTGGAACAGGATACTGGGTCGGAATCTAGTTATGAAAGTGACCTGTGCGTTATGTCTCCACCTTTTCCCACTCCCTCGACGTGCTCCCCTGTCAACCTGAGACTGAAATAGCTAAAGGGTCTAACGCTATTGTAAGGCCGAGCACAGCGTCTCTGACATCATCCATCACGGACTACGAATATGAGAATGGTCGCAGATATCACAGCTTCAAGAGGGGAAGTGTGTCTACCCAGATGTCTGGATGCTTGTGGACCTCGATACTGACGATGGTGTTTCAGCTTACTTTGCCCCCAATGATGAGGTTCGAAACCAAGATTGAATCATGACAAACGCCTGAATTGTTGCTAAAGAGAGTTTCAGGACGAAAACGACCGCTTGGACCTCGTCCACCACATGATGACTCTCCGAATTGGTGGGAAATTACACCTGGCCCCATTATCTCCCAACATCCAGGACGTTCTGGACCTGGGAACGGGTATGCAATGAAACTCATATAATCTTTGCAACGGTATGTGTTGACAATTGGTGCGGTGCAGAATGTAGTACGATTCTTGGCATGAGTTGGTGAGGGGGGTAGGAGAGGTGCCCGCCTTATACTCAAGCTCAAAGCTATACCTAATCTAGTAATGAATGTACACGTGATTTCCAACACACCCCCTTCGTGGAGTGATAAATCAACGCTGTGCCTGATTAGGCAGTCCACGATAATAACTGTATGGTGTTGTCTAACAACACGAAACAAACGATAAAAGGCATACCCAACGCCTGCGAGTGTTGCAATCTCGCTTTATAGATATTCAAATGGCAATATAATGAGTGCTGCATTATTGCCTCCAACTGATGCGTAGGGGTAAGCATCTTCGTTAAGAAATAACGAAAACCATAACAGACTTAAGGAAAGAAGACTTCCACCATCACGTTGGTACAGGTAGAAGGCCGAGCTGCGCAACAAAGATCCTGTACTTTTGCTTGGATAGCGGCTTGGTCAGCCCGTCAGCGAACATGCGGGCAGTAGGAGTCCATCTAAAGTGGATGTTGCCTGCTTGAGCCTCCTGACGCAACCAGTGGCTGTGAATGTCCACATGGCGGAGCTTAGTGGCCAATTTTTCCACATTCTCTTCCATGAGGCGGAGAGTCTGCTTGTTGTCACATTGAACTTCAATGAGATGACCCGGATTGTAGTCCACTTGCTTGAAAAGGCGTCTCCACCAATAGCATTGCTTTGCCGTCTCTGAAAGGGCGAGAAGCTCTGCTTCTGTGGTAGATGTGGTGACTGTTGGCTGCTTGGTTGCACGCCAATCAATGGGGGAGTCATATAACATGTATAATGATCCTTGGTGACTTCGCCTGGTCTCAATGTCATTGGCATATGACGCGTCACTGCTGATTGTGAAGATGTTCTTCTCATCAGAGCTGTTCCCTTGGTAGCAGATGCTGTGATGCTTGGTTCCAGCTAGGTAAGATAGAACACGCTTGGCCAGATAGATGTGATGCTCAGATGGGTTGCGAAGATACTCTGACAGCCGCGTAGAGGCAAAGGCAATATCAGGTCTCTTACAGACAGCAGCGAAGTTGATGGAGCCTATCATGCTTTGGTAGGCATAGATATCCTGTGCTGTTGCGAAGTCCTCGTTGGATCTGATATCCTCGTCTGCAGGAAAAGGGGTTCTCGCGAAAGAGTGATCTTTGACGCCGTACTTGCTGATCAGTCCATTGATGTAGGACTCCTGAGATAGCCATAATTGACGCTTCTCACGGTCCCGGACGATTCTTATAGCAAGGAACCACTGGACTTCTCCCATTGCTCGCATCTCGTACACCTTGAAGAGCTTCTCCTGGAATGCATTGGCGTATTCTTCGTCTTTTTTCTTGAAAGCAACAATAACATCGTCCACAAAGAAGAAAACCAGCAAATAGTCGTTGAAATAGAGACATGGAGCATCTCCAATAGGGCGTAGTCCTAGGCTCTTAAGCGTCTTACAGAAGTGTTTCTGCCATAATGCGGGCGACTGCTTAAGACCATAGAGGGCACGGAGGAGAAGAAGTACGAGTCCAGAGGCAACGTTCATACCCTCAGGCGGACTGCAGTAGACTTCCTCATCCAACGGTACATGAGGGAATGCATTGACAACGTCGTACTGACGCATCTCGAGGTCAAATGCACAAATGATTGCCAGCAAGAAACGAAAGATCTTAAAGGCAAGAGTAGCGGCGTACGTGTCCTGGTAGGTATGCTGAAGGTCACCTCTAACACAGATGCGCGCTTTGAACTTGATGAGATTGCCTTTCTCATCGAATTTGTAGGTGTAGACCCAGGTAAGAGGGATGACTTGCTTCCCTACTTTTCTCGCATTGAGAATGGGCACTCTTCTCCATACCTCCTGATGCTCGTTCTTCTTGAGAGCCTCATCCATAGCCTCCATGAACTGATCCTTGAAGGGATGCGTCATGAGCTCTGAATGATTGCTTGGTGGTGGCGGCAGTTGGTCCTTGTGGATCTTCGGCATTGGTTCTCTCATAGAGAGGCCTGCCACAAAGGCTTTGAGGTAGGATTGGTCGTCCCAGTTGTTGTTTTCAATCACTGCTGCTTGAGCCCTGCGTTGATGGCGTGTTCTGGGGCCTTGAATGATATTATCAGGTGTTAAATACCCTGAAATCATATCAGCTCTTGGTGCCCTATTGCCAACTTCGGCTGTAGCGAGAGGATCGGTGTCGTATTGTGCAGGTAGAAGACGCCGTTGTGGTAGTTGTGAATCACCCCCTGAGTCTTGAGGGGTTTCTGGCCCTGGAGACTCGTCGTTTGGTGGCGTTGAGGAGTCACATGAGTCCTCAGTGGGCATTGGAGTGGGCATTTGACCTTCAGTAGGGTCTGCACCCACCCCCTCACCTTTAGATTCGCTTGTGTCAGGAGTTGTGACGTCTTCAAGCTCTGAGTCTTCAGTGTCTGAGTTGGATAGGTGAATTCTTGGCCGTTCCAGCGTGTGAGGCTCTTCTTCTGCTTCTGGCACTTCGTGATGGTGCTCGTTGTCGTCAGGGGAGTACCTTGAGTTCTCGTCAAAGATAACGTCCCGTGTGCGAATGACTCTGTCCTCTGGAGGAAACCAGATGCGGTAAATATTCGTGGAATCGTATCCCACAAGATAGCCCACAAGAGCACGTTCCTTAAGCTTCTCAGAGCGAGGTATATGCTTATCCAGTGCATATGCTTTGCAGCCATACACACGTAGATGCGAGACATTGGGCTTCTTCCCATAGAGTAACTCAAATGGAGTCCTCCAGCCAAGCCGGCGGGAAGGGGTACGATTGAAGATATATACTGCCGCTTGGACAGTCTCAGGCCACAGGCGATCTGGTAGGTTGGCGCCCACTCGCAAAGCTCTTGCCTTGAGAATGATGAGATGGCCTGACTGCTCAGAGTTTCCGTTTTGCTGAGGTGTGTACGGTGATGATGTCTCCCAAGTAATGCCCCGTCTTCTGAGCTCCTGACTAAATGCATGACCAAGCGATTTCTCGCCGTCAGAGCGTAGGAAGGCCGCTTGGCAACCAAAGCGAACTTTGAGAAGTTGCAAGAAGTCCAGAATGATATCTGGCATTTCTGATTTGAGCGCATGTGTCTTGGCCAACGTGAAGTTGATCTCAGTACACTCCAGATGCGTGATATACTGATCACCGTTGAAGGCCTGGATCATGCTGATCATATCGACTGATGCTCGAAAGAATGGTTTGCTGCTTGACTCCTCATGTGCGGGAGAGCGTGAAACCAATTGGTGTGCCTTGGTCAGAGCGCAGGTGTCACAATGCTGAGGCAATGAAGTGTCCTCCTGGATCATGATACCGTCCGTTGCCTCTGGAAGGGCTTGAATGGCGTCTTTGCCAGCATGAGCAAAAATGGTATGCAGTGTTTCTGCAGGAAGCGTACGAATAGCTACACCCGCCTTGATACTGCCTGAATCCTGCTGGGGATGATCTGTCTTGTTGATCTCAATGAAGAACAGATCCTGATAGATCACGAAGCGATAGACCGTCCTACCCTTGCGGTGGAGGTGCATATGGTACGTGTCCATGTCCAGGCCCTTGCGTTTGGCTCTGGTAATTGAAATGAGGTTGGCCATGAAGGTAGGGACGTAAGCAACATCTCTTAATATCAGAGGCTTGATTCCCTGTGGTCCCATGGCATTAACCGTGACGTCGCCGAAAGAGGTGACTGGAAGCGTGACATTGCCGCTTGTAATGGTGTCCTTTGGAGTAGCATCGCGAGTCTTCGTGAAGCGATGCTCCATGTGACGATTGCATACATGATGAGACGAGCCTGAATCGAGAATCCATGACTGCTCAAGAGTGGTGGCTGCAACCCTGCTCTTACTTGAGAAAGCTGTTCTGATAACAGTGGCTAAAGAGTGCCTCGAGCCATCAGATGAGTCCTGCCCGATATCCTCAGCGGTTGAGGCCTGCTTTGGATCCTTGCTCGCATTGGACTGAGTTGGATTGTGCCGTAAAATAGCCGCTTCCACTGTTGCCTTGATGCGAGGATTCTTCAATGCCTTGGCAACCTTTGCTTGTGCTTCCTTGCTTGGTACCCAATCTGAAGGACGTGCGTCCTTGTTGAGGTAAGGGCATTCATGGTACCAATGAGTGGCACCACATTGACACTTTGGAGTTGTCTTGCCTTGCTCTCCGCCACGAAAGGTAGCAGCAAAAGCTGAAACAGACTTCCCTTCTGCTAATGCAAGGGTACGGTAGCGTTGACGATAGTGCTCCGTCAGGTAGGTAATCTCAAGGACCTTGGTAGGGTTCCTCTGAATCTCGGTCATGAGGCCAACAGTGAACTCTGAATCGACGTGCGATAATGCAGTAAGGAATGCAATAGCACCATCGTTGCCGTCCACATGAGGTAACCCATGGACCTTCGCTCTACGAGCGAGATTCTCCCACTCTGAAAGCCACTTGAGAATATTCTGACGCTTGGGAGGCTTCCTCAACTCGTCGAGTTGTAGAACGAGGGTCTGGCGCGTGAGGAAATCTGAAGGAGCGATATGCTGCTTCAGGACCTTCAGGTAGTGATAGGGAGAGGAGGACTCGGCTCCGCGAAGGACTGGAAGAAGATGGGAGGCTACAGAGTCTTCAATAAGGTCTGAAAGATCATTGAGAGATCGCTTCTGCTCCTTATACTCCTTCAGCTTGATCCTATAGAGGTCGAGTGCTTCCCGATTCTGGGTTGACGGAATGGTTGGCTTCGGTTCTGCCTCCGGAAGCGTCGGCTTTGCTGGATCAATAAGTTCCCAGATGTCAGCCTTCTGTGCACGTCCCTTGATGATAGAATACCAATCTTCCCATTGCTGTGAGCCCTTCAGGACTACTACAGTCTTTGAGGAGCTCATGGCGTCGAGATGGGTCAATCAGACAGTTCAAAGATGCTTAAATAAGATAAGAGAAGTGCACAGGCAATGATAGATGATCAAAGGACTCTTATTTGATGATAACGAAGCAAAGCGGAGGTTCCGTGATGCTCTTTGAGAGAGAAAGAGGGCAGAAATGCCAAAAGTGCTGCCCGGATGCCGCGGAACAGCGAAAAAACCACTTAAAAGAGGTTTGGGAGGATCGTAGCGTTGACAGAAGGCATCTAATACGCTTCCGGGCTCATAACTGTTGACAATTGGTGCGGTGCAGAATGTAGTACGATTCTTGGCATGAGTTGGTGAGGGGGGTAGGAGAGGTGCCCGCCTTATACTCAAGCTCAAAGCTATACCTAATCTAGTAATGAATGTACACGTGATTTCCAACAGTATGTCTGACGCACATCAACCCAGGAACCGGTATTTGGGCAATCCAGATGGGTGATGAATACGAGTCGGCACAGGTAAGCAAGCAAGCGCGAACATGGCAATCGACACGCGCGAAACTGACGAGCCGCGCTCCAGATTCTGGGCAACGACCTCAGCCCGACGCAGCCAAGCTTCATCCCGCCCAATGTCCGCTTCGAAGTCGACGACATCGAGGACGAATGGACGTACACGAAGAAATTCGACTTCATTCATGCCCGCTACCTGATGGGGGCCATCAAGGACTGGCCCAAGATGATCGAGAAGTGCTTCAAGTACCTCAAACCCGGCGGCTGGGTCGAGCTGCAGGATTTCAACATGCAGGTCTACTCCATGGACGACTCGCTCAAGGAGGACTCGTACTTGACGCGCTATCTGGAGGAAACGCTGGCGGGCATGATCTCCCTGGGCGTCGAGCCCGAACCCGGCCCGAAGATGGCGGAGTGGGTGCGGGAGGCCGGGTTCAAGAACGTCCATAATGAGCGCTTTTCGTTCCCGATTGGAAACTGGCCGAAGGAAAAGATGCTGGTGAGTTCTGTGAGGAGACCTTTTCGGCTGAAACATGAGGCTCACGCGCTATCAGAAACAAGTGGGACTTCTCAACCTGGCGAACTTCGCGGACGGTCTGGAGGGCTTCTCCATGAGACTCTTGACGGGCTTGAGAGGCTGGAAGAAGGAAGAGGTTGAGGTTCACATGGCCCATGTCAAGAAGGAGCTGAAGACTCGTTCTATACACCCGCAGCACGACATGTAAGTCTTTATTTCTTGAGAGAGTCAACCGGCTCTTTGCTAATTAGTACAGGTTCATCGTCTACGCGCAAAAGCCAGAGGATGCGGAATAGTGTGCTGCCTCTTTCTGTTGGATTTTCTTCTTGAGTTGCAGACAGGTCGAGTGGGTAAAACTGGCTAGTGCTAACTCAACTCCCCATTCCTTGTACATACGCCCATTCTGAAGCATTCCTCAGTACCAACCATACTTTGGGGTCCAATACGATACAATCAGTAAGAACTTGCTGTGCTGGCCAGTCCGGGCCAGACTAAAATGGCGCCGGTCTGTCTGTCTCGTGACAGGGCGCCATCGGCGGGTTACCTCGACTACGCCATATATGTATAGCCAAAATCGGCGAATCTCCAAGGCGTTGTAGGGTATCATACTACGCTACGGCTAATGGCAGAACACGTCAACGAGTATATGGAGTATGTCAGTTCAGTACTCGCTCACAAATGGATTGGAAGTATTTTCAGGTTCTGTGGACAGTGCTGCCGAGCTCGGTTATAGGTCCTGCGTTTGTCAGCTGTGGCTGTACATTTTCTTGGATTACTGCTTTGTAGTCCCAGCAAGAAGTACCGTTCTGTGGACATTTCACGCCCTTTACCGCTTGCCTACTACTCGCCAAGTCTAGCTGTATTCACTCAGTGCAGGTAAGATGCACATAACCGACTTATGGCTTGTGTTTCAGCCACCACACGCTTGGTTTGGTATGCCAGATATTCGAAACTCCTCTCTTCGCTTAAGGCTGAGCAACGCCACCCAGTACGGATGTCTTTTAAATTGGTCTACGAGCCTGCTAATTTCATAGTATGATTCGCTCTAAGTCAACACTTTGCTAATAAAAATCTTTCCAAGTTATGAGCGCCGACAGCTCATGTTTTTTTTTTTTAAGCCGGATCACGCGTTTCCTTTACTTTTCTCGTTCGCAACACCAAACATCTACCCATACACGGCAAATTCACCCTGTTTATGCGCATTTCCGTGAATTCTAATATCACACGTATATAGCAGACCTCAATAGCAACAACGAGAAGCCAGCGGCGTCCTCCCTTTTCGCTCCGTTCGACAATTATGGAGGTTTCGTTATGCAAATAGAATATGAATGACGTCGATTCTTAAAATTAACAACTCCGGGCGAGAGATGCGAGCCTTCCCAATTGGATCTCAACCACGTGATGTAGCGGTCGAGAACACGATGGACTCGATATGAGCTGACTGAACTCTAACTTAATTCTACTCTGGCCTCAGTATAATTTTAACCTACTTCTACTACAGCTTAAAGAATACTACACTTACTCAACACGATGCAAGCCCCTTGCGCATCGGCCAATCGCCCTTGTCGCACACTATCGCAGTCATGCCGGAGGCCAAAGCATAGAGCAGCAACCGCTCCGGCCACGGCGTAGGCGTTGGCAGCTGGCGGTTGATCCAGTCTGGTGGGTAGTAAGACAGGAAGCGGAGGAAAAGGGCTACCCTGACTGGACCTAAAAAGGCGCCAGGGTAGCAAAAGTCGACGCGAATTGCAAGAATATGGAAAAAGACTGATAGCGCGAAGGTGAATAAAACGACGGGCGCCCGGAATTTCGTAAGGTTTGTCGGCTGTAGAAGCCGGAGCTGATCGGATGAGGAGGTGTCCATGAGGTGGAATGCAACTCGATGGCTGTTCCTGGGATGCGGAAACGTGAAGTAGGGCGATGCCAGGCAGCAGCGCTGGTGGTTTGCGGGTGTCGGCGGGCCGTGCGGGCCACGCCGCAGGGCTCTGCTCGATCTGACGTAAGGAAAGGGATTCGCTCAGCCTTACGGTCTGACACTGTCTCCACCGAATCCCGGTCATCTTACCTCTAGCCGAGCTTTGTGACGCAATGCCGTTGCCTAAGATATGGCAAGCCGCCCAAAAAAAAGCTTAACTGCGAGCTTCATTGCCGTGGCTTGGCCCCATGCGAATCACGTTCCAGTTGGTGATCGACTGCTTCGGTACTTCATCTGGCAGTCGGTCACCTCCACTCCTCAGCCCTTCCATCTTCGGGAATTCCTTTGGGGACCTGATTTTTCTAATCAAGTGCGGCTTTGCGGGCGTCAGTCGCAGCCTCTCACACCATCAGACCCTGGAAATACCCCCTCGGTTTCTTTCTATAGGCACAACTCCAGCGAAGCCCCGTTCCTTTCTGACGATGCAGGACAACAGTGGGGTAAAGCACAGCTTCCTCTGATCCTTTGCTCGGATCCTCTCGAGTGTCCTCGCAGCAGCTATGGTGGCAAGAGACAGCCGCAGCTGCCTGTTAGCTTTATTTTTGCAGTGCTTTGAGCGATACTCGTGAATATATAAGTTGCAACAGCAATGTTGAGATAAATCATTCCACTCAAACACTCCAGACCGAAACTCAAAAGCATCCTCACTCATCGTTCTTTAACCCCTCCACTGTCTCCGCTCACGCCTTTGCCGAAACACATCATACTCCAGACACCATGAAGACGTCTCAGCTTGTTTTTTCAACTCTTTCTGTCATCTCCTCTGCGCGGGCCTTCAAGGTCCACTTCTATTCAGACGCCAACTGCGCGGGTGCATTCGACGGCGCCACCACAATCAGTCTGGCGCATGATACATGCAGCACTATTGGTGCTGGCGTTGCGGAAGGCGCCTTGATTGAGAAGGAAGACAGCGATGGGGAGAACGATGGTAGGCATATGTGACAAAGTGAGAGAATTATCTGTAGTGATGGCTAACAAGTCAACAGTGGTAGCATTCTGGAGCGACGAGGACTGTAGCAGCAACATTGTCGCAGAATCAATGTCAGGATGCGTTACAATCAGCAGCTTCTTCGACAACTACGCCGCCTTTAGCGTCATTAGTGGGAAGCCCAAGACCGAGACCAAGCGTGCCCTCGATGATACGTTCGACCCTGAAGACTTCGTCAAGCGCGCATACAACGGCGAGTACGAGCCCATGGGCAGCGACCACCCCGACTGGGAGAAGCACACCGTAAACAACACCGCCATCTGGCACGGCAAAGAAGAGGAGTACCACGGCCGCACGGTCAAGTGGCACGAGGAGTGGATGGGCATCTACTCGGGCATCGACATCGCCGATTGGAACGACACCATCCACGTCCGCAACCCGACCAAGCTCATCTTCAACGCAACCTACCCCATCGACTTCACGAACAACCGCCTCGTCACCTCCCGCAATGAAAGCCACAGCGGCGCCGACCTGGACGAGCGTTCCTTGGAGGGCATTTGTAATGCCTTCCGCAACTGCGCATCGCAGGTGACGATGCTGCCCCGGGGCGCCACGCTGAACAACATGATCTACTACGCTGTCAACGCGTACGTGGCGGCCAACAACGGCGGCACGCGCGTCATCAACTACATCCGCGAGAACCCGCGGGCGATCGCGTTCCACGCGTACACGCAGGGCGCCGCCGTGGTCACGGGCATCATCAGCGCCTCCATATACGACAGCTGGAAGGGCAGCGGCACCGAGAGCCAGCACCGCGACGTCGAGAAGTGCTCGACCGCCGGCACCGAGGCCGGCACCCTGGCCGCTATGGTCACCCACACCACAACAACCACCGAGACCATCACGAGCATCCAGACCATCCTGCAGACTATGACGGGCACGCAGTACACCGCGGCTTTCCAGATCACACCGGGCACGTGCATGACTTGCTATGCTGGGGAGTGTGCCGCGCCGGATACTAAGAAGATGAAGGCGAGGCGCGTGGATGGGGTGAGCAACCGCAAGGCTGAGTGGCGTGCGTAAAGCTGTTGGAGGCCGTAGCGCAACCGACCTGGCCAGGCTGAAAGATCCCGGCAGTCAGGACTTATGATTTTCCTTGGTTATGTTAAGCTCACTGTCTATGTACTGCATTCGTTATATTATTTGAGCAGGCCGTATGTATCTACAGTCGTTAGTTTCATACTTACAGAATTGTTTAGACGATTAGAGGATAATGAAACTCTCATTGAATGCTTTGCTATTTTATGATGCGTCATGTCACGTCGGAGCAGAAGCAAACACGGTGGATGTCAGAGTGAACGGGGTAGTTGTTACCGGTTGTGAGCAAAGTCTCCGCTGATGAAAACTACCAGGACTGCGGCATACCTGTTTCCAGTCAGAATGTGTGCATGGAACTGCGGGAAGCTACTCACGCGGCTGTTGCAGCAAAAACCTCCTGTCTTCTTGCATTCGTGAGTAATGCCAATGACCCGGCAAATGCTATCATGAATCCGCAGAGCATTCCAAGCCGGGCATTCTGGGATTCCACAAAGTAAAGCCCGAGGACGGCGCCGATCAGGAATACTGCAGCCAAAACAGAGCTTATAGCGCTAACCGCTCTCTCGACTCGCTGGTGCTTGACATAGTCCACATAAGTGCCGTTCACTTTTTCCTGTGCGGATCGTTAGAGAACGCCCTGTGTGATATGCTAAAGTAATAATGCACACTTACGCGGAACAGGAAGGCAAGCTTTCCCTCAAAGAGTCTCGTTAAGCGGTCAGGCTTCGGAAGCTCTCTCAGAGCGCAGAGATCCTGCTCATGCTGCTCGCTCAGGTGTTTACTCAAACCATCATGGATCATGGTATCCTGCTGTTTCCTCCAGTTCCAGTGTTTCGCGAATGTGCGGCGGTTGGCCTTGAGAGCGCGTCTCTCCGGCGAAGCGAAAGATAAAACCTGGTTGAATAAAACAAGCGCTTCTTCTGTTACATCAATCAGCATCATCCCCTACCTCATATAATCAGCGTGGACTTACGATATTCTTTGACCTTGTCCCTGATCTCCAAGACAACTCTCTCAAATTCGATCGCCTTTTCCACGTTCTGGCGTGCCGATTCCCGAAGCACGGCCCAGTCCTGCGCACCAGCTCTCACCGCATTATCCAGATTCTCCCCATCCTCCAACAAGTCCAGTTTCTGCTCAAGAGCAGCAAGCTCGCTTTCTAAATAAAGGATATTTCTAGCTGAAGTTCTATCAAACCTACGGAAAATAGTCCCGGTCTTATCAGGGCCATTTACGAGGAACGCTGAGAAAACAGGATAGCCATCAAGATACTGATCCCAGCTCTTCGGCGCTTTGGGGTTATGCGGCATATCTCCAAGCTCTATATCCTGAGACATGCCTTCCATTTCGCGACAGATATTTGCTCAATCGGCACTAATAGAGGATGCTACTCGAACTACGAACCAGAAGAAGCTGAGCACCGAGGCTATATACTTTACTCAAGGGCTCGGCAAGGCGCCTGGCAGGCTGGGAGGCTCAGCAAGGCTGAAATACGGCCTGCATGTTGGGTGCGTACATATTCGGCTAAGGCCACTTGCATGCGCGCTCGAGAAGAGAAACAAGCATGAGGCCGTGTGCCACCGTGTGCCTCGCTAGCCGCTGGACGTTTAACCGCACGTCAAAAAGAACCAATCAGTCCTGACGAGGAATATGCACAGAGCTGTTTGAGGCTGCCGCTGGCCCGGAGCCTGTGATTTTTTGCGGGCCTAGATTGAGGCAGTGCTGTTCTGAGCGCATTGCTGTCTCTAATAAGGGCCTGACCTTCTGTTTAGTCGCCAATCCAGTGGTCGCCGTTAGGCTTTCTCCACGCTTTGTGTACTGCTGCGGCTTGAAGTGTCACCCGTCTGTCCAGCCAAAGCCAAGCCCTTGCCCGAGGCAGCTCTGAGTAATTGCGCAGGCTCACGTTCTTTCCCACCACCTCAGACGAGACAGACCACAATACAGTCGAATAGCTCTTTCAACCCTACGGGTAGTCAAAAACATTGTTTCAGTTAGCCAAGGCAACCATTGGCGACCTCCAACGAGCCCTCCGACCGCAACTTCTCTTCTGCAGGGGTCAGCCCGCACTACCATATTTTGCCAAAGAAAAATCAAGAAAAATCAAGGTGAAATACTGAAATGTGCAGTAGCAACCTCGAATTCATGTAGTCCCGCCGTGGAAATTCTTGCAATCGCGCTGCGCATTTGACCAAATTGACCTCAACATTATCCTGTACACACGAATGCTGAGGTAGTCTACATAACGGATTGCTGTTGGACTAATGTCATCGTGAGATCTCTCACAATGGAGATTTTCTTTTTATTCTGAAGCGATCGAAAAGAAGACAGCTCGCACAAAAATTGTGTCGATTTCCATGGGGGCATCTGAGAAAAATTTGCTACTGGAAGAGTAAGCGCGGCTATACGAGCCTTCAGGACTACTAATCTTTAAGTTGACTTTATTTGCTCAGGAATCCGGGTGTCTGCCTTGCCAGACCGGTGAGAACACAGCCTCAGTACAGCCTTGCATATCTTCCCACCGAATCTAGCCTGCTGCAGCTCCATACTCAGCTCGGGCACAGGCAAGGGTCAGTGAGCGAGCTTCGTGTCACCAGAGAAGCTCACCGGTCGGTACCAACGAAATATGCCAAGCGGTGCTTTTGCTTCAGCACGGATGTTCAGATTCGAGCAGATTCCCACACTCCAGCAATGCAGCCAGCACAGCATTCTCCTCCCCATCACTCATGGTCTCAGTCAGCCAAGGAAGACTGGAGCGACGCGTGACGTCGGCCGTCGGCAATTTCAAACAAACCTTCTTTCCCCACCGAGGTAAGTCGACCTTCCCCAATATGCCTCTAGCATACACTACTGCCTCCTTCCCCACGCGGCTCCCATGACTAAACGATCCAATAGCATCCTTCTCCTCCGGCCGTCAAAGGCTGTCACGCTGGTGGCACAGACACCACGACCACAGCCAAACTCAAATAAACGAAAACTCAAGCTCGAACCCAAACACCCATAATGACGTGACCGTGCCCGCACCAAGCTCCGCGATCAGCGAGCCCGCAATCCGCATCCACGTCTCCGGACCCTCCCCTCCGCCCGAGCACGAAAGTCACGTGACCGTCTCATTAGTCATCCTCCCCCGGTCCTGCAGGTGCAGGGGTCTTCTCCAGACCGCGCCCACGCTTCCCTACAAGGCGACGCTGCAACGGGAGCCGTCGCCGCCGTCGCTCCTTCCGCCGTCGTTCCTTCCGCCGCCGCCGCCGCCGCCGCCGCCGACGCGCCGACTGCTGCTACGTCACAGCGGTTCGCGTCGTCGACAATCGACCCCGGATCGTCACGAATAAACTTCGACCCCCGGACGGTGCTCGTCTACTTGGCGCGACCTGCTGCCCGATCGGTCGAGCCCCTGCAGCAGGATCGGCAACCCGGCGACTGAGAGCGGACAAGCACTGCGAGCAACTTGGCAAAGTCGGCCGATTTTTTAGAGAGAGAGAGAAAAAAAGGCTGATGCGGTATCTATTTTGCTTCGATAAAAGAGGGTATCATAAAGCTTTTTTTTTTGTTTTCCCGGGTTTGGGGTTCGAAAGGGAACAAGGAATATTGTCAATTCACGAAAAGAGCCTCCCATATGAAACATTTCTCCTTTCGCCAACCCCCTTCCTTCGCATTCCTCGCAAAGCATTTCCAACATTAAGCTCCCTTTGGCGCGTTATACCTATATAGTTTCCTCCCTTTGCTACTCCGAATGAGATTCCCAAGTGTGAAAAGCGGCTTCGACGAGACGTAGTCAAATCAATACCGCGTACGGGTGTTACGATGGCTTTGCAAACTCCAGAAGATTTCCCAGGGTCATCCTTCTTCGTTTACGCAGCATTCATAGTTCCTTTCGTGTAAGATTAGAGAAACCTCCAGGTCAACCGGGGGAAGGAGTCCATTGTGCAGGGATTCATGAAGGGTCCGTGTATGTACTCCGGAAAAGGGATAGATAGTTTTACAAGTGTCGATATGTGGCCACGACGATTGGAAAGATAATATGCACCCAGCGGACGTGCTTTACTTGGCCGAATGTAAGGGCCTCTCCGGTGTGCAACGGTGGTGGGAGCCTGGAATTCGGAATCCTGCTGGAAAGCAAATTGCGTCTGCCGGATTGGGGGTATCAACGCTCAACGCTTGCAAACGAAGAACAGAAACGAGACATAGGAAAACGTAAACAAACAGGATACAGTGGGTTCCGGCCAGACGCGTTGGATTGAGCAGGTGGTTCCGGCGGTTGCGGGCTGTGGGGAAGACGCAGATCCAGTGGCAGTCCCGGTCCAGTGGAAGTGGGGCGCAACGGGTTAGTTCACTTGCCCTGCAGCTTGCGCTTCAGCTTGGTAAACACGTCATCCGGCTCCTTCTTCTCTGACTTGGCGGCAATGATGCGCTCAGCAAGGCCTCTGAACGCATCGTCGATGCCCTGGTCGTTCAGGGCCGAGGTCTCGAAGTAGGCACAGCCGTGCTCCTTGGCAAAGGCGGCACCTCTATTCAGATTGGCGCGCTCGGCTTCAGGGAGGGAAAGGTCGATCTGGTTGGCGACAATACACACGGGCAGGGTCTTGCGGCCCTTGGGATCCTTGAAGTGGGTGGCGATGAAGTTGAAGACGTTGACGACGGTGTCGACGCTCTCGCGCTGGGCGGGCGAGAACACCAGCATGACGCCGTCAGCCTGGCCGATCTGGTGGACGGCAATGGGGGTGTCCATGTGGACGGAGAAGGTGTCGTTGATGGACAGCATGTAGTCGTCGTTGTTGCTCAGCTTGACGAGCTTGGAGCCGCTGATGCGGTCGCCGGGGCTGAAGCGAAAATGCGTGTGGCCGTAGCACAGCTGTCGCGCAGGGAGGGGTCAGCCAATTGACGCCGAGCGAGCTGAGGGCGAGTACCTTCTTGACGAGCTCCGATTTGCCGACGCCGGTGTCGCCCATCACGGTGATCTTGAAGTTGTCGCGCATGCGGTTGGGGTTGGCGGGCATGCCATTGTCCAGGGGCGCGAGCGAGGGCTGGGTCGCGAGCGAGGGCGACGAGACACTGTCGATGCTCCGCTGGCCGTCGCGCGACGACTGGCTGCGGATGCTCGAGACGGTCGAACCGGGCTTGGTGGGCTTCTTCATGTTCTGGTGGCTGTGCTTGGGGCGGGGCGACTCCATTATTTGCTCCCGGGCGAGGAGGAGAGAGCGAGGTGGGAGACCGCGGTCGTGGGGAGATATGGGTGCTGGACTTGGGCACTGAGGGCGGCGCAAGTCAGGCACGGGGCTGGACGGACGCTGTCAGTGGCTGTCGGGCCGTAAGCGCAGAGTCAGCTTGGCGGAGAGAGCCGCTGGGAGGATGGTGCGGCGGGCTGCCAGGGCGGGCGACGTCAGTCTGCCCAGCGACGCCGCGGCTCTGCAAAGGCGCGCTCGCACGCTACGCTCCCGCGCGCAGTCAAACACCACCGCTGGCCTCGCTGCCCGCAGCCCATCACCACGCGCAGGGAGCGTTGTGGGTCGTCGCGCCCGAGTTTCCCCGCCGAGCAGATCCGCATCTCCTGCGCAGCGCGCCATCCCGTTCTGGGAAGGCCCGATAGCCCTGGCAGCTGGCCGCTGGCACTGGCAGCCTCCGACCTCCGTGCGCCATGGCGAGCCGCGGCCGCGCGCCTGAGGGTGACGACGATTACTACGACGACCGCCGCCAACTGCACCGCCCAGCGCCGCTCTCACCAGCGTCCTCCGTCTCTCCGCCCCCAGCCCGCCAGCCAAAGCACCTGCATCCGCCGCCGTCCAGCGCCGTCCACGCGCGCCCACAGCCGCAATCCTTCTCGCCCTCTCCTGCGCCTCCGGCACGCTCTTCCGATGCGGCCCTAGACGCTGCATCTCACCAGGCCAGCCGACCGCCCACGCGACACCAACCTCCGCACCACTCGCACCACCTCCAGCACCTCCCGCCGCACCCGCAGTCGCGACGACACCGCCGCCCGTCCTCTGAAAGCAGCTCCTCGTCCGCCACCCTCGTCTCCGCCTACTCGCCGCCCCCCTATCACAAAGTCGACTACCGATACATGGCGGGCCCATCGTCCAATGGCCTCTTCAAGGAGTATGAGGCGACCAGTGACGACGAGCTCCCCACCCAGCGGCCAGCGCGGGGAGACAGCCGCAACTGGCAGCAGCACCGCCCGCTCATCGAGGGCGTCACCAACGAGTGGCGCAAGCACGTCCACGACCCGGAAGCCGACGACGACGACTTCTACTATAGCGACAAGCAGAATTGGTACACTCCCGCCATAGTCACCCTCATTGCTGCCCAGCGAATCCCGAGACGAATCCAGCGTGCCGCACTGACCGTCGTCGTTCTCACCATTGTTATGGTGTTTTCGTGGAGGTGGTTCCTCGGTCCCTTCTGGACAGAACAGAGTCAGCTCAGCACTGCGCTCGTTGGCCCCCAAAAATACGGATACTTCGGTGCCAATGCCCGGCCTGCCTTTACCGACATGGTCCAGGTCAAGACGCTAGACCCCAGTCTTCTCCCTACCACTGCCGCCGACAGACAGCGTCTCGTGGTCGTGGGCGATGTGCACGGCTGTAAGGCGGAACGTGGGTTTATCTTTCTATAAATAGTACGTCCCTTATCTGACATCATGACCCTAGTCGTCGAGCTGCTCCACAAGATCGACTTCCGCCCTGCCAGCGATCACCTCGTCCTTACCGGCGACATCATCTCCAAGGGTCCCGACTCCACCGGCGTCGTGGACTTTGCGCGCGACCTCCACGCATCATGCGTCCGCGGAAACCACGAAGATCGTATTCTGCTTTCGCGAAAAGCAATGAAGGTCGCCGAGGCCGACATGAGCTCGAACAAGCAGCTTGGGGAGGATGAGGCTCGCAACGGCGGCAACAAGAAGGACAAAGCGCTGGCGAAGCAGTTCAACGCCAAGCAGATTGAATGGCTCGAGCAGTGCCCGGTCATCCTGAGGGTCGGGCAAATCAAGGGTATGGGCGAGGTCCTCGTCGCACACGCAGGCCTGATCCCGGGCGTGGACTTGGACAGGCAAGACCCATTCCAGGTGATGAACATGCGGACCATCGATCTAGGCACCAAGGTGCCGAGCGCCGACCGCGACGGCACGCCCTGGTACAAGGTAAACTATCGGTTCTTGGCTTTAGTGCTCACGTCGCTAATAACATTATCTCCAGTTCTGGAACTACTACATGAAGTCCCTCCCCGCAGAGCAGCACGCCACCGTCATTTACGGCCACGATGCGAAGGTGGGCTTGAACATTAAGAAGTTCTCCAAGGGTCTCGATTCAGGCTGCGTCAGGGGCGGTAAGCTCACCGCGCTCGTCATCGAGGCAGACCACAGGGGCGGACCCGCAAGGCAGAGTCTCGTGCACGTTCAGTGCAGCGAGTACATCAGTCAAAGCGAGGACAAGAAGAGATAGTCTCTGTCCTGCCATTTTTCAGTCTTCATGTGTTTCCGTGGCATTGCGCACCAGCTCACTATACATATTTCTACGAGCTACCATCTTCAAGAACCATCACGGCGTTAAGAACGGGGAATGAAATGAAAGGACATCGTTTTTATTATCCGGCATCAAGGTATCAGGGCATTCGGTGGGGACAGGTAGGCATCGAGCAAAGGCCATGTTTATTTAGCGGGTAATTGCGAAAGCCGATACCCGGGCAGCCCCTTTCTATCACTAAGGAGAAAAAAGGGGGGCAGGCATTACCTTTTCATTGTCTCCGCGACAGCGAGCGAGCGAAACAGGCGTTTTGGATGTCGTCATTGGATAGCGAATGATGGGCACTTCGGTATGCGCCCCTTTCTGTGCAGGAATCTGAATCAATTCATGCATCCGATTTACTGCCTGTGACCAATCTCATCTGCCAGCCTCTTTCTCCCTCTAACACCTCCCTCACGCTCCCCGCCACGTCCCAGCTCGCTCAACTTCGGCATCAGCGCGCTCGTATGCAGCTCCTGCGCCCCGTCCGCCGGCCGCTGGTAGTATCGTCCCCCCCTGCACCTCCCGTAGCACCACCGCTGCTGCCAGCAGTCGTCCCGATCGGCGAGACCAGGCAGCCAGAAGACCATGAAGGCCTAAACGGGTAGGTACTTGCTATACAATTACCTCTTTAGAAACAGGATCCGCGAGAAAGCATATGACAAAACGCGAACAACAGGACGAGCGAGGAGAGAAGAGGCAAGAGAAAGGTTGTACGGTCAAGGTCAAAGATAGTTCAATTTGCCTGTCCTACCAATATCGTTTCAGCCTTCCAGCTGGTGGCCCGTTGATTCGCCTCTGCGAGACCGGGTGGAAACGAACGTGGGAATGGCTATTCTTAAAAACAACCATGCAGGAGCTGGACGCTTCTCGGCTACGGACGCCGTATGGCGTATCCCTGGTTTTCACCGTGTGCTTATCCGTCATACAGGAAAGGCTGTGGACGAAGAAACGGAAGCCGGCAGCACTGGTGCGGCATTGTCAAGGATATGAAGCAACCATAGTTGGGCGACCTCCGTAAAGCATGTCATGCAACGTGGCTCAAAGACATGGTAGGACAAAATCGATTCGGGTATCATACGTACAAACATAGCCCACAAGCTGGCTGAACTTTCACCCCCATTGCAGCAACGGCCCCGCACCCTTACATCTATTAAGCTCTCCAGTTCTGCACCAGGCCATGTAATCTGTCGATCACAAGAGGCATTACTGCGTTAAGCGAATCTTGGATCAGGCCTTCGAAGTGGCGGATAGCCTCTTCTTCCGTCATGTCCAGGCACATTCTCTCCTGCACCTTCCATACAGCCTTGTCGCGCTCAATCTTGATGTCTGGGATATTCGCGTCGCGCATCAGGCTGAACAGGTTCAGGATAAGGCTTGACTGTTTCCGGAGCGTGGTATAAGCTGTAAAGCAGTAATTCTTGAACGCAGTGAAGTTGGGAGAATTCAGGCCACCCATGCCGGCGATCATCAGATTGTCAAGCTTCATCAATGGCGCAAAAGGCTTGGGGTCGCGGCCAAGGATGTAGCCAAAGTCCGCGTGGAAGAAGTGGCCATCCGGCGCCAGGAGCAGATTGTCCAAGTGACGGTCGCCAACACCAAGAAGGTAGGTAATCACACAGTAACCGGCGCAGGACTTGACATACGTGTCCATCGCTTCCTTTCGTACGCCAAGCGGAGCACTTTCATCGGGGTTATTTGCTCGCAAGTAAGAGAGGATACTGCCCTGTCCTTTGTATTTGGTAACAGCGGAAGCAAGAGGAGTGCTGGGCACGAATTGGACCGCACCAGCTGTTGTTGATGTGGCCAGGATACGGTATGGAGAGAGTTTGAGGTCAAGATTCTCCAAGCGCAGTAGTCGGTCCATGAGTGTAATGATCTGGATGACCAGTTGGTCTTGCCGGAGATCGTCACCAGTCTTGAAGATTACGGGATACTTAGCTCCCGAGGTTGTCTTGAAATTGATCAGGAGCGGGAATAGCGAGGATTTGAAAACATTGCAGTCTTCCGGAAAGACCCCCACCACCTCGACAGTTGGATCCAGAGGAAGCGGAAGAGGCGGATCGATGTTTATCAGTTCGTTCTTCGGGTCTGTCTGGAATTGCTTCAAACTCTCGATCTTGCGTAGCCTATCGTCTCTCGAAAACCGAATTTCCTTAGAGATTTTCGACAATACCGTGATAAGCTCACCCTGCCTGAGAAGAATTTTGCGTCGGGCAGGCCCATCCTCGGTTTCCATGAGAGTGGTCATGAAGTCATACTCCACCTTGGCAAATAGCTTTCGATGTTCAGAGCCTTGTTCAGGACTACGGTCATCGCACTCCACCATGAGATACCAGTGGAAGAAAGTGCCCAGGTTCAAGTTTCCAGCGGCGCGGTTGATGAGGAACCGAGCAAGTGAAGAATCCTGAGTAGGCTCACCATCCGAATCTGTCTGGACGGGCTCGAACTTGAGAGCCTGGACCAATTGAAGTAGATACATCTGAAGCTCATCATCGTCGGACTTGCGCAGCCGGTCTACAGCATACGACCGCACAGCAGGGTGGTCGAATGTGGGACCAAGAAGCTCGAGAGCATCGTCGACGTCAATCTCGGTCCATTTCGAGAGGAGTTGAACGGCTTGACGAGCTTCGCCAGGTTCACTCCACGAGACGGATTTGATGAACTTGGTAAGAGCGCGCTTGTCTCTGGTCAGATGGTGTCTGAACTTCCAAACCATGTCCTTGTCGTCTGCGCTCAGCTCGTGCGTAGGGCCGTATGACATGATGACATTCAACTCGTCGCGAGCCTTGGCATTTGGCTTCATGTCCCGGTCCATGACTCCCGTCCGGTGGTTACGGACCAGCCTTCTATGCTTGCTTTCCGCCGGATTGTCTCGAATGCCAACTTCAGGGTCGTATATTCTAATAAGGCGGCCGATTTCAGGATCGTCCTCTCCAACACCGTCATTGATGCCAGGACCAAACGACACCTCAGGAGGCGGCTTGAGACGAATGTCCGAGAGCGAGGAAGATTGCATGGTCGAGATGGGCGGAGCAGGGTACTCGCGGTCGGTGAATACGATGGGATGATCGAACCTGGGGAACTCGACGTAAAGGAAGAACTTGTCCTCATCAAGGCCTTCGTCTTCAGATCCGTCATCGTCCTCTGCCCCGTTGCTCTTCGGCGCGTCCGCCTTCCGTGTGTACTTGGGGCCACTGCGATAGGTGTTCCGCTCGAGCTGTTCCATCTTGCGGAAGACCATCTGATCCAGCCACCTGTTTTCAGGTATTTCTCCCATCTCATGTTTCTTCATCAGTGCTTCCAAACGCTCCATCTCTGTCATGTCGGGATCCACTTCCTCCGCTAGCTTCCCGTTCCTGCGACTGCGACGGCGCGCCGGGATAAGGTGTGGGGTGGTCGAGGATGACAAGCCATCGGCAGCTCTGCAGAGATGAATTCGGCATCTTTGCCTGCCCTTCTGAAGAGTGTTGTCCTTGTCAAACAGAGGTATCGTCGTGCCGCCGAAAGGTGTAGCGTGGATTTGGCTGTCCTCGGTGGGCGAAAGATCCCAAACGGTGATGGCAAGCTGCGATGACTGCGGAATGGTCGCATACGAGACGGGGAGGGTCAGCCACTCGTTCCATAGCCGGGCGGACTTGAAGGACTTGTAGCTGGTCTGGACGGGGACGGTGAGCGGTTTGCTGTCGGCCCATAGCCGGGCGGTGACGAAAAGCTCTGAGTGTGGGCTACGCTAAGTTAGGCATGTAAGATGTGCGGGACGAAAGGTCTAAGACATGCCTGAGGTTCGAGCCTCTATGCCGGAGCTCAGGGTGCTTCAACAGGGTAGAGAAGGGAATGGGCTTCTGGTGGCCATCGAGGTTGTTTCTAGCAGCGGTTTAGCATCAGCGGGCCAGACTCCGCTGGAATGGACGACCGACATCCTCACATGCACCGGAAGGTCGAGCGCAGATGAGCTCGCGAAGGAAAAGGGCTCCATGGCGGGCGGATGGCGGGGATGTGGGGTGGGAGGGTGTTTGTCAAGCTATAAGCCCAGCTGCCCGCGGCCGCGCACAGACCGGGCGGTACTTCGTTGGCAGCCATCTCCCACACAGCTGATCGCGTCACGGTCGCGCCTCAACGTCAGGCTGCGCGTCCGCCCTCTCGCTCTGTGTCCAACGCCCGCATCACCTCCAAAATTCCCGATTTGGCAGTCGCCTGCGATTGCACCCGCCTCGCATCATCTGTTGTTTTTCACCGCACGTGTGCGGCACAGTTGCTCAGCCTTGCTCTTGTAAACGGCGCGTCTCTCTTAACCGCGTCTTTCGTCGCCAGCCCACCCTCTGCGCTCCTGTCATGGCCCGAATAAACCACAGTGTCTCGGCTTCCAGCCCCAGCGTCGACTCGTCCACCTACCGCGACCGCACGCCCGACGGCCAACAAAGCGCGTCCGCAGCACGTCAAAGAGCCGCTCGCGCGACCACCGTCTACTCCGCCGTCTCCTCGCCCACCGACGCGTCGAGCGATAAGGAAAACCGTCCTAACAGCCACCCCGCCCGCATGGCAAAAGGCAAGGCGCCTGTGCGCCCGCCGTCCATGCCCACTCCCACCTCAGATGGAAATGAGAACGAGACACCGCGGGCCAGCAAGAGGAGGAGGCTTCAGGACCGCGACACGTCGGTCGCTACCACCGCCAATGGAGAGCCCATCGCCGACCTCCAGTACTATGATCCCGATCAAGATCCGGAGGAGCGTCGCCAGCTGCGTCGGGAGATGCGTGATCTTACCCGAGACTTCAATGGTGAGCTGCTAGGCTGGGAATCTGCAGTCAAGCAAGGCTAATGTGAGGCAGACCGGCGCGACCAGCTTATGGATGGTGACAACACGGAGCTGGTTGGCTTTATTGAAAAGTCAAATACTCTCTACAACAGGGTCAAGCAGACTGCAGATGCGACCATCGATTCCCGCTTCTTGGTGGCCGCTAGTGATCTCACGTTGAAGAAAACTACTGCAATGGTCATGGGAGCGAACTCCACCGGTATCGATGTTGATGAGTTCGTCTCAAGATGCATTATGTTTATGCAGAACAACGGCTATGGAGATGAGGACGAGGCAGCCCCTACTCAAGCAGCTTCGACACAAGCCCGTGCACGGAGGCAGGCAAGACGAAACAACCTGGATAGTGACGACGAGCAGGAGGAAACTGGAGATGCACATGCATGGGACATTCTTGGTGAGCGTGCTTGTTTCAACAGCAATCGACGTCCGCCGGTGCCAGGTTTCCTCCTCGGACCTCTTTCCGTGCAGAAGCGTGTTAGAGCTACGCAGACGCAACGTCGTGCTCGGCTCCGCCGTGATCCCCAGCTTGAGAGGCGACCTGAGTCCCTTGAGCCTGAAGACATTCAACGCCAAGAGAATTCGAACCTCATGACATTGGTCAAGAAGATTCGTGGAGAGCTCATAACAGCACTCAACGGGCGGATGGAGGCTGTTGATGAAGAGCTCGGCGAGTATGGCGGCGAACCTTCAGAAGAGGTCATCGAAGCGACAATGGAGAAGCACGGTATCACGCAAAACGGCGAGGAGGAACCGGCCATGTCTCTATTCGAGTTTGCCATCAACCCCTCATCCTTCGGTCAGACCATAGAAAACCTCTTCTACACCAGCTTCCTCATCCGCGAAGGAAGCGTGAGGATTGAAAAAGACCACCACGGCTTACCGATCATTTGTGAGCATCTGTCATAGAATGATGACCGTCATCTGCTGATTACTTCTTAGGCCCCTCCAAGTCCCGTGGTCTTAATGAGCAAAGAGCCCAAAACGTCTCGAGACATCAGGCCGTTTTCAGCATCGACTATCCCATGTGGCAGAAGTTCGTCGAGGCCTTCAACATCCAGGAACCTGTCATTGCCCACCGTAACGATGAGCAGCCTACTCAGTCCGTCCGCGGCTGGTATGGCTAATTAATGACATTGATACTTAATTCTTCTTTGATGCCTGGAAGCCACTGGGTCGGGCACTCGAACACGCTTGTATATATCGCTTTCAGGACCACCATTTGGGTTTTACTTTGTCTCGGAGTCTAGTCAGGGGGTGGGCGGCTTCAGTCAAGCGATTTACGGGGCAACGGCGCAGACAGGGATTCAGGATGGGCTGGGAGCAGGTTCGGATGTATTTTTTACCTCAATCTTGCTGTTTCGAGGAGATGAGATGGCTGATATTACAATTCGATCGCAAAGCTGCACAAAAAATGACTCCGCTTCCGTGTCCTCACAACACAATCCCCTCCAACACCTCTTCCAATGTCCTCCCCTCCCTCTCTGCCCTCACATCCCCGATCGCCTCCAACCCCACCCGATTATGCCACACAACCCTCATCCCCGCCGCCGCCGCCCCGGGCACATCCGCCGCGCTCCCAGCCACAAACAACGCCTCCCCCGCCTCGCGCCCCACCGCCCTCAACACCGCCTCGTACGCGCCCCTCGCCGGCTTGTACCACGCGCTCTCCTCCGCCGTCACCACCGCATCAAACACCCCCTCCCCACACAGCCTCGCCGCCCCATGCCCCAACTCCACACTGCAATTCGTCGCCACCGCAACCACGTACCCCGCCTCCCTCAACCTCGCCAGCACCGCCCCCGCCTCCGGCCACGGCACGATCCACTCGACGTAGTGGGCGAGCAGCAGGTCCGCCGCCAGCGCGCCGGGCAGCCCCGGCGTCGCGGCTGCGGCGGCGCGCACGAGGTCCGCGTAGGGCGCGTAGGCGCCGGCGCCGTACGTGAGGCGCAGGTACTGCGTGCGCCAGGCGCGGCCGAGGGCGGGCGCGGGCGGGAGGCCGGAGTGCGCGAGGGCGGTGGCGGCGGCGCGGTCCCAGGCGGTCCAGCTGTTGAGGAGGGCGGTGAGGAGGTCGAAGATTATGGCGCGGGGTTTGGGGGTGGGGGGCATGGTTGGGTTGGGGGGGTCGGCTGGGTGGTTGAGGTGTGGTTGATTGATTTGAAGAGTGGGCGCCGAGTCTGTGGCTCCGGCGTCGGATCGTGTGTGGCTTTGTGTGATGGGGCTTTGGGTTTTTGCTGTCTGTATAAATACTCGAAGCTGGGGAGTCTTGCTCAGTGCTGACTGCCTGTTCAGTCGATCGCGTCAAAGATGTGCCGAGCGCAGACCGGCAGTCGGGAAAAGTAGGAACACGGGTGAACTTGATGCCATCACAGCGGGTCGCAAAAGACGTGACAGTACAGGGAGAGGTGCTCCAGCCGACAAGATGCGTCAGCTGTCAAGTGAGCAAGTTACCTATACCGGAGGTTTGCTCGGATGGCTTTCGTGATTGGATTGTGCTTCTGCATCCGGATGAGTGCTTCAAGTGCCCATGATCGAATGAAATGGTCCAATTATTTTGGGACTCGTTGTTCCATGGTATGTGTCATCGAGATACGACTGCACTCGGACGTCAAGAGACAAAAGCTGTGCTTCTTTCCCACATTTTCTGTGTTGGGGCGAGCTTCCCTACTGCTGACCTGGAGGGCGGCGCGGCAGATGCTGGTCACAATGAGGATACCCGGCGACTTGCTGAGCCAATCAAAACGGGGCGTCTCATACTTATTGGTAAATCGCCTGCGTACCTGATAACTTACAGGTGCGACAATTGTAAGAGTCTCCAGGAAAACGTCCTTGGGCCTGACTCTCAGACTAAACCCATGCATTGTGTGGTCTGCAGTTCAACGATAGCGGGGCAGATGTTGAAAGCAGGGAAGACGAGGAAAGTCATGAGGCAACGGATGAGGATGAGAGCGATAGCACGGTCGTGTCCATAGTGTTGAGAGGGATGGCTGACGACCAAACGGCAATGAAGAAGATCTGCCCGAGAAGTAGCGTAGGATCGAGGCGGTACTGAGGCCGTTCTCTGTTCATGTAGAACGAGCGCTTCCTGCCTGTCTCGGAGTGTCGATGGTATTAAATACCGCCTGTTCTTCCTCGGGAGCGTCACTTGACGCGTTCCGACGCGTCGTCCAGTGGCTTCTTTCACCCCCCCGCACCTCCCTCTTCAAATCTTCGCACCCCTCAGCCACCTCGCCCGCCATCAACGCATCTTCCTGGCCCCGCCTTCCTGAGCGTATCCTTTTGCTTCACCCTCACTGCAGCACATGTGTTGATTCGCTGCGACCTTTTACTATGCCTGCCGACATGGACGCCGATGATCCAGCGTCGGGCTTGAAGGACGGCATGTTAAGGTGAGGATTTGGCCATTTACCTGAAAAAAACGCCCAAAATCCCAACTCTGAAGGTTTTTCCCACCTACAGACACTGGAGCGGCGGTTTGCGCAAAGAATATACCACCGACTTGATCATCAAATGCAAGAATCACAAATTCCACGTCCACAAAAATGTCCTCATGTGGCAATCCAAGTTTTTCGGTAATGCCCTAAGCCGGGGCAATGGCTTCAAGGTCCGTGGACTCCCAGTCATAAGAGAAAGGCAAGGTGAAGAGGTCAGGAACGGATTGAAAGCTGATGCCATTCAGGAAGCCTACACTCGAGTACTCAAAATGGACGGCGATCACATTTTCGACGTGCAGGCTATGCTGGAGTACCTCTATACCCATAAATACTGGGGGAAGCTTGTAGAAGGGATTACTCGAGTACCTTTACACATACAACTACCGAGCTCCAGTTTTCGAAACAGAAGAACAGGGAGACGATAGTCTCATTTCCCACGTCCACATGTACGCATTCGCCGAGCAATACGACATCCCAGGCCTCCAGTACCTCGCCGCAACAGAATTCTTCGACATCCTAAAAGCCGTGAAGCAGACAGACTCCTTCCCCATCTCCCTCGACGTGATGCGGGAAATCTACACCACCACCCCACCCCGCGCCGGCCACCTGCGCGGCATAGTCATGGCATCCTTCCAGCACGACCGGGCGCGGCGCTCCCTCATGCACAGCAAAACCTTCATCGAAATCACCGATGCCGCTCCAGAAGCGTGGAAGGACTTCCCGCAAGCAGCACTGGGCCTCGTGCGGACGGAGTGGGGTCCGCACTGGGTTCTGCGGGACGACGAGCGAGACCGCATGGCCGAGATACTGAAGGACGCGCCGCCGCGCTGGAGGCCGCTGGTGCAGCACCCGCTGCTGATGGACCGGGAGTCTACGACCGGCCGGCTCGCGCTGGAGAAGATGAGATTGCACTTCGAGGGCAGGTTGGACCAGCCGCCGAATCACTACAAGAGGACTGTGCGGGCGCTTTTCGGGTTGCAGTGCGATCCGAAGACGTACAGGTGCGACGGCTACGGCGGGGCGTTTGACTAGGCTCTGCCGGCGAAGGCGTGTCAGGTTAGAGCGTGGCCGTGTAGGAGAGGCTATGGGGCGACGCGCACGATTAATGAGTGGGAGGATCGGGTTGAATGGGGTGAGGATAAGGACGAGGGCCAGGAGCCTTGTTATTACCTCTGACACACCAGAAAGCAGGGATATTTGGGGAGAGCCTTCCTGGGAAAATCTACTACTCGTATCGGCAATCGGTCAGCGGCCATCCATTGCTCGCTTCCCGGCTTGATGGGAGCTTGGGAGTAGGGAGTCTCATATGGTCGGTCTCCATGCAAGGACAACGGCATCAGGTGACATCGCGCACGCGCGTTGCGTGTTAATGCGTTGGCCGAGAGATTTCAACCCCTGCAGATAAGCAGCATTCGAAAATCGGAAGCTGCTCCCATTGGACATACATCACCATTAGGCGTCTTATGTCCACTCTAATTACCAGACAGCACCATCGCGCCCCTTTCGAATGAAGCGCTCTGCAGTCGTGACTCACTGACCGTCCTACTACAAGAGCGCTCCGCTTGGCTACCCTGTGTTTCAGCTAAGAGATACAGCACTATCTTCTCAAGTACAGGCTCACAGTAGGCTGATCTCGCCATCATGCCCCTCCTTAACACATCTTCCGTTGTCAATATGCAGCGCGAAATGTGCATCCTCATAACACAGTTGTGTGATGTCTTCCAGGGACCGGGTAGAAAGTACCTCGAGATGCCAACGGAATTCGGAATCGACCTTTTCTACTGCCTGTGCGAAACGGTGTATACCGGTAAGTACAAATTCGACCTACCCCAGAGAACAACCACGCTCCAGCTTCACGCCGGCATGTTCAATATGGCCGAGGAAATCGGCTTCAAGAACCTGCGAACCTCCGCTTGGGCGAAATTCGATTCGAAGCTTGCGGGGGCGGGGTTTTACTTCTGTTCACCGATGTTTTCAAACTTCCTGAAAAAGATGTTCAAAGATACGTGTGGAGTTGGCGACCTTTGGGAAATCATCAAGAAGTACTGCAAGAAAACTAAACAGCATCTCAAGGACAACAAGGACTTCCTGTTATTTGAAAAGGTCAATCCGACGATGTGGGAACCCGTGGACAGCGCTCTTTTACGCGTCAAGTGCGAGTGCTGCGGAAACACATTCAAAATGGCTCTGCCCCGGAAACTCAGCCGCAAAGAGGGCACCTTACCATGCAGAATGACGGGTTGTGGTACTGAGCGTACGGCTGTTGAATGGGAGTCCCGAGCAGTGGACATTTTCGGAAGAGATGCGACGAGGTCTGGAGAAGCGGGAGAACCAAACAAGGCGAAAGCGAAACCCCCGGATTCCAGCATCGCAAAGCCAGCCCAACATAATCCGTCCGTCACGACCAATTCGCATGTTAAGGCCGATCCCCATGTCAAGTCTCGCGTCGAGAAAATTGAGTTCGACGAGCACGATTGGGACAGAATGGGGAAGCCAGGTCCAACTTAGGCGGAGCAGTCGAATTAGCTCACAATCTTCTGGTGGAAGCCAATCCGCTCCAAGCCCCTCGGAGGGACGCGCGAACAAGAGAATAAGACGGCAGTGATCGCTGATGAGAATTCGACCAACGTTCCATGTTTGTCTACCAAATTTTTTCAATTTTTCTTTCGACAAAACATCTCCCCAGTCATGAAAGTGGTGTAGTTTACACGGTGGTCCGCTGTAGACATCGCATTTTCATCGAGGCCAAAATTGCAGGCCTCTTTTTTGTAAGGCTTTTGCAGGGCAATACGTTCTGCTAATGTTTCTTGTACTGTCTAGCTCGTTCTTCAACCAAAAATCTTTTGCTGCCAGGGATCAAAGATGGTACGGCGTCCCCGCGACTCACCTACCCGGCGGTCGTACCCCACGCCCCAACCCCACCCCCCACCACTATACCATCTCGCCTAAGGACCTGTCCTTCTCTCTTCTCCTTTTTGCTCATTATCTGCTTGAAGAATCCATGCTGAAATGACATCATGTACACGTGCTGTCAGATCAGAGTGATCTCCATCCACGGTATGCTCGCCTCTGCGTTCGAGAATAGACCAATGAGTGCGTAAATTCTGTCTCGAGGGTCCGTCGACTCGCACGGTCGAGCAACTTAGAACAACGATGCTAGATCTTGCAGAGGCTTCCCGCCGAGTTTCGTAAGAGTGAGCGCTGGAGGAGTCTTTCCGTTGTCGTCAAAGGCCCCCAGGCTCATCTTTTCAAGGTGGGCAATTGAAATGTGACCGGCAGTTCTGTGTAGCACGGGACAATGTGCAGAGTTCCCTCGAGTTCATAGATGGCACCGTCCTCAGACACATCGGTGTTGGGCGACAGGGAAGCTTCTGCTTCACTTGCTCCTTCTTCCTGGTTGAGACCACAGCCGAGACAGAAAGGACCAAATCTGCTATCGATGACATCCGGCCTATCGCAGCCACAGCTTCTGGCTTCTGTCATGACGAAAGATTACTTTCCTGGAGGAGGGAGGTTTACAAAAGATAGGAAGGAGGGCAGATGAGGAGGGACTGCGTCATCACCTGCTGTGCAGCTGAGATTACCCCGCCACGGTGAAAATTTGGGGCCAAAATTATGTAGCTGTTAAATGGGTGCGTGTGTGAGGTGCTGGATTGCTGGTATGAAGGAGAGGGAGGTGGATAGAGGGGGTGCCCGCTTTGTCCGCTTCCTCTCACGCTAACTGCTTCAGGCCCAGTCTTACACGCGATTTGCTACAGAGCAAATAACGCCAAGATTAAATCCCTCTCGCTGGCGCGAAGGACGTTCAAATAGCTAGATCAACCTTGCGTTCCATCCGATCGAGAACTTTCAAGAAGGGATGTGCAGGTACACTCGCTGCGGGAGGGTGCTTTCAGCTTATCTGCTTCGCCGGCTACAATAAAGGAGAGTTGTTCTCCGTGGGAGAAGGCAACGGTTTCGACATCATTTAAGACCTCGATGACGTCCGTTCGGTCAAGAGGTAGTACTTGCACCGAGAGGAGTGGCTATTTGCCAAGCAAAGGGAAGGTTGCGACAGGGTTCCGTGCGAAAGGCGTCTCGGCCTTCTTCCTCCAACGTGACATTGGCGTGAGGCGCGGGAGGTTGTTCAAGTCCGGGATCCAGGAAGGCTGTCCGGCGACAGGTTCCTCATCGTCCCCTTCGGGAGAGTTTTGCAACATAACGTAGGAGAGAATGTCAAGATGGTTATATGCCTTGATGACGAGAACCCTGACCTCCTGGTAAAGATCCTCCATGGTCTTTCCGTAGTCAGCACTTAACCCGAGGTCTTTGGTGGTATCCATGAGTCCAAGCAGAGCGTAAATTTTGTCCCGAGGGTCAGATGACTGGCATATTCCAACGATTTTCAGGAGGGATATGATGTCCTTCAAGGGCCTTTGTTCCGCTTGTGCGAGTCGAAGTACAGGTGGTGTATCCCCAAGCGTGTCTACAGGTTCGATACCCAGAGCGCTGAGATTTGCGATTGAGAAATATATCCACCCAATACTTTCACCGTTCGGGAAGAATACCAGGCCTCTCTTGCCATGGCAACCTCCTGAAGAACCCACACTCTAGTGAGCCAAGGTCTTGAAAGGAACTTGCTGACCATATTCTGAAAGGTAACCTGTTCCAGTTTGGCAATATGCTCTGCGTTTCCACTCCTGAGGACGTGAAGGTACTCCTGGAGCCCGCTGTGCTCCTTTCCGGTATAGATCTGGACCCGTTTTGCCTGAGAGTAGATCTTACTCATCAACGCGACTTGGTGATTCCTCTCTTGGACGCGGGATTTATCGATACAGATGGCATCAATCCACAGGATCTTCTGCCGGGAGGGGTGACGTAGATCTCGCATTGTGTCTGCACAATTCTGTGTTACTTCCATGGTGCTTGCTCCGTTGCATCTGATAGTTTCGCGCTGTATGGCATTGCCCCAGGTGTAGGACAAGGCTTCGTAGGCCTCGGTGCAGTCAACAAGCTTGGAGTGGAAGATGCGGCAGTGTATCTCATCTTCATAACGTCTGCTTGGAAGCAGCCGGATGAGCCGAATGTCGGACTGTAACTGCAGAGGTTTGTGGATGTACTCTGGGTTCGTGGGCTCCTCTGATTCGGCGTCGGGTTCATCGTCAAAGGCGGTCTCGAGGATGGCTGGTACATCTTCCGGTGGATATCTTCGAGGCTTTCAACATCGTCCTGGTAATCCTCCAAGGAACTCGATACTGATGAAGATGTAGATAATGCATTAGCGTGCGAGCTGATGTCCAGATTGCGACCACAGCCGAGACAGAAAGGCCCGAAGCTGCTTTCTTGTATGTCAGGCTTCCGACAGCCGCACTCTTCTTGAACGGCCATCTTCGAGTTGGTTCTTCCTGAAAAGGGGAGGGACTCGTAATAAAAGCGTCACCTCCTTGAGGAGGTTGTGAATCTACGATTGATGATCAGCAGTACTTACTGTGCAGCGGCTTTTTTTTCCGGTTGTGCTGAGCCCCGCAATTTGGCAAATGGGGGCCAAGACAAAAGAATATGCTTAGTCAATACCAGGATGAACGTGCAATCTTATATATTGGGGGCTAAACCCCTGGGCAGTTCAAGAGTCCATCCGGGTAGGGTGGACATTCCATTTACTATGTATCAGCGTTCTGAACGAATGCTTCAACCCCCCATGTGTGAATAGTATGTCCTTGTTGTAATTCTTCACGGACTGACACCGTTCCGACACTCGCGTCCAGGCTCATGGTCTCACCAAAAGGTAAAGGTTCCAAGATAAATAAGTAGAACATAACTTTGATCAGGTAGGTGCGACGCCATTTGCTTCCTCTTCTTCAGGAGGTCCAAATCCCTTTCCCTGTCCACGGAAAACGTACCCCGGCGGCCTCCAATCAAAGAGGTCCATGGCCTCGGTGCTCCAAGGCCCAACGTCCGTGTCCACTACCGGCGATGGTGGTGTTGACTCTCTCGACTCCCGTTCTCGCACGAGGTTTGCTTGCATGTTCAGGCTGGTGAAGCGCTGTAGCAAGCTTCTCGGCATGTTGGCCACTTGGCGTTCTTCCGATGCTTCTGCACCGGGAAGAGCAGGTTGTTCGCGTGCTTCTGGTTTTGCAGATTGCTTTCTGCTTGATCTGTTGTTCTCTGATTGTACCCGCCGGAACTGACGCGGCGAAAGCGGATTCATCTGGGGTGGGGCTGGTTGGATCTGGAGATTTGGTTTGACTGCCTTAGCCGTCGTCTTCGTCTTCGGTGCCTCGTTTGCAGGGTCTATATCTTCGCGGCCACCTGGGAAACTCTTCTCAGGCGGGCCTGTTCTAGTGCTGAGTCTCGATTGGTGTACTGCTTCACGATGTGGGTGCTTTTCGTCTTCGTGATTCGGCAGCGGAACGACCTCATCCGGCATGTTGAGCTGATCTGATGATGAAGATTGAGTAAGGCCATTTTGAAGTTTGCGAATTCCTGAAGGGCGCTTGGCCTTCTCTGATCCGCCATAGCCTCGATCAGGAGCAGCACCAACCCTGCTCTTGGTGACTTCTCGACCGGTGACATCGTCGAATCGATGGTCTGGTAAGCCAGGTCGGGATGGTTTCTCTGTTCTTCTCGGAAGTCCTGGTTCCTGAAATAGCAACATCTTGGGTCGAGAGCCAGTTGCTAACCGCAGCTTCTTCGAGCGCTTAGGCGCCGCATCCTCTTCAACTTCCTGTGACTCCGCATCCTCTTGCACGTGTTTGACCCTGTTAATAGTGCTGACCGGCGGAGAAGACGGCGGCTGCGGTGTTTCGGGTTTCTTTCGAGTCGAAGCTGCAGGCCTCCTCTTGGGTGGTCTTACGAAGCCAGGTGGGGTATCAGGAAGCGTGATATCTGACTGTGGCTCCAGTTCTTCTGTCTCTGAGACGAGGTTAATTATTCCACCAGGAGTCCTGCGTGATGCTATGCGTTCCTTCGGCACTGGTGTCCTCGCTTCTTTCGCGTTATTCCATGTCTGTCCAGCCTCGGCCACCCTGCGTCTCTTTGCCGCCCTCTCGCTTGCAGCCCACTCGTCCTCCCGTTGTTGGAGATTTGCTTGACGCTCTTCAAATGGTGACCTCGTCGGTAAAATTGCCCTTCCACGTGGTCCTCTTGGAGTGCCGAGAAGTTGGCTCAATGGCCGGTGTCGCGGGGCGACGCTCGCCGTCAAGCCAGCACTTCTGGCGGACGGTACAGGCAGCCTAACACTGCCTTGAGCCGACCGCTCAGTCGTATCCTTGGGCTTCTTTTGCAGTATAGGGGTTAGATCCGTCTGGGTGGTCGCGACTGGCTCAGCAACTTGTACGATGACGCCGTTCTCAAGAGTGAGCTCGTCGCCGTCATTGAGCGTGTCTCCGTCCTTCCAATGGGTGTCGCCAATGTAGTTTCGTGGCTGGTCGTAGACCATGACTCGCTTGTTAAAGGTATGGAATTTGAGGAATCCATCCCGCCAGCGCTTCTGCTTGCGACGGAGGTCGTGAGTGTAGAGGCAGCGAAACTCGTGTACGGGCGCGGTGTTCGCGGCGGAGGAGGTCTGGGCGGTGCCTCGAAGCGTGCTGAGAGCAGTGGTCATGACGGAACGTGCGGCCGAATGCACATGTCGACGGGCGAGCGCGGGCGGGATGCGTCGGCGGTGGGTGACGCGTTGTGGAGAGACGAGGTTCGGCGGACGCGACGCGGTCGGCGCGGCAGCATGTGATGGCGCCTGAGGCGGCAGGCGGGAGCTAGGCAGCTTCGACGCTAAGGTGCCGAACTTCCACACTCGGGCGGCATGGGACCCCTGCTGGCCCCGCGGGAGCTGGGCTGCGGTTCACAGCCTCCACGTACGCGGCACTCAAACTCTCTGCCCAGTCCACTCCCTCACCCGTCACTTGCGCTCCGCTTGCGGCTTCCGACAGCTCCCTCGCGCGCGCAATTGGCCCCCTGTCGCCGTCATGCAGCGCATCCAGCGCAAGGTGGGCGTGTTCCTGCCCCGCAGCGAGGATGACGCGCAGGTCGCCGCCATGCTGGCCGAATTCAAGGAGGTCGATCAGATGCTCGGGAAAGTAAGCCCGTCCTCGCGCCTCCCTAGCAGCCAGGGCCAGAGCTAATATCGCCCAGCTCATCGACGCCACCAGCCACTGGAGAGAGGCGTGGGCGCATATTCTGGGCCATGAGCTGTACATCGTCAACGAGTTCGAGGCCCTCTACAAGCCCATGGCCGCAGTCGGCGACGCTTCCGACTTCAAAGGCCATGTCCCCGCCGACACCCCGCGCGAGACCCTCGAGCGCACCCGCCGCATGAAGGACCTCTACAACGACCTGAAGAATGACATGATGGAGGAGGTCAACCAGATCGACCACAAGCTGATCAAGCCTGCTCAAGACGCAAAGCAGAGCATCAAGCCCATGCATAAGGTCATACAGAAACGCGAGGACAAGAAGGTACCGTCAGCCCTGTCTTTGGCATGTGCCGGTAGTTGACCAAGTGCCTAGTTGGATTACGAGCGGTACAAGGGCCGTGTCGACAAACTGGAGGCCCAGGCCAATCGCTCTGCTCGCGACGAGTCCTCCCTCGCGAAACACCAGATAGACATGGAGCGCTGTGAGGGCGAGTACGATGACGCAGACAGACGGCTGCAAGCCAGTCTCCCGCGCATCACAGCCGCCGTCCTCTCGCTTCTCCCGTACCTTCTAGCGATCCAAGTCGAGATCCAGAACAATATTTTGGGCAACTTGTATACCGTGCAGCACGAGTACTGCCAGGAGTATGGCTTTCCGTCGCCACCGCCAGACATGGCCGACGTGGTTGCGGATTGGGATGTTACATTCACACCTCTGCGCAAAGAAATCGAGGGGAGCTACGAACTGCTCATGCACACCAGAGTGGTCCGCCAGCCCATGGAACTGCCTGATGCCAAGCACGGCACCGTAACCGGTCTCAACCTCCGCAACACCGCCACTGACAAATTCTCCAACCGCCCGCGCATTGGCGGCCGGCCTTCATTCGGCTCGCACACCTCCAGCGGAGGAGGCGGCGGCGGCTCCCCCAACGAAGAGAAGCCTCCGCCCAAGCCGCCGCGGCCGCGCAACAGTTTCTCCAACGCCCCGCCGTCGCCCGACCCCTCCGCTCCTCCCCCGGTCAACCTAGCGTCGCGCCCCAAGATCCCCATGGCCAGCAAGCCCCGCATCGGCGGCAGCTCCACCACCCTGTCCCCGTACGACGGCGCGGGCCGGCGCCCCTCGTCCGCCGGCGCCTACTCGCCGAGCAGCCAATCGCACCAGGGCGACTACTTCGCCGGCGGCACCTCGCCCAACCTGTCGTCGTCGCCCGGCCACACACCACGCATCGGCTCGTCGCACTCGGCCAACAGCGGCGTCAGCGGCGCTGTCGCCACGCCCCTCCAGGGCATCGCGGCAGGCATCGGCGCCAAGAAGAAGCCACCGCCGCCGCCGCCGCCAAAGAAGCGCCTCGAGTCGTTCCAGAAGGAGGACTTCGTCACGGCGCTGTACGACTTTGACGGGCAGGGCCCGGGCGACTTGGCGTTCCGCGAGGGCGACCGCATCAAGGTGCTCAAGCGCGAGGGCGACTCCAATAGCTGGTGGCAGGGGGAGCTGCGTGGCGTGAAGGGCAGTTTTCCGGCGAATTACTGTCAGCAGTGAAGAGGGCGGGCAAGGAACTGAGCTTGCCGAAGTCTATACGGGCAAGGGAAGAAGAAGGGGATAAAATTTTTAATCTGGGTACAATGTGTTGGCGAAGTGGGGATTTTTTTTCTTCTCTTCATCTGGGTATGGTAAACATACAGCGCACACACGTAGGACCAGCTATCGTCGGAGTAATAATGTAGTTTAGCGCCGCGGCGGCATTGATGGAGGATTGATGGAGAGCAGAGCGGGACCCTGTAGACGTGGCTAATACGGGGTGGAAAGTGGGGAATTGGAGAAGATCGAGAGCGGGCCAGGAATTTTTTTCCCTCTCTTCTCTTTCGCGAAAATGGCGGTGTTGATGATGAACGTTGGTGATTGACGCGCCCTTTTTTTCTTCTTCCTATGAGCGTCTAGATCTTTTGACGAATCCGAGGTGAGTCTTTTCCGGGAGGGCAGCAGAGGAGGCTCCTCCGCCTGGTTGGGGCTGGCTGAATTATGTATGCACACACGTAGCCAGTCAGCCCACGGGAGGTCCGAGAGCTCGGCCCTGGTCGGCCGTGAGTCGGGGTGCATACACACGCACAGCTCTGATATGTGGGCAAGCAGAACAAACACCGGAGGGCAGTGGAGAAGCAAAACGCCATGTATGCGGAGAAAGTGGGAGGGGAGACCCATTGCCGTCCCGCCGAGAGAATAATAATCAATCAATCCAGGCAGCGAAATCCTTTTCTGGTGTTGAGACCGTAGTCTGATACGCCGCCCCTTGCCCTTGCTCTTGCCCGTCCCCTCCACCACAGAACCAGGCCACCACCCGGGGCGTGGCAGCCTACCCCGCCGGCACGGCACCGGCCGAGACGATACAGTGGCAGTGGGTGCTGCGACGGGCACCGAAGAACGACAGGCAGGCGCCCGCGACTCGACGCAGCTCCGTCCGCACCGCACTCTTTGGGTTGGTTACATACCGGTCGGTGAGCGCGCCAGGCAGAACGAGCGAGCGCCACAATCCCCCATCCACACACACCAAGCCGCCGCCGCCGCCGCCGCGAAATCGATATTTGCGCGGCTGCCAGGTCTAGACTTCGCTCACGCCTTCGGTCCCTTCTCAGTCACGATTGGTCGGTCGGTTGGACTGGCTGGCTCCGCATCGCGCCTGCACTTTTTTCAGCCACCACTGCCTGCTACCAGGCGCTAGACGAACGCTGTTTTGGTTGGGAGGGGAGGCGGTGCAGAGCGCGAAGCTAAAAGCGAGGTCAGACATGCCTTTTTTTTTTCTTCTCTCTTTCTTCAGGATTAGCCTCTGCCATTTCGTGCTCTCGCTTGCGCGCGCGCTGCCCCGGCTGTGCCGGTGCCGTGCATGCTGTGATTGAGATGTGTGATTGAGACGTGATTGAGCAGGACAGGGTGGTCTCGTACGCGTGAGTGGGTAAGCGCTTGGAACTTCCATGGGGAGGGAGTGCGGTGCCAGTGCGGGCGGGCGGGCATGGAGTTTTTTTTTTATTTGGCGGGCGAGGGCAACGAAGAAAAGGCGCTCTCTCGCGCTATCGTTTTTCCTGTGTCGCGCGTCCCGTGTGTGGGGTGAGACTGGGGAGAGGTTTCTGATGGAGACTGGAGGATACCTACGCAGGTCCTGCGCGACGGACGACACATGAAACGGAGATCGATAGTCTAAAGGGGAGGTGAGGTGGGGCAGATAGGAGTGAGGAGGAGTGTCGCGTGGGCGACGAGAAATTGCTTTTCTCTTGTCCTTCTATGGTGTTCCAAGCAGCTGCCGGCCGGGTCTTCTGTCCCTGGAGGTGCAGCGCGACCGCCTGTGGTGATAAGGGAGATCCGTGCCTCACCCGCGGCTTTCCACCCATCATAGCGGACCTCTGTTACCCGCTGCAGGGACGCAAAAGGGGTAAAGCCTTGATGCACGAAAGACAAACGGTTCGGATCATGATGATGGCAAATGCAAGCCATGTCGAGATCTATGGTCCGATCGCATGCAAATCATGGCAACAAAAGCTACTGTCCCTTTTCACGCATTTCGTCGCTTTGACATCACTGCGGTTGTCCGAGTCAGATAGAGATGGATCTCCAAGACTGAGCCCTGGGAATAGCACGATCACCAGATGCTTTTGGGCACTTGAGTGGTAGAAAGGTCGTAGGATTCGTTGCTCGTTTGCTCGTGTATCAATGCAAACTCCAAGGTGCCTTATACTGTACTCCGTAGGGGAATTTGTCGAAGGGCCCATGTGACCAAGGGATATACTAGGGAAAACAACAGAGAAGAAAAGAAGACCTCAACACCAGATAAAAGTATCATACAGTCTATCAAAGTGAAACAAGCATCCATGCTGTGTCCCGACCCATTACCGTTTTCCCCACTCCCCAGACCCAGTGCTTTTTGAAGTTTGTCAAGACTGACGAGGCATGATGCTCAACCTGCAGGGATATGCAGGCGGATCTACTCGTTTGCGACACTAGGCGCTTCGACTTGGAGTGTGGTTTGGTAGGAATACGCAACAATCGCGGCGGTAACGGCGAGTGCGAGGACCCTGTATGCAAACGTCTTAGCAATCTGTGCAACTTGATGATGCGGACGTGGCGGGCGAGCAAATTGGAGATCACTCCCAACAACCCCTTCGCGTCCAAACATCCAGTAAGACGAACAGAATGCTTACGTAGCACGTCCTTTTCCTCCGCACATTCGCGAAAACCACCTGACAACTGGTCCAAGCCAACTTCCGAACAAGTTGTTCCAGAACTTGATCAAGAATGAAGAGTGCCTGCTGTCCGGTGTGATCTTGACCGAATGGGAACTGGAAGGGCGGTCGACTTCATGCGTAGAGGCAGACGAAGGCTTCGGGTGAGCTGGGTGCGGTTCAGAAGTCTCCGGGCGAGTTTGTTGCGGTTCAGAAATCTCCGGATCAGCAGATGCAGGCACATCTCTGGTACCATCTGTGTCGTGCGGTTGATCCTTGGGGTCCTTTGGATGTTCCGCGGTGACGGTAACAACGGAATCGGCACGGTCCAGTCTTGTGGTAGGCTCATCGGTCTTGGGCGTCAACGGGGGCGTGGGAACGTTTGCGACCAGCACGGCGGGAATTGACTGCTCAGTAACAGCCTCTGTCGATTCAGAAGCGGAGGGCGCCGGCAACACATTGCCATCCTCCTCCTCAGCTTCGTCCTCCTTAATCGAATCAAGTGGTGAAGCAGGTGGCAGGCTCTCCACCGACGATGATCGTGATTTACTCTGACGCGGCGAAGACTCCTCGGAACCATCGGGTACAGTCTTGTCTTCTTCCATGCGATTCTCCAACGCCTTGATATGCTCGTAGATCGTCTCACGACGGGTTGGAAAGGGCTCAAGAGAAGGATCGTTGACATCCTCCTCGTCCATCATATCCTTGAGCGATGTATGAGATTTCGAGCGCGTCTGTGAGGGGCTCCTCGGCGGACTGTCCGGTCTGGACAAAGAAATGGACTCGTGGCGGAATAGAGGCGTATCGCCGTCGTACTCCACAGTCTCAAAGTCTGTCGACGTGATGGCATCTTCGTCACTTTCGCTTCCTTCGCTTGACGCAACTGCAGGTCTCTCGTGAGGAAGAAGTGGCGCTTCATCTTCGTCCTCAAGGGCCTCGTGTGGCAGCAAGGGCGAGTGATCATCTGAGGGGGCGAATTCAGCCGGAACAGCTTGCGGCTTGGAGTCAAGCGTGACAATATGCAGAGTCGACAGCTCCTTCGGGTCCTCGACATCGCCAGTGACGATAACCTCGTCCGGTTCTGCATCCGCCGCTCTTTTCTCGTATGCATCTTTCTGGCCTCGAGTTGCGGCCTCTCCCAAGTCGTCACCATGAACAGGAGCGTCGTCAGTCTTCTCGATGATGACGGTGGGTACAGGCACAGGATTCTGCATCTCGGGTTCGGCACAGCTCGAAGTCGCTTCTGCAGATTCATGTTCAGCATCTGGTTCAGCGTCTGCAGTGCGCGATGCATAGTCCTCTTCCAGACTGGCAGATTCCTTGCCACTATAGACAGGCTGGTCTGCATCGGGGGCTTTATCCACAACAGTGATAGGTATAGGGCCGGGTGCAGGGTCATGGGAAGACGTACTGCCTTCAGCATCCTTGAGCGCGCCGTTGGTACGCAGGTCTTTGGCGGCAACTTCAGGATCAGAGGACGACCTTTTCATGGATGGGGCTTCGTCCCTCTCGAGCGTCTGGGGTAGCAGCGGCTTGACGATCAAGAGGTTGTTGCGGTTGCCGGCATCGTCACATACTACATTGCACGTTAGTGATCGCTGCTGCAGGGGACCGGTCAGACCTACCTATCGGCGCGCTCTCATCACACACCCACCAATCGCCATGGCCGAGCCTAAACTTGTACTGGTACTCGCCCGACTCGACAGCATCGAATTTCTTCTCGAAGATGAGGTCGCCTGACGCGGTGCGCTCGTTCTTCATGTCCATTTCCACCGGCTGCCATGACGGATTCGTGAGAGACAAGGCGACGTAGACCGGTGGATGCGTGCCGGGCACGGAGAAGGTGATTGTGACGGGGACCTTGGGCCTGGAGAGATCCATTTCGTCTGCGGAGGAGCCTCGTCTGAGGTAACGAGAGGAGCGATGAAGTCTGAAGGAGCTCTTCGAAGCAGCGTGCCTGATGGTTTGGGGAGGCCTGCTGGTGCCGCGGAGGTCAGCTTCGGAAGCAGCGGGTCTTAGATAGAGTGCCCGGCGCTTGGGAGGTTGCTTGTGGAGGGGCATTTGGAACAAAAGAGATGTGCGTTGTCAAAGCGTATGGGGTGAGCAATGAGGATAGACGTGCGTAGTAGGGTCGGTGCGTGGGAATTGGGCGCGTAGAGAACTGTCGACTTACCAGCGGTGAGAAGAATGAGTGCTGCTGCTCTGTCGCTCGAGCGGCGCCTGCTGTGTGGGAAGCTTGAGAGTGTTCGTGGGGAAGCTGGCAGCGAGGTGTCAGAGGGCAATGGGGCGTTGGCTTTGGGGGGGAAGGTTGCGGCGGTTGACTTGGCAGGCGCGGAGGCCGGCGAACCATGGTTCTTGTTATCCTTGGGTCGGCATGAGGGTCAGCGAAGGCAGGCCTGGTGCAGCGTTGCGGTTCTAGGTAGCTTGTTGGGCTGCGTGCAGGGATAGGTGCGCGGCGCGCATACAAGCTCGGGGCCGGGGGCGCGCGCCCGGATTGCGATGCCCAGCCAGAGCCAGAGCCAAAGCCAAAGCGCCCAGGGCCCGCGCCTCCGCCATGCGCAAACGCCATCTCCCATCCATCGCCTGCGCCCGTCGAAGTCCTTGGAAGCCGCGCACACGAGCCCTCGCGTCCGGCCCTCTGCCCTGGCGGCCGCGCTTGCGCAACTGTGACGTCTCACGCCATGGCCCAGCTGTGTGCGCGCTGAAATCCGGCCAGCCGCATTCCTTTGAGCCCCTGCGCAGGCCGTTGCGAGGCGCCCGGAGCGGACTGGCATGCATCCCGCGAGCCACTCCACACCCTGCACTCGCCACACCCGCTCCGTCGCTCCGTCACTATTTCTTCATCTCACGCCTCACTCCTCGGCCCGACCCCACGTCTTTCGCGTGCAGGCTGCCATCAGAGTGCCAGGTGCCGTTTGCGCCGCGCCGTGGGGAGGGCTCTGGGCTGGCCGTCCACGTTCGCTGCCCTGCCGTCCCTGCCTCGCACAGAGCAGCGTCATCTAAACACCTGCACCCGGAGCCTGCTTCCCAAGCCAGGCTCTGCGCGACGCGTGCCACCGCCTGCCACCTGCCGCCCGACACTTCATCTCCAGCATATCTTGCTCCGCCTGGCTGCTGAGATCTGCTCGGCCAGCCAACTGTCAGCGCCGTGATCTCCAAGAGGCCAATCATCCGGTTTGCTCACCGTTTACCAAACGGTCCAGCTGAGCCACCGCCGTGTTGTCCAGCCGTTGAGGCTGAACTCCCCGTGCCAGCTGCATTCCGTGTGCGAGTCAACGTTGTCTGTGGCACAGAGATCACGAATCAGCTGAAAATCACAAGCACCAACACAGCGTCGTCCATTGGCCCTTGTCCCTATCGTCAGGGAGCTTCCATGTCGGTGAGATGTGCTGTACTGAGCAATAAAGCAAAGTTGATAATAATTGGGCCGCGAGCTGCATGGTGACAGACAGCTGAATCATGTTCCACCTACTGTCGCTGCTTCGCCCACATCATTTCTCATTCAGGCCAGTCACACACTATCACTTGTTGCAGCATTCTGATTGGCTCACGGTCGCAGCACCTCGCGTGAAATTTCGCTTTCCTCTTGCCTCTAGTTCAGTCTATTGTCTATACTTTCTCACACCTCCGCTACTTGTCAACTTCACCCAGATCCGCCTGCCCTGGTAAATGATACATATTAGCTCGTGTGAGCACGTTTCAAGTTTGCCTTTTCATCGGTTTTCTCAACTTCCGACCAAGCCGCGGGCTCGCCCTTGCCGTCTTGCTCGCCCAGAACATCATTTGGCAGCTGAATAGCGCGGTCCAAGGTATACGGCAGTCCCCTATGGCGGCCTCTGATCATCATCGCGCAGATGACCAGCTTGCTGAACGTCGTGAACTGGCCGGTCAGCGAAGTGAGCACGGTGGGGTATCCAAGGCTCAGCCCGACATTTCCGTAGGCAGACACGACCTCGAAGAAGATGGGGAAGACCTGAAACGCCGGATCGGCCTGGTCCATGATGCGGTCGGCCTCGGCGATGCAGATGCAGAAGACGCCGAGGAAAAGGTACCAGAGGTCGAAGCTCAGCTGGTTCTGCAGGTGGTTGCGCAGGTACGACGACGCGGAAGTAGTATCGTCGAGCTCCGGATCGGGTGAGTAGACGCCCAGCGAGCGCTCCTCGTACGTGTTGGAGGAGCGCACAGCGATGGCGATGGGGAAGACGGAGATGTACATCATCACCAGAAGGCTGAACTGCACGGCCGGGTGCACGTCGGCCAGGTTGAAGGACGCCGTGCCCGTGTGCCGAGACGACGCCGCCTGGGAGAGGGCGGCAAGGACGCGCGGACCGCCGGGGAGGTTGTTGACGGCTGAGTTGTGCAGGTCCAGCACGAGGATCAGCAGCGTGTCCACGAAGTTCATGGTGAAGATGATTCCAAACAGGATCCACGTCGGTCGGCTGGGGAAGAGCAGCGTGTAGCAGCGGCGCGGGTGGTCCAGCAGGAAATGCAGCGGCTCCTGCATCGACGAGTTCCGCGGCACCAGCTTCGCCATGGCCCAGATGGCAAAGCGCAGGAGACAGGGGTAGAGCGTGTTGCCGGCGTACGCGAGGAAAGTCATGACAAGCATCGGGAACGTTGCATCTTGGAAGGTGATCATCGAGTCTGGCGTCAGGGTGAAGCCCAGATTGTTGACCATCGTCTGCGCAGAGTAGAACCCCCTGCAGCCAGGTCAGTAAGGCACAGTGCCAGTTCAGAGGAGCAAAGGAACTTACCACCAGGTCTTGTCCTGCCCGCATTCCGCCAGGTAGTTACGGTACTTTCTATCCGCTGTCTGAATCCACCCAGACAGACAGATAGCTCCGAATATGTGAAGGCCGAAAAAATAGGCTGGAGCCTGTTAACTACGCCATCAACATTGAGGACTTGAGCTCATACCAGTGACTATCTTGAGCAACAGTTTCAAGCTCCGATACTCGATTCCGCCCAACTGCTCCCTGTCTTCGGCCGACAGGTTGTAGAACTGAGAGTTCCGGCCAATGGTAGCCTGTCGGGAGAGATACGGCATCCTTGTCGCCGACGACCGCGACATGGACCCGGATCGACGAGCATGTGACCTATGAGCGTTGGGATCTCCGCCGATCACAAACATGGAAGAAGCAACACGCTCGATGGAGGTTGCGTTGGCAATGCTGCTCGGTCCGCCACGGATGCGGCGCCGGGTCAGTCCGTTTGAGTCCGAGGTGGTAACTCTTGTGATCTTGTCGTCGTCCTCGTCACTCATCACGTCGTTCACTTCCTCGAGTGGCCGGCCGCGCTCGCGCTCCCGGGGAGACGGCACCCGCAGAGCCTTTTCGTTGCGCGGAGGACGCGTTCCCTCGGCGAAGACGATCTGCGTCGGGCCGGTCTTCTGCATATTGGCAGCGCTCTCAACACGCTTGTCATCATCGGTGGTAGTCTCTTGTTCCTGGTTTTGGCTTTCGCTCCTCAGCTGGCCCTCGGAGGGTGCGTTCTCGCCATCGGCTGTCTTCCCCAGCATGCACCGGCCAGACGAGCGCTGTACCTGCGCCTCGACATCCTTCTCCACGGCTGTCGATGTCGAATCTGCCGGGACGGGGCGCAGCAGAGTGGGGGCTGGCTTCGCCGTCAGCGAAACTCCCGAGACATAGCGGGCCGCGAAGTAGACTCGTGTGTCAGATGCAGGGCACACTCACCGAGCTGCTTGAGCCGCTTCTCAAACCAGTACAGGCGGACGACGACGACGATGATGTTGATGAAACCGAGGTTGGTGACGGTGGGGAGGAAGTAGATGACGAGCTGCTGGTAGGTTTTGAGGGCTTTGACGTCGATGCTGGATGACCCACGTTAGCGAAATCCCACGGTTTCGGTACTCGGCTTTCCTCTGCAGGGCCGGGGTGTAGCTCACGTATTCAAGCCCGATTCCGTGGTAGCGCTCACTCCGAAAAAGTAGGCGTCAACGGCCGGCACATTGCCGTAGGGGTAGATGATGATGAGCCCGAGGATTCCGAGGAAGATTATGTAGGCGTCTGCAGAGGCGGGTTAGGAAAGAGAATTGCGTACTTGCGCGTAGTAGTGCGCAGGTGGTAACTTAACAATGCAGAGTTACGAAGTTGATCGGTGGTTTCCACATGGTTGGGTTCGGGTCTACCGGGGACGGCTGGAAGGGGACGATTGCACAGTGCAGATGGGCAGTTATGTTTTTGTCCTCTGCGAGTGGGAGGAAGCGAAAAGCAAAGAAGGTTTGAGGGAATTTCGAAATATGCCGCACGCCAGCACCAAGTCAGACTGAGGTGTATATGTGTGAGATTCGAGGAAGGCGGAGCATCGCTCGGCATGGCCAAGGACGGCGGCCTATGGGAAAAATCGCGCAAGGCCGCGGGGCTGGATGCGGGAGGCTTCGCCAGGTCACGTGTGTGCGATGTCTGCTTCTCCAAATCTGGTCGGGGGGCAGCGTTTCTCTTCTACCAGGTCAACCGAGACGGAATAATAGTGTACAGCGAAGTGTGGAAGCGTCAAGAGTCCTGCTACCCGGGCGGTTGGGCGGACGGGCGCCGTCTAGGCTTTCGATGACGCAGGATCCCTGCAGCCGCCGGCGCTTGCCCCACGGGCACGCCGCCGCATCGGACTTCCTATACGAGAGCAATCAGCGACCCTAGACACCACCATTCTCTGCCCAGCTAAGACTGCTCGCTCGCCAACCACTTCACCGCCTCCACCAAATCCTCCTCCCACGCCCTCGACACCGGCAGATCTGGGCACGATGTCCAGAACCCATGCGGCAGCCCCGCATACACGAGCAGCCGCGTCCGCACGCCGGCCTCTCCGAGCAGCCGCTCAAACAGCAGCCCCTCGTCGCGCCGCGGGTCCCAGCCGCAGATCTGGAACAGCGCTTTTTCGGCCAGGCCCACGTGGGACGGGAAAAGCAGGGGCGAGAGCCGGCGGTCTGACGGCGGAGCGCCGTACTTGCCTGTTTTGGGGAGTCAGTGATGCTGTTTGACGGAAGCGGGGAGCATCAGCTCACCAGCGAAGTAGTCGATGCTCTTCCGTGTCAGCCCCGGGGCGTCGGTGATCTCGTCGACGCTCAGGATGCGGTCCTGGTGCTGCGCGGGCCGCGCGTCCGGGTGGCAGACGCTGGGCGCGATGAACATCAGGCCCGTCAGCGAGGGAGACAGCTTCTCGGTCGGGTCGGCGTGGCCGGCGAAGAAGTGGGAGAGGCCGGCCGTGAAGTTTGCGCCTGCGGAGGTGCCGCCGAGGATGAATCCTTTGGCTAGGTCGACGGAGAGTTGCTTTTGCGCGGCTGGAGACGCGGCCTGGGGATGAAGAGAGCTCCGGAGTTGGTTTTTCTGGTCTTTCTGTTTTTCCTAAAGTCCTGCAGAGGTGGAATCACCCATTTGAAAACGTCGTAGCTGTCCTGCCACCCGATGGGGAACTTGTGCTCGGGCGCCAGCCGGTACTCGACGTTCAGGACTACAACACCGCACCGCAGGGCTACGGCGCGGCACGACCGGTCGTCGGTCTCCAAGCCACCGGTGACAAAGCCACCACCGTGGAGGTAGATTAGCAGGGGAAGTGGCTCGTCGGCTTTCTTGCTGGATGGCCGATACGAGCGGATGAGCACCGGATGCCCATCCCGTGCGGGTACGTGAAATTCTGAGATGTCGAGGCCGTCTTGTGGTGTGATGGGATGATGTTCTCGGTTCATGCCCTCAACGCGTGTGTCTGGGGGCAAGTTGTTTGGGAACTGCGCGGGCAACAGTCAGCATGGTGTTGGCGAGCTCAAAACAATGAACTGAATGGTCAAGGTCGAAGCGTACGTCTTTCCATTGCTCATCAGGAATTGCATAGTGCCTATTCTGTGTCATTGCTGTTCTGCAGTTTTCGCTTTTCTCTTTTGCTTTCGCGTCATGTCTTGTCTTTCTTCCGGAAGCTGCTTCTGATCCCCGCACCAGGTAACCACCTCAAGCGCGAAGGACTCCGGATTCTTGACAATTTCTTGTCCACTTTACCGTGAGAATCACAGGTCACAGGCCAATAAAAAAGAAAGCAGACAAATGTCCGGACTTCCATCACGACATGGGAAGTCCCACTGGCCATCATGCATTCGCACTCGCTTGGACTCCGTTATTATCGGCATACCACAAAAAGACCTGGCGAGTAAGCAATTGCCTTCCCGACGTTGCAGGTCATCCGCAAACGAAAAGCATGTCGTGTCAGGTCATCTAATCAATCAGAGATTCTTGGCCTGCCAATCAGGTGGGCATGCCCTCGTGAGAGCCATCAGTGGCTTGCCTATTTCGGTAACCCGACCCACCCAGGATTTCTGCTGACCAAACGGGTTTTAATTTTGGACGGCTGCAAAAACGGCGGAGCACCCTGAGAAAAGCACGACCTCGAGGTAGATGCATTACTTCTACGAAAGGTACTCAATACAATCATCAGGGAGCCTTCTAAGGAACTCTTTATCCACGAGTATATCAATGGAGCCTTGTGCGGCTGACGTGGAGAGTTCAAATTGGGTTGCAAGCTGTCTCTTCACTTCTGATATCAGCTCGGAAGACGATGTCTGCTTCCGGGCTTTCATGATGCGGACAATTGCACACTGCAGTTTAGTTGATATTTAGCCTTGGTTCGGGGAGTTTCCGGGGTTTGATATTACCTGAGTTTGCATTTTCCTGTGCTCCATATCTAATTTGTGCCCGCCCTCAATCTCCTTGCGCTTCTTGCTCTTAATCGCGATGATTAGGTTGTTCTTGACTTTGCTGCTCTTGAATCCGTAGTTGATGGAAAAGTTTTCATCGGCAGTTCCCGGTATGATTTGACGATTGAGCACTCTTGACTTGACAAGTTTATGCAATGATGGATCCAGGATCTCCGGTGAGAGCTTTGTTGCTGCTGCAATATCCTGGTACGGAAGCTCGGCGTTGCTGTTGAACAGTAGCAAGATAGCCATTTGGTACGTCGAAGCTTGAAATAGGTATGGCTTGTCTGAATTTTGCATAAAGCAGTTCGCTTGAAGCTCTCCTTTGCATAGATCCCATAGCCATGTCAACTTTCGTCTTTTGTGAATGCTATTGTAGAACATGGTGGATCTCTCGCACGTCTCAAGAATCTCTCCCGGAGGTATGAAGGATGTGTCGCCCAGGCTGAGGGGCCAGGAACCTTGATGGAGAATGTAGAAAGAGGCGTCCATGGCTCCACGGGAAGTTTCTTCATTGCGGGGCTGCCATTTCTTGAAGGATAGACTCAGCTCGTGAGACCGTGACTTGTCTTGGAGCATGCGTTGCAACAGAGCAGCAAAACTCCCTCCGTAAATGTTGAAGAATTTGCTGATGAGAGTTCGGTCAATACTCTCCGATGAGGCACTGCTTCGGAGCAGATGCTTGGCGAAATGATGGGAGAAAGATCTCTCGAAAATGTCTTTGTCGATGATGTACTCAAGGATGGTTATCTACGTCAAAGTCAGCTGCTTGCACTCTACCCCGGCATATATACCACGTACAATCTCCTGGAGGTTCGAGTCGACTTCGGTTTCTTCCGACTGTATGCTTGAGAGGATGATTTTTGTGTATTCAGCAACCAACTCGACCGAAAGATGTGATCCATTGCGGCAGAATCTGTTCTCGTTGACCACCCTGCGGCATGCCGTCTCAAAAGATCTCCCAAACTCGACGTCTCCGTTGAATACATTACTATGAAGATACTTCATGGGCATTATGTAGGCAAGCAACGTCGACACGTAGATCTTCGGACCCAAGCTGTTCTCTTCATGTGGCGCATTTTCCATGGCGCTCTTTGAACGTACTCTCGAAACGGATGGTGGAGGTGATCCAATCCCCAGGTAGGCGGGCCAGGAGTCTGTAGATCCTGGACAGCACTCCCTCATCCCTGGTTTCCAGTCGGTCTTGAAACTCATTGCAAATTATGCCAAGGTGGTCATGGACGAATGCCTTCTCACAAGCTGTAATCATGGGAGCCATGATACCATCCAGAAGATACAGAGGTACGTGGCCCTGTTCTTTCAAAAGCCGGGCTTCAGCCTATTTCAACGTCAGCCAAATTCTAAACGGGGATTCCGTGGCGACAGACTATCTCGAGATGTTTTGTTGTGCTCATCTCTGACAATGACAAGGCTGACTCTCTCTGGAAGAACTCGTACGTAGCTTGAAAAATTGCGTCCAGAGCTTCTCGGTGCAGAGTGATGCCTTGCTTTTGGCTGTGCTCCAAATCGCGTAGATCTTCCCAATTCAAATGCACTTTACCAAGTGAGCTGATGTTTGGACAGAGTACAATCAAGCACTTACGGATAGAATCAAAGAACTTTCGAAGTGTAGAGCTCTCTCCGTATTCCCCGTTCCTTTGCTTTGCAATCGTATCCATGACTGAACTCATTGCTCTGTCCCGCAAATCCTCGAATACGATCTCTTTCCGTCGCCGCATGCACAGACCGTACACGCTGTGTACGTCGTACCTACCCTCGTCGATTGCGGGAACGACCAAATGTCTGTTGAAATATCGGAACAAAATATGTAGGTATTTGGCGCGGAGAAGAAACTGCTCCCATCTTTGAACATGCTTGAGACCTTTCTCGAACGTCTTCAAGGAGATCTTTGAAAGCATTGTCCATCTCTTTGTATACTTCCTCTAAATCTTTACATTCTTTTTTTTCTCGACTTTGATGTGTCCAGGATAGTACATGAGTTAACCGCGTCCGTCAAACTAACAACTTTGGTCTAATACCATACCTTCTGTATGTTTTTGGGAACAGCGATTTGGATCGTGAGGTTTTGAATACCAGTGTAGCAAGCCATGTAAGTTTTCAAGTCTATACCATCATCGAGATTCATGTGGACAACAGATCTAATGAAGTCAGGTGTGAGGGCTTGCACCCGGTGCACTCGCGGAAATGCATTGGCATACTTCTACAAGAAGACTAAGCTAAGGAGAAAGGAAATAATAAGCGTAGGAAGGTATTATATACCGAAGTAGTTGATCCGTGCGCCCTTTGAGTCATTAGGTGTTGACTCATAATTGTTAACTCATCGCCGCAGGGATCTTCCAAGGCACTTAACGGTCTAGACCGTCACAAGGGCTATGGCTTGATCAGCGATTGGACTTTCTGGGTTGGATCATTGATAAAGTGTCGCATAACATGCACTATTTATCATCTCACAGTGCACGGAAAGGGGGCATAAGAGGCCCCCAGGCAAAATGGAGCATTAGGGCGGACTTCGTCCTTTTGCTCCATCGCAACATAAAGGGATACGAAAGATACGGGAAAGGTTGGGCACACCCTTCTGCCAGGCGCAGTTATGAACTCATCGTCGAGACTTCGGCGAAATACTTAGTGTGTTGGCCTTTTATATGTGAAAGCGGAGGCCGTCAACATAAAAAGATGAATGTGAGAGCTGCGTGGTGGAAAACAAGTTTTCAACGGGCGCTCGGTCTCCTATTTACCATAGCCGATCTGCAAAAAAACGTCATGCTGATAGGCCACGTGGCTTGCATCATGTTGCTACATGCTGCCAAAAAGCCGCGCGGTCTTCGATTACGCGGCGAGGACATGCATCATGAGAACAAGTTATTGGCCACAAAGCCCAAGCTCCTCGTACATACACGCATCAATCAAGCGGAGCGCAGAGGAATATGGAATGGCTCACAAGCTCGGACGACTCGAGTGAAAGTGAAGAGACGTTCTCTGGCGCAACTGTCGGGTTTGAAGATACCCGATCAGAGTCAGACGATGGAAACGACGAGGCTGACGAACGACCCTCTCACTCGTGCGGCCTCTGTCCCAAGATCACCCTGGACAGAACGCAGGCGACTATTGACTGGGAGAATATTACACAAGGATCGTTCGACATCAATCTTGTCGATGCATTTGATGCTGCAGGCCAAGGATGCGCCTTTTTTCGTCACGTGGTGGGTGCTATCTCGAGCGCCCTGAGACAAGACCTGCAGTGCGAAGAAGGCACACGGCCACCATATCGCCTGGAATTGAAGCTCAATGGAATAAGTCTCAGCCCAAAACATGGGAAACACGAATATCGAACAGGCTTGACACTGAGGAGAAGGGATCGAGCTTTTCAGATCGCTTGTTAGTTGCCTCCTGTTAGGAATCGATAGTGAATTTACATTCAGCTACGTTCTATTTACAAGAAGAAGTTGCTAAGGAGTGGAGAGAGCTGCGAGAAATGAGAGACTAAATAGTAGCGCGGCGAAACGATGTTCCTGAACTAGTACTGTGCGTACAAGTCCTTTGGACTCTAACACCTCCCATACAACGTGTGATATTGCCGCACTGACGACCGTATAATAGCTTCGTCGACCTTCGAATCACACTCTCTATACCTTGCAAGCCCGCTATGAGGACAGTCCTGGACACAGCATTGCTCTCTTCCCCCTTTCAAATTATTGTATTGGAGATATGGAACCACTCGACTCCCGAGCATGGGCGCTTCAGGAACGCGTTCTCTCTCCTCGGATCTTGGACTTTCAGACCAGAAAGCTGAGTTACTTTTGCAGCAAATGCTCGCAGGGGAAAGATCGGGCGCCAACTGAGGGCTCACAAAGCAGATCTCCCAAAGCGATACTCGGTGCCTTGCTGGCCCGTGGGAACCAACAGTTCTTCGCGACCTGCTCTGGGTGTGCATCAACCCTAGGCCTCGGCCAAAGATTGACAACGCGCCCTTATGGACCTGTGCTTCAGTTGATGGGGAGGTGTCCTACTTCTTCTCCGAAAAGGCTTGGCTTCCGGAAGCAAGTCCTCTGCGTTTTTGGCATTGCAAGATCGTTGACAGAACCAACAAAGCGGTATACGGCGCAGTGCTACGTCAACCCTCTGATGGGCTGCTCGTTGAAGGGTTGTTGAAGCCTGCAAGTTGGACAAGGAACAAGACGCGCCTAGAAGACCAAGATACAGGAGTCACGTCGGATGCGTGCACATATCCAGATGCGCTGGACAGGGATTGTGTGGGCGTGGCGAGTGATGTTTTCGTGTTGAATTTCTGGATGCCAAAAGCGGCAGTGTCAATGTCTGAAACATTGACCAGCATCACGTTGAATGCGTTGGGATTTATCCTAGTACGTCAAGGAGGAGCTGAAAAGTCGAGGTACCAGTGCGTTGGGTTCTATCATGGCGAGAAGCAAACAGATTGGTTCACTGGTTCCAGGTTTACACCTGTTATTATAGATTAGGTAATATGAGCTCCAATAAAGAAATGGCTATTAGCAATTTGGGTGTTCTGAGCCGTATTTCTCCCACCCTGGTTGAGGTGAAAGAGGGTTGAAGCTGATGCAGAAGATGGAGGGCGGAGGCTTTTGAGTCTCATGAGGCTGGCTCGGTTTATGCACGGAATATGATGGCAGTGCATGTCTGCCTTGCGCAGCTGCTGCATTAGCCCCGCCATCAGCACTTGGGCTACATGGCGTTATGCTCCAACGAATCACAGACAACAGGCTGCATCACAGACAACCAATGACACACATGCACGTTGGAGTAAATACCCAGGCATGATTACGGCAGTTCCTATCATAAGGGATTCCTGGCGATGCCCATCTCAGGAAAAGGCGATATGTGGTATGAAGAACGGAACATCTCTCGGATTTGTCGATGGAAGCTTCGACTCAATTGTCTTACATCCTCAAAACCATGACTTCTTCCAGAACCTCTCCCGCATATTTCTCTCTTACCGACATAATGGCCACATCAGGTCTGGGTTGCTCTGGGCAGCTGCGTTGCATCTTCGATGGAGATGGGTGGAGAAAAGTTACGTCTAATTGGACGTTGTCAGGCCTTCTTAGGCGGATAGCTGTCAGTAGGATACCGACTCGGATGAATTACCAAGATCCCGCGTAGGATGCTAGTGGCATGCGGTAGTTCTCCATCCACCATCCTAGATCTCGTCGGGGTTTGAACAGGTTGAGAGGTCTGGCTTCAGTCGTCGGATGAAGCACTGCTGCCTCTGCGACTGCGCTCCTCGATTTCACCACTTTCTTCCCGCTCCTTCCTATCCCGCCCGTTTTCCATTTGTTCGTCTCCGTCCTCGTCAAGCTGGTCGACCTCGTCACCCAGCGGACTTTCCCTAGGATCCAAAAGGTCCAGATCCTCCAGTAATGTTCTAGGAGGCATTTTCCACAAACTTGTTGCGCAAACTCGATCCTTCGTTAACAGATCATCCACGAATTGATCCACGTACGTCAAGACGAAGCCATCCCGCATCCTGCGCTTTAGCTTCCTGTAATCCGCAAGGAGAGGCTCCAGAGTCTTGTAAATATCCACCGGCTCCCACGCCAACCTGATATAGAACGCTGCCAGCGCACGCAGGTACTTGAAGTCGCCCTTCACACCGGGCGCATGTCCCTCATCCGACTCGCCATCCTCCCGCTCCTCGTCCTCCGGCCAGTTGAGGTACGCAAGTATGATCTCCTTGTCGGGCACGAGCTGCAGCAGCTTGAAGGCCAGGCACAGGAACGGGGTCGGCTTGCCCAGGCCGCCGTAGGTGCCGCCGACGAAGGTGAGCTCGGCGGCGCGGTCGCACAGGGTGGCGGCGTTGAGGCCGAAGCACTGCTCCATCCAGTAGTACGACTCGGTGATGCGGTCACGGACGGCCTTTTCGAAGAGCAGCGCCGGGTTCTGGCCGCGGATGAGGGCGCCCGAGTAGCCGCGGTCGTCGAGCAGCGCCTTCGCGTCCGCTTGGTGGGTTGCCATGGCAAGCAGGCGGCGGCGGCGGTGGTGGTAGGGATCGCAGGAGGGCGTGGACGGCACGTGCTCCGGCGGAGCGGACGCCTTGGGACTTGACGTGTCAAGGAGTGAGAGGAAGAGAGCGTCTGGCGTGAGCGCACGGTGGAGCGGTGGCGCGAAAGTATGCGGAGCTTGCGCGCTGGCGAAGAAGAGTGTGCAGCACGGGCCGCGGCGGCGGCAAGCTTCGTAGGGCTGACAGGAGCCGGCCGTGAAGTGGTGCCTGAGGCAGCAATCTGTCCGTCCTGCCGTCGGAGGGCCTTTACCACAATCATCATTATTCGCTCGTTAATCACAATCGCTCCCAATGGAATCGCGACTATTTTAGGAGGCGACACTGCTCCCCGATCTGGTCGCTGCCCCAGGACGGCCTTGTGGCCTGGGATGTACGGATCATGCCGACAGCAAGCGAGAGTCGGCTTTTTCTGAACGCCCCTTTTTGTTTCGCCCTCAGCGGCCACACATAATTGACGCATCTCCTGTTGGACTGCCACCGGTCAGTTCAGGGTGAAAACTGGCTTTTTGGGAGGCGCCCCTGAGTAATTGGTGTGGAGATGGTTGTTGATCGTGGAGACGGAGATCCGCCAGCCCGCCCGGACGTACGACGGCTTCACCTCACCTGCTCGGAAATGCCGCACCAACGCCAGCACCGGTGCTCCGTTCTGGGACGTCAGGCTGAGGGCTCGGCTGGCTATATGATAGATTGCCCGGCTAAGTGCCAGGGTGGAACTCACTTGCGCGCCGCAGGTCGAGGAATCCTTGCTGCTGGCCGAGTCGATAGCGTTGCCCGTCGCAACCGCGCGCGTCCAGCGCTTCCCGCCATGATCCAACCCACGTCATGCCGTGCAGTCCGCACGAGCAACTGACACACAGACGCGACAATCTGCCGCGCACCACCCCTACAGCTCCATATTGATGCAAAGAATACCGTGACGATGGTGTTGCTCACAGGTGGGCAGGTCTCCATGGCCATCTCGTCCGCGATCGGTACGTAAACAGTGCTCAGCAGGTCCACCTGCACGGGTTCTCGTGGTTGCACAGCCAAGTAATCTATCTCAAGTATGCTGATCGCGCCTTGCAGTATTCATATTCACCTCTCTGCTCTTCCTGTCCGGATATGTTCTCCAGCAGCAGACTGTCCGGGGCATGCAGGAAGCCATCAAGCCTCGGCTGCCCAAACCCATGCCAACTGCCTCGCCAGTCGAAGAATCTCTCAACCCAAATGCAAGGCTTGCGAGACGCCTCGGGTCGCGCGATCCACGATATGCGAACTTCGGAGAGGAGCTGCAGATTGACTGGAAGAGGCTGGGATACGTGCAGATGGTGACGGACCATCGCGAGGTTTGCACGGCAGTCATGCATTTTGCAGATCTCAACCGCGATAAGAGCCCCGCCACAAGGATATTACTGTTCCCAAGAAGTTGGATCGAAGACGACGAGGATGAGGTGGATCCGTATCTTGACACCAGCAGAAGGCTTCTGAGGGCAGCTGTGAGAAGGTACAAGGTGGTTCTCAGACCTTTTGACCCGGTCATCAAGGGCGACGATGGTATGCTTGATTCTTGAACGACGTTACGGTCACGGCTGTTTCGGGTGGCTCACACTATTCTCTTTAGACTTGGTCTCAGCATATTCTCTCGCCAGCATTTTCTCTCTGATCGACTTTGACCGCCTCCTCTACCTTGCTCCTTCCGGGATCATTGTGGACTCGTTAGCATTAGATGCTCTGCTGGCTCTCTCCCCCTCACGGAGGCTTGCAGCACTTCCAGAAGATCCGACTGCCTCGCGCATCTCGACGAACTTCATGCTCATCGAGCCATCTACGTCCATATTCAAGGATCTTTCATCCGCCAAAGCGCAGAATGACGTCGGCGACAAAGCACTGTTCCAGAATTTCTTCGAAACATCAAAGTCTCTGTTGCCACCCACGGCCGAAGACGAGACCACCCTCTACTACGAGTCGTCGGAGCTACGAGCTCTCGAGGAGTCTGAATCGTTCAACTCGACGCAGTTCCTGAGTTCTACGGCATATGTCCGCCTTGCCGACCCCGAAATTCCCGGGCCCGAGTACGACGTGCCGTACGGTCAGATGGTGCAACTGCGGCCAAAGGAGGATGAGCCCCGATGGGTTTGGGAGAAGTTGTACTTCAAGTTTCGAGGGGGCCGGATGGACATCTGTGGACTCGACCTGCTAGTGCCCAGCAGGCCGAAGGTGGACGCTCCAGAAACGGCACTCGAAGCCGAGGCGGAGGCTGTGGTGCAGGAACTATAAGGCGCGGCAGGTTACGATGTTCATGACTGCAAAGCGATTTGGAAATACGGGATCATGTTTTGGCGTCTGGACATATAGAGCAAACCGACTGTTGATGTAGTAATAAGTACGTACACGCATACACGTATAGCACTCCAATGGATGCAGACAGGGCATGATAATGGCTCAGCCATACGCGTTAGCGCGGAGACGGCGTTGAGGCCGTTGGCCGCAGGGCCACAGGCCGCTTGCGTCGTGCAGCCGTGGTCGCGAGGTGTTAGCAGCGTCTTCACGTGAACAGCACGTCAACAATCAATCACACCGGCCCTGGCACTGCTGGAGGCTAGTGCTACCAACAAAGAAGCTGCTGGCCGCACGGCCGCATGGGCGCCGCCTCTCGAAGTTAATGTGGTTGCGGAAAAAGCTTCGGCCGCCGGGTGCGCAGCTCGAGCGAGCCCAGTGCCATATTCGGGACAGTCCTCAAAGGCCGTCTGTTTGCTGTCTCACCCTGTCTCATCTCAAGGCAATCACGGCAGGCCTCGCTCCTCCCACGTCGGAATTGGGCCGGCCAGCAGCAACGGCCGGCGCCTCGCGGGCAGGCCTGACGCCTTCCTGGAGCGCTGCTGGCCGCTGCCTTGGCGGGCCGGAGTCGTTGATCGCAGCTTGGCGCGGCCTTGGGCGTAGGGCCTCGGGCGGGAGCAACAAAGAGCGGATCGCGGTGTCAAAGGAGGCCGGCTGGGTGACGTCGCGGCGCGGGCAGGGCGGGCTGGCGGGCGGGCGGGCGGGGGGGCGGGCGCGACGAGAGAGGCTCGCCGCCCACGCCGCTGCCGTCGTGGGGCTCCGCGGGCTCGCGGCCACTGAGGGCAGTCGGACCGCCGTCGTGCGGCGTCGTATTATTAGCAGAGGAGGCGGGCGATTGCAGCGATTCGCGATGTGCAGACCGGGCCAGCGAGGGCAACAAGCCCGCTTGCGCCAATGCGCAGATCCCCAAAGCGAGACTCCCGTCGTCAATCCAGCCGCGCCCGTAGCTAGCCCGCGAACGGCCCCAGAGGTGCTCTCACTTCGCACTATCCTGACGCCCTCTCTCCGTCCACCCAACGCGCAGCGCCCCTCCAGAGCACATTCCGCTGCGTCTGTTCCCTCGCCCGGCGCTGCACCGCTGCGTCCGCCTCCTTTAAACCCCTCCACCGCCCTGAAGCTGCTCACGTCCGCGCCCCTGCCTCCGCGCCCGTCCTCGCCGCCCCCCGCTGCGTGTTGTTCTGCTGTCGGGCATTCTTGCCTCGAACCGCCCGGCCTGGCCCCTCGCTCTCAGCGACCTCCCTCGCCCAACCGCCGGTAGTGCGCGCGAGCCCGTCCGCCCGCACCTCCAGCCGACGCCCGAAGCGCTGCGCCTCCGCCTTAAGCACCGAGCCCGCTGCAGCGCTGCTGGCCTGCTTTATACTCGCCGGCCTGTCGCACCCCGCAAGCCGTCCGTTCCGCGTTCGTCTAGGATCGGCGCCAGATCCACCTTGCAGGAACTTGGGTTACTGCGGCACCTCCCCGGGCAGCTCGTCAGGCTGGGCAGGGTAGATTCCAATCTCCCTGGGTTCGATCGCGTCTATGCCGACTCTCGGATTCCTGAAGAAGAAGCGGACGAAGGACTCGTCAGGTTCGCGCGACCTCGACTCGCCGTCGTCGCCCGTCAAGGAAAAGGACACCCCGTCGACCGTCACCCCCGCCGTCTCCAAGAGCGGCTCCGACCAGGCACACCAGCCGCCCTTATCGCCCCCCTCCTCCCACACCTCCGGCCACGCTCCCCAGGACTCGCTGACGCAGAACACGCGCCCCGCCGAACCTATGAACTCGCAACCCTACTCGCAGCAGTACGCGACCCCGCAGCCGAGCTCCCAAAGCCCCCTGCCGTACTCGCCGCAGCCGCAGCAGAGCCACAACCTCCCCAGCATACAGAATCTCATCAACCCCGCCAACGGCGCCGACGCGTCGCGCTCCTTCAACAATGCCCAGGACAAGACAATGGCCCAAAACGGAAGCGCTGTGACCCCCTCGGGCGGTCAGGCGTCGGCAACGCCCTCGGTCCGCACCACCAAGGGCAAATACACGCTCAATGACTTCTCCGTACAACGAACCCTCGGCACCGGCTCCTTTGGTCGCGTGCACCTCGTGCAGTCCAAGCACAACCAGCGCTTCTACGCCATCAAGGTCCTGAAGAAGGCCCAGGTCGTCAAGATGAAGCAGGTCGAGCACACAAACGACGAACGCCGCATGCTGCAGAAGGTCAAGCACCCCTTCCTCATCACGCTGTGGGGCACGTTCCAGGACTCCAAGAATCTGTACATGGTGATGGACTTCGTCGAGGGCGGTGAGCTGTTCAGTCTGCTGCGGAAGTCCCAGGTATGGCGCCACTTGTCTCCATCCGCCCCCGTCCCATGCCCAACTGACCCGCCCCGCAGCGGTTTCCCAATCCCGTCGCCAAGTTCTACGCGGCCGAGGTGACGCTTGCGCTCGACTATCTGCACTCGCAGGACATCATCTACCGCGACCTCAAGCCCGAAAACCTGCTGCTGGACCGCCACGGCCATCTCAAGATCACGGATTTCGGTTTTGCAAAGGAGGTGCCCGATATCACCTGGACGCTCTGCGGTACACCAGACTATCTTGCGCCGGAAGTGGTCGCGTCGAAGGGCTACAATAAATCTGTCGACTGGTGAGTTTACCCCTCGCCAGTACTCCGGTGGCTACGGGGAGTGTGGCGGATGCACTAAGACTCGCAGGTGGTCACTCGGAATTCTGATTTTCGAAATGCTTTGCGGTTTCACTCCGTTCTGGGATGGAGGGTCGCCGATGAAGATCTACGAGAACATTCTGAAAGGCCGCGTCAAGTACCCGCCATACGTGCACCCGGACGCGCAAGATTTGCTGCAGAAGCTCATCACCCCTGATCTCACCAAGCGCCTGGGTAACCTGCACGGAGGCTCAAAGGACGTCATGAACCACCCGTGGTTCGCAGAAGTCACCTGGGAGCGATTGGCCAAGAAGGACATTGACGCGCCGTACGTCCCGCCTGTCCGAGCAGGCGCCGGTGATGCGAGTCAATTCGACAAGTATCCCGAAGAGACTGAGGCTTACGGAGCATCCGGCGACGACCCGTACGATCCCCGTCCCCAATGGCACTCAAGGCTCAGCTAACGAGCAGCAGACATGGATCTTTGTTTTCGGAGTTTTAGTGTATTACTGGATCAGGCCTCTGGCAGTGCACGGCACTGAAGCGCTGGAGCCGAATAAGCTCCCAGCTTACACTGTCGGCTGCCGAACGGCAGCACACGAGCTTCCGGAGCGGCTGGCAGTGCGAAAAGACAGCAGGTGTGTGCTCCTGCGCGCTGGGCCTACTTCTTGACGAAGTGATGCCGCGTAAAGCATCTTTAGTTTGTTCTTGTTTTGGGAGCGGCAGCGGTCGGCAGGAGGCAGTCCAGGTTGGTATCATGCTCCTGCCGTCCCGGGCTGTACGCATGCTAGTTTTAAGGGCACACATGGTATTGGAGGGTATCTTTGAGCGCTCGCGGAGCAGCGCGGGGAAGGGGCATGGGAAAGAGGGGCGTATGGCTGCATCTGGACCCCAGTGTACGTTGAAGTGATAAGTAGGGGCAGTACTAGTGTTGCTTGAGCATCAAAAAGTTTGGAAAATGCGCCTTGGGCCGATTCAGACAGCCATCTGCGTTGGGCCTGCCGTTTCGGCGCGCCGCAGTACGCGGCAGGCTGGGCTAAGCGGTATCAGCGAATAAACGTGAAACGCAGGCGTTTGTCAGTCGTCGGACGATTCCTGTTTCCTGGCGGGCGTTCAGCTGGCCGGTATTGGCGAGTACGAAAGGGAGCCCCTGTTAGACGTGCCTTTGCGCGCAGGTCGGCGGCCGCTTGTGCGAGTCTGGCGAGGGGAGGCCGGGCAGCAGCGAATGGGCGCGCGGAGAGAGCGCGGCAGACGGGGATCAGAGCTCGCCGCGGCCGTGTGGCTGAGCACTGGCAGCCTGCTGCTGCTGCTGCTGCTGCTGCTGCGATGCTGCGCGCCCTGCTCCGCCGCCGCGCACCACCACGCGCACCGCAAAAGCTTGACGGGCTTGAAGGCTTGACGGTGCTCATAGGCGCGGCGGCTTCCCTGCGCACTGCGACTGCGACGGCGACAGTCACATCGGCGCCCGTGGATCGGCCGCCTCGTCAATCGTCATCGCTAGACGCCGGAGTGGCATCATCGGCGCCGCTAGCAGGGCTGCGAGCGAGGCTTGGCCGCCGAGTCAGCCTCTTCGTCCTCTCCGCCGCCGACCTGCCGCGTGCGAATTATCCAGGAGTCGACGGGCCTCTCCTCTGCTGCGCGCGCCTCGGGGAATGGCACCACGACCATGACGTGGTTTGGCAGAACCAGCAAGCGCCGAAAGGAGCCGGCACACGCTCCAGGGTTCCCTCCGCAGCAGCAGCACCACAGCTCCCAAAATAGCACCCCGGCTCCTGGACGACATCACCACTCCTCGCAGACGGCCACCGGGCCCCGGCCGCACTCCTCGCATCGCCAGCAGACTCACGAGCCGAGCTACCGGCAGGACGCCTACTCTCGTCCGCCTCCGGAAGCGCACCTCCTGGCGCAACCACCGCAGCCTCAGTATGGCGCGCACGGCCAGGTGGGCTACCATCCATCCCAGACGGCGTTGACTCTCAACGACGCACACCAACCGCCGCCCATGGTTACGGTATCCCCGCCGCCCTCTCCGCCGCGACCCGTAACGTCTCCCGCGCCACCACCCATGTACCATGCGACCTCGAGCCCGGCGTGGATCCCTCCTCCGTCCGGATCGCCCTACCAGTGCGGCCCTGATGCGTACGCCGCGGCATCGCAGCCTTATTTGGCCTATCAGCCATCAGGCTGGGCGGCGCCGCAGCCTTCCCCGCCCCGAATGCATGTGCATTGGGGGCCGCCGCCATCCCCGCCCATGCAGCCCGAGCAGCAGGGCTTCAACGCTCGCGTAAATGGTGCGCTGCGGAAGCCCAGCAAGATGGCCTCGCAGTCCCTGAGCAACATCAACGACAGCTACCAGCAGCGGAAGAAGCTGGCCTCCAAGTCTGCCACAAACCTCGGCGACGGGCTGCAGCGGCGACACCAGATGGCGTCGCAGTCGGTCAGCGACCTCTCCGGCAGGACGGGCCAGTACATGGCGCACACCGTCGCGCTGTGCGATTTGATCTCCTCGAGGCTGGACCAGATTATCACGTCCATTGACGATGAAGTTTTCAGCGGCAACGAGCAGGAACTCGGTACGCCACTCCCTCACCGTCAGAAATCACGTTCTGATCCTCGCAGTCATCTATGAGCATCCTCAGGAGCCTCACCAAAGTTTCGGGAATTCGACTTTGGATCTGTCGAAAGGTAACAATCAAAACATTGCCGCCGTCACGTCCTACAGCAACCACTTTAGCAAGGTGTGGCAGTACTCGAATTCTCGACTACCACCGTACTTGCCCCCTCTCAAAGTGTAAGAATATCCTGGTCCTAGGAACCCTCGGTTGCTGACTCTATGTGTAGGTATATGCCGACTTGGCCTCTGCTATGTTTGGCCGCACAATACTCAGAAAAGGTCTATCACAAACCGACTGGCGACGAGACCGAGACTCATGTTGAGCCTAACTGGAGACACGGAACGAAGGCCATGGTTATCAAAAGTGTCCCTGTCGACGACATGAACACCGTGGTCTTCGCCATCCGTGGAAGCGCCGGGTTTATGGACTGGGCTGTTAACTTCAGGCCTGCACCGACATCACCGAAAGGATTCCTGGACGACCAGGGCAATCTCGTGCATTCCGGCTTCCTTTATGTCGCCCGCAAGATGATCGCACCCGTTGCCGCCCACCTCCAAAGCCTTCTCAAAGAGAATCCGAAGCGTTCGACTTGCTCCCTCCTTATCACTGGCCATTCCGCTGGCGGAGCCGTGGCAGCCCTTCTATACGCTCACATGATGTCTACCACCGTCAAGTCGGACCTCAACCGTCTCACTCAGCTCTTCAAACGCGTCCATTGCGCCACTTTTGGCGCACCTCCAGTCAGCTTGTTACCACTGAGGAAACCAGATAACCCGGACAAGAAGCATAAGAAGAGCCTATTCTTCAGCTTCATCAACGAGGGAGATCCGGTTGTGAGGGCAGATAAGGAGGTTATCAAGAACATGGTCCGTCTTTACGCGACTCCAGCTCCAACCAACAGCTGCCCGATAACAAGTGTGTCGAGCCTGGCTTTGTCGAGTACTACAAATCTCTTGAGTAGCAGCGGAAAGAAGCAGAAGCGGCCAGATAAAACCAAATCCAACAGCTGGTCAGCACCGTCGGGGAAGCCTGCGCCACTGTGGAAGGTTCCGCCGGGAATTCTGAGCTGTGCCGGAAGATTGATCTTGCTGAGAGACAGGCCGGGATCTTCGCAACCGCCCAATCCGCTGGGTGAGCTGAACGTCGAGGCATGTACGATTGTGGATGAGCAACTGCGCGAAGCGGTCTTCGGTGATCCAATGTGCCACATGATGAAGCTGTATGCACGCAGGATTGAGGTTCTCGCGACGAGAGCAGTGACGGCTGGTGGGATGGATTTGCGATGAGGTCGGGAGTATCCTGCAAACACGGACTTTGCCGACCCCGCACAGCTGCCCACACAGCTGCCCGCATAGCTGCCCGCACAACGAAGGAGGAGTCCGAGAATATCATTCCATGACGTTAGGACCGCTCATTGAACGATGTCAGTTACGAAGAGGGGAACAGCGCCTTCCAACTTGGCAAGACCGTTCATGCTGCTTGGCATCTCGTCTGCAATTATCAAGAAGGTGGAGTTCCGAGTATCTGGATGGCTGATCGGCTGGAATCGCAGGAGACCGCGCACTCAATTTGGCCGAAAGAAACGGGCCCTTTTTTCCTCCGATCGCGTAGGGATCAGTTGGGAGTGTTCATGATGTCTTATCTCGGGGGAGTGCGCATCCCGCCCACTCTTGGTTGCCAAGGAGGCATGGATTTGGATAAACGGATAACGTTCGGGCCGCGCGACGACCTGCAGCGCTCCTCTTGCCCGTCGCCCGACCTAAGAAGCAACAAAGGCGCCCTCAAGCACCAGCTAGGCCGAAGACAAGCCATTTATATCCTTGGCCAGGCTTATCGACGTTTCCGTGCATGCCTCCTTCGGAGATCAGCTATCAGCTTGCAGTGTGGTGCAGGGGAGGGGAACTTCGGCTTGTTACTTTCCTACCCATGGGTTCTCTACGTACATAATGGCTAATGTATACATACTTCTTGGATTCTTTTTCGCAGTCCCAGAGTCGTGCTTTCTCACGCGCCTTCATCTCAACTAAATTGCGCCTCCAGGACCCTTCACTCTCCACCCTCCTCCCTCTCCCCTCCCGGACCTTGGCCTCCGGCGCAGAAGGGACAACAATATGTCCAACGCCAAACCCACCGCCATGGCCGTCAAGTCCACCACCATTGTCGACGCCTCCTCGGACAGCGCCGACATCTCGCCCGGCACGGTCGAAGCCGGCGAGGGCCGCGACGACCGCGGCTGGTCGCGCAGCCTCACCCCGCGCCAGGTCATCATGCTGTCCCTCGGCGGCGGCATCGGCACGGGCCTCTGGGTCGGCACCGGCACGGCGCTGGCCATGGGTGGCCCCGGCGCCTGCGTCGTCGGGTACGGCCTGGTCGCGCTGGCGATTTACATCGAGTTCATGAGCATTGGGGAGATGACGTGCTACAAGCCCGTACACGGAGGATATATCAGGCAGTGCATGGAGTATGTGGACAAGTCTGCCGCATTCGCCATGGGAATGAACTTCTGGTTTAGCTGGGTCATGATCAGTACGTTTTACGCTCCCCTACCCTGCAGGCAAAACGCTTGGAAGAAGTTTAGTTGTGGTTGAAGGTGCGGGTGGGACGATGGTTCGCTGACGCGTGCTCCCGCCGCAGTCCCTGCCGAAATCATCGCCTGCATCTCGGTGCTCCAGTACTGGGAAGCCGCCCGCGACTTTCCCATCGCCGCCTACATCACGATCTTCCTGGTCGGCTCGGCGCTGCCGAACATTTTCGCGGTCCGGATTTACGGGCACGCCGAGGTGGTGGGCAGCCTGATCAAGGTGACGGCCATCGTCGGGTGCATGTGCTTCATGTTCATCATGGCGTCGGGCGGCGTCGCGGCCACGGGCGGGCCGCTGGTGTTCACGTACTGGAAGAACCCGGGCGCGTTCAGGAACGGCGTCAAGGGGATCAGTCGGGCGTTGGTGCAGGCGGCGTTCAGCTGCACATCCGGTTTGTTTTTTTTTTTGCCTCCCCCCCCCCTCCCTATGTGGTGCTGACACGCGCGCTCCCTCCCAGCCGGCTGGCTCGCCATCACGGCAGGCGAGATGCAGCAGCCCCGCCGCACGGTCAAGCGCAGCATCGGCCCGCTCTTCTGGCGCATGTTCCTCTTCTACGTCGTCAACATCTGGCTCGTCGGCATGTGCGTGCCGTACGACGACCCGGACCTGAACAACGCCGAGGGCACGCTCGCGTCGCCCTTCATCATCGCCGTGCGACGCGGCGGCCAGCCCGCGCTCGCCCACCTGCTGAACGCCCTTGTCTTTCTGACCGTGCTCAGCTGCGGCGTCACAAGCTTCTACGTCGCCAGCCGGGCGCTGACGAGCATGAGCGACCTCGGCATCATCCATGGCACGTTCGGGTGGAAGGACGGGCAGGGGCGGCCGGTGGTGGCGCTGGTGGTGAGCGGGGTGCTGGGCGGCGGGTTGACGTACTTGAACTGCAACGATACGGCCGTGAAGGTGTACGGGTGGTTTTCGAGCTTGGTGAGTGCCGGTTTTCCTTTTGCGTCTCTGGGTTTTGCGGACAGCGGGGGGAAGTTCGAAAGATCAAGAGCTCGGAACGGAAGGAGGAGCCAAACAGCAAGGACAGCCGAGGGAACGGGCGTATCCAGACACCACCGGCTCGCTAACGCGGGGCGGGCGACGAAAAACAGGTCGGCGTCTCCTCGTTCATGAACTGGGGCCTCATCTACCTCTCGCACATCCGCTTCCGTAAGGGCCTCAAGTCCCAGGGCATCGACTACCACTCGCTCCCCTTCTACAACCGCGCTAGCCCCTGGGGCCAGTACTTCGGCCTGCTCCTCATCTTCCTCTTCCTGGCCGCCGAGCTGTACTTCGCGCTCTTCCCCTTCGGCGGCTCGCCCACCGCCGAGGGCTTCTTCTCGACTTACTTGAGCGTGCCACTGTTCATCCTGGACTACGTCGGCTACAAGGTGAGTCGCTCGCGCGCGCCCCAGCTCGTTCTCGCCGTGGTGGCGCTGACCTGGCGGTGGCCGTCAACAGCTGTGGTTCAAGACCAAGATCGTCAAGCCGAAGGACATGGACTTCTCGCCCGCGTTTTACTTCGACGAGGAGGACCGGCGCGAGAAGGAGGCGGAGGAGGCGAACCCGTCACCGAGGCTGCCGTGGTATACGCGCGCCTGGAGGGTGATGCTTGGGTGAAGGGAGGTGCGGGCGGGGGAGAGGAACGCCGCGGGGAGAAGGAGGGGCGCGGGGACGGAGGACGGGTAGAAATACAGAACAGACCTGTTTGGTGTGCGTGTGCAAGTTCGTCTGGCGGGTTTGGGAGGGCGCGTTCGTGAGAGAATGCCAAGTCCTTGCGTGTTTGTCGCCCGTGGTTGCTCGTGTCTCAATCGCGACCCCGGACGCAGGTATCGGGTGCTATCGAGTGCACCCAGCGCACATGTCCACGCCCAGCGCACATGTCCACGGACTTTTGTCAACCTGGGAGAATGCTCGACTTTACGCTCTATAACAGGTCACCGTAAGGATCGAACAGCGAGCGCCGCGGTCCTGACCGGTTGAACTCCTGTTTAAACGGCTTCTTGGATAGGGTTCTATCGAAGAGCCTACAAACGTCATAAACGTTCTCACTTAATGGGTATATATGGAGGTACTTCGATATACACTTAAGCCCAGTGGCGCGCAACCAGCTTCAACAATCCGCTGGAAGGAAGTATATACCACGCACAGCTACCAAATGATGGTTCGCGAGGATCACGATCCACGTGCCTGCCTAATCTACAGGATCTATGCGTACATGCACTTCAAAACCATGAGGCCGCCAAGCGGCCAACCTACCGAGTACTACAAAAGCATCGCTGGTCTCGAATCTTCCACCCTTTGGCTAAACCCAACGCCAGAGTTCGAGGACCTCGTTACAACGCGATGGAGAAGTGGAACGAGGTAGAGGAAGAATATGCGATATTCGCGCAAAAGCACCTCGCTATGCTTGAAAAGCGTCTTCACTATAGCAAAAGAAAGAGACAGGAAGAGAGAATGCTGCGTAATGAACAAAGACCAAGTAAAGTAAAAGAAATGCCTTCATCACAAAGCCGGTTTCCAACTTGTAAGAAAGCAAACGGCATAGCTCCAGGGAAGGAGTAGCGAGCGAGTCCGCAAACAGCGTGAAGACCCAGACGAAACCCTCCCCTCTCTTCCCCACAAGTCCGTAGAGATCAAGCAACTAGTTGGTGACGGCAACATCGACGTGGGAGATGGTGGGCACACCACCATGGCGGTGCTCTTCAACGACGCCGACCTCGTACTTGGCGGTGACATGCTCCCAGCGCTCGTCCACGATCTGGTCCAGACCGAGCTCTTGCGCCATGGCGCGCCAGTACTTGCACGGCTCACCGGTGTCGGGGTTGCGCAAGCACTTGGTGTCATATTCGACGCCGGGAGATAGGTCGCGGACGCCGCACAGCAGCGACCGTGGCGCCTCGCGCTGGTGGTTGCGGGTGGCGCTGCTCCAGCGAAGCGCTGGGATGAGGTGCTGGTAAGATTTGGGGAAGGCCTTGATGCCGGTGCGGTGGTAGAGGAGTAGACTATGAGAGTTTTTTCACACACTTATTCTTGATCTGAATCAAAACTTCTCAAAGAGAGAGAGAGAGTGTGTGTGTGTGTGTGTGTTTGGGATGTGGAAGATGGGAAACTTACATGAACTGACCCGCAATCCTCGCGCAAGCGCGGTCCGTCCAGGTCTGGAAAGCATTGTCGCGCTTCTTGGCGATGTTGAGGTCCGTGGACTGATGGTACTGGTCCTTTTACATGCTGTAGATAGCCCAGGCGTTCTTCTCCATGACGTTGTCTACGTCCTCGTCCAGAATAATGAATTGGCCAACGGCGTCCTTGACGAGTGCAAGAGAGATGTACCTGTTCACGAAGTTGAGCAAAATTTTGCAAATGGTGACGATAGCATCCCAGTCTTCGCTCTCGGGCGGGGTGAAATGGGCCCCGAGTTCACGGTGCTCGTCATACTTCGCCTTGACAGCCCTGATGTCCTCCACCAGTACCTCGCGGATCAAGCAATGGCGGTGCCGCGGGTTCTTCTGGCGCCTAATCACCGCACGGCTGATCTCGCTGTGAATATCCTGAGCATGGAGGCCGAAGGCAAAGAGCTCCGAAACCTCGCGGAGGATCCCAACATTCCACTCGTTGACCGGGGCGATGTCGACATCATCCCTATCAATGCGGGCGATCATGGAGGGTTTTCTGGGATCAGGAAGAAAGCGAGGCTTAACTTTGTCATCGAGAAGGTCGACAACCGGGATGACCTTCGCGGTAGTCAGGGGGTGCTTGTGATGCTGGCTCTCATGGGTGGCCATGTTGTTGGCGCTGTCGATATCGGACAGCGATGACATGGCTTTAGAAGTACGCGATCGTGTCGGATGGAACTGATATAGGGTACTGGAGGAATTTTGGGTATGTGCAGGTTGCGTGGTCTGGGGTTGTGTAAGAGAGGATGCGTCGAAGGAAAACCGTGGGCGGCGTCGGCGGGCTTGGCCAGCGTGCGCGGGCCAGAAAGTTTCTGCCACCATGCCAGCAACAACATGATTGATTGTGTTAAGTATATGCCTGCTTCGAAATTTATCACATGACTCATTCGGTGGTTGCGCGTCGTGAATGTTGAAGTGATGGTGAAGAGTTGGGGCGTCCCCTCGTTCTCCATCCCCTAAACGCAAGCCCACCGTTTTTACATCACCCGCGCACATTTGGCCACGCGATAAAATATTTCACCAGAAATTTCGATATATACTTGCTTTTGACAATGGGAAAGAGGTCCGTAAGACAGTGGCATGGATATGTTCTTCGAAATTTGACTCCTTGGCGTGGGCTACCTATTTTATCTCACTACTATTCTTCGGGAATCATTCAGAGCTTTTAGAAGTATCTCTCTCGAGTTTTTTTGAACTTATTGTGCTTCCTCTATCTCTGATCATGCCTCCCAGCTTTTCCGCTTGTATAGCACTGGCCTTTGAGATGCGAGCGAGCGGGCATGTCGTTGCGGTTGTTGCGTGGCTGACGAGAAACAGCCGTGTTTTGAAGAACACTATAGAATCCGGAAGGGCGTTGCTGATGCTCAATAAGTCGAAATTGTTCAAAATAAGATTAGGTAATTTATCCATGGGATAATCAACATCTTCTGCGGAGCTTCCTAATAATGTAATCGGGTTGTCACTTTAGGTGATACAACGACACTTGCATACTTTGCACGGGAACTTGGAATACTCGTCTGCATGGAAATATGCAGTGCCAAACACGTCCGGATGAGCTCCACCAACTGCCAATTGATTAAGGAGATAGCTTTCTCGCAAAACCTCACGAACTGGCCACTAAATGTGCGTATGTGGGGCAACTTGCAATCAACACAAGTAGTGCGCTGCACATAGGTCTGGTGGGCAGTCATTATCACCGACACGAATACAGCAGCATCCGACCTCATCCCATCACGCGGCACGCAGCACGCAGCACGCAGCGCACAACACCATTTTCTTCACGAACAAAAAAAAGAAATGGTATTCCCGTTAACTACACTACCCCGCCACCCCACCGCGGAGAAGCACAAACCCCCTCCTTTAGTAGTCATCTCTCCTGCTCTCCCCACCGAGCCCACCCGTCCTCTCGCTACCGCCATACCCGCCAGTCGTATCCCGCAGCCTATCGGCGTCGGCATCCGTCCGGCCGTACTCGTTGCCACGGCCGGCGCCGGAGCTGTAGGAGTCGTCGTTGCCGCGGCCGCTGCTGCCGAAGCCGCCGCCAGTGGTGGAGGACCCGTAGGTGTCATTGTCGCCGCGGCTGGTCGAGCTGCCGTAAGTGTCCGACGTGTCACGGCCGGATGAGCCGAAGGTGTCGGTGTCGCGGCCGGACGAGCCGAAGGTATTGTCGTTGTCGCGACGGGTCGAGCTACCGTAGGTGTCTGACGTGCCGCGGCCGGACGAGCCGTAGGTGTCAGTGTCACGGTCGCGGGAGCCGTACGAACTGTCGTTGCCGCCGCGGCCGCTCGAGCCGTAGCTGTCGTTGTCGCGGCCCAGGCCGGCTTGCTCGCGCTTCTGGTGGCCCTTCTCCTCGACTTTCTCGTTCTTCAGGACGCTGCCGGCCTTCTCCATGAGCTTGCCGATGGTCGAGTCTAGTGGACGTACGACGTTAGCATGATGTTGCTTGGGCTGCCTCCGCTCATTCATGGTACATGATGGAGGGACGCCGGAGTATACAACGTACCACCCTTGCCCTCGGAAGAGCCATGGCTGCCCGTCTTGTTGCCGAAGCCAGCGCCGCCAGTAGTGCCCGAGCCGTAGTCGGTGCTGCCAGAGTAGGCACTGGTGTCGTGCGCGGTACCGGTACGAATGCCCGAGTTGTCGTAGTCGTCGCCGTAACCGCTACCAGAAGACTTGTTGCCAAAGCCGGCGCCATCGGTGGTGCCGGAGCCGTAGCGGGAGTTGTCGTTGTCGTAGCTGTCAGACTGTGGAGCAATTAGCTAGGTGATATTGAGTGAAGAGAGGGGTAGCTTTACCATCTTGTGCTGGTATTTGAGACGAAGTGCGGAGGATTTGAGTGCTTGTAGAATCGAGGGATGGAGAGGATTTTGATACGCTGGAGCGGGAGGGAAGTAGAACGCAATTTATAGAGAAGGAATGGTCACGGTCGGGCAGGATTTCAAGCACAGGGCAAAGCAAACGCGTCTCAGCTGGGGTCGTGTTCAATTCTGGGACAAGGCCATTTGCGCCATATTGTCTAGAAGCCACATGGGACCAAGCAGGGACCTTGTTGGATAGCTGTTCAGCTAGGCTGACACCGTGTATCCCCGCAATTATCCTGTCCCTGCTGGAGCACAGGTATTGCCAAGTTTAAAGCTGCGAACGCCATCCGCACTTGCGTGATTCCGGCCTGGCCGGATCATTCTCGCCAGATGGAGGGATCCAGGCGGGGTATTGAACAGCACCATGACGATGAAGGCGTGCATCAGACGCTGTAATTCGCGGTACCGAGCCGGCGCAATCGAACAGGGCTGTGCTGTTTGAAAACATGTTCATCGGAGCTGGCGTCGATCGCTGATAACGCGGGCGAGTGGGAGCGTAGGAGGGGCAGCGCGCAGTTACATCATCCGCAACCCTTGCTCAGCTGAAGGTGTGGCTCGTGCTCCGGTTCCAAGGCTCAGCCACCGGCAGACCATCCCAAAGCGCCATAACTACCCAAAACCCGGAACACCTGTCGCCCCGCCATATGATATGCATATGCATAATTAATTGCTCTAGCGCACATAGCGGCTCTGCATTGATGGTCAGTATCTGATCACTGCCACAGCCACGAGAAGGCTTACCATGAAGCGCTTGTGGAAGTCGGAACGCAAAAGATCATTGACAAACTCCTTGGGCTTCTTGTCATCGGTGCCGCGGGCCTGGTTCTTGAATACAACGTCGTCGTCCCAGCGGCGCTTGACGTTGAAGTCCTTGGGATTCAGGAGAGGGTTTCCGCGGGCGATTTCGAACTCGCGCTCCTCCTGCTCCTGCGCGGCCTTTTCAGCCTCCTCCTTGGCCTTCTGCTCGGCCCGCTCCCGCTTGATCTTCTCCAGCTCCCGCATTAGCTCCGCTGTCTCGTCTTCTTCATCGTCGTCATCGTCCTCCTCTTCGCTGCTGTCGCTGCTTGATCCGTCCGAGTCTGCATCTAGGTCGCGAGCCTCTTCTAATATGAGCCGCCGCCGTTTTGCCTCTGGTGTCTCATCTTCGTCCGCATCGTCGTCTGCGGGCGCGTCCTCTAGCTGCCGCTTCGCCGTGGTCGAGGCGTCATCATCGTCGTTGGGAGCAGGAATGCCCTTCTTCTTGGCGAAGTGAGCAGCTTCAGCCTTGAGAAGCTCGGCGCGCAGATCGCGCTGCTCGGGGTCGGCGACGCCACCCTGTCCCGGTTGGCGCGTCTTGAGGGTCATATGCGCCGGGAGCAGGCGCTGGTGGTAGGCCGGCCCACGGAGGGCGTCCTTGCCGCGGGCCTAGAGCACTGTAAGCATCGTGGTGTAGTGTAGATTGGAGCTTCGCACATACCGGGTCAAAGGTGGGTCTGTGAGCTGTCGTCATGGTGTGTGGGGGATACGAAACTTTGGATGGCGGTGGTGTTGATGCTGCTCACTGCTGGCCGCAGCGAAATGCCCTGGACGCCAAGAAACGCGATCGGCGCAATTTTCGCCGATGCGCTCCGTCACTCTGCGCCGCGCTCCCAGAACTTTTGGATGAACTGAGCTGCGCAAACACCGCCCGCCCCCGCTGCTCCCCGCCCAAAAATGCCTCGTGAAGCCGAGCTGTCGCTCAACGAGCGCGAGTTCATTCTCCAGGCTCTCGGCGAGAACATTCGCCTCGATGGCCGCGCCTTTGACACCTTTCGCGACCTCGACTTGACCTTTGGCGACGAGTACGGCGTCGCTGATGTCCGCCTGGGGAAGACGAGGTGCGCAGCTTTATACTTTGCGTGTCCTCTCTGATGCTGACGAACTGTACAGAGTGCTCGTACGCGTCTCCGCAGATGTCACCGCCCCATTCGCCGACCGCAAGTTCGATGGCGTCTTCAACATCAGCACCGAATTCTCTCCAATGGCCTCGCCCGCCTTCGAAGTAGGCCGGTACGTCTCATGCCGAACACTACGCCACGATTCCCGGCCGCAAGCACCCTAACTGAACGTACAGACAGGCAGACGGACGCTGAGGTGATTCTCTCGCGAATCCTGGAGAAGGCTATTCGTCGTAGCGGCGCCATCGACACCGAATCCTTGTGCATCGTTGCCGGCTCGAAGTGCTTCTCCGTACGCGCTGACGTTAACATCCTCGACCATGACGGAAACCTCATTGACGTCTCGTGCATCGCCATCATCGCCGCCCTACAGCACTTCCGCCGTCCAGACATTGCCGTGGAGGGAGAGAAAGTGACGGTCTTCAGCCCCAGAGAACGTGAGCCTGTGCCACTCTCGATGCTACACCATCCCTTATGTGTCACATTCTCATATTACAACAATGGGGAGATCATGCTGGTAGATGCTACTGCGGCGGAAGAGCAGGTGCGGGAGGGCGAAATCATCATCACGATGAACAAGTTTGGCGAGATCTGCCAGATCGCAAAGTACGGAGGCACACCTGTTGATCCTCTCGCACTTTTGCAGTGTAACAACGTTGCTCTCAGCAAGGTGCAGGTCATCACAAAATACATTCAGGGCAAGTTGGAGGAAGACGCCAAGAAGAGGGACAGAGGTGGTTTGATGGCTGAGCTCAGCGCCGAGAATGAAAGATGATGTGGTGGAAAGAGGAACTCTCACGCGCATATTGAAAAACTCACTTGGTCATAACCGAGACCACTGCTGGGGTGGAGAGATGGATGGATCAGACATCCAGCGAGGAAGGCAACAGCAAGGGCGGTGGCTGCATGGTTTCGAACAGCCAGAATTCCGCAGGCGACATGCATATTCAGGAGAAAGGCCGTCTCCGGCATTGTGGTGGCTCCGCGGGGTGATGGAAGCCTCGACGCAACCGGCGCTCTGGAACGAATGCTCACAACACCCGATACGATAGGTATTGCAGGAATGCCGGGGTAAAATACAAATACTAGCTTGGCGGAATGCGCAGCATCCGCTTCCGCGGGAAATGGAGTTTGTGGATTAGTTCAGCGGTTGTTGAAATGTGCGTGATGGGGCGCGACTAGAACGCGGCTATGGCGAGGTTCTGCAGGGGTCTGACAGTAATCAGCATCTGACGCACGCAGGGACGCCCTGAATAAGCCCACCAGACGCAATTTGAGATTGCTCGCAGTCTGACTTGCATGCTCGCCTCGACCCGTCTGTTCAGCATACGAGGCTCCGTTTACAAATGTTTGTCGGCCGAAAGCTCAGCACGAGAGCTCGTCGAATAGCGAGCAAAAGGGAGAGCGGCATACGTCATCATGAATAGCTTAAAGATAGCTGCGGCTACGGGCGTAATCCATGTCGTCTTTGATGTTTAACAACCATCCCCGTTCCAGGCCTTCCCATGACTCGGAACGACCACGATCCACATCCGGCGCGACTCGACGACTATATACACAGTCCATAGCCCGCCGTTGTTGCTGGCAGACTAAACTAAATCATCTCCCCGCACCTTGAGCGAACGTATTCACCATGGCCTCCAAGCTCATCCCGCCGAATCCCGAGGCAGTCACGGTCATTCGTGACGTCGTTCCTGGCGTGATCGTCACCAGCTCCGCGCCTTTCCTGCGCTTTGGACGCATCAAGATCGGCGGCAGAGGCACGATAGGTGAGTTCAGCTGCAGCTTGCCCTCATTCTACACCCGACAATAAATGCTAACGCCACGAGTCCAGTGCGTATGCAGAATGGAGCGCTCGCTGTGTTCTCGCCCACTGCTCTCACCGACGAGCTGAAGCAGAAGGTGGATTCCATGGGCGAGGTCAAATACATCACAGCCCTGGACTACGAGCACCACATCTTCCTAGGCCCATGGTACGAAAAGTACCCCAACGCGAAGGTCCTGGGCCCCGAGGGCCTCCCCGAGAAGCGCGCCAGCCAGAAGAACGAGAACGTGCCGTTTGCTGTGGTGTTCGACGCGAGCAAGAAGCATGAGATCAAGGTTGACCCTGAGGTATGCTTTCCCTGCTTCCCGCACGCTTGCTGAGCAGCAGCTGACAGCTAGCAGTTTGACGCCGAATTCGAGTACGAATATGTCCACTCCCACGCCAACAAGGAGATCGTCTTCAACCACAAGCCCACGCGCACGCTGATTGAAGCCGACCTCATCTTCAACATGCCCGCGACAGAACAGCACAGCAAGGCCGGCATTGACCCGTCGTCGGGCATCCTCACCAAGATCTTCGCGGCCCTCACGCACACGAGGGGCGAGGCTGTCGGCCAGAGGAGGTTCCTGTGGTACATGGCCAGCAAGGCGGACAGGGCGGCGTTCAACGAGAGCATGGCGCGGATCAACGCCTGGGACTTTGAGCGCATGATCCCGTGCCACGGCGATGTGATTGAGAAGGACGGCAAGACGGCGTTCCAGCGGGTCATGAAGTGGCACCTGGACGCCGCGCTCAAGACGCAGTAGATGGGTCCATTGCGCGCAGGGGTGTGAAATTGTGCATGTCGGGCGGTGAGGGGAGCGGCGTGCGTTGGGGCGTTGGGCGGACGGTGTTCGGGGGGCAGCGCGAGTGTAAAAAATGTGTGCAGCTTTAGTGTATACCCAGCATGCCGGCGCGCGAAATTGAGGCGCATTCAATAGCAGACACGGTGGCGTTAGAGGGCTGAAATTTATGGTGATCATCGCCCGCGCTGGAGCTGCGGCGGCGCTCCGACACCACCGGCCCGCCGCGTCCAGCTGTTTGCGCTTGAAACGCCGGCCGACGCGTGGACCGCTCCGCCAACCTTTCCAACACCATGAATACGCTGCTGCCATGGACTTTGTACCACTCCCGACGGCCCTCCAGCCCACCTCTGCCTGCTGACTCTCTCTCTCTCTCTCTAGTGGACGCGGTTGATCGGAGGCTCCGGCGGGCAGAAGCGACGCTCGACCGCCAACGACCCGCAGCAGCGCCTGGCCCGCTTCAAGCGCGTCTACAACCAGATTCTGGTGGGCAGCCCCCCTGTGTGTGCCCGTGAAGATGCGGACCGCTGACCTGCGCAGCAAACATGGCAGAAGTCGTCGGGCTCACTGGCGGGCGACTGGGGCGCGCTGGACTCGCTCCGCTCGCACTTCCAGCGCATGACGGCCATCCTGAACGAAGAGTCGCGCTCTCCGGCCCCGCACCTGTGCCTCTCGTTTGCCGCCTCGTCCCAGATCTTCTCGGCCATCTCGAAAATCGCCGCCACGTCGCACAATGAGGCCCTGGTCAGGGAGGCGGTGGGCTTTTTCAGCGCCCTCATCGACAGCGAGGAGGAAGACTTCCTGGCCAACGAGCACTTCGCCGAGGCCCTGATGAACTTCATCTCCAAGATCGCGAGCTCGCAGAGCGGCTTGGTGGTCGGCGAGGACACGGATGCTGACATTGTCGAGCTGCTGTTCGGCATCGCCGCCAAGATCAGGCTCGAGCCGGAGCTGCTGCCCGTGTGGTTCAGCTCGCGCGGCAAGGTCGACTCGGACGGTGGCATGGTGCAGCAGGTCGGCTTTGCGGGCATCATCCGCAAGGAGGACTTCCCGCTGTGCTACCAGCTCATCGACCACGTCCACCACGAGGGCCGCATCGGCGACTTTGCCCGCACAGGCCTGCTGTACATCTTCGAGACGGCCTCCAAGTCGACTAATCTGGAGCAGTGGATTGTCGAGAGCGATTTGGCCACCCTCATGGCGAGCGGCCTCGGTGCCCTGTACAGCCAGCTGAGCAGGAAGCTGTCCATCATCCACCCCAAGGACGACCTACCAATCATCCTACAGCTCTCGGACTACCCGGAAATCGACAAGTCAATCAATGACGCCGAGAACGTCTTTTCGGAAGACTTCAAGATCCACATGGAGACGTTTTTGTCCTACTTGGCATTTTGGCAGGATGTTCTCGAGCATTGCAGGTCTCGCGACGTCAGACAAACTTTGATCGATCATTTCCAGGTTCTCTTTTTGCAGCAGCTCCTGTAGGCCTTTTTACCCCCTATACGGATGATCCATGCTGACTTATTGATAGATACCCGTCGTTGTTTGAGTCTTCCGACGTTGATGGTGGCTCCGCCGTCGCCGTTCTTAACTACTTGAGGCGCATCCTTGACGCATTAGATCATCCCGAGCTTGTGCATATGATTCTGCGCTACCTTCTAGCGCTTCCAGACGAACAGGTTAATCGCCCGAGGTCCTCGAGCGTCAGGAAACGGAGATCCACACTCATGCTACTCTCAAAACCGAACGACAAAGAACCAGAACTCAACCCATCGCTCTTCAATCTGGTGGATCTTCTCCTTAACTGCACTACATCCCGGAATCCTCAGACGGTTGCTTCTGCATTGAAATTGGTCACCACCATCCTCAGCAAAAACCACAAATATGCCACCGGAACCCTGGTTCGTGTCACGGAGGTCCACATGAAGGAGCCATTGCGGACGGTTGGTGCATTGCATGCCGAAATCGAGAGCTACCTTGGTCTTGCCGAGAACATGGTGCCTGGAGCTGAGCTCAACAAGGAATACGATGCCTTCCTGAAGGATGTCCTGAATCTCCTGGAAGCGCATCCATGCTCTATGAAACACCTCTCCCTCCACGGACTCAACGTTCCCAACCAAGCCGCTGTGGATTTCCTACATTCCGAAATTCGCAAGGATTCCACGATACACCATCTCACGGCTGGTGATGCTCTATTCAAGTCTTTGATGTCGGTTCTTTCCAATTTCTTCACAAACAATGTCGAAATGAACCTCAATCTCACCGAAGCCATCGTCAATCTCGCATCATGTCCCAACCTTCGCCTTGAAGGTTGGCTTGCTGTTGAACCGACGCAGTACCAGTTCTCGGCGGACGAGACGTTCGAAAACGAGGATGAAGACCTCAGAGACGTATTCCTAGCCCGCCGGAAACCGAATTGGACTGCCGACGGCGCGCCAGCCTTGATGGTTGCGTTGCGAACTCTCCAAGAACAAATTGAATGCCTTCGCGAACAGATTCCGGACTTCAACCAGCATGTCGCAAACCGCAAGCAAGCTTTTCGCGTCCACGAAGAGCTCAACGAGGCCATGCGCTCCACTGCCAACTTCCCTCCGCCAACACCTCTTGGACCACCTAAATCCTCGCATGGAGAGACGCCCAGCGGACCTGGCTCCTGGACTCCTCAATTCCAGAACATGCTTGAAGGCACAATCAGCCCGCTCCGCTCGCAATCTCCCCGGGGCCGCGCACACACCATCCAACCCACCGTGCGTCTCTCGCCAGCTCCCAAGCCCAGACTCGACCCGAACTCGCCGTCGCCCCACCCGTCATCCTCCCGTTCCCCGGTCAGAGGCAGTGCCAGGGGTCTTAGCCCGGCAAAGGACCCGAGAAAATCCTCGCTCACGGCCACCGTCTTGAACGACGTCAACGACGCCGCTAACGCGGAGATCCTGAAGAAGACGATCAGTTTCCCGCTGAAGCCAAGGCAGCAGAAGCCTGCTGAGCAGGAGCGGCCGAAGTCGCAGCCAACGTCGGAAGGGGGCGAGGTCGAGGGACAGGTGGAAGAGGAGATGGCGGACGCTCAGACCAACGACGGCGCGAGCGACGCCAAAGAGGAAGCGGCAAATGGTACACCAGCCACCACGGAGGCCACCAAAGACAGCGCTCAGACCCACGGCCACACCGCCATGGACTCGGGAGTAGCCGTCATCGACGATGCGAGAAAGAAGGAGAATGTGGAAGCGGCGGATGCGGAGATCCGTGAAGCGACGCTCAGCCACGTACTCACGAACGTGGTCATCCTGCAGGAGTTCGTGCTCGAGCTCATTGCGATTCTGCAGGTTAGGGCGAGTTTGTTCCAGGAGGTGAGGTTTGTGTGAGATGGGAAAAATTGGCGTGAGAGAGGGATGCAAGCAAAGAAATGGAAAAACTGAAAAAAGCAGTAACGGCCCCCCAACCATCAGAACATTACCCAATCCCCAACCCCTAACCCTTTTTCTGTACTCTTCGATGAATTGATGAGATGATTTGAGACTCGTTTCGGCGATGGTCGTGTGTACACGGTTTACTGGTTTCGTTCGTACTGTCGTTAGTTTTTTGTAGTTGTAGTTGTAGTGTCCGCGTCTGCTTGTTTGTGTATTCTTTGGTTGTGGTTTTTTGATATAGGAGCGAGCATATGAAGCGAGCGAGTGATTGATTGATTGATTCTCCTTCTGCCCCCTATGCTGGTTCCCACTTCGCTGTCGGTGACGTGACGTCTGTTTGGAGTCTGCCTCTTGTAGTGTGTGCTGTGCGTTGAGACGGCTTGATATCCAGACGCAACAACTTGAATCCATCCATCCTCGAACAACACCGCACAATTTACTCCCTTTGGACTTATGGTGAGAAGGTGACTAACCGCCTCTTTATCAGAAGCACAGAACACCAGCCTCAAACGCGGGTAGTTGGAAGAAACCCAATCTCACTCACTCAACTCCTGCACCCAACATCTCCTGCTCTGTCCCAGCCACGCCTCCGATCCCCGGGCGATGCCCTCGCCCTCGCCCTCGCCCCCATCTCCACCACCACGCCTCAGCCGCCCCCTCCGCTCCCGGCAACCAACCCACACCGCCCCAGCTCCCCCGGCCGTCCGCCAAAAGCAGCCGTCGCATCCAGCACGCCCGCGACGCCGGCGTCGGCGTCGGCGTCGAGTCCGGGAGCGGGAAGGACGCCGCCACTCTTCTTCTCCTCCTCCTCCTCTTCCCCCTCCTCCACCACCTCTTCCCTTCCTCCCCCTTCGCGTGAGCCCGGCGCCGCGGCAGCGAAGTCCTGCACGACCGTCCCGCCAAGCGCGGACGGCGCCGGGTTGACGAACGCGAGACGCGGCGGAGTGCGGATGTAGCTGGACGTCCTGGTGCGTTGGGAGGGCCGCCTGGTGCCGAAGTAGTCGGCTTCGTCTTCCTCATCGTCATCGTCGACGGGGTCGAGCGGGGAGCGGAAGTTGTAGGATGGCTCGACGAGCTCCGGATCCGGACGGAGGTGGGCGGCAGCTGTGGCGGGGTCGGAGGCGTGGGAGGTGCGGTTGGAGGAGTAGTTTGTGGTGGAGGCGTGAAGGCCGAGGCGCTTGAGTGCGGGCTTGAGGAGGGGGTTGAGAGTCGGGATGCAGGCGCAGATGATGCCGAGCGTGGTTTCGACCTGGGACCAGAAGGGGATGAGGGCCCAGTTCCTGTGGGGGGTGGTTTGTCAGTTTTTGGTGGGTGAGTGGATGGGTGGCTTTTAGGGTGGCTTGGTTTTTGCGCGTTGCTTACTCCTGGCGGGACACGTACCATGATGTATCGCGTTCGGCCCATCCGGCCATGTCGAGGTATGACTGGACCAGGTGCACGCTCCTTACCAGTGAGGCACCTATAGGGATGAGGCCTGTCAGGAAGATGATGAACAGGGCAACTTTTTGTCTGGTGCGGATTTGAATCTTGTGGATGAGGGGGATTGGCAGGGCGAACAAAATCATGTCGGTGATGGAGTTGAGGAAGCTTGCGAGAGCGGCCCAAAGCGCAATACTGATGCAGCCTTTTGGGCGGATCCCCAGTTGCCAGAATCTGTTTATGGGGATGCACTGAATTATGTGGACCTATGATGTTGCTCAGTGCTAAAAATTTCGACGCTGTTTCGACAGGACTTACGATAGTCTCGACAAGGAAACGGATGAAAACAAATATCATCACGGCCCAGATGACCGAGCGGTATTCCTTGCCAAATGTTGTTGCACCGCGCGCCATCCGTAGTACTAGGCAGCAGATAGACTCATGAATGGCACTTTTGTTGTCAGTAGGTCTGGAGCAAGACGCGCATTGTGCAGGTACGGCTTACAAGAGGGAGAAATAGGAGGTGAGCATGAAACTCCACCGGAACTGATCTCACCATCAGCTGCGGGTTCTCGAATAGGCCAAACATACGAGATGGGGTCAAGCAACCAACGGCTACAGTGGCTTACCAGCTGTGTCTTATTGAGGTCCTCCAGTGAGGTTTCGGATGCATGTTTCCCCCAATCGTGAGCCACTTGCATGAACATCATTGCCGTGCCAACAGTCACAAGTAGCTATACAGGAAATCAGTGTCTGAACTTGGGTGATAACCTGTGATGAAGGGCGCACCGTAGCGGCAATTATGAAGTAATCATCCGCACCAAGACTCTTCGCGATCCAGATTCGGGCGTAGAGACTTAGAAGAAATAATTAGAATGGTACAGCCACGGCAATCACAGCAGGTAGCTCTACCGGAGAGCCAAGAAGATCAGCGCGAAAATGTAAAGTGCGATGCTAGCGCGGTCGATGAAGGGGCCTTGGCCTGGATGCACAGAGTCCAAACTGCGAAAGTCTGTCAAAACATGTCAAGGATCCAAAGAAAACTTCGTCATGTTTACCGGTCGGGCACTGTGGCTGGATTGTCTGGGTTGCTGATTATGCGGGAAAGCGTATGGTTTAAAGTGGAAGGCGCGGCGCTCGAAGTACAATCGGTCTGGTAGGTGGTCGTGGTCATACTCCGAGCGTTCCGTAGATGGATAGATAGGTGTCAGGGATGCATGAGGATCATTGTAGAGTGTAGGGAACGTGGGATCGCGCGTGCAAGGGAGAAAGCGTATTCAGAATCCTCAATAAAGGCTACTGAAGGCGCGAGCCGACGTATTATGCACCTGCATCCGCTGCAAAGCCTACGGAAGAGAACCCCGGATGCCAAGAGTTAAGACAGAACGTTCTTTCCAATTTGTTCAGTCAGTCCACTGGAATGAAAAGGAAGGCCGTCTCGTTAAAACCTTGATATATCCTGAATATTTTCGCCTTTGATCGCCCGATCCACACGGTTTGTTGAAAATGATATGATAGACATTAGCGGACAAGCTGCTCAGAATACGTGACCCATAATGCGTTATTTTGCGCTCGTAGCTCCCGGTATATAGGAAGGAGCCAAAGAGGGGTGGAGAAGTCGCAAACACCGGTACTGTATGCTAGAAGAGCCCGAAATTCCCATCCTGCTGGTTGCCCATCACTGAGACGAAGGATTCGAGGTCCAAATTCGACAGGTCGAAGTTCCAGTCCATCGATGGCCATGTGGCATCCAGAACGTCACTTGCAACGCTTGGAGCACTCTGTTCAAACGAGCCAAACCCTGGAGGAGTTTCCAAATCTGGTTGGGCTGGATCGGTACCTGATAAAGTACCGGGTGCAGAAGCGCTTGGCAATCCATGAGGACCGACGAATTCAGGATGCTGCCCACCATTTGTAGGGGCTTGCTCGGGCACACCTGCTCCTGGTGGAGCGACGCTCTCGGTCAGGCCCGTCAACATTTCTACCTTGCACCTCATTTGGTCAATTGCTGCGATAACACTGGAAATAGGCTCCCGTTGGTTGATTTGGCGTAATGAGCGGACACCACGATTGATGTACCGAATATGACGGCGAGTGGCGTTTTTGTCATGGAGCGCCGCAAGTATTAAAACGAAGCACGCGCTCTCCAAGAAGAAACAATTATTGTGGAGCCCCTTCAACGTGTGAGTGTCCGCTTCAAACTCGGGTTGAGTAGAATACTTACTTCAGCTCCAGGTCCGGTGGAGAACACAATCTCAGCAAGCATCACCATCGAGCGAGCTGCATCGACCGTGTACTCGCAGGCCTCAAGCAAGGGAGGTATGTTGAAGGGATTAGATTTTGAATCGGTATCCTTTCCTTCGGCTTCGCCTCGCCTCTTTAATTCGACGAAAAGGAGAAGGAAAGGGCGGAAAGTAAGGAGTAGCGTGTAGTAATACACTGATGTCTGGTTAGCTCCGTATAACAACAGCAACAACAACAGAAGCATGGTATGAATTGGGGAGATTGCAGTGTTCATCTGAGCTTAAATGGGAATGACAACATCTCTTCAGGCACGAAGATGTTGGATTATGTATGTAGTACTCACAGTATGAAACCACTGCGCGAGCGACAAACTTTTCGTCTCTTTCAGCACCAAGGTGTGATCCGATGGTGAAGCCATGGTCTTCCTTCACGGTCTGTGCGAAGGTTCGTAGTTTATTGCGGATCCGGTGGGCGTTTTTCAGATCAGCGCTCACGGATGAGTCGTGATGATTGTACAAATGTTGAACGCTGCGGATCAGTTCACTAACTGTGACCTGCGACGACATGAAAGACGGCCGTTCTGGCTGAGAAAGACCAATGTCTTCCAACGAAAGGGACGCAGGCCTGCCAAGGCTGGAGCAGATGAGGCTAAGGAAGAAGAAGTCAGGACCGAGGTCGCCTGAAATATATAGAGACGAAACAGAAGGCGGATTCCGAGCTAAGTACATACCTTTCAAAACAGAACAGGCTCCAGCACGTTCTATTGGCTTCAGAGCACTCCTTGAGAGACTGGCGGCTGGTGGGACTTCCCCTGTGCATTCCTGCTGCGAAAGCCTTGCGGATAGCACTGCCAATGTAAAGGTAGCTAGAGTTCGGATTCCCTACGGTGAACTCACAATATGCGTAAATCGGGTATCAGCCGGGGCTCTCGTCACTGCGGAACGTTCGGGGAAGACTTATCATGAGCAGTGAAATCTGTACGGCTCGCAAGTGAACCACATGCAACAGCGACTCAGCTTCTATGCGGGCCTGAGCAAGAAGAGTCTTCCTCCACAGCTCATTTTGAGTAGGACAAGCGCCTATGGCCATAGTGACAATAACAAGGGCTCTCTCGGAGGGGTCGATCTTAGCATCATCACCATAACCATACAGCTTCTCGAAGTTGGAGCACAGTTGTTCAGTGGAAAGAAAGGGAAGGTGATAGTGGGTGGTGGAAAGGTAGTTGTGCAAGAAGGTCCGGGCCAGGTCATGTCTCAGGAACATGGGGTTGGTCTCGCGCTGGCCAAAGGTGTTCCCAAAGGCAAGGCCTTGGTAGCGGTAGACATCGATGACTTCATTCCCGTTCTGGACTTCCTCGACATGGGTGTCGGGGCGGGGGACCTCTTCGTGGGCGGTCAGGTGAGTGTGGAGGTGCTGCAGAAAGGAGAAGTTGGACGAGGAGCCATAGTACAGCTGCAGCACGCAGGAGGGCGACTCGGCAGGCACGTGGGTGGCCCGGATGTTTTTGTAAATGTGGTAGCGGGGCGGGGCGTCGGAGAAGGCTGACGAGTCGGCATTGCTGCTCTCCTGGTCAGGCGTGTTGTCGCAGTCGTCCTGCTTGGGGGGCGGCTGCTCCAGGGCGTCTCTGGGCAGCGGGGCGGGGTTGGCGGAGTTGCGGCCGGTGCGCCTCCGGATGAAGGACCTGTAGGAGCAGATCGTGCTGCGCCGGCTGCAAACGTTGCATGGGTTGAGGCCGTTGCATTTCTGCTTCCTGCGGCGGCATTCCTCGCACGCCTTGGAGATCTTGGGGCCGCGGAGCGAGGCTGTCAGGCGCGCAGTCAGTCTGGAGCAGGCTCCGGTACCTGCGGGGAGAGGCTCGTCCATGTGCTCGTCTTGGGCGGTTGGAGTGCTTGGGCGGAGTTACGGACTTGTTCGGAGGTCTGTCGGATTTGTCGGGATAGGCCAGCCGCGTGGCGCACGTGACCGCTCGCTACGCGCCTTCGTCGCGCTGCTCGCCCGTCTCTCACCTCAACTCCCGCCCTGCAGCATGCAGACGACGCCCCGACTCGCCATTCCGCCCTGCACAGTGCTGCCGGCGCCCTCACCTCTCCCGCCTCCGTGGACCCCGCGCTGTCATTCCAGCGCTGCTGTCTTGGCAATGCCGTGAACGCGATCCGCCCCGCCAATGATCGGGGATCGCGTCCTGTCCAGCTTCAACTACAGTCCAATTCCGGCGGTCCAGCGTCACTCAAGGGCCAGCCCGTCCGCGCCGTGCCCTTGAACAAACAATCCGGTTCTGTGGAATCAGCGCCAAGGCCATGTGACGAGTTCCTTGCTGTTTGCGTCCGAATTCCTCCCTTTGCTCCAAACACGAAGCCGTTACCCTGAGCTGCGGGAAGCCGAACCCCCGGACTCGTGGTGCCCGGGTTGCTGGAAATTATCATGCAAAGCACTTGCCCCTCCGACGCACCGAGCCCCCGACTTCATCAGATCAGAACAGAGACTGATGAGTCCAACCTGGCGGCAGTTGACGGGCACCTACATGTTCTTCTGAACACAACAGGTCCCTGTGGCAAGTGCTCAAGTGTCTAGACGAACCTCTTAGCTCTCGACGTAATTGATATCCTGGTAGCAACTCACGCTAACCGTTGTCAGCTGCAGCTGCTGGAATGGAAACCTTGCTCCTCCACTGCACCACTGCGTCAATCCATGATGGTATCGTACGCACCCGTCCCTGCGGTCTGTTGGAATTTCGTCAATCACGTCCTGTTTTCTGCGCAAATTTCACCATAGCCTCTGTTTGTAATATCGAGTGTTTACCATACATGGTCCGAGTATAAATCTCATGAAGCGCTCAGTCCTGAGCATGACATTCCAGCACTCAACGCTGCTGGGACTTTCTCAATCTCAATCTTCCCGCACACCATTACTATGTCTTCCATGTCTGTTTCGATTCTCTTGCCTGCCGTCTTTGCGGCTGCAGCTGTCGCCGCCCCCGCTCCACAGGATCTTGGAGAGACCTTCACAATCAACCAAGTTCCCAATGGCACTGAGCGCATGAACGGACCAAAGGCGATGGCGAGAACCTACCGCAAATACGGTCTCGATGTTCCAGACTTCGTTTCTGAGGCCGTTGCGAACATGGCTGCTGCCGCCCAGGCTGGTGACATATCTGAACGATCTGTCGCGGCAAATCCAAACGATTATTTCGATAGTCTCTATCTGTCGCCTATCACTCTTGGGTCTGATTCGCTGAATCTGTACCTTGACACGGGATCTGCTGACTTGTATGTATCTGAACCTTCCCGCTGGCCTCACTAACCGCCGTCTCTGCAGATGGGTTTTCTCAACTCTCATGGCCGCCGGTTCAACCAATGGGCAGACTCTCTACAACCCGTCGCGATCAGGCACTCTTCTGCCGCAGCAGTCATGGAGCGTCACCTATGGAGACGGCAGTGGAGGCTCAGGTCTCGTGTACGCCGACCGTGTTGTTGTTGGGGAAGTCACTGCAACCAGGCAAAGTGTCGAAGCAGCCACGAGCGCCTCGTCCCTCTTCGTCCAAGATACCAACAGCGATGGGGTCATGGGCCTTGCTTTTAGTGCCCTGAACTCAGTCAGGCCCACCCCACAGAGGACTTTCTTTGACACAGTGAAGTCCCAGCTTTCAAAGCCTCTCTTCACTGCGTTGCTGAAAAAGGGAGCTGCGGGCAAATATGAGTTTGGCTTCATCAACCCCTCGTCCTACACTGGATCCATAGCCTATACGAACGTGCTCACCACCCCACGTCCGGGCTTCTGGGGCTTCAACGCAACTGGTTACTCCGTGGGAGGCGGCAACATCGTGCAGAAGACCATCCCGAGCATCGTGGATACTGGAACAACCCTCTTCTACCTGCCATCGGATGTGGTTGCAGCTTATTACGGCCAAGTTCCTGGCGCATCGTACAGTCCTACCTTCGGCGGCTGGATTCTTCCTTGCACTGCAAGAGCTCCGGCCTTCAGCACTGTCATCAGCGGGTCGCTCGTCACGATGCCAGGATCATACGTCTCTTACGGTGCTGTCGACCAGAACAACAATTGCTTTGGTGGAATACAGGAGAACACGGGCATCGGCTTTTCTATTTTCGGCTTGATTTTCGTGAAGTCCCAGTACATTGTTTTTGATCAGACAGTCGCCAGCGCGCCGAAAATCGGCTTTGCAAGACAGTCCGGCGTCACGTATGCCTAGACCAGAAATATTAGCCTAAAAACGTCGTCTCAGTAGCATAATCGAATTTGTACTACTATTTTTGCTTGCGAGCTACGCATTCCTCGGATACCTGCAAGTCTGCGCTCTTTATGCAAATGATAAACAAAGCTAACATGCCTTCGGCTCTCAAAGGATTGCGGCGGTACGAAAACCATCTCTAGAGGATGGGACCTTTTGTCCAGATGAGGCAGTAAAGGAACCTGCCGAAATCATCAGGGCGAGTGCTTCAGATCACCGTTGAGGCTTTGTTCCTTTATTTGAAAAAGCTGAAAAGATTGTCCCGCTTATCCTACAGGATTCATCCTCCTCCACGAATCCAGGAAGGAAGGAACAGCATCCTTCCCGAGCCGCTTTTCGCTTCGTGGTTGAATCCAGCCGCAACTGAGCTCCTGGATATCGACCCTGGACAACAATACTGTCCAACTGCGGCTTGATGCGTACCCCGTATTTCAATCTCCTCCACTCCCCAAAAGGCAGGCCGGAGGTTGGCGCCACTAGGGCAGACCGGAGGCGTCGTGAGTGTCGTGACCCAGAGCCTCATCGAATTGATGGTCGGTGGCTTGCACTTCCTGGGCCCATGCATCCACCCCCGCCGGGGAAGGCGCCATCGCTGCGCCCCCACGACAATCTCTGCAGGCTTACAGAGGTTACTGCAGTCGACTATCGGCTCACATATACTTTCGCGTCCACGACCACATAGGGATTTGAAGCGTTCGTCCGGATGACCGTGGTACATGTTTTGAGTTCCTTTTGCATTTGGATGGATGCTTCAACTCTCACGGCTAGCCGTGCTTTTGGTCAGATCAGTCGCGCTAGCCGTCGGCTCCAGCACCCTTCTTTACAAAGTCTCCGGGGAGATCTGCTGCAATTGTCGTAGGGGCAACCCGCTGCAGCGCCATACACACCTTGGCCGAGGAGCTAGAGTCGAGCCACTGATGTGTGTGGTACGCTATGTGCGCACCGGCACGGACCCCTTCGCCGCACAGATACAAGCGTGGCAATTACCCAATCCCAAAGCATCCCCGCGGCGTAAAGGGTTCTAGAGTTGCTGGCAGACCAACTGATGTCTCCTGAACCCTTTGCATCAGATTTTGCTGGTGTCTGGACCACTTGGTCAACGGCCGCCGCATTTGACCGCTCAGCAGCCTCAGCCTCAGAAGTTATTGTGCATGACCTTTCATCAGAATGTAGCTGTCATGACCGCCTATCGATTGCATGCGGCCCCGCGATGGACGGCTGAGGATATCGCTCAGGTGCATGTCCAGAGGCTGGGACGTGCGCTCGAATCTCACGGAGATATTCCCGCGCGTCGCAAGAACACCTGGTCTGGAGGAAGATCGACATGTACGGCCGGTCTAATCATCTGGTTCATATCGCTTGCTCCCGCTCGCCAGTGGCTTGTTCGGGTTCGGATACCTCGGCAGCGGGCGCAACTGAAAGGTATTCGCCGGACCTTGTGATATACTTTCGCGCCGTTGCAATCGAGGCGGACGCTCCGAGCGATTCGCACCAATGGGAAAAGCAACCGAGGTCATAGCTAGCAGCTGGGCGGCATAGCTAAGCTTTTAGCGTCTACGCAGTTTCCGCCGAGCGGGTGGGCGTAGGGGCGGCGAAAGCGGATGATGAATCCAGGGTAAGTATCAACGCTTGTCAGGACAGATCCATCTCTGCACGAGGGATGTCACTGTCATCCAGCCGCGGGAGGGCGGCAGGGCCAGGCACAATCCTTCTGGCAGCATGTCCGCTATGACTGATCCCAGCAGCCCTACGGACAAATTTCAGGCCACGCGCCAACCGCAGCTGAAATCGACGATTGTTACAGTTTGGTGGCCTTGCACATCAAACTCGATCCGCGGTCTGCACGCCGCCGCAATGTCGCGCATGTGTTTGCGTGGCATTGCGTAGGAACGAACACCGCATCGTGTCGTGCATGAACTCGACATTGCAGCAAGCAAACCTTTGAAAGCATTTGTCACGCGGAAAAGCCCTGGGCTGGGCACCGGGAAGGATTCACAAGAAGAACTCATGTAATGGCGCCTTCAGCCGGATGTGCCATGGCGCAACACCCCCCTCTCCAAGAGTAGAAGCACCTGCAATGTTTCGTCAGCCAAGCACCCAACACCATCCTGGCTGGAACATGGTCCGGTGGATGCCTCGAAGCTTGGAAGCCGCAGGGCGATGGAACTGCCCGCCGGATCTGGCCTTGGTCGCGCGTTAGCCGGAGTAGTGCGCCTCTTTCTTGCCCTCCCGTCCCTTGATACCATCCTCTGGCCCCACAATACCGTCAGCGCAGGTTCCACAGCCACAGCCCTTCGGCCGCTTCCATCGCTGGACCACACGGGACGGGCCAAAAGGGCCGTATATCACAACCCTCCCGCATCCTCCGGCCCCATGTCGTGGAGAATCTGCTCCATCCCCACTGCCGCATTCGGACTGTGTACAACGTCGCCTTCTCTTCCCTCCTCCGAGATCAGCAATGCTCTCCTTTGAACTCGCCCCAGCGGCGCGGCAAGCCGCCGCCACGTCGACTGCCATCACCATCGTCACATTCCTTTTTCTCGTCCTGAAGATTGGAGCGCGGACCAACACCCAAGGTCGGCTGGGTTGGGATGATGGACTCGCCATCATAGCATTCGTTATTACCGTGCCTTTGACAGTCACTATCTGGCGACGTACGTGTCATGTCTGGACTTCACGGGTATGGTGCTGACAAAACGAGCAGAATCGCAGTATGGAATGGGAAAAGTTACGGCCACTCTCCCCGAGGGAATGTTTATGCAGCAGAGCATCTGGTAAGTGCGACGGATCTTTCTCTTGTCGTTGAATTGGACATGAAGCTAGTTATTTGGCATTCCATGAATGTGAGGGGGGCCATGGTTACCGTTGGCAGCCTGAATGCCATCGTAAAGCACATCATGCAGTCATTCATCACTCTCAGCCCTATCGATTTAATGCTTTCACCCCGCGCTACCGGAATGAACTTTCCATGCAGACGAGAAACTGATACCATCAAGGTTCTGGACATCTATCTGGCTCTACGTTTCCGGCATCGGGCTGGCCAAACTGTCAATTCTCACGCAGTATCTGCGTATCTTCGTCGGAGCACGGACGAAACCCGTAACATGGGCCATGATCGCCATCGTCGTTGCCTATACCATTCAAGGCGACCTTGTCGGCATCTTTACGTGCACACCTGTGCGGAAGTTCTGGGACAGACCTCTTCCTGGCACCTGCATCAACATCACCGCCTACTACTACATCACCATTGCCATGAACATCCTGACTGACATTGCCATCATTCTCATTCCCATCCCTCCTCTCCTCAAGCTCAACGTACCGACAAACCAAAAATACGGACTCATCTTCGCCTTCGGGTTGGGTGGCTTGTAAGCGACCGGGCGCCTTCTCCGCAAGTGCTTGGCTGACCGAGGAGGTCGAGCTCGAGGACGTCAAGAGCCTGGCCGGCGGCATCCAGGTCGTCTCCACGTCCGAGGTCTACTCGACCCGGGCGCCGAGCGAGCCCGTGAGCAGGTCGCCCAGCTCGACCTCCCAGGCCGACCTGGCGCGGCCCGGCGGCGGGGACGCGGCGTGGGGGTACAGTGTCGGGGTCGAGGCGCACCACGTGTAGGGGGGTGGCGGTTTTTTCCTTTTGTTGGTGAGGAGGGCGGTTATACCATGCATATACGTATGTACCCAGGCATCTGACGATTTTCATAATACATTCTCAATGTAAAATACCAGCGGGTGATAAATTATCTCGAGAGTGGTGCTCTTTCCAAAGGATGATGTCCCTGCCAGCTCACCCCTACCGTTCACTAACCAAAATCAGCAGTCAGGCTATTCGACAGCGTTTCTAGAAGAAAGCAGCAGATCTGATTGATAGATATTTTTCTTTTCTTAGCACATGCTTGCACAGATGTTCTCGCAGTTCTCCCCGCGCCGATCAACCTTACCTTCACACAAGATCGGCTGCAAATAGAGTTTCAGCAGACGCACCGAACCACTCGCCCACCACCAAGCAACTGGTCAATGCGCGGGAGAAGGGGTTGAAACTCGCAGCACATCACACATGGGGGGGAAATCACGCCAGATGCAGCATTCGTCGCTGGCAATCGTTCATGCCGGCGCCGGTCGGTCCGAAGTCGTCGCCCAGCCCGCTCGATGTGGGTTACTCCCGACACCGCACCCCTGGCCCTTTCCCCATGGAGAAAACCCACAGGTGACGACGCACCCGCGGACCAATCCGCGCTGGTGACCAATCCGCCGCGGCAGCCAATCCGGCACGCTGCTTACACGCTTTGTTCGCGTGAGAGGCTACCCCGCATCCCCACATTGAGCGGAAAGGTGCGGTTCCTGGCGGGATACTAACCTAATCGCTCTGCATGTGGGGAGCCCTGGCCCATCTTCGCTCAACATCAGACGTCGTGTTCGACAGAGTTTGTGGACCCCCGGCAGTGGGCGTCGGGAAGGCGGCCGAGCTTCGTGAGGCTTTCGGCAGCCATGTGAAGGCAGATGGTTGCGAGAGCGGTCCGGCGTATAAAGCTGCCGCGGGTCGACAAGACCGTCTCGCCCTCCAGCCATTCGTCAGCCCCAAGAACCACTGCCCTCCCGGAAAGGAAAGAGAAGAAAGCGAAAATGGCGACCCAAACCGAAACCACCGCCGCCAGCCCACCTGAAGGCCCGCCCGAGCACCACGGCCTCGCCTCCAAATGGCCCATCGCGCTCGACCTCGCCGGCTCGTCGCAGCCGTGCCGGCTGGAAGGCTCGCTCGCCGACCTGCCCGTCCTCGGCACCATCCCAGACGCCATCAACGGCACCTTCGTAAGCACCCCGTAGCAGTCCCTCCCATCACCCCCGCCAACAACAACACCACCACCAACAGTACCGCGTCATGTGCGACCCCTTCGTGCCCCCAGACCCGCGCAACGTCCCCATCGACGGCGACGGCTCCATCTCCGCCTTCCGCATCCACAACGGCCGCGTCGACATGCGCACGCGCTACATCGAAACCGAGCGCTACGTGCTCGAGCGCCGCGCCGGCCGCGCCCTCTTCGGCCTGTACCGCAACCCGTTCTCGCACCACCCGTGCGTGCGCGCGGCCGTCGACTCGACCGCCAACACCAACCTCGTGCTCTGGGCCGGGCGGCTGCTCGCCCTCAAGGAGGTCGCGCTGCCGTACGCGGTCGATCCGGACTCGCTGGCGACGCGCTGCTACGACCCGTTTGGGGGGCAGGTGGCGGCGAAGACGTTTACGGCGCATCCGAAGGTGGATCCGGCGGCGGCGGAGTTGGTGGTGTTTGGGTACGAGGCGCGGGGGCTGGCCACGCGGGAGGTGGTGGTGTATGCGCTGGATGGGGAGGGGAGGGCGCGGGATGAGGTGTGGGTGGAGGCGCCGTGGTGTGCGTTTGTGCACGACTGCGCGGTGACGGCGAGCTATGTTGTGCTGGTGCTGTGGCCGTTCGAGGCGGATGTGGAGAGGATGCGGCGGGGCGGCCAGCACTGGGCGTGGAGCTACGAGCGGCCGGCGACGTTTGTGGTGGTGCCGCGGCGGAGGGGCGGGAGGCTGCCGCCCGGGTGGGCGGAGGGCGAGTACAGGACGTACCACTGGAAGAACGCGATGCTGATCCACACGGGCGCGGCGTGGGAGGCCGACGACGGGGCGCGGCTGTGGTTCGAGAGCAGCCGTGTGATGGACAACGCGTTTCCGTTCTTCCCGCCCGACGACGGCCGCATGCCGGCGCCGGACGCGAAGGCCGACTTCGTGCGCTGGGAGCTGGACCTGGCCGCGCCGAGCGGGACGCAGGTCGCGGACCCGACGGTGGTGCTGGACATGCCGGCCGAGTTCCCGCGCGTCGACGAGCGCTTCCTGACGAAGCGCTGCGACACGCTCTTCGCCTGCGTCTTCCTGCCCGAGCGCAGCGACGGCGAGAAGAACATCTTCCACGGCCTGAACGCGCTGGCCATGCACGACCACCGGGCCGCGCGGACCCGCTTCTTCTACGCCGGCGACGACTCGCTGGTGCAGGAGCCCGTCTTCATCCCGCGGTCCGCCGACGCCGCCGAGGGAGACGGCTGGGTCATGGCCATGGTCGAGAGGCGCGGCGCCAACAGGAACGACCTGGTCGTCCTCGACACGCGCGAGTTCGAGAAGCCCGTCGCCATCGTGCAGCTGCCGCTGCACCTCAAGGCCCAGATCCACGGGAACTGGGTTGACGCGAGTGAGCTGGGGGAGTGGAAGAGCCTGGTGACGGAGCTTCCGGAGGCGAAGATCAGCGGGAGAGGCGCGCTGGAGCCCATGATCTGATGAGTCCTGTTGATGGCTAGTCATCCTGTCCCATAGCTATCTGGGTGGGTGCTTCAGCTGCCCATGTGAATGTCTTACTCCCCTCATCCTTTCGGCTGGAGTGCCTCTCCCAATAGCCCCATTTCTCTTGCGACCCACCGTCCACTTGCAGCACATCTCCACCATAAAAACTCCAAGTGATCGCATCGTGTAAGCCGCACGACATCCTCCTCCAGCCCGCGTCGAGCGCCCCATAAACCGTCGTCCCACCGCAAACTCCGCCTTCACCACCGTCCCCCCTCCCTCAATCAAACATTCCTCGGCCCCATCAACCCGACCTCCTCCACCCACACCTCAAACTCCACCTCCACCTTCACCCCATCACCACCACCCACCTCCCTCCTCTCCGCACGCGCCGGAACCGCCATCTCCCCACTCCCCTTAAACGCCTCCCGCCTCCCCTCCAGCCCCGCCACCTCCTCCGCAATCGTCCTCCTCATCGCCTCCCGCTCCTCCGCCCGCTCGATCCGCGCGCTCCGCGGCGCCACCGCGTCCAGCAGCGCCGCGCCCGCGTCGCGGTTGGCCGCGTCCAGCACCGTGTACGCGCCGAGGACGCGGTACGCCTTGGTCCGGACCTCCACCTCCGCCTCCGCCGGTGCGGCCTCCTCGAACAGCTCCTCCAGCCCGTCCGCAGCCGGCGCGCGCTCCGCAGTGGTCGTCGTCGTGGTGGTGTGCACCTCCCGCGCGCATACCACCCACCCCCTCTTCGGCAACCAGCCGTCCGCGTCCGGCACCACGTCGCCGCCCCCGGCGGCCCCCGCGCTCCGCAGGTTCCGACTCACCCACACGCGCACGCTCCCGGCCGGGCAGTCGGCCTGGTACGCGTGCAGGCCGTCGGCGTCGGCCTTGAAGTTGAAGTCCGAGCACGCGGGGCTGGCGCCGGGCAGGCCGAAGCGGGGTTGCATGATCTCGTAGCCGGCGGCGCGGTTGGCGGCGCGGAGGGAGGTGTGGGGGGCGCCGATGGTGTAGTCGGGGGAGTCGGGAGTGGAGGCAGTCCAGGAGCGGCGGTGGACGAGGTATTGGAAGTAGGGTTGGTGGGGGGAGAGGGGGGCGGGGCGGTCGGCGGCGGGGGAGGAGGAGCGGGGGGAAGTGGTCGAGGTGTCGGTGTCCGAGGCGGAGGCGTCGGTGAGGAAGTCGGCGAGGGCTTGTTCGGCGGCGCGGTGTTGTTCGTACGCGTCGGGGTTCCACTTCTTGCCGCCGAGGGGGACGGGTTGCCGGGGTTCGTCTTCGTCGGTGGACGCGGGGTCGTCTTGGGCTGCGGCGAGCGCGGGCAGTCCTCTAAGCTCTTTCTTCCCCTTCTCCTGCTGGAGCTCGGGGAAGCGCTTTTGTACGCGCTGGAGGCGGTTTCTGAGCCCCGTAGCCGTGAACCGCTTCCCCGTCAGTGCGGCATACAACGTGCAGATCTCACCCCACTTCAGACCCTTCTCTCTCCAGTAGTGGATCTGCTTGTCGTCTTCATCGATCACCGAATAGGGGGTTGCCGGCGTCTTGTCGCCTATGGGGCCGAAATCTGTGGAGTTGGGGTCGTTCAGGACGGTAGACGGTCTCCGGTAGGGCGCAGTGCCAGCCGCCTCCATCCCACCCTTTCTCGAAGCCTTCGGAGACGTGACATCTCTCTCGCTGGGCAGACGCTCTGTGTTCGATTCACGTTTGGTCTGAGACGCTACCTGGCTCTTCGACTTCGGGGCCGCGAAATCACTTTCGCGAGGCAAGCGCTCCGTATTCGAATACCGCTTCGCTTGAGACGCTGCTTGACTCTTCGCCTTCTGTGCCGGCATGAAAGCGCTGCTCTTCGGCTTTGCGGCCGGCTTCGTGGGCCTGCTTCCAGCACCAACACCATTCACCGTTTGAGTCTTCTTAGGAGCAGCGTTCTGGGAATTTCCTGGTTTACCGACGGCCTGCGGAGGCTTATTTGGTGCACCGTTGGCAAGAGCTTGTTCTCTCCGGGCAGCATTGTGTTGGGCAACTTCACGCGCGGTGGGTGTTGAGGCCTTCCGCGCTTCTGACTTGTCTTCTTCTAGCTTCTTTGGTCGCTCCTTTGCAGCCTCCGCAAGCAGTGAGCGCAGGCTTATTGGCTTGTCTTTGTTATGAGCAGGCAAAACAGGTGAGTGGCCTTGATCAACCTCATCACCAAGCTCCACCTGAAGGATCCCGTGGATGGTGTCTGGAGAAGTTGGAGCCGTGGAAACCACCTGCGTGGAAGAACCGGCCACAGTGGTTGTTTCCTGAGTCTCTCGAGCTGTTTGGTCAGCTGCAACGCCGACGAGAGAAGAGAGAGAGCCAGGCGGAGATGGCATACTGGGCAGGCCGTGCATTGCTGGAATTGAGGGAGACACAAGAGGCGATATCATCGGAGGTAGGCCACGATCGAGTTGGGCAGGACCCGTACCTTCTTGCCCATCAGAATCTCCCAGATTCAGATCTCCGTCTCCTCCACCAGTTTGACCCGACTCTTCTGCTGCCTTCTCAGCTCCACTAGCGATGCCGTTCGTAGGCTGCTCGTTCCTCGCAGTGCCCTGATGCTCTGGATCCAAGGAGTCAGCAGGATCAGCGGCGGTGTTGTCACCAGGCTGAGGACTATCTCCGGCAGTGTTGGTCGGATCTTCATCGAAGAGATCGTCAAGCGTGTCCGGATCACCCTCGATCCCCTCATTCTCGGACCCCCGATCGTGTTGTCCACTCGGTCCATCCGCGTCCGCGTGCTCCATCTCCACGTCGGCATCGCCACCAATTTCCCCAACAGCCCCAGGCTCCTGACCGTCACCCTCAAAGACCTCCTCGTCATCTGGCTGCCGGACCACAGCACTACCTTCTTCTTCTTCTTCCTCCTCCACAAACTCCCGAATCTTCGCCTTCCCCTTCTTCCCCCTTTTATCATTCTTCTTCACCGCGCCACTCTTCCCCCTGGGCGGCGGCACCTCAACTCCCTCCACCCTCCTCCACGCCGCCGCCTCAATCTCCGCCTCCAACTGCCTCTGCCTCGCCTGCGCCCTCGCCAACGCCTTCTGCTTGTTCGCCAGCACCCGCTTCTGCTCTCTGTCCAGGAGCTCCTGGATCTTTGCTTCCTTGCGCCTGCTCTCCTCGCGGACGCGTTCGACTTCGCTGTCGTCGCCGCCGCCGTCTTCGCTTTTGTCGAAATCCGCGGGCGGGGGAGAGTGGCCCACGGGGTTGGGGCGTGGAGGGGGAGGGGGGGAAGGCCGGCTCAGAAAGCTCATGGCTTGCTTCCAGGCGGTTTCTTCCTCTGCGGGAGTGTTGGCGCCTTTGGTGGCTTCGGGCTTGCGAGGGCGCCCTGGGCCAGGCTTTTTGGCGGGCGTGGCGGGCGCGGTGGGCGTGGCGGGAATGGGAGCGGGAGCAGCAGCAGGTGCCTGCATCTTCCCCTGTTTGCGGAGGAGGTCTCGGATCATGGCGGCGTTGGAGGTGCCGTCGCATTTCTTGGCTGGGGGTCTGAGCTGGGCCGTCTGCCTCGAAGTGCTCGGTGCGGTAGGGGGTGGAGCTGCGGGCTGCGGGGCGGGCTTGTCGACAAGCTTCTGAGCGGTCGAAGTCTCCTTCTCCGCGAAGGCCTCGTCATCTTCACTGCTGTCGGTGTCGCTGTCCTCGCTGCTTGAGATCTCAATTGCTTCTTTGGTGGTGGGCGCCGGCTTTGGCCGAAGGGGCCGTGGCGAAGAGAGCGTTAGTCGAGCAGCTCTCGGTTGAGGCGTCAGCCTGACGGACGCTCGGGAGTACTCTTCTGCCGTGTTGGACTCGCGGATCCTCCTTGCAGCCTCTTGCATCTGCTGTCTTGCAGTGAGCGGCGCTTTCCCAGGAGTGTCCGAGAAAGGGAAGCTGGCTACAATAAGGTTGTTGGGCCGGGGCAGATTGGCGGGGACACGCGACTCCATTGGAGACAATTGACGAATATGGCAAGTATCTTGAGCTGGCTTTCTTGGAGTGGCTCGGTCAGGTTTGCGCGTTGGGGAGTCGTCGAAAAGGCTGTTCATCTCAACGTCGCTGTCGACCGAATGGGAAGCTTTCTTCTCCCTCGCTTGGGCGCGTAGAGCCTGGCTGGCGGAAATCCCCGAGAAATCGAGCTTTTTACCAATCGAGACGGGTCTGGTAGATAACGGGGGAGGGGCCATGAGTTCCCTCTCAGCGCCAGAAGGTTTTGTGTCAGCCTTTTCCTTCTCTGGCAACTTGTTGTCCGGCGTAGGCCATGTCTCCTCTTCGGAATCCTCGTCCATGAAAGCTTGCGACGGCAGATGTGCTGGGGAGTTTCGTTCAGTGTGCGGTATCAAGTGAGAAGATGCCTTCTTCCCGTCCACTCTATCTGAGTCTTTGCGTCCGAGTTTAAGACTAGTGTAGTTGTTTTCCATGTCCATCCTGTCTTCCTCCCGCCCACGCCGGATGAGCTGACGCTTCACATACGCTGGAAATCCATTTTGGCGGCGATCAAGGACGTGATGGTCTTCAAAGGGCTCTGGACTGTGGCGGCGCTTGTGGGAACGGCTACCGTTCGTCAACCCATCGTGGTCATTGGCACGGCGCGGAAACCGATTCCGGGAACCTTCGTTATCAGTGTGGGCGTATTCATATGCTCCATTGGTGTCATGATCGTTGCGGCGAATCCGGGTCCTTGATGGATCCTTGCGGCGCTTCGGCTGGTAACCCGCCTCGGTGACATACCCAGAGATTTCGGCTCGATGACGGGTCATGCTGTGCGTACCGAAGTCGTCTCGGATTGGCTGGCGCGAACGCTGCAGCTGAGACCGCTTCTGGGTTTGGTGAATGCTCTGATGAGGGATAGAACGGTCATCAAACGGCCTTTCTTCACCCGAGTTATCGTCCGAAATTCCAACCACTTCCGGGAAGTGAAGTGGCTTCGAATGACCATTGGAAAGCTGGTTTTGACGAGCTCCATACTGTGATGAACGTGAGAAGGAAGGGTGTCCATTCCTGTCAAAAACCGGGGGTTTTTGGTAGCGACTGGTATATTGCTCACGAAGCGCATGCTTGCTGATCCCGGAAGTACTGCGCAGGTCGTGTCCGGAACGGGTATGGTAGCCGTTAGTCTGACGACTGTCAGGCTCCGGCGAGTAGCCTCTGCGTCCATAGTGGGGAACGTTCTTTTGGGCATGGTGCCTATCGTACACGGATGCGTGCTCGAAGCTTCTGTTAGTAATTTGCCCATGGGTATATCCGTGCTGTTCGATTGATGGAAGGACGTGGTCTGATTCGGCCCTGAGGTTGCTCTCGCTTTTCAGAGAGTCCAAGTCTTCGTCTGCCACTCTTTGTGAATAGCGCTGGCTTGAGGGCGGAAGATCCACGCTTGTCATCGGCGAATCAGTGTCAGCGGGGAGGCCCTGGAAGTGCACATTGCGTCCAGCTTGATGTTCGCCGAAATGGGCGTCAGCCTCCATGTTTTGGTGTAATCCGGACCTCTTTAGTCTGTGAGAACCAGAGTCGCTGTTGCGTCCATGTAGGGTTCTGACCAGGATTGGTTGAGGTGGCGGACGGTCATGTCGATGGCGGGGCGGTTCCTCCTTGTAGGTTGGGTTGCGGTTGTGACGGGCCTCGTGATGACGGCGTCCTGTCGGGTGGGGCTGGCTCGAGTAGTCCACGGGCATTGTAGCATGTGAATCCAAGAAAGCCGTATGAGTGAGGGTCTGCTGCAAAGTCTAAGGGTCCACGTGTGTGGAAGGGGCAATCCAGGCACGTGTTGAAGGAAAGTGAGGGTGATACCGTTCAAGTCTCCAGTGGCCGGTTCTCAAATTTCGTGATTTTTAGAGCCACTTGGGCGGTTTGCGGGGGAATTCCAACCCGTTACGGCGTCTAGACAAAGGATGGTCCAGTGGGAAAGTCCTGGACGGGAACGGTTCGCAAGAGTTCGCCGCAGATCCAGGATCCACTCCCACCGGCGTACCAGGCCTGTCTTTTCTTTTGACCAGAACCGATCCGGGACACCGACAGCTTTCTTTGAACAAGCCAAAGCCCACCCACATTCAATATCCTCACACCCCAGCTTCAACCGAGACAATATTGTAACTTTTTGTATGTCCGGTACCCAGATGCAATCCACCCAAATTCTTGACAAATGTGTGCGTTCAATCTTCACGAAGATGCCTACCAAGTGGCGATCCAACGCAGACTTAAGAGTTGTGGATAAATGGTGCTGATGGCAGGGGTTTGGGGGAGCTGCGGTGTCTCGAGATAAGAAAATGCCGTAAAGTCACTCCGGTAGTCACCGTGATGGGTGAGAGTGGGAGTTGAGAAAGCACCAACAATGTGGCGCTATGGATCAAGCAAGGATAGTGTCAAAAGGCGGCAAGGCTTCTCATCGGATTCCCACTTACGTAGAGTGAGGCCGGAGACAAGGGATCCTACCTGCTCGGCTGTCTGGCCGCGGAGCTTCGGTCCGAGCCTGCGGCTTCTTTCGATTCCGGAGCGTGAGCTCGATGAGGGGCACCCGGAATTGGGGTTCAATGGGTCTGAGATGCGAGCCGGAATGGTGAGTGATGAGAAGATGGAGGGGTGTGTTGTCTCTGACGGCTTAGGGTAGAAGAGGCCAGTTTCGCCGTGCACGGGATCGCCTCAGAGGTTGTTGAGCCATATGCACCTGGTCATCTGCAAACTTGGCCCAGCAGCTGACCGGCGCTGCTGGTTGCGTGCCGACGAGAGCCGGGGCTGAATGATGAAATTCTGTGCGGCGATAAAGATGCCAGGGAATGAATGTAGCGTGAAGCTCCGAGGAACGACGACATAGCCATACGCAATTCCAGGACAACTTTCGTGCGTCATTTTCGAGGCGTCTACTATATCACTGTATCCGCTTGGTGTAAAGACCACTCAGAGAGAAGGCCAGGGAAGGAGAGAGTGGAATGAAGAATGGAAGCCGATCCGCCGATGAAAAAGCCTTTCAAGCTTGCTAAGCCGCATGAGCAGAAACCTCTTGTGAAGACTCACCTGCCACAACACCCTCTCTCTCAATCCATAAAACCGCCGCTCATCTTCCACAACCTCCACTCTCTCCAGCCACGCAGAACCAACATTCTTACGTGCCAAACACCTGGAATTCACTGTTAGAGTCTTCTTGCGTCCATGCGACTTCCCGCTGCGGTCCCTCCGCCGCACTCTGCCGGGCATCTCGGGCGAGAGCTACTCTGCACCATATCCGGCTGGTGGTCATCACCATGCGGTCGTGAGTCTGATGGTGAGCCTGGGGTTGCAATGATGCCTGCTATTGACGATGCAGAGAAAAGTTGAGGATTGAGAAAATTACGGGTATTGGAAAGGGAAAGCGCGAGCTTAATTGACTAGGCGAAGACCCCAGCAGCTCCCAGCAGCCACACCACTGATTGTGTTGTAACTTCAGCATTTTTGCCGCCAGGCAGTCCTTGACTCGAAGAACTTGGGCACTTACATGACAGAATAGCAATTTTATTGACTAGAAAAAAAGGGATACTTCACGCATCAGCAACCCCAGCTCCTCCAAAACGCCCAAGCACCATCTCTCAAACCATCCAGAAATGTCCTAATCGTAGACAAAGAAAATAATTGCGCAAGTATATCTCTCCAGAGCCTCTCCCGTCTGGAGCCTCCTCCGTCTACAACACACTGTATCCCCATCTACCCATCTAGTGACCACCCGTGGTCGGCAAGCCCAAGTACACCTTGAAGCTATCGTAGATGAGCCACTGGAACGCCGTCAAGGTACCAATCATGACGATACGGACGGGCAGGCCGTTCCAAAGCCCCGTGAAGCCGATGTTGCCGTAGATGCGAGCCATGGCCTGGCCAGCGCCCTCACCGGCCTTGCGGTCGCTGTTGAGTTTCGAGACCATAACATCTGATCGCCGTCAGCGTCCGCGACACACGGCCGTCAACGAAGGAACGGGGAGGGAGAACGACGTACCTGCGGGATGCGAGACAACCGCGCACCCGATACCCGCGATGTAGCCGCCCAAGAAGCTCACGCCCGTCTGCTGCAGGCTGTTGTACGCCTCCTTGGGCTTTCCGAGCTGCTTGTAGATCTGCTCGACGGCCTTCTCGAACGACGCGAACTTGACCATCTACGCCCGCCGCACCGTCAGCCCCTCCGCGCCGAAAGAAAGAGCGCGCGCCGCCAAAAACTCACCGTGTACGGAATCTGCCTCCCCCACAACGGGTACAACCCCTTATACAACCCCGCCATTCCCTCCTCTGCCCTCACCTTCGCCACGCCCTCCCTCAACGTATTCGCAAACGGCGGCAGCGACGTCTGCATCCGCACCTTGACCGCCTCCCACGGACACAACACCACGTCCGCCAAAAACTCCGCGCTCGCGCTCGCCCCCAGGTACACGGCCGTCTTGTTCGCGCCCGGGAACCAGCGCTCGCCGTACAGATACTTGAACACCTCGTAGAACCCGTACTTGCCCGCGCCCTGGAACGAGTAGCCCACGAACGTCGGCGCCCAGCCGAAGAAGACGCCGCGCAGCCCCTCCTTCGCGAATATCTGCTTCCACGCCGATATGTTGGACGTGTAGATTTTGGGGTCGACTTGGCGGCGGCATTTGACGAGGTCGAGCGGCGTGACGGCCGTGTGGGTCGGGCCGCAGGCTGGGGGTGTGGTGGGGACGCGTTAGCGGGGTGGGTGGGTTGGCTTTGGGGGGGGTTGCGCGGTTGGCGCGTGCAAGGGGGAGGTAGGTGATTGGTGAGGGTGGACGCGGGAGGGTTGTGACAACAAAGGCGAGTGCGGGCGCGCTTACCGATGACGCCGCCTATTGTGCAGGCGGCGAAGTAGGAGCCGGAGAAGAGCTCGATCTTCTTCTGGGCCGCCGCGGCGGGGCTGTTTTTCGAAGCCATCGTGTCGTTGGTGAGGAAGCGCTGCTGGTCAACGGCGGAGCGCAGGAGCTGTGGAGTCGAGTGGTGTTGTTGCAATGGCAGAAGAGCGAGGTCAGCTGCAAGCCAGGCAGGAAGAGAGGAGAGTCCAATGGCAAGAAAAACAGAAAGAGCCGTCAGCAATGGTTTTGTGCAGCAGCGGGCGGCAGCAGTTGCGCTTTTATTTCCCTGATCTTTCGTTCTGGATTGAGGCATCCGTCAATTCCCGTAGCGCAGGGATGACGTAAACGTGCGGGTTGGTACATTCAGCAACATACATCATCGGCCGCGGCGCGCCTGCAGCTGCAAGCTCGGCCGGCTCGCGCTTCGGTCTTCTCCCGGCTCCGACGTAGCCTTATCGGTCCTGGCCCTATCGCCCCAAACTCGCCCTCCCGCGGCTACCACGGCCCCGCAACGCTCTCTCCCGCGCGAGTTTCACGACCATCCCGCGCCGAAATCGGTATAAGCAGCTTGAGATTGGCTGCATTTAGCTATTAGATCTACAACGCTACGGTAAGTGTACGAGAGGATGAATCCAAAAAGCCGCGCAGGAAAAAAGACGATTGAATTTTTGGTTATGGATGACCGATCCCACCAGGAGCCAGTGCTGTGAGAGGAGAATCAAAGCTTCAAAATAAATCCAATGAGGAAAGAATTCGGAAGGCGAGTAAGCAAGGAAAACCTATCGTCCGACGGAAATTGTCGGTGTGGTCCAATGGCTTCATTGACCCGGGGAATATGAGAGATCAAAGGAAAAAGGGACAATCAAATGACTGAAGACAACAACTCCAAACATGCCCACCTGCCCGTCTTCTCATCTCGCCCAAGGATGAGGATTTTTCCTTTCGCTTGCTGAAAAAGTTTCGTTCCGTGCCTGTAACCCATAGTCGTCAAGAAGTTTCCGGATGGTTGAAGAAAAGCTCTGGTTCCTCCCAAGCTGAACACCGCCAGGAATGCCATGGATGAGTCCGCCCGTACTCCAGAAACACTTTAAAGAAATACCCGCAGAGGGCCGAGTATCAAATGAATAAATCGCGGCTGCTTTTGTGCATAGCGCTGAACGGATCTGTGCTGTTATTATTTAAGACGTCTCGGCGTCCGCCATGTTGACGTCCGGCTGCTCCGCCGGCAAGATCGCCGGCGTTGGTTGGTGGTATTCCGGTGCGCTGAGCGGGCTGCTGGACCTGTAGTCGTCCACCTCGTCGTCTGGCGGCGAGAAATCCCACACCTACATGCACTGATTAGGACAATCATGGCCGTACAAGAGCACGCTTTCCTGAAACTCACCTCCATGACAGTCTTGCCACCCCTGCTCGCCATAATCACCGCCTTCTCCTCCTCAAACACAACTCGCCACACAGCTTCCGCCGGCTGGCTGAGCTCGCGCACGAGAGTACCCTTCCTCAGATCCCAAACCTTGACACGGCCATCGCTACCGCCAGACACTATTCTGGTGTCATCAAACTGAAGGCTCGTAACGCTATTGTCGTGGGCTGCAAGGCGATGGATGGGCTGATATTCGTTGAGAGACCAAACACGGACGGATCCATCGGAGCCGCCCGTCACGAGAACATCGCCGCGCATCTGCAGCTGGCCGACAAGGGAAGTGTGGCCTTGCAGGAGACCCAGGCAGCGACTAACCATTCTCTGTCAGCTGTGCGTCATGGTGCAACAGTAATATAGTACGTACCCATCGTTGGGATCCCATATCCGGACGCTGGTGTCAAGGCTGCCAGTTGCTATCCTCTTGCCATCGAAGGCAATAGCGTATATTTGGCTGAAGTGACCCGTGAGCGTCCTCAAACACCTGCCCTCGGAAATGCTCCAAATGCGTGCAGTCGTGTCGTAGCTTCCGGAGACCACGAGATCTCCATGAATCTCCAAGCAGCGCACACTGGCCTGATGGCCAATGAGGACGTGCTTGCAGATGCCTCTTTCGATATCCCAAATGCGAAGCGTGGTATCCCTTGATCCAGAGATAGCTGTCCTTTCATCGGACATCTTCAAGCACCGCACGGTTGAGGTGTGACCCCGCAAAGTGTGGACCGCGGCACTGGTGGGGGTTAGTCCATGTTCAGACCAGAGCATGTCACTCCTCTGGCATGCGATGAGAATCGGACACTTACCCAGTGGCCATATTCCAAACCCGCACATCTCTGTCGCAGCCCCCGCTGACAAGCAAATCACCCCACGGAACCATCGCCCAAACACCCATAACGTGACCTTGCAGAGTCTTCTGGTGCTGGCCTTGCGTGTCGAATACGTGAATCTTCGCATTGTCAAGCGCGACGACAATGTTCTTGTCGGTGAGGTGCAGGCTTGTCACCACACCCTGGTCGGGTGTAATCTGCCTGGAGTCGCACCGGCCACCCGACCTCCACGCCGTCTCGACCATGTATCGCTGCTTGAAGTGTGACCGGTAAGTAAGCGCTTTGTTTTTGCGACGACCAGTCCTCGAACCAGATGCTCCTGCGCGATCCAGCGACTGTGTCCTGAGGTCTGCGGTCCCCGCCAAGCCCGCGACTGTACCCTTGGAAGGCCGCAGGGTATTCGGCCTCCAGTTCTGTAGCGGCGAGCCGCCAGGCGTTAGCGAGATGGAAGATGGTGCGGTTCGGAAACTCGGGTCGTCGGCGTCGGAGAGTCTTCGGTATGCGTGCTTTTCACAGAGGGACTTCCAGGCCATGTCATCACTGACGAGTTCGTGCCATCGCCTCGACACCTGCGACGAGCGCGCAAGGGTTGTGGGATCGTCGACGAAGGTCAGTATCTGTCGAGGCGGGGTGTCAGCATGCTCGACTAGCCGCGCTTGGCGCTATCTCGACTTACGCGTAGACAGAGCTCATTGGGCAGCACTTGGAACGGGTCCTTCTTCAGCCTCGGGCTCACGAAGTCGTGCACAAAGCTCAGCTGGTGGCTGTTACACATGTTCAGCAACTCGCCCAGAAGCCGCTGCTTCTCCGCATCGTTCATCTCACTGAACAGCGCCCGGATGTCCCTGACTTGGGTGTCCTCATGCTCGGCGGCGGTACTCCAGTCGGGAGCGCGCTGGTGCGGTGTCGGACTCGGGGCGGGCGTTGGCGGCGAGGCAGGCGCCGAGGGGAGCAGGTTGTGCGGGATTGTCGACGACATGGGGCTGGTGGGCGTGTGTATGGGCCGCGGCTGCGAGCGCGACATCAGGCCTCGTTTCCGGGTCCGCGAGGTAGGGGATGTGTAGATGGTGCCGCCGGCAGAGGTCCTCCGTTGTGCAAGCTGATCCTCGACGTCGGCGCCGAGCTGCATCTCTGCGTCGGAGGCGCCGTCGTCGATCACGGCGCGGAAATCGTCCTCCATGACCACGGGGGCTTAGGGCGCGAAGGGCGAGGCCTCAGGTCGGGGAGCGAGTGAGGATGCGGTGACTCTGGGATGCGCAGAGGGGTGCGGTGGACTGGGGCGGGCGAGAGAGGTGGAGCGGGTGCGGGATCGTCCGAGCGGGCTGGCGGCAGAGGGCGGGCAGGAGGGAGGGTTGTTGGTGGACGAGGCCGAGAGCCCTTGACGGATTTAGCGCGTTTGAGGTGCGATTCTGAGGTGGCCAGGAGGGACGCTCGGGCACTCGGCGCCACGCCTGTGGGCTGCTTCGACCGGGCGCGTGTGGGAGGCGGGATCTGCGGGCGTGCCCGGGGGGGGGGGTTTGCGGCGTGAGGTATGGTGTTGGAGGACGCAGCTCGCAGCGACGGCGGGAGGAGGTGCGCGGCGGCAGCGGAGGGCGGTCTTGCCCAGGGCCTGAGTCTCGCCTGTGTCAGGAAAATTGAGTGACGATCATCGCGCGAGGGCTAGCCGCCCAAGGCCTGCTGCATGCTGCCCACGCCGCTCCTTATTAATCGCCTGTCACCGCCATCTCCACTGCTGCTCGCGAGCTCGACCAAGGCGCCCCAGACGCGCTGTGGCGACCGCCGGCTGTCCGCTGGCTGTCCGCTGACCTGGCAGCCCGCGACGTGACAGCGGACAGCAGCGCCGCCCCAGTCACCCGTGCCAGACGTTGGCGCCGGGCACCGGGCGCGCCGCGACTGATCGATGTCAACCTGACAGCTGCAGCGCCGTCTCCGCGCACCTGGCGCCCGCTCCGCCCGGCGGTGAGCGGCGAGCGGCGGGAACAGTTCGCAGGACTGCCCGGCGTGCCCACGGCGTGCACATCGCCAGCCTCGTGTCCACGTGCCTGGATAAGGCGCATCGCATGAGCCTGCCCGCGTCCAGAGTCCGGCAGCAGCTCCGCACTGACAAGGGCGCCTAACCGTCCGCTGCAGAAAGGTATTCTACAGCTGCTCCTTCCAAGCGCGGGATGGGACGTTTGGCGAACCGCTGCGCTTCCTCAACCTAAAATCCTGTGCAGACTCGTCATCCGCCCGTCATGCGGGGATCCGGAAGGCCGTTATGCCCCTTGCCACCATCATCCCACAACTGGACTGCTGTGTTTACCCTTGTTCCCAGAAACGATAACAAACTTGGTTGCCGCATTCGGGAGGAATATCGTTTCACGTGTAGACGGTAGAACTTCAGCGATTGCATTCGAACGCAGTTCTCAATGCACAATGCAAGGCTTATGCGCATCTGACGCGAGGAACGGCTGGGTGACCGAGCAGATCAAGTCAACCAAGCCAGTCAGGCGGCTCCCACGATTCAGGCACCAAGTTCAGGCAGGGCACATTACAGCAAGGATTGCTTATGAAGGGGCTAGGCATTATACACAGCTAGAACGTGCAATCCGTCCGTAAGTATATACAGTAAACACCCGCGTCCCGGGATTCAACGTCGCTACCGTTTCACATCCATCCCACTCTAGCACGTGAACACCTCCGGACCAGGGACGGTGTAGTTGCTGAAGTTGTTGTAAATGTTCACCGTGTAGCCCGGGTCGGTCTCCTTGAAGGCGCCGGGGATGGAGACGGTCGGGCTGGGCGAGGCGGAGCCACTGCCGGTCACCTTGACCTGAGCGCACGAGATGTAGAACTGAGGGATGCTGGCCGGCCAGGGGTTGTGGATGCCAAGCTGCTGGATGCGCAGCAAGTACTCGCCCGCCGAAAGGCAGTTGGGAATGGTCGCGCTGTAAGACTGCTCAAGGTCCCAAGTGGCCTGACCGTCGGAGAACTGCGGTGCATGTTAGCTCAGATCGTAAACCATGGTACAGACATCCCCAGTCATCCCGGTGGGAACAGCGAGGGTCCAAAGGCCGCAACTTACAGTAGGTCCGATGTCCTTGATCTTGAACCAAGGTGTGCTGCCGTCAGCCGCGGCGGCATCGTCAACCTTCGTCATGTAGAAAGAGACGGGACCCTGGTGGTAAACGGCGATGTCGGCCGTGAAAGTGATACTGCTGCCAGCAGCAACGGAGACAGTGCTAGTCTGGCTGCCATCTTCACCACCGACGTTACAACGGAGGTCGTTGGATGCGAGGTCTGTTCATCCATTAGCCCTCCGTTCTCTATAGCCTCTGTTGTTCTCTGGTTAACACTTACCAGTCACGGGCGAGTTGTTGTTCGTGTTCTGACGGATGTTCTGGTACTGGCCCCCCTTCACACCGTTGGCGGTGAGGTACTGGAAGATGTCTGCGAAAAGGCAGTCAGCGATCCTGTCACCTTTGATCCTCGCCCTCGTCAGAGCATCTTACAGTGTCCGTGGACAGCCTGTGCCAGCACAGAGGCAGTAATGGCGAAGGTAGTGAAGGTCTTCATGATCACGACTTGCGTTGAATGTTTCTGTCAAAAGGGCCGGCCAAGACTGAAGATCGAATTATCGAAGCGCAGGGCTCTCCCATTTTATCTGCTCCCCAAACGGAGGCCGTTGGCCACGGGGTCCCGCATGTTTCACGGCTAAAGAGTGCCCACTTGGGCACGGTGGCAGATGGGACGACAGCCGGAGCTGTTTTGGTATAATGGCAAAGCGCAGCCGAGCGGTACAGAGCGCGACCATTGGTGATTCGCTGGAAAAATTCAGTGGTTGTTTGGAATTTGAGGAGAACGACCCAGACGAGGTCGTGAAACGGAAGGAAGAGCCGTAATCAAACGATGGGCAGCGGGCAAAAGACCTCTCACGCGAGCCTAAAACAAGCTTAATCATGCAAGGACGAATGGCGATAGACGAGGACAAAGCCGAGTCGCTGGGTCGAAATTGTAGTGGAGCATTGGCTGGCAAAAGGGAATGGCATTTCGGGTGATTCTGGTGGAGTTGCCTTCAGGTAGATTAAACCCTGCGACGGGGCGGAGAAAACGGGCCAGCTCTCCGCCTCTTGTCTCGTGCCGACGGCCCCGCGGCATTGTGGGGACTGTAGCCAAATTCCTTCAAGACCATAAATCCCATTTGATATATGGTGCCAAAGCTCGAAAGGAGCCAGCGTTCGAACCCGATTTCCAGATGTTGCGCGACCATGTCGATCGAAGCTTAGATTGCGAAGCAACATTCCGAACGCGGCCAAAGACGTCATCCGGAAAGCCGGTTCGTCTTACCTGCCGACATATTTGGTCTCCTCTTTCAAAGCTGAAGTGCGCCGCGTGCCGGTACTGCCTCTAGCCCAAAGGAGCTCTGGGCCCCATTGATTGAGGACCATTGATCACCACTCGGCATAAACTCGGCATACCCCTAACAAAGCTCGCTCTGCCTTTCGTATATCAACTCGATGTCTTCTCTTATCTTTCACTCTGCTCGTCCAGAAGCCGCATCAGTGCGGACTCGTCAGAGGATCTCTTTGAATCCGTAGCGACATGTCTGTGGTGTTGAAACACGAGTTCTCCGGATTTGCGACACTAGCTCGGCCAGTCCAGATAAGCACCTCAACGAGACCACAAAGCGATGACGCTACCTTCGCCGAGTCTAAACCTTATTCTTTGGCTTACTATCGACTGGCTGGGAGCGACTGCGAGCGGCTGAACATATCAGTATTGCTTTCGCCATATCCCTGTCAGCCAGTGACATTGCAGGGATGAATGCACATGGCTTTATCGAGGATGCCAGATACAGCAGGCACGAGGCGCAAATATTGATACCCGTGGGAGTGTCTGTGGCTTGGAAGATCAACAGGTGAGTTTAATGAAATGACGCCGTTGCTTATTTCAACGTCGATGTTCGTCCCGTATCCGAGCCACATTTAGGCTAACACAAACCATCTTCTGTAAGACCGGAAGGTAATCGTAACCAACGAACTCACACCAGGTAAGTGGTGCATACCTCGACGATATTCTGGACTTTTGCAAGCGTTCTACGCATACGCATTGAGTAATTATTTTTGCTCCTTAAGAGGTTCTTCGGTGCTTACTTTCTGGTTAAAAGAAGTGGCCCATGGAGATCCACTAGGGGCCGTTCGGCAGTACTGCCGTCGTACGAGACAAACGACGTAAATGGGTACAAGATGCTCCAAAACTTGCAAAATTGGTGCGAGTGTGGACACAGGTTCGCTGTTTGCATAGAGATGAGGTGTCATGTTCAGAATCCTTCGTCAACGAAGTATGCTTCAAAACAAGCGAATGCTTGCTAGACCGGCGCGAGGTCTGTTGCTGGCATGAGGCTGGGTTGTGTTACCACCATCTTTGGTTGAAAGGGCATGCGCACGGCTCTGCTGTTGGACGCTGATAAAAATGCGGCTGCCGTTGGAAGACGTTGGTGCAAAGCAACGAGTTGATCCTGCAAGATGCCATTCCTTGCTGGCTTATCCGAGCAACCCGAAAGCCTACCAACGAAGCTCGACCTTATCGAGCAAGCTACAGCCTGGATGAACACTAGAACGGTTTTCTGCTTTCCTCTCCCCTCCGGCTTCAACAAAGACGAAGTAGTCTAGATCCTCCGAGATGGACATCCCGTTCCTGACGGCGGAGCTCATTCCATATCAGGATGCAGTCCAGAAAGTAAGCATCGAGCTCCAGTACGGTGGCCATGCGAACCTTATTGCAAAGGAGTTGACCGGGCTCGGTGCCTTCCCGATAGCGTACAACGAACTTCGTCAGAGGGCTTTCCGGAACATGCGTTCGACGGCGAAACGTCGTGTCCCATGCCTCGAACCCTCCTCCAGGAGTCATGGCACCATGCAGCCTGCATCGAGGACCATCCAGAGTCCAGGTTGCTCGACAACCACCCACAGCAATGCCAGCGGGAATGCTGAGGACGAACCACCGGATGCAAGTCTTCCACTTCTCTGCTACCTCCCTGGCGAGATTGAAGGCTGAGGTCACCGCGGAAGTGGCAGGACGGCTGTTTGGCGGGCTTTTGATTGCAACCAACGATGCACGGAGTTGACGTATTGGCGTCATCTCGCCTGAGGTGAAGCTGAGCAGTCTTGCTCTTGCCACGCGCCGAGGAATGAACAGGCCAGACGCAGATTACGCGGATGACTTCATTACGATGGTGGAAAAGATAAGAGACTCCAGCTGCCTGGTGCCTACGGCCTCCTCGAGAGCATCAGAACGTCGTGCACAGGATTCTTCAACGGGCTACAGGTGGTCAGCCCGCGGTTGCCGGAGCGACTGGGCGCAGGACTCGACGTGGCGATTGGGCTGGAGGAGCACCAGCCGGAGCGGCTGAGGGAGGACAGCGTGTGGATGAGTCCGCAGTACCACGCGAGAAAGCAGAGGGCTGCGGGCTGGAACCATTGTCGGTTTGACATCTGGCAGGGCGGCTCGCTGGTGTGATTGGGCCACATGTCGCGACGCGTGCGGCGCCAGGAGGCGCTGTGTGCTGCGGTGGTGGGCAGCCGAACGGGGCAGACGCGGGCAGGGACGCGAGCCGCGACCTGGGCGCAGCGATCGGCGGTGGGGCGGCCCTTGTTCATTCAAACGCGCCAAGCCAGAGGTGTTTGCAGCGGAACCCTTACTCGCGCGCGGCTGCTACGCTGCGAGCTTCACGGCGGGTCCCCCCAGACCAGCACAAGTCGGGGGTCAAGAAGCCAGCTATTCTTTGTTTTCTCTATCCGCCACCACCACCACCACCCGCACCCTCGCCCCAATGTCTGGCCGCTTCGTGAGAGCCTCCAAGTACCGTACGCCGTCCCCGCCGCGCCTCCCATCCGCTCTGCGAGGGGCTCCCTGTGCTGACGCGCGCTGCATGCAGGTCACGTCTTCGGACGCTCGACGAAGAAGGCACGCCCGCCCCGGATTCCGCGCCCTCGCCCAAGCTGACCGCGCGCGTCCCGACAGGAACAATGCTACGACAACCTGCGCTTGTCTAAGAATGCCTGGGACAGCAACATCGTCAAGGTCCGCGGCCCGCCCCGCTGCGCCCTCCTGACGCCGCCCGCTGACGCCGCCCCAGGCCAACCCCAAGTACCTTGCCGTCAACTACGAGTCTGGCGGAGGAGGCGGCTTCATTGTCATCCCCATCGACGAGCGCGGCAAGGCCCCCGACATCCTCCCTCTGTTCCGCGGCCACACCGGCCCCGTCCTCGACACCGACTGGTATGCGCTGTCGCGTGCGTGCAAGACACCGAGCATTGTGGCTGAGCAGGCGCAGGAACCCCTTCAATGACAACGTGATTGCCTCCGGTTCCGACGATGGCAAGGTACGAGGCTGCAACACCGCTGCGGCGTCTGGGTATTGATACGTGGACAGGTCTTCCTCTGGACTGTGCCCGAGAACTTCTCCCTCCACACCGACGCCGAAGAGCCCCAGGATGTGGCTCCCGTGGCCAAGTTCACTGGCCACACCAGGTAATTGGCCTCTGTGCCGCTGTCGGCCTGCACTGACGGCTCGCAGGAAAGTTGGACACGTCGTGTGGAACCCCTCCGCCGAGAACGTCCTTGCCAGCTCCTCTGGCGACTACATGGTCAAGTTCTGGGACGTCGAGCATGGCCAGACCAAGCTGACCCTCAAGCACGCCGACATGGTCCAGTCCCTCTCCTTCAGTGCCAACGGCTCCCTGCTCGTAACCACCAGCCGTGACAAGAAGCTCCGCATTTGGGATGTGCGTCAGGAGAAGCCTGTGCACGAAGGCATGGGTCACGGCGGTGCGAAGAACAGCCGCGCCGTCTGGATGGGCGAGCACGACCGGGTCGCTACCACCGGTTTCTCCAAGATGAGCGATCGTCAGCTTGGTCTTTGGGACATCAGGGCCGCGAGGGAGCCGTTGAACGGGTTTGAGATTCTCGACACCATCTCCGGTGTCTGCATGCCTTTCTGGGACGACGGAACCCAGATGCTGTACCTTGCTGGCAAGGGGTAAGGAGCATAAGAGCACAGGAGCAGAAGCCCACGCTAACGGGAGCAGTGATGGAAATATCCGCTACTTCGAGTACGAGAACGACAAGTTCGAGTTCCTCTCCGAGTACAAGTCCACCGATCCTCAGCGTGGTGTTGCTTTCATGCCGAAGCGCGGCGTCAACGTGAGTATTGGCTTGCAAGATTTTGTGAGAGGCTGCTGACCATTTCCAGCTTCACGAGAACGAGGTTGCCCGTGCGTTCAAGACCGTCAACGACAACTACATTGAGCCCATCTCCTTCATTGTTCCAAGACGTGCCGAGGTCTTCCAGGGCGACATTTACCCTCCCGCCACTGGTCTCAAGCCTGGCATGTCTGCCTCCGACTACTGGGGTGGCAAGGAGGCCATCCCTGCGAAGTTCTCTCTCGAAGCCACTTACGAGGGCGAGGCACCCGTCGAGGTGCCGTCCGAGTCCAAGCCCGTCTCGACCCCTGCGCCCGCACCAAAGGCTGAACCCAAGCCCGAGCCCAAGCCCGAGCCGGCCCCCGCTCCTGCCGCCCGCAGCCCGCCTGCGTCCGTCAGCGAGAACAAAGCTTCCATGGCAAGCATGGCCTCTAAGTTCGCCGATAAGGATGAGGCAGAGTCCTCGGCCGATGAAGCCTCGAGCTTCGAGGAGATCCCCAAGCCCGCGGAGCGCCCCTCTGCCACCGCGGCGCGTCAAGAGGAAAAGACACGGGGCCCTGAGATCAGCAAGGCCCCTGAGCCAGTTAGCGAGCCCAAGGCTGCGGAGCCAGAGCCTACTCGTCGCTCCGTCTCTGGTGCATCGGGCGCCGCACACTCTGCGGCCGCAGGCATCAAGGACCACTTGGCCGAGATCAAGTCGATGCTCGAGAACCAGAACCTCCAGATGACGAGCCAGATGGAGCAAATCACTCACCTGACTTCTGAAGTCAACATCCTCAAGACCAAGGTTGCCGACATCAGCAGCGGCGAGTCCAAGGACGAGAGGATCAGACAGTTGGAGCTGGAGCTCGAGGAGGCGCGCTCGTAAAGTCAGCTCGAGGATCGTACCACCAAATCTTCAAGACTCACGCTAGAAGGTGGCTTTAGTCGTCCATCGGCGTTGGGTTTCTGGCTGGATATAGAAAGGGGAGGGCAATTTTGGAGTGTGGCGCAGGGGTTGGAGAGGTAGGCTGGCGCTGCTTGTTTAGATTCCGCACTTTTGCCTTGTGTGGTTGCGCTCTGTCGTGCGTGGTGATGCGTGTGGATACCGATTACCATCAAAAGCCCTGAGGCGCTTGTTGCTGCATAGCGATGACGTTGTTGGGTGTTCTCCTTTTCTTTACCTGTACTGTTTGTTCGACCTTTTTGGACCACGTCAATGATACACACGTTTGCACCTGCGCGACGGTTTCTTTTTATCGGGTTGAAAGATCGATTACTGTTCTCGCGTGTTCTAAATGTCTACTGTTTCCGGAGAGCGCGAGAAAGGCGTATCCTCCCCATGTTTGTTTGCATCTACCAGCAACGTCAAGTTTCGCGGGGCTTCGTAGAGACGTCTTTGATCAGCGCCTGATATCCAACACTACGCCTCTCACTACGAACCACACCCCTGAGGACCACCGTACAAGCTCGCAGACTTAGCGCTCCCAATACACCCAAAGCCTTCCTCCGAACAAGATTCCAGTCTCCATCTCGCGCTAGAACCCCCCCTCATCCCCCATCCCATCTCCGCAGCTCCCTAGCTTCCCCCATACACAAAGCAAAGTCTTTCCGCGCTGCTGCTCTTTCCCCCTTCCCTCCGCAACAACGCTTTCCGCACGGCCCAGCCTCCTCACCTCGGCGGAGCAGCAGCAGCAGGTCCCTGCGCACTGTTGGGCGAGGAGCTGTTGGGCGGGCGGGGTTGGCTGCCATGCGGAAACTGCGGGAGACCAGCCTGCTGGCCATTAACACCGTGCGTCGCCTGACTGTTGAAGCCAGGCGACTGGGAGTAGGGGCGGGGGTGGGGGTGGGCAGGGGCAGGGTGAGCTGCTTGCGTGCTTTCCCAGCGGCCCTCCATGTTGTGTTCGCCATACACCTGTTGCCGAGCTGCGGGGAAGTTCGTGGACGCTTGCATCGGCATCTGTTGGAGGCCCTGGTTTGGCGGAGGGAAGCCGTTCGAGTATTGGGGCCCGTTCAGCTGCTGCTGTTGCTGCTGCGCGACCATTCCCTGATGGCCGCTGGTGGGGTGCTGTTGCTGCATCGGAGTCCTTCCGTAAACGGAGCGGTAGTCGGGCGGAGGATCTTGCGATACACGTTGTCCGGAGCCCTGGCTTGGCTGGAACATCGGCTGGGAAGGCTGGTGGTATGGGCTCTGGTGTTGGCGATGTAACTCAGAGATGGGATCGACCAGCGGATTGTTCATGCGCCCCATGTTGGCGTGCATGGCCTGATTGTGTGGCGGTGGAGGGAACCGCTGCGGTCCCTGAGGGTACCCCTGAAATTGGCTGAAGACGGGGCCAGCAGGACTGTTAGTGTAGAAAGCAGGGCCAAAGTTGCCGTTACTACCCATACCACCGGAAGTTGCATTGAACGAGGGGCTAGAAGCTGCAGTGAGTGAGGGACCAGGAGGAGCCGTGCCGAATAATCCGCCGCCACGGTGTTGCGCATCCTCTTGAGGCAGGATGCGCGGAGCGCCACTGTTGCTGTGGGCGGCGTTGACAATCCCGTGGGAACCTGGATCCTCACCGCCGCTATTGTCCAAGAAATGATGGGTGGTAGACGCGTCATCCTCCCTGATATGGCTGTCAAGCTTGGCTGGGCTCGCCATGCGTTCCGGTCGCTGCGCTTCCGTCTGCTGAATGGGCATCTGCTTAGCTTCCTCTTCCTGCCCTTCCTGCTGCCTTTGGCGTTTCTGCCATTCCAGAAGCCACCTCGCCCGTGCCGAAAACTGCGCCATCACCTCGTAGCGCTCCTTCATCTTCTCCCACTCCTCCGGCATGGGCTGGGCCGGCTCGGCACCAAACGGGAAATCCTCTCCCACCGACCGGTCCGATCCAGCATCCAAAGACAACTCCCCAAAATCCAGATCCCGCAGCAACCTCTCAAACAACCCCCCACCACCTCCCCTAATCCTCGGCAACGGGTCCCTCTCCTCCCCGCCAAAACCAAACTCCCCCTCCTCGAACGCCGGCAGCTCCACCACCCCCCCAAACAGCGACCAATCCCCACCAAACGCCCCGCCATACTCCCCCGGCGGCGTCGGTACCGTTACTGGCTCCTCTGCCAGCGCCTCAAACCCGCCGTCCCGCCACGCCGCCACCTCCGGGTCCAGCTGCGCAGCGGCGTGGCCGCGCACGGCATCGGCGCGGCGCTCGAGCGCGTCGGGGCCGAGGCGCAGCGCCTCGGCCGTCCATGGGGAGGGGTTTGCCGGTGCGGCGGATTTGGAATGTCGGAGGGCGCGGGCGAAGGCGAAGGCGAGGGCGGCGCGGGGGTTGGAGAAGGGGGTGTTGCGCGGGAAGGTGCGGCGGGGTGGCGGCGCGTTGTGGCGGGTGACTGGGTAGGTGGCGGTGGTGGCGGGCCTCTGTTGTTGCGGTGGCTGCTGCGCGGGATGGGGTAGCATCTTTGCGCGGGTGACGAGGGCGGGGGGGTTGTGGTGGTGGTCTGTTTGGTGGTGGGGTGAAGAAGGGGTGGTGGCCGGGGTGGCCGGGCGGGGGTCGTTGGAGCTGTCGGTGGATGGTTCCTGGCGGTCTTTGCGTTCGTCGCAGCTGGGGGAAGGGCTGGAGTCGACGGGCATGGTGGTTGTTGATGAACGAAGGCCGTGTGCTAATGAAGGTGCTGGTTGTTGTGCGCGGAAGATGGCAGCGAAAGGTTGTGGTGACGGCGGTGGGAGCTGCTTTACGCTGGAGCTTTACACTTTTACTTTCTGAAACGAGTGGGAGTGGTAATAGTAGAACCAGAGAATAATAGGTCAGAATCCAATAACAGCCCAATGTACCGGCGAGATCTCCAGGGTCCGGTATTGATGATACACAGGCGAAAGTACAACGCAGCCAAGCACGGGCGCCTAGTCCGAGCTGCGTACCATTGAAAGAATGTTGGGAGTTTCTCTAGGCCTGGCCCTGGGTATCGCTGCTGGCGTGACTCGTGAAGCGCAAGGACTCGGTGTGGTCAAGACAGATGGGTCGCTGAATAATGAAAGCGCGGGTTATCGCCTTCTGCAAGCCCAGCGGTCGCTCTTTCCGGGATATGCAACCTGATAGTTGGCGTCTTAGATGGTCAAAGTCTGGAAAGCGTCTCCAGTATATTTATTTTGGAAGTAGAGATACTCTGGCGTGCGAGAAGGAGCTAGGGGTGACGATGATTAGTTGCGATCAATGCACAGCCATCCAAGCAGCAGCAACGTGGTTCCTGAACAATCAGCCGCTCTTCCGCCTTGAGAAACATCTTTCCAGGCCGCAAATTTTATTGTGCTATGATTAAACAGAAGCGTCTGGAAAAGCCCCCCGAAGTTTTGAAGTGTTGGTACTGGCCCCGAGCTCTGAAGCTGTTCTGAAAACCCACGCGAGTTCCATCTACCTCAGCTCACGCAAAAGCGATTTGGTGACAGTGTCTAACGCGGCGACTTTTACCGTCGGCTCCTATCGGAATTGCTGTCTTTCGCGGCAACCGCTCGAAGTCTCGACTTCTTCGTCGCGGAACAGAAACCTGTCTTCCTTCGAGCTTGGACAAGTGGCATCATCCCGCGCGAACGACAGTGTCTTGCAAAAGCATGATCTGCCGATTTCCGAGTCCATTGCCGTGTCACTCTCACCACCACCAAACACGGCATTCAGCCCGGCGGCGAAGGTGAGAAGGACGGTGTTTCGCACGCCGATGGTACGAGCAACGTAACATGAGCTCCTCATGCTCACAAACGATCCCCTGACACATACCCACAAGCTGCGAACGTTGTCCGCGTTCTTCTGGGTCGGAGTTCAGGAGGTGCTGGTCTGAAGTCCGATTAAACGAACGAGCGGATTCCCCCGCCACGGATCGCCTGCGCGGTGTCAAATTCAAACTGAGACACACTGCAAAATAACAGCTTACAGCGGGACAGATCCTCTAATGCCAGTCCTCTTGATCATTCACTCCACAGAACGAGCGTCTTGACTCTTGAGGCTTCCTCGCCTGCTGCTCGTATGACGTTCCCGTCCGATACATTTACACTTTTGTTCTACCTCCGCTTCCAGTACTTGACTGAATGCTGCGGCAGGTAATATGCATCATCAAAGGCTGCCAAAGAAGAGGTTATTCGAGTTTCTGTTTTCGTGATCTTCAGCATCACAACAGAGTGATGGTGGCATTGCCGCGCGCCCAAAGCACTTCCGCATAACGCACGGAAAACCACGACGCCCACAACCCCAGGTCGAGTCGCCGTTCAAGCTTTCAGACAGTGTCCTCTTCCCAGATCATGGAAGAACCCACAGGTCTCCAAAAACAAAGATGCCAGCTCCAAACCTCCACACAAAGTCCGCTTCTGAAGAACGCACCAAGCACTGGCACGGCCCTGACATTCGCCATCTGTGCGGCTGATCTGCACCAGCGCACCCGCACGAGACGCCCACATCACGCGGGGGCACCCAGCTGGTACCCGTCCGCCTATTTCGTGGCTTCCGAGCGCATTTGATCATCTGTGTCTCCGCCAGGATGGCACATAGGGTATTCCGCTAGCCCGGCTACCGCCCAGAACGTGTCACCAGACTCTTTCGCCATGAGCTCTTACTGTCCTTGCGTTCAGTCCTCCAGCTTTCCAAGCACCGGCAGGCATCGAAGAGCCCGCTTCTACACTCTGAAGCAAGACTCAATTTACTGTCGCGCTACCCAAGAAACAGAGGTTTTACTTCTTCCAGTCCGGTCGGTGTCTAAAAAAGGATCGCCGAGTGGTGAGCAGCTCCGAAAAACGATGAAGAAGACCGTTCAAAGACGAGAATGCTGGGGAATCTCGTTGCGGCGTGCTGATGAAAATTCGACATGAAAATTTCGCGAAAACTCCTCTGCGCTCCCTCCCTACAAATGCTTGCTACGCCATCCGAAATGCTTACGCTGTGCCGAAAACCCACGAAACAAAACTCCCGTTTTCCGCATGCTCGACTCTACACCCCCCCTCCCTCCCTCCTAACCCCACTGGTTCCTCGCCCGCAGCACCAACGGCGTCCTCGCGCTCCCCTCCCGCTCCCTCCTCATCGCCATCCCCCTCCTTACCTCCCCCAGCGTCATCTCCTCGTCGAACGCGCTCTCATCATCATCATCCTCCTCCTCCTCATCCACCGCCTCCAGCACCGGCGCCCAGCTCATCTGCCCCAGATACCCGTCCTCACTCTCCCCATCCTCCTCCTCCTCCGCCGCATCCCCCAGCTCCAACCCCCCTCCTCCTCATCCGCCGCCACAGCCTTATACCTCCCCTTCCCCTTCGCTTCCCCGCTCCTCCTCCGCCTCCTCGCCCCCGCCCACACCGCCCAAGCCCACCAGCCCCCCAACACCACCGCCGCCGCCGCCACGCCGCCCCCCGCCCCCATCCCCAGCCCCGCCACCACCGCCACTCCCTCTTCCCCTCTCCTGGCCCCGTACCCCCACCCCGCCTCCCCCGCCCCCTCCTTCTCCAGCCCGATGTACCCCGCGCTCCCGTCCGCGAACACCCAGTCGCCCGCTGTCTCCTCGGCCGCGCCGGGCGCGTACGGCCGCTGCCCGCCCGGCACCCGCACGCGCGCCGTCGCGGAGCGGCCGAGCACGGCGCCGTCGGCGCGCAGCGCCTCGACCCAGAGGGCCGTAACGGGGAGGTTCGGGATGGTCAGGGTGGTTTCGAAGCCGGCGCGGGCGAAGGTGCCGAGGAGGGTTGGCGGCGCGGGAAGGGGTTCGTCGGCGCGTTTGGCCGTCTCGCCCAGGTTGGTTGAGGGAGAAGGGATCGCGGAGGAGGGGAAGGATGAGGACGAGGATGAGGATGAGGGGGGGAAAGCGTCGAGCCCGTACGCCTCGCCGTACGGCCGCGGGCGCTGCGCCACGGCGTCGTCGGCCAGTGCGATGGCGCCGCCGTCGCGCACGACGCGGCCGTACGCGCGCCACGCCGCCACCTCGGTCGCGCCGTTCCAGCTGACGTGCGCGACCGTCATGGTCTGGCCGAGCCCGCGGCCGCTACCGTCGACGACGGCCGAGCTGCGGCCCGTCACGTCGCCGAACGCGAACGCCCGCACCACGGGCGGCTCGGTCGGGCGGCCGACGAAGCCCGCGTGCTTGAATGCGCGGTACGTGTCGAACCGGCCGCTGGCGAACCGGGCCTCCGCGGCCACGGCGCCCGACGGCGTGAACTCGGTCGTGTAGCCGTGGGCGGACCAGCCGGCGAGGAGGTTGGACGTCGCCCAGGCCGGGTAGCGGTCGTGGAGGTGGGTGAGGCTGGACGGGTAGGCGGGCGAGTCCGGGTCCGGCGGCGACAGGATCTGGACGGAGCCGCGGAGGTGCGAGTAGTCGCCGTCGGGGCGGGGGAAGCGGCGGAGGAGGGAGGCGGTGCGAGGGGCCGAGGGGTCGTGGTGGAGCGCGATGAGCAGCGCGGAGCTTTCAGGGGCGGTGGTGCCCTCGTCTTTGGCCAGGCTGCCGGCGGCGTTGTTCATGAGCGTGATGATGGTGTGCGTGCTGTTGGTCGTGATGATGCGCGCGTGGTGCTGGCGCGAGAAGCGGAAGCCGTCCTGCATCTCGAAGTCTGACAGGGGGCCGCCCATCCTCCAGATGATCGTCTTGTTCTCGCCCGAGACGCGGAAGAGCGAGTCGGAGTAGCGCATCGAGACCAGGTAGTCTCCGTTCGGGAACTTGTCGATCGAGTTCATGTGCATGTAGTCCCAGCCCCTGCCTTCGTCTGGGACCTCTGGCCAGGGGAAGGTGCTCTCGTTGAGCGGGATATGGTCGATGGAGTCCCACTCGAAGACCACGCCTTCATCGCCCCACATCAACGGCTCTTCCCTGATGCTGTTGCTACGGACCCAGGTCGTGGAGTCATTGCCCAACCCGACAGCAGCCGCAGACACTTCCTGCGCGGCCTCGGCAACGTAGAGGACGGACTTGCCGTCATCGAGCACGCTGAACTCATGCTGGTTGAAGTTGTCCGTGTGGCCGCTCATCTCAATCTCTTGGACAACTTCGTATGTGTCGGACAGGATGACCCCCGCGCCGTATACTGACGGGGTTCCGCGACCAACGTTCAGTGAAAGATACTTCTTGCCGGCGTAATCCACGGGCCGGAAGTCGAAGGCGTTCATGTTGTTGAAGAGGCATGCACCGCTCCATATCAGGTCCTGGCGGATGGCGCGTGAGCACGAGCAAGACTGCACTCATGGAATGTTGGAATACACACCCCGTTGCCGTCGTATATTGCCGGGCCGACCTGGCAGGCCTCGAACAGCGGCCCCCCGTGGGCGTCCCAGGCGTTGTTCGTGTTGTACGGGGCCACGAACCAGTAGCCCGGGGCGACAGCATCCCTGTCGTAGACTCTGACGTCGAGTTTAGGTGCCCTGATCTCGGGGCGCTACACGAGAAAGATCAGCGCCGTCCGCGGCGAGGTAACGAGACCCGATTCTTGGCGTTGTGGGCACCGCCGCCGTCGCCAAGTGCGGTGCCCGGAGCAGATCCCCATGGAGGACATAGGACGTACCGTGACGAAGCTGAGCAGGCCATCATCATCCGTGAGGGGCTCTTGAGCGAAGGCGGGAACAGATGCGAGCCACGCAACGAGCGGTAACGACAGGAGACGCAATGCACCACGGCAGGACATTGTACTACTAGAGCAACGACGACGCCGCCCGTCTTCGAGGAGGAAGGAGCTGGAAACAAGACAGACGGCGGGGCAGATGGCGCAGGAGGCATTCGAATGAAGTACTCCTCCGCGTGCGTGTCTCCGGTCGCCGCCAAGAGGGCCCTCGACCAAAACTCGGATCCTCTATTGGCTTCCCGTCGGAGCACCGACAGAGGAGCCGCATGGTCCACGCGGCCACTCGAGCGACCCGGCAGCGACAGCGACGGCAGCTCGTGGTCCGGGTGGGGCTCAGCTGGCGCCTGGCAGCCCGCCGTCACACGGTCGGCTGCAGACGCCGGGCTGGACGTCGACAGACAGGCAGGCCTGGGGACTTGTGAGAGCTGACGTTGGCTCTCGCCGCCGGGGCGCCGGGCCAGCATGCGCGCCCGAGCGGCGGCAGGGCGGCGGTGGAGATCGGCGAAGGCGCCAGCCGGGCGGAAAGCCTTGGCGGGCGAAGCTTGAGGGCTGGGCAGGCCCCCCCGGGAAGCGTTGTCGGGAACTGCTGCATCGGCGGCTGGACGGCGTGGTGGGCGCTGGCGCTGCTGCGCGGTGGGCTGCGCGGGAAGCGGTGACGGTGACGCGTTGCGGGCGTCGCAGAGCAGAGAAAGGCAGGCAGCCGAGCCGGCCACCTGTTCGGCCCGTCGAAAAGGAGACGCCAAGCCCACACTGTATCCAGCTCATCTCGGCCTCCTGGTCCTTCCTGTGCGGGAAGGGAGAGGTGCTTTTTGCTGCTCTGGTATCTGGTGGTCTTTGTGGCTACTTCTACATATCACCCCAGCCCCAAATCTTGCCGCCCTGGTCGCGTGAGGAATGCTAATGTACACCGAGAGCCCGTCTATCCATGGCCTCAATCGCCTACACCAAAATGCCCTCTCCAGCCTACCTCCACCGCTGGGCCTCCCGCTCGCTCTCCACCCGCCTGGCTCGGGCCTCGTCGTTTTCTTCGTCTTCGTACTTGTAGCTCACTCGTCTCTTCCGGCTGTCCCTGCCGCGCCCCTCTCTGCTTCCGCTGCCGCTTGCTTCGACTTCGCTGCCTCTGCGTCTCTTGCTGCTGCCATGCCGCTCGCGCTCCGCGCTCGGGCCCGTCGGTGGCGCAAACGGCTTCCCGTCCTCGTGACCTTCGTGCTCGCGCTTCCTCTTCTCGCTGCTGCTGGATGAAGAGGACGGGTTCTGCAGCGACGCCCTGCGTTGAGCTTCCTTGAGCATACGCTCCCGGTTGCGCGCCTCGCGCTCAAGAGTGTGTGGGTCGACGCTCTGAGACGGCGTGCCCGGTGCCGACGACTGCCCGCTGCTATGGCGAGACGAGCTTTGCCGGTCCTTGTCCTTCTCTCTTTCGCGGTCGCGTGTCCTGGATGAAGAGGGCCCCTTGGGTGCCTGGAATGGCGGAGAAGGCCGAGAGCTGGAGGTGCCCTTGGGCTGCGAGGGAGGTGGCATTGAAGACGAGCCGGCTGGTCCAGTGGGAAGGTCGCCTGACTTGTTCTTGGAACGACCTTGAATCTTGAACTCGCTTTCACCCTCAGCCTGGTCGTCGTCCTTGCGTGCTGCCCTCTCCGCGCGGTCTCTTTCCTTTTCTCGCTCCTTTTCGCGACGGCGTCGGGATGAGCGGTGATGTCTGTCGTCGTCCGAGTAGCCGTAGGAGGGAGAGCCAGACCGATCACGACGAGAGGAGCGCTTCTTGTCCTTGTCTCTGTCACGCTCCCTTTCCTTCTCCCTGCGCTCGTAGTCGCGTTCGCGCTCCTTCTCGCGGTCGCGGTACTTATCGCGTTTTCTACGCCCGCCGGCTTCGCTGCCAACATCCGTGCCATTCGCAACACTACCCGCATCGTCGCGCTCATCAGCGGCCGGTGTCCTGGACCTATGTCTGTGGCGGCGATGCTCCCGACTGCGGTCCCGGTGTGGGCGCGAAGACCGATGGCGATCCTTGTCTCGGTCACGCCGACTGCGATGTCTCGAGTCGACCGACGAATCTCTGGCATGCTCCCTGCTGTGGCCACGCGTCCTAGACTCCTCGTACGAGGCCTCTTCTTCCTCATCTTCGTACTTACGCGAAGGCCGGTGCCGACGCCTCTCCTCGCGACGCTCGCGAGACTCTGTCTCTGAAGAGGCATTTGGAGAGGGGTGACGGTGTCGACGGTGGCGACTCGAGGGAGAGCGAGATCGGGACTTCGACCTCGACCTGGATCTTTGACGCGATGGCGAATGGTTGCGGCTGGGTCCAATTTCGGGCGTTTTGCTGCTTTTGTGTTAGAACGACGAACTTGGGCACAACGTTTTGGTATGCACTTACCTCTGCTGGTGCTCTGATGAAGGGGCCGATCCAGCTTGAGAGAAGCCTCTCCCGATGCCGCCAGCAAACGCGCCTCTCAACCTACCACTGGCACCGGTATTAGGCAGACCTTCGCGCATGGCTTTGGGACCTGTTGGAGCACCCTCGACACCGACACCCTTTGGCTCTCCACCTGCCAAAACGGTGACGTTGCCTCCGAAGCCTCCGCTGGGCTCAAATCCAGAGCCATGCATGCCTCGTCCACCAAAACCACCGCGGATGTTCTGGTAGCCACGCCCGTAACCACCTCGGAAGCCACCTCTTCCACGACCGGAGTAGTTGAAATGCTGGTTCATCGGTGCAAATCCCATAGAAGGGTCTGCCATGCCCGGCATGGGCATACCCATGAACGACGGATCCATCCCCATCCCCATTCCCATGCCCATATTCATTCCCATGACGTTGGGGTCCGCGTTACCAAAACCACCCATCGGCTGGTGGGCAAAGTTTGCGGGTTGGAAGCCGTTTTCGGGCTGATGAAGACCCTCCTGTTGCGAGCCTTCTGCTGCTCCCTCGACGCTGTCGTGAGGTTGTGTTGCCTCGCCTTCGTGGGCGTCGGGCCTCTCTGCTGCATTATTAGTGTCACCATCATCCTTGCTCTCAGCACTTGGACCATCCTCGGCAATGTCTTCAGTCGTCTTCTCGTCCGTCTGTGCGTCGTTCGTGGCATCCGCCTGGTCGATGGGGCGTTCTTCGGTGTCCGGTTCCTTCTGCTCCTCACCCGATGCAGTTTGCGGCGGCACTTGGGCCTCCTGCTCGAAGGCATCGCCTCCGGCCTCTGACCCTTCCTTTGCGGAGTCCTTATTCTCATGCTCGCCCTGATCCTCGCCTGGCACCTGACCTTGAGCAGTGGCACTTCCCTCAGCTTGGCCAGGACCAGCACCAGCGCCCCCCTGCTGGCCTTGGCCAAACGGCTTCTGCTGCTGATATGTGCCGGGCCCATGGAAGCGATTCTGGTTCTGGAAATTATTCTTTGCGAACTGCTGGTTGTGATGATTGTTCATCTGATGCTGCGGGAAATGCCCTTGCTGGTGCGATTGTTGATTATATCCACCTCCGGGATAATAGCCAGCATTTGCGCCACCAAAGTCATTGCCACTCATCTGCTGTCCATTCCATCCGCCACCGTATCCTCCGCCGTAGCCCATGCCCATGTTCATTCCGTTCATGCCCATGCCTTGACCTCCGTAGCCTCCGAACATTCCTTGGGACATGGCCATTGGGTCCATCCCCATGCCGGGCATGCCTGTTTGCAATGTCAGCGTCTTTGCCAGTTGTGATCTTGAGTGATTCGGCTTACCCATCATGCCAAAGTTGTTCCAGCTGCCATTGGACATCCCATTCATCATCATGGGATTGAAGCCTCCGGAAGCGCCCCAATTCATGCCGTTGAAGCCGGCCTGGCTGTTGTCGAACCCGAATCCATTTCCGAAGGCCTGGCCTGCCGCTTGGGTTCCATTCGCTCCCGCATTCCATGTGCCGTTTTGTTTATCGCCTTCACCTTGCGCTTCCTGTCCATCCTGGGCTACTTCTTGGCCTTCCTGGCCATTCTCTTTCTTTTCGGCATCAGCGTCGTCTCCGGTGGTGGGGACCGCGGCGGCGTCTTGACTGTTTTGGTCTCGTTCCCGGGGGTTCTCTGCCTCGTTGGCATCCTGGAGACTGTCAGCCTCGCGCCCGACATGATATTCCACCCAACTCACCTCTGCCTGTGACTGGTCTACTGCCAGAGGCGCAGCATCGGTCTGTGGCGCCTCACTTGGCTGAGCCGTCGCGGTACCGCTTTGTTGTTCCTGAGTGTAAACCACGACGTTCGCGGTGGCTTGCTGGGGCGCATCGATGGGCTGTTCTATGGATTGCACGACAGCCGGGGCCGTGCCACCTGGAGTAACGGGGGTCTCTAGTTTGCCTGCGATGCTGGCGGCGCGCTCTTTGTCACGCTTCTTTTCCTCCGACTTCAAGTATGCCTTGACGGTAAGGCGCAGGTTCTTTTTCGGCTTGCAATCGTCGGCAGAGAGAGGGCTATGCGAGCAGACCGGGCAGGAATCAGGCAGCGATGATTGGCCTGTGGCGGATCAGCATCACCGCGCGACCATACGGCAGGTGAGAGTTCTTACAGTTCCCGCATATCGACTGGTCGCAGCATGGTAGGCCGAAGGCGTTGACGACGAGCTTGTTGCAGATGGCGCATCGCAACTTGATAGGAATTTCTTCCTGGGTGAGGGAGCTGCAGACGGCGCATTAGCACTAGTTGCAGCATCGCGAGGTGCACGGGAAGCCCCTACCTGGCGAGGTCCATGGCGTCCAGCGGGCGATGATGCGTTCCGCTTCTGAGTTTGCGTGGGGCAGACGCGAAATTTGCGGAGCGGAGGTCGTCGCTGGATAGCCGGCGGGTGGGACGAGCTTCAGTGCATTGGAGAGGAAGCGCGGAGCCCAGTGTCGTGTGTTCGAGAAAGAAGCCGGACGGGGACGGCCTGGGAAGATGGCGGGGCTGCGTGCGCGACCAGCCTGTGGCGCGTGAATGCAGCAGCAAGCTTGGGTGGAGGTGGTGACAGCGTTGCCAGTCGGCCAGCCAAGCAGCAAATGAGGCCCGCGGAAATTTCGCGGCACGTGATGGCTTATCTAATCGGCAACCCTGGGCCCCCCAACGTCACTCGCGTGCTTGCGACCCAACCAGCCCGAGACGTGTCAAATCGCTCACTTTTGGTCTTCTCTCTGCATCCTCAGCCGGGACGCGTCGTGCACGCGCAGCTGGCTGCTCCAATCCTATCGGCAGCTTCTTTCGGCCTAGGCTCAGGCCTATCAACGTCATAGACGTCAGACCACTTTCGCTTGTCTTGTTTCAGCTCGTTACCTACCCTCCCACGTACATCGCACCCACTCCCGCTCTCATTGAGCGGTGACTATGATTCTCACTCAGATCTCCTATCTGGACTGTCTCGTGTTTTTGATTTTTCTTGCTCCACAACTGCTTTTGAATGTCGGCATCTTCGAGCTCGTGACATGGGTACTTCACGCTCTGCCCCAAATAGGTACGTCCCCGGCAGTTCGTGCTATCGTGCCTAGCACATGCTGAAATCAAGCAGTCCTGATTCTACCGTACCAGTTCATCAGAGAACGATATTCTACAGCATGGGGGGATAGATCTCCTTTTGTACAGAGAGCCTCGCCTTTTCAAGACTTCGTCATCCGATGCGTGCGCTACGCTTTCGCCTGCATGCCCGCATACATTGGGAGAGTCTTCTTTTCCAAGCCCGTTGCTTTGCCGTTTCTAAGATTTAGAATGCTGCGCCACGGTTATTTACGTTCGCCTATTGCCTGGCGGGAAGTAAAAAAGGATGGCTTCCATGGTGTCTGGCTTGCTTTTGACGAGGAGACTAAGCCTGATGTTGTTGTGTTTTATTGTCACGGTAAGAACACAGTTTAGCTCTACTTCACGGACGAGAACTAAATCGATCCACAGGCGGCGGTTTCTCAATGGGATCCAGCTACTTCTACATGGAGTTCTTGCTCGCATGGGTATCACTTCTGAAAGACGCGGGCTACAAGAACCCAGCTCTTTTTGCACTCGAATATTCCCTTGTTCCTGATGCTTTCTATCCTACTCAGGTGCAGCAGGCCTGTGCAGGTTACGAGCATGTGCTCTCCGCCGTCGAGGATCCGTCTCGCATCTGTGTTGGAGGTGATTCCGCCGGTGGAACCATTATCCTCAGCCTCCTTCTGTATCTTGCAGATCATCCGCGTCATCGCGGCAAGTTGCCGGGACTGGCCACCATGATATCGCCCTGGGTTACCATTGTTTCTCCGAACAACCGGAACACGGCGAGCGATTACTTGAACTCTGACAGCCTCCACCTCTACGGAACACAATACGCAGGAAGCAAGGTTTCGATTGATGATCCAATGGTCTCTCCTGGTAGTTGCAAAGAGCTGGAGCGCTGGAAAAGGGCATCACCATCCCGAGGATGGTTCTTTCTTTTCGGTTCCGAGGAAGTCCTTGGACCCGAGATTCGGGACCTCATCGACTTGTTGAGAAAATCAGGATCGCATGTCGACGTCGAAGAGGAGAAGGGAGGGATCCATGCCTGGCCGGTGGCGGCTTTGTACCTTGGTGAGACGGGTGATGAACGCTTGAAAGGATTGCAAAATATTGCGAGAGTCATCAGAAAGCGGCTTATATCATGATCGATTAACAAAACGAAGAACTGGTAAGGAGCCCAAACCGTTACCCGTTCCTCAATCTTGTGAATCGGATCAGAAACTGCCATTAAATTTTTGTGGGGTGTTCTAATTCATCAGGAAGAAGAGCCCATCCCATTATCAACTCACAATTTGTTCTTCGTAGGACCATAACTCGATGCTACTGTCCGAGAGTAAAATCCATCATCCCTCATCCAACGTTCCATAGGCCCATCATTCGAACCATATCCGAAATCCAAGCCTCGGCACAGCAATTGGAAGCCCAGCTCCTGTGCAGCCTGCGCGATTCGCTGGTTCCTTGCGAGATCGCTTGCGGATTCACTGGCAGCCAGATTGGCCGCTGCGAGTGAGAACCCAGTCGTCTTCTGACTCGCAGTCGGGACATTTGAGAGCATCGATTTTGATTGGCAGATCTCATTGCTGGACAAGGTCGTGGCGGAATCAGTTCTTCCTCGGCAACTAGTGGGATCATGTCAGAAATATGGGAAATCAAAGAAATCTGGATGGAATTACCAACCTGGCTGATCTAGTATTGCTGGGAGACATTTGTGATGAGGACATCTCTTGTATCGGCTCAGGATGAAAAGAATGGAACCGTGTGTAGGCAAGATCTCGATGTCAATTCGGGGAAAAGGATACGGGTTGCGCAAGCGGAAGAAGTCTTACACTGACAGTATCTGGTCTTCATCTTGGGGAGTGCTGAAGAGGGATTCTTATTCTGATTTTTTGCACCGTGTGGAAGTGCACAGGATATGGTACTCGAAGAAAATCGAACTACATTGACAAGACAGCAAGGACCGAGAATTGCACATGTCGCCAAGCTCTCGTCCCGGGAAGCCAGTTGACGTGGTCTGTGCCGCTGATTCGAACGTGGCGCAGCATTTTTGCACAGAGCAACTTCACCGCGGCCTCAGCCCCCGCAGGATCGCACTGCTCTTCAAGGATTTTGCAGCCCGCTTTACCATATTCGATCTGGCGCTTTTGCACAGTGCAATTGCACAGTGCAGAAAAAGTAAAGAGATTGGGCAACACAGCAACTGATTGACTCGCTTACGGAAAGGCGCATAGATCGAACCTGCCGCAGATTACGCATGCAGCTTACTTGAAGTTGTTCGCGCCTCAATGTGTCTGCCGCCCAACACTTCTCCACGCCTTGTCTCTTGCTTCTCCTTTCACGTCTCTCGTCCACTCTTGACCGGAAACATGACGAAGAACTGGCTGCACGTGAAGAGCCGAATCAGAGAGCTGTACGTTGTGCAGGGGAGGTCTCTGAGTGAGGTCGAACGGCATCTCCGCGAAAATGAGGGATTCAATGCCTCGTAAGTTTAAGACGCAATTGGACATAAGCGCGGAATATCACTTTGGGTTGACTTATTGGCTTCAGAACGCGCGCTTACCGCCTCAAACTGCAGGAGTGGGGATACAAGCGAGCGCGGGATCGCTCTGCTCACCGATCGGAGTCTGTGGAACAGCGCTCTCGAACTCCTCTCGCCGGCAAAATTCAAGAAACGTGGGATCATGACAGAGTCAAAATCACGTTTACGTATTGATTGATACAGAACATGCATGCCAAATCGCCGTAACTTACCGGACCTTCCTGAGATTCCGGATGAGTTTGTTCTCGACATTATAGACTGCATTCAAGTTTCCGACATGGCTCGTCTGCAGGCCATTTTTCACGGTCCATATAGCTTCACAAAAAGAGACTGGCGTATCGACTTCTGCCCTGGGCGCCAAGATATTATCGGTAGATCCTTGTTGTCATTGGCAGCTTCCCAGTCCACTCTGGAGGTTGTCAAGCTCCTGATGAACGAGGGTGCGATAGTCAACAGTAAAGACACGCAAACATGGAACACGCCTCTCATGTCAGCTATCGTACGCAACGAAGTCTCCATCGTCGATTATCTTTTGAGTTGCGGAGCTTACACGGGCCTCCTGAACTCGGACGGGCATCACGCGCTCCACGTTGCGGCAATGTTCGCGAAGGACCCAAGGATCGTAGAATCACTCATCTCTCGTGGCGCACCTCTGGATGCTCCCACAGCTGGAGGAAAGAATGATGGGTCAACAGCCCTGGACCTTGCTTTATTGCGAAGAGCGAAGGATTTCGATGGCGAAGACAACTCCATCGCCACCGGTATCATACGAACCATCCTGGATGCCGGAGCTGAGGTCAAGGGATCAGAATACCTAGTCGTCAAGCCTTGGTTGGAATCCCCGCGGCGTGGAAATAACCCAAGAGATGAAGATCTGGAGCTATTCCTGTATTTTGTCCATGCTGGTCTTGATCTCCAAGTCGAGATTGATCATCTCCCAGACGACCTGCACACGAATCCGGTTACCATCGAACATGCTCTGGTTTTCCATACTTCAAGCCCATTCATGAGGTCATTCCTTGCTCACAGCTTGCAGATTGCACCTCAAATGGGTAGGAAGCACCTCATACATACACTGTGCGCCGGTTGTTTCTACAACTACGACACCAAACTCGAAGAGAATATTACTGAGGCCATCGGGACGCTACTGAGAAGAGGAGTTAACCCGGATATAGTGGACGACACCGAGTACACTCCTCTAAACTTTCTCTTGGATACCGTTGCGTGGTTCAACGAAGACCATCCCAAAAGGCTAGCCAGCTTACGTCTGTTACTGGAACATGGCGCAAGTCCTTGCTACAGTGATGGGATATCCTATCCCATTCGCCAAGTTTTGGAAGGCCCTGACTACGTTGCCGTGGAAGACAGCTACGTCTTCGACGTCATCTGCCTCCTACTCCAACATTTCCCAAACGACTTGAAAGGAGCTCCGCAGTGGCAACTAGACTTCCTCAAAGATCATTTACCCCTCACTCCTCGGTATTCCGACTACAGCGCGGGTGGACCTTTCGAGACGATTGTGCAGCGCCTTTCCGGGTTGCAGAAATCCTCTGTCGATATCTTTCGACGCGCCGCTCAAGCGGTGTCGATGCGGAAGTTTCTGGAGGCACAGTTCGCCTTGGAAAGTTCGCAACGCAAGTACGAGGACATCTTGGAAGTGTTGACGTTGCAACGGAATCAGAAGCTACCGGGCGACTCAATGCCGAGGAATTTCGTCATCGATGTGCTTTATCTGCTCAGCCAGACTGACGGAATGAAACCAGCGGCGGCTACCCCCTTTCTCGATCTCACGTGGATTCGTCGGACATAGCAGCTGAGAGTGAAAGTGGAACAACGGCTGCGTACATGGCTACGAAGGAGATAATGGCGAGCCACTTCTCTGGCCGGGCAGGTGAGGTTGGACCAGGGGTGTAGCTGTGGTGCTGATAATTCAGCTACTTTGAGCAGTATGCAACTCTTGTTCGTGCGGAGTTTGTCATTCATGGCCAAATATCTGGGCCAAATAATGCTCTGCACGTACCCGGCGATGCTTGAAACGAGCGCATGGCCCCTCGCTCGGAACCTGTGGGCGAGCAGCCTTCGATTCGATAGATATAGTATTCTCATAGTATTTAGTGGTGCTGCGGTGTTTATTTTGTTGGAATATTTGCGCCAACCCCCTTTCCATCGTCCAGGTGTTAGAGTCTACAGCCTCGGGAGAAGCCTTAGAGGATCATCGGCAATCACGTGATGACCTAATCCTTATGTATTTAAGACGCTTTTTCGTCCTCTTCTCTCTTCTATTCTTTTCCTCTAAGTTTAGCTTTATGTACGTAGAGCAATATACCTTTTAGTGATCATCCTAAGGTTGCGCTTTGACAGCGGGAGGGGGGGATAAGAGGCCCCCAGGTCTAACTGAGTAATCGGACGTGATCTGCCCTTTTGCTCCGCTTCAACAGTTTTTCTCTCTGGGAGGCGCCCTACTGTGCGGGGTAATGTATATTGTTATTATCTATTTATGTGTCTTTTACGCCTGTCCAGAGTCTAAGACTATTATAGATTGGACATAGCTCGACTACTCCTAGTTTAAAGTAGAGATCTGACCGTGGGGCTCTGTTTGTAGTTTAGTAGTTGCGGCGATGTTGAATCCAGAACAAGGCTCTAACGTCTTCTAGTAAAAACTAAGGCTATTCTGGTAAATGCCTCTCCTTCGAGATCCAGATATCCTCACAAATATCTCCCGAAAGTCAGATCCCTGCACATAGCCTTTTAACTCACGTGCTACTCAGGGCGTCCAAGACCGATCTGCTCACGGGCGGCTGTCAGCCAATAGGATGTATCGGATTCAGCGAATTCAGAAGGGGCCATTCACGTGAGGAGATCGGTTGTGGACGCCCTGATTCCTTTTAGGTTCGATAGATTGGTGCGAACTCAGCTGTCAGGCCCGTGACCCTGCAGACTACTAGACGGGCGCTTCTGACCTCCCTAGTCAACCGCTACGCTCCCACGAGGATAGCAGACCGTGTGTGGACAGCCACCAGGAGATATGTTGGCTGAATCTTCGAAGTCCAGACTGGCCGAGCTGAGCTCACAAACGGTCTATGGCGGGTATATAATTCCTCTGCTGTGCTCCTTGTTCCTCGCATCAGGCATCTGACAACCGCTTCATTTCTACTTCAAAGCCTTGTTCTCTTCACAATGCGTGCTACTCTCATTGCTCTTGGGATCACTGCCCTCGCGGCAGCCACTTCCGTTCCCCAGGACCTGGACTTCTCGGGTATTTTCGCCGCTGAAGGCCCCGCTTCGATCGTCACTGTACCTTTGGGTCTTGGAGACGATGCCGCTGGAACGGTTGGTCAATCTACCCAGGGCTTGCAAGCGATGACTACTGACGCGATTGCACGGCTGAATGACACGATGCCTACTGAGGCTCTTGCTAAAAGAGGAAGCTGTGCTACGCAGAACAGCGGGAGCGGCCCAAGAGTCACTCCGGACACACCTCAAGCCTTCAAAAGCGCACCAGAACTCTCTAATGCAGCTTCCACGGCCCTGACCCCGGATGGCTACACTAGGGCCTTTGCAGACCTCAAAGGAGCCACCAGTTCCACCGGGTACATGGGATATTCGACACTGCAGTCATATGATACCAAGTTGTGTGCACTGCTTTGTGGCAACAACGATGGATGCTCTGCCTTCAACATCTGTGAGGCAATCTCCTTCTCGTCCGTTCCAAAAGCCCATGCTCACAGCCGCAGTTTTCGAGGGAGACCCCTCGCTTGACCCTGCCAGCAGCTGCCCGAATCCTCCCAGCACCAATGTCATCAAGTGCGTCTTGTGGGGAGGTCCAGTTACCCCCCAAATGGCAACCAACACAGGCCAATGGCGCAATCAGTTCCAAGTGGTTATCGCGGGCTCAAACGGATACGTCAAGTCGTACTCTGGCACGGCGGTTGCCAACATCCCTTCCGTGGACGGCTATGCCGGAAACTTCCTCAACAACAAGGCAATCAACGCCCTAACGGATTGCAATGGCGTCTAAACCTACATGGGATACAGGCTTTTCAATGACGAACAGCCTTTTAGCCCATCGCGCTGCGCTAATGTCTGCAATGCGCAGTCTGGAAGGTATGAAACCACAAGTCCTAATCCTATTCGATGAGTCTTCTCGCGTATATTGCAGCCAGAAATGCCGGTTCTTCAACACCTACATTGTTATGAAGAATGGCTCCCCACAAGTTAAGGCAGACCTCTTTCCACAAGACATTGCACTGACGTAAGAAGGTCAAATTTGCGCCATGTATTCCGAGGCATAGGAAGCGAAGTACGCTACAAACAATGGCCAGTGGAGAGGCTCTGATTACTGGAGTATCTCTAACAGGTAATTATATCGGAACCGCCTCGAAAACGCGTACTTATTTCCATATTACAGCTTTTCCTACGCCAACACCAAGGACTCAGGCGTGCCGGTGTGCGCCTCGGATGTTTCGTATCTTCAGACCGCTGGCGTCTCTTTCTGCTCGTCGTACCTTGGATTCACCGCACCGACAATAACGCAGACTGCAACGGCCGCTACAGCAATCAGACCTGAAACGAAGACCGTGTCCGAGACTACAACCACGACCGATGCCACCACCATTGTCGTCGTGACCACCACGATCCAATCCTCGACGACACGATTTGCCGCCAAGCGGGATGCCGTCGCGACGCCAGCGCCTGCTCATCTGTTCTTGTGAAGATCCCGACATCCACCGTGACATCTACCAGCACTCCTGCAGCACAGACAACCACCGCAACCACCACGCAGACGACCACCGTCCACGCGACGTCACAAACCACAACCACCACGGCCACGACGGCCACGAGCACCATCGCGTATGTACTGTGGCGATGCGAGACTTCCAGACACCTGCGTACTAACTCGGGGAACCAGATCTCCCTTCCTCTGGGACCAGGATGATTGCGCCTACCCCGACGCCAACATCGTAGACTTCCAAGTCAGCAACGACAACAAGCAAGAGGCGATCAAAGAGTGCCTGGCAAAATGCAACAGTAAATCCTCACCGTATCTCCATTCCATCTCCGTCACAACTAACAAAACAATCTCCAGGCCAGTCCACTTGCACGTTCTGGGAAGCCTACTACTACATTTCCGATGGCGCTCCGTCTTATCAACACAACCACGGCAGGTGTGCGACGTAAGTAACACGGAACCTCCTTTCGCACAGCGGTGGGCGAGCGCTGACAATCTTGTGCAAATAGTTTCGCGACCACCTACACGCGAAGCAAACTCATCTGTCCCCATCCCTGGAGCATTGGGTACAGTGTTGGTGGAAGGAAGGGTATTCAGGTGTAGCCAAACGTACCGTAATCTATTTCGAGAATGACGACGGTTAGAGTTACTCGAGGATAGTAGAACGCCACTATCCATATCTAATCCGGAATAGAGTCCCTGCTTACACCTAGATGAGAGCTACGAAATGTGTTTCAGATGACGGCCCTGTACATATCTTGGAATTTATATATCATACCAACGTAATGTCATATTATGATCTCATACATCAATTAAAATCCGTGAATCTGAGACGATTTAGACCTCTTGTGAGTAGCTGTAGTATTTGTGTTAAGATCTTTGTGAGGAGACGAAGTTGAGAGTTCACACTTAATAATGGGCAGCAAGGTTACTTTCAGCGTGACAATATTGTAATTCAGCAACTCAAAAACTTCAAATGCATCCAAAGCGAGTACCTCAACGGTCTATCTTGTTTAAAATACATTAATCTCCCTGAAAACTACCCGAAAATGTGTTCGACTACCAGCGCCGCTTTCTCTGAATGATAGAGAAGATGAGGTGTGCTCTAAAGGATGGCTGCGGCCAGTGTTCCGTGAGAATTAGAGGGTTTCGGTATAGGCTTTGAATGAAGGTGAGCCTGAATCATTTCCTCCGAGGGACTCTACACATACGGGGAAATGTAGGCAGTTACGGTACTGTTACATCATTATATCCTTTTCTACAGGTATCGTTACAAAATCTGGCAGTGAGCCGCAGAGACGCCCCGAACCCCAATACCATGACCTGCCAAATATACACTGATGCCGCCCCATGATACAGAGAGGAGAGTGTGTTCCAATTCTCCCCAGACCGCAAAGGATCTCTAAGAAGCCCCGTTCCCTATCGGACCCCACATCTTTGTGAGTGAGCCAAGCTATTACGAAAATGTTGTACAAGCCTCCGTCTATGCAGCGGCCTTCGTCCTCAACTGCACACCGTGCCAGCTCTTGATTTCATCTTTCAGTATCTCATTGACCAGCTTGTGCTGCTTGATGACGGTCAAGCCCTTGAACTTGGGGCTCTCGATATCGAGGGCGTACATGGAACCGCAACCGCCGCTAATGTCCTGAACCTGCTCAGAGAAGCAAAACAATTAGCTCTCCAATTCTCGTCGATTCATGTCCCATAGCCGAGGATGAGGGCCAGGTGAGGGGACAGGTGCAATGTCCAGGGTCTGTCATACCTCCAGGCGCACAGGTTCCAGATTATGCTTGATCTTATTGAAGACATGCAGCTCGCCTTCAGACAGGTAATCCGGCGGCTCGGGCGCGGCGCTGGCGGACATGTTGCGGCGAGCTGCAGCAGCGCATTGTCGCAGCGGCGACGAGGAAACATGAGCTGGCGGTAGCGCCGGACGAGCTTGCGGAAAGAGCAGCTGCGCGTACGAACGCGTCAGCGGGGTCCACGACCTGGCAAGGGCCTGCGCAGATGCAGGCTGGGTGCAACGGCGCGTGCTGAGGAAGCTGGCGGCGAAGCGCGACGCGGCTCTTGACGGGGCCATTGGGGCTCTGGCGGGCGGTTAGAGGCTGGTGGAGCAGCAGTGGAACACGGTCTCCGGGGCTGGGGGGGGCGCGAAGTTAGAGGTGGGCGATGCGTCCGTTGGCGGACATCGACATCGACATCACCGCCGACCGGGGTGGGGCGCGCGCGCCAAGGCTCGTCAAGCGGCCAATCGACAGCCGCCCATAGCAATCCGACCAGCGTGGTGCCGCGCTCGACGACGCCGACTCGGCCAGGAATCAACTTCCCGCGAGCAGGTGGCATTATTGCCCATCACTCCGCTGCCACACGCCGCCGCGCTCAACCGAACACCACGCCGCCCGGCTTGCCACATCGGAGCGCCACACCAACGCGCCTAAAGCCATGGCTCGGATCAGCGCCTGCCGGCCCATGCGGGGTCTGCGCTGCACGCGCGCGCTGACTGGCTGCCCGCCGCTCCGACGTCGCTCTCCCGCCGTGTACCTCCAGGTACCTCCAGGTCGCCGCCCACCCTCTCCCACGCCCTCAGAAAAGGTACACCCACCAGCTGCGCCAAGGGTCCATGCCGTACACGAGTCTGGACAAGCCGCTCGTCTCTCCGCTGGCTCCAGACCGCTGTGCCTCCACCCCCCGCCTCGTCCTATCACGGCCCCTGCTGCGCTCTAGCTGTCACGCTTATCTTGGTGCTGCTCCCGCTTCTGGAGATCCCCAGCACTCCCAGGCCTCGTTGGGGTCAAGCCGCCCGCCCGCAAGGGATCCTTACAGCGCAATTCGGCCTACCGCTGCCCGCCTGTCGTTCTGCTTTTTTTTTCTTTTCTTTCAAACTTCAGTCTGTCTGTTACAGTGCGACGGCGGAGATTGCGTGCTGCACGCAATGCTGCGCGTCTCGCCGTCTGGCTCTCGACCGAGCCGCTGACAGCCGGGATCTGCTGATCCCTGCTCTCGCAGCACGAAGGGTGGGCGGTTGGGTTGGCCGGAGCCATGGCCTGTTGAGCGCGGCGACGCAGGGCTTTCGCAATAATGTGCAAGCCACCAGCGAAGCCGACCGGTGACCGCGCCCAGACAGACAGCTTGACGCCTCAAGGGTCTTCGTCTTGCTTGGGGAGGGGGCTTGCACCGACCCCTCGTCGATGCTCGAAGCAGCAAAGATAAGCAGGTCGCTCCGCGGGGTTGCTTCCTTTGGAGAAGGGGCGCTCGTCGTGCAGATTGGGGCGGGGCGGGATTTCCCCCTATTCCAAGCTGTCTCATCAGCAGCTTCAGTGGCACGGGCTTCGCCGCCGCCAAAGCCGCCGCCGGATAATTCGGACAGGGATTCATAGTGCCATTCGAAAGCCTCATGAAGCCATGGACGCTGCATGCACAACAGCGGGCAGGGTGGGCCCCACAACACCAAAGCAGGCGCGACCGGCCATCACCACCACCACACTGGCTGACTGCTCCAGCCCGCAAGACCCACCGCAATCCTTACTCTTACTCCGCTCTCCTCTTTTCTGTTTCCCTTTCTCCTCGCCCATCTGCACTCTAGACACTCGTCCCGCACTATCGAATCTGTCTCCACAATATCTCACCATCTTCATCCCGCTCGCTGCACTCCACACGTCGAGGCGCTCTCCGACGCGCGGCGGCGCAATCTAGCTGCACCGCTCATCTCGGCTCCCCCGCCTGCATGCCATGTTTGTTGAGGAAAGCTGCTCGCGACGGGATTATACGAGTGGAAACGGCGGGCTCCCGAAGGCTCGGGAGGTCAGAGTGCACGTCGTAGTCAGCTCCGCAGCCGACTTGCAACTGGCGCTTGGCACGTTGCTGCTGCGTTGCTACCCTCCCGCCACGCCGAGAGCAGCCGTAAAGTGGCCAAGCAGGATGCATCACGGGATTCCATCGTGAAGCGTGCATGTGAAGGGCAACAGGCACCTAGGTATCCAGCACGAGAAGGACAGGAAGAAAACGCGGCAGCCGCCGACACAACTCGCGCACAAGCGCAGCACACATCTACACGCCTCATCCTGCATTTCACGCCCCGTACATGCAGGGCGCGTATCTAGAACCCCCGACGTTGGGGGCATGAGCATCTCACCAGCGGCGGCCAATTACTCGCCAACAGCGGCCGGCAAGCTTTCGCCGGCCGGGGGCGCAGACGTGGGCATGCAGGCAGGGTCTGTCTCGCTCTTCGAAGAGCTTACCAATCAATGAGTTGGGAGCTTGACGGGGGGAGACAGTTTGTGTGTGTGTGTGGGCAATGCTGGCTCCTGTCTGGCTACCTAGCAACGTGCTAGCAAGTCAGCTCGCACACACAACCCCTCCCTCCCAGGCGTCAATTTTTCCGTTGAGGTGAGTCGAGTCGGACAAGCCCCGGGGATAACAGGGTGGTAAAAGGACAGATGTCCGAACCAGCACGCGACTGCGCTTCTGATATTGTCGAGGAAGGTGCTTAACGGCGAGGTTGGTGCATGCACGTGTTAGGGAACGCCTGTTCGTCTCCCAACTCTATGTAACAACGACGGAGCCGAAGGCCGGCAAGTAGGCCGGCCGCCTGGGACACACAGGCCGCTAAGCGACGGCCTTCTCAACTGGGGAGCATCCTTTTCGACGTGAGGCTAAACGATCGAGCGAGGTTTGCCGCCATCAAGCAGGGTCCGCGGCTTACTTTCTTCGCACCGCGGAAAAAGAGACGCACGCCAGCGGCTCGAGCAGAAGTCTATCCGAGCGGCAAGTACGTAGAGCACGCACCGGCAAAAGTAACCGAAAGCGACCTTTTTTTTTTTTTCTTTTTCGCTGGCGTCTGCGATCACGCACGACGGTAAATCAATCTCAAATCAAGTGCTAAATCAAGCCACGCCAACGGAAACACCGACGCGGGTCGTCCGCAGATCAGGGTCCCGCCCGTACATTTTCCCTCGTCTATTTTTTTCTTTCGCCTTTCCCGGCCTGGGTCCCTGGCACGGGACGGCAGGGTCACGGCACTACATACACTCCACGGCAACGACGCGCCAGTAGTAAAAAAGCGCCATGACGCCAACGCCAACGCCAACGCCTGTCCCGAAACGGGTGACCGGTCTTCTTTCCCTATGTTCCTGTGACGAAAAAAAAAAGGCGGCTTCCCGATACTTAGCAATTTCGCCACGCGCCGTCGCGGCTCCTCCGCCTCATCTCATCGCAGACCCTGACGCTTCCTGGGGCGAGACGGTGAGATGTGGAAGCTGGACTAAGGGACGGGGCGGGGGGCTAACGACGGCAGGCGGCCGGGGGCGTCTTGTCTGTACCGGAGTTGCTACACCGCTACGAAGGCGGTGGGGTTCGATGGCGAGAGGGTTGGGTGCGATGGTGGAAAGGATGGGACGAAGTGGGGAGGTTGGATGGGTGAGTGATGGGTAGTGGTAGGAAGGGCAAGGTGGGCAAGCTGGCAAACAGGATACATTCACGGCGTGGACGTTCGTCGCCCTGTTGTTCTTGGTTCGTTTCCCTATTCTGATGGCTTTGCTTGTCGTTCGCCTATCCTTCTAATTTTGATTATTTTTTTTGCTTCTCTTTGCGGCTTACACAGACGAGCTTCTTTTTTCTTTTTCCACTCTCATCGTTGGGCGTAACGGTTAGCACCTTATCTCTGGTCTTACGCACATCTCCTCGGGCCCAGCCTGCCTAGCTCTTCGGTTCTCCTTCCCATCCCAAGCTCTTGTCAGCTCTTGGGATGATACGGCATCCCGTCGGCGAGTTTCGCTGCGTGTCAGCTAAGCGCCCCGTCGTCGTCGTCGTCGTTGCGGTGTGACCCGGAGATCTTTCGATCGCTCCCGCCTCTCTTTCCAGTTGGACCGGCACGTCCTTTTGCCAACCGGAATCGCACGGGCGCCGTGGTGCGGATGCGACTGGAAAGGGCCCACGAGTCGTCGATACCGCCCGGCACGCGCCGGCGGCGAGGACGGCTTTCCTTCCAGGCGCCGAGACGGAGATGGTCGCACGCCCCGACCGGTCGCGGCGAAGCCGTTGTGATGGGGAAAATCTTCAGACGCGGCGCGGTTTATTTTCTCCCCGGTTTACGCGATGGGGGAAGGGTCCGAGGGCGGAGGAAGGGAACGAACGGCAGGACGAGGTATTTCTTGGGGCGGGCTGGAGTCGCGTTGATAGCTGCGATTAGTCGAGAGGCGCTGCACAACATCATGCCATGCAGGGATGTTTCGTGCCGCCAGCCACGGCACTCGAGCGACGAGCCACGAGCAACGCTGAAACGACGCCCGTTGGGGCAGTGTTTTTTTTTTTTCTTTTTCTTCGGAGGCAGTTTTCGTTGCGCGGTCGATCGCGACCCGTTTTCGCCACCGCCACGCGGATAGGGCGGTCTCGGATGGGTGGGTGGGAGGGGGGTCGTGGGAGCGAGACAGACGGTCCCAACCAGATGAACTGAGACGAGCGCCTGGCGCGCGCGCGCGGGCGTGTCAACCAGCCCCGGTCACTGGACGTACGGAAACGAGACGAGGGGGGGCTTGCAGCTGAGGCGCGGTTTCAATTCATCATCTCTAGGATACGAGGAATGGGGCCGGCGGCAACGACAAAACGCAACGGCCTGGGGTCGAATGTCGTTGCCGCCGCGGGGGTTGGCGGTGGGGCGGCTTCGCCTACTCCAACCGTCGTAATACGACGTTGCTCATCATCCTCTTTGTTCTCTGTGCAGTTCGTATCCCCAATCACATTCCCTACCCGGGGCCCTGTCTCAAATTTCTCTCCCTCCCTCCTCGTCCTCATCGTCGGCGTCTGCCGTTCCTCCCCGTCGTCGGCATCTGCTCCCACCGCGCCCGGACTCCGTCTCCCTCGAGATGGGATTTTCTTCTTCGCGCTGCGTCTGCCTTGTGGCGCTCTCTAGTGCTATGCAGGGTGGTCTTGGCCCGCGCACCTCCAGCCGGCTCTGGACCAACAAAGCCTCTGTGTTTTCCCTGTTTGGCAGCCACGGCACCCGGCACCCGCATCTCTTGGTTGCCGCGCTGCCCGTGCAGCATGGGGGCGCTTGAGTCCATCCATCCGTCGCCGCTTTGGACGGACCCTGCGTTCTGTGCTCCCCCCCCCCCCGCCCCAAGCGTTGGCGGCAGCGGCTCGTTCAGGTAATTTTTTTTTTTGGCCTGCCGTTGCCGCACGTTGGTTGACTGCAGTCGTAAGTCGATGTGTGGCTACATGCGCTGCCGGCCGGCGAGCGTCCTGCCTGCTCTCCTGAGCACGACATCGGCGTGCGTTTCGGGGGGGGCTGGCTGCGCGTCAACTCATGGATACACCCGGCGGGCTGGCGTGGACGTAAGGCTGTGTGGCGGGCGAGGACGCTCGTTGCGAGGGAGGCGGCTGTGGGACGAGCACGACTGCTACTGCTGCCGCCGCCGCTCCTACCCTGGCATCTCATGATAATGCTCGCCGGGGCTTTTGCACGCGGTGGGAGAGCAGGCACGGATTGCGGGCGTGGGGTGATCGGCGACAACTGTCCCGTCAGCCGTCGTCATGGCTGATGCAATCGTGCCCTGCCGCTAGGTCCAGTCCCTGCGTCCCCCGTCTGTTTTCTTTTCTTCTACCTTGCGTGCGTCCTCCGTATCTTGTCTGGGGTGCAGGTGTTATCGCGGCGGCGCGGGGTTCGGCTGGGCTGCCAGCTGGGTACCTCGCAGGCGTGGGAAAGGTAGGTGCTGGTGGCGCATGATGCTGGCCTGTCTGATTAGCTGGCGGGCGTGGAGGGTTATGCCAAAGGCTGCCGGGGCTGGGGGTGGTCGGGGGAAGTGGTGATGCAATGGTGCCGTCGTTGGGTCGATGTGCTGCCGCTGCTGGCACTGCTGGCTGGATGATGAGCACGCCGAGGTCGGCTCGGGCGGGTGGGAGCTTCTGCTCCTGCTGCTTGTGACGGTGGTGGATGTGGCGCGCTGGTGATGGCCGCCCGTTCTCGGGCCATGGCGATTGCCAGTTGCCCTTGCCCCGGCGGCCTTGGACGCGGAGCTCGAGGCGAGTCGGAGGCGTCGCAGGGCTGTCACGTTGCCGGACGTTCACGTCAGTCATTGTTCCTCGGGCCCAGAGTTGATGGGCTGGTGGTGCCATGCAGGGTTCCGGAACGGCGCGGAGGCACGTTGCTTGGATGAGGTGATACGCGGATAGATGGGGCAGTCTGTTGCGGCTCCGCATAGACGGCGCTCGTGACTATTCTTGGGTCTGACTTGTGGAGTGCCTGATAGCTGCGGCATAGATAGGATGGATGGGATGAGAGACGCTTGAGAGAGAGATGCGGATGCACGTGGGGACGAAGAGGGCAGGAGATCATGTCACTCGTACGAGCTCGCTCCCTCTCGAGGGATTCACCTGGTTTCACATGAACGGGATACGTACCTCTCGGTCTGCCAACACGGTGTTTTTCTATTGCATCATTCGGGAGAGGGATGATCAGCCGCGCCGCATAGTCGACGAGCATCCTCCCTTCCGCCGCGCCGACTCCCACGCGAAGCCGATGCAGGCAATGACACCCAAGGCAAGCGCTTGCGCAGGTGATCAGCAAACCATCTGCGGAGGGACAGCAGGTTGAGAGAAATCTGCTGCAAGCCTGGCTCAAGTGGCCTACTCTACGCGACCTGCCCGCGCCGCATGCGTATGCATTGCGTCCTGCACGCGAGATGATGGCTTCGATACTCTGATGCAACCGCTGCCCAATCCGTACGCCGACCATGCTCGTGCTCGTCTATCGTCGTCAATCGTCAATCGCCGCCGCAGTCGTCATCGCCGCCGCCGCCGCCGCCGTCGTTGCGTTCCATCTCCTTCTCCCTCGAGCCGTGTGCAGCACAGGCGCCCTGGCATGATCAATTCATCTCAGGCAATCGCCCAGCTTGTTTCACGGGAACGGGAGGGGGAGGGGCAAAAGCGGTGGGGTCGGGAGCCAACAAACCGCGGCAGGCAAAAAGACTGGAGGAAAAACCAGGAAGACGCCGAGAAGAAAAGAAGAAAAAAAGGCCGCCGGTTCTCCATGCCCGAATTCTAATAATGATCTCGATATCCTCAGGCAAATCAGGTCGGACGACAAGACGCGGGGAAGACGGGGAGGCCGGTGGGAAGGGAAAAGGCAGAGAATGCCCATTACTGGCCCGGCCTACATGGTTTTTCGATGCGTTTGCGATTCCATCATCGATTTCAGATGTTTCCCTCTCAGATCAGCGAAATTATGGAGTAGCTTTTCGACATGTGGTCCGATGGCGAGTCGAGGCACAAATAGCGCTCGTTCAATCGGTGATCCCACGAAACATGCTCCATAGGCAGCCCGCCGCAGTCGAAGCAGCGGTGGGAAGTCTAACGTAGAACAGAGGGAGGCTGTGATTTTTTTTTTCTCGATGGACGGGAGGCAAGGGAAAAAATTTTCGACGACGACGACGCAAGCAGCGGCTCAGGCGTCCTGCAGCGATAAGGCGTTCATCTTGTATGTTCGCAATCGCTGTCGGTCTGTCTGTCCGTCGTCGTCGTTCCTCATCCCAAGGTTTGGCGGCCCCAGACAGAGTCAGTCAGTCAGCGAGCTGCCTGCCTGCCTGCATGCACGCATGCATGCACCCTCCCCGTCGCGTCTCCCGCCCGAGACGCCGCAACAGCGAGCAAAGCCCCTCCCTCTCTCGACCGGGGACCGCGCATCGCAAACGCTCCGCACAAGCTCAAAGGCCGCCTCCAACAACAACAACAACAACAACAACAACAACACGCAAGGCATCCTGCATAAGCGCAACCGGTCCCCGTAACTAATCCGTCGCATCCCACCCCCACCCCGTGCGCACCAGCTTCGCCGCAGAGTTTCCAGCCAACCCGCCCGGCGCGAGATTGTGGTATGATGTCCCAACTGCAGCCGTCGTCGAGTAGGGAAAAGCAACCCACCCTGGCTTCGATTCCGACGACTCGGGTCGGTCAGGGTACGACGTATTGCGTGTGTGCGCTTTTACTGGGATCCTGGCACGCAACGCCGTGATCCCCGACCCGTACGTACAATACGGCATCCCACGGCCCCCCGAAGGGCTACTCTACCGCCAGCAAGAAACACCCAGCTGCGGCTGCTCCGGAATGCCAGCTCCGCCCGATCCGGCCGGTCGGTCGGGCGGGCGGGATTCCGGGGGGGTGGTTGGGTTGGGGGCTGTTGGGAAGGGATGGTGCGTGGGGTGCGGCAGGCGCATTGGGTGGTTGCTGGTCGCCGTGTGTTGCGGGTGCGGGTTTTTTTCCCCTGCCTGTGCCGCAAGCAGCTGCTGTGTGATGCGGCAACAGCAGCAGCAGCGCGGGTGTGTGCAAAAATTGGGGAAATAGTAAGTGGTGCTTAGGTCCTGGGCCAGGGGTCTGTCTGAGTTTCACGGGAAGGAAGGGTTCGGAGTGGGGAAGAGCGTGCGGTCTGGCAGGCCCTGCCAGCTCTATCAAAGCTGAAAGGAAAGGGTGCAGCGAGCCAGGCTGGGCTGGGCTGGGCGCGGTGGATTCTGCCGAATGCGGGGACGGGGAGAGGAGAAGGGGGTCCTGTGCGAGGGAAGAGAGGGGCTCGCTGCTGGCGTGGTGTGGGTTGCAAGCCCCAAAAGTGTGGGCGCGCGAGCGCAAGCGCGGGCGCTGGTTTGGTGGTGGTGCGAGAGGGGAGCGAAAGGCGGGGCAGCTCGTCCAGCTCCTTCGTCAGGGTCCCTCTCTCGCCCACCGCAGATGAAGCATTCGCTGGAACCGTCCATTGCGAACGGCCGCGTGGTGACAGTGACGGTGGTGGTGGTGGTGGTGGCGGCGTGGTGGTATGATATCGCTCGGTCGGATTGACCGGTTGGCTACCGCCGCGCACGCCGCCTGGCAGGCCGGAAAGTATGGTTATCGGTGATCACCATTCACCCAAGACGAGATAGCAGCATCCAGGAGGAAGATCTTCGTTTAGGGGAAGGAGAACGAGCAAGGACAAAAATCAATCGAGTGTTTCATCTTCTCGGCCGCCAGCCGTCGCTTAGTCCGGTACCTGGTTCAACCCGTTTCCGCCTTCGTATTCCACACGGGCATATTTTTTCCTCTGTCTCCCCCTAGCTCCCGCTCATCGGTGGCGCCCCGAGCAGTGCCGCCTCGCCCTAACACCGTCCGCGTTCTGCTGGGCGTCAGAAAAAGGAACCACCCAATGTCGGAAAAGGCCGAAGGAGGGTGAAAGATTGTGTCCTTCATGCGGGCGCTCGCGTGAGCAGCAGGTTTTGTGGAGAATGGGTAGAGCTTCGTGAGTAATCCGCCTTGTTTTTGCGTGGCTGTACAGACTTTCCGAGTGGAGAGAAGGACGACGGTCCTCGTGACTTCTCCCGTGAATCGTAATACACCTTCGATGCCGTGATTCGGCCTTTCTTTTGCTCACACTGGCGCGGAATCGGCCAAGCCGCGGTCGTGGTTGTTTCCATAGGAGTCGTGACCGGTCTGGAGCGGCTGCCATTAGCTGCAAAAGTAGCGGGCTATCTTTAAGCAGGTTTGTTTGGGACCGGGACACAGCCGTGGCTTGCATCTCTTCACCATCTGCCGAATCTGGACTAAACCACGTGGGTGCAAGCAGCAAGCCACACCTCTCCACGCGTCTACTCTATTCTCTTCGGTCCTACACTCCGGTCGATCTAGCATCAGAGCCCCTGATTCGCACTTGCGCCTGCGAATGGCAAGCAGAAGGGGGGCAGGGTGGTGATGAGTAAGGGAGGCGTGCGCGCGACAGCGAGCCATGCATGCATGCTGCAGTAAGCATCAGCGAGCGACAGGCTTCTCCGCAAAAGCCAAGGAATCAATACAACTTGCTGCAGCTGAACAGGCCAGCAGAGGAGCAGCAGATGCACGGCGCAGGATAAGCTGCCGAGGGGATGCTCGTGCTCGTGCTCATGCTGATTTTGCAGGTGCAAATAATGGCGCCGCGCTCATAACAGAAGCTTGGCCTTGCAGCGTGAGTGGATGGCAATCGAAACGCAGTCGAAACAACATGCGCGGCGGTGGAGCTGCTGTTGCAGGCGCGGTGGATACTAAGGTTTTGTACAGTAGTGTGTGGGATGTCAAGGTACATCGGTCGGAGCCGCTGCGTGATGAGGTAGTGGCCGCTGCGTGCGATTGGTGAAGACATTGGAGATGGATCTCTTATCAGATCTAGCTATATCGCATTGCTTTTTGGCCGCCTCCCGCTTTTCCTTCTTTTCTGCTCCTAGTGCCCGCCAGCAGCCCTCAACGCCGGCCGGCGGTGAATTACTCACAACCAGCGGGACCCCCCCCCCGGGGGCCCGCCGCCCGGAGGCAGGATCGCCGCGGGCGGGATGGAGATAGCGTCCGTGTCAGCGAAGTGTGGCCCAGCAGCTGGGTTGGTCAGTCGGCAGGCCTACCGGTGAGCTGGGATGGACGGAGATGTGGTGGTGGTGGTGGTGGTGAGGGCCGTGCCAGGAGCAGAGCTCGGCTGCGTGCTCGCTGATACGTCAAACGCGCGTCCGTTGTGAAACGGCAGGCTTCCCCGCATTTTCTGCATCAACCACCACAACCCAGCCCAGGAAAGCCAATGGTCTACTAAGCAACTTTGACAGTAAGCCCGGACGAGTAAGCCTCGCCGCAATGGCAGAGGGACGGCCCTGGCGCAACTTGAGTCAATCTGGATCGCCGCACCAACCGTTCTCGGGTAACGAGAGCATACTTTGCGGCGGCAGCAAATGGCACGTTCCACGGCTGCCGCGCAGGAGCGTCCGACGTTATTGATTCAGTTCCCGCCGTGATGCGCGGCCGTTGGTGTGGCTCGAGCCTTGGCTCCACGGGGAACATTCTGCACATCACACGTGAGCAGCTTTGGCGTCCGCTGCGTCCACGGCCCTGGGGACATTCCGAAACGCGCGCCATTCGGCGCAGGATAAGGTTTGCCGCAGTGTTATTGCTGCTTGATGCCGTGCGAGATCACGATCCAACCGCATCAGCGGCAGCGCGCGCAAGAGCGGGGGCCGGGGCAGTGAGCGACTGGGAAGGTGGTGATAGGGCCTTGTTGGAGTCGCGAGTACACACGATGCGGTGTCAGCCCAGCCGCCGGCCAGACCGCACGCTCGGGCGCTCGGGCGCTCGGATCTGCAGCAGATGTCGCCGCATGTCAACGACGACGCGCTGTTGGCTCGCTTGTGGGCTGCGAGGCTGGGAGGTCGGCTGCGGCGCGTGCTATTAGCCGTCATCGACGATGCAATTCCGCATCGGTAGCATGGGATTTGCGGATGTGCCGGCAGATTGGAAGAAACAAGGCATCGATGAGACCGATTTGTGGCGGAACGCGAGGCAAGAAAAGCTTGGCCTGCTAGTCTCGCAAAAAGCGGTGACGGGAAGAAGCAACGAGAAGAGTAACAGTGGTGCTGTATATCTAGCCTGCCGACTCATGGAAAGAAGGTTTGGATGACGGCTGCTGGTGAGCAAAGGTGAGGCTGTGGCAGGAAACGGACGGGATGCACCTTGGAGCGCATTCCAGCCATCGACGACTGCGCGCGTCTGCAACATGTGCGATGCTGCTGGTGAGCAATCTCCGCTGCACGGCTGAGCCTGCCCGGCCTGGTATAGGCGCGATCGCATTGTCGCAGGGTTTTCGTGCGCCTGTGCCCGGCCGTCGCACCGGGCGGGTGCGGGCACGGCGATGCGTCTCAGCGGTGCCTGCAGTGGAGTGGCGATATCGGCCAAAACAGCGACACCAGACATGTGGCGAAAAGGCTTGTTGCGACCGCGAGCGCGGGAATGTGGACGCTGCTGCGTGGTGTTGTGTGCGAGACCCACCCCAGTCGGGCCGCCTCTCCCCGGGAGCAAGGCTACAGGGGTTGCGGCTGCGTTGGAGGTAGGGGTTTTGGAGACTGGAGTTGATAGCTGGGCGAGAAGGCCCGACACGGAAGGCGAAGTGGAGCGCTCTATGATTTTCCCGACGCGCAGTTGCGAACCATGTCGTCAGCGCTGCCAGACCGCCTCGCCGGCCCCGTTATGGAGTCGCAACACCACGACAGCAGTTGGCAGCGCGCTCCAGGCCGCCGCGCTGTTCTTGGCGCCGCCGCCGCGGCTCTGTGGGGGCGCACGGCGCGCGCAACGGGAAGCCTACGCTGGCCGAAAGCTGTTGCGCGCCGCTGCAGCCCTGGTGCCGCAGGTGCCCGTATTCGATGATAAGGAGCCCTCGCCTCCGTGATAAGCAGCGCAGAGGAAATTGTTCGTCTGCAGGCGGCGGCCGCCCCTGCTAGGAGGGCTGCAGGCTGCGCAGGAGGTGCGATGGCGGCGCCACGGTGAGCGCACTGATATCGGTTGAGCTGCCACCGGCCAACAGTTGCCTTGTTCAGCGCTGGCGCTGGCCCGGCACGGCGGATCGCCGCCATGGGAGATCGGCAGACCTCGACGCGTCTTCCCTGCCGGGCGGTGAGCCTCGAGTCAGCCGCCGCCCTTTCTGCCAGCAGATTATTTTGACTTCTGCTGGCTCCGCTCCTGCATGCCATCAATGCTCGAGGCCCCGCGACAAATCTGGGGAACGCGATCGCGGCCGTCGCATGGCAGCACGTCCGCTCGCGGCCTCAGCAACCCGTGCGCTGCGGCGTGTGCGGCGAGAGACATCACTTCTTCGTCTCAGCCGCGCGACGCGTCTGTTGGCTGCTGGCGCGGTCAATCCCTGCGCGCCCGACTCGGAGGCGGCCAGCGGGCGGTGCTACCACATTGCCGCAAGCGCCACTGAATACGCTGTAGCTTGTTATTTTAGGCGGCCGGGAACCGTGAGCAGGCTCGTGCTACAGCGCTCGGGTCCGGAGTTGCAATGCGGCGAACTGCTGGCACACCCAATCACTATGCTCGGCTACCATGCTCGCTCGTCTCCGGCGCGCAAATCTCCTCAAGGACGCCTGGTGAGCGGCGAACCTTCTCCTTAAGCTCGCGCTGCGCGATGGAGCGGGTGGGCCTTCTTCATGCTTCAATTAGAGGGAAAGGGGCAGAAGATCGCGGCTCTTGCGCGATCGGCCGTGGGCTGCTGGCGCTGAGTTTGACGTTGAGTGGAGGCCGTTCGGGGCCGGCGTGGACGCAAGGAGGAAACGGTCGGTGAGGAGCTCGATCGCAGCATCGAGCCAAGGAACCCGCATTCCGCGCAGCGCTGGCGGGACGAGGTCAAAACTGGCAGCGGAGCGGAGCCATGTACGGTGTGAAAGCGACAGCAGCAACAGCGGAGCCTGGTGGCCATCACTTGATCGGCCCTTGGTGTTTGGTGTCTGCTGTCTCAAAACGGATGCCGCACAACCGACCAGCTGGCAGCCATTGGCCGTGCAGACGAGCCGAGTCAGCGGGCGCGTTACAGGTACATCATCTGCTTCAGGTTTGTCGTGACTACTCGTCCGGAGCGCAGTTGCGGGGGCGGCTGTAAACGTGTGGCGCCCCACCGTCGACGTGCGCGGTGGAGCTGCCAGACTGGCGAGAGGTGACAAACATGCGATCAGCGCCAACAGCGAACCGTGGACCTGTGGTTTCAGCACGCTGGGGCGGTGCTGACGGGCGGCGTGGCGCACCGCAACCCACGGCTCGCGGCGCCGCTGGACGACGAGTGCCTGGGGGGTGGCACGGTAGGGAGGCGGCCGAGGAGACGCGCATTAGGGGCCGGCGCTGGCTCCCTGGCGGCCGACGCCGGGTTGAGGGCGCCCGTGGACGGCGGACAGTAGCGGCCTTGGAAGCGTCCGGAATGCCAAACACCTGCGCAGCGCGATGGGACGAGACCGGCTCGCTTGCTGCGCGCACGGACCGTCCCAGCCGTGCGCCGCCCGCCGCTTCGAGCGCGGTGGGCCGATGTCAGGATGAGGAAGCGTAGGAATGCGCATTTTGCGGCACCGGATGGCCGCGAGCCCGCTGAGCGCGATCTGCTGCCAGCACCGCCGGCCTGCGCCTCATTCCGCGCTGCCGGCCGCGCCGCCGCCGCGCAGTGTCTGCTTGCGGCGTGGCCTGAGGCCGTGGGCGCGACGCAGCAACGCAGCACGGGGAACGTGGAGGTGGAGAGGCTGGCGGCCACGAAAACACCGATGATGTCAATGCAGAGGCCCGCCGGCGGCCAGCGCGGGTGGGCGCACGCAAGCAAGAACAGCGACAGCACCATGGGCGGCGGCTGCTCTAGGCGCAGGCGCAGGCGCAGGCGCTGGCGCTGTCCCAAGGCCCACCAGCAAACAGAGCCAGTAGGAGGGCGCGCGCGCTGAGCGAGTCGTGCGGTCAGCTTAGTGCGACGGCTGCGGGCGGTGGGCTCGCGACACAGCGAAGACGGCGTGCTGCCAGGCGGCTGCCACGGCCATGTGCGAGGCGCGATGGTCCGACAACGCCCTGGTTGCGGCCGCGGCCATGAGCTGCCCGCCCGGCCTGCTGAACAAAGGTCTGGCCGGCTTTGTCACTGATCGTAGCGCTGTTGTACCCCGATCTGCAGCAAATCCTTCAACGCTCGCTTTAACGCCGGCCCCCGGATCCTTGCTCGAGTCGGCTGGGATCGCCCTCGTTCGAGCGCACCACCGCCTGCAAGCCAAGCGCGCCATTTCATTCGCCCGCGCGGCGGTACAGAATTTAGAGTGTGGGAGGGATATCTCCATCCAACGCCCCAATAACCCTCCGCCGCGCCCTCCACACTCGCAGCGCCTCCTCGTCCTGCTCCTCACCCTCGCCTCCTCAGGACCGAGCCCTTCCCCATAATAATCAGGCTGTGGCACTCCCGACCCAGCTTGCACCCGCGAGAGCCCTTCCTGCGTGGCCCGCTTATCAGTCCACGGCTGCCTCCCATTACGCCATCAGCAGGAGCGTACAGACAGCACGGAACACCCGGCCTCGCTTTCCTGCACCTCCGCCCAGCGTCGCCCGACATTCTCCTCGCCCCTCCGCTGCCGGCTCCAAACGGCGTCCCTGTTCTCGGAGCGCGTCTCAGCCCGCCGCCTCGCCACTATCATTCTGTGAGTCCGCCTTGTTTTGGTCTCGGCCGCCGCTGCGTCAGCCACCACCGCTCCCGCCCAGCGCTCCTCCCGCTCTCGCAACGCGTCAAATTTGCTAACCGCCCGCGACCGCCGCAGTGCGTAATACTTCTCCGAGCGTGCTTCTTCTAATGCCCTGTCGACCCTAAACGACCTCGACGCAACATCCTCGCCCAGCACCACCCGTCAAGCCGACCGGATGCCTTACACGCCGCCCTCCCAGCGGTCTCCTGCCTCCTCGAAAACCAACAGTCCTATCCTCAGCCGCAACCATTCATACAGCGAGGGGTGCTTGAGCCCGCAATCGGCCAGTGCGGCTCACCGGCCGGTTCTTCCCCACTCTTCCACGTCGTACTTGAGCAAGCACCGCCGCACACCGTCAATATCACAGTCCCCCCAGGCGCAAGATGGATCCAAGGGTTCGGTGACATCCACAAATGGTAGTGCCCACCACGTCCACCCGCCCTCGATGAAGCTGTTGATACCAGTAGGTGCTGAGTCGACACCCCCAGACTCTGTACAAAACTCCGATGATGAGGACCGTGGCCGTCAATCTGCAAAAATCCTCGAGCTGCAGGATGCTCTGTCGAGCATCGAGCTGAAGCGCGGCCACTCCCCTGAGAGACATGTTGGCGGTACCGCCTCGGCCCCCCGCGAGTCAGTAAAGTCCAACGGTCCGACCAGACCGGCCCTCACCCCGGAGGCTCGAAAGATCTCGCATTCTAGATCCTCGAGCGAAATCCAGCTCTCCAGCCACGCCCCTAACCTTGCCGGCTCTCCCATCCAGACATCAGACGAGAGTGACGAGGAGGGTCTTACGATGAAGCCCCCGCTTCTCCGCAAGAAGTCAGGAGAACTAGTGAAGCCGGCCCTGCGGCCCACGTCCCGGAATCGTCGGCGGCCCTCGAGCATGCCCGGCACTCCCTCCTTCTCGAAGGCTGTGCATTTCAACGACGACATCGAGCAGGTCCGCCATTTCCTGCAGGTTGACCGCCCTATTGCTGTCAGTGCGGGTTCATCGCCGGTCGAGACGTACGACAGCGAGACCGAATATCCGTTCGGTTACGACGACGGCAACGGCTACGCATCGTCTCGTCGCACGCGGATCGAGTGGGAGCTCAGGCTCGCCAACTTTCCCAGGGACACGTTCGAGCGGAAGACCCTGCCGGTGCGTCTTGAGAAGATCACTTTGTCGCCTGATAGCTCCACTCTCGTGGGCACGGTCGCCGTGGCGAACCTCGCGTTCAACAAAGCGGTCGTCGCCCGCTTCACCCTGGATTACTGGAAGACCACGTCTGAGGTCGCTGCCGAATACAGTGACGATGTGCGCCGGAAACAGGCGCATGACGGATGCGACCGCTTCGTCTTCAACATCAAGCTGGCCGACCAGGCCAACCTGGAGTCGAAGACAATGTTGATCTGTGTTCGTTACAGCGTGAACGGGACCGAGTACTGGGACAACAACAGCTCGATGAACTTCCAGGTCGACTTCATCAAGAAGGTGCAGCCCAAGAACACGAGGGGCAAGCAGCAGGGGTCTGCTGGCACGCTTGGAGCGATACCACGTAGCAGGCATTCCCCACCTGCGGCCCGACCGCGGTCCATGCCCGTATCGTTCGACGACGACTTTACCAACAACAATTTCGAGTCAAAGTACACGTTCGGTTCGCGCAACGCAGGCTCGAACGATGCTCTGCAGCCTCCAATCAGGCTGAAGAGCAAGGGCAAGCAGCAAAACGGCAACCTGTTCCCTGATCAGCCAAATTCGAACGCATCCCCGAGCTCGCAGGCGTTCTCCACCCGCTACGACTTCTCGGCCTCGCTCTCCGCGGCGCTGTCGAGCGCGCAGACCGCTCTCGGTGACCGGAGCGGGCTGAAGCGAAGCAACAAGCCACGGACCCACGATTACTTCAGCCTGCAGGGCGAGGCTCCTTCGACGACCAAATCCACCGCTCCCCGACCGGACCAATTGTCATCCGAGAAACCGGATCTGAAGTCGGCGGAGTACAACGAGCTAATCCAGAAATACTGTTTCGTACGTCCACCCGCACCCGCCCAGGCTGGCCACATGAACCAGGGACACTGACAACCACTGCAGTTCGGTTCTGGATCCGGAAAGGGTTCTCCTCAGGTTCACAGCCCCAAGCCGGCCGTTGCTTCCGACGCACCTCGCGACATCGAATCCGACGGAAGCACTGCCAGCCGGCAGGGCTCTGGGTCTAACAGCCCCAGTCCCCCAAAGGAGGTTCCATCGTCAATGGACGGCGCCATGGACCAGAGGATTCCGGCCCGCGCGGCGAGCCCTTTTTTATCTAGGTCGGCGTCACCCGGACCTGTGACAGGGTCCGACTTTGGCGACCGCACCACCCCTCCTGTTTCTTTCGGCTACCCTTACAACATGCATGGAGGCATCTCCTTCGAGACGCACGCTCCCAAGGCGATACTCGGTTAGCAACCATAGTGAGCTTTGGGAGGCCTCCCAGGGGTGAACTTACGAATTTCCTTTCGGTCAGGATCACGCCGCCACGACCTTTACTGAGTATGACACGATGGATGGTTGGGAGCTCACCGCTTAACTGCGCGTGGCAGACCGAACGATCCGAGTGCTCTTCTTTGAGGCCCGAACCGCGATTTTACATATTCTCGACTTCGACGGCGATGATGGCGGTGACGTTTAGTGGATCATCATTCTTACTCTTGTTTTGCTACTGCCGGTGCATGCATTCTGGAAATTGCGTTTTTCCGATCAGCATTTCGATTGGGACGGTCTTCTGCACACGACGGCGTTTTCTGGGTATGGTTGGTTTCCCTTTATTTCATTACGCTTTTAATAGACAGGCTGTAAGTCAGTGGCTTTGTCTGAGTAACCATGGGCTCTCTGCTCAGATGGTGCGATACGGTTGGAACGCTCTCATTGTGCTTTTGGTGGGTTTCAGGACGGGTATGGTCTAAAAAGTTGCGTCTTGGTCGGTCTTGCTTTTTGTCGGGGTTCGATTTTCTCGAGGGCGTTCTCCCCCTCCTTCCACTTTGCCTCGCAGTTGCGGTGCACAATGAGCGGCATTGAGCGATCGTTTGGCAGCAGTCGAGATGAGATTGTTTTGATGGCACGGGTTCCGGGACGGGGTCTTTGGGTGTTGGGCTGGGGGGGGGTGTTTCGCTGGAAAACAACGGGTATGCGTAGAAAAGGCACACGAAAATCGAAAAACATTGGAATACAATCTGCGGCGGTGCTGCCATCTTGCGACATTTGAGGGCGCGGGACTTTAGAGTTAAATGAAATGAAGTCGGAGGACTAGCCTCGAGCTTGCTGACCGGACGGGAGTTGTCGCACCTCGGAAGCGGCAGCCCGACCACGCCCGCGTTCCTCGCGCCAGCCAACATCGCCAGTCCTCGCCGTCCGACCTCACTCACGCCTCTGCCTGCCGTCCGCCTCCGATGGCCTCGCCCACGCCGCCCACCGCCGCCGCGGCATCGACGCTGCACATCGACCTCACGACCGTCCTGTCGCTGCTCGGCACCGTCGCCGTGCTCGCGACGGCGTACACGCTCTCGCTGCGCGTGCTGCCGCGCGCCAGCACCGCAAAGGCCCGCATCCTCTTCGTCTGGCACCTCTTCGACGCGCTGATCCACTTCATCTTCGAGGGCTCGTTCCTGTGGAACTGCTTCTTCGTGCACTGGGTCGCGCCGGCCGCCCCGGCGCCGCTCTCGCCCTACTCCATCGCCGCCCAACAAGCCGCCGCCGCCGCCGCAGCAGCAGCAGCAGCAGGCCACCACCCCGCATCCGCCACCACGAGCACCACCACGACGTCCGCGCCACCCGGCTTCCTGATCCTCACCGCCCCGGACGTGTTCTTCCTCGGCCGCAACGACACGCTGTTCGGCGCCGCGTACGGGACCGGCCCGTTCAGCCGGCTGTGGCAGGAGTACGCCAAGGCGGACGCGCGGTGGGGCGGCGCGGACCTGACGGTCGTCAGCCTGGAGCTGCTGACGGTGTTCGTGGGGGGCCCGCTGGCGCTGTGGTGCGCGGAGATGGTGCGGCGGGGGGAGTGGTACGCCGGGAGGCAGGGGATGGAGGGGCGGAAGTGGTTTTGGATGACGGTGTTGGCGACGGGGGAGCTGTATGGTGGTGAGTGATTCTTTTCTTCTTCTTTTTTCCTGAATGAGGGTTTGCGGTTTTGTTTTGTTTTATAAGGGGATGGGGCGGAGGCTGTGTTGTTTTATCCTCCGCGGAGTTTTGGGGGGGGTTTCGCCGTGGCGGCGGGTGGCGGAAGCTTGGAGAGGTTTCTCAGGGGGGAACATGTGAAGTGGGAAAGAGCAAACATCTCTTTATCTGTTTCGGGACAGATCTGGAAAGTCCAATTGGGGCTCTCGGAGAATTGTGGGGAATGCTTGGGTTTGGATGACTTGCATGCGGCCGGTATGCATGGCGGCGCGGAAAATGCATGGCTGACGTGGTGGTGATGTCTCACCCCTTATCTTTTAGGCTTCATGACTTTTGCGCCCGAGTGGCTCTCCGGTTCGCCCAACCTGGATACTTCGAACTTCATGTTCAAGTGAGTAGACTTTCTGTCCCCATTCCTTTCTCTCTTTGAGTTTGCGTCTTGGCACCCAATTGGTGCACCGGTGTATCTGCGGTCCCGCTAACGTGCGATTTTTCTGCAGGTGGGTCTACCTGTTCTTCTTCAACATGCTGTGGGTCTGGTTCCCGCTGTGGATCATGTATGAGGCGTACAAGGGTATCACCAGCGCCCTGTCTCAGAAGGAGGTCGTCAACGTGATCAGCTATCTTGAAAAGAAGGCGGACTGATAGTCTTGTTTTGATACGCATTTGTTGGAGGATCAGCCAGTGTACTATTGTTGTGTATGATAGCAGCGGGTGCAAACTGTATACCCTGGATGATAATTCAAAAATTGATTTTCATCATCACGGCAACGACATGACCAGTGACAGCCCCTTATCAATTCTGACGCCATTAACACTACACCTCGTAGGTTCTGCTAATGTTTTCCACCCACAGACCGATCTCATTGGACTTTGCTCGATGAAATTGCACCGACGTGGTCTTACAGGAATAGTCGGAGCCTCTCCGATACTTTCCAGCGCAAGCGTGAGCCAGCTCACTTTCCGTTCCCACAGTACAGCAACTCAGTGGCCCCTAGTCTTCGGTGCAAGACGATCATATCACCCATAGCAGATCAGGGAACAGATAGGTGAGACAACGTATACGCGACCGACTTTGGCCCTTAGACACGCGGTCTCTTCTCCGCAAACCTCGCACACGATTACGACGACTCCTTCCGTAAAAGTAAGGAACCAGCAGCTCCCGCATTCAAAACAAGATCACAACAATCTTTTCCGCTTGTAATATATAACAACATCATGACAAAGACTGGACTGAGAGCTACAAAAGACCGCCCACCGATAGCAAATACTGCCGTAACGGGATGCATCAACAGGTTAACGTCATACCCACCACTTCCTATATACCAACTCGAAGATTGAGAAGAAACAGATGGGATCTCGTATCAAGTCATTACAACCTATACCACCCCACTTTTCATTCACATCGTCACCTCGTTAGAAAAGAAAAACCACAGGCAGATAGATCCCAGTCTCTCCCTTCCCTCATATCAACGTCTCGAACAGGAAAAAAAAAACATCAAAAAAAAAGCAAATCGAAATCCACCATAAACCCATCGGTTCAATGCATCCACCCCACCCCAGTGTTACCAAAAAAAAAAAAAAATCACCCAGCCCTAACGTAGTTCCCCGGAAACAGCCCCTTGCTCCCGGCATAGCAGCCCCAGAACCAGTCGCCGTTGATGTCCTCGGCCTCGCGTATCTCGGCGCCCTTGGGGAACGGCAGCTCGTCGTGCACGCCCTCCTGCGGCCAGTAGCTCCACAGCGCCGTGGCGCGCAGGCCGATGCCGCCGTCGGGCGGGAACTTCTTCTTCAGGACGAGGCCGGCGGTTGCCGCTGCCGCTGTCGCTGCCGCGCCGGCGGGGGAGGAGGTGGAGGACTTGGGGTTGGATGGGGGAGAGGTGGAGTCGCCGTTGCTGGTGGTGGTGGTGGTTGTCGAGGTGGTTGGGGCGGCGGCGGCGGTGCTGGTGGACGTGTTGTTGTTTCCGGCGTTGCTGGCGCCGTTGTCTCTCGCGATCGACGAGGCCGAGGCGGCCGAGTTGGAGCGGACGAGGCCGGTGCGCATGCGGGCTTTGCGGATCGTGCCGTCCGTGTCTCGCCAGCGCCAGGCGGGGATGGCGCCGTCGACGGGGCTGGTTGCGCCTGCGGCTGCTGGGTCGAGAGGGGGAGGGGCTTGCGTGATGGGAGAGCCCGTGTCCGGTGGTCCTGCGAGCACGGCGCTGGTCGACGAAGCGCTGGGGTCCTTCATCGCGAGCCCGCCAACTAGATCTCGTGTTACGATGCGCCGCTGGCCTGTGTCTCTGTCTTCGAAGCCAACGACCACCATGCGGTGATTCCGCGGGCAGCGGCGCCAGCCATTCTGTCCGTTCTCGGGCGCGATGCGGCCGGAGGCTACGAGAGTGTGGTAGCAGGAAGTGCATATGTCCGAGTTGCCGGCATTGCATTTCTGGCAGTGGAAGCGTGTGTGAGAGGGCGGAATGGGGTATGTGCAGATGTCGCAGAGGGTGCTAAATGTCAGGGGACGGAAAAGGAGACCCGCAAGCGTGTGGGTGCCTGGTCCACGGATGAGGGAAGCGGACTTGGGAGTGATTGGCGGTTGACTTGCGGATGTAAGGCTGGGCGATGGGGGTGCTGAGGAGTTGTTGCTTCCGGTGGCGGATGCAGACGGTCGGTGCTGAAGAGGGAGCAAAGGGTGCGTGCAATGCCTTCCTTGGTTTACGCAGTCGTTGCAGAAACCCCAAGCACCTTCGTTGCAGGTGTCGCACTTCCAATAGCATCCGTTAGCAAATGCAAGGCAAATGTCGCAGAAAACGCCAGATTGAAGACGTTGAGAGGGATTCTCGTCAGTCAAGAGGGCATCCCCAGAGCCGGAGCTGACCGGCTCTCTCCTCGGTCTAGTGTACCGGTGGCCGGAAAGGAAGTGCGGATGCTCGTGACCAGGAGGATAGCCTCCAGGAGGAGCTCTACGTTCATATCTTGACCACGCGGCCGGACCAAAGCCGAACCAATGCCTACAGCCTAGTCCTTGGCGATAGCATCGCAAGCAAAGATCATAATTGCCATCGTTGCATTTTCGGCAGTTGTAGTGCAGAACGTATTCGATACGCTGCTTGCCACAACGATTGCACGAGATTGATGGCTCGGTATATGTGGGCCGCGGGCCGGAGGGGCCGGATGAAGAAGAGGGTCTTGCATTCAAATTGCCAGAATCAGAGCTGTTGTGACGGCGAACAGGCGCAGGCACAGCATGGCTCGAGCCTGGATGCCGCGAGCCATGGCCAGGGAACTGACGCAGACTAGAATTCGCTTCAGTGACAGCCGCAGGCGTGGGCATTGGAGGGCTGTGAAACGTGTCCGAGGTGAATACAGCCCGACGCGGGGAGTTCTCGGCTGAGCTGGTTGCTTGTTGTCTACTAAGCAAGACGTCCGAAGCGCGGACGGGACGCTCAGGATCCGTCACCCTTCGGTCATTCTGACTTGGCCGCTGCCTCTCCACCACCGCTCCTTCCTGGTTCGTCTGTGGACGATTGGTCAAATCGGTGGCAGAACGAGCTGCAGGTCTGTTCGAGTCAATTGACAAGCCTCTAGGATTGTGGCGCCGCGCAGAGTGGTTGCTGTCCTGGCTAGAAGAGCGCGTCCGATTCCGCGATCCCTCGTTGGCAGCATCAAACAAGTGCGGACGGGACACGGGCGGCCTTGAATGCGGTTGCTCTCGCGCTTGGGTTGCTTGCTGCACTGCTTCCTGAGAGGCACTCTCCGCCCGTACTCGCGGTCTCCTCGGAGGCCTCTCTCCGTCCGGCTGCCGCGATGCCGAGTTCGTACTGCCACTCCTGGATCTCTCATGCCTCGCTCTTAACCGGGCCCTCTCGCGCTCCCTCTGGCGGCGTCGAAATGCGGCCGCGATCCTCTCGGTGATCTCCTCCTCTTGAGAAACGTCGATGTTCTCCAGGTCAATGCCATCCAGCAGGCCTTCCTCCCGGATCTGGCGCATGATCTCCTCCTCCATCTCGGACGAATCAAAGTCGGACGCACTCAAAAGAGACCGCAGGCTGGACTGGTGCTCGACAACGCGGGGCGGCCTGGGCGAGGTAGGCCGGCTCCCGGCAGGCTGCTCGCGCTGGGCATTCCTCGAGGCCGAGCCCTCTCTCGCCCTGCGGCGCCGCTCCTCGCGCTCGCGGCTGCGGTCCCTGCGGCGCGCGTGGGCGGGCGGGCTGAGCGTGTCGCTGCCGCTGCTGCTCACGCCGACCTCCTGCAGGCTGATCTGGCGCACCTCCTCGAGCATGCGGCGCTCCTCGTCGTCGGCGCTGTTCTGGCGGCGGCGGCGCAGCTTGGGCAGCACGTTGTCGCCGGGCTTGTATATCTTGCGCATGTCCTCCTTCTCCTGGTCCGACTTGCCGCGGCCCGGGTTCGCGTGCAGGAACATGTCGAGGACCGTGGTGACGGTGGCATTGGGCTGGGTGGCGCGCACCGAGGCGCGGCACGAGGGGCAGGTGTACGGGTGGGTGGTGGCGGCGCTCTGGGCCTGCCATGAAAACCACTCCTTCAAGCAGGCGCCGCAGAAGGTGTGCAGGCAGTCGAGCAGCGTCAGCGGCTGGTACAGCACGTCGGTACAGATCTGCCAGGCGGCGGGTCAGCATGCGGCCGTGCGGGTGCGGGTGCGGGTGCGGGTGCGGGTGCGGATTGAGGAAGCTGGGGGATCCGCCGGCCGTGCCCTGCGCGCCTGACCCTCGCGCACACCACTCACCGAGCATGACAGCTCCTTCTCCAGGTCCATCAGCGGGCCGGTCGGGGCACCGGCGGCCATGGCGGATTCGGCGCGCGGCCTGCGCGACTGCTGGGGCTGCGGGGTGCCGTGGGTGCGAGGCTCGCGATGCTGCCGGCAGCTGGAGGTCGAGGTTGCGTCGGCGCAAAAGCACAAGCACAAGCACAGTCAGCGGTGTAGCGCGCCATTCGCTGGCCGCTTGGCGGGTTGGGGCAGACGGTCGGATGCGGAAACTGAGCGCCCGCCTGTTCTCCACCGCTGCGCTGGCTCGCGCGCATGAGGATCAAGCGGCGCACGAGAGCTCGGCGGCTGGGGGCGGTGGGCGGTGGGCGGGCGCGGGCGTGCGAGTGTCGTCAGATGCACTGGCTGGCAGGCGCCCTCCCTGCGTGCCTGCCATCCCGCGCGGCGCGCCAGAGCTACCCGGCAGCCACCACTCAGCGCGCGCTGCTCGCCGCCGCTGCTCCGTCCTCAAACACCAACTCGCAACTCGGCCCTCGCCCGCACGGTCCGCGGCCCCGCCGGACGTGGCCTGCCTGCTGTGCACGGCGCCCGGCGAGTTCCTGGGACCTGGGACCTGTGCCTCTGTCGCCGCGCTGCCGGGTTCCCCCTGGCACGCTACCGCCGCGTGGATCGCGGCACAACACTCCTGCTCTTCTGCCCACGCGCCAGACGGCTGCTCGTTGCGCCTCGTCAATGCTCCATCGCGACTGAAACATCTGCATTGCCACGAGTGCCCCGGAAACGTCGCAAGGGTTCTGCGGGCCTCTTTGCCCTGACACAGCCAGCGGCGTCCACACGCCGTTCCTCTTGCTGGCACCGTCGCGCCCTGTCGTGGATCCGCTAACGTTGGCAGCAGCCGCAGCCGCTTCCAAACCAGACCTCAACCATCCATCCGCCACGTCCAGCACATCCGAAGCATGCCGTCAAGCGATGAAAACCAGCGTGATCGTGTCCAGCGCCAGCAAGTGCCATCGTCGACAAAGAACGATGTACCAACACGACCTGATCTCAGCAGCAAGTGCTCCTCAGCCCTGAGAGCGTGAATGATCGGGTGAAGAAGCCATAAAAGCAGCCGTCGATGGTGTGCAGCAGAAGATGGCTACGCTTGCCGCACAGATGATATGCTGGCGCAGAACCGAACTTGAGGAGCAGAGATGTAAGCATCGGGAACGCCAAGTCATGTGAACGCGACCCAGCTTTAGCTCTGGCATGAAGTGATTTCGTTGAGCAGGTTTGAACATCGTCACTGTCGCCCACAAAGCCGAAGCGTAGTAGACTCCTTGACCCGAGTACCCACGCCCTCTCTACTTGCAGCAAATGCCATCACCAACCGCCACCCATGGTATCATGCCCCCTCCCGATCACATGCGCCAAGAGCACCAATCAAAAAACAAAAAAAAACACAGAACCCATATCCCGCTTAGAACACATAGGGCGGCCTCACCTCCCCACCCTCCTGCCCATCTCTCTCCTCCCCACCGAACTTCCTCCGCGCAAACGCCCCCTGCGCCTCATCCCCCAACCCCCTGAACGCCCTCCTCCCGTTCGTCTTCAAGATCTCATACACCGTCTCCATGCTCAACGAATACCCGCTCTTGCGCCACCTCGCGTTCAGCCAGTTCGTCAGCGCGTCGCTGCTCTGCCGGAAGTCGCGCGTGTCCCACTCCTTCAGGATGACGCGGATGACGGGGCCGTCGGGCGGCAGCATCTCCTCGGGCTTGGGGTACGGCACGGCGTCGAGCGGCAGCGGCTTCGCGCGGTCGGGGAAGACGGATTCCCAGGCGGTGGCAAAGTGGAGCAGCTTGTGCTCGTGGCGGGCGCGGGCGGTGAGGGCGACGCCGAAGGGGCGGCCGTTGGAGCGGAGCGCGCCGAGGGGGACGACGGCGATGGGGTAGCCCGGACGGGTGTCAGGATCGGCGTGAAGGGGGGTTGGAGGGGTGCGCAAGCTTACCAGCAGCGGCCGCCAGCTCGCACAACGCGCTGTCGCCCGGCGCGGCCAGGACGTCGATGCCGTAGTAGTCGAGCACGAGATCGATGCCCTCCTTGCCGCCCAGCCGCCGCAGCCCCGTCAGGTGGTCCTTGACGACGCAGTCGGGCGTGCTTTCGCTCAGCACCGCGATCAGGTCGTCCTGGTCCGGCGACGCCTTTGGCAGCTCGATGTCCGGGTGCTCGGCGTTGAACTCGATCAACCCGGCCAGCGAGCGCACACGGCTCTCCTCCATGTTGGCGAAGAACTCTGCGACGATCTGCTTGAACTCCTTGTCTGCACGTACATCTCGGTTAGGCTGGCAGTGGTATGGAGGGTAAGAACGGCTTACAAGCTACGATCTCGAAGCTGCTCATCGGACCGCTGTTCCTGAACACCTGCGGCGAGGGAGCCTGCACCGGATACGACACCACAGCGCCATGATCCCGTATCCTCGCGATCGCCATCTCGTACATATTCATCTAACCCCACCTCTCAAGTCAGCAAAACCGTCAACCCCCCGAGCCCCACAGACCAGCCCGTCACTCCCCGAACTCAAAGGATCGAGCGCGAAGGTGCATACCATATACTTCTCCGCATCCGCATTCAACCTCGAAAAATCCTTCCCCACCTTCCAAATCGCCGGATCCACGAACCCCACCCTCAGCCCGTTCCACTGGTGCCGCACCGTAAACAGGCGATACCTCAACGGCGTGCTCTCCAACTCCCTCGGCACCGGCTCCATCAGCGCGTCCATCAAAAACGTCAAATCCGCCGCGCTCTTCGCCATCCCGCCCACGGCGTCAAAGCTGCGACTCAACGCAAACACGCCATCCATCGGCACCTCGCCGACAGTCGGCTTGAGCGCGTACAGCGCCGCGCGATTCGCCGGCGCGACCAAGCTACCAACAGTGTCAGACCCAACAGCCAGCGGGGCAAAGCCGGCCGCAACAGCGACAGCCGACCCGGCGCTGCTGCCACCCGGCGCGGTGTGGTCCCAGATCAGCACGCCCTTCTCGAGGCGGCGCGCGACGTAGGGGCTCTGAGTCTGGCCGCCGACGGCGCTCCAGCCGGGCATGGCCTCCGCGCTCTTGAGGCCGCACAGCTCGGACAGGTTCGCCTTCGCCAGCACGAGCAGGCCCTTTGCAGCGAGGCGGTCGACGACGGTGGCGGGGCGGCGCGGGCGCGCGCCCACGAACGCGTACGACCCGACCGTCGTGTCCATGCCGGCGGCCAGCGCGTCCGTGGCGACGTTGTCCTTGAGCACGACGGGCAGCCCGTGCAGCGGGCCGCGCACGGCGCCCGCGCGCCGCTCGTCGTCCAGCCGCCGCGCCACGGCGAAGAGGTGGTAGCGCGGCGCGACGGTGATGATGGCGCGCAGCTGCCGACCTTTGCGGTTGTGCCGCTCGATCTGCGCGAGGTACACGTCGACCAGCTCGACGCTGGTGAGGGCGCCGGTGCGGAGGAGCCGCGAGAGCTCCGTGGCGGTAGCGGAGAGCGTGTCGAAGGGGAAGCCGTCCATGGTTGTGGTTGAGGGGGGGGGGGGGGTTTCCCCAAGCTCTTATGATTGCGTGTTTCTTGCTCCCGCGGTGGGGAGGGGGTGGTGTCCTAGTCAATCTGTTCGGCTGAATCTCTGGTGTGAAGTCGTTCCTGAAGTCATCGCGATGCCGTGCCCGCGATTTCTACGCGTCGTCGTGGGTTGGCGAGAAGGAAGGGTGAGGTGGAGGGCGAGACGACGAGCAATAGCAGATAAGACGCTGGAATGAGAAGACGATCGATAGAAAGGAAAAAGGATGGGATCACCGACGGCGAGCCCACAAGAGGCGTGAGCAGCGGCAGCGGAAGGGACTCGATTTATACCCGGCCCCTCTCCAGACGCCATCACCCCAGACCGGACGGGGACGCATATAAGCACACGCGCGGTCGGTCACATCTCTCGCTCCCCTACTACGGTGCCGGGGACTTGGTTGATGAGAGGCGGCAGGGCGGAGGCAGCGGGCATACAGGCCCATCGGAACGCCATTGCTGGCACCCGGGCGGCGGATTTCCCTTCCTGCGCGCTGTGCCTGGGCCCCACACCCAGACGCCCACGAGACACACAACCCACACAGCCGGGCGGGAGCTCTGGCCCCGCGGAGCCCAGTCGCGCGCTGGGCGGCCGGGCGTGGCGCTGGCACTGGCGCTGGCGCTGGCGGGCTGGCAGGCACCGCGCTGCTCCGGGCGCTGAAACCTGGGGGCGGCAAATCGTTGGGATGGACGCGGCGGACGAGGCGTCTGCAGTTGGCGCAACACGCCCAGGTGGTGGCTCTCGCGGGCGCGGTCCCTGCTAATGCTAAAGCCGGCCCATGCTTTTATATCTCGTGCATGGAAGCGAGGAGGGAGTGCGCAACGGCCGCAGCTGCCCCGATCGGCCTAGCCGGCGTGGCACAGGATGACGAGAACAACGGCCGCTCGCAGAGGCTGCGCGCGAGAGGCCCGATCATTCCTGCCATACGAGCGGCCCTCCGAGCTGTCGTCCGGGCTAGGCCCCGCGGCCCGTCCGCGAAAACATCCCGCGTCATGCGCCGCAGAGCAGGCCGGCAGCGCCCCGCGAGTGGCTGAGGTGGTCCATGTGGATGGTGGATGGCGGATGGCCCGCCATCCCTGCCGCCAGCCCGGCATGCCGTTTGCTGCACTCCCAGGCATGCCCGCGGCGAAGCTGCTGCGCAATGGGGCAGCATCGCCGGCCGGTGCTGGGCGGGTGATGGTCCCGCACGCGCCTCAATTGGAAGGGAAAATAGAACCGGGGGGCCAGGCCTGCGATGGGTAGGTATATGAGAGCGTCAGCCTTGTCACGTACATGTCGGAGTTGCGGCTGTCCAGAGCGACGGGAGCTGCGCCCGCACCCGGCCGAGGGAGGGCTGATGAGACATCGACAGGCGAGCCCGCAGCCAGCAGACGCCATGATACGCGCCCCTCAGCAGCGCGTCCGTCTCCGTGCGCGCCGTGCGCAGGCGCTGACGCTGGCCGCCAACCTCGCGCTGCACGGGGATGATCGTGATTATGTGATCGCGATTGATGCTCACCGGGCGCCGCGAAGATCCGGAAAAAGCAAAAGGAAAGCGGACGTGTCAACGTGGTTTGAGAGAGTCGTGATCCTCAGGCGTTCGTTTTGTCTGTTCTCAAACTTACTTTTGCTCCGCCCCCGTCGTACAGCAGGGCCTGCGACCTGCAGCTCCATCGTTCCACGCGTCTCAGCAGGGTGTGTAATGAGATTCTCTAGATCAAACAATCCGGGAGCACGTCACCGGGATGTGCCAGAGCCAATTCGAAGAACTCCACGTATAGGGACGTCGAGCGGAAAGCATCGGCGGGAGACGCTCGCCCAGTCGACGGATTAACCTTAATGGCAAGAGCAAAGACTCCACAAGTAGAGCACTCTCCGACGCTCTGCCTGGATGAGAAGTCTGGGGCTGTGGTCGTCATCCATCCAACCTGAGTCGTGCTTGGGCGCATTGCGCCACACGCGCCCTTCGGATCACCCGCGCCATCTCATCCTCGTGGTCGAAGCTTCTTCGAGTCGCCCTTGTGCTACTTGTCCTTGATGCACGGGAGACGCATCTCCTCGGCTGTCAGTCTATCGCCTCTTTGGCAGCGCCCTGCGTTCAGCCCCGCCGCCCCGCCATCTTTCCATAAAGAGGGCAAGTCCCGAGCAATGCAGAGATACGGTGGTCCGAAGAAAGTGAAAAGCACATGTCCGCGTCGGAGCGCGGGTTCCTGCATACCACACGCTGCTGCAGCGTGCAAAGCCTGCGCCCGCCTGCATAAGCGCCCGGCCGTGGAATGCTTCTGGAATCGTCCTTCTGTGCACCCGCGAACGGACGATGGAAGCACGGCATGCATCTGCAGATAGAAGATATGGGAAAAGGTATTACGAGATCGAAAGTTGGGGTATGTGAACTTGCAAGTGATTCGGAAATGCGGCACGCTCAAAGCAGCCTCCGCACCTCTATAGTTGACGCCAGGACGGTCTAAACGAAATGAGCTATCTTCTCTAGTCAGGTTGAAGAGTAGGAAACAGAAACCCAAAGGCATCGCACCAATGCATTCCCTTGTACTGTTGTACAGCGTCAGATTATTCACCGCCTCCACCAGCAGTGGTGAGAATTTACGGAATGAAAGGGATAGCAACTGTCGTCCTGGCCCGGTACTTGCGGTATTCATCGCCAAAGAAGTTGATCAAGAATTTCTCTTCGTCTGTACAAACGCGGTCGTAAGCAGCGGCCTTGCCACATTTGAAGGTGATTGTGTTGGAGAGAAAATGGTCAGACTTACGGCGAATGCGAGAGCTAAAGAAGCGCCACAGGACTGCCGCATAGCCCAGGAGACACACGACGTTCCCCAGCATGAGCTGTGTTCCCAGTCCCCACCAGAAGAACCCGAAGTAGCTCGGGTGCCGCAACCACGCATAAATCCCGTCCGTCACCAGCTCGTGGCCCGAATTCTTCCTGCTCTGCACCATGTGATTGAAGTTCGTGCCTGCCTGCGCCATGGCCACGCTCCGCACCGTCTGGCCCAGCGCGATCAGCGCGATGCCCAAGACCGCTGTCAGGCCACCAACCGTGGCTTTCTCGTGCCATGTCGCGAAGAAAAAGCGCGTGACGAGATGCTCGAGCAGGGCAGCCGAGTGCGCCACCTGGTATTCCTTGCCGTTGGTGAGCAAGAAGCTCGCCGTCTTGGCCGCTGGCGTATTGTACCGTGCCGTCGTCCAGAACTCGAGGAAGTGGAAGGCTGAGAGCACCGCCGCGAAGAACGGCGCGCGCCAGGCCGGGTTGTGCGCGGCCACGGCCAGGTACACAGCGCCAGCCAGGCCGAGCCCGAGCGTCTGGCCCAGGACGAAGGCGCGGACGCCGATGCCCGACAGCGAGCGCGGCTGGCCCGGCAGCAGGTCGTTCGCGGACACGGGGAAGCTGGGACCGGCGGCGCTTTGGGGGCTGGCGGGCGTGCGCACGTCTTTCTGCTCGCGCAGGCGGATTTCGTGGTCGACCTCCGGGGTCCACTTGCCGCGGCTCGCGGGGCGGTTGACGGGCCAGGATATCGAGGGGTCAGGGTTCGCGGCGGGCTGTTGGGTGTCGGGGCTGGCTGCGGCAGCGCCGTTTGCAGCGCCGTTCGGGGAGGGGGGCATGGTTTCGGGGGCTGGAGGAGGCGCGGCGGTGTGTTGTGGGCTGTTGCTGAGAGGTTCGCTAGGGCGTCACGGCGGAGGCAGATGCATGTCGAGCGAGCGGACGGCCGGACGAGGGACGAGGTGGAGGAGTCGGGGGCGTGCTACAAAGGAGTGTTGCGAACAAACGAAGCGTCTCGCGGCTGCGCTGGCAGCGGGTCAGAAGGGCGCGAGCACAAAGCCGCACGAGACGATGACGACGCCGCAAGCGACAGGGCCCCAAGCCGGGCAGAACCCACAGGTCCCAGCGGGGCGGTGAGCACGCCGCGGCGGCCAGCGTCGTCTTGCCCCTCCACCACCTCAGCCCTACCCTCCGCACTCCACCCCTTGTGCTCTGCTCCGGACCAGCCAGCCAACATCCAATTGCCCGCCATGTCTATTGTCGTCGACGAGGCCGAGAACAGGCGGAAGATGGCCCGCGGCGAGCTCTACCACGCGTTCACCCCCGAGCTCACCGCGGCCCGAACACGCTGCCAGCACGCCTGCAAGCGCTACACCAACGCCGGCGAGGTTCCACGCAGACGCCTGGTCGAGCTGTGGAGGGAGTAAGTAGCCAAACTTCGTACGTCGGCCAGCCTCGGTGTCGCGCCCGCCCGCCCGCCCGCCCGCCCGCCACCTCACGCCAGAACACGTCTACTTCGAACCAGTCCTCGCCGTTAATACCGTGCCTCGCCCGCAGCATTATCGGTGACACGACGCCCCTGCCCCCGCCCGCGCCCACGCCCGAGCAAGACGAGGCGCTCTTCGAGGACGACCCGTGGGTCGAAGGCCCGATCCACATCGACTACGGCACCAACGTGCGTCTCGGCCAGAACGTGTACCTCAACTTCAACTGCGTGATCCTGGACACCTGCCTGGTCACCATCGGCTCGCGCACGCTCGTCGGCCCCAACGTGTCCATCTACTCGGGCACCCACCCGCTCGACCCGCTGGTCCGCAACGGCACCCGCGGCCCCGAGCTCGGCGGCGAGGTCCACGTCGGCGAGGACTGCTGGCTCGGCGGCAGCGTCATCATCCTGCCGGGCGTGACCATCGGCCGCGGCTCCACCGTCGGCGCCGGCAGCGTCGTGACCAAGTCCGTCCCGCCCTTCCACGTCGTCGCCGGCAACCCTGCGCGCATCCTCAAGAAGATCGAGACCCTGGCGGATCCGGAGCAGGCCGCTGCCGCCCGGTCGAGCGAGGCCACGGACAGCCCCGGCGGGCGTGGTGGTGTGCTGACGGCTCAAGAAGCGGTTCGCGGGATGAAGATGGCGAGCAAGGGCGATGAAGACCAAAGACATGGCGCCGAAGTGGCTATGAAGGAGCAGGCTGAAGAGCTCGAGAAGGAGAAACCGGCGGATGAAGAGAAGTTCTGGCGGTCCTTCGCTGCGAGCGAGAAGGACGCTGCCGAGGCGGGTGCTTTTGGAAGAAAGAGAAAAGAGAGCGGCGCATAGAGCGGTGGCATCGCAACCGATTACGAGACTGCGGGCAAGAGGAGGCGAGAGCGAAGTTTATATTGTGGATCCAAGATTTGTGCAAAATGGAGTCGGCACATCAGGTAGATAATGCCTGATGACCTTGACTACTGGCAATTCGCTGCCAAGCAGTGTGGTGCCAACAATGCCTGATGACCTTGACTACTGGCAATTCGCTGCCAAGCAGTGTGGTGCCAACAATGCCTCGGCTGATCCATTCAAGAGAGCCGGATTTAAACGGTCAGTCCACGGGAAATCCTGACGGAATATCGCTCGGCCGACATGGCCTGTGATACTAGAACAGCACCGGTGCAGGTAAGCTGCGTGTTACAGTCTGGTGGGTGAGATTAGGGTTCGGCTCGGCACCAGGCATTACGGGTGCTGGATGCCTTGAGGCACTGATGTGCCATTTCAGGGCTCATAGTGAGCCCCTTCAGCCGCAAGTCTGACATTTCTTTCTTATCGTAACGTCGTTTGATCTTTCAAAAGGCTTCCATGCTTCATCTCTCTGCTACCAACGTCCAAGCATGCATCCTGCGAAGCCTGCTGTCGGCGTGCTGATTGGTCGCTTAAGTGTCTGTCTCTTCCAAGCACTGGCCTTCTACTTGGCCAGATCGCGAAGTCTTGTAACAAGTTCACACATTGGTAGTGGGGGCGTTCGCTCGGATGGTTCGACATTTTTTCTCTGCACATTCACATCCGGACGAGTGCTCCAACTGCCGATGTGTAAACTTGTCGCAATTCTTTCCGCACCGGCCTCATGCACCAATCCCGAGCGGATCGCAGGCTGAACCATGTCAGCTGATGCTGTCCAGCTGCGATCCTTCTCTCATGTTCTCGGCCCGCGTCCATCTCAAATAACAACACCTTATTGGCTGAAACACCATCTCCAGCACACGACGAGTTCCAGGGAGGCGTGGCATCCGCTTCCGGTCGCAGCTGACGTCACGCTCCCCCTAAACTTACCACAACCGGTAATCATGGCTGCGTCTCCATACAGAGGGCGTCCCCGCAGCCGTGCGGAGTATCGGGTCATTTGATCGACCAGCCTACCAGCTAAATCCGACCGATTGTCAGCCGCAGGCCGACAGGCTGACCGCTTGGCGGCCTTGGAGCAGCGAGTACTTCTAAATCCGACGGTGATGTCCCTTCGGAGGAGGCCCTTTGATGCCATGGCGAGACACGCTCCGAGACGACCAGGCAACATGCTGACCCCGCATATAGGATCATTAGCCTCGTCAGCCACCATTGTTTCCGTCCCCGCAGCGTGCGACAGCATGCCTCGCAGAGCACACACGGCGACGTGCGTGCAGCTGCTACGCCGGCGGCCATCAGGAGCGCTAGAGAGGGCTGGGACGGTCGGACGACAGCTGAGGCGTTCGCGATGCACGAATTCCCGTATCCGGCTAGTGCGTCTTAGTCAGACGCGCGTGTACGTACCACATGCGGCTCCCGTGCTGCAACGGATCTCCAATCACCAAGTCCGTGAGATAAGAGCAAGCGGTGCTCAGCCCATTCGAGCACGATGCCCCCGGCCCCCAGAAGTGACGGCCGCCGGCGCAGACGGCCACGGCACGGAGCGCGGCGGGATTGTTTGTTGACTTGCGGTGACACTGACAAATTTAGAGTTGGCCTAGTCACCGGACCCTGATTTGTACGCCGCCAGCCCACAACTGCCGCCCTCTGCCGCAGCCTCCAAGGCTAAATCCGACAAATCCGCCCGCTCGAATCTGGGGTAAAAGTATCCTGGGGTAGGCGCGTGGCTATTGGAGCGCCCCCCCCCCGGTCCCGACAAATCCGGCGACGCGATGGGGCACAGGCAGGAGGAGCTGACTTATATGATGCGCCAGTCCCCACTTCTCCCGGAAGATCGTGCATATGAATCGTCCGTGTGCAGTAGCAGGGGGGGGCATGGTCGAGCTGGTTGAGCTGGTCGAGCGAGTCGAACGACCTCCTCCGAAACTCTCAGCCTCCGTCCGACCACGAGCACATATAAGAGAAGAAGATTCAACATCTTCTAGGTAGACTCGCCACGCTCTCCGGCTAAGACATCATTCCCGAACTCCTGACCGCGATGGAGGTTGACCTTGAACACACGACTGGGTCTGGTATCCAAGCCGCCCTCTCCTTCCTCCGCTCCAACCCTGTCTACGTCTTCTACATCTTCTCCGTCTTCCTCGTCCTCCGCTTCTTCAAGAACCGTTATGCCTCTCCTCTCCGACACTACCCAGGCCCCTTCCTCGCTTCCGGCACACGTGTGTGGAAGCTATGGGTCACTTGGCAGACCCACCAGGAGACCGAGTACATCAACCTGCACAAGAAATATGGTACGTCGTTCCCCGTCTGCATCCCTCTTCTCCCCTCTCCCCTCGCTCGCCCCCTCTTCCCCTCCAACACACCAACACCACTGACCTTCCCACCCTGCAGGCCCCGTCGTGCGCGTCGCCCCCAACGAACTCTCCTTCTCCCGCCCCAGCGCCGCCCGCGAAATCCTCTCCGCCGGCAAGGGCTTCCACAAGACGCCCTTCTACGCCGTCTTCCCGCCGCCCGAGAACCCGGACATCTTCACCGAGACGCGCGAGCACGTGCACGCGGCCAAGAAGCGCGTGGCCGGCACCTCGTACAGCATGGCGTCGATGCAGGCCATGACGCCGTACATCGAAGACACGATCGCGCTGCTGTTCGCCAAGCTGGACGGGTTCGCCGGCGCTGCCGCCGACGCGGGCCGGGAGGTGGATCTGGGGGACTGGCTGCACTACTTCGCGTTCGACGTGCTGGGCGAGGTCGCGTTCGGGAAGAAGTGGGGCTTCCTGGCCGAGGGGCGCGACGTCGAGGGCTGCATCCGCGCCATCGACAAGAGCCAGCAGTACAACGGCACGGTCGGCCAGCTGCCGGCGCTGGACCTGCTGCTGCGCCGCAACCCGCTGTGGCGCGCCGCCCAGAAGCTGTATCCGGGCGCGCAGCCGCTGGTCACGCGCATCGCGCTGGAGGAGCTGCGGAAGAGAAGGAGCGGCGGTGGCGCCGCCGCGACCGACCGGAAGGACCTGCTCGGCCAGCTGCTGAAGGCGAACGAGGCCTTTCCGGACAGGTTCGGCGAGGGCGACGTCTTCGCCGTGACGCACGGCGCCATGTACGTTGGCGCCCTGCCCACCCCCAACTCGAACACGAATCACTGACGCGGGGATCCAACAGCTTCGCCGGCTCCGACTCCACGGCCAGCACCATGCAATCCTTCATGCACCACGTCCTCCGCGACCGCCGCACGCACGCCCGCCTCGTCGCCGAGATCGACGCCGCCGCCGCGCGCGGCGCGCTGTCGCCCGTCGTCGCGTTCGCCGAGGCGCAGCAGCTGCCGTTCTTCCAGGCCGCGCTCAAGGAGGCGATGCGCGTGCGCCCGGCCGTCGGGCTCGCGATGGCGCGCTCGGTGCCCGTCGGCGGCGCCGAGATCGACGGCGCGCGGTACCCGGCCGGCACGGGGCTGAACGTCAACGCGTGGGCGGTGCATCGCGACCGCGACATGTTCGGCGCGGATGCGGAGGTGTTCCGGCCGGAGCGGTGGCTGGAGGATGCGGAGAGGGCGCGGTTGATGGACAGGCATATGATGCAGGTGAGTTGGGGATCCCTTGGTGCGTGGTTGCGGGCGCGTGGCTGACGTGATGGTAGTTTGGTGGCGGTTCGCACGTGTGTATCGGGCGGAATCTGGCGCTGTTGGAGATGAATAAGGTGCTGCCGATGCTGCTGAGGGACTATGCGCTGGAGCTGGTGCATCCGGACCGCGAGCTGGATTTCCACACGTACTTTTTCGTCGTGCAGAAGGGGCTGAATGTTAGGATATCGAAGAGGGTGTGATGGAAGGGCTTCGGATGACGGTCTATTTCGTGGTGCTCGGTAATGGGCATGGATATACGATGGAGTAAACAATGCAAAAGAGGCAGACCAGCTGTAAGGAGGTGAACATGTGGTAAAGCACCTCCTCAGCCCAACCGGCTTTCCGCATGTTATAAGTAAAACTACCAGGGGTTTCTGCATCGACCTAAGGGCCGGGGGTCCGCGACACAGTGGCAGGCAAACTGGCCCATGGCGCGGCGCTTTGATAACGTAGCATTGTAAATCGTGAAATTAGCCCCGACCACGCCGGTGAACGGCGGGGAAAACACCCGAAAGGGAGTTAGTTTTACAGGCACTAAGAGGTGCTGACTTTTTTGCGTTCGAATCCGCCTGGGGTCGCGCACAGTTGCGTACACTTACTCTTTTTCTCTTTTTCAGTTTCCAGCTTCTGCCCTTGCTAAGCTCGGGATTGTCTGGCAAGTCGTAGAGCTTCATCCACAGTCCCTGTTCGATGAATGGTTCATTGTCTGTGCGAGCAGAAAATTGGGCAGCGCATTTTGCGACTCAGCCCAGTTTGGGTGGGCATGAATTTTAACAAAAGAAAAGCTGCAAACTCCCATTCTTTTGAGCGGTTTCACTTCCGAAGCCACCGGATGCTTCTCTTCGTGAAACCATGCGCAGGTTGCTGAGTCTCCTTTACCTCCCGAACGCCTGATACTTCCACATCACACTTCCGCCTGATATCGTTCAGCCAGTCCTCAATACTCTTCTCCGTACCACCCACCCGAACAATCTTCTTGTCGATACCGTCCTTGGCCATTTTCTCATCCGGCTTTGGCAGTATCAGGAAATCGTGGTCCTTCCCGCAGAGGCGCTTCTCGAGCTTGCCTTCTTGCAGCTTCTTCCAGCAAGTCTTTTCCAATTTGACGTCCACGCAGTCTCTGCACACGTAGGTTTCCTTTTCGTCCCAGAGATAGGGTTCGTCATCGCAACCGCCGCTGCAGCACCGTATCTTCGGCAGGTCGTCTTTGGTAATCAGCGACCATGCAGCCCGCACGTTGTCATCGTCGTCAACGAGCATCAATGCCTGGCACAGCCACCAGTACCCTTGCCAATCGTTGTTGGGAATCTTGTCGGAGAGGAACCTCAGGGCGCGCTCGATCTGGTCCTTGATGCGTTCCCTTGCCTGATACTTCCTCCCTGTCAGGTAGTAGATGCGGGAAAGCGAGAGCGTGACAGCATGATCAGTGCTCTGGAGAGCATTGGAGTTCCAATTGCAGAGGTCTTCTGTTTTACGAGCGTACTCGAGCTTCTGGAACTCGCTGGAGTCGGCCTGTTTGGATAGCTGAATGTAGACCGCGACCAGCCTCTCCACGGTCTTCTCCCGGACCTTGAAGACGGAGGTGTCCTGATCCTGGTATTCTTGCAGCAACCCGTCTGTTTCGGCTACGTTGTCTTCCCAAGCGATGAGAGCTTCTCGCACCCTCTGCTGGTCGATTAGTGCCTGGCCGTAGTAGAACCGGAGGTGAGTCCGCTTCGAGATTTCGTCCTTTGCCGATGTAATGGCGTCTACGTAGCCTTTGATTATACCCCCAAGGTCGTCCTGAAGGGCAATGGAGACGTTGTGGTGGAAATCAGCCGAGTCCGCACAATGGAGAAACAAGTCGACAGGCGGCGCGTATTTGTTCTTCAAGAATGTCTTGAACTCGTCGGACCCGTCCGTGTTGTATGCCCATTGCAAGACCTTACTCATGATTCCTTTGTCCTCTTTGAAAATCTCTTGGAGCTCCCGGAAAGTCTCTATTGCCTTTTCATGGCGTTTCAGGACGTTGTACAAGTCCCAGAGTGTTTCGACCATGTCGTTCCAGACAGTTTCGTGTTTCGTTTGAAAGTCTTTGTCTTTCAGCTGGTCGAGGTTCCCATCCAGAGTCTCCAGAGCGCTCTCGTTCTTCCCGGTTCGCTGGTATGCTCGAGTCAGGCACCACCTGGCCTTCCACTCATCCTCGATCTTGAGGCACCTTTCGATGGACTTATCGTACAGGGCGTACTGAAGACACGTTTCGGCAACTCTCACGTGCCGCATAGGCCTCTGGTCGTCATCGGCATCCATACGAAGGAGCTTGAGGGCCAGAATTTCTGCATCCTGGATTATTCTCAAAGATTGCGGAGGTCTGTCGCAATCTTTCAGTGTTTCGATGCTCCCGCCCGAGTACTTCAACATTTCAAACCCGTTAGCAGCATTCTCGTGAATTGGAATGTCCACGACATACCTCATCTGTAAAGAACAGTAGATGTTGCAGCGAGTCTGCAGCATCCATTTCATCTTCTTGGAGCCAACGAGAGGCCAACACTCTAAGATGTACTGACATCAATCCATCCTTGGTGAATTCTGGCTCCTTTTCCTTCTCTTCGGCACTTCCTTCAGCTAGGTCTTCTGTCACCTTCTCAACTGTCTTTTCCGGCTCTCCTAACGGATCTTTCGCAGGACTCCCGTCACCCTTTTTGTCAAACTCTGTTGTGCTGTGCTGTTTGTCCAACTCTTCCGTCGGTCCTCCGGGCGGTGCCTCGGTCGATGGCGGCTCGGATCGTTCATCAGGTTCCTGTTCAACAACCTGCATAGGCGGTTTCTCAATTGCCTCCTCAGTTGGAACTTGAGGTTCTTTTCCATTCGAATCCTTGGCCGCCGGTTCAGCCTCCCCTCCACCTTCTACTGCGACTCTCTCTTCGGCCGGGGTTTCGCCTTTACTTTCAGTCTTCTCTCCAGTTTCATGCCCAGGGTAGTTTCCTGAATGCTCTGAAAGATAGTCCTCAAGCTTTCCTTCTGATCCCTCGGCAGTCGTTTCTTTTTGCGGCTCTTCAATATACCCCTCGGGATGGTCTTTGAGCTGTCGCCGGGCAACTCTTCCCACAACGGGATCTTTGAGCCAGAGAAGGACAGTTTCCGCATACTCCTGCCATCTGTCCCAACCATCACTCCTCATAATTGAAATTGCCCCCTTTGTCAACCAAGCCCTTACATTGTCTTCCATCCAGAAAAACTCAAAAAGCAAGCGACCAATCTCCTCTCTTGTGTCGCTGTCAGAACGTTCAAGCTGATCTGGCTTGATGTTTTCGAGATGCACAAATAGATCAGTCGCAGCATACTCATGCAGGCATTCGTAGTCATCACGTTCGGGGCTACACACGGCCTTGAGAAGGCAGAGCACCATTGTCATGTGCCCGTCCACGCGGTCGAACTCAATGGTCTGACGTTGCGCCTCTTGTTGGTCTCTCAGTCTCCCAAAGTATTGCCCGAACTGGAATCGGGTGAACAGCTCTTCGCCGCACACTGATCGAATAAGCCTTTCCACCGCCTCAATCTCAAAAGTGTGAAGGCGCTCCTCTGCGGCTCCTGGTTTTTGGGTGTCTGCTTGGGCTGACTTGCGCAGATATCCTGAAAGCCCGCCTCCATCTGACCTTTCTCCCTCCAAGTCCATGAAGTAATCCAGTGTGGCTCTGGACCGCACAAACATGTCCTTGTCTTCGTTGGAATCGGAAGAACCGTCGACATCAAAGAACTGGGAATACTTCTCTTGGATTTGTATGCCAAGCCGTATGCTGTCTCTGCTTGCGCCCCTCAAAAGCCGGAAGGTTTCAAGCTGCTGGACCGAAGGCCACACGGTCATGAGCACCATGCAGACCAATATGTCGTTGAACTCTACAATTTCCTCCTCGGTGAGGTTTCTGTTCAGCCGTTTCAACTGCCATGCGGCCGCAGCTGAGCGATCTCCAGCTTCGCGGTTGAGAATTTCCTTCAGCTCGTGACTTCCTTTTGTCTCTCTGATCTCTTCCAGGGAGGAAATAGCTTCGTGGAAATTGTCACTTGACTGCTCCTTGAGCTTGGCCTCAAGCTTGTTAAGCAGGTCGTCCTGGTCCTTTCCTATCTTCCAACTCTGCCGGAACTTGTCTATCCTGGTCCCAATGAAGAGGTCTATATCCTGACGATTCCGCTCGGGGACGTCGATTATTTCGATCAACGCATTAGCATCGACGCTGACAGAATTGAAGACTTTCTCCGTTCCGGTGAAGAAAAGCCTGACTTGGAAGTTTGACTTCTCAAATTGCGTTGCTTTCTCGATGAGAGTACTAAGAGTCCTCGCGATGTCATCATCTTTTGCCTGATCAACACCATCGAGAACAAGAAAGAAGACTTTTCGACGTCTTGACCCGATGCTCTCCGAAAACTTCGTGATCAGGTTGTCCCAGAGGTCCTCTATTGAAAACCCGCTTGGGCTAATACGCAGATCCGAAACAAAGTTCTGGTAGGCGACGTCGTTCTCCGTAACTTGCCAGATAAGCGCAGCCAGAGCGTCGCGGATGGACGTCTCTCTTTTCTCCTTACTCTTGGACTGGCCTTTCTCAATTCTTTCGAAGTAAAAATATGCAATGGACGCTTGCCACGTCTGACCAGCAGCTTGAAACTTGCTTTGATATTGGCGGTAGAGATTGTCGACCACTGAGTAGCACAGGTGGCTTTTTCCAGTGCCTGTTGGCCCCTTCAATGCAAGGACTGGTTTCGCAAGAGCCTTCTCGGTGTCCACCCATGCCCCAAAGAAATCCTCTTGGAGGAGCCAGGTGCCTGTGTTTTCCACGAGTCCTTTTTTGAGGTAGGAATGCATGTCGTTCCAGGAGTTCCACGCCGAGTTCTTCTCATCGAACCCCAGAATCTTCTTGACTGCAATGCGCCTGCGGTTCTTGGCGGTGTCTCTATTCTGCAATTCCAAGAAATTTCCGGTAATGCTGGTGTTGATGAAGACCTTCGCTCCGAGGATGTGCTCCTCTCTCTTCTGCAAACCCTCAATTTGGCCAAGTTCCTTCTGAAGCCCGCCGTCGTTACCTGCAATTGATTTGAAGACGTTTTTGACGCTGCCCAGTACCGTCCTTGAGTCTTTCTGGACTTTCGTGTAGATGGCACATACGTTGAGGAAATGTGCCAGCCGCCTGAGAACGATGTTTTGAAGCTCGGCATCCAACTGGGCGCCGCGCTTCGAGCCTTCCACGTATCTCGCAACGTCATTCACCACCGTCAGGATGCTGTCCAGGCTTTCCTGAACTCCTTTTATGGTGAAGTTCTTGCGATAATTCTGCGCTGTCTCGATCACGAGCTGGGTAGCCTTGAAACAAACTGCTGCAGGTGGCCATGCCTAGAATATCATCAGCAACTGCTTTCTCAGATAGTTCCTTGTAAGCTGAAACAACTGACCGCTGAGCCTGCGTCGGTGCCAATTTCTCCCACTCGTACGAAGAAGTCCATGGTCGTTTTAGCAGCCTCTACACATTGCGCATGCATGCCTCCAGTCCCGAATTGAGCCATCTGGCGTCTCATTTCCTCGACTGTTTGCGGGTGTTCTTCCTTGATACGAATTCGTGTTCTTCTCGTGTACTCTTCCATGGCCAACTGGAAGGCTTCTTCCAGATTCCCTTCTGACTCTGGATCATCCCCCATTTTGCAGAGCTTGGCTGAACGGCAAAAGAATAGCAAGGTTGGTTGACCAGAGGAACCGCGACAGAGTAAGATAAGGAAAGCAACCAGGCGCTGTATAGTACCATAGTCAGAACACCGCTTACGACAGGGAGGTGCAAGGCTCACCTTTATCACTACACCCTCCTCAAATTTGCCCATGAAATATGGGGGCGGAAGGATCTGTCATACTGCCGACCGCGCAAGACTATTACTATCTTATTGGTGTGAATATATACGCTTCTCAGCCAAGGCTTCATTTTGGTGCACACTGGTTGTCGATCCTCAGCCGATGAGGCTGAACTCAGCCTCACATGATGACCTTGGGGGCCGCTTCATAAGCATCAACATGCAGCCACAACTGCAAGTAATTTAGCGCCATTGATTCATTCAATGAGGTATATGTATACTGGCACGTGTCAGGAGTGGAGGATGGTCAGCATCCAGGAAGAGAACAATGCCGCCCGAGATCTGCGCGCCAAGTAAAACCTATGTACGCAAAGTCGTTATCGGAAACAGGGCTCTACGATATCTTCAACACTAGCATATCGCCAAGCCTGATCTCGCATTTGTGACCGTCCGAAAACTGAGCGTAAACATCAGCGGTCACAAATCATATTCCCTATGTATATAATCCACCTACCCAATCACACCCACACTCACAAAGCCCATCCCCTCCCAATCCTCTGGCCTCTCCCTCTCCACCCTCTCCACCGTCCCCTTCCCCACCCCGCCACCCCCCCTCTGCGCCCTCCACCTCAGCAACGCCAACCACACCGCATCCGCATTCCTCCTCTCAAACACCTCTCTCACCTCCGCCCTCTCCACCACAACCGGCAACAGCAGCTCCAACACCTCCTCAAACGCCTCCTCCCGCACCTGCACCGTCTCGACCACCGCCACGAACAGCCCCACCAGCGCCTTCCTGACGATCCTCGTCGGCGCGGCCGTGTAATACGGCTGGACCTCCCCGCTGCTGCCACCGCGCTTCCCGTCGCCATCCTGGATGAGCAGCGACGTCCCCTCGGTCTCTCGCCCCCGCGCCGGTCTCGGCGCCGCCTGCTTCGCGCCGCCCGAGCGATACAGCGCCACGAGCTGCGGCCACACGCCCTCGACGCGGCCGCGCATGAAGTCGCCCGCGAACGTGCAGGTCACGGCCATGGCTTCGCACGCGCCGGCCACGACGTACGCCTCGCCGTCGTGCAGGCGCGGGACGAGCACGGGCCAGAGGGTGTTGACGAGCGGGAGGAACGAGTTCTCGTGGCGCGCGAGGGCCGGGAACGTCGTTTGGAGGAGGTCGAGGAGGGAGGTGCGGAGGAGGGGGGACGAGGCGGTCAGGTAGTGCTGGGTCAGCTGGGAGATGCTGAGGAGGAGACTGTAGATCTTGGGGGCTGGCGGTGGGGGGTCGGGCGGCGCGGCGGGCGCGTCGTCGTTCTCTGCTGTCTCGTCGTCCGGTTCTTCGTCGTCGGAGTCGAGTTCGGAAATTAGAGGGTTCTTGGCTTTTTTGTCGAGGTCTTTCCATGGACGTTTGGGGGTGAGTTCGGAGGTATCGATGTCTTCGGGGTCGTCCTGTTTGGCCTCTCGGCCTTGGATGCCTTTGAGGGTGGTAATTATGTCGTCGATGGTGGTGATGTGGCCAGCTTCTTTGATCTTTTTGGTGTCCTCGCCTTGCGTTATGGCAAGTTGGGGCGTCTTGACACCCTCCTCTGCAATGCCCTTCAACACAGCAAAGAGCAGTTCCACTAACCTTGGATAGCCGTGGAATGATTCGAGCGCTGCAAAGACACTACCGACAAGATCATCCAGATAAGGGAGAAGTGTAGGCCCGGAGAGTTTGATCATCATCAAAAGCACCTGCGGCGCTTGTGGTGAGATATCGAAAGTGTTGAGCTTCAGTGCTACGGCGTTTACGAGGTAGTCGACATTTTCCACGATCAAGCTACCGACATCTTTATAGTTGCATGCGGCTGCTATTACATTGAGACATGTAACGGCGTGACTGCGAAGCTGAGGTATCGGTGACCCTACGAGATGGACGATCGGGTATAATGCATCGACCAGTTCGATCCGGAAATCATCTTTGAGAGTTTGGGCTTGGAATGCAATAGTTTCCATGGCCAGGGCTTGTAGTCTCCAGTCCGATTGCGAATCCACAGAGGAATCATGCAAGACGTCCAGTGAGAAGGAATACATTTCCTCCAAGAGCTCCTCTCTGGGGCCAATCGCGGAATCTCCAAAATCGAGGAAGTCGATCACGGGGGCGTCATTCTCGCTGGAAGATCTGAGTAGCTGAAGGGCCACCCAAAAGCTTGCCAATTGAGGGGCTCCTTTGCTGGCTTGGAGTGAATCAACCAACTCTCTTGCGGCGGTTAGTGCGGATTTTGATGTGCTAACGTGCTTGACCAAGCCTTGTAGATCATGTACGATCTCTCGCTGAGAAGTGTTGTCGTAGAAGATAGGCTCAAAGTGCACTGATGGCCCATCCCTGGTAGGAAGTGACAAGTCCAACGACGTACTGGATCCGGTAGCGGGAGCGATTTCCTTCAACTTTGTTTGATCAAGGACAGCAGTAGAGATGCCATCACGAAGATTCGACGCAACTGCCCGGTCTACAATATCCAGATCAACCCCTTGCTCAGCTAACAGTTCGTATCCTGTGGAGATCTGATGGATGAGCCGGTGCTTTGCTGAATCATCAGGACTTTGCATGATACGTGGAAGCGAGACCACCCAGCCGTGTATGCTGGATCTAAGGAGCTCTGCAAATCGCGGATCAGCTGTCAAGACTTGTCGGATTGTGAACTTCATTTCCCCATCTTCATCAGATCCGCACAGCACGATCATGGTCTCGATCATCATGGCGGCGGAGTCCTTGAGAGACTCCCGGCAGTCCTCGAGGACGGTCAAACAGAGGTCCAATAGAGCTTTCCTGACTTCAGTGCGGTCGTGCTGGCGGACGCGGATAATGTTGGCTAAGGCAAGCTTCACTTGAGCTGTCGTAGCCTTCAGCCAGGACTGCGTGAGTTTCTGCTCACTCTCAGTAGCTTGGTCGCTTGACGGTAAGTCTCTGGTCTGCTGATCGCTTAGAACAGCCTTGAAAAGAAATGACAGCACTTGAAGAGAAAGGCAGAGCAATTCGTATGATCGTCGCTGCTTCGTCGCTGGAGTAAGAACCTTTGCGAGGCCTGAGACGATTCCGGGAAGGAAGCTCGCAAGAGCATCTCGATCTTTGAGTGCATTGCAAGCAGCTCTCAAAGCTTGCGCGGCAGCAAGCTGGACATCATTAGAGGTCCCTTCAGTGACACCTTCCATAATGACGACAATGGCATGGCCTAAGGGAGGGATGTTGTCCGCGGCAGTCAGGGCTTTATGTCCTTGCTCGTTCTGATCGTAGGTGGTGAACAACTCCGACAAACACGTGAATCCAGCTGCCTGCAGTTCCTCCGAGACTACGGATGACCTGTTCTGGCCCTGGGGACTGCCGCTGACCAGGACTGGTAGTAGAATGAGAAATTGGCGTGTCAATGCCGGATCAACTTTGACGCGCCATCCTGTTTGCAGAAGAACTGCCAGGCACTTCAGAGTGAGCTCCAAGGCAGCGACAGGAAGCTTTTGCTTCTCTCTGAGGATGTGAGATAGAGGGAAGAACACATATTCAGCCAGCTTGTCGTCCAGAGCAAGAGGATAGCGGGCTGCCTCTTGCAGGGCCGAGAGAAGATTTCTTAGGGCAGCAACGACATCTCTGGGGCTGCCGTTTTGCGCAGCTACGCGCAGCACAGCCTGGCTGAGCTTGACGCAGTGAGGCTTGAGCTGCAGCAGGTCAACAAGGGCGACACACGCCGACTGGAAGAGAGCACGACGAACCTGCTGGAAAACGCGGCTTCTTTGCTCCATCGTGCCTGGCCGCGGAGGTGGAAAGAGCGCGGAGACGGGATGCTACGGCATGGCGATCTTCGCGTTGGCGGATGAAGGAGACAAACGTCCGTGCGGTGACACAGCGGATGCACGCGGGCGTTGGTCTGCAGGCTGCCGGGCGAGGTTCTGTGCAGGTCTAGAGGCACAGAGGGTTCGGTCGGTGAGCGTGTGAGGACAGGCTTGGCTGGTCGTCGGGCGGGCGGCGGGCGGCGGGCGGGGGCAGGAAGCGCAGGAAGCGGAACTCGAGTCGCGTCGCCGAAAGTCAGAAGCCGTCCCAAACGCGTACCACGTCACGCACCCAGCAACCACCGCTCCCCTCTCCACGCCCGCACCCGGACGCGCATCTCCCCAATCCGCCACGCTCCAATCCTGCGCGCCCGTCCGTCCTCCTGCGCATCTACCAGCCCCCCGCAACGCGCTTCGGCGCATCCCACCGCCTCCTGGAGACACCGTCATCATGCCTGGCACGCGCAGTCGCGCTGGCGCCGCAACCCAAGTCCAAGACGACCCAGACCAGCAGCAGGAAGAGACGTCCGGCCTGACCTTCAATGAACCGCTGACATGGCGCGTCGGCAAGCCCATCCCCGTGGCGGAGCTGCTGCGCCGTCTGCAGGCCCTGTCGCAAGAGCTGCGGGGCATGGAGCAGGAGGAAGCAGACCGGGACTCTCTGCTGCCCGTCGCGAAAGAGCTGGCATCGCAGAATCTGCTGTCGCATAAGGACCGCGGTGTACGCGCCTGGACCGCCTGCTGTGTCGTTGACATGTTCAGGCTCTGCGCGCCTGACGCTCCATACACCGCGTCGCAGCTGAAGGTGAGACGCGCCGCAGTGCACCGGTGCGCAACAATTGCTAACTTCTGCCACCCAGGACATCTTCATGCTGTTTATCAACACCATATTCCGCGCGCTGTCAGACCCTTCGGATCCCTACAACAGTCAGCACCTCTATGTCCTGAAGTCGCTAGCAGAGATTAAGAGCGTCGTTCTGCTCACCGACATTCCCTCGTCGAACAACCTCATGATCGCCCTGTTCACCATCTGCTTTGATGTCCTGTCTGGGCCATCGAAGGCTGAGTCGGGCGAGGAACTGAGCAAAAACGTGGAGCACCATATGACGGCTGTGCTGGCTACCTTGGTCGACGAAGCTCAGGGCCTTCCTGGTGAGGTCGTGGATGTCATCCTGGCCCAATTCCTACGCGCCGATCCACGAACCATAACAAGCAACGGTGCCAAGGGAAAGAAGGGAACTCAGATCGACGAGAGACAATCGACTCTTCTGCTCAAGGAGGCACCGCCCGCATATAATATGGCGAAGAACATCTGCAACTCCTGCGCGGACAAGATGGCAAGGCTGATCAGCCAGTACTTCAGCTCGGTCATCATGGATGCAACTACTGCGGGTCCGCTGCATGTTCACAAATCTGGGAAGCAACGGGGAAGAATAGAGAGCAGCATCGGAGATGACCCTGAGGATGACCGGCCGCGCCCGGTCACAGAGGAGGATCTGCACGAGAGCCGTAAGGCGCATAGGCTTTTGCGTGAGCTTTGGCGGTCAGCGCCCATGGTTCTGCAGGACATTGTCCCACAGCTGGAGGCCGAGCTAGGCGCGGAGGACGTCCAGTTGAGAACACTGGCGACGGAGACACTCGGCGACATGGTGTCAGGAATTGGAGCAGCCGGATCACCTCCGCCACCAACGTACAACCCGTCCGCATACCCCTCTCAGAGCCTATCGCCCTCTACAGATCGACTCCAGACCTACAACTTCCTGACCACGCCGACCTCTCCTCATTCCTTCCCTTCGAGATACCACCAAGTTTATGAAAGCTTTCTGAGCCGCCGCAACGACAAGTCACCAGTCATTCGGTCGGTGTGGGTCACGAGTATAGGCAGGATCCTAGCAAGTAATGCCGGTGGTGTGGGTTTGGACCTTGAAGACGAGCAAAGACTTCTCAAGTACCTCGCGGATATGCTTGTCGATGGAGACGAGCGTGTTCGTCTTGCAGCGATCAAGGCAATTGAGAAGTTCGATTTCGACGACATCGTCTCAAAGCTTGGAAGCAGAGGTGGTATCTCTGACTCCGGATCGATTCTTGGTAATTTGGCCGACAGAGTCCGAGACCGCAGGCCCGCTGTCCGTACTGAGGCCACCAACCTACTGGGAAAGGTTTGGGGAGTTGCTGCTGGCGCAATTGCAGAAGGCAGTGAGCGCGCTACTCTGCTCCTTGGCCCGATACCCTCCCGCATCCTGGATGCATGCTATCTCAACGATTTGGACGTCAATGTACTCATCGACCATGTCCTCTTCGAGCAGCTTCTTCCACTTGGCTACCCTGCAATCAAAAACAAATCTCGTGGTCAGGACAGCCAGGCAAATGGAAAGACAGAGCACACCGAGGCCGACTCTGACAAGATCAGGGTCGAACGAGTGCTCATACTTACCAGAGATCTTGTACCGCGGTCAAAGGTTGTCTTGTTCGCCAAGCAAGGAAACCAAGTCATGCTCGCCAAGTACATGGAGGCTCTCTTGAAGAAGTGCGAAGACTACAACGGTGGTGTCATGGAGAAGGGTGAAAAGGAAACCAAACTTCATCTTGGAAAACTCATTGACTACCACGCAAAAACACTACCTGAATCCTCACGAGCCTCAGACGACCTCTGGAAGTTTGCAAAGATGCACGACCGCCGCGCCTACCAGCTCATCAGATTCTGCATTGCTCCAGACAGTGATTACCGGAAGGTTTACAAGGCCATTAAGGAGTTCACCAAACGAATGGACGATGCTACCGGTTCGACCGCCACAATGCTCGAAACATTGATACCCCTGATCTACCGAGCAAGTGTACTGCTATACAACAAGAGCCACGTGCCCGCCATCATTGAATTCTCGCGGACTGATGAGAAGGGTCTTGGAAGCACAGCGCATGAGGTGCTCAAGGAAATCTCCTCTCGCAACCCGGATGTGTTCCGCGGTTACGTGAACGAGATGTGCAAAGCATTGGGAAGCGAGGCACCCACCGCGAAAAAGCCCAACGGCCCCGGTGCAGTTGACGATCTCAAGGCATGTGCCGTTTTCGCCAAACGATTCCCGAAAGACGTCCCGACGGAACGCAAATTCGTCCAAAGTATGATCGGTTTCGCTCAATACGGTGCCCCTCCCAAGGCTGCCAAGTATGGCGTGCAGATTCTCTTGACTAGTACGGACAAAAAGGAGATGCACGCTCGGGACCTTCTTCGCCAGTGCACCAAAGGCTTCGAGTACGGTAAAGGCAACTATCTCGCTCGCCTGGCCGCCATGAGTCAACTTATGCTCCTTGGCGGGAAGGAAGTTGAGGATGAAATTGACCAGGTCATTGACATCTGCATCACCAAAGTACTCATGACCAAAACAGCACCTGCTGATTCTGCTGACAATCCTGCTTGGACGGACGAGCCAAGTGAAGACTGCGCAGCTAAGATGTGGGCACTCAAGGTACTAGTGAACCGCCTCAGGGGTCTGACCGAGAACGAGACTATCAAGGAGGTGTCTGGTCCAGTTTTCAAGCTTCTCAGAACCTTGATCACCAATGACGGAGAGCTGTCCAAGAAGGTGGATACCCCTGCTGCTACGAAAACAAGGTTACGTCTTCTTGCCGCACAGCTTATGTTGAAGCTCTCTCGAGAGCGTCGTTTCGACGCCTTGCTTTCGGGTCAGTTCTTTAACGAGTTGGCTGTCGTTGCCCAAGATCCCAACCCGAACGTGCGCGAAGGCTTCGTTAAGAAGCTCATGAAGTACCTCGGCCAGGACAAACTCCCGCGCCGGTTCTACGCACCCGTCTTCCTACTGGCCTTCGAACCGGAACCACGACTCAAGGACCGCGCCACGACGTGGATCAAGGCGCGCCAATCTGTCTTTTCTAAGACGAGGGAACCCGTGTTCGAGAACAGCTTCTCGCGCTTCATCAGCCTGCTGGCGCATCACCCGGACTACAGCTCGGACCTGGAGAACCTGCGCGACTTCGTGCAGTACATCATGTTCTTCCTCAAGACGGTGGCCAGCGAGGACAATATCAGTCTCATCTACCATGTCGCACAGCGCGTCAAATCGGTTGAGGACGCCATCGACACCTCCAAGTCGGAGAACCTGTACGTGCTGTCAGATCTGGCGCAAGGTGTGATCCAGCGCTTCCACATGCTGCACGGCTGGAGCATGCAGGCGTTCCAAAAGAAAGCACGCATGCCGGCCGACGTGTTCGCGAACCTGCCCGGCCACGACGTCGCGCAGGAGATTGCGGACAAGCAGTACGTGCCGGAGGAGCTGGTGGAGGAGCTGGACGACCTGGTGAAGGCGAGCCTGAGGACGAAGAAGGTATATGCTCACAACCCCTATTACCCTGATTCCAACACCTCTTCATCCTGCATCGCCACCACATGCCGGATCATGCTGATAATCCGCCCCCACAGCGCAAGCCCGAAGGCTCAGGCGACGCGCGCGACAAGAAGCGCACCCGCGTCTCCTCCACCCTGCCCGTCCGCAAGGCCTCGAAGCCCTCGAAGACGGCCAAGAAGCTCAAGAAGAGGCGCAAGTCGTCCGACGTGCCGTCGAGCGAGCGTCGGCGCAGCGGCCGCGCCGTTGGCGAGAAGAGCTACGTGGAGGTGAGCAGCGACAACGAGGGCGGCAGCGCGGATGATGACGAGGACGAGGATGTCGAGATGGAGGACCGTGATGAGAGCGGTGGTGAGGAGGAACAGAACGGCGCGGCGAGCGAGCAGGAGGACGACGGGGAACCTGAACCCGCGGAGGAGGAAGAAGAGGAGGAGGAACAGCCCAAGCCGGCGGCGACGCCGAGGAGTACGCGCGCGGCGAGGAAGTCGTCGGGTGGGGAGACGCCGAGCGGCGGTGGTGGTAGTGCGGTCAAAGCGAAGGGGAAAACGAGGAAAAGCTCGCAGACAAAGACTAAGGAAAGGGAGACGGACGTCGCTGCTACCAAGGAGGCGTCAGGCACACCCAGGGCGTCGCGGAGGGGCAAGCCGGCGGATAAGACGAACGGGTCCGCCACGCCGGCGAAGGGCGACGAGAACGATGGGAGGAGGACAAGGAGGTCGGGGCGGTCGTGAGTGGTGCACCGTCGGGTGGTGGGTAATGGGTGTCTTTTCTTTTCCACTCTATATTGCTACATGATGGGACGAGGCGGGAGGGTGGCGACTGCGCGTGGATGGCTCACGATACTGCGCGTCTTGATGACGGGGACGGGGATGGAGGGTTAGGTGCTAGCAATGGTTGAGATAGTGGAGGTGGAGGAAAGTAGGATAGGTAGGGGGTCCAAAAGGGAAGGGAGTTCTTCGGCGATGCTGATTGGCAGGGGAGGGAATTCATGGCGATATCGGGAATTCTTCTTTTGTTTTTCTATCCATCTTCTGAGTGTCGTAATTCTTCTCCTTAACGCTCTTATGTTGCTGAGTTGTCATGTTTTCCCACCCCGCGTTTTTGTGTATGTGCGCGCGCAATGCTATGCATGACGGGGTCTCACTACAGTCGGGTGTGGGCATGCATCAGCGTTTTGTGTGATAATGTACGTATGTGTGCGATGCTACCTTGAGAGCGAATTGGCACGGTATATTTGCGTGTTCCAAACGAGAGTGCTTGAGCACGCTCGTCCGTCCTGAGTTGGCACTCGCAGCTGTATGACCACAAACGTAAACACGTCTGGGGTTAGTACTGGCATACCATCTCAGACCATGCTGTTATCTTGCGACCTGACAGCTGCCCACACACGAAGCCGAAGTAATATCAGGTTTCCCGCCAACAACTTGCAGCGCCCATAAGAAAAAGTGACGGCGAGTCGCCCATTCCACCTCACATAAGAAGCACGAAGTACGATATTTATATCATCTACACCGACCCTATCCGCATGTCCGGTTGCGAGAATATTCCTTCCGAACCTGAAAAGCATCAAAACCCGCAGGCGTGAAAAAAGTTCGAGGGTTGCCCGACGGGACTGGTCACGTCGTTGGCCGGTTCAATTCCTAGCAGATGCGAACAGGTTCGCTCATCCAGCCTTACGGTGAGTCGATTACTTTTCTTTTTGCGCTTGTTTCTGGCTCGTGTTGGTTGGGTGCTGTGGTGTTGTGCGTCGCTCTTCTCTCGCCCCTGCTACCTACCATTTCATCCACGAGGAAACGAAAAAATCGATCGAGGACCTGAATCTAGAGAATCGACGAGGGGCATACAATGGATTGGTAAACGACCAAAGCACCGGATGGCTAAAAGATTGAAGCGGAAAAGCACTTCGTCATCAAGCCGCATGCAACGTGTACAGCTTCTTTCACTTGTGAACGATCCAAAGCCTTCCAGCTTCCCGATCCAACACCATTTTCTACATAGTCCGCACTTAATCACCAGTAGCACAACAGAGACATCACGCAGCTAGCAGCTAGCAGCTAGCAGCAGCAACAGAGCACGCGATTTCAACCAGTAGCAAAGGGCGGGCTCTGAAAGCGATTGAACCGGGAGATGGTCTGATTTTCCTTTCCGGCCAGACGAAGAGAGAAGTGATGAGGCGGGGAGAAAACAAAGTCGCGTTCGCAATGCTTAACGGTAGACCAAAAAGACAGTGATGGCGTTCAAAAAAAAGAAAAAAAACTTTGTTCCAAAAAAAGAAGAAACTGAGAGAGAACTCCGTTGCCACCCACCCATTTTCTCCGTTGACACTCGTAACCGAATTGGGTTTGGCAATGCTTTCTTCCCCATTTCTTTTCCATATCCTTCCACCCATCCAACAAATGACCACGGGACTATCACAACTTCTTCTCCTCTGCCTCCCACTCCCACTATCTAGAACCTCGACCTCATCCTCTGCGTCCGATACGCCGTGAACCCGACGTACGCACCCGCAACGACCATACCGAAGACGAGGAACTTGAACAGGAACCAGCCCCAGCCGCCGCCCTGCTTCTTGCCGCGCTGGGCCTGGAGCTTCTGGGCGCGGGCCTTGCCGCGGTCCTTGGGGGGCTGGCCGTCGACGCCGGCGGCCGAGGGCTGGTACAGGTTCTTGGTGGCGAGCGAAATGATGTCGTGGTTGTCGGCCAACTCGCCCGTCTCGGACGAGAAGCCCAGGTAGGCGACCGGCGGGATCTTGACGTCCGTCACCGTGAAGCACTCGGTCCAGTCCGACTCCGACTTGTACTGCAGCTCCAGCTTGAGCGACTTCTCCGCAAAGTACGTCAGGCGCGCTTTGGTCGGGATAGCGGCGTTGCGGAGACCGCGGGCCTGCGGGGATTTCCCTGGGCGTTAGTCGTGAGGGAGAAAACGGGGGGTTTCTACTGTGGGGAGCTTTGGTAGGGCGGAATAGGGACTTACGGAGCACCCGGCCAACTCCTGCGCCTTGCCGTCCGTGTTCTTGTCGTAGGTCGTCTGGCCGTCGCCCAGCATGGCCATGACGTACGGGAACACGACGCCAGGCCTGTTATTCTTGTACGTGTCGAAGAAGATGCCGAGGCCCTCGAACTTGTCGGTGCTGCCGAAGACGGGGCCCTGCTGGGCGCGCTGCTTGGTGAGCCACAGCGCCATGCCGTCGCCGTACAGGTTGCCCTGGCCGTGGATCTTGAACTCGAACTCGACCTCCCAGTTGGTCGCGGTCAGCGGCACGCGCGAGAACAGCCAGCCCGACCGCGAGCCCTTGTCGGCCGTCAGACGGATGTACTTGTCCGTCCGCACGACCGTGTCGCCGCCGAAGTCGAACCAGCGGCTCTGCATGTCCGAGTCGAGGTAGGGCTGTCGTTCGTGCCCGGCGGAGGAGCCAATGGCGTCAGCAAAGCTTCAATCACGGTGCTTTCCCAGCTTCCCAGGTGCGGGGCGGCCGCGTCGTGGTGGTGATCAAGCTAACGTACCGGTTGCAAGCTGTGCGTGCGGAGCTGTCGAGCTGTCAGCTACTACCACCGATGGTGCCGAGGCTGGAGAACATCCAAACGCACCGGTATGCTCTTGATCTCGCCATCCTGGGCGCTGGCGAGGCCCAGGCTGCCGGCGAGCAGCGCCAGACACGTCCACGGGAGAAGCATTGGCGGTGTTCAGCGGGGGGAAAGTAAGGGAACAAGGAGCGGATATTTATGAATGGAGCATGCAAGACAGGCGCAGGGAGGCGGATCGACGAAAGGACGAGGGAATGATCGTGGATTGCCTCTGCGCACAGCGAGAAGCCGTTGATTCGGAGGCGGGCTGCGGGCTCGGGGTCGCAGAGAGGGCGGCGTGGCGAAGAAGAAGAGGTGCACGAGAGGGCGGTGGAGCTTGCGCTGCTTCGCTCGTGATGTCTGGCCTCTTCTTGTGCCTAAAGTGAGCTGGGCGGAGCGGAGCTCGGGCGGTTTGCCTGACTCGTGCGCGCCTTTCCCTCGCGCTCCGCCGCCCGCTCCCGCCCTGCTGCTGGCCGCCAAGCCCGGGCCCTTTTCGCAAGCATCATCGAAAGCTCGCAACTGCGACGAAACTTCTGTTCCAGCCAAACACTCCTCTGTCAAAACGCCAGACAGCCCATTAAGTCCGCCCTCCTCGCTCGCTCGCTTGCTCGCATCGCACATTTGCGCCCACCATGGACTCGCTCAACATCACCTCCTCCGACCCCAAGACCGCTGTCATGCAGCAGGTCCGTCAAGAAGCCGCCGTCGCAAACGCCCGCCAGCTGGTCGAGGTACGCAGCCACCTTTCCCCCCGCCATCGCTCTACATGCAAGCATCAATGCTCCCTCGTTCTTCGTCTGCCGTGCCATCCATTGCTCGCCAGAATTTGAGCTAATGCAAGTGCCTCTATAGAAACTCAACGAGCACTGCTTCGAGCGCTGCGTGCCCAAGCCCGGCACCTCGCTGTCCAAGGGCGAGGAGACCTGCTTCTCCCAGTGCATGGAGAAGTACATGAGCGCCTGGAACGTCGTCAGCAGGCAGTACGTCGCCAAGCTGCAGCAGACCTCCGGCGGAAGCATCAGCCTGTAATCCTAGAACGATACCGCGCGCACTACGGACGATGTGTAGGAATTAAAATTTGGGAGATCTCGGGAGAGCTACGCGGCTGCACAACTTTCCGGGTAGAAGGAGAGTTACCTGGACGCTGAAAACCGCTGGGAAAACGGTTGGAGTGGACGTATAGGCTTGATGGCGGATGGATGGGTTCGCTGCGGCGAGCCATTGTACATTACGGAACAGCACGGAAAGGATGGGCATCATATCAAACATCGGATAGATGGCACTGGAATGCGCCAGATGGGATCATATGGCATTTGGCGGAGCGCTGGAGCGATAGCTTCATAGGGCGAACACTCGGCTCTCTAAAATCGGAACAAGTAAAGAAACTCTGTAAAAATACACAAAATCTGTGAGTGTGTATGGAAATAACTCCTATCCCATGCTAGATATGTTCTCGTCCGCGCCCTTCACTATTTGGACGGCGGGGGTAGGCCAGGCTTTCCCTGGTTGCCGGCAAAACTCCTTTGCCTGTCCTTGTACTCCTTCACGACGAGCGAGCAAGCAAACTCCGCACACAGCTTCTTCCTGCGCGCCGCCGGCAGCTTGGTCGCGAACTCCAGGCCGCTCGCCCTCTCCACCGCCTCGAGCGGAACCTCAAAGTCCTGAAGCGGCTTGCTGTTCGAAATGTGCGCATTCGGCAGCACAAAAGCCCCCAGCGCCACGTCGCCGCCCGTCCTGCCGTCCTCGGCGAAGATGACCTTGTAGAAGTGCGTCGGGACGGCGACGTTGGGCGGGCTGCCGATGACCTCGTAGCTGACGCGCCACTTGCCGTCGTCTCCGCGGCGCGGCAGGTACAGCGGGCCGGTGACGATGCGCACGCTGGGGTAGCGGTGCGTCAGCCGGCGGCAAAAGTCCTCCAGGTGCGCCCAGTAGTCGCGGTTGAAGCCGTCGCCCACCTGCGGGCACATGTTGCTCAGCGAGAACGTGTCGTTCATGGCTTCCTGGCTCCACTTCGCGTCTGCCGCCGGCACCTGGTGGCCGCGGTCGTACCCGCTGCGGAAGTAGTCCTTCAGCTTCGCCCGGAACTTCTCGGGGATCGACGCGTCCTCGACGAACGAGCTGTGCTTGCGGTCGCCGTTCGACGTCGCCAGCGACTCCGGTGTAATGTGTTCGGCTACCCAGTGCGGGTTGCGCGTCTGCCGGTTGAAGGACGAGGTGAGCGACTTGGCGGTCCGCAGGTCGTTGACGGGGCCGGGGAAGCCATATTGGAAGAGGCCGTTGGGGTCGACTGGCGCGGGCGACGTGACAGGCTTCGAGACAGGAACGCCGGGGATGGGTGCGATAGGTGCGGTGCCGGTTGACGAAATGGTGGTAGTAGCGGTTGTAGCCGTGGGGGCTTCCTTCTTGGTCGAGTAGAATGCGGCTGTTGCCGCAGCTCCAGAGGCGGCGCCCGCGGCGGCAATGATGGCGAAGGTCGCCTTCGACATGGTGGAGATGCGAGAGATGTCGAGTCTGATTCCAGACGAAAGACGGCAGTAGCGAGGGTAAATGGAGTCAGCGGGCGGCCTGTCACGCGGAACGCAGCCTGAGAGCTACGGTGTGGATCAGGTGCGCCGGCGACGCGTCGAAAAAGTGCGAGACGCGCGCGCTGCAGGGACTGTCAGTGGGCGTTGTAAGAGGTGGGCGCTCGGCCACTGGTCATGCTCCCGTCCCTTGGCGCTTAGTCACCCGCACGTTGCAATCCGCGACACCTTGTTGGCCCGAGAGCTGCTGCGTCATACTGCCAGCTGAAACTGGTCTTCGAGTGTTATTGTCCGATGGCCCCTGCTGTTGAGAGCCAAAGCATCGCCATCGCCATGCAATTAGGAAAAGTTACTGGAAGCAGCAACGCAACTGCGCAGGTATCCCGCACCGAGAATCGACCGCCCAAGTTTTCCGCCAGTACTCCTTCCACGCCGAAATTCAAAGCGGCAGGCATGAAGGTAAATGTCCTGCTGCGATGCCGTGTTCCGCCAAACCATGCCCTGTGTCCCAACAGAATCCCCCGGTCGTGCAACGAAAAGCAAAATCTATAGTGTTGTGGAAGAGGACGAATGGAGTCGTCGTCGAGTGTCGTTAAAAGTCGTTGCTGTCCTTGCGCTTCTTGCGGCCCGCCTTCCGCTTCTTGCCCTCCCCCTCCTCCGGCGAGCCGCCGCGGTCGGCAGGCGCAGGTGCATCCGAGACCTTGTTGACGATGTCGTTGAGGAAGTCGAAGTGCTCGTCCTGGATGACGGCCTGCTTGAGGTGGGCGGCGGAGACGCGCTTCGACGAGCGGCTCTTGGCCTCGTTCGCGGCCTTTGTGACGAGTGAGATCATGAAGAGCTCGAGTGCCTTGGCTGCATCGACATTAGCGGGTGGGGTTGTGACCAGGCTTAGGTGAGGGTAGGGCTGAGACTTACCGACAACGTGGGGCGTGACCTGGGCGACTTTACCGACATCTTCGTCGGCCTGCATGATCCGCTTGACGCGCGCGGCGGGGAACTTGGTCTTGACCTCAATGCCCTCGGCGACGCCGGGGGCCAGCTCGCGGGCTTCGGTCTTGATCATGCCGCCGTTCGAGGCGTCCATGAGATCGCCTGCCTCCATGGTCTCAGTCTTGAGCGTGGCGGGCACGGTGGGCGTGGAGTAGAGTGGCGACCAGTGCGGACCGTCCTCACCTTCAAGCTTCATGTGGGAGGCCATGGGGTTGGGTGCGTGGGCGATGCTGTTCCTGGGCGGGATGTAGCCGGAGGGAGGATTGTAAGCGCCGGCGAGGTTCGGGGGTGGCGCAAAGGGCGACTGGGGTGGAGGGTGCGAAATAGAGCCGCGATACTTTTGGTGTTGGGGGGCAAGTGGCTCGGGCTCGGGCAGCTCGCTGGCGAAGGCTGAGAGATCGGGCGAGCGCGGCGCGTACGAGTCCTCCGGGTCCCCCATATTAATAGAGCGAAGACACACCGAAACTTATAGACGGCGCGAGGGCGCGCTAGCGTGGCTTCTCTCGTGCACGGAGAGCCGACTGCGTGGGTATGCGGAGGCGGTGATTCGGTGCAGCGCGCACTAAAGTGGATCCCCCGACCGCCCGAGACGAGAGATCGGGACGGAGAGCGTCGGTGTAGCTGCGCCGTGGACGAGCTTGGCGCGGAGCAGTGCTGCGATGCGCACGCCCGGGAGATCCTCGAGCGCTGGGCGTGTATACACAAACGCGGTATGCCGGAGGAAAGGCGAACTTAAGCTGCGCGGCGGTGGGCAGGGCGATTTGGGCGCAGCACCTCAGCTGCGAGCGAAGGCAGCGGGCTTTATGCCCGCGCCTGCCGCCTTGCAAGGATCCGCGACCCGGCCAAGCCACCCTTAAAGGCGCGCCCAAACGCGCCGCCACTACTCAACATCAACCTCACCTGCCTTCTGCCAGCGCGCCCCCGCGAGCCAGCCTTGCGCGCGCGCGTCGACTGTCCGGGCGGGCCGCACGCGCCCGTGGCCACCGTTGGATGATGACAGCAAGAGACCCGGAGACCAACACAGTGCCCGCCGCGCGCGTTGCCGCCGACTCTGCCTTGGCGGCTGAAGCCCGTAGCCTCGCCTCGCCTGCGCCATCGCGATCGCGCTTCCTCTGCCAGGGCCCAAGGCTGCCGGCAGGCAGCGGCCGGGTCTCTGTGACGGCCCCAAGCTTGATCTGATCCGACCACGCTGCTGCCCCGTTCGCTTTCACTTTTATCTCCTTAGATTAGCTCCCTTCTCGCACGAATCACACGTAGCGTTCTCCCGCTACATGAATCCTGACTCATCGCAAGTCTCGCCGTTGTCGGGGCACACGGCGCATTCTGGATACCACCGTCTCTCAAGGACTCCATAATTTCGGCATCATTTCAGCTCTATTGCGAGTGCTTTCCACGGATGCGTGTGCGACCTCCCTGCGGACAACGGTTTCTTGTGCTTGGTGTTCCAGCTGCCGCGCAGCGCCTGCCGAATGAGCCCGACTGGTTCCTTCCTTGGCCCAGCACGAGAGATCTAATCTGATAGTTGGGCGCAGATCTGGGATCCACATGCCTGACAGGGAAGGTAGATGTGCTGGGACTTGGGCTGCTTAACTTTCTACAGGGCCAACTACGTACGTCATCGACGAGCCTCATAATTAAAGCCAGGCACTATAGGCCGCTCGAGTACGCGCTAGCACTGAAACGCCACGCCCTTCTTTTCCACCATGTTCTTTCCGCCACCTGCAAACCCCGTGCCTTCAGTCCTAATCTCCACAAGGCCAGGCTTCAGCTTTTCCTTGTCCTTCTTCTTGCCCTCTTTGTCTTTCTTCGACTTCTTCCCCGGTGTCAATAAGATCTCGCATACGTAGCACCGAATGACACCAAATTCCGCGTTGGGATCGTGCGCATCAGCTTCCTTTGGGGGCGCCAGGAACTTCGAGGCGCATGGCTTGCAGAGCACGTGGCCGCACGGTATTGCGAGCATTGCCTTGGTTGCATTCGTGAGTGCCTTGCGGCAGCTGGGACAGCTGCGGATAGGATCGCCGGTCTTAGGGTCTTTGTCTTCGGTGAAAGCCAGCGTTGTGAGAGTCTTGAGAGAGTACTCGTGTGGGTTGTCCTCGGGAGATCCTGGGCATATGGGGTTCAGCTTTACTTGCTTGGCGACTGCGTGCAGAGAATCTTTGTTGGCGCTGTTGGAATCGGGTGTTTGTGAAGGAACCCAGAATGAGGGTAGTGTTGACTTGGAAATAGCTTCGCGCTGTCGTGAGTCTGTCAGTCGAGTGATCCACACCAGCAGCAATCCGTAGATAAAAGCCAATTGAGGGCAGACAGACCTTCTCATCACTCAACGCCTTGCGCACCTTGCTCCGCTCCTCCCGTGCAACCCTCATGACCTCTTCTTCGTCGAATTCAAACTTCCTCTTGACGCTCTTCTTCCCGTCAGCGCCATATACCTCTCTCTCAACAGTGACCTTCCCCCCTTCCCTCCCCACAATTTTGCCGCCCATGCCCTTCGCCTCCAGCCCCATCTGCACCCTCTCGAAATCCTCAACTGCCCTTTTCTCTTCCTCAGCCTCCTGCCTCGCGCTATCCTCCACCTCGTCCTCAGCTCTGCGCTCAGCCTCCTTCTCTAAACGCTTGATCTCCTTGCGCTGGGCCAGCAGATTGTTGATGGCGCACTCGCGGCAGAAGATGTCGCCGTGGGCGCAGGCGACCGGGTCGCGCGACGGGAGTAGGCATAGCTTGCAGGACGAGAACGGCAGGAAGGAATCGCGCGTCAGACGCGTACGCGAGGTGCCCCAGGTGGACTTGAGCTGGTCGCGTTCGTACGAGGTGAAGAAGGCGAGAGAGGTGTTGCGTTTGCCTCGTTGCTGGTCAGCGTGCTGTGTGAAGATAGCGATTTAATAGCTCCGACATACTGTGCGACATCTTGGACAGCGTGTGCAGCTCTGGCGCTGCTGTCGCGAGGAAGAGAAGCGGGTTGACGTTTCGGCGGCGTCGGCAGAAGCGCGCGTCGTGCAGGTACCAGCGAGCGATGATGACGACGGCCAGGACTTTCGGGCGGTAAGGAAAACGCGGAGGGGAGGGCGCGCGCGTGCGGGAGTCCAAGCTCCCGACAGGCTGCTGGTGCCGTCACAGCCAAGTCCCTGATCCGTTCACTGAGAAAATCTTAGGGCTCAACAACTTTCGAGTCCAGCGCCATCCGTCACTCCACCCTCCTTCCCTCTCTACTCCGCCTCTCCGTCTCCGCTGCGGGGAACGAATCAACCGCTCGTTTTGGATGAATCGGACGTGAACGCGCGATGCCGCAGGAGGAGCACCCGGCTGCTCCCAGCCTCCCATGGCGCTGCGGCTCCGTGGCGATCATGGGCGTCGTGGGCCTGTTGAGCCGAGGATTTCTGGCCGGCCTCAGCAACCTCGAGGTCAATGGCATGGACAACTTCCTCAAGCTGCTCGATGAGCGCAAAGACGTCGAGGGCCGCCAGCGGGGATTGATTACAGGTAAGCTCTCGCGCATCGCAGGAATCCAGCCTTTGCTGACAGCAAGTCCTTCGCGGTGCATTGAACGACAGTTTCCAACCACGTATCCGTGTATGATGTACGCCCTAACGCTTTTCGCGGGAAAGAAAACGCAAACCGTCGTAACAGGACGGCCGTGCTAACTGACGTGCCGTGTTTCCCGCCATTACAGACTGGATGATCCGTTGATCTGGGGCACGCTGCCCTTGCGCTACATGTTCAATCCAGACAACCTGCGCTGGAGTCTCGCCAGCCACGACCTCGCCTTTCCGAACAAGTACGCCGCGCACAAAACATGCCCAAGTCCAAGCCTCTACCACACAGCACTAACCACGACGTCGCCCCCAGGATCCTCTCGGCCTTCTTCTCGCTCGGCCAGACCCTCCCATGCCACCGCCTCGCGCACTCCCCGCACGGCGGCCTCTTCCAACCCACCATCACGCAAGCCATCCGTCTCCTCTCGCGCGCCCCCTTCATCTCGCCACACCAACGCCAGCTCCATAGCGACAACAGCACCGCCACCGACATCCCCGACCCCTTCACCTCGGCAGCTCTCACCTACACCACGACAGGCCACGACGCCTTCCCCGCGCCGGCCGCCTACCTCTCGCGGCGCCACGCGTGGGTGCACATCTTCCCAGAGGGCAAAGTGCACCAGAAGGACGACCGCACGATGCGCTACTTCAAGTGGGGCGTGGCGCGGCTGATCCTCGAGAGCGAGCCGTGCCCGGACGTCGTGCCCATGTGGGTCGAAGGCCCCGAGCAGATCATGCACGAGGCGCGCGAGTTCCCGCGCTTCCTGCCGCGGCCCGGCAAGACGGTCAACGTGACGTTTGGCGAGAGGGTGGATGTGGAGAAGGTGTTTGGGGATCTGAGGGAGAAGTGGAGGAGGTTGCGGGAGAAGGGTGGGGACACTGAGGGGTTGGAGGTTGGGATGTTGAGTGAGGGGTTGAAGTATGGGAAGGAGGCGGTGGAACTGAGGAAGGAGTGCACGATGCGCGTGAGAGAGGAGGTGTTGAAGGTGAGGAGGTCGAGAGGCTTGCCGGATGAAGATCCTAAGGCCGGATTGGTGGAGACCTGGGCCTTGGAGGGTGGAAAGCAGGAAGGGAAGATGGATGATGAGAGCTGGGTGAAAGACACGTAAGGATGTCGGACTTTTGAGTTTGACACCATGTAGATATGTAAGCACTTGCACTGTAGAATCACTAGAGAAGCTGGAGGGGCAGCGGTTTCAAAAGATATCAATGTAATGTGCCCTCAAATTAGCTCTCTGGTTCACACCGACGAACCTAGCAAGGCGGTGTCCCCCTGAAGGGCGCCCGCGGTTGTCTGCGACTTTGGCTTGTTCTCATCATCGGGCAATGAAACATCATACTCCAGCCTGCCATCCCCCACAGGCTCACCACCAACCACTCCCCACCTCCAACTCCCCCTCTCCCTTCTCTCGCCCCCTCTTCCACCGACCCCGATAGCCTCCCGTCCTCATCACCTCCACCACCACCACCACCACCACCACGCAACACACACACACTCTCTCACCCACCCCTCACCTTCCCCCCTCCCCGTCTCCACTCCCCACCGCCTCAGCTCCCCCTAACAACACACACCACGCCCAGCCCCAGCCTAACGCGCCTCCGATTGAAAACTACAATTTAGCGCTATCATCAGCCACAGCTGCAGCGCGCCAAAAAAAAAAAAAGCGGGCAAGCGGGCTTCCAGGCTGGTCGGTTCGTCGTCATAAGCGCGCCCCCGTATACGCGCTCTGCGCGAGTGAGGGAAGGTCGGAGTTTGGACGCGGCGCGCGCGAAAAGGGTGTGGAGGCGAAGGCGGGCGGGGAGCCAAAAAGACAAAACGAAAGAAGGAAAACGAAGGGGCGAGCAATCGAACGAATGAGCGGAGGGGGAAGGGGGAGGTGACTAGGGAGCTTGGGGACGAAGAAGAAGAACGGGCATGAGGAAGAGAGAAAAAAGGGAAGCGAAGGGAAGCGTGGTAGTGGGAGTTGGGGACGAAGGCGAAGGCGGAGTTCGAACGACGGGCGACGCGAAGGACCGGAGACAGCGAGTGCGCGTGCTGAGCACAGTGATGTGCGACGCAGGCCCGGCCGCCTTCCCCCGCTCCGATCTCTGTTCTTGGAGTCAGTCAGCGCCGGGCAGCTTGTGTGGGCTGCGGGCCGGCTCGTGATAGCTCTGGTGAGGTTTGTCGTCACTGTGGGGGAAAGCGGGTTCGCTCTGGTTCGTTCACGCCGCTGTTCGTTGTTGAAGAGAAGGTGGTGGCGGTTGCCTTGCGGCAGGGTGTGACGCGATTTTCGCGTCAAGGTTGTTCCGCCCGCCGAAGATTTTCTGCGTGATTCGCCGCTTGGGCGGCCGGAGAAGGATGGTGGCCATCATAAGTCGTGACCGCAAGTGTGTCGAGACCAGGGACTTGTTCCTGCACAGCAATATCCTGACGAATGCTTCACCTGCCCACTTGTGCGAACCGATCACGTAGGTAGGGACAGGTAATAAATATCCACCGGCGCCAACATCCAATCCGCACCACTCGCTCCGAGCGGAAAATAAGTATCATTAAGGGTATCTTACGCCAGCCAGCCAGCCAGCCAGTCCCGTCTGTTGTGCCCGCCATGTTTGCTCCCCTCGAGCTTCCCTTTGAACCCCGAGTAGTAATACAATAGCGACTGCGCTCCTCAAAATGAAGGCAGCATGTATCTGTCCGTGTTGCATCGTCGATGTGTACCCAAGTCCCAGATATGCGAACCCAGAGAAAAGAGGGAAAATCCAGAGAGAAAGAGAACCAACGCCAACCCATAGCCCATCCATCCAGCCCAGCCGAGCCCTTGCCGTCCCACGCTTAAAGGAGAGGTTTAATAGAGAAGATACGCCGAAAGAAATAACCCGCTGCCACAAAAGGTCTGTCCGCTAGACTAGGAGTTGAGGGGGCAGTGCAAGTCAGCTCAGCCCACCGCCCCAACGCCGGAAACACTCTGCTTCCTGCTCGGCGGCGGCAGCTGCCCCGGCAATATCTGCCTAGGCCCGTGGCCGCCGATGCTGGCCTGCCTCCTTCCAGCCAACCCACCACCGCTTCCGTCCATGCTCATGCCATCAACGCCAGCCGCCGTGTTAGCGCCGCTCATGAACCCCGCGAACGCCGTCCCGGGGTCGGCGCTGCCGAAGATGCCGCTCAGGTAGCCGGTGGAGATGGAGGCACGAGGAGGCGCAGCCATGCCGCCGTCGGTGGTAGCGGCGGACTGGGGGGGATGGCCGTGGTTGGCGTGGGCGGGAGGGAGACCGGTCGAGAAGAGACCGGCGCCGCGGGAGCCACCCATCGCGTTCTGGAGCATTTCCTTGATGCGTATGTTGCGGTACTTGGACTGCATGGAGACCAAAGGGCGGGAGACGAGGGCCTGGGGGCGCGAACGGGCGATGGCGGCCATGATGGCATCTTTCTCCTCGTCCGAGTCGATGGGCGCGTGGTTGTCGAAGTCTTCGGGAAGCGGTGCGTTGGCGTCGATGGCGGCGCGCTGCTGCTTGGCCTGGTTCTTCTTCTGGTATTGCGCCAGCAGCATGTCGTACGGCAGCGAGCGCCCCGGTACCGCGCGCTTCGCGCCCATTGAGTGCGACTTGCACGTCAGGCTGCGCGCGCACATGGACCCGTTCGGCAGCAGCACGCCGCACTGCTTCTCCACGTCCACCGGGCCTTTGGGCTTGGGCACCTTGGCCTTCGGCTCGTCCTTTTTCTTCTTCTTGGCCGGCGCCTTTTCCGCGTCGCCATCGGCTTTGCGCTTCTTGCTCTTCTTGGCTCCCTCGCCGTCCAGGGCCCCTTTTGCGCTCTTGCGCGCATTCTTCGGCGGCCCGTCATCGTCGTCGTCCACGATGCCCTTTTCACGCCGGATCGCCGCCTCCTTCGCTTCCTTAGCCTCTTTCTTCTTCTTCAGCTTCGCCTGCTTCTTGTCCAGGCACTCCTTGATATGATCCTTGGCCGCAGTGCGCAGCACGGGACGTCGGCAGTGGCGACATTGCACGGTGTCGAGGTGGTCGTCTAGGGGGCGGTTCGTGGGGAAGGCGGCCGTGGTCTTCTCGTCCAGCTGGTTCACGAGGGGGGAGGCGGGCGCGGAGGGCGGCTGGTTCTTCTTGTCGTTGGGATCTGCGAGGCTGTTGTCAGCATCGGGGGTGTTGCGGCGCAGCGGCTGGGTGCGGCGCATGGCGTACCGCCTATCTGGCTGTCCTGCCAGTTCCCCGGCTGGGACTGCTTGACGTTGGACCTCTTGAGCTTGAATGTGGCGGGCTTCTTGTCCTTGTCGGTAAATATTCCATCGTAGGCGCGGGCGTCAACCAGGCCCTGCTTGGAGCCTGGCGCTTTCGATACAGTGTCAGCTTCGCCGAGGTGAGCGCACGCGATCGGGGGGCGACGTACTCTTGCGCGCGCCGTTGGCCACCATGCTGGGTGGCTGTAGTGACCGCTATGAATATTCAGATATGCGAGATAGCGAAAGTTGCTGCGGGCGCATTGAGGCGGAGGTGCGAGGCTGGTGGAATGAGGTCCGCGTGTGGGTGTGGGGGATGCACTCCGGTCGCAAGGCAGCCCTAACATTAGCCCCGTTCCATCACAACCACACCCCCGGCGTCACGAGCCACAACCTGCGGCAGACAAGGTCGATTCATCCGGATAGATTTAGTAGTGCTTGCTCTGCACAATTGTGTCTGGGCAAATGCTTCTAGTGCCCATGCAGGCATGTGAGTGTTGCAATACTCTGCAAACCCACCCGGAGGGACGGCTTCACCCAGAATTTCTACAATGCAGTTTGCTTAGGCCACTCGTTCTTCACTCTGTATTTCGTTGCGTGCAAATACGCTCAATCAGCAATGGCGTCCCGTGTAATGTACAGTCGCTGGGAAGATACTTGAGCGGCAGCCTGGTGCCAGAACGAACAGCCGTAGCCGGCTCCACCAAGGCAGCCAGTCAACTGCGCGCTGAAAAAGGGAAGCAGAAGAGAAGAAAAGAAACGACATCTGTAATCTTTGGTAAGGGACCCACCGCAGTGTGCACCAGAGCGCCGAGAGCACCATCGCCAGATAGCAAACCCCAGCCTTCAGCCTCCCATACTATGCATGAGGAACTCTGAATAGCCACCCACATTCGCACCACCTTGCAACGCCCGTGAGATGCCGCCAGGAGAAAGTTGAGAAAAGGAAATCGACAAAAAGGAAGAGAAACACACAACGCCGCCGACGTTAACGCTCGGGAAAACCGGGACACTTTTTTCGTCGGCTGCTACCGAATTCAGACATCTTTGGCAGCAACAGTCCGATGGCCATGCGTTGACATTGTAAAGCAGAAGATTGCCACCAACAGGACCAGTGAGCTTGAGAAGTTACCGCGCTTCCAGGGTGTTTAGGGTAATAAAACCGAAGAAAGAATGAAAGGGCTCCGTGTATGAGGTCTCATGCCACTCATCAGTCGTATCATTCTAGAGGAGAAAATGTAACCGCGGAACCTAGTGGAAGTTGCCAGACAGAATCCATGATGCATTATTGCCGTTGGAATATTGCTGAAGTTGTCGAGAACTTGCGACACACCGACAATGGTCGTTCAAAAGAAGTTACACCGTGGCTGGAATCCAGCAGCTGATCCGTGAGGAATTTTTTGACATATTCTATTAGCGTCCACCCTTCTTCGACCGGGAGTTCTTAGCCTTCGTTTTCGGCGGTGGCTGTTGGGAGTGAAGATGCTCCAATTCGTCGAGCGCGTAGGAGTTCTCCCACTTGAGGCACCAGTACCTCGACGAGTCATTGTCCGTGTACGTCTTCTTCCTGGTTTGGATCCCCGTGGTGTCCTCGCCCGCCGTCTTCTGCGCCTGAACTTCACTCAGGTGGTTTTTCCAGTTGATCATGTACTCAATGATCGAGTCCTGCCAGCTGCTAAGCTCCTTCTTGAGCTTCAGCTCGCGGTGGCCACGGTCATCAAGCCACTCATGGATCTTCTGTACATCCTCCGGATTATCGATGAAACCCCATTGCGTCGAGTCTGTCAGGTGAACAAGGCCCTCTTCTTGGTCACGGCGCTCCTTCTTGCTCAGACCAGTGAGCGCCTTGTACTCCTTCTCGTCTTCGGGAGTGTCATGTTCCAGCAGGGGTTGATCGAGCTGGTCTGGGCCCTGCACCCACAAGCGGCCGTTGACATAGCCGTACTCGGCGGTAGAGCTTGTAGGAAGGCCACCGAGAGGCATACCCCATCTTTCAAGCCACCAATATGTGTTGCAGAATCGATCCTTGCCGAGACAACGCAGCTGCTGGCACTGGTTTTCTCGAAGCTCCTCATCGAACTTCTTGATTTCAGCCTCGCAAGTCCTGATTGCTTCATTGCTCTTGTCAATCTTCTTCAGCAGCTCGCGGTAAGCATTCCTTTGCTTTGCCCTTTCGGCTTCTTCCTTTTCCTTGCGTTCGCGCTCTTTACGTGTAGCCTCATCTTCGTGTTTCCGCTTCCGGCTATTGGCACGACGAAGTCTACGGGCACCCTCTTCGTCTTCTGCGGCGTCTTGTTCGGCATTGGTATCTGGCTCTGTGACACCAGACATGCTGACGTCGCCGTTAGTCTCCGCGGGCGGAGAAACGGACAACGTGGCTGGGTAGTCCATCTTCCTCTTCTGCTCCAATTGCCCCAGCTCCGCCTGATACTCTTTTCGCTTCTTCTGCTGTTCCATCTTTTGGTTCCTGATGGACGTCATGTTGATGTTGCAATTCTGCATGTACGTCCGCACGGCGTCGGTAAACGTGGCGTACTGTGTAATTATTCCCAGTGCGGCAATGCGGAGGTTGATGTCCAGAGTGTTGTACTGAAGAGCCACCGTCTCAGAGTCGGGGTCCAATTCCGAAGGCACAAGATGAGCAAGGATCTTCTCGCACACCTCCTTGCGACGAGGGTTAAGGGCCGCCTGACGCAGCGCTCCAACCAGAACACACTGCCAACCTCCATCTTGAAAGCTGCGTCGCCCTAAGTGGTCAATCCAGTCAAATTGGGAGAGCAACTCCGAGGCACGGTTAGCCTGCTCGGACGCAGTCACCTTGACCGGGTCAGACTCGATTATTTCCTGGGCTTGCAGTTTGCTCAGGCTGGCACGTGTCCGCCTTGCAGGAGGAGTCTCGGACCGTGCTGGTGTCGGAGACTTGCTGGTTTTTTCAGTTTCATCATCCTCTGGCTCAATATCTTGAGAGAACTCAGAGGCCAAATCCGAAAGCACCATAATATGACCCTTTTCGTCAACCAGTTGCTTCAAGACCGCACAGTGCACCTCCACAAGGAGCTCGCAGTTCACAGCATCGCCATGGTAGCCAAGTGCTTCGATGAAATCATCTATCGTAAACGAATCGAGGATGAAGACTTCGGCATGCACGTTAAGGGTCTGCCAGACGAACAGTAGGTCTCCAACAGACTTCATCTGAATGCCAAGCTTGTCTGTAGGTGGCTCGGCTCCCGGAGGGACATCATCGGACAAGAACTTGAGCGCAGGACGCTGGATACCATTGCGCTTCGGCTGGATAAGAAGATCTTCGATGGGATACTTGATTGGTGCAGGGCGCGGGGGTACCTGAGAGGGGGGAGGCCTGGAAGGGATCGTGATCTGGTGTTGTGGGCCGTATTGACCATTAATGGGAACCGGTGGAGTACCATGGCTACCTGGAGGCGGCTGAAAGGGTGGAGGAGCAGGAACACCAGGCCCTGGCCTGAATACGCCTGTAGCATGAGGCAGGGGTGGCGGGAATATTGCCTGTTGGAACGCCACAGTCTGCGGGGGCTGTCGCTGGAGCTCGTTGCCTGGGCCCCTATAGTAGTTGAAGAACGTAGTGGGTTCGCTCTTCACTACGTTCTTCTTGGCCTCAGCAATTCCCTGCGCGGTGAGGTGGTAGGGAACCTCCCTTGGTAACCTGAATTCCGCGACAAGCTCCGGCCTCACCTGCCATGGCGCGCCCTTGTAGTTCTCGCTGTGTGCGATGTTCCTAATAAAGCTTCGCAGAATTGATCTAGAGTATGTCCTGCGGTCTCTCGACAACCTCTTGCTATCCAGAAGCATGTCGTTAGATGAGTCCTCGTTCTGCACGGTGACGAAGTAGCGGGACAGCGGCGGTTGGTTCAGCGTAGGGTGATTCCTGACATCCACCGATGGAGAGAACGTGATCTTGTCGCGAATTATGCCAGGCACACGCTTGTCCACATTGTCGTCGATTTGAGCAATGACGTGCTCGCCAGGGTAGTAGTCGTCCTTCAAATCAGCATGGACCCGGGTCACCAGCTCCTCGAGGCGGGGAATGGTCGAATGGTGGACTTTGCGGCACACCTGATACCGCAGCGGGCCAGGGAAGATGCTCCTGATTTCACGGGCATCCTCATCCTACACGTCGTCAGCACGCGCGCCAAGAGAAGCCTGCTGGGTATACGCACCTCCGCCTCCAGCGCGTCAAAGAAAGATAGATTGCCCTGACCGGTGATCTGGTTCGTGAATTGCTTCTGCGCTGGGTTAGAGTCGGTGGCGGTCTGGAAAGTAGAGCTCTGCGCGGCTTACCTTGCGGTAGAAGTCCAATCTGGCGCGTGTTAGCATTTTTGATCGACGTCATGCGAAAAAAACAGCACCAAGCCTACCTTGTCGCGTACTTGTCGTACTCGGTGAAGATTTCGCCAGTCGCCTTGATCATCCACACCTACACATCCCATCAGCTGCCTCTTCCTGCGCGCCCGCAGCTCTTGTGTGTTGTATACGCACGGCGGTGTTTTCGTCCCGGATATTGGGGTCAGACACGAAGGTCACTGGGGCCCTCTTGTAGAAGACCTGGAGCAATTAGCACTCTGACGGGGTATACGGGGAACGGAGATGGGCTCACCATGTTGGCGACGAGCTGAGCGCGCAGACCCACGGCAGGGACGGAGGGCTGTCGAGCAGTCGGCAGCGCGTCTCAGCCCTACGAGTCGCCGCAAAGCGGACTTAAGCTCGGCGGTAGCAGTTTGCGACAGTCCAGAATGCAGAAACTGCGGGCGAAGCCAATGGGGGACGGTGTTGCGACTGCGGCGGCGACGAAGACGGGCGGCAGCACGCGGAGCGACGGTGGGGCGAGGGTGTATCGCGGCGGCGTCGGCGAAGTCGATAATCGACGTTTTGGGAACGCGTTGCAGAGCACTCGACGCGTGCGAGCGTGCAGCAGCTCGCGGAGAGGTGGGGCGCGGTGCGTTGTGGCGGCGTTGTGGGCGACGCGGATCGAGGAGAGGTGGGGAGAGGAGGAAAAGGTTTGGATTTGCGCTGGGCGGCCTGGGTGAGAAGAAGGTAGCTCGCGCTGCGGGTTGCAGAGGTAAAGTCAGGCTTGGCGTACGCTGCCGCGGCGGTAGCCTCGCCGAATGGGCAGCAGGGGCGCGCTAACAGCTGCCAGATATGCGAGACCACACCTCCAGCAACGGCCCCAACAACGCCCCCGGCACAGCACCCCCATCCGCCCGCTGCACCGCCCGTGTTTGGGCTCGTTCGAATCGCCGCCGCCTGCCGGGTGCGCTGCTGCTGCTCCGCTGCGCTCGGAGGGCTCTGTGCTGCGCGAGCGGTCCGGCAGAGGATCAGCTCCCCTCCCTCGATTTTCCCCGAAAGGAACCGAGTGCGTGCTCCGCTACCAAGCCCCCGCTGCAGCTGCTGGCCAGCCTGCTAGACGCGTCCGCCGCGCCTCGCTGGCCACGAAAACATCGGCCCAATTGGGCCCGCTGTGGCATTGGCATCAGCATCTGCCTGCAGCGTGATGGCTGCCCGCGACATGCCACACCTCTACCATGATATCCGCCCGCCCACAGCCGTACCAGCCAGCAGCGTCTAGTGCACAAAGAAATGCCCGGTGATGTGACTGATTGGTCTTGAGTCCCAAGCATTGTTCAGCATGAGAGCTGGCGTGCTTCTGGCATCGCAGAGTGATTTCTGATGCCTCGTGGGTGACGCCCTTTCCGCGCGATCACCCCCCCGGGCAAGTGATCGTCCACTTCCGGTTATGTGCGGTGGGCACGGAGCCGCCGCCGTCTCACCCGGTGTGCCAACACCCTCGACTGAGTCCACACAGGAAACTTCTCGAGAAGGTCTTCTCCGCCGCATGACAACACCTGCAAACGTACCCATTTCTGTTTTCCTCCGGACTCTGCCAGCGCCCACATGTCAATTGGACGCAATAGGCACGCTCGTTATAGTGACCTCTAATTTTCATCACTTGGGCCTTGTGCTCTGCGGCCATCTCTTTTCCCCCTCGTCTGAGCCTGTGCAAGTAGCCCCTCAATGAACGCGGACTCATCCGCGTCTTGTTTATCCACCAAGCTGAATTGAGGTCACTTTGCCAAGTAGTGAGAATTACTTGCAGACCCTCACTAACCTTGTTGTAGGGCGGCTGCAGAAAATTCCCGTAGGCTTGCTATTTCTAAAGCCTTGGAAGAGACTCTCGCGGCTTTTTGTATGATATCATGCAGACAAGGCACCGGCCAAACCCTGTGAGGCCTTGGATCTCTCTCGACCAGCTACCAGCATCTTCATTGCGTAGCTAAAAGACGTTTATCTTGACCATCAGGCCCGTCTTTGGTATACTCTACTTTGCCTTTGCTGCTTTTTTATTTTATTTTTTATGAGAATCAAAGCGCTCAACTCCCAGCCAGAAGCGCGTTTCTCCACGCTAACATGAGCGGTCGATTTATCAAGTACAGCCACGGAAATACCATGGCAGCCTTCATAGAACATCAAGTTTTTTGCCCCTCACTGCCTTTTAACGTCTGGTCAAAGCCTGATGTTTTGGAATAGGATTGAAATTTTTCAGACCATCATGGTAAAAATTTCAAGCTTGCCTTCTTCATGAGACTAGCGAGAATAGTTGATTCTTTCAGATATTACTAATATTTGCAACAGGTCAGTCCTTTCTGCGTAGCCCTAAATGCGTCCAATATGACATTGCGATGGGACAGCGAATGGCGGATTCTGAAAGGAAGAGCACGGCTATGGAGCCTTCCGTCAAACTGTCGCAAAGATCCCAGGGTTGGTAGCAAGGCCATTTAACATCGATTCGCTAGGGAAGAGTTAGGCACTACATTGCTCACCAAATTGCTCACAGATGTTATCACACATGTTGTGCATGGACTTGGTGGGTGCACAGCAGGGAAATCGACTCGCCGCATAACGACAGAATGAAAGCATCCCATCGAGCCGTCCTCAATCCGCGCACACAGAACTCACCAAAACCAAAATAATTTTCTCTCTCGACTTCTGGACGTTTGATACAAGGAGCAAGGTAAACTTGTGCGACGATAAGCACACTCGCGGTCACTAATGACTTCCCTGCATCTCCTCGCTGCCACCTCAAAGGCGTCGCCGAACAGCATTGCCATCAGGACACAAAAAGCACATGATAGTTATGTAATACGCAGTGTGTGTGCTTTTGGCAGCTCATGATGCTTCTGTGCGGTCTTCAGTGTCTTGTTCGAGGGCGTGAAGTGTAGTGGCTGAAATTTGAGCACGGAGCCCTTTCCGGCATTCCCTGCATTGCGGCACCTTGGAGCTGACTGTTCCGAGCAAGGTGCAGTTATATTTGTTACATGGTGAGAAAAAAGCTCGGCCGTGTGATGCTGTAGGCTGGTTTGAAAGTGGGCAAGCCTTCGTGGCGAGATTGCTCTGTTGTTCCGCAATACCATGCGTGTGAGCAATGACCTCCACTCTGGATCAAGCGCACATAGAGATACCTGCTCCTATTAGCGATATATTGAGCATCTGCTCAGATCGAAATGTGATACTCTTACGAATGGCCAGTACGTGACTTCAGCCAACCATGACGGCTATCATTCCAATTCCAACAACAGTCGAGAGACCTTAGCTCCAACGATCCAGACACCTGCCCACATAGAAGAACAGCCAGAGCCACTTTGACCGACCACGACAAGCCCACAGAACCGCACAGCGCACCTGAATCAAGAAACGCCAGTCATCACACGACCACAGCAAGCCCGCCGGAAGGAATCGCCAGCCCAATCCAAAAAGCAAACCCACTCCATCCACCCTCTCGAAGATCACCGCACAACACATTCCTCCCCTCTCTCCAACCGCGGCGTATAGATACCCAAATCCCCGGTGCCGCGCCCCTGCTAGTTGCCAAGCGCCCGCTAGCCCGCTCGCCCAACGGTCGGCCCGCCACCACGTCCGCTGGCGGAGAAACCGGGCATTCGCTCCAACCGGATAAAACAAGAAAGCAAAAAAAAACAAGCGCTTCGCAACCTGCCGTTTCTGCGACGTTGGTATCGGGAGAGACCAGGATCTCATGTAGCCGAAGGCGCCCTTCGAAGCGAAGCACGCGTGCCCTATTTGGGTGGGGAGACGTTGGTTTGTTATCGGCTCTCCGCCCTCGTTGCCGGGTGGAACTGCTCCGCCCCGGCTTGCGTAGGCGCTGGCGCTGCTAGCTGCGGAGGCCCCGGCCTTTGCATATGGATTGCGGCAGAGGCGGCGCGCCGTACGGTGGTGGAGCGGCAAGTAGCAGCAAGCGGCGGTGTCAGCACATGTACCCAGCCTTGCCCTGCCGCCTGACGGGACGGGCGCTTAGCGGAGGCCTTGCTGTAAAGTGGAGAGCAGGACCTCGCAAGTTTTCCTTCGGTGGGATCATTATTACGCCCAGATGATTTCTCTTCTTTTGTTCGGATCGGTTGAGGTGAAAAAGCCCTGCCTGGAACGTACAGGTCTGGACGGCTGTACCACGCATGTTTGAGAGCTGCCTCTTCAGGGCTCAATGAGGATCCACAGCACATCATTCGATTCGAACGTTAGGACCCCCACAAGCGCGCCCCCTCGTGATCAACATGGCGAGTCGAAGGATAAGAGATAAGTTTATTGATTTTTTTTTTTGGCGGAGTCGCAACCTATAATTGTCTATCGGTCGAAAAGGTACAGAGAAGAACTTTTTACCACCTACGATGTCAAGTACACGTTCAGGAAGCCGAACCAACTGCCAAATACGCCGACCGCGCTATATGAGCTCGTAAACATTAGCGGAAGGAACTCGAGTCGCGCGCCGAAGATCAGCTGGTGCACGAGCGACGTGTACGCGATGAGCGGAATGGCCACCGTGATGTACAGCAACGCGAAACGGTCCAGGAGGAAAAAGCGCGGTTGCGGAGAGCTGTAATTGGGTCAGGTCATGTCAGCAAAAGAGTCACGAGGGAAACATTAATGAGTGTATTAAGGAAAGATAACACGAGCTTAAAAGATGGGAAAAGAGGGATTTTAGTAATAGGGGGCTTGGTATGAGGACCAAAGAAGGATTTGGAATCGAAGAAAGAGCGGGTTTGGAGAGTACGTACGCAGGCGCCAACCGGTCAAATGCCAACAGCAGAGCTACCAGCCAGAAGATGGTGTACAGGATTTTGACCGGGAACTCCATGGCGGTGAAGAGCAAGGGGAACAGGCTCACGTGCCCGGCAACGGCGAGAGGCCGGAACGCACCGAGGTACCGGCGGTCCTTGATCGCGATAAGGCTGAAGGGGATGATGACCGTCAGGATGGCCTTCTCGTGCACGTGCCAGCCAAAGAGGAACGACGCATATCCACAGAGAGTGACAGCGCCGATGAAGATCTCCCAGGTCGGTTTCAGGAATAGCTTGACCAGCGGAATGATCTGGAAGAGCAGGGCCAGGGCGAAGGTAGCCTGCTTCGGCACCTCCGGCAGAACTGCAAACTGCGAGTCGCCAACGAAGCCTCTGGTGAGACTGGTTGCAGCTGACCGGTCAACCTGCAGCTTGAGGTATGGGGCCAGATACAGCAAAACCCGGTCCGTAAAGGAGTACATCGCCCACACGTTCGGCGCCCAATACGCGTGAGTCAAGCCGCGATCGAACGGGAAGAGGCGACTCAGCAACTGCGGGATTTGGTTCCAGTACACGAATGGACCGAAAGCAGCCGCGAAGATGGCGATGATGCCTACACCCAGCTTGACGCAGTTGAAGAACCGGATGCGGAAAATCGACTGCGGGCTCAGGCAGTACACGCGGAGCAGGTATACGAAATACGCCGGAGCAACGTACAGATACAGGTGCTTGAAGCACAGCAAGGCCGCGAAGAGGTAGCCGCTGTACAGCAAGGTCGACTGCTGGCGGGCAAGGACCAGGGACAGGACAAGGATGCCGAAGAGGAAGCCATTGTACTGGAAATGAATGTGGTCAATGATCAGCAGGCCAGGTGACAGCAGGACCGAAAGAGCAGCAGCGTGGGCGAGCTTCTTCGAATTGGCCGTCTTGACGTATCTGTCATGCGTCAGGCAACAGCGTTCCCAACAACAACGGCCTTCAGATTGCAGGAGTCGGCGTACAGATGAAGAGCATAGACCAGGACCAGCTCGGTGACGATCACGGTGGCCCGTTGGAAGTAGACGGCCTGCCAGGTGTCGTAGCCAAGCGCCTTGACATTGAGCAGGCCGGGCTCGACGAATCGGGCGGCCTGAGACAGGGCCCATTCAAAGTAGGCAAAAAATGGCGGGTAGTCGAGGGTCCATTCCGAGGTTTTCTCCATTCCATCAGCAGGCGGGCGGTGTCTCAGGCGGGAGTCTCACTCACCTCGTAGTACCACTCTTGGACGGGCAGCGAGTGGGTGAGCGCGAGCCAGTTGCGGTGGACCTCGAAGTCGGTGGATTTGCTGGGCAATCACGCATGCAGGTCAGCACAGATCGCAGCTTGCGGTGGTTGCCCGGCGGCGCGGCTCGAGCACTTGCATGATGAGATTGGAGTCTCAGCGGGCGGCTCAGACATCAGCGGCCGAGGAAGAATGCCGGCGGCGCGCGCATGAAGCACTTACTACGCAGGGAGCAGCAGCAGCTTGAGGGCGGTGGCGACGAGCGCGCACTGGGCGAGCGACGGGTGCAGGCCGCCGTCGGCCATGGCGGCGGGAGCCTGAGGCGGCGGGAGGGAGCGAGGCGCCAAGGCAGCGCGCGACACGTGAGCCGGAGGCCGGAGGGCGGGCGCAGGAGGCGTCGGGGCGTGGAGCGCAGCGCAGCTGGATCTGAGGCCGCGGCGGCAGCGGGGGGGAGGGCGCGGCGTATAGGGGCCGCTATTTGGTGTGATGAGGATGGACAGGTCGCGGGACCCTGGCGGGGCGAATCGGGCTAGCGCCAGGCACCGCAGCAGCGCGCGCGCCCAGTCGCGCTGCCAACACCGCGCGGCGGCCGCTCAGCGTGCAATCTCGCGGGCGCCTGTGCGCACGGCGCTGCGTCTGCTGCGCTGCGCTGTCTCGTGCGGCGCCGGGCGCTGCGCTCGCTAGAATGTTTAGGGTAGGGCGGCGCGGCGGCGCTCATTTCGCCCATCCCCTGGCAGCCCTGCCAGGCAGTGCCTGCGCCAGTCCTGCAGGCCGGCAATGCCCTGCCTGCCCCCTGCCACGGCCACTCGGTCCGCCGGTCGTACAACAGTCACCCACACCGAGTCTTTTCACACCTCGCCCTCCGCGCGCTCGTCACGACCGTCTCCAAGCGTCCGCTCCTTGCTACGTCGCCTTCCCTTCGCTGCGCCGTGCCAGCACTCGCCATTATTTGCCCGGCCACATTCCTTCGCCGACGCACACCCGCACCCTGCGCCGGCGCCGACAAAAGGACGGCGCGTGCACACCCTTCCTGAACCACGCCTCCATCGCTGCCTTTGTCTCCGCAAAAGGGGCTCCGCGAGACCACACCGCTGACTCGCTGCGCTCCCATCCGTTCCTTGCCCTGCGCTGCTTGCTTTCAACCCTCCTCTCCCAGCGCTCTGGTTTGCCCGCGGCTTTGCTTCTGACCTCTCGCCTTCCCACGCGTACGTCGGCTCCTGCGCGCAGATCCAATATCCGCTGCCTGCTCACACCTACTCACCACCTGCTCGACAGGGCGAGGCCCAGCCTGCGCAATTCGCCTCGAGTGCCGCATCGACCAGCGTGCTGTCCCGTCGCCGCCTTTCTCCAATTCTTCGTACCCTAATAATTCCCTAGTCCGGTTCGCAACGCACCGGACGCTCTAATACAACACGACGGCTGTCCTATCTACCAGTGCGCGGGACGCTTTTGTCCTGCCACCGCACCTGCTCGCCATGCAACCGCAAGACTCCACCCCCGCGGGCCCCGGCGCCGCCCGAATGAGCTCCTTCTCAAAAACCTCGATGAACGGCGACTCGACTGGCTTCTCGCACGGAGCGTTCCACTCGAATCAGCCCTCCATCAGCGGCTACGGCGATCGACACCCTCAGAGGAACCTGCCCAGCATCTCCACCGGCAGACTAGGCGGCCTCAACCAGAACGGCGCAGACATGCAGACTCCTGGCACTGCCTTCGACATGAACTTCACCCCGCTGCTGCCCTCGCAGCTGCTGCTGGGCTCGCCCTTCCAGCCCGGCTCGCCCAACGCCTTCGGCTCGCCCCAGTTCCAGAACTTCTCCAGCTTCCAGAACGGCGCCGCCCAGCAGCAGCAGCAGCCGCCGCAGATGGGCAGCCCCATCCAGCAGCCCATGTCGCCCCAGCTCTACCAGAGCATGATGTCGCCCACCGGCATCAACCCGCCTTCCTTCTTCGCTGGCCCGCAGTCGCCCACCGGCGGCTTCCCCAGCCTCGCCAACCAGGCGCTGGGCGGCCTGGGTTCGCAGATGCACATGGCCCCGGGCCTGATGTCGGGCACGAGCAGGACCGTGTACCTGGGCAACATCCCGCCGGAGACGACCGCCGAAGAGATTTTGGGACACGTGCGAAGCGGCCAGATCGAGTCGGTCAGGCTCCTGCCCGACAAGAACTGCGCTTTCATCTCGTTCCTCGACAGCAGCTCTGCCACCCATTTCCACTCTGATGCAATCTTGAAAAAGTTGTCCATCAGGGGCCAGGACATCAAGATCGGCTGGGGCAAGCCCTCGCAGGTGCCCACCTCCGTCGCTCTTGCCGTCCAGCAGTCGGGTGCGTCCAGGAACGTCTATCTGGGAAACCTGCCGGAGGATGTCTCTGAGGAGGAGCTTCGCGAGGATCTGGGCAAGTTCGGCCCCATTGATACCGTCAAGATTGTGAGGGAGAAGGCGATTGGGTTCGTCCATTTCCTGTCGATCGGAAACGCCATCAAGGCCGTCGCCCAGCTTCCTCAGGAGCCCAAGTGGCAGCCGCCGCGTCGCGTGTACTACGGCAAGGACCGTTGTGCCTACGTCTCGAAGACGCAGCAGCAAAACGCGGCGCAGTACCTTGGCATCGCGCCAGGCTATGCCCACGTCCTCAACGGCGCTGACCGGGATCTGATCTCGAACGCTCTGGCTCAGCAATCCGTTGCTGCAGCCGCTGTTGCGACATCCGCTGGCGGTGCCAACAATCTGGGAAACCGGACCGTCTACCTCGGCAACATTCATCCTGAGACAACCATTGAGGAAATCTGCAACGTCGTCAGGGGCGGTCTTCTCCACCATATCCGTTACATTCCTGACAAGCATATCTGCTTCGTTACGTTCATCGACCCCACTTCCGCCGCTTCTTTCTATGCGCTCAGCCAGCTTCAGGGTCTGATGATCCACAACCGCCGCCTGAAGATTGGCTGGGGCAAGCATTCGGGCGCCCTGCCACCTGCCATTGCGCTCGCCGTCAGCGGCGGCGCTTCCCGGAACGTCTACATCGGTAACCTTGACGAATCCTGGACGGAGGAGCGCCTCCGCCAAGACTTCTCCGAGTATGGCGAAATCGAATTGGTCAACACCCTGCGCGAGAAGAGCTGCGCATTCGTGAACTTCACAAACATCGCCAATGCCATCAAGGCGATCGAGGCCGTTCGCCAGAAGGAGGAATACAAGCGTTTCAAGGTCAACTTTGGAAAGGACCGCTGCGGCAACCCGCCTCGCCAGCTGCAGAACATGCAGAACCAGCAGAGCCAGCAGAATGGCGAGCTGCAGTCGCCGTCGCCGCTCAATGGCATGTCGCAGCCGAACAGAGGCCAGAACTCGATTTCTCCTACCGGCTCCGGCAACTCGAACGGCGTGCAGGCCCCTACCCCCGCCAACATCCTCTACCAGAGCCAAAACAGCCCGCTCATCATGTACCTGCAAGCTCAGCAGCAACAGCCTCAACAGCAGCCCCAACAGCAGCAGCAGTACCAGCAGCAGTCGACTCTGGACCCCTTCCCGAGTGCCCAGCAACAACAGCAGTCGCAGCAGAGCTCGCAACAGAGCCAGTTCCCCAGCCCGCAAGCTGCGTTCTATGCCGCGGACAACGCGAACGCCACCCCGGCGCACACGTCGCACCACGGCCCGAGCAGCTCCTTTAGCCTAACCAACGGCTCCGGACCCGCCTCGAACTCCGGTTCTGGCTCCACGACAATCGGCGGTCTGTTGGCTCCTTCCAACATCGGCAGGAGTGCGCAGCACGCCCGTGCCGTCAGCTTGCCGGTGTTCTCGCAGGGCCCCTTCGGTCAGCCCTCGAGCGCCACCAGCCAGGGCCAGAGCCAGAACTTTGGCAGCTTGGCTGGTGGCCTGGGTGGCTTTGGCGCCGGCAATGGCTTCGGCCTCGCGATCCAGGGTGAGGGCCATGGCGGCCTGCCCGGCTGGGCTGAAGAAGAGGCTGGCGCGAACTAAGCGCTGTGCATCGACAAGTAGCAAGATGGGACCATTGGTCGTTTGACCATTATTAAGATTTTCTTCAATTTGCTTCATTTCTTTTTGTTTGTTGTGATTTAGTCACATTTGCATGCCATCTTGCGCTTCTTTTGTCGATACTTTTTCGTCATTTGACATTTCTTTTTTCTTAACTTTTGATCCGACGCACGCACTGTACTCCATTGTATTACTGATTTTCCTTGGTGGATGCGGGTTATTTGCGTGTCATGACGTTCGCTATCGCTATTCTTCTGATTGATTTACGTAGCTCATTCCCCTCGCATACCCCTCATACCCTTAATACTACCCTTCAACCGATCGCGAGCAACTTCATTCGCTTCATTTCTATCATGTTCTTTTTTCATCTTTCTCTTTTTGAATAGGGTGCGAGGTGGCGAAGTGTTAAGATTGAGATATCATTTCGCGGTGGACAAAAAAGATTGAGAGTGATTCCCCCTTTTTTTTGCGATTCCTTCAGGCAAAGATTCCCCCCGGTTGGGTTTTGATACCACACTATGGCTTCGATTCGCTAAGCACCTTGACAATTTTCTCGAAACTTTCACATGACGATTCAAAACAACAACGCCACCTGGCTGGCGCGGGAGGAGCAAGGAGTGAGGATTGAAAATGAGGGCGGACGGAGGATGTGAAGAGAAGGATTTATTACGAGAAGGGACTGTGAGGAGTAGGAAGAAAGGTGGTGAGGGCGTTCGTTCGACCGCAGATGACCTCGTGGACAATTACCCTGAAACAGTGGTATGTTCCTGGCTTCGTGGAAGAATGCTTGTCACTCACCGGTCTTCCTCTTCGCCTCCTTGGATTCTTTGTGAGGAGCAGGAAAGTAAGGCAGGGGCAGAAGCAGATACAGCAGGAAGAAAAATAAAGAGATTGTAATGTTGGCTTACCGGCGCATTCATCATCGTTGCTGTTGCTTGTTATTGTTGTTGCAAAATGGGCATTCGAAAAGATGTAATGTGTGTTGGTCATTGGATGGCAAAGGGTGGCGGCGCTTGCTGGATGGGGGAGGACAGCAGCAACTTGTAGAACAGTGTACAAACACACGCATGTGCTACGCCACTACTCCGTAATTGATGCTGGCGAATTGGGGACGTCTCCTGTGCGGGATGGATACCCGATCCCGCGATTGCCTCTCGACCATCTTGTTCATTTCTTTGACTTGTGGCTAATGTGAGCTTTTCTTCAGGACCCCGATACGGTCGTGCTATCCCTACTCAGGTGCGACATAATACAAGAGGTTTCTAGCTTTTCCGCTACCTCGACAGCGTTCAATGGTAGAATAAGTCTGTGATTTCAGGGCGGCATGTGGCATTACAATGATGGACAACAAGATTTACGATAACATGGCTAATTTAGAAGTCTTCTTCTTGTAGGGACGAGTGTCATATTGGGAGGGGCAACGCCTCGAACATCTCGATTACTACTGTCCTAAGAGACTTCAGGTTGCACGGCCAAAGCACAGATATGGACAATTCAGGCAGGTCTTTCCTTTTAACGACGGTGGCAAACTTAAGTCATCTCATCATCCTTATGATATGTAAATCTGAGGTCCATCCCTAGATGGGAGAGTGTTGACATTGATATGGGTGGGTGGACAGCTTGGTGCGTTCTGATTGTTCTCGAAGGGGCGGACAGTCCTAAGGAATTCAACGCTGAAGCCACCTTGCTCGAGTAGTAGACCTGAAAGATACGCAGTCTGCTGAGTGGCGTTGAAAAAAGCTTGCAGGTGCTGATTTTTCTTTTCTTTCTTTTTCAAAAGTCTTCCGCATAAATTCCTCGACACCGGCAGTTGTCTTTCCTTTTTTCTCCCTTCAACTAATCTCTCAGAATGCCCTCAGTATGCACGGTTTTTTCTCAGGGTCCAGCGCAGATGACGTCGGCTGGGGTGGCGGGCCGTCCGTCACATGCAGCTGTCCGTTTGCCATGCATTTATCTACAACCACTCTCCACCACCGCTCCAAACTTTCTTCACATCCGAAGCAGGACCCAACCTCCTCAGTCTAACCTGCACGTCATCTCAGCTGCGTAGTCAGGCCCTCAACCTACCGTCCACCATGAAACGCCGACATAGCCAACGCTTCTCAGTTACCTCACGTCAAGGACACCCTCTATCTCACACAATGTCTTTGTCGACCCTCGGTACACTACCTGAAGAGCTCATCTTCCAGATAGCTTCGGGTCTCACTTCGAACAAGGATCTCAGCTCCTTCAGCCGTGTCTCGAAGGCTTTCCGGCGGATCTCACAGCCTCTCCTCTACAATGATTGCGAACTCGAAGAAGTGCACACCGAAGGGTTCCTGAGGACTATCCTGATGCGTCCCGACCTCGCCAAAAAGGTAAAGTGCCTACACTGGACATCTTCCTTCGTCGGCTTCTCGGCTTTCAAGTGGTCAGACTTCTACGACAACCGGACCGACCATGCGAAAAGAACCGCGTTCATGGCCCGCTACGCTCCAGGAACCCATCACCGTGCCGCTTTCGACGCTCTAGACGGTCGCGTCAACGTGCCTTTCCAGATGGCCTGGCTGGACATGCTCGCAACGGCAGTCCCAGATTACCACTTCGGTCTCCTTCTCTTCGCTCTCCCGGCGATAGAATCCCTGTGCATCACCACTGGCGCGATTTCAGGCGACGCTGACGGATTCCTCGAGCTCATTCTCGGGCCCGCATCGCGCTTGCTTAGTAGCTACAGGAACCTTCCCATGTTGGGAAGCCTCAAAAATCTGCATTTCGTCTTGAATAGGCAGCTGTCCGGGTCAAGCACCTTCAGCATTCTTGCTCCCCTCCTCGCAGCGCCGGCCCTGGAAACCTTCACCGCAAAGGTCCTCGACATGCCCGACTCCTTCCCGAACGGCTTTCCAACAACCCTCCCACTCAAGCACATCTCCTTCGACGACGCCGGCGTCAAGACCGACTTCGTCACGCAGCTCCTCCGCCGCTGCCCTGACCTCCTCAGCCTCAGCATCCACATCTCCTCTCTCTACAACGTGCACGACTACATCATGATAGCCAAGGCCCTCCACGCCTGCGCCACCTTCCTCACCACCCTCACCTCCATTACCATCACTCACGCAAGCACCCTGCACCACCCGTCTGACCCCGACGTCTACTGCCGCAAGCTGTCCGCCTTCCCCTCGCTCAACCACCTCAGCGTCCCCGAATTCTTCCTTCTCGGCGCCGACCCCGCCGCCGCCTGGATCGCCCCCCTCGCCTCCAACCTCCCGCGAGGCATCGCGACCCTCCAGCTGTCGTGGTGCTCGCCCCCGCTACTCGCCCACCTGCGCGGCGTGCTCACCGCGGGGCGGCAGGCGTTTCCGGCGTTGGTGCACGTGAGCGCGGCGTTCGTGGTTGCGGCGGCGGCGGCGGCGGCGGGGGAGGGTGAGGGGAGGTGGGAGTTTCTGGAGCGGCTGGAACGGTTGGAGGGTGAGTTTGGGAAGTGTATGAAGGGGACGACGTTCTGGTGGAAGGTGAAAGGGGAGGGGTGCGATGATGAGGGGTTGAGGGAGCTGTGGGAGGGCGTGTGAGGGTGCGGGAATGGGTTCTGCGTGGGGGCACATTCAGGGGTTGGGTCTCTTGGGGGGTTTGGAATGCTAGCGGATGGCGCTGGACTCTTTCTCGGTGGTCTTTCCGAGGAGTGGTCTACGTGGAGTTGGTTTTTTTGGGTTCACATCTCTTGCGGTTCTCCGGCAGTTCTATCTGCGGTTTCGGCTTGGATGGCTTTGGCAATTCAACTCAGGCACTTCTGCACCCGGATGGGTGCCTCAACTGCTTACGAGCATTGCGAGGCGGGACCTTCATAGATTTCAGCGTTGATGAGGTATATACCTACTCACAAAAATTATAGGGGACATTTATAGGAACAAGGAAACCTTCATGTATGCAAAGTGCGTGCATGCATGGTAAAAGTAAACACTAACATATGTGGCTCTCTCTTTATTAAGTCCGCCCCCACACAAGTCTAGGGACGGGCTGAAGACTATCCGGAGCACATATTGCTCTCCCCTACTTCAGTAACACCGAAGCCACGGATGCATCAGGCTAGCAGTGTCTATTTTTTTTGTAGGGGCTCGAGATAACCACAGATTGCTGCGGCATTCGCATTGCATAGGTTAGTTCAGGAAGCAGTGGCAGTTTCAAATGGAGACGTGGATGTATCATCATATTGAACAGCTCTTTATACATATACTTACCGAGTTCCGTGATTAAATCAGTGCCTGGCCTCTGTACATGCCCTCCCTTACGTCCTTGACGACGTCCGCGCGGTCACCTTTACCAAGTAGCACAATACCGCGTCCGCGCTTGCCCATGCGCCCGGTCCGGCCAAGGCGGTGGATGAAGTCGACCGTGGAGTGCGGGACGTCGTAGAGGATGACAGTTTTCACGGCAACAGTGTCGATACCGCGGGAGCCGAGGTCTGTGGCGACGAGGACTTTAGTGTTGGCCAATTGGCGCTTGCTGTCTTGGGAGCCATTCATCCGGTCTTGGGAAGGCTGGGTCTTGGTGTCGTCGTCGGTTGATTGGCCTTTGAAGGCAGCCAGGGTTTGGGATTGCCTCTCATTCAAGGTGTCCCTGTTCAACGCGACGGCGTCGATGCCCTTGGAGACAAGGTATTTGGACACCTCGATCGCCTTCTCACGTTCGTTGACGAAAACGATGATGCGCTTCGTGCTGCCGACCTCTTTCTGGTCGTCACTTTGCTCGACGGCGGATCGGCCAATATTCCAGATCGTGTCCGCGCATGCAAGGTCCTTGTTCCCCTTGTAGGGAGCCTGATCAACCTGGACGACGCCGAGTTGTACACGCCTTGGAATTGCGTGGATATTTGGCGTAACGAGTCTCTTCATGTCGGGGAAACGATTCCGCAAATAGGTATCCATGCTCCGAGGGATGGTTGCGGAGCAGAAGACGAGTTGCTGCAGTGATGGAGTGGATTTGTCGATGATGGCGGAAGTGAGCGGAGAGAAAGAGCGATCAAGAAGAGAATCAGCTTCGTCGATTACAAGGTGGCTGACACGGCTCAGGATATCAGGATCGCTCTCGGAAATGCTGGACAGCAAGTGCGGAGTAGCAACGACCACGTCGACACCTGAAGGGCTGAAAAGACGGTTGCGGATGACGTTGCCGGAGAAAGCAGCAGAGATGAGCGCTGCCCTGAACTTCACAGTGTGCGAGAAGGACTTGAGCACTGCTCCAACCTGAGCTACAAGCTCTGCGGACGGCACGAGAATGATAGCTCTGGGCCTCCCGACGTTGGAATCTTCCTCGCCCGAAAGTGGGGGGGACTGCAACTCGAACATCCTCTCCTTCTTTGCCTCTTCTACTCTGGCCATCTCCTCTTCTTCCTTCTCCTGCATCTCCGAACGCTTGATGGCATCGATGACGGGAAGGAGATAAGCGAGAGTCTTGCCAGAGCCTGTCTCAGCTGCAAGCAAGAACTGTTGCATTCCGTCAACATCTTGTACAGATGCTCGTCGCCTCCGCTTGACGCCCATGTTGAGCAAGGCAGGAATGGCTACGCGTTGAGCCGGCGTTGGCGTGATATCCTCCAGCCCGGGAAGGCCTTGGGTGAGGATGGAGTTTTGTATGACAGGCAGCAGAGGGAACTGCTGGAAGTCGTCTATCTCCGCAATCCTCTCCTTCACGTTGGCTCGGCTGTCGTATGAGACCGAGCTCAACGCGCGCCGCTCCTTCAACGCTTTGTACCACGTGGGGTCGTTCTTCGGGCCCCGGTCCTTTGTATCTCTCGACCGCTTGGGGCCCTTTGTGCCTTGGGGACGTGTTGGTGAGGTGGGTTTCGCAGGCTGAGCCTGGACCTGAGCCTGAAGTGCGCGGGGCACCCGCGTGCGGTTGAGGCCGGCGAAGGGGCCGTCCTGTCTGCGCGTGACGGGCTTAGTTTTCGAGTGCGCGACCTTGGGCGACAATTGCATGCGCGACGGCTTTGCGCGCTTCTGCAGCTGCGAGGCAAAACGGGCCTGCTGCCATTGCGGTGCGACGGCCTGGGGCGTTCGAAGGGGGAACAGGGTGCGGATTTCGCAGAAAGGACAGAGCTGGGAAGAGGCGCGGAGCATGGCGAATGCGGTGTAGCGGGCAGACACAGCCCTCTGGATAGAAAATTAAGCGGGTGTCGTCAGCGAGCGCCAATGGAGCAGGGGCTCTGATCAGGCGGCCCAAGAGGGAGAGCGGTCGCGTGAAGGTGTGGGTGCAGCAAGGCCTGGGAAGCGCGCAGGCGTGACGTCTGCGAAATTTTGCGACGCAGACGCGCGAGTCGGCAGCGCCAGTGGCAGTGCGCCCGAGCCACAGCGTTAGTCGTTGCCGCTCGCCGTCTGTTTACGTCGCGCCGGACTGGCTGCAGCGGCACGCAACACGGGCTATAGACGCAGTGCAGGCAGGGCGAGCCAGCTGCCGGCCGCGGCAGGCCCATAGCGACGCGCACTGCAGCGCTTGGGGGGTTGGGGGCCCGGTGTTACAGGGCGGGCGGCTCGCGGGGCTCTCGCGCGTGGCTGGGCCGTTTTCTGTTGCGGTTGCCTAGGCGATCAGCAGCGAAACAGCCGCCTTGGCCGGCTCTGTTGTGGGCTCCACCCGCGGGCCAGCAAGCACGGTTGTTGTCCTCCTCCACACAAGCTCGCACATCATCGTCATCTCTTCTCTCCACCGCTCCGCTCCATAAACACTCCCCCTCTCCTTCCTCTGCGGTCGCGCGCCTCCCCGAGCACACCGTCCCTCTCCTCCGCACAGTCGTTGCATGAGCTGGCCGCGCCAGTCCTCTCGCTCATTTGTGCAAGCGACAGCTCTTGCATTCCCCGTCTGCATTCCTGCGCTGCTCGGCCAATTGAGCTTCGCCGGCCCACGCACGCGACTGACAACTGGACGACATGCCCCCGGAGGCTGTAAGTCACCTCCCGCTGCGTCTGCCCAAGCCAGATGGTGCGCGACACTGACTCTCGCCGCCAAAAAAAAGGTCCAGCCTCTCCGCATAAACAAAAATTGGCCGCCGTCACCGCCCGCGAAGATGAGCTCCAACGGCCCTCTGTCCGAGATCAGTCCCATGGAGCACAGGCGGAACTCGCCCAGCGCGAAGCTGAACACGAAGGTGTGTGAGCGCCGCATTCCTGGCTTTCTGCACGTTACTGACCCGCTCCAGCCGGCATCCGGTGCCCGGGAAACCTCCCCGCTGGACACCTCGCCCTTCGGCTCTGCGTCCAAGCACCGCTTCTGGCAGTCGCGCGACCCGGGCTCGCCCGACATCGAGAATTCGTTTGAGCGCGAGCAGCAGACCTTGTCGCCCAAGCGCAGCTCCATCGAGAACCTCATGAAGGCCTCCCGCGTCAGGAACAGCACCATGTTCGCCCGCGAGCAGAAGCAGGAGTACGATCCCACCAAGCTGCCTGTCGTCGAGCGCCCGCTCGCAAGCAACCGTCCCCTCAGCGCCCAAGGCTTCACTCCGCGCGGCTTCGATCCGCTGCGCCCCCGCGAGTCTCCACTCAAGAACCAGCAGCACCACCACAGCGATAGCCAGGATACTACTCCCCGTGCGTCGCCTTCCAAGTTCGATGGAGGCTACACAACGAACTCCTCCCCGTCAAAGTCGCAATCTTCACCGCTCAGATCTTCTCTCTCGCGCAATGGCCGATACAGCCAAGGAGGCTACGACAACGACTCGAGCGTGATCTCTTCCGACGACGAGCGCGTTGGCGACGGGCCACAGCGCCCGTTGCGCCGTCACGCGAAGAGCGTCACGTTCGAGGCGAAGCCTCCGATCATTAACGAGTACGAGATGGTTACTCCCGAGCCTTCGCTAGCTTCGCGTGAGGGTAGCTATGACTCGGGCGAGGACGAAGACGAGGAAGACTACGAGTTCGAGGGTGACTCCATGGAGAGAGATGATAGCTTCGATGCTTCTCTCGAGGACACGGAAAAGACTCCAGTCGTCTTGCCTGGTGACTGGCGTCACATGAGCCCCGAGGCTGCAAACACATCGTTAGCGGAGACTTTCGATGATCCTTTCGACGGCAGGGAATCCAGCCCTCCACCTACCGCCAGACCCAACTCCTCGAAGCCAGAGCACGCTCGCAACCACTCCAACGCTTCAGACAGCGAGCAACGCCCGCTCCCACCTCTGCCTCCCGCGCAGGGTTCCCCAGATCTTCGCGGAAGGAGAGATTCAAACAACGGTCTTTCTGCTGCTGCCGAACGTGCCAGCAGCGCGCACCGTTCGCTGCCGTCACCGCCTCGTTTGGGCTCTACCATCTCCAAGTCTGATATTCTCAGCATCGGCCGTAACTCCATGTCGCTTGAAGATCGTCTGCAGCTTATGGGCATTCAAGGATCGCGCGAAGCGACGCCCACCCTCAACGATAAGGAAGCGACGCCGACGGAGGATGAGCCTGAGAAGAAGGACAGCCAGGACGCATTGAAGGTGGAACAACCAACCGAGACGGATGTGTCAGCTTTTGACGAGATGAACATCCCCCACATCTCGCGCGAGTCCATCTTGGAGAAGGTCAAGAGCCGGAACTACGACGACTATGACTTTGCCGACCAGCGCTCTGTGATCTCCGAACGTGACTATGGAGATCTTGAGGTTTATGATCCTGACGTCCCTATTCCGTCTCGCGAGGTTTCGTCGAACTTCGACGAGGATGTCCCCGATGAGTCCTTTAAGGTCAAGCGTGAAGACGATGATGTCGCCTTGGACTTCAATTCGATTCCCGAGTTCCGCAGTGCCCAGGCCTCACCAGACCGTGACGACGACAGCTCGGATGAGGGTTCCGTGATCCATCATGATATCAGCGGGACCGAGGTCGATGATGATGACGACGCCAGCCACTACTCGTCGCCCCACTCTGAAGCTGAGGAGAAGCAAGTTCGGAACAACAGCACCGATGAGGATGATGGCCCACCAACTCCCAAGGCCGAAGAGGTTGAGGTCAATGATGATGGCGAGATGGCACCGAAGAAGAGTCACCACAAGGTTGCGAGCCTCCCTGAGTTTGGACAATTCACCAATGAGGAAGACTTCCATCTCCAGCTTCAGTCTTATCTTGGTAAGAACCGCGGAACTCCAGTGGATTCAGCTCCCAAACTTGAGCCGAACGAGGAGTTCCTTCAGCGGCCGATCACGCCGGCGGAGGAGCTGGAGGGTCCTAAGGCGCCTGGCATGGAGGAGGAAGACGTGCCCGGGACTCCAGATTCGGTCATTCGTCATCCCATCGAGCCCCCGGTACGTGAAGACTCCTCGGAAGTTGAGGATCCGGTCGCGACCATCAAGGCTCCCGGTGGATCCCTCAAGACTCGCTCGTCCGCTACGCCTTCCGACTTCAACACCATGGCAGCCACCCGCCGCAAGGTCAGTGGCGAGGCTCCCCCATCAATCCCGGAGCGCAGTCCCAACCGCCTGTCCATGACTGCGGAGGATCTGGAGGAGCCGTCGCACCTGTCCCATGTCTCGGAGGAGCAAGAGCCTTCCACAGACGACGAAACAAAGAGTGAGGGTGACGAGCCTAAGCGTCGGCAGAGCTTCAAGATGAAGCTAGACTTCCCTGTGGGGGACATTGGCGAAGACTTGAGCTTCGACCTTGACCGCGAGTTCGACCGTGTTCTCGAAGCGCAGAAGGTACAACAGCCGCCATTTCCTATTGCATCTTACGCCCAATTCCCTGCATCATCAGTATATTCCAGCGGAGGACAAGGGCTCAGCAAACAGAACGTCACAGCTAACGCTAGTCACTGCCAAAAGAAGGGCTATCTCATGCGCCAAAACACCAAGGTCGTCGTCGCCAGCAGCCGTAAGTTCAGCGACGAAACCACTACGGCACCAACATCCGGCGATAGTCTAGCCCCTCCCCCGACCAATGATCGCGGTGTTGTGCCTGCGCCTGGAAACAGGTCTGGTAGCGGCGGCTCTGGAAAGAAGGGCCGCGACCGCAGCAACACCTGGACGACAGAGCCTTGGAATGGTAAGACGAGGCGTCGCAGCATTCGCAACGCGTCGAACGCATCGGTCACCGTGAGCGAGACTACCAGGCCAAGAACTGCACCCGGCATTGCGCCGCCTCTTCCTGGCCAAGAGAGTGCTGTCACCGACAACTTTGGTGGCGACATGTCGATGATTGATGAGGGTGATGAGAACATGGAGAGGGGTAGGTTGTTCGTCAAGGTTGTCGGCGTGAAGGACCTTGACTTGCCACTGCCAAAGAGTAAGTTTTCCAAATCATGCTGCGACTTACCTGATGGATGGTTCTGACATCTTTTTCTAGACGAGCGCACTTGGTTTCAGCTTACGCTGGACAACGGTCTGCACTGTGTGACGACTGCTTGGCTTGACCTTGCCCGCAGCGCGCCTATTGGCCAAGAGTTCGAGTTGGTCGTTTTGAACGATCTCGAGTTCCAACTTACCCTGCAGACCAAGCTTACGCCGCCACCGAAGCCTAAGGTCACTGCGCCCGCGCCTGCTCCCGCTAAGCCGGCAGGTGGTCACAAGAAGTCGAACTCGGCATTTGGACGCCTGCTCACTTCGCCAAAGAAGCGCAAGGAGCAGGAGCGCAAGCAGCAGGAAGAGGCTGAACGAGCGGAGCGCGCCGCTGCGATGAAGGCTCAGGAGGAGCGCGAAGCGGCCAAGCGTGCTAAGGCCAACCCGACCGCTTGGGATCTGCTCCACGATCTTGTTGCTACCGATGGCTCATTCGCTCGTGCCTACGTCTGTCTCAAGAACCATGAGCGCCAGGCGTACGGTCGTCCGTTCACCGTTGACGCCCCATGTTTCAACGAGTGGGCGCTCGAGGATTCGGAGATTGCTAGCAGTGTCAAGAGCAAGCGTGGCGGCCCTGTTCGCCGCCCGCCGTACAAGGTTGGTAAGCTGACGCTGCAGCTCTTGTACGTTCCCAAACCGAAGGGTGCGACGGACGATGACATGCCCAAGAGCATGAATGCTTGCGTTCGGGAGCTGAAGGAGGCCGAGGAGTCCAAGGGACGTGTCTGGGAAGGACACCTCAGCCAGCAGGGTGGTGACTGTCCCGTAAGTACAACCAACCCGCTCTCCCGCTCGATTGATATGCCGGCGAGAACACGACGAATCCTGATTAGACTTTATAGTACTGGCGTCGCCGCTTCTTCCGTCTCTCCGGAACGAAGCTTACAGCCTATCACGAGACTACTCGGCAGCCACGTGCCACGATTAATCTGGCTAAGGCAGCTAAGCTCATCGACGACCGCACCGCGCTGGTGCAAAACAGGCCTGGCGGCCGACGCAAGTCTGGTTTCGCGGAGGAGGACGAGGGCTACGCGTTCGTCGAAGAGGGATTCCGCATCCGCTTCGGCAATGGCGAAACCATCGACTTCTACGCCGACAGCGCGGATCAGAAGAACGGCTGGATGGACGTGCTCTCCGAGGTTGTCGGCAAGGATGCCATGTCCAGTTCCGCAAAGGCGTGGACTGAGCTGGTGTTCCAGAAGGAGAAGGCAGAGAGGGCCGCAATGCGTGCTCAGGGTCAGCAGCCCGGCTCTTCCCAGTCGCAACAACAGAATAGCCAGCAGCCCAGCTTCGACCCCACCCGGCCAGGCATGTACGATCGCGGAACAACGAACAGTGCTCCGGACAGTGCCGCCAAGCGGTACCACCGCCGCAGCGAAGTCCCGCCGCCGCCCGTCGAGAAGAGTCCGCGTCATCACGCCATCGCAACCGGACCCAGGACATCTTCACGGCGTGGTGAGGTCAAGTCCATGATCCTTTAAACCCCAGTCGACCCGTGTCATACGCCTGACGGACAGATGGATGGACGCAACGACAATTTCCTTGGTCCTCTTGCTTGCATTTCCTTGGTGCCGATACCCATCCCTTCGTCTCCATCTTCTCGTGTGCTGCTTTCGGATCCCTCTCGCTGCTGGCCGGCCGCCGGACGGAATAGACCTTGCAGGGTTCCTGCCTACCAAAAAGTTGACCCTCTTCCCGGTTCTTCTGTTCATCTTGACCGCTGGCCGCCTTTGGTCGATGCTCGCTCGGCTTTCTCTCGCCTGTTCGAGAGAACCGGTACACGAACCGAGCGATCAGTGCCAGACGTACAACCCGCTGTACAGGGCTTCTCTTCCCTTGTTCTCTTCTTTCTTGCGCATTTAGCTCGGATCTCACACCCTTCCGGGGTTGAGTCTACTCCTGGACCTTACAGGCCCAACTACGCTCCTTTGATGAACAAATTTCCTTGGTGCCGCGGATCGAATTGAAATACTCTCTGTGTGTTGCCAAGTTTTCGCTTCTTGCCTTCTTCAAGTAATTGATTTGGTGGATTAAAGTTGAGAGGGAGAGGTAGTGGATGGAGATGGTGGAAGTTGGTGGATCCGGCGTGGCGTCTATCGGGGTGATTTTCCTTTGGCGAAGGCGGGCGTCGTGTCTCTTTCCTGTGTATTTCCTCCTCTTTTTGGTTTTGATAGGTTCCTGGGAAGGGGTTGGCGGCTGGTGGGGTTTTCTTTACTCTCTCTGTGGGTGATGATGGTATGAGAGACGCTGTGTAATGAACGAGCTACGTACGTCCAACCTTTCTACCGTTGGGATAGGGTAGGAGCATGCAGCGGCCTTAATACCATTTTCAGTATAATGGGTACCTTGATGAGTGTTTGTTGATCATGTGCAACTTACCAGGCAACTGTCGCGAGGATGTCGATTCAGCCAGGCGCAGCGGCATAGCCGGGTCGATGGCCTTAATAGGAAGACTCTTGCAGCCCCAGCGGCACTATTTAAAGGCAGATCCATGCTGTCGGGCTCGCCGCGCGGTCCGTTTTCGTCCATCGACGTGGGTGGTCGGCATGTCGGATGGAGGGAGGGGCAGTACCAGGGTCCTGGATCCGCCTCACTTCCAATCCGTTCTGCCGTTTTCGTCACCATGGCACGGGGCTGGTGTGTCGCTTGCGGGAGAGGGTTCGGAGGAAGACATGCAAGAAGGAGGCCGGGTACGAACGGAGATGAGTTGACGAATGAGGAGGACGAGAGATATATCAAGACAGCCCATCCGGCAAAAGCTTATGAGAAACCGCGGCCGTCAACGCTGATCAATGACGACGAAGGCCCTTCCTCCTCGTCCGAGCACAGCTAGGTTGGCTCCGAAGAGAGCGCTCTGTTTACCTTTTGCCCGACCGGGCGTGTGATGTAGGTACCCGCCGCTTGGCCGGAAACAAAACGTGATGGGGGCGAAGCGGTATGTAGTGTGGTGGAATACGAGGCAAGCGGTGGGCGATGCGGGAAAGGATTTGCAAAAGGTCCACCGGGGAAAGGCGGATTACGTCGTCTGTCTGGACCCTACGGCGTCGACGGTTGCAATTTCGGCGCTCTCTTTTTTGCGCGGTTGCTGGGTGGACGGGTTGGGGAAGGGGGAAAGAGGGAGGGAGAGGCATCACGTCATTGGTGAAGGGTGGTGGAAATGCGTGACGAGAAAGGGTCTCGGCCGGACATGGGAAGGCTGGACGGGGAGGGGGGAGTTGGCAGAGCACTGGCACTGCTTCCCTTTGGTCGCTGCCTCCGCCTTTTTGGGGATTTGTGATTCGGGTTCAGGTCGTGCTGACCAGAAGGACTTCCAATGGCGGGCGAGGGAAGGGGGAAATTAAAGAGTACGATATGTGGTGTTTATTTGCTACCGCGCCAGCCGCTCAACTCGAACCGGCTCGTCCTTGCTCCCTCCCAATCATCCATGCGTCATTCCACTCCGTTCGTCTTCTTACTTACAGCAGGACAAGAAAACAAGAAATCGGAGTCTCGAAGTCCAGATGCTGAAGGCAGTGACTGTTGCGCGGCCTGTTCCTCCTCCTCCTGCCATTCCCCCGTTTTCCGTCGTCGTCTGTGCTTCGTTCGGCGCATTGAGATCGGCGTTTGTCCGCGTCAACGGTCTCGCGTGGACGAGGTTCCCTGGTCGCGGTACGGGTCTCGTACTTACATGAACGACGTCTAGTGACCAGGACAGAATGCTCGAAGCAAATATGACCATCTGGAAGGCCATTATTGAGCAGACACTATGTCAGTTGGACAAAAACATGCTCAAAGTTTCCAGACCAAGTTTTCGGCGATGCCCGCCGCGAGCATCCCGGTCTTCAAGACCTATTGGTTTTTGTTCCGCGACCTGGATATCGGGTTGCCTTGAAAAGCTGCATCCCCACTTGAGACACGAACTCAGACGACCACGATGACGATGGCTGGCTTACGTTGACGTCCAAACGTACCTGGGAATTCTCACACCGCCAGCCAGCCGTTGCGGCGGAGGCAGACGGCAGTCTCAGAACGAAAACGAACCAGCCATCCTACACAGATCCACGTCAGCGACCGGAATGCCTGCCGAAAGTGGAAAGAAGAGATAGTCTGAATCGCCGCAAGTTTGCTTCACGAGTGCGCGGCGATGCATCATCATTTGTGTGCCTGCAGGCGCCGTGTTTCTCTCAGGCCGACGCCCTGCGTCATGATACCGGTCACTTCCTCCACCAGCATCAACCCACCTCTCGACTCCCCCTTTCCCAGACGCACAAGGGCCCGCATGACGACCCGCAACCCAGATCCCACCAATCCTACACCGCCACGCCGGACTCGCCAATCTCGCACAAGAAACCGTTGCCAAGCAGCCCTGCGAGACCGTGTTCTGAGCCAGTGGGGTGTTGCGGACCGCGGGTTGGGCGCTGAGGCCTTTAACTTCTGCCCGGAAATAAGGCCAGCGAGCTTGTGGAGGAGCATTACGGCAGCGGCAGGGAACCCGATAGGTTTATGCGTACAGGGCGTTTGTGCGTGCGATGACGGCGTTCAAACAGCGCAGCCGCGTGGGTGGTAGGGGTAGTTGTCTAGATGGCTTGGGCGTGCCGTCTAGACGAATGCCTTAGCCGCGCGCGACCGAGATATTTTGAATGGTATCAGTCTTGCGAAGAGACTGTATGTCTGGTCTTCGCGCTGGCCATTCAGTATACAACCTGTACGGGCGGTGTAGTGGGCAATACGGGGTTCCTATTCGGGTCCTCTACCTTCCATCAGATACTCAGACGCTACAAGAAATGGCGATAGCCAAGGTACGTGTCTGTTTGGTAGAACGTGTTGTTAAATTGGGACCAGCGTCGGTGTGCGTGCGTGTGTGCGTGCAAACGTACCAGATCATTTTGTGTACTTCGTCTCCCTTGGAAAACTGTATATGCGTGTCATGGCCGGCGGAAGGATGCTGTCCTCTGCATAAGTGTGAGCTATGATCTTTTAACATCTCATACTCTTAGGCGCTCACATATCGCACACCTTAGCAAGGATTCAGACCCAACTTCTCAGCAGTATATCTCAAATCATTACCGCTCTCTCGAAATGCTTCAAAAAATGTATTTACCTTACCAAGGCCCTCAGAATGCCATGACTGCGCGCGCGCATGCGGTGTGCTCTTTGCGTTACGTAGTTGTGCACCTAACCACTCACTTCGTCCCGGTGTCTCCCTAAATTTTTCCAACTCCAGGGAAGTGCAACTAAAAGAGGAAGAATAAAAGCGAAAAGGGAAAAGAGGAAACCGATTAGTTCGCTGAGATTCCCCCCATCCCGTCCGTCCCGCTACTCCCAGCAGCGGAGAATACCATGATAAGGAAAGAGAAAGAGAAGAAAAAAGACCAAGCAGCTATGAGCGCGCGCGCGCAGAGTGTGGAGAAAGAAAAAACCCAAACCAGAGATCTCGCCATCCCTTCTTTCCGTATAGACATGCCCTGCCAATGTCTGAGAAGAATGAAACTCTCCCCTACCTGGACTTTTCGAAGCAGTTGTTGAAGTGCTCATCCGTCTTACGCCAGCGAAAGCCGACTGCTCCTCTTCCTCATGCCCCTCCTCAGGCCCGTCGGCGTGCCCTCCGCCTCAACTCCTACGCTCTCGCTCCTCAAACGCTCACTCATCTCGCTCGCCCTCCTCTTCGCGACCTCGAGGTGCAGCATCTTCTTCCCCTTCCTGATCTCGCGCTCCTCACCAGGGCTGACGAAACGGTTGATCTCACGGTGATCCAGCACGCGCTCCTCGTTGTCGTGCTTGCCCTCTTTCTCCGTCTTCGGCCATGCGTAGCCGTACAGCTTGCTGTGGCGCTCGCAGCGCGGGCAGGCCGCTCGCGTCAGGTACGCGTCCTCCTGCACGAAGTCGCCGTCGCACATGCGGCACACCACCCACCGGCTGTATTTGGCACACAGCAGCAGCGGCGTCATCGTGTAGTCGCCCGGGTAACGTTGGTTAGGGTCGAGCGGCTCGTCCGAATTCGAGGGTTCGATGGTCGGAATCGGTGCGGTCGACGAGGCGATACCGTGGGTATTGCTCTGTGAGCGCGTGCGCGGGGGCGTGTTGAGGCGCTTCTGCCGCACAATTTGCTGGTTGTCGTCGTCAAAGGCGAGGCTGTCAGAAAGATCTGAGAGCTCCGACTCCTCTGCAATTACTACTTCGTTTGCTGGGGTGCTGTCTGCTGGGTTGATGGTCTGGGCCTCGGACGTGTCGACCTTGATCTCAAGTGCAGGAACATCCACTTCGAGCTCGGGCTTTAGCGGGAGGTCTGTGCTGTCTGCTGGCGGGTTTACGGTGACGTCCTCATCGACAGATGTAGCGGCCGTCGATTGCGAAGAATGATGAGACATCTCGCTGAATGAACCTGGCGAGCTTGCGCTGAATGTTTCCGCCTCCACGAGAGCAGTAGCCAGGAGCTTGTGGGCCTGCTGGTGGCTGCGTATGGTCCTGAGCCTCGCCATAGCGGTGGTGATCGGACCGCTCTCTTCTTCAGAGGGTTGCGGTGTACCCTGGCTTTGTTGCGAATCGGTGCGCTCCATCTTGATCTGCGTTTCTTCTCCCTTACGCCGCTTTTTGCTGTCCGAGCCTGCCGAAACTGGTCTCTTTTGCTCCAGTTCCGTGTCTGCCTTTCTCTTCTTTCCTCTAGGGCTTGCACTAAGCGATTGCGGTGTATCGACATTCCTCTTCCTACCTTCCCTTGACCTGGGCTCCGATGTGGTGTCGCGCGAAGCCGCTGCCGAGTCCGTTGCGTACCTCCTCTTCTTCCTGAATGAGTATGGACCCTCCTGGGGCAGGCCCTGGCCCTCAAAAGACTCTCCCTCATCCTCGTCGTCCGTTTCTTTCTTCTGCGGCGCCCAGCCGTTCCTGTGCAGCTTCTCACATGTCGAGCACAAGCACTCGCAGTTGTCCTCCCCAAAGTAATCTTCGCCGTATGACACTGTTATCTCGTCGCCGGCCTCGATGTCCTTCTTGGAAACAATAGCCATGCCGTTGGGACCGTTCGTCGTCAACCGAGCGTTCGCGTCGCAGTCGTGGTTCGCGAAGCGCGCCGGGCCCAGGAACAGCGACGGTGCCTTCTTACGGCTCGACATGACGATGCTGAAGTCGCGCTTGTTCAAATCGAGCGTCTCCTCCTCCTCCTTTGTCATGGCGACCTGGATGCCGCACAGGTACTTGATCACCTCGTTCTTGCGGATGTCGCGGCGGGCGGTGACGGCGGCTTCGTGCTGGGTGATGGTGTAGCGATTGGTCGTCGAGACCTCCCACGGACAGTCCGGCATGTACAGGTTGATGTACTTGCGGAAGTGCCGCTTGAAGTGCTCCTTCTCGTCCTTGGTGCCCAACTTTGCCAGGTACCGCTTCAGGCCCGTCAGCTCCAGTAGCTTCTCCTGCGCCCTGACCGGGTCCTTGCTCAGGACGACGCAGTCGCGCAGGATACCCGCGATCTCCTCCTCAGGAATGGCCCGGCATGGTGAGTAACGCGTGCGGTTCTTGCGAATCGTGGTCCAGAAGTACACCTTGTTTGCGCGCCAAATGTCAGCGTCGTCGGTCAGCGCGCAACATGCGACAACTGCTTACCTTGTCGACAAGCACGTCCGTGGCCAGGTCGTCGTACTGGGCGAGCTGTGACAGGGTCAGGCCGCCCTTCTTCGCGAGCGCTTCTTTGAGCGGCGCTTCCTTCTCCTTGGCCATGGCTGGCTCGGTGATCTGCAGAGTCGGCAGCGGCGGCGGCGGAGCGCAGTTATGTGTCGCAGAAGATCACACGAGCGAGGATTGGCCTGGCAGCGCGGTCTGGGGAAAAGGGGAGGTGACGTAGACTCGCAGCGAAGGATCGTGCGCTGTCGCGGCGCGCAATGCAAGCTGAAGAGAACACGGAAAGACAGTGTAGAGAGCGGCTTGGACGCAAGAAGAAAAAGAAAAGACAACGGAGAAGGGAGCGCGCTACCTTGGCAGGAGCGCGAGCGGAGTGAATTGCAAACTCATTGAGAGGCGCGGGCGACAATAGCAAAGTTTCGTTTCACTCTTCGGCGCAACTTTGGCGGACGAGGGCAAGAGGGCGTGTGAGAAAGCGGAGGAGGCTGGGGGGGAACGGACGGAGTGAGGCAGGCCAAGCAGCTGAGCAGCGGCGCATGGACAGGAATCTCCGGCCGCTCGCCGGCCAAGGAAGGGCCCCCAAAGGAGCACGCACGCCGCAGCATTGGCGGCACACTGAGGCTGCCTGCCTGCCCGCGCCGCAGCCGCACCGCACCTCCGAGCGCGCCTCTCTGCGGGACATCCCGCCGACATTTCTCGCCCGTCCATCACCACCACCGCGTCCTCGCCCAGCGCCGCTCGCCCCGCCGCCGCCGCTCTGCATTCCGTCCTGTCGACGACGCGTCGCCATGATCCAGCTCAAGGTCAGTCGCATTGGCAGCCCCGGGACAAAGCCCGCGCCGCGCATGACCGAACAACAGGGCCTCGCTGACGCCTGCCGGCCTGCATACAGACGCTCGTCAACTGCATTGACAACTCCGGCGCCGCCATCGTCGAGTGCGTCAAGGTGCTGCGTAGCAAGAGACCGGCCAAGATCGGTACGTGAGGAAAAGAAAGCGCCCTCCGCCTACCACCTGCGTCAACGCTGCATCTCCACCCGTCGTCCCACACGGGCGCCCCCGTGCATACTCGCGATCCGCCCGATTGTGGACTTGTTGTCTGACCGCCCCTCGTTACTCCGCAGGTGACCGCATCGTTGTTGTCGTCCAGAAGCAGCGCTCCTTCGGCCCCGAGTCCGGCGGTGGAAGCATTTCCGTCAGCGCCGCCAACAAGGTCCGTCGCGGCGACATCAGACACGCCGTGGTCGTGCGCACCGCGAAGAAGCTGCAGAGACCGGACGGAAGCGTCGTCAAGTTTGACGACAACGCCTGCGTATTAATAAACAAGGGCGGTGATCCCATCGGAAGTCGCTTGAACGGTGCGTACATCTACACTCTCGGCAGTTATGGGAACTGCATCTTCACAGTCAAAACATGGCCAGGACGGTGGCAGCATCGAGAAGACCAGGAACTAATCAGAACGGCTGTTCAGGTATTGTTGGCAATGAGCTGCGCAAGACGCAGTGGTCGAAGATCCTCTCCCTCGCCCCGATGCACCTGTAGACGCCTCGAATACAAGTAAAAGAGAAAAAAAATAGCAAAACTTTCACGAGCAAGGAACAGGACGCGTGCAAGATGCTCGCATGTATATTTGTATCAATACCTGTAGCTATGCTGGATGCCGGAGATCTGGGTATCAGAAACCCCCGGGACTTTCATCACGAACGCCGTGTATAACCGGGGAAAAGGCCGCCAAAATACATCTCAACCCCCATCTAAACTCCATGCATGATTCCTTTTTTGTTGATCGTAAACTGAAGGCGCTCATATAAACGCTCTGCAAATGCCATTTTTGCAATATCGATCCGCGATGTCCGGCTATAGCGCAGTCTGGGAGGTGTGCAGGTGTATGCTCACTGCCAGACGTGGCCGCACGTAGGGCTGACGCAGACGTAGTAGAGTTTCTGGAAAGATGTGAACAGGAGCTCCTGGGCAGCGGAGTTGCAAAGGGGCACCCTACCATGCCGGTCTCGGCAGTACGCTGCTGCGACTGGAAGAACACCGCCTCGGTCTCGCCGCACTTGGGACAGGGTTTGTTGGACCTGGGCAGCTATTCGTGGAAAAGCAACAAGTCAGCGGGCAAAGCTCCAAGCTCAGCGCGACTAACGACAATTGCATGACATAATCAAATCAACACGGGAGTCGACGCTAGCTTTCTCTCATGATTCCTGCTCTTGCTGCGTGCCATTCCGATCTGTCATGTGCGACTGTCCGTTTTGGTGTTGGTGGTGGCCGGGGTCGTGGTCTAGCATGATTGCATCGTCGTCCTCGTCGACATCGTACTCGTCGGCCGCGCCGAGCGGGATCTCCTTCGGGCGGCTGGCGTGCATGACGTGATGCGGGTCCTCGTCGTCGGCCTCGATGAACAGGCCAGCGTCCAAGGTCTCCTGGCCGCAGATCTCGCAGAAGATCTCCTGGCCGCACATGGTGCAGAAGGACGGCACGTCATCCATGTCCAGCTCCTCCATATCCATGTAGGGGCTCATGTCGTTGTGCGGTTGGTGCGGGGCGCCAGCAGTAGCAGTAGCAGTACTAACCGTTGGGTCCTGGCCCAGGTCACTCGTCACACCGGCCGTCTCGGCCGCCGTGTTGCTCATCTCGTTGCGGTAGGTGCACGATGTGTCGGCGTCCGTGTAGTAGTTGCAGGTGCGGCACGCGAACTGGAGCGAGTTGCGGTTCTCCGGGTTTTCCCTGGGGTAGAGTAGGTTGGAGCTGGAGTACGGTTAGCTGCAGGTGCTAAGGGATACTCGAGGGGAGAGAGAGCTTACCAGTCGGCACAGAACCTGAAGGTGATCTTCTTGGGCTCGTTGCCACCGTCGGAGGGCGCGGGGCTAGCGTAGTCGGCCATGGTGTGGCAGGTGCCGGCAGAGTTGTCAGTATTGGGTGGAGGAGTGGACCAGAGAAGTCGAAGCAATGGGTGGCCGTGAATGGGCGCGGAGTGGGTGTTGCTCGGCGAGTCGGGATGAGCGAGTGCGGCGAGTTGAAGCTGCGGTGGTTGTTGCGGGCAGAACCCTTGGAGGCGATCGGCGCCGGTTTTGACTGCCTGACAATGCGGCCCGGCTCAGGAACCCCGTCGGCTTGGCAGCAGGCACCTTTTTTGGCACTGACAACGGCCCAAGGGCAAACAAAGCGAACAGTCATTCAAGCCGGAAACTGCCCAGAAGAGGATCCAGCCCACGTGTTGGGCCTGACGTGTTCATCATTGGTGGCATAATCATCTGCTGCATTCCAGCCCCCTTTCGCTTCAACGGCCTGACCTGGTCATGCGCAAAAATCAAGACAGGATGGGAGCTTTCTTGCTTTCCTTGGATTCAATCTTGTGGTATTTTGCACTGCTATTTGTTCGCTGGAAGATCTGTTTTTGGGGTTTAAAAGCATTGAAGCCCTGGTCCTTTGCCACGGCTTTGCTGACTCACAAACACCATGTACATACGTCATGAGACTATTACACTCACGCCGGCCAGACACCCCAATGTCCTTTCCTTACTGCTCTAAGATCATCCACATTCAAGAGCCCAACATCTTCTTGCAGTAGAATCTCCCAGATTGAATCCCTCAGGCCCCTCGGCCACCTGGGCGTACCCCAGTAGCGAGGAACAAGGCCCCTGACATGCGCATTTTTGATTTGTTGTCGCACTTCAGCGCGTTGCTCCGACGATAGAGGTACCCTGACGTCTCCGATGGCCTTGCTGAGCTTCGCCGATGCGTAGTGTGAGTTCGAAGGGTTGTACTTGAACTTCTTGGCCGTGTCGACATCGGATGGTTCGACAAGATTTGCTAGAGGCGCATCGAGAAAGATATCTCGGTATGTTTGGTTCGCCACGACGAGGTCGTAAGGTGTGGACCCTGTTCCTACGACTGTGATAGGGCGTGGAATGCGGTACGTTCCATTCCAGTGTGACAACCATCCTCTCTCCCGCAACGGCGCAAGCGCCTTGTACAAGTGTGGCCATGTTTCAGCACCCCCGGTCTTGATATCGATGAGCAGTGTGAGAGTCTGTGAAGGCTCTGTATCGAAAACGCCGTGGTAAGGCGGCTGCGGAAAGTCTTCCTGAAATCTGTTCGCAGATTCCAGGATCTTGAAGAGCGGATCAATGTACATGTGTTCCAGAGTGCCGTTGGTAGCCATCAATATGCTCTCCTCTGTGTGGCCCACGTACAACTGGTTGCCAACCAGCCAAACATCAGCTTCTATGCCGACACATCCCGTCCCGAGGGCAGCGTATAAGGGTGTTGAGCGCCAGTAATCATCTACCGAGAATTAGTGCCTGTCTCTTGTAGATAGGAGGGAGCGGTGGCTCACTATGGGAATGGCATGGTATTGGTAGAACGTTGTCGAGGAAGCTCTTAAGGTAGTCTGGGGAATCCGGATCGATCGAAATTCTATTGTCCCGGAAAGGATAAAACGCAGTGTCGAAGGGATCCACGGGCCATGGTAGAAGGGTGAACGCGACACTGTTGATACCTATGAGACAGTGACAAAGCCTCCTTTTGGATCAACTTACAGGGCAAGAAAGAATGATGTGAAGCAGACAAGGACTAGCTGTACAATTCTGCACAAGGCATGAGGGCTGTAAAAGCAGGTAGGAGTCTGACATCTCCTCGGTTTATCATGAAGGGGGAGGTATCGGTGCCGCGCCAGCCAGAACCATGGCCACCCGGAAGGAGTGCAGCCGGCGCCATCAGGCGAGGAACAGCAGTCAATTCGGTCTTCTGCGGTGAAGTTTGGCGGCATTGTTGTGGAAGTGTCTCATCAGGGGCGGGTTGGGTGGGGCCAATGGTATATTTGTGTTCAAGACAGAGGAAGATACGTGAAACGACTCAGTTGACCCTACGATAAGGTCGCTCAGCCCCCGATCGCAAAGCTCATGAGCGAATTTCAAACTCTCATCGCCCGGTCAGGGTCCGGATTGCAAGCCAGACCAGTAGGGTCAACTTCGTATAATCCACTAGACTCCGCCTCTCGCTTACGCACCCCCTGGGGCAGCGCGTTCCGCTGCTTGTTTCCCCACACTCGAGTAAGATCGCCGGAGAGCAAAGATAGACACATCATGGCCGAGAAGAACGGTGTCTCTGGTGTTTAAGCACGATGCTCGGACCGATCGTGACGGGTGCGGGTGCGGGTGCGGCATTGCTTGGCACATGCAGACATTGTCTTGGGATTTGGGCTTGTGGCCGAGTCAGAAGACGAACGCGTAAGCTAAGCTGCTGGGGCGCAGAATCATGTCGCAGCCTTGCCCAAGTCGGTAGTTGGATTGCCTAAAAGCGCCTCAACAGCCACTTCTTCTGGAGGTTCAGTGGCTGCGCCGCCGAACGCTGGATTGGCGAAGACTGGCCCTCAAACAGACTGCCAAACGCCTCGCAGTTTCGTAATACGACAAGGGTCCGCAGAGAGGACACAACAGACTTGCTCTGGGCCTCGAGACGTCGCGCCAGAGATGCTTTGGGGCTGCGCAGGTTGTGGGACCGCTGGTCTTGTCATACGACAGCCCAGCAGCTGTGGCGGCGCTAGCAGCACAGCAAAGCACTCACGACGCTCACGTGTGCGTGCAACGAAGCGCAGAAGCAATGGGGTCGTGGGTGGTGAGGCGTGTGCCGGTGCCTGGTGGGAGAGATCGGCGACAACCTGGAAGTGGGGCCCGGCCGGCTGCTGCGGTGACGCTGCCGCCTTGGCGCGCTGGCTGATGCCCTGTTACGCGCGGGGTCGGTTCGTACGGCGTGCGCTCGCGACCATCTCACAAACATCTGCACCGCATCTGCACCAGGCGCGCTACAACAACCGCTCCCATAGCGCGACGCTATCAACTCCAACCAACCCGCCTCTTCCCCTGCACTGCGCCTTTTCCATACGGACATAATGGTAGGCCGAATCGCGCCGCAGCCCTGCTCTGTGCCGCGCGTTGACACTGCTCCAGGCTGAGACTGGTCTTCCGCCGGGATGGGAGGTTCGCACCTCCAAGTCCAAGGGCCTGCCCTACTACTTCAACACCAGGACCACCGAGTCGCGCTGGGACTCGCCCGAGGGAACCGATCCCGACAAGCTGAAGTTGTTCATGGCCAACTACCACAGCACCAAGGCTGGCGACGCCGTGGGCGGAAGCAACGACGCCATCCGCGCCGCCCACCTTCTGGTCAAGCACGAAGGCAGCCGGCGGCCGTCGAGCTGGCGCGAGGCCAAGATAACGCGCACCAAGGAGGAGGCGATGGAGATTCTGAAGGCACACGAGGAGCGCATCAAGGCGGGAGAGACGACGCTGGCGGAGCTGGCCGTCACCGAGTCGGACTGCAGCAGCGCGCGCAAGGGCGGAGACCTGTAAGTTGCTCCACCAGGACGGGGGCTGCGGGGACGAGCAGCAGTTAACGGCGTGGCAGGGGCTTCTTCAAGAGGGGCGATATGCAGCGCGAGTTCGAGGACGCGGCATTTGCGCTGCAGCCGGGCGAGATCAGTGGGATCGTGGAGACGGCTTCTGGCCTGCACCTGATCGAGAGGTAAGTGCAAATCGCATAGATCACACGTCCGAGTCGATGGCGTCCACGTGGCCGTGCAGGGAGCTGACGCATCGGAATGTTATGTTTGACAGGCTGCCGAACGCGTGAGAAAGATGATGAGGCTCTTCCATGAGCATCCACCGGCCAAAGTGCGGAGGGCCAAGGGGCCATAGCCGGCGAATCACAAAGGTAGACTGGGCAAAAAGCTAATGGCATGTGAATCTTTATGGAAAGCGCAGCCGTCATGCCGACGTTGTTTGGGTCGCGGATGAAATTATAGCCGTGGTCGAGTACGAGTACAGTTGCAGTGAATGGAGTGGTGGCTCAGAGCTGCAAGGGGCCGCGAGAGGCCCAGCATGGGCTAGAGCTCGATCCGGCGCCTGCAGCGCGATCTCCACCTCCAGACTGCCTGCTTTGTCGTTGTCCGTTCGCTCACAATTACCTGAATGATCTCCAGGTTTCTATACGGCCGAGCCAGTCGCGTGCACCGCCATACCACCCTGCCAGCCTGCCCAGGCCCGCTCCAGCCCCAGCTGCGGCCGCGGCAGGCATCCTGCGCATGCTTCCGGCTGCCGCAGCCAGCTAATCCAGACTAGCTGCGCACCCTCCCGCACGCTGTGTAGACCCAGTAGCGTGCGCCAGATCATGCACGACGCTAGAGACTCCGCGTGCGTCGGCGACATCCCGCCTTGTGGCCCCCGCCACGCTGCCTTCTTGTTTTTTCCCATTGTCTTTCTGTTGGTGCACTGCGCAATTTTCGCCTCTTTTCCCTCGGCCAAGCCGCGCTTTGCTCCGCTCTTATCCGAGGCGGTCGCTGTGTCGCAGCCTTATCCGCCGTAAGCAGTCTAGTGCAACGTCGATGCAACTGTACAAGCCAACACAACGCTCTCGGAGCCCGACCACGGCCCTGGCCCTCCCGGCGCCTGCGCCAATCTTGGATCTGCGAGGCGCTGCGTGGGCACATACAGGCGGCGCCTGTCGGGCACGGCCGGCCCTTCTCGAAAGCTCTGGAGGTTGCCGCTGAAGCCGCTTATGCCGCATCCGGCTCCTGGGCGAGCGTTGCGTCAGCCCACCGACTCAGTGGTTGAAGGACGTCTGCTCGATCGATGCCGCCGTAATGGTGACCTCTTGATGCCGCTTTGACAGGCGGAGGGCACCTGGGGCCATGGTCGTGCCTGCCGCTGTCCGGAGGCATATTTCATTGAGCGCTGCCGCCCCGCGACCCGCTGTCCCCCGTGTTCCCCACCACATGGACCCGGCCACGACTCGAGCAGCCTACCCGCCTTATACTTCAACACAGCCCAACGCTGCGTCAGCCGGCTTTTCTTACTCGCATTCACCTCCTCCCCAAGCATTTAAAAGCTTTGCGGGAACGCTAGGGAGCATCCGCAGTCCGCAGCACTCTCATTTGCACCTCAGGCCTGGCCCTCCACAATGGCGCCCGCATCTTCGCCCACCTTTGCTTCACCCTCGCCTAATTATTTCTCTGCCACCGGAGGCTCGCCGCCGCGCCACCACTACCGCCGCCCGTCCCTGAAGAAGACGCTCACGCCCGTCTCGCCAGGCGTGTCGGCGCCGCGCACCCATTGTCCGAAAGACGTCGATGCCTTCAGCTTCAGCCCGTCGCACCTGCCGGCGTGGAGCATGCCGCAGGACCTCTGGGAGCGCCTTCCTGACCGGTTGTGGCCCCATATCGTTGGCGTGCAGCACGCTGGAGCCGCCGTGCTCACGGGCTTTGAGCGGCTGAAAGAAATCCGGACGACCCTGCTCACAGACCTTGTGGAGCTGGAGGAGCCGCAAGAAGGCAATGCCAAGGCCAATGCTCCTGCGGAAAACAATGGCCGCACGGAACAAGAACTCGACGTTCTGCTCAGCAACATGACCTTTGATACTACGACGAAGGGTCCGCGCGCGCGGCACGACTCGCTCGCGACGCCCGCGCTCTCCACACCGTCTCTTACTCCTCCGAGCAGCGAAGCTGTCAGTGACCGGTCTGCGGACTCGTCGATGCCAGGCACACCGGGTGAATCCTCACCGGTCACACCCGCGAGTCCTCCGACTCCTATCTCGCCATTCAGTTTCCCGGTCGACAAGTCCCCTCAGTCCCACACGCCACCGCCCACTTCTCCGATCTCACTGGCCCCGCCTCTCTCTCCTCCGGACCCCGAGACGCCGGCCTCACCCGCGAATACACCCGCAACGCCTACTTCGATCGGCATCATCTCTCCGCTGCGCCCCTTCGTCCAACCGCCGCGCCACCCTCATGCTACGTACTACGCTGCCGAGATGGCCGAGCTGCGGTGCGCAGCGCTCGTGCGGCTGCGGCACGCTGCGCGCCGCGTTGACGCCGAGTGGGGCGAGTGCAAGCGCGTGGGTGTCGTGCGGCCGTCCGAGCGTGACGACGACGCTCGGACGGCCAAGGAGTTCGAGTTGTGGTGGGCAGGCCGGAAGGGAGCAATAGTCGCGCTCGAGGAAAGAGTTCGCCGGGTTGAGAGGCTCGGGTTGGGCCTGAGCGGCTTCGTGTGAAGCTTTCTTTTACCTATTCGGGGTTGGGTCGGTTGGGCATAAAAGTTTGTAATGGGGAGGATGTTCCGAAGAGGTTTGAAGTGGATATTCGCTCCTTTTTCTTCCGCTTCTTTCCTGTTTCTGTTACCAAATCGGGGTTCTTTTCTTCCTCTTTTTGCTTTCTGGTTCGGAGCTGGGCGCTCACTTGCATCTCTTCTCTCTTTACTCCAGGCGCGGAACGGCGAAGAAAGGGGTACACACAACATCACATATTCGGAGTCCTGGCAAAAAAGCACGATCACACGCATATCTATGATGCAGCGAAGCATCGGCATCATTTATTCAACTAACAGCAGACTGCATGAGGATACGCGCTTATGGCTTCATGTAACTTTCCGTATTTTCTTTTTTTGTTGTTTCTATTGGAGGGAGTAAAAGGGAACTACTGGATGGCTCTCAACGGACAATGGTGTTTTCACTTTTCTTCTCCTCTCTTCACTTATCAAGGTTGCTCACTACTACCTGCTACTTGCATGACGGATAGCTTTGAGACAGGCATATGTCTGCTGGCAGAAAAAAAAACCAGGTATTTGACTATTGCACTATCACTTTCATCCCTCTTGCATGACTGTGACATCTCGACCTTTGCTCGCCACGCCACGAATCCTATGAACGCACAGGCCTTGCCTCTACATACTTCCATAGCATGTCCAATTCCCACGCGGCAATCCCGCGATCGCATGTGATATTTTTATGCATATCTCGCTACGTCCCCGGCCCCCCGGCCACGGCTGACGTATGGCGAACAGGCCAGTGGGGACCTTTACTAATGGCACCCGCTCGCCCGGATGGACACTCCCGCTGCGACAGGAACCATTCTCTCGTGAGAATAGCACAGTTAATGGTCAGATCGTTCATGTTCCCCTCCTCAAGTCTTGAATATCTCACGGTATTCCTTTCGGCGGGATTCCGCATGCGTCCTGTTCGGCGCCGTTGACGCTGCTGTTGTTTGTTTGGCCGACGGTCCAACGGATTCACATGCTTGACGCGCTGATGTGTGGTGTGATGATGCTCTTGGGTTCTAGCAGTGTCTTTTGAAGATGTGTGTGGCGTCTTGATTCAGGTGCTCTGCAGGGGCGGCGAGGAAAGCCGCCGTTATCCGCTACCGCCGCTTTTACCGCGGTTGGCACAGGTGGTGGTGGTGGGTGAAGTGGTGGAGTGGGAACCCTGAAGCGGATCTCTTGGTATGAGGTCTGGACGCTGAGCTACATGTCGAGTCATGGTCGAAGTGGAAGTAGCAGTGAGATCTGGACATTAGGTTACGGATAAGGAAAGGTATGGCGCTTGAGACATCCGGAGTGATTTTCTTCTTGGTTCGCTGCCTGACTTTGTCATCAAGTCAAGTGCACGCCTGATAGGCACGTAAGTTGTTGCTGTTGCGGCTGTTGTTTGGTCTGAAGCATCGGGCGTCTGCTGTATTAGTCATTGTCGTGCAGCACTGGCGATCCAGTGTACTGGGAGGCATTTCAATTCACATTCTTGGCATGTGGGTATACAAGCTGCCCGCCGCACGCCTGCAGGTGGGAGCTGCAACTGGCGGCTGGAGCGGCGTTGTCTGAGTAAGGACGATTGTGGATGAGTCGAGGCATCTGTCCAGGGTACTTCTGGCACATATCATACAGAGATTTTCTGTCTGAACGAATGCCTCAACTACCTGTGGCCCAAATTTGATTGTTCCGTCAAACGGCCGTGTTTTCTTCGCGCTAGCCATGCAAGACCCTTCTGTACGTGCCGTCCCAGACACCTGCGCCGCAGGCCGACCGGCTACGTACCTCCGCATGCTCCGCCCGCTTCCCTGTCGGCTTCCGCAGCAGCTTGCAGTGGCCAATCAATAAGCTCCTAATAGAAATCCAGGTAACGATCTTCTGGAATATTCGCCACATGGCGGCGGACGTTGGACGAATTCCAAAAACTCTGAAACATTCAGAAGGAACGGTGACGCCAATCACTGGGTTTGATGTTCGAAAATTGGCCGAAGATGGGAAAAACAGGCCTACCTCGCACGTTCTTCTATTTCATTGGAAGCTACCAAACTTTGAGCGCGGCGCTGCGTGCCGACCATATCAGGAGCATTTGCTCTAGCCTCAAAGTAGCGTTTCCCAGGGCACGTTGGCATGCGTTGAGAAGCTATTTTTTAGATCCCGTTTTCGCCCCCGGTTGTTCGGTCAGCACGTTAACCTCCAAGTAGCGACCTTCGGATGCCTCGCGTAACCACGGGACGTCTGTGGGTGAGACCTTCTCGCGCGCGTATTTGATCAGCGGTTCGGCGCCCGGAGCGTCTTCCATGATGCCGATAACGCCAACTCGGGGCACGCCCAGAGCGGCGGTGAGCTTGGGCTCAGAGGACGGCTTGAGTGGGACAAAGCGTGCGGATTTGGAAAAAGGGAGCGAGCGCGAAGCCGTATGTGTGAGGAGCGGCAGGTGTGATGTCGTGATAGATGAAGGGGGCTGCAGGGTGAATATTAAGAGCAGATGTCGGAGTGATTCAGACAAGTGTGGCGCATCTGTTTCATTTTCTGGTGCGGCTGCGTGTGGGTTCGAGAGATCCGCTTGTTCCGGCGCGGCCGCTTGGGCCGGCGGAGGCCTATTCGCGGCCAGCTGTTCGAGGTGGCGCGAGGTGCTGTTGACGCCAACGGTAATGTGACGTGTGAGGGCTGGCGGCGGAGGCGGTGCGGAAACCTGGTGATGAGGCTCGTCGCTCTTCCGGGCCTCCTGGCGCTTGCGTTTCTTGCTACGCTTGCCCTTCGAAGGCGTGATGTGGGTGGAGCGGTGCTGGCCAATGGGTGCGAGAAGACTGGTATCGGTTAGATATGGGGCTGGGGAATGCTGTTGCGGTGACTTCATGATCGTCGGCGAGCTCCCCTGGGGAGCAAGTCTGGAGGGAGGTGTGGGAGGGCAGACCCCGGGTACGCCAATAGCATGACGCGCAGCTACCAGGGCAAACTGGCGACAGAGCGCCTGGCAACCGGGATCTCTGGCGGGAGCGAAAAAGCAGCAACACAGCGGCAGAGTTTGCGGCGAAAAGCAAAAACAAAAGGACGTTGGAAAATGAGCGGATGGACTCGAACAAGAACACGATACGTACTTCACCAACATCTCGAGGATGATATCATGGTCGGCGGTCGCGAGCTGGGGCCTGGGAATGTCGATCAACGCCTGCAGGTGGTGTTGCAACATTCCGGAGCGCTGAAACAACCTACCACTGGACGTGGGTATACGGGACGTCGAGCTTGAAGACCGGCTTGCCCGGACGGGCGCCCTTCCTTGCCGTGTCGGCCATGGCGCAGGGCAGTGGCGGCGAGTGTGCGCAGGTCGAGCGCACGGTGCGAGCTGTGGGCGCGTCTGCTGGCTGGTGGTTCTGGAGAGGGCCACAGGGCCCAGCGAGGCCGAGCATGCGGGGCTAGGCACAGTGCATGCTAGCGCGATGGGCACGGCGGGCCGGTGATTCAGCACCTCCGGCTCAGCCAGGCAGGCGCCGCGCGCTAAAACTATCGACAATGCGCACTTGCCCTTCCCGCCGCCCCGCGACGCCAGCCAGACGCGTCCAGCACGAACCTCAGATCGTCGCCGCTTGCTGCCGTCCGCAATTTGGCTGCTCTCTGCCCCATCGCCGCCCGCTGTGCTGGCGAGCCCGTGCTATCGGAGCCTGCAGCCTCGCCCGCCGGCCCCTGCGCTGCGTTGCTCGCCAAAAAGCAATTGTAGGCTGCCGCCCGCACCCTTGTCACGCCCGTCACCGAGCTCCAGAGCTTCACGCATGCTGCCGCACCGCTCCCCTCACCACATCCACCTGCCCGCCAGGCCTTCTGGACCCTTCCGCAGCTCCTGCCGGCTTCGGTAGACGTGCTTTCACTGTCCGCTGACTCATGGAGGAGCAACATGTTATGGATCCGCTCAGCCTAAGACACACCACCCCGCCAGCGAGCCTGGAGTCGCCTGAAGAGCGTCGTGACTCTATGGAAGACGTGGGCTGCTCTCCTGCCCGATTCAAACGCCCTCGCCTGGACAGTGGCAGCCGCGCCGTCCGCAAGATGTCGCAGGACCTGGACCAGCCCGACCCCGAGAGCCTGGCGCACCCTGCTGCTAACGCGCCCGCAACGCCCACGGAACAGCACGAGAAAGCCGAGGACACCGTCTCCCGCACTCCTAACACTCCCAGCCGCGTCACCCTCAACCTGCGCCCGCCGCAAACTCCTTCGCACGCCCGCACCGCCGCCTCGCCCACCGCCGACGCCAGCGCGACTGCAAACGAGGCTGCCGACCCCATGGATGCAGACTCAGACTCCGATTCCAGCGAAACCCTCCGCTCCTCACCCTCCGCATCCTCGTCGAAGAGCAAAATTCACACTCCGCCTGCAGACGAGCGGACCGACTCCGCACTGTCACCTAGCGCCGCTTCCGAACCCGTGGTTGAGATTGCGGTCGACGACCCTGACAACATGGCGGACTCTTCGGATAATATGGTAGAGCTGACCGAAGAGGATGAGGAAGAAGTGGTGTTCCACGGCGACATATTCGAGAATTTCCCATACGCGAAGAACTACGGCCGTGAGACGGCGCTTGGAGGCATGCTGAACTTAATCGCGAAGCCACGTAGGTTCACTACTCGTATGCTGCTATTGGGAGACAATGCTAATGTGAAATGCTTACAGGTCACAACAACGGAACTGACGGCGAGCTCACCCAGCTAAAGGAATGGCTTAGAATTTGTGCAAGCCACGTTCAGCAGGGAAAGATCGATGCGCGCACTGCGTATCTGCAGGAGCCAATCTTCTGGGACGAGATTGCCAAGATGTTCCACCGCATCACCCAGCGCCAGATTCCGTACGGTGAAGCCTTTCAGCTTGACCCAGGACATGGAGAAGAAGACGCATTGCGGGACTTGTGGAGCGCTTATGTCACATGCGTTGTGCAAATGCTGAAGGTCGAGATCAAGGCCTTCGAGACCGGCTCCCACCCTTTCGGTAGCTTACGCATGATCTCCTTGCACCACATGAAGATCTTGAAAGAGTTGTTAAAAATTCGCGACGATCTGCCATTCTGGCTTCTCATGAACGAACTCCTCGGCAACAATGCTGAGGATTTGAAGCGGATGTGCTCAGCTATCATGTCGACCTTTATCACCGAGCTGGAGGAGCACAAATCGCTCGTCACTCTTGTGAGGCTGGGAATCGCTGACCGCAATCTGCGCCTGGTAGCCGAAGAAAGCCTAGGCCTGATCTTGTGCTTGAACGCCTTCGCGGGACAGTGGAGAAGCAGCGTTGGCCGTAACGATCGTCGCTGGATGGCACATCTGCTATCCTCACTTTTCAATGAGCTCGACCAGGAGATTCAAGCGTCGCTAAAGGCACCGATCGAGATTTGCTCCGAGCTCGTCTCTACTGCTGGAGCGCTCTTGCAAAATGCTGCATTCATGGACCCGGATACCGCGATACAACTTGCTTCTTACGTTTACGGAAACTCAGGAGGCCTACATCCCGAATCGTTGATCCCAGAAGTACTCTACTCATCCTGGCTCCTGAAGACTCTGAAGCAATACGTTCTAAAAGGTCATATGGCACACCGCATTTACGGTGTTGAGCACATGAGCAGTCAGTTCATCCATATCTGGACCACTTGGAGCCAGAAGACCTACAGTCCGGACATTCTCAACCACTTCGCGCTAATTTTGTTGGATGATAAGATCATCGACTACATCATCGGCGTAGACTCGCACCCCCAGCTCGTCTCCCGGAGCGGGAATATCGTGGGCTTCTTGGCCGTGACCGACCACTATGGAGAGGCACAAACTGATGCTATTTGGGAAGCCATCACCAAGAACCAGGATCCGCGAATGGCGGAAGCTCTCATTGAGATGGTTCAACACACGACACTGCTGATGCCTTTGAGGGAATTGCTCTACTTCTGCACCAAATTTCGTGCCCTTCCATTGTCCAATCTTACGCCGTCGTTCGTGGAACTCTTCCGGAATGTCTGTATTAACTTACAAAAGAGAATCCGGACCGACTTCAGCAAGTGGGGCGAGGAGCCAGATCGGATGAACGCCTTGGAGCTCTGCGTGCATCTAGTGCAGAGGACTTATCCTATCCCAGGAGAAGATTTGGCTCCTTTTCTGCAAGGGCTGCATCGTATTGCGATCCAAGAGCTGGCTCTCTTTTCAAAGCCTGAGTTCGCGACTGCGCAGGACAAGATCAAGATCTATGAGGCCTGTGCCAAGGATATTGCGGAGAAGACGCCACGCGCTGCCCCTAACGCAGAGATCATCTCGACCATGCTCTCAACCACACCCACTGATGCGATTTTCCTCCTGAAGCATCTGAGTTTGACGGAGCATGTTGCTGAAGAGCTCTGCTCTTTTGTGATGGCTGAGAAAGAAGAGAAGGCACAGAAGAGCTTGGTATCCCCGCTCCGATCGCGTCTTGAGCTTTTGTTCCAGCTGATGAAGCTCTCCCCGGCTTCCATCACTGTGCAGACGGAGAAAGCGGTCTGGGACCATCTGGTCGGCTGCAATGCCATAAACACGGACTTGCGGGATATTGCATGGCATCACCTCTCCGCAATGGCGAACTCTCAAGCCTCAAGCAACGCGTTCCTGGACCTTTGCGCTGCTGAACTTCTCCCGACGTTGGACCCGGAGTTCTACAGCTCCGGATTGTTCGACTTCCTTCGTCAACTTACTGATTACCAGCGGCGCACCTCGACAGAGGGGGATATTTCGGCCGATGGCGTATTCCAGCCGCCGAGTATAGAGCTGTTCTGGCGTGTCATTCTCACTGCGCCCCTTGATACTATTGAGAGGACCACAGCAGAGTACCTCGCTAATCTCTACCTGGATGCTAGGGCATTCAGCCAGTACATCGACGATTACCCCGACGTGGTCCAGAATACTCACATAGCTCTGGTCCGTCGCTGCGTTCGCCAGATGGTCACTGCGTACTCGGCCCTGAAGAACCCGGAGAAGACCATCGGCTCAAGCGAGATTGAGATGAAGGACGCCGACGTAAAGGAAGATCCAAGGCTTTTCGAACTCCAGTTTCAGAGAACGTTCCTGTTTCTCACGGTACTGCTCAGCTTGGTCAAGAAGCGTCCGGATCTGCAAATTACTTCTCCTCGTCTAAGGAAACCCATGGTCCCTTCCAGGCTGGAGAACACGGATGGGGAGCTCAGAGCGGTCAGATTCCAGTCGATTGGCACCGAGTCCGGACCAATGCAGACAGTCAATGTGGGCGATATGCAGACTTTGTCATGGCTTGTGGAACGTCTGCACGAATGGACCGGCTTCGATGAATTTCGGCTAATCCATCGAGGCGCGCCGCTTGATGTGAAAGCATCCGGCGATCGGACCATCCGCGACCTATCGCTTGATCAGATGCCTGTTCTGGTCAAAAGCATTGGCGATTCTGCAGCGGCTTTCTATGGCCCGGGATGCTCAAGTATCATTGAAAAGGAAATCCTCAAGAACTATGACACCATGTTTGATTTCATGGATGGTGGAGATGACTCATTGAGCGAGGCTGTAAGTCATTGCTCCCATGAGACCGAAGGCGAGAACTGATAGATCTGCAGGCATACAACTTCTTGAACCAGCTACCTCCACATGGCAAGGCTCTTGCTGTCACATTTGGCGGCCGACGGACGGAGTCGATACCAGAAATCGCCGCTTCTGCGTTCTCACCGGGCAAGCTTTTCAAGGCTAGGATATCCGTGTCCACCCTCAGGAAAGATTTCAGGAACCAAATGAGATCGGTATACCCTCGGAAGTCTACAGCGACTCAGGAAGCAGCTATTGATGTACAGCAGGGCCCGTTGAATGTGCAGTTAATCAGTCACTCCGTTCAGCTGCTTAACGTTATGATCCTCAACGAGAGGCTCATCGACAGCTCTCTGTCCGGACCACACGATGAGTTCCTTGCTCTGTCGGTCCTTGAGGCCTTTACAGAGTTGCTTAGAGGCAAGACCACCAATGCTTCTCATCTTGCCCAAGTTCCTGACAATCTCGCAGAGCGCGTTGACTCCGAAGTTTCGAAATTGTACTTTGACAACGAGAAGTGTCTTGTTGACCGTCTCATGTCATTCCTGCAAGCTTCACTAACCACTGCGCCGAATCAAAACATCACCTTCTACTGCTACCTGGCTTTACTGGAGGCTTTCAACCACAGCCTTGGCGTTTGGAACGCTTTCAAAGCTCGCACTGATCTTGACGAGTTGCATTTCACGCTTCTGGTTTCCCACCAGGGTGAAAAGCTCCGAGAGCTGATTTCGGTCAACATTGAGAATCACTGCCAGCACCTGCCCGAGTAAGTTGAACGGAGTACACTTATCTCCGGCTTGATCAGACTACTGATTTTATGCGAAAAATAGGAACTCCCCTGTCGGTGAAGATGGTTTCGTGTCATTCTATTGGACCATCTTGTCTGATCTACTTCCGCATGCCTCTCAATACTCGAAATCTTGCCAGTCGCTTTTCGATCTATCCGTCAAGGTTTTCCGCTGGTACGACGAACGTCAACGCGACGAAGATGTCCTCAGAGGGCACATATCCGTGTGGAGCGAGCTTCTTCTTGCGCACAAGTACGAGGCCTGCGTTGGCCGTTCCGAGACCGACTTCGTTGTATCAGGCTTTGCTCAACTCCTCCGCACAGCCGTCCAATCTCTCAAATCGTTCAAGAAGCCATTGAACATCGACACACTCTCCGCCAAGATTTTCAATAGGTTCCTCTTTCCCCCCGCCTCTAAGCACTCCAGAATTGGAGAAATTGGTTCATCAAATCTTCCTGTTTTGGATACGAAGACCAGGGTAGGGCTGTACGACTTGATCATGACGCTATGCGAAGACGTGGCCGTCTACAAGCAAATGGTCGACCTCAATCGCCGACTTCTGGGTAGTTCCACCCATGAGGAGGACGAACCCTACGTTTTGGGCTCCTCGAGGGACCTTCGTTCCGAGACTGGGTACGTGGGACTTGAGAACCCGCAAGCGCTCTGCTACATGAATTCCATGATGACGCAGCTTTTCATGGACATTGAGTTCAGGAAGTTTGTCTTCGAAGCTCAGGGCGGAACCGAAGGTGGCTTATTGCTGGCCATGCAAGAGCTCTTCGCCACCATGCAGAGCAGCTACGGAAGGTCGTGCGACATGAGGCCCTTTGCACATTGCGTTCGTGGCACGGACAAGAAACCCATCAATGTCGCAATCCAGATGGACACCGAGGAGTTCTTCCGGTTACTCATGGACCAGCTCGAGAGTGAATTGAGCGATTCTCAGGACAAGCAGCGCCTGCGGAACTTCTACGGTGGACGCTCTGTCAATCAGATCAAGTCCAAGGACTGCCAGCACGTCTCCGAGACTTCCGAAACACTCTTCAATCTTCCGTTGGAGGTGAAGGGCAAGGAGACCCTCGAAGACAGTCTCAAGTCGTACGTCGAAGGCGAAAGCTTAGAGGGCGAGAACAAGTACAAGTGCGAGCCCTGCGGTGGCCGTCTCGTCAACGCCGTCAAGCGTACCTGTCTTCAAACCGTCCCAGACAATCTGATTGTCCACCTGAAGCGGTTCGACTTTGATCCCTTTACAATGACCCGAAGCAAAATCAACGACTATTTCCGCTTTCCATCGCGCATTAACATGAGCCCGTACAAGGTGGAGTATCTCAGTGATCCGGATACGCCCATCAACGATGACTACTTCGAGCTTGTCGGCATCTTGGTCCATGCTGGAGGAGTTGAGCAGGGCCACTATTGGTCTTATATTCGTGTTCGGCCGGATGATCAGGGTTCTTCCAGGTGGATTAAGTTCAATGATGACACTGTCACCGAGCAAGACCTCAGCAAAGTCGAGTCCGAGTGCTATGGCGGCAACGGCAGGCACACCTCGGCCTACATGCTCCTGTACCAGCGCGCCTCCTCGATGGACAAGGATGGCACAACCGTGCTTCGCGCCCCTCAGTCGTTCAATCCTATTGCACAGATGCCTAAGGGACTCGAGGATGGGATTGCCGAGAGGAACGAGCGGTACATCCGGGAACACTGCATGTTCGACCAGGCTCACACTGCTTTCATCCGCAGGATGATTCCTCAGATGCGAATGATCAACAAGGGAGTCTGTACCGAGGATCACAAACTCGAGAAGAGTGTCATCGACATGGCGATGGAACATGTATACGAGGTAATCGGCCGCAGCCAGGATGTGGAAGAACTCAACAAGATCCTCAACGACTTGAGGCGGACAGCCTACCCCTGCACAGAGTGCACAAAATTGGTGCTTGATTGGATTAGCAACCATGAGCGCGCTTTGGCCGATTGGCTCGTATACTCGTATCCGGTCGACGGCTACAACGCGATCGGCTTCCAAATTGCCTGTCTGGTCGTCGACTCGTTGAAAGAACTCCGCGCCCACGATCCTTCCAAGTATGGCCTAGATGGCAACCAGCACGACCTAGAACAGGCGTTTGAAGATGGCAGAGATGGCGCTTTGCAAAACATTCTTGCACGTGTGAAAGCCCTGGTCGAAGACCTCTACTACTGCCCTCGTGGCATGGAGGTGTCACAGCGCGTGTGGGATGTGTTGTTCAAATTCCTTGTCGTCATTACGGAGTTTGGCACGCACGAGGTTGCGCTTGTCCTGGACTACGGAATCCTCCAAACAGTTCTCGAGATATGCCATGTCGACACGGTTCATGAAATGGGCCAGCGCTATCCGCAGCTCAGACAGACGCTCGCAAGGAAGAGCAGCAGGCCATCTTTTGTCGAGCTGACCATTTTCCTGGCGCGCATGATCTCGCGCATCGACCTGGAGGCCGATCTTGTTCCGAACACTGTGGAGAGAATCCGGTCGTACGCTGACTCGGAGAATCAGAAGTTCCCCTTCACACACATGGAACAGGCTCTGTTCTACAGGTGGGACAAGGAGAACCACTGCCTCACCGTCCTCAACCGCTGTCTTGAGACTTGGGACATGTCCAGTCAGCGTCCATTCGGCCCCGGTGATATCATTAAGTCAATGCTGCTCGTCGAGCCGGATGCCGGTAGTCTCAGGTCCATCCACACCACGATCCAAGAGGGCGTCGAGCTACTCATGCCAATGGTAGGTGCACCGTTCGTCTCGGGCGCAGTCTACTACTGTTGGGTGGCCCCCAAGCCCAAGGATGCGATGGTGATGATCCGGGACATTGTCAACTGCATGACCGTTGAGAAGCAGTTGCTGGGAGAAGCTTTCCTCAGCTTCATCACCAACATCACGAATCTTCACAACGATCGTTGGAGTCACATGTTCCCAGACTTCTTCTACACCCAAATCGTCGACCACGCACACATGTGGGCAATCAGGCTGCTGTCCTTTGAAGATCAAGACGTCCAAGCCAGCGCTTTGCAGCTTGCAAAAAAGCTGATCACTAATCATGTGTGCACTCGGCCCTGCGCTATCAAGGACTTCGATACGGACGCTGGCCATCAGGCACGCATACACGCGGTACAGGACATGGTACGCCAGGGTCACGACCGCATGGCTTACATGCAGAGGGAGCTCGAGCTTCCGCGCAACTTCGTCGACTGCCTATTCCAGCTCATGTACGAGTGTCACCGTTACCTCAGGGGCCTCCAGGACGCGTTTCCGGAGACATTCGGCCACAGCCCCGAAATAGATGATCTTATGCGGAGGTGCATTTCGGCAGAAGAGATGTACAAGGGTTGGCCGGAGAGTGATGAGTACGACTCGGGTAAGTATAGACGTCGGTCTAAACGGCTGAAGGGCTTCTGAGCCTATTTCACGAAACAGACAATCCTCAGCACATTCTCATCAAACCCTCCACCTTCTCAACACCACGTCAATACGACTAACGCACAATCAACAACAGCTTTCTCGGCATCTGAGGATCTGGAATACGCGGACAACGACGTCGAAGCTGTTTGATTCAACGGGTTTCGACATTCCCACGAGCTCGTAGTTCTTTGTCGCGACGGCATAGACCACACTATTGGCGAATTGGCGTATTTGGGAGAAGCGTCGGGTTACAATCAGATGGTAATGACTGGGCCTTTCTTGATGGCAGGCCATTGCAGGCTTTCGGCTTCCGCTCGTGCGTTGGTTCTGAGCCTTGTTCACTTCCTGGTCTCTTTATTGGGCACAAGAAAACAGGAGGACGGGCTGGCCGTGCATGGCTGGAAGGTTCTTTTCTTGTAGTATGCTTTTCTCTTTTGCTTCTGCAGTTTGGTTTGCTCTTGAGACCCCAGCGACGGGGTATGGGACAATGGACGATCGGATTCTCTTATGCATGGCGACGGCGATGGGTAAAACAGCGAAGAGAACTTTGCTTACAAAAATACGGGGTCGTACTGGCGGGTTTCATTCTTCTTTTCTCCACTAGGGCTGAGCGAGTTTGCGGTGTTTTCTCCTTGGGGTTTCCTTTTATACAATCATGGCGAGACTGGCGGGCATTATGAAGGGTACACGAATTTCTGAATGACAAGGGTGCAACTTCCATCTTCAAGGCTGGCATTGGGTTTCCTTGTACGAAAGAGTTACGACTTGGGATGGGATGGGACTTTAGACGCTCGCTCGTTCATGAAGAGGCTATGGATACAGGGCACAGGAGTGCAAAATGCCTAGATTTGATTTTATTCGTGATGCTCTTCCTATTGTCTCTATCCGTCACTTCACCTCACTCCCGTCTCGCTTCCTATTGTGTATTCACTTCACTACATTGCCTCAATTGCTATTGTCCGTGGCATTGGATCTTGCCAGCTTAAATCCAGCCCCGCTCCTCGATCTTTCCATCTTCTTCAACGAACCTTACATCCTCGAGTCTTTGTCTGCTGCCTTCTCCCATCTTCCATCCGACCAACAACCAACAAACAACCCACATCAAGACACCTTCTTCCAACATGTCCTCCAACACCGCCGACCCCGTCGGCCAGTCCCAGTACATGCTGCCCTCCATCCAGCAGGTACAGGTCGACGGGGTCACCCAGTACATGGTGAACCCGTACGACGCTGGTGCTAGTGCTGGTGCTGGTGCTGGTGCTGCTGCCGCTGCCGTCCAGCCCGCCGCCAACCACCCGGGCACCATCATCATCGACCTGGGCTCAGCCAGTAGCAGCAGCACCACCACCACCACCACCACCAACGCGGTCGCGCCGCTCGCCCGCCCCCAGCCTCCCCGCTCACCCCGCTGCTCCCTCCCCCTCCGCGGCCCTCCGCCCCGCCCCTTCCCGCTGCGCGCCGCCGCCATCGCTGGTCGGCGCCAGGCGGCGCTGAGCGACTCGGACGCGCCGGAGCCGCTGGACGTGTCGACGTGGTCGTGGGACGTGTCGGCGGGGGCGTTTGGGGCGGCGACGCGGGGGCGGGAGGGGGAGTGGGAGCGGTTGAGGGGGTGGGAGGGGGTTTGGGAGGACCACGGGGAGGGGAGGAGGGCGAGTTCATGCGGAGGAGGTGGAGCTCACGGCCTTCTGAATGCATCCGAGACTTCTGTTCGTCGGGCTTGACCCTCGTCCGACGAACACCACACGAACACTTCCTCATTCACATTCTTCAAAATGTATTCGTGCAGCTATGTTTACTTCCGAATCATCTCCATAAACGTCACGTCGAGACCGTATCCCTCAAAGCGGTAAGCATTCCCATCTCGCTACCCGGTATAGTTCTGACGACGTGCTCTCACACGTTTGCTACCGATGCGGATATCAATCAGGGAGTTAACGAAACGCTGAGGTTTGACACCTTATGCACACCAAGAACACCATCGCAGTAGCCGACGGCCAGCGCGGAAGTACTCTCGACACTCATTCGACATTCACATCTTTGCATAGGGAGTTGAAGCATTCGTCCGGATGCAAAAGTCACTCAGAGCATGCGCCAAAGCTATCCGGACGAACGCTTCAACTGCCCGCAACCAAGCGATCTTCTCTGCAGATGTTGGGAGACACCAAAATTGAACTCGGCAAATGCCCGCGCGGACGGCGGCAATCGGCTCCAAGAGAACCCGGCAAGAACACAGCACTCACCATCCGGCAGCATCCAAAGCGCATTAGAAATTATTATCTGCTCATCGAAGACTAGCCATAAAGCGTATGTGCGTATACAGTACAGGCGTCAGAAAAGGATTTGCATGAGAGCCTCGTGAATGCCATCATACAGCGAAACGAATCCCGTCTCCCCACCCGTCTCCTTCCTCTCTCACCACGCCACGAAAATCTTCTTTTTCTCCAACCAACCAAAGCCAAAGACGCGGGGGGGAGGCTTTCCCATATGTACTCCGGCCCAGCCGCTTGCCTCTTCCTTCCATCTCTTCTCCCAACGTTCGGAAAAAATACGTCGCGCCGCTCTCGTTCGTAACCCGTCACGATGCCCACCTCTTCTCCCTCACTCACGGTTTCAGCTCGCACCAAATATACGGGAAGATGACCCGACACGCCGTCCAGAAGACGGCGACACTACTGACCAGCGCCCACGGCTTGAGCAGCAGCGGCGCCTCCGCGACGCGAATCCAGATGGCGTACAGGGCGACGGAGAAAAAGTGGTAGAAGAGCGTGAGCGGCTGGCGGATGATGCCGGCCAGCAGGCCGACGGGCCCGTCGATGCAGTTGCCGCCGCGCTGGAAGTAGCGGAAGCAGCCGAGCTGGAGGACCTTGAGGTTTGGGTCTGCGCGGGGCACGAGGTTATTTTGTGTTTCTTTTTTGTCTTCTCGAAGGGGGGGGGGGGCTTACCATCAGCGGCGAACAGCGCGTACAGCGCCAGGGCGAGGATGTTGATGACGGCGGCCCAATTCTTGCGGCGCCAGTGGAAGGCGCGCATCTGCCTGAGCACGGCGCCCTGGTCGCTCAGCAGCGGCACGTTGCGTGGGTGCAGCAGCTCGGCCAGCAGCACCACGTCGTTGAACGCCACCGTCATACCGCCGCCCGTCAGCGGGTGCCGCATGTTCAGCGCGTCGCCCGCGATCACCAGCCCCGGCGTGCGGTTCGTGGCCGGCGGCAGGAACGAGTTGGGCATGCTGCGCAGCTTGCCCGCGCGCATGGCCGCCTCGAAGCTGGGCTGCACGCACGCCGGCAGCGACGGCAGCACCACGTTCTCCAGGTGGTTCTTGACGCCGCCGTTCTTGACCGACGCCGAGGGCAGGCCGTCCGGGATGTCGATCAGCGCGCGCGTCTCGTGCGTGCCGATCTGGTAGAGCAGAACGGGCGGGCCCTCGCTGAGGATGACGTGCCCGTGGTTGGGCATGGGCAGCTGGGCGTCGATGAGCTCGAGCGCGAAGAACTTGGAGCGCACCTGCGGCACGTGCGGGTGGTTGGACTTGCGGAACTTGGAGGCGTAGCCGTCGGCGACGAGCGTGATGTGGCCAAAGTACTGTTGCGTCCGTCAGCAGCCCGCTCCCCGAGCATCTCGAGGCCCGGTCCCCGGCAACTCACGTAGTCCTTCTCCCCCTTGGTCACGCACTCCACCCCCAGCACCTGGCCGGTCCAGCCGTTGCGCACCAGCTCCTTCGCCTCCGTCTCCACAACCGTGATGTTCTTCTCCTTCATCGCCGCCTCGCGCAGCCGCTGGATGAACCGCCCGTGATGGAACCCCGTCCCCTGCGGGTTCCGCGTCCCCGTCCGGCCCGCATTCTCCGGGTACGAAATCTTCACGCCGGTGCCGTAGTACACCACGTCGTAGCCGTGGCACGGCACGGCGTCGATGCCGTGCAGGCAGTCGTCCAGCCCCAGCTCCCGCAGCGCCTGCACGCCGCCCGGCTGCAGCAGCTCGCCCACGATCCGGTCCGGCGTCTTCAGGCTGCGCTCCAGCAGCAGCACGCTGCGGCCCTGCCGCGCCAGCGCCACCGCGGCGGCGCTGCCGAACACGCCCGCCCCGATGATGACCACGTCGGCGTCGTGGTGCACGCGGCGCCGCTCTTCCTTCTCGTCGGCGAAGGGGCCGAGCGCGGTGGGGTCGGTGCCCGTGGGCGAGGGCGTGCCGTCGATTATGAGCGGCATTGTTGGGCGGGTGGTGCGGTGCGTGGGCGGACGGGGGTGTGCGGTGGTGCGATGGTGCGCGCGCGGGTGGTGGGAGCGGCGGCGGCGGCGGCGGTGGCGGTGGTGGTCGGCGGCGGTGTTTCGATGGCGGTGCGTCGGCGGTCGTTGAGTGGTGGTCAGGCGGCGTATTTGTCTGTCCGCAGGCGGTGGGTGGGACAGGGTGGATCGGGGACGGGAAGTCCAGCAAACGTCGGCGCGGCTGCTGGGAAGAAGCAAGGGCGCCACCACACCAAAGAGCCGCAGGCAGGTAGCGGGCGGATGCAGGGACTCGGGGCCTGAATTATAGAGGCGGCAGCGCTGGGCAAGTGCAGGTGTCGGGCGCGCAGCAGACGGGTTGGCGCGCAGGAGGACGCGGGCAGCAGAAAAAGTCGGCTCTGTGTCTCGCGATTGCTGGGCCAGGGTCGTGATAATGGGCAATCGGGTGGCGCTACAACGACTCAAGGGGCAGCGCGCAGGGCGGTGAGCCGGCGGTGCTTTCACATGCAGGAACAGCCCGCGCGGGTGCCTGCAGCGCGCCCCATTGCCGCCGTGTCGCCGCCGATTGCCGCCGCCCGCCGGCCACGACATCTCCCCCGCACTTTCTGCTGTGGGCGCTGCGGTGCGCGCGTTGGACGTTGCCTGAACCACAAACACGTGGTGGTCAGCTCATTGTGCCGCCATGCGCAACGCCATCTCGCCCGCTTCGTCGCAAAGCCCAGCCGCTCATTGGCACCCGGAGTCATGGCCATTGCTAATCAGACTTGGAAAATTTTTCGTTCGTCGCTTGGTCGGGCGGCTGGCGCCGCCGCGAAAAGGGGGCTATTACTATTATACACTTTACTATATACAGTGCTTGTATGTGTGGTATGTGCGTGCCATCTGTCGTCGCTCTTCTTCTTCTTCTTCTTCTTCTTCTTCTTCTTCTTCTTCTTCTTCTTCTTCTTCTTCTTCTTCTTCTTCTTCTTCTTCTTCTTCTTCTGCACGCGTCGTCGGCCGTGTGACGGCGGCGACGGCGGCAGCGGCGGTGGTGGTGGTAGCGGTGGTAGCGGTGGTAGGAGAGCGACGCGCGCAAAGCGTCGTTGCGCGCCGTCTTGAGAGTAGGTAAGAAAGCAAAGACTCAGTGGGAATCAGAAAATCATCAGGAAGAAAGGAAACAAGACTCCGTGCATGCCGGGTAAATGCTCGCAAAGTTGTCGCTCCAAGAAGTAACGCCCGCATCAACGACTCCGCTCTGCCTCTACAACGCCGTCCCTGGCTGGCTGAACCGCGCGCTCGTGCGAGCCTTCTGCGGCATCGGCGACCCCAATGGCGTCGGCACCTCGACGATGGTCGAGTGCCTTGGAATCGCCAATGTGTCCATCCGTGCGATTTCCGTGGTTTGCTCCGAGTCTGCCATCGACTGCGAGTGCCGGTAGTATGCGTCGAAGAAATCGCTGAACCGGTCCTTGCTGCTTGGGTTTGGCGACGGCGGTGGCATCAGCGAGCTGGCTCCAATGCTGTGCCGACGGCTGGCCGCGCTGTCGCTTCGTGCGATGCCGATCTTCGTGCCCGGCAATGTCTCGTGCGTGAGCGTCTCGGCACTGGAGACCGAGGATCGACGTCGAGAGTCTGTGCTGTAGTCGCTTGCAGACACGCTCACGTCGCGGTTGTGCGTCGGCACGTAAACCGTGGGTTGAAGGATCACGGATTCCGGCTCGGCTGCTAATGCTGGGACTGCGGGCGTGTCTTCCTCTTCCTCGGGTTCTACGCCGACGTCAGTACACGACTTTCATCAGGTCACATGGTATGAAGACTTACTGATGCGGCGGCTCCAGACCGACGACATGGAGCCCTTTCTCCTATGCTCGCGAGGCTCCGCGGGCCAAATGGAGCGCGGTTCGTCCCTCGAACGCCGGGGGATGTAAGGTTGCGGAGAGATCTTGACAGGCGAGGGGAGGGCAGACGGGGACCGGGCCGGCGATGAGACGTTGCTCCTGGTTGAAGGCGCGCCCATAGTGTAGTCCAACGAGGCAGCCATCGATTGCGCATTCGCCGCCATGTCATCTGCGCCCTCAGGCCGCCATGAAATGCGCGACACGCTTTCCACGACGGGCAGTTGCGGCGCATTGGGCTTGTAGACGGCAGGACGGAGGATCTCGGGCGACATGGGAGCATCGTAGTCCGAGGCGGCCGACACCGTGATAGCCGGAGACTTGAGACCATCACCGTGGGTTGGTGATCTCGGAGACCGTTGGGACTTTGGCGTCATGGGGGATTCGAGCGATCTGGGTTCGACGGGCGACGAGGGTCTCTCGACAGTAATTTCAACAGCGCCGTGGTTTTTCCTGCCATTAAGCTCTGCTTCTGAGGGTTCCAGCCTCAACATGGACGGACGGTTCCTGCGCGGCGGCGACGCCGGCGTCTTCGGAGGAGCAGCAGCCCCAGAGGTGTTCCTGCTGTGGGGCAGATGCGTGACGCTGGTGGCCGGAGAAATGAGTTTGGGGGTAGAAGAGGCGGCGCTGCCGATCAACGTGTTGGTGCTAACGGATGGGTGCCGGGACGACGCCATCGAGGAGGAGGGCGTGGGAGAGCTTGGACGCGATTGGGCGACGCCGCCATAGTATCCGGCTTCCAGCGCCCTGATTCCAAAAAGGTCGCCCTCATCCTTCTGTCTATCATTCAAGGCTAATTGATCCGTCTCTTCTCGACTTGATTCGCCCTTGAGCGCAATGTGCTTCTTCAATCTGCGCGCCGTGTCAGCAACGCGCGGCAGGTGTGGTTGGAGGGCCGAGGCTTACTGTTTCCGGTTGTAGAGCACCTTGAGGCCGCCACCAACAAGAGTGAGGACGATCAGGACTGCAAAAACCAAACTGCAAGCCACGTCAGCGCGGATACGAGCAGTACGCGGTCCTCGAGGTTCACCCACAAGTACTTCCATGCCAAGCCAAGGCTTCCGAACCAACCCATGATTAGAATTAGATATAAGTGATAGGATTAAGAAAAGATTGTCGTGCTACTGGGCAGCTAGATGTCGGGACAACAGTCCGAGGAAAGAGTGCGGGCTGGGGTGCGGTGTGTAAAGAACGACGATGGCAACAGAGGCAGTCAAGCTCTGCTCGGCCAACGAGGAAGAGAGTGCAGGTCCGGTGGGGGAGGGGGAACGGGAGGGACGAACAAGGGCCTGGAGGGTCAGGATGGCGGGTAATGCCTTCTATAGTAGGGTGACCAGGGCGGGCGCTCGCGAAGAGTTCCGTAAAGGGCTACCGGGAGATCTACCAGGTCGTTTCGGAGCCTTGGCTATAGCCGAAACGTCTTAAGTATCCTGACTTGTGGGCAGGTGTACGCGCACCCCCAGGATGCGGTTTGCAACGGAAGAAGCAATGCCCCCGGAATATTGGAACAGAGGCGACGACGAGCGGGCAGAACGGCGGACTGCACGCAGCATACGCACCCCACAGCACCGAATTCTGTCGACCTCTGAGGTTCCTCACGGGCTGAACACGGCCAGGCGCAAGTCATGGTGGAGATAGCGGCGGACGACACTTACGTCGATAGTGGAAAGAGGCAGGACGAAACTTCCCTGCCGCGGGACCACAACACAGGGCACATGCTCGACCCGGGCGGCGCCAAGACGCGTACGGTGCATGACGGAGGCCGTTTCCAGGACACACTAAGCGACGGGCGGGCTCTCGCTGGGCGTGAGCTGCCCAAAGGAGCGTCGCGTGGTCTTGATCGGGCGATATAACAAGGACCAGGGCGGTCGGGCCACGGCCGGACGACGCAGGCTCCGCTAAGGGTCTGTCAGAGTCCGCTTCCTCGGCCAGATGCGAGTGATGCACGCGCTGCGGTCCACATGGCGGCGGCTCTAACGCGCAGGCTGACAGATCTCGAAACGTCGACGCCGCCTAGCCTGCTGCTTCGGGGCCTAGCCTGGGCGAGGAGGATGACGGGGTGCAGCACGGCCAGGCAGGAGGCAGCAGACGGCCGGGTCGAGTCGGCAGAGCCGCAAGCGAGGACGGCTGCGCAGTCTGTGAGGATGGGCGCGAGGGCGGGAGTGCGATGATTTGCGGTGCGGACGCGGTGCGCAGGGGCAGCAGCGCCAGGAACAGGCCTAGCGCGGCGGAGCCGGGCCAGCAGCAATCAAACCACGGGCCGCTTTGGGGAGCGCGGCCGCAGAAAATAGCATCAACTGCGCCCGCCAGATTCGCGAGATGCTCGCCACACCACCACCCTCGTGTTTCAGAACGCGCCCGCAGCAGCCCTGAGACGTCCGGCCAGCGCCCTCCACGGGGCGCAGCGGTGTCGCCCTGCAGCGTCCTGCGAACGCTGCCCCCCCGGCAACGCAAGCTGCGCGGCCGCAACTGCCGCGAACGGTCGGCCCCGAGGCCCCCTAATCGCGTCACCCTCGTCCCGCTCGCCACCACGCGCGCGCCCGCTCAGGAGCCCCGTTCTGCCATGGTGCTTTGCTGGACACGAGAGCCAAGCGCGCCTAGCCGCCCGTCGCAAACCACGCTTTGCGCCGATACAAGCCACCCAGCGACGGCCCACGGCACCGCGCTGCGAGGGCGTGAAGTTTAATCTTGCTCTCCGCATCGTCGCCGCGCCATTGACCGTGTGGCATTGTTTATTTGCTTGTCGCTGCTGGCACCGCGCCCGCGTCGGCTCCGCGCAATGCATTGCTTGCGCCGCGACGGCACTCGAGGGGCCGACCGTATGGAGCAGGCACGCCCGCCGACGACCGCGCTTTCAATATTTCGCAGGCCGTGTCTCTCTGGAACGTCCATGTCATGCTTCCCTGCTCGCCTCGTAGTCGCATTCGCTTGCCGTCGGCCGCTTCGGCGCTAGCGGCACTGCGTCTCCGTCCTCGCTTGGCCCGACCCGACTCGACCCCCGCAGAGTTTTTCGCTCTCTTCTGCGCAGCTGCCACCATTCCAGCGCCTTTTCCAGACCCCTGCCCGCGCCTGCTGCACCGGCTGAAGCCCGGCTGCATAAAATCCGCCGTGCCGCGAAGAAATCTGCAGAAATCTCATCCCCTGGCGCCCCTGCCCCTAAGCACCTCAACACCACAACTCTTCTATCCAAGGCCAAAAAAGAAGAGGAGGCATCGCTAGAATCGAACCAGCTGCTACTGTATCCGCGGGAGCGATGGAACACGAGCCAGCTTCACGTTCCTTGATTTTTCACCACGATGTGTTACGAGGTGTATAGATGTAACGGTAGGCTCCTTCCACTGAGCTTCGGAGTCGCTCAGTAGGCCGGGTAACCGAATGGTTTACCTTGAAGAGACAAGAGATGGGGGACAACGATTGGACAAGAGGTATCACGTGATTGCGCGGTGCGCAGTGAGCCGGTTACCTCCAAATCAAATGGGTTTGAATTGGAACTTTGAGTTGACCACGAAGGGTCAAGTAGCTAGCTAACGAGTGTGGTCTATATACTACTAGGAAAGCTATGACAATCTATATGCTCAGTAAGTACGTTGTGCTCAGTAAGTACGTTGCGCTCAGCGTCTAAGCGAGGGGTTCGTACTAAACGGGTCGCTCAGTTGCCTTCGTTGGCTTAATCACTTAGCAGAAGGGTCTAACTGATCGCGGTGGTCACGTGACTTAGGATCTTTAGGACTCGGACTTCTGTCGTTCCCTGCGGGGCCGATCCTGACCTCCTCAACCTGTGGAGGCTGCGCCGTAACACTTTCTTAGACTTTTTTCCATAAAAAACTGTATTTTTGAATCATCTGAATAACCTCAACATTTTTTCCTTGCGATTTGAGCGTGCATGCAAGGTTGGCCATGCTGGTCAGCGTAGAAGGATGCTCCTAGCCGAGTACCCTCGAACTCATCTCCATCACTTGCACCTCAAGCTCCTCGGCCTCCTTCCACCGTCCCTGATTCTGGTACGTCGATGCGAGGTTGGCCATGCTGGTCAGTATGTCTGGATGCTCCTGGCCGAGCACCCTCTTCCTCGTCTCTATTACTTGCATAAAAAGCTTCTCGGCCGCTTCGTAGCTCCCCATATGTAGCTTGTAATATCCTGCCATATGAGCAATATTTCCCCAATCCAAAGTTCGATTCTGATCATTGGGATTATAACTAAGGACCTTCGTTACGTGCGGAAAGAGTAGTTGACAAAGTGGCCATGACTCATACTTTCCATTTGGAAATTTTGCGGCCACAATCTCTAGTGACTTCTCCTGCCATGTGCCCAACTTCTCGTTTTGCTCGAGCTACTTTACTGTTGATAGTTGGACTAGACTGTGCATCCTAAAGGATTGCGCTTGCGCTTGCAGCCATACAAGAGAGAAACTCGTAAGTGGCTCAATTACATCATTGAACTGTATTGGGCTTCTCTCTTCATATAGCAGCAGCTCGGGGATCCCTTAGTTGTCAAACATGGCCATCAGCGAGAGCAGATCCGCCACTGCCGGGACCGTCTCGCGGATCTGATTGAACGATATTTGCTATGTCGTGATAACTGCATGTGGTATACTAGGATCTCGTCGTAGGTCGTCCACTTTGTCGCTGCTTAGTAGATGTGCCTGGTTCTGCTCGTTCTCGCGGAATTGATCGAGGTAGGTTGAAACAGTCGTCCTTGGTGTTACGGCGCAGCCTTCACAGTAACAGGATAAGGAAGAAAGTGGGGAGCGCAGTCGTGGCGCGGATGAGGACCCACGCAGTCACGGGATTTACGTGACGCCAAGAAGCTGCTCTCGGTGCTCTCCCTATGCACGGACCCCAGAGGACAGAGCAGCCGGAGCAATATTAGGAACTCTGTCTGCTCTGTTACAGCCCGCCCACCGGAGGCACAGAGCATACAGAGCAAAACTCCAGATTGTATAGAACTCTCCTACGTATATAAACCACACTCCTTAGCATAGCTTTAACCTTCGTGGTCAACTTCTTCAATAATCAATCTACACCATTGATTAGTAACACGGCCTTCGCACGCAGTGCTCAGTCACGTGTATTCGTCTATACTTGTTCTCAACCCCTACCTTGTACCCACTCAAGGTAAACCCTACACGGCTTACCACCCTCTTTGGTGTTTGGATCCTTAGAGGCAGAGGCCCGCCGTTACAGATATAGAAAGCGAGTTGAATACGTTTACGGGGGTGGTTGAAGACATGTTCGTCGCAGGCCTAAAGGTATTAGAGGATATTACGAGTGACGGTTGCGCTTACGAGGCCCTTGATGGCACCTTTCCCTAATGCCATTCCCTTCAGGACAAAACCCTCGAGAAACTAGGCATACGATCGTTGTGACGGTTTAGACCGTAAGGTGCCTTTGGATAATCCTGCGGCGAAGCGCATGCGAGAAGCAAGCGAAGCGGTTGCTCCTCGCAACTGTTGGTCCATGCGTAGCGACGAGTGTTTATTAGCGACCTTTCGCTCGTTTTGACTGTTCTCTCTTTTCTCCTTAGCTTAGTCTTCTTGTAGAAAGCAATGCCACTGCATTTCCGCGAGCGCACCGGATGCAAGCCCTCACAGCCAAGGCGACTTAGCGACGACTTTAGATAGAAACCTTGCGGAGATTAACCACGTATAATCGAGAACCCACATCGGCAAGCGGCAGGACTACTTACTCATTCCAACGCTTGATCAGGTGGGTTTGTTTATATTCCGCTAGGAACAGCTCGTTTTCTGTGGGCTCGGCATAGTCTGGCTCGAGGTACTTAAGATACGATTTTGGAGACATATTAGCAGACGGAGTGGAGGGTAAAATGTTCGGGTAAAGACAAGAGGGTGCATAAGAAGTGGATGGCGGTGATAGCGGTAGGCTGATGGTACCAGGCCTTTTATATGCTAAAATCTTTTCGACTGCTAACATAGAAAAGCCCCGTCTCCGCCTATCGGGTCACTTAGCCGCTGCGGCTTTGGGACTAGAGGAACGGTCATGACCCACTCGACATTAGATGCCAAGGTCTTCCTCTCACAGAAGTTATGCATACATGATTTGTCGTTATGCCATGCATCGAGTCCGGCTGGCCGAGAGGGGGGCAGCCGCCTCAGAGTCCTTTTACTGGCCGTTTTCCGGCTTCTCACGACTCTTCATACGGTGAGATAGCTTGCATAACACTGTGTGGACATTCTGTAGAAACGAGGACGTAAGGTTACACTGCTTGCAACTTCCTGCCCTTCTTCAGTCAGGCATACTGGATAGCCAACGGCTCACTTTCATGGTCGCTGCTCCAAGGAGAGAAAGTAAAAGGCTGTATACCACACTGTAATACAAGAGAATCTGGCCTGCCGCGTACCAGGCGACATAAAAATGGAATCCTGCGGTATGCTATCTACAGAGAACCGTGTGGCGGCTTCCACGAAGCTACGAAAGAGGTTAGTCACCATAGTAGCGACACGCTCGCTTCAGCATGGATACTACGCCTCGTCGGAGAGAGCCAGGCAGCAGTATACCTTCGCATCGGTATGTCTCGAAGCCAGCTGTACACTTTCACAAATGCACACAATCATGATGGGAGAGGGTGGGCGGGCGCCTAGGGAAGAAAATAAAAAACAGGAAGCTGGAATAAGAAAACAATAAAACGAAAGACGTAAGCCGGTAAGCTGGCAAAAAGGCGATTAATGCGCCCAGATGAAAAAAATTATTAGCTGGATCCGCGGGGAATCGAACCCCGGACCACTCCCATAATTATTTCGAATTAACCCGGATTAACTACCAGGGTTTCAGGTGCTAAGGGAGTATTATACCACTAAACCACAGACCCGCATTGTAGTGAATGTATTAGTACTTCTTGGAACTTTATGTTATATCACCAAAAAGGGTATCACCAACGAAGACTTCGCTCGCTTACAGGCGTATTGCATTGGCACAACATAGTATCATTCCCAGATGAATCTCTCGCGATGCTGGCTTGATGTGTTGCAAAGTTATCACACGCTAATTAATGCAGATACCGTGAGAGATGAAGCGCCGGGCGGTGTTCGTTGATCTGAAATGCAGCTTAACGAACAAAGTCTTACACGTAGGTACTTGCAAACATCATGGACATGTACGGAGGTGAAAATCCTTCCATATGCAGAGTCATATCAATCCTAACGCTAAAGCGGCCTAGATCGATGCTTCAACTTCCCATGATGATGGTTCACTTCAGCTGATGCTGTTCGTCTTCTTTTTTTTTTTTTTTTGCAATACTCTGCCAATTGACCACGTGCCTGCTCTTTTCCTTCCCGCATTACTATCCTCTCATAGCACCGGACTGCCACGGCAGGTCCGTACCTATTAAATCTAGATATTCAGATGGAATTCGAAATATCAGCCTTTCCTAAAGAGGCCCACGCGCCTCCCGATGTCGTCGCCGTCGTTCATGACCTGAATGCTTCGTAAAGCCTCCTTTAAACATTTTCGCACCCCTGTTCCAGAGTCTGACGGCGTTGATCCGGAAAGTTCCCACCGCGTTTCATCTGTCATTTGAACAGAACCCCACTCCTCCCTCCCCCGCCCACCCCGTTGGTATTCCTCAGCCATCTGTTCTCTCATACGCTCCACACAATCCTTATCCGCCTGCCTCTCCAAGATCAATCCCCGCAAATACTCCGTCGGTTCATATTCCAACCACTGAACACGACACCACCCAGAAACATTCCACACCGGCGTATCCGGCTCCACGATCCTCGCCGCACGGCCGCTCAGCCGCCTGAAATACCGCCGCTGCACCCTCTCCAACCCCTCCATCACCGCCCTCTCGAAGCCGTCATCCCTACCCACAACTCGCGGAGCCACAATCCTGTGATCGGACCAAATCTTCGTCGCCAAAGCCCTTGCCCCCTGGGTTTCCAGCACCCATTCCGCCGCCCCCTTGTAAACGCCAAACTCCGTCGCCGCCGTCCAGAAGCGCCATACCGTGGCGACGAGGTACTCGCTCGGCAAGCCCATCGTCATCGCCGGCGTGCCGAACTCGCCCAGCAAACACGCTCCCAGCAGCTTGAGCTTGCGCTCGCGCGGGCGGGCGGGCGGGCGGGCGTGGAGGCGTCGTGCTTGAGGCTCCAGTAGCGGTGCAGGCGCTCGCCGAGTGTGGTGAAGTGCTCGACGTCTTTCGTGGAGAGGCTGCGGGTGCCGGAGGAGGAAGGCGAGGCGGACGCGGAGGACTGGTAGTCGACCGCCAGGACGAAGCAGAGGAAGTTGTCGAGGCATTTGATGTTTCTTGGAGAGGCGAGGGGCGCGTGCGGTGGCCGCGTTTCTGCCTGGACGGCGGTGTCGATGGTGGAGAGCGGCGGGCCGGGCTGCTCCGGCGGCTTGTCGTAGGTGAGTGGCTTGTATTCCTGTGCTGCTCGGCTTCGTGGGCGTCGCTGGGTCGGTGGTTGGGATGCCGGTGCGGCGGCAGCGGGTTTCTGGCTGCGAGAGCCTGCGTTTGGAAAAACCGAGTGTCATGGTAAGTGTCAAATCGCGAGGTTCTGTGTGGTGGATGAAAGGCTGGATTCGACAAAATTCGAGTCCGCGACACTTGAACTTTCTCTGGATTTGGACCGGTATTGCAACCGTGGTTGATATTTCTCGTTACCACAGGTAGGAGCGGGGAGAGCACTCAGCGTCGGAGAGCGGAGTATGTGGCATGTAAACCCCCTCTGGACGAATAATTCTCCTCCAACACAGCACCGACCGCCTCCGCAACCTCATCCACTTCTAGTTAGCTATTTTTAGATGCAAATTATCATTAGTATTTGTGGAATATACGGTGGATGCGAAAATGCAACGTGGTGGCGAGGTGTTTCTACGGTACTGAGATGACTTTGGGACGCTGACTACAGTTCGGAATCATTCTTAGGCAAAGCTTGAACACCCGCACATATATAAGCCATCTATTGCACATCGAACACTTCATCTCCAAGATATCAGCAAAACATAGCAACCTCGCCACGTTCGAAGTTCCTCAACCAACGAGTAGCCATGGAGTCAACAGCCGGTTCATCTGAACGACAGATCCCGGCAGCCAGCATGGAGTTCCTAAGCCTCGTAGCAGAAGACAACCCGCCGAAGTATGACTCAATTCCGGAATGCGACGATGGCGTTTTTGATGCCGTCAAGGCGGCACTCCAGACGGAAACAATATGCCCTCACATGGAGGTCAGCGAAATCAGCACGGAGCGGCTGCGCACTTTCCTCTCCTTTGTCCTGACCTTCGATTATGCGCCGACTTCGCCCTCGCCGCAGAGCCCAGACGGGCGCTGGCGCCTGGGCAACGTCGACCTCGAACACTTCATCGAGGTAGCCGAGAAGCTGGCGCGCTTTCACCTCATCCTGAAAGATGACAAGCGCAAAGACCGAGAACTTGCTGAGCACAGCGAAGAAATGACTCAGCTGAACTCATACCTCCTTGAGTACTTGCTGTGGCCGGCGCGCTCGCTTGAACTGCCAAGAGAGTACGTGATTACCACCCTGTGGCGCTTCTTCACGCTGGCATCAGAGTACAAGCCGTACACGGGATCGCTGCGACACATCCTCGCTTGTTATGGTGTGGAGGGACTAGCGAGTAGGCTGTGGTTCGATCGCCACGTCGTGGTTCCGCGCATAGTGGTGTGTTCGAAGCTCAAGAGGGCGGTGTTGGAGGGAATCGAGAAGACGCAGACGCGGTGCTTCAAGGTGCTTCAAGGTGGAAGCTTTGAGATCTCGCATCGTGCGGGTTCGGGAAGAGGGTGGTGTGAAGTTCGGTGGGAGAAGATGGAGTTGACGGACCGCGCTAAGCGGGTCAAGGAGCTTGACTGGCGCCTCTTCGAGAAGGTATTCGAGAGGAGAGCCGCGTTCAGGGACAAAAATGAGCAGGCTGCGGCCGGAAAAGGGCAAGGCACTTCAGCCACGGAAACAATTAGGAAGATGGTGGAAATATGGGAAGAGGCAGGGCAGCAGGTACATCGGAAAGCTGCAGCCCAGCCTAGAGACGATAGGAGATTCCCCGCGCTTGGAATCAGGTTAAGGCGGTGAGTACGAAGGATGACGCCTGCAGGCAGGTCGGACACATAGGGAGTTGAAGCATTCGTTCGGATGGGAAAATTTTGTAAGCAGTGCGTAAAATTCATTGGTTCTCTTGGTGGGCAGGATTACCCTAGGCTTCGGGAAAGTACGTGCATACGCCCATTTCCTCACTTTCAAACGCTTCCAAGCGCCTGGCCCCCTTTTTCAACAGCTTCGGTAGCCTCGTAGCATATAAGATTTTTTATCAAGCTTCGAATCTATCTTGATTCTGTGGAGTGCATCCAGTCTTGCTTGCCATGCTTCTTCAGAAGTTCAGTGTTCTCCAGGCCTGCCTGGGAAGGCCCGTCTGGGAAAGTAGACAACGCGCAACTGCCACCGGGGTAAGGAACCTCGCAGTGCAGGCAGTCGCAGAGCGCACAGAGACTCGATGTTTTCCGTTTCGATTTCTTCGCTCTTCATTTCCCTCTCCAGCCCGCTCACACGACGGTATGCATCCACTTCCTATCGCCCAGTTTCCATGCTCTGCTCGCCGAAAGATTTTCATATGAAAAGAATGAAGGCTAACAGTTCATGGAAAAGCAAAACAGACATCTCCGCTCCCGCGCCGCCACCACCACCACCTCCTCCACCATGGTTGGGGAGCGTAAGTCATCAATCCCTTTTCATTCATTGGGCATACCTAAGGGCCTGGGGGAACATCCACATCCATTAGCTCGTGGTGTTGCTCCAAACCACTCAGTGCCCTTTCCAGACAAAATCACCAGATATTCCACGCCTATTACCCTTTTGAAAATCATGCTGAATCGGGTAACAGCCCCCTATTGGTTCAATGTGGTTGTACGAAGCCTCGTTTTTGTGCTCGTGCTGTGAATCCACCGCTGGGTGGTCAAGGTAGGTTGATTTAGTCAATGTTCTTCTTCTCACGTCATGTTTCCTACCTTTACCTCCATCCCTTAGCCCGTTCACTACATCCATTGGTTTCAGTCTTCTTCATCTTACCATCGACCTGCCCGATCTTCAGTTCTACTCCCTTTGAACATAAGCTGATGCGTATACTATAGGCTTCGGGGACGTTTTGGGCGCACTGCGCCGAGGAGGCCGCCGCCGCCGACGACGACGACGAGGAGGAGGCCCGTCCCCTGCTGCCCCCGTTCGAGCATTAGTATTTCTTAATCTGTATATTTAGCTGCGTGTCACTCTTTTTTCCTCTTCTTTTGTTGTTGTTCGGGCTCGGGCTCGCTGCCGCTGCCGCTGCCGCCGCCGCCGCCATCGTGGCTGCTGTTGTTCGAATATATTTATCTACGAAATGAGAATCCTTTCCTGCTGCCGAAAAAGAGTTGCAACGTGTGGATCCATTCGTGAAAAGTCGAAGCATTCATCCGGATGAGTTTGCCCTTTCTTTCACTGCACATTTGCGTCCGGACGAACGCTTCAACTATCCATGGTGAGGAGTATGCCTTTGTTCCAGTAATCCATGGGCCACGTGGATATCCATGCCGACCCGATCTCCGTGGGTCTGAGGATATGTTGTTCATGGCGATGTAATTGCAGACCGAGAACCGACTTCGCAGCAGCGTGAAGTGCCATCCCGCCAGCACGATTTAAAGGAGCCTCCCCCAGTAAATCAAGCCGTCCATCCGAGATCCCGAGCACTAACCCTTCTCCAGCCGAGTTCTTCACCTTTAGATAATTGGCACCCAGCACACATTTCAAGAGCCCCGCCGTCAACGCTTCTGAGAGTGCTTCATTTCGAGTATTTCTTTTTCTCACACAAGCCTCTTCTTTTTCGTATCGACCCTACTTTCCCGTATTCCCAAGCCTTTCCATTCGGGTCCAACCCATCATGCCCATCGGGATACCCGGCTTGCTCAGATCGCTCACCTCTTTCCCTTCTTCTTCTTCTTATTCCCGCCGCCCCCTCCGCCCCCGCCCCCAACAACCTGCCCCTGCGCCGCCGGCTTCTCGTCCACCACAACCCCTCCCTGCGTCAACCCCGCCTGCCTCTGCTTTCCCTTCCGTCCCTTCGGCTTGTAGTAGCTGCGGTCCTTCAGCGGGAGCCACCTCTCCGCGTCGACCTTCTTGGCGGGGTCGAGGTCCTTGGGCATCCTGCTCTTCCGTATCTTCTTGCTCTTCTGCTCCTCCGGCTTCTCCTTAGGCGCCGACCGCTTCGCTGACGTCTGCTGCACGGGCGCGGCGACGGTCGCCACGCCCGCGCTCTCCAGCGCGTCGACGTCCACGTCCGCGACCAGGCGTGGCACCGGCGCGAGCGCGTCCAGCTGCTCGGCCGCGACTTTCTCGGGCTGCGTGGTCGCGTAGGCGGCGACGAGGCCGGCGGCGGCGCCGCGGTCGGTCGGGTCCTTCTCCAACAGCAACGAAAAGAGCGAGCCGGCGTGCTCGAGGTCGGCCGGCTTCGAGGACTCGAGCAGCGCGGCGCCAGCGGCGCGGAGCAGCGAGGCGGGCGGCTGGGACTCGGTCTGGCTGGTCCAGTAGGAGGCGGCCTTGGCGAGCTCGCTGCGGGCGGAGGCGCGGCGGCCGGCGTGCGTGTAGAGGGCGACGAGTGTGCCGACGACGCCCGGCGCGAAGCGCGTGCGGAGGTCCGTGGCGTTGCCCGTGTTCTCCAGGCGGACGAGGAAGTTTTCGAGGAGGGGCGTGGCGGCGCCGTAGTTGCCTTCTTGGATGTACATTTGCACGACAGTCAGGGCGAGGCCGACGTCAGTCGGCCGCTTGTTAACGAGGGGGAGGAGTTCCTTGATGCCGGCTTTGCCGCTCGAGCCTTTGGTGTGTGCGGCGGCATTCAGGACGGACAGGGCGGCGGAGCTTGTGGCGGCTGGGTCTGCGGCGATCTTGGAGAGGGTGGTGCTGGCGACGCCCTTTTGCTTGTTCGATGAGAGCTCCATTACGTAGTTGTTGTGGTCCAGAATTGACGACTGGAAGGCGAACGGCTTGTCGCTGACTGGAAGCTTCGCTGAGTTCTGAAGCTGGCGAGAGCTCAAGTATGGATTGGAACTCTCGGCGGTCCGGGACATGTTGTTGACACGGGCGATATGCCGGGTTGAGAGATCTGGGATACTTTCTTTAAATCAGCAACAAATGCCCCGCACCAAGTGTATACTGACCATACTCTTGTATCGAGACTTCCGCCGCAAGCTTCGCCGCCTCGTCGAACTTGCCGAGCTTGTGCAGTACGTAGATCTGCTGGATGAGGATGGGCATGGTCTCGGCCTTCTTGTCCTCGTCGCTCAGGTCCTCGGAGGCCATGCACAGGTCCTTGGCGCGCTTCAGCAGCACCTCGCCCTGTCCCAGCTCGCCGCGCGCGATGCTGTTGCACGCCGCGTTGTACGCCGTCTCGAACGCCTCCAGGTCCTCCCGCTCCGGCTTGCTCTTCCGCGCCACGCCGCCCTGGCCCTGCCATTGCAGCTGCGCGTCCACGGCCAGGCTGTTGATGCGCAGGTCGTTGTAGTGCTCGAAGCCCTCGGCGTCCTGCGGCCGCGACGCCAGCTCCTGGTACACGTCGGCGGCGCGCGCGAAGTCCTCGGCACGGTAGGTTGCCTGGGCCAGGACGTGCTGCACGCCGCGTCGGTCGCTGGCTGCGGCTGCGGCGGCGACCTTCTCGGCGTCGGCCAGCTTGCCCGTCTTGTACAGCGCGTAGGCATACTCCAATGCAGCCTGCGTCTTCAGCTTGTCGCCACCGGCCTCAATCTGGCGCAGGGCGTCGTCGAAGCGGTCGAGCTTGAGCAGGGCAACGGCGCGGACATGCTGGGCGTCGAGGTCGTTTTTCGATTTGGATAGCTGGCTGTTGGCGGCCTTCAGGATTTCGTCGTGGTCGTCAAGATGCGTCTGGGACAGCAGTTGGGCAAGCGAGTTGCCCGTGCTGGCGGCCATGGTCGGGAGAGGGGGGAATGGCGGGTTCAGCGGACGGCCATGCGAGAAGCGCTGCGGTGCGGACGGCGGTGCAGCTGTCAGGTGCGGCGGCGGCCGGGGGATCACCGGGCTCCAGCGTGGTGGGGCCCTTGGCCGCACTGGCCCAAGGCTTCGCGAAATTCCAGGAACAGACGTCACTGCTGCTGCCACGCTGCCAACGTGCACCGCAATCGTTTGCTTTGTTCATTTTCTATGCTGTTGCTACATCAATTGCTCACCAGACGCAGCATGTGGCTCCTGCCTTTTCCTTTTTTTTGTGCATGTCAACGCGCACGCAACCAGTCCAAATCCCGTGTCCCAGCGCCTGCAAATGCTCTGAAAGTGACTCCCACCTGGGCCTGTGTAGACCTCAAACTCCGCCTCTATGTAAATCAAAGCGCGTCCTCGAACTCGTCCGCATCCGACTCCTCGCCACCGGACGGCTGTGCAGACGACACTGCCGGCACCGACGACAGGGGAGGCGTGGGTGCCGCCGATTCGTCCAGCTTCACCCTCTTCGCATCCGGACCGCCGTCGCCGCTGCTGGTCGCCGCAGGTGTGGCCATCACATCCTCGAACTCGTCATCCTCCTCTTCCTCATCGTCTTCTTCCTCCTCTTCCTTGTCCTTCCTCTCCTGCTCCTCTCGCAGTGCAGCAAAGTAGGCATCCAGCTCCGCCGTGTTCGTCTTCTTCTCCTCCGCTGTTTCCAGTCCGTTTGCGGCTTCAACAGAAGCTGCGGCATCCCCGTTCGCCTTCGCGGCCGCCGCTTCGCTGCCAACGGTTGACTGGGTGGCCCACACAGGCAGCTCGTTTGAAGCCGCAATCTTGGCCTTGTGCGCGGCAACCCTTGCCTGTTCTGCCGCCGTGTTCTCCTCCTCGGTGGAAATGGTGATTTCAACCTTCTCTGGCCCGGTAGTAAGACCCTTGACAGCAGTGGGGCGGAGTTTCTCGTCAACGACCACCTCCGTCTTCTGCGCCGGGTTGATCTGCTCATCGCGGGGCACGGGCTTCGCATTAGCGACAGCCTCCTCGCCGGTCACGGCCGGCACGGTGGCTGAGTCGATCTGTTGCAGAATATCCAGCAGCGGCTTGAACTGCTTGTTGAACTTTGCGGGCGTGTCGTCAGCCTCGGGCTCAGCCTCCTCCGCCGTGTTGCGCGACTTCAAGGGGAAGTTGCAGCGCTTGCACAGAAACCCCCCGCGGCTCATGTCAACGTGATCCAAGGCCTCCATGGTAGTCCATTGCGAGTTGCACCGCGGACAGTAGTAGTCCTTCTTCTCCTGTGTGGGCTTCGAAATGGCCTTGATCTTCTCATCCAGCATGTGAATGCGGTATTTGGTGCAGTCGACGGCTCGGCGGTAGTCGATGTAGTAGTACTCGCGGTTCGTCGGCTTTTGGGCACCTTCGCGGGTCTCGGAGCGAACGTAACTGCGATGCGGCGAGCGTGAGCACCGGTGCCTGGGAGCAACAAAGCGCAGGCACGTACACTGAGACGAGGCCGCCCTCCCTCAACTTGGCCGCGTACTTCTGGACCTTCTTGTGGTTCTTGCCCTCGTCCATGACGAGCGACAGGTCGGCGGCGGAGATGCTGCGCACTGGTCAGCGGGGGCGCGGCAGACACGCGGGCTCGGCGGGCACGAACGCGCCATGGTTGACCAGAGCGTCGATGACGATGATCTGCTCGGTGTCGTAGAAGACGCGCGCAACAGTGCGGACGAGGACTTTGGCGATTTCCATGGCCTCGGGGTCAGCGCGAGGTGGCGGAGGTGCGCATCGGGCGGAGAAGGTGCGCGATGCAGGCGGCAGACGAAGGGCGGGCAGTGCTTCTCGGGGGCTTTATGGTAGTGAGGTCGAGCCGCAGACAACAGGCCGGTGCATGGGAGCTGGAGGAGCTTGGCCCCCGAGGCTTGGCGGGGCCCGCCGCCGGGATCTGCACGAAATTCGCGGCCATAGCTGCGCTCCGCCGTCACTTTTTCTGCCAGCAGCTCCAACACCCCGCCTCATGCTCACCCGCACGCCAGCATGGACCCGGAGCACGCAAAGCCTGAGGCTAGCCACCCTGAGCCGTCTGCCCGCGCAATGGACTCCAATCCCACCGCCAGCGAAACCCCCGACGCTCCGTCGGGCAGCGGAGACAAGAAGCAGTGGCGCGACAAGGGCGTTCGTGGCAACAAGCGCAAGTGGCAGCAGCATGGCGGCGGCGACAGGCTCCAGCATGGTTCGCGCGGTAAGAGAAAGGATATTGGCCGAGGAGAGTATATGTATGTGCCCGCTTCCAACCGCTCAACGGCTCAGCTAATTAATGAGAAGTCGCACCCAACCAGACAAGCGCGCCCGTAACGAGGACGAGAAGGCCAAGCGTCGCCGTCTAGAAGCCGAGGGCGTCGAGACCGTCCTCCCGAAGGCCTTCTCCAAGGAAGAAGTCGAAGCAGAGGAGCGCCGTCCCAAACGCAAGGTCGTCGTCATGATCGGATACTCGGGCAGTGGCTACAAGGGCATGCAGATGTGAGTGCGCCTGCTGCGGCGGAGAGCTGCGGATTCTAACGCGGCGACAGCATGCCGAACCACAGGACCATCGAGGGCGATCTATTCACCGCATTCGTCAAGGCTGGTGCCATCTCGAAGGCCAACGCCGACGACCCCAAGAAGTCCGCTCTTGTGCGCTGCGCCAGGACCGACAAGGGCGTGCACGCCGCCGGCAATGTCATCTCTCTCAAGCTCATTATCGAGGACGACGACATTGTCGAGAAGATCAACAGCCACCTCTCTTCTCAGATCAGAGTCTGGGGCATTGAGCGCACCACCGGCAGCTTTAGCGCCTACCAGGCCGTCGATTCGCGGTGGTACGAGTACCTTATCCCCACCTACTCTTTCCTCCCGCCTCACCCCAACAGCTATCTCGGGAAGAAGCTAGTCGAGTTGGCCGACGAGGTTGGTGATCGGGAAGGCTACGAGCAGAGGCAAGAGGAGGTTGCGGATTTTTGGAGGGAGGTGGATGAGAAGCATCTCAAGCCTGCATTGGCAGAGATGAAGCCGTGGGTCCGGGAGCTTGTCGAGAAGGCCCTTTGGGAGTCTGACACGGACCCCGAGGCCCCGAATGCGAAGACGAACGAGGCTGCTGCCGAAGACGCTGCCGACATGGCCCAGCCTGTTCGTGTTGGCGGCGATGCTGTCGATCCCGTGCATGCTGATGCCAGCGAGAAAACCGAGGAAGCTGCCATCATCATCAACGAGCCGGGGCGGACCGGTGTACCGGAAACGAAGGATGGGCCAGAGCCCGTCAATGCGTCTGAGTCTGTTCAAGAGCCGGGACCGACCAATGCGCCGGCCTCAGAGCCTATGGACGTTGAAGCGACGAAGTCTGAGTCGGCCGCAGCTGAAGACGACTCAGTCCAGACCATCAATGACAGACCGAACCCATCTGCCGAAGACGACATGCCCCCGATCGACCCTGCAAACCTTACTTTGGGCCAGAAACGCGCGATAGAAGCTGCCATTAAGCAGGTCAAGGGTATTTACATGGATGCCAAGAAGGCTTACCGTGTACCGCCGAAGCGCATCGATCGCCTGCGAGCTGCTCTCAACGCCTACGTAGGCACCAAGAACTACCACAACTACACTGTCCACAAGACCTTCAAGGACCCGTCTGCTAAGCGTCTGATCAAGAGCTTCAAGGCTGCTGAGGAGCCCATCATCATCGGTGGCACGGAATGGATCAGCCTCAAGGTCCACGGCCAAAGCTTCATGATGCACCAGATCAGGAAAATGGTCGGTATGGCGGCGCTGGTGGTACGTTGTGGCTGTCCCGTCGAGCGTATCGCCGAGACTTTTGGCAACGTGGACGCCGCAATTCCCAAGGTGCCTGGCCTCGGTCTGTTGCTTGAACGGCCGGTCTTCGATTCGTACAACGCGAAGGCCGCGGAGAAGTTCAACCGCGAGAAGGTAGCATTCACCAAATACGAGAAGGCGATGGAGGAGTTCAAGCAAAAGGAGATCTACGAAAGGATCTTCCGTGAGGAGGAGGAGAGCAATCAGTAAGTTGTCCTGCTCACGGATTCGAGTCCGTGTCTTTCGCAATGTAATGAGACGCTTACCAACATTCCACAGGTTCAACCAGTTCTTTTCGCACATTGATGGCTACAGGGAGCCATTCTTCCTCTACCTCAGTTCCAAAGGCATCAAAGCGTCTACAGGCCCCGAAGCAGAAAGGGCGAAGGAAAAGAGCAGGGCCACCAAACCCAAGGCATTCAACGGCGACTCTGATAGTGAGGCCGAGGCTGGTGATGGTTGAACACAATGGGTGCTTGACCTTCTTTGTTGGTCCCTAGTCCGGACCTACGTTGGCAGATTGCTGATACAGAGCTTCTCAAGCATGATATTCCATATTACTATAGGCCATGATATAAGCCTGGCATATCCAGAATAGATGACATCTGCGAGACACTGTTCCTGGCGCCAAGTACACCAAGACCCAAACCACTCTTCCCGTCCATGGCAAAGGGGGCGCGTACTCGTTGTGCTTAACTCCGAAATCTGGTTCGGTCGTAACTAAAGCCGCATCATGCCTTCTCAGTACATATCTACATCTCCATCACGCAGTAGTAATATATTTCACACTGAGCTAGGTACGCGACCCAGACTCTCAAAGAATATTCCAAAATCCTTTCGAGGCGCCACCGATCGGCTGGTTCAGCACGCGTGAAGATCAGCAAAAGACGGCATTGATATGCCCCAGGCACCAAAAACAAAGACCATAATGCGGACGTATACGTGTAGTGGCCGCGTCAGACAGACGGCTCAGGGCCTCGTCCACCGTCAACCTCGCGGCTTTCGCCGCCCGCTTCAATCAACTTCGACGGAACTATATCGTACCTTGCCACTACAACACCCAAAGGAGCGGTAACAAGTCCAATGCACGGAGTAGAAGTACGGAATACGAGAGGCTACACTTACAACAACACTAAAACCTCGGGCAGACGCATATCAGGCACCAGACTGCTGGAAGACACGATATAATTAATCCATCAGAGGCTGACTAAAACCAACACCCGCCGGTGTCGCCTCCGACCCATGGCCGCTGTTGCATTGGTAATGAAGGACCCCTGTGCGCACGCCGACGCAATCCTTGCCCTTGACACTCGCGCACGCGCTCCATGCGCCAGGTATGCAGGCCGCTTGGGTGGACAGGGTGCGCAGGTGAGAGCGCAGCCGGGCTCCAGCCATCTCCCCTGCAGGATCTTTTCTGAAACTTTTGTCGTTGCGGCGGCGGGCGGAACGTGCGCGCAGCAGCAGATGGTGGATTGGGACGTGCATTTGTAATCCCGTTGGCTCTTTCACAGCTTTGCAGCTAGCCGTATAGTCGTTGGCCGGCCTTGTCCTGCTCTATTTTGCCTTTCCTTGCAACAGGGTGATGTGTTTTCGTGGGCTCGGCGCGCCATGCTGTCCAAGTCATTGGGGCCGGGTGTGTCCGAACCGGCGGCTGCGGCGTGTTCGCAACCAACTTCATGCGCTGAGGGTGAGCATGCACAGTGCAATGGGTTGGGAGTGTGTTGGTTACGGGGAATTGGGATCGAGGGTACCGAAGGGCGGGTCTCTGACGTATGGTGTCAGTAGGAGTAGGCAGGCTCAGGCAGCAAGGAACGAAGGATTCACAGAGCACTTTATTAACAGCAGCTAATAGTTGGGCAGAACCTCCCAGGAATTAAATAGACCCCGGTAGCAGCACAGCCTGGAACGAATAGGCAGTAAGGAAATCAAAGAGATCACTTCAGCCGCGCTCGCCGCCTCGCCGCCTCATCACTCCCGCCGCGCAGGTAGCAGCAACCCAACACCAACACCGAACCCCCTACCAGCTCTCCCGAGCGATCCGAGAGGTCATTCGATGTACGTAGTTCAGTCTCGGTTGCCACCTCGTCTCGAGGCACTCCTGGTGCACGCGGATACACTCCCTGCAAGCTACCTTCGAAACCACCCACCTTGTCCTACCTACATCATCACACAGCCTGCGTGGGCGGACTGACTCCACCATCACACATCTATCACACACATCACCACAGCCTGCGCTCTGGGCTCAACACCTGGCCACCGGTCAAAGGATCGATAAGCTTCCCGCTCGCCCGCCCTCCGATCCCCAGATCGCGGTGCCCTCTTCCCTCAATCACTCCCCTTCTTCATGCGCACGCGCGAGCGCTTCCCCTTCCTTCCCCCTCACCCTGCCCGCAACGCCCGACCGACTGCCCCATCCGGAGACCTGGCCGCAAAACCAGAAACCGCAGTTTGCGCCTATCCTTACCTGCCTGCATGTTGATGATGATGATGACGATGCTGTCGTTGCCATATTCCACCCACCCACCCGCCCCCGAATCCTTGCCAAATCCCGCCCCCACCTGGTCTGGCTCCTCTCAGCGTGATGGGAGTACGCAGACGGATGGCATGTTCCAGCACCCATCCCGGCGCTGCCCCCGTGACTGGCCGTCGCTGCAGGTGCTACGTGTGTGTGACGACGGGCTGCCCGATGCGCGGCGATGACTGGCCGGGTTGGGACGGGGGGACGGGGCGGCTCGGCTGTGAGGTGCAGGGAGAGGGCCTGGGGTGGGGTGTGATGGGGAGGGCGAGGGCCATGCCGGTCGCGGTGCAAAGGGGGGAGGGGGGATGTGTGTCACGGGGGGCGCGGCGGCGGCGGCGGCAGCAGCAGCAGCAGCACGTTTGCGTGCTATACTCCTACGTACGAGATGGTGGACAGGGACGCTGGTCGGTGGGCTGGCAGGTGGTCGAGGCTGTGCGTTACGTACGGATGATGGATTGGTGGGCGGGCAGGGTGTGGGTTTCGCCGCGGAGGGGAGGGGAGGGGGGGGAAATTCGCCGCGTAGTGAGAAGGCTGGCAAGGACAGGATGGGGTGGAGCGGGGGGAGACGGATGTAGTAAGAAAGCTTCAAATAGCTACTGTGCTGCCGGCGACGTCGAATTGGGAGCGCAAAAGTGGGCGGATGCGCGTTGCCTGACAAGTCCTGGGTCCAGAAAGCGGTGCAGCCGACTCAATTAGGGTGGAAAGACCTGAGTTTCTGCGGGCAAAGGCGGGTAAATTTGGGTTCGGGGTGTTGGGGCAGAGATGTGGTACGGTCGGTTGGTTGATTGGGTCGTGGTGACTGGTGAGGATGGGGAGGCAGTGAGGGGGCGCATGTGGGCAGTGCAGTGGTGCACTGCGCTCTGGAAAAAGTCTGTCTGTTAATCAATCGATCATTGATGGGACCATCGGCGACTTTCAGTGACTTGATGCAGCAGCTTCTAGCGGGCTTGCATGTGGGTCCTGCACGATAGCAGGTGCGCTGTCTATACGGGCGTACCGCCGGACCTAGGCAAGTAAGTACGGCGGATTTGCTTTTCTTAATCTGGCTGGGAAGTGGCCACGATCATGGAGAAACTGCGGGCGGTGGTCTGCAAAAACGGGAGGTCGGCATGCACCGCATCATCATACACCCCGAGAGCCATCGAACAGGGCATGTTAGCGGCGGCAGCGTGACGCCGAGCGGCACAAAAAGAAAACAATTTCTGTTGTACGCCAAGCGACCCTGATTTCCTCGAGTGTGTAAGGTTTTTATATTGATGAAACTGGGAAGAGGGAGCTTCTTGGTGGGGACCAACGCAGAGCCAGCACAGGAGACATGCGAACGGAGACGATTTATCCAAACTTTGTTCCGGTTGCCCCTCTCCCGTCACTAAGCTGCGTGTGGTTGAAGCAGGCGAAGCTGTACAGTCGCGCCATAACCTGCATCCGACGGTTCGCTGTCCGTCTGCAAAGCCATGCATCAGAGCTGGGATGTGCACTTTAATGCTCACAGTAAGGTGTGAAGCGTGCAGGCATGTCCGGCGGTCGTCAGCGACCGTGCCATTGTCACAACCTTAAGAATATTCTGGCAACCAGCAGGGGGTTGGACGTGATGAACCGATGCAGCTGCTCTGCCTGGGCAGATCCAGACCTTCCCGGCAACACGGTCGAAACGGGTAGCAGCAGCAGCAGCAGCAGCAGCAGTGGTGGTGTTGGTAAGTTGTGGCAATCAATCTGCAGGAGAGTTGTAGAGCGAAACCCGGGTTTTCGCATGGGCTTGACTTGTAGTGAAGGAAAAGTGGATGCTGACTGGCCTCGAGAGGTGGAGAAGCGTGAAGAAAAGCAGCCGCAAGTCGCCCAACACTTTCGCGCATCTGGCCATACGGGCTCCTACCACACAAGCGCGTGCGTGCGTGCGTGCATGCGCTATAGCCTGAATTGTCCGCAGCAATAGTCGCAGCGACCCACATTGGCCACCCACCCTCTTGGGAATACAAGGTAAGCTACCTTCCCCTTCGGGCTGTGGGCCACCGCAACCGTAAGCCGCGACAGGTAAGATTCAAGACGTCGAGACAGAGTGATCTAGTCGTAGTCCTGCTTCTCGGCTCGCCAGACGCTGCGTCTGGTCGCTGATGCTCACATCTTCCCTGCTCTCGTTTGAGCCCTCCTGCCGGGTATTCGGGTGGTGTGGGAGGCGTGCGCATGTCCATGTGGAGTGCCGCTGGTGTGTTCGGGTCTCCACAATGCTTGCTGATCGGTCGAATGAGAAGTGCTCGGATAACGAGACCCGCTCCAGCGGGTAGGCTGATCCTCTGGCTGCCCAGCGCCACCGCGCCGTGAGTGGTGCAGGTGGTTTTGAGAGCACCGTCTACGGGGGTGGTGTGGATCATGCTCTTGTCGCCCGTGCCCCTTCCTCTGCGGTCGGCCCCATATTGCGTCTCTTTCTGGTCTGTCTGGGAAAGAATGCCTGATTTGTGTTTGGATCGGTGCCAATACGACATTTCTGCGGCAACAGACAAGGGCAAGCTGGTGACGAGCGCCCGGTCACAGGTAAGCCGCGAGGGAGGGTAGTTCTGCAGGGTCTCCGTCGACGTGGTTACAGCTGGTCGTGGCGTCGAAAGTTACCGTTCCATCTTCAACATGGAGTCAGTGCTTTCTGCCGCTGAAGGTTTCCGCACAGACGCACTGCGACGCTGCTGGACGTGAACAAAGTCAGCGCGCAATTAATTTGCACGCAGCCCCTTTGACTCTTTTGGCGAAGGCAGGTAGCGGAGTAAGCATGCCTGGGAGAAGGTTAAGCTTCGGCGCAGGACAGACAGTGAACAGTAAGCAAGATGGTGCGTGGTAGGGTCCCGAGAGGGTACATGTTGTGAACCTGTATGGCAGACTCCGAATAAAGTGAAAGGGGGGGGGGGGGGGGGGGTGGATTACGTGTGCGGAGCAGACTCCGGCCCACCAGCGGCCGGCAATCAAGTGGTGAACAAAGATTAAGAATCATTAAGACGCACAAGGTTTGCGCACTCTGACCCGCGGTCTGCTCGCTTCATGAGACACATTTACTTGGTATAACTCGAAGGGGAAAAATGTCCTGTTAAACGCGAAGCTGGTCAGACAGGAGGCGTTGATCGCGCCGTTGGACCAGTCTTCGTATTCCGACAGGCAGTCGAGCCGCGGCAACAGCCACTCGAGGCTAGCACGACGGCAACGACGGCCATGATTGACGGAAGCTTACGCAGAAGATGTAAGGGTGTGGCACACCATCTGCGCTGATTCGCTAGGCGACCTAATTGAACAGACCGGGGATAGAGGAGCTCCATATAGATGACGTCTTGGGTGCCATTCGCTTACTGGGTGGCGGTCCCCTCAATGCAGGTATCGGAGCCGCAAAACGTCCGAGGGAAGGCGTAGATCAATCTGGCTTCATTGTTGCCACTGATTCAGCCAGGCTTCTTTTCTTCGATACCGAGGGCACGAGGAGACAGGGTCCGCACGAGGCGCTGCATGATGGCGTCGATTCGGCAAGTGAGGTTGGCCGGTAATGCCGTGCATGATCTTGTTGATGATGCTAAAGAAAAGCCAGGTTGTGAAGATCGAATGCTTCTGAAAGGAGCAATCAGAGCCACAGCTCAAACTTTTTTTACCACTCTATTCCCAGACACCACGAGAACAAGGTGTCGATCCGGCATTCCTGTCCATACGTGTTCGGCAATTGAGGATGGGATGATGGCCGTGGTCAGACCGAGGGCACATGAATACGGAGAGCACTGGCGATTGCGCTTGGCTCGTAGATTCGCTTAGTGTCTTGTCGAACCCCTCGTCAGTCTCATGATTATTCCTGTCGGTGGATCTGATCTTTCTTATGAGATCCCATTATGGGAACAGCCGGTCCGACTTCATGCAGACCCTGAGTCCGAAAGGGGCAATGATGCCACACACCCCGACGTCAGCTTTGCCAGAGCAAAGTCGGTGACGCACAAGCGCTCGTACTGGCCATCCTCCACCCATGACTCCGCAGGAGTCTAAAGCAAACCGCTGCCTCGTCGACGGGTTGGATTCTCAAGCGGTGCGCACGATCTCCATTGGAGTTATTTGAATATTTCCTGTTGCGGCAGGCGCTCCGAGACACAGTCAATCAAGCTCGTGTGGATATTGTTCGGGGCGCCTTAGGACGGTGCGGAGTGGAGGCCAAGAAGAGCGGGACTAGTCAATAGCGTGCGGTATCCGGGGCAGGAGGGGCTTCAGGAACGCGTGCTGCTGGGAAGGGCGGCGCGGGAGCATAAGACGCATCTGATGAGAGGGCCAAATTACCGCAGCTGGCGTGTGGCCGCTTAATGCAGACGGCAGAACGGCTGACGTGACTGGCCTCCCCGGATCCAGGTCGGCGGCGGGTTAAGAAGAGCCAAGCATGCCGACGTGACCGCGGATCCTGAGGCGGCAATGAGCGCGCTGCGGGCGGGTAGTGGGCGCCAAGGCGTGCGCGCGCCTTGCTGTCAGCTTGCGTGCATTAGCAGAAGTTTAACGCGCCCGCGGCGCTGTTTCGCAGGAGGCAGCTGTTTGCACGCGGGCGTAGGGTCAAGATGCTTTGTTGGGGGTTTCGGGGCGGTCGGCTCAACGGTGGGCGCGTCCGGCTTCACATGCGCCCGCTCGCCGCTGGAGATCTGCACGCCTTCAGGCAGTCGGGCCGGGCGAGGGCGAGGGCGAGCGGGCTGGAGCGTGGCCGCGCTCCGCGTTTGCCCAAGAAGGCAGGGCGATGTTCCTGCGGCGCGGTGCGGCGTGTGATTGGCGGCGCGCGGCTGGCTAGCCGGCCATGACGAACGCTGCGAAATTGCGGTGGTGTGCTCGAAAACCAGGTTCGCTGAGCTGGACGGCCGAGCCGTGCAAAAGCAATGGCCTGATGGTTGCATTGCCAGTGCGCAGTTAGAGGCGATGTCGCAACCTTCGGCGCTGCTCAGCGCAGCGACACGGCTGCAGGGACCTCCGCTGCGGCACGCCGCCCTCGACCACCCACGCCAGCCAATTACCCAGACTTCGGCGGTGCCAGAAACGACGTCGCTTGCGACCCGGCGAGCAGCGCAGGCCGCAGGCCGCAAGCAGCAAGCACCGCGACGGCCGGTGGCGGCTGCTCCAGAGCCTGGCGCGCAGGCCCGCTGCCCGAGCTTCCGAGACAGCTGCACGATCAAGATTCATGCAGGAGTGATCATTGCCGTTATCTGATCCGGGGCCGACAGCGACGGCCTCCAGAAAGGCCGCTTGGGAGCATCGGGTATCGATGAAGCCTGGTTCCTGGTTCTCGTGCTGCCTGATTGTCGGCTGCCGCGACTCATGGCAATAAGCTCGCGCCAATGCTGAAATGGCCCGAACGCCTCGCCACGTCCCGCGCGAGCGTCCCCGCATCGTCACGCTGCTGTGGCTTGTGCCTGGCCGTCGATCGCCTTACTCGCGACATATCGATCGTGATTTGCCCAGCCCATCTTATCAGCTTCACACAAGCTTCGCCGCTGCCTCGGCGGCCGCGTTCGGCGCCGCGGGCGGGCTCCCCTCTGGCGGGAAAGCCCGCGCTGCTTGAGCTCCTGCCGCCGCGGCGTCTAGAACGCCGCGCCAGATTGGAGGGCGGGCCTGGTGATCCGCCGAACCATGCGCAGATTCAGGCTGGAAATGAGCTGATGCTACGGTTACGCACCGCGGGACGCTCTCTCCTGGCGGCGGCCACGCCAATGGGCGATGGGAGCTGGAGGCATTTAGCCGGCGATGGGCAGCCGAGGCGGGCGCAGGCAGCGGACAGGCGAGAGGAAAGGGGAGGCCAAAACGCCAAAGCAAAAGAAATGGAACCAGCGACCCGGTACAGCTATGAACGGACGTGTCTGATATAAACATGGTCAGCGGGCGGTTACGAGGAGCTACGCAAGCGGAGAGAAATTCGACTCATTCCCGGGTCGCGTCCTGGTCGCCGGCAACACCTGCAAGCCCTAGGCCCAGAGCGGTAGCGGTGCGCACGCAGCCAAACCGTAAATGCCCGTCATAAGACATGGGAGCCCGGCGCGCGCGGGCCACGGATCCAGGCTGGCACCCGGCGGCCGAGATGTGCGTCGCCTTGCAGGAGCCGGGACCAGGGCGGTGATCAGGGAGCAGCGCCGCCGTTCGCGGGCGCATGCGGCGCCTGGGGGGGGGGGAGGGATGAGGTTGGTGAAAGGGCCGCGATAGCGCGCCGCAGGCTTAGCGGCCGCGGACGGTAGCGAGCCTCCACCAGGCCAAAATGCGACTGTTGCGCGGCCATCTCGTCTCGCGGCAGAGGCGTTGATCGCCGCCGGGCTAAAGCGTCGGCCGGCGGCGTCATCCCTGCACTGCTCCATCGGGGCCGCAACAGCAGCAGCGGCAGCAGCGCAGCAGCAGCAGCACGCGGGCGCGGCTCTCCGACGCCGGGGATGCTGGCAGGCAGCAGGCTGGCAGGCTGGGCGGCGGCGTCGGCGGCGGAGCGGGCTCGGTGCGTGGCCGCGGGCGGTCAGCAGGCGCAAGACACGTCGGAGCAGCCTCGCAGCCAGGCGTGGTCTCAGTGCCAAGGCCGCGCGCGCTCACATCTTTCCCTGGCGGATGAGACTTACATCACCGCCACAGGCGACCCGTCGCACAGCGCTATCGAAAAGCGCTCGCTGGTGCAGTGGAGCGCTGGAAGCGAGGTGACCAGCCCTGCGCCGGCCATCCCTTTTCATCGCCGCGCGCCCCAAAGCGGCATAAGGGCCACGCGAAAGCAGCAGGCGTCGCCCAGAGCGGGCGGGCGCCGCGGCTCAAGTTGCAGCGCGCGCGATTAAGCATTCTGCCACCTGCGCGCCGCCCTTCCTGCTGCCCGCCCGCGAGCAGTCGCACTCGGCGCCCGCCTGCGCTGGCGCGGCGGCGCTGGGCCTTATATACGCGGCAGCGTGGCGGGGCGCGCGCCTGCTGGCCGGCGGTCGCACGGCGCGACGCAGCAGCGTCCGAATGGGAGACGCCCGGCAGCGAGGCCGCTTGCGCGCGCAGCCGACGGGCTGGCGGGCTGCAAGAGGCGGCGAAAGCAGCGTAGGCGTGGGGCAGATCTGGCCGTCAGTCAACGGCAGCTAAGGAGCGCCACGCCAAGGGCCGCCGTTGACAGATCGATTCCTGGTTGCCAGACACCCCGTCCTGCAGCGCCCGGCAAGCGGCGTCGCACGAGGGCGCACGGCGGCACCGTGTTGACCATTCCGCATTCCAGTTTCCTTGGGCGGGCCATGCCTCCTTGCGGCGCCCTGAGCCCTCGCAGGCCCGCTGGCATGTAACTGCGCGCTCACAAATTGCTGGGGCGTGACACCTGCAGCGCCCACCGATGCGAACCAGTCGCGCCGAAAAACCTGGGGCCGCCTGTTTGTGTTTGACCCGGGAAAGGGCCTTATTTGACGATGCGCGACGAAAATGCGCATCTGCGCCTGCATCACCACCATCAGCTGCACCTCTCCTTGCGCATCAGGCTAGCCCGTGTGCCGCGCAGATAAAACCCGGCATATCCTGACCTGCCGCCGGAACGCCTGCCTGCCGCCCACCGTCCCATCCCAAGCCCATCCCCACGGCCTGCAGGACGCCCCAGGGCCCATTGGCCGCGACGAACCCGGTGCCCCAGCGCGCCAATCGAGCAGCCCGGCCTGAGTCAAGCCCACGCCTCGGCCGCTGCCATCCCAGGTTGTCGCAAATGTCTGGCGTGAGGCTTTGGCATCCCTGGAACAAATCCCAGAAGCCCTCGACAGCAGCATAGCCGACGCGCTCTGAAGCTTCCTGCCTGCCCATGTCGATCCAGATACAACCTTGACACCGCGGCCCGCTCGTGCCTTTTAACCTCCGTATCCCCGCCACATTGCACCGTTTGGGTCGCCTGCTGTTTCGACTGTCTCGCTGCCCTCACCGACTCTGGTTTGCGGGTCACGGCCAACGACGAGCGGAGCTCCCAATGCGGCTTCGTGCATCGTGTCCTGCCGCGGACAACTAATAACACGCATGTCCCGACCTCCAGCGCCGCCGCCGATACATCCTCCAAGCTCATCCAACACCACCACCCAAATGGCCATGACCGAGACGCAGAACCTCCCGCATTTTCCTCCGCCGCCTTACCTTGGAGACCCCTACCGCCGCCTGCCCCAACCTGTGCAGCTGCCTCCCCTCTCTGTGCCCCGGGATCCCGTGCGACCTGACTTCCCGCCCTTCTTCTCGCCTTCGCAGCGCTCTCTGCCCTCCATCCACTCTCTCCCCACCACTGCGTCTGCCCCGTCCCAGTCCCGGCCTGAGCAGCACCGCTCTCAGACCCGCTCCTCCGCTCCCGTCGACAAGCTCCTGTCGTCGAATCCCTACACCCCACCACGCTCAGATCCGCCCTACTCGCCTCTGCAGTATGGCCGCACCATCTCCCCCAGGTCACAGGTCGAGGCGAGGGGCCCTCCCCCACGACAGGTGACGGCGCGCTATCCGGACGAGCCCCGCCCGGTCCACCAAGAGCCTCCGTACATTCCTCCAGGAAATCCTCCGCCACCGCCTCCGCAAAGACAGCAGTCCTACCAGCCGCTGCCATCGCCTAACTACACCTCGAGCTACCCGCCCAGCAACGCCTCCTTCCGCGGATCAATCGACTCACATCGTGGATCTGCAGCATCTTCCTACGGAGTAGCTGCGAGTTACCCCGAGCCTGTGCCTCCCATAACCGCACAAAGACCGCCTCCGCCTCCTCCACCTGCAACTGCGGTCAGCGTCGGACCGAACATTGTTCCCAACGCGCCATACCGCGGACCGCAGCAAGACAAGACGTACGCTCCGATCTCCAGCCAAACTTGCAACAATGCTAATGGATTTCAAGGCAATATGAATACAAGCTCGTCGTACGGCAACAGCCAGTAGCTGCTCGAGCTTGCGGATTTGGAGAGCGTGACCGGAGAGTAATCGATCCTCCCCCCATCATCCAGCTCCTAGTGACAGATCCTAAAACTGGGCAATCGGATCCGGATGAGCTGCGATATTCGCTGAACGTTGTGCACTGCACCCTCTGGAACGCCGACGGGACAAACGAGGAGACGGCACTGATCCAGCCCGACCGGAGAACCACCAGACGTCTCATGGGCCAACTGGTCGCCTCGCCCTCCGTTGCCAAGGACGAGCACGACGTCGAGGGCTGTTTCTTTTGCTTTCCCGACCTGTCTTGCCGCACACACGGCAAGTACCGGCTTCGCTTCGTCTTGATGCGGATCGACCCGATGAATCTGCACGTCGGTGGTTTGATGCCGATTCTGACGGAAGTCCTGAGCGACGTCTTTACTGTTTACACAGCCAAGGACTTCCCAGGAATGCGGCCCAGCAGTGCGCTGACGCGAGCACTGAAGTTGCAAGGATGCAACATTCAAGTCAAGAAAGGCAATGAGAAGGCGCTGGCCAGGCGGCGGGCCAGCCACATCAGCGATGAGGACGATCAGGGAGATAACGAGTCGCATTCAGGGCGCAAACGGCGCAAGGAGTAAAATGGATTGGTCCAGGTATCTAAAATCGGGGTTACTGTTACAAGGGAATACTTGGTGATAAACGGGCATATTGGGTCATATTAAAGCTGGCATGGCATACCCCTTCTATTATCTCCCTTTTGGCGCGCAGCACAGGTTCGAAGATTTCCAGTTATTTGTCTGTCGCGCGTGTGCGTCTTTCGGCAAAGGCATTGGTACGTAGCAATCTGTCAGCTACATATGCGCGACCTGCTTTTTACAGTTCAGTTTTCTTCGGGGGAAGGACGAAGAGACGGCGAAATGGATGGATGAAACTGGCATGGATGGCATGAATCATGAAGGCTGCGTTGCGGGAGGATGGTTGAGTGTATATGACCAGATAGCAAGAGAGGCGGTTTGCGTAAAGTGTTTGCTAAATGGGCTGGTGCGCTCTTAATGGTCTCTGTTATCGTCCTCTCGGTTTGCTTGGACTATCCACATTCAGTCAGCCTCACGGTCTGCCTTGCACCGCCCGCAGGCATGAATACGTCTGAAGTTGGCATCGTGATGGCCCACTGCATCCGTGAATAATGCATGATCCTGAAGGCTGTCGGACGCTCCTGTTCGACGCGAGGGGCGGCTTTCCAGAAGGCTTGGCACGACGTGTGAGCAGCTCATACAGAGGTGAAGCACCCGCTCGGTGCATGTTCTATGGAGACACCAATTCTGCCTTGAACCGTGCAGATGACTGGATAATTCGATGCCGCGTTCGCGTATATATTCCCATTCCTCTGCGTCTCTTGAGGCTGGAGAACGGGTCCTCACGGCTCTGCCAAAGCATCGCACCTTACACTCACCAGCCGCCTCGTCGAGTTTCAGCCCAGACCGTCCCGTCGTATTTTCTGCGCGCGAGATTGAAAGTGGAGAGATAGCGAGGTGTGCGCTGGACGCGCATGTCCTGCTGTGCAGCCATCACATCGAAGATCGCCGCCGGTTAGTATGCACCGCGTTCCATCGGGTAGCTGTCACAGGCGTAGCTGACCAGAGTGATGGGAGCGGCGGGCAGGCAGGCAGGCGCGTCATCGCCGCGTTTTGGGTTCGCGCTCCCGCTGCAAGAAATCGCTCGCACGCAGGCAGCCAGGAGAGCGCGGGAAAGGGAACGGAGCGGAGCTGGTTGGCGCAGGCAGGCAGGCAGCAGGCGAGCGTGTCGGGTTAAGGTTTTCTTTGCCTTTTGCTGGCGCGCCCAAGCTCCAGGCCGGCCAGCCCTAGCCCGCGCGGCGAGCCCCACCAATATTTTTTCGCGACCACTGCCGTCACTTCGACCTTTCTTTCTCTCCCCCTGGCAGAAGCCAGGAAAGGCACCACTTAGTTTCGCAGCCACCCAAAATGAAGTACGTCCTGGTGTCTGGAGGTATGCGACCTGTCCCCTGCCGCATCGGGCGCACGCGCTGACAGCTGCGCAGGTGTTATTAGCGGCGTCGGCAAGGGCATTATCGGTATGACAGCTCCCATGGAGGCACCTCGCGTGTCCTGCGCTCACTGACGCGTCAACAGCCTCCTCGACCGGCCTGCTGCTCAAGACGATTGGTTTGAAGATATGTCGCCCGCCGTAACGCGTGTTTTCGCACGCGCTGTCGTGGGGTTTGCAAATGCTGACCAGCCGTGCACGTCTCGTCGATCAAGATCGACCCGTACCTCAATGTCGACGCTGGAACCATGAACCCGAAGGAGTATGCTCCGCTCCCGCTCCCGCTGCGCAGGCTGCCGCTGACCCTGTTTCGAGGCACGGCGAGGTGTTCGTGCTCTCCGACGGCGGTGAGGTCGACCTGGACCTGGGCAACTACGAGCGCTACCTCAACATCACCCTGACGCGCGAGAATAACATCACGACCGGCAAGATATATCAGCATGTCATTGAGAAGGAGCGCCGCGGCGACTACCTCGGCAAAACGGTCCAGGTCGTGCCTCACATTACCGATGCCATTCAGGCTTGGATCGAGCGCGTTTCCAAGATTCCCGTCGACGACACAAACGAGGAGCCGGATGTCTGCATTGTCGAGCTGGGTGGCACGGTTGGTGACATTGAGAGCATGCCGTTTGTGGAGGCCTTGACCCAGCTGCGGCATCGCGCTGGGAAGAACAACTTCCTCAACATCCACGTCTCGTATGTCCCGACGATCAATGGGGAGCAGAAGACGAAGCCCACCCAGCACGCTGTGAAAAGCGTGCGGAGTGCAGGCTTGATCCCCGACCTGGTACGCAGCCAGCCGACGAGATGTAGGCGCCATTTTATTGACGTTTCAATTTAGATTGCGTGCCGCTGCGAACGCCCGCTCGAACGTTCCACCATTGAGAAGATCGCGCACCACTGCCAAGTCGAACTTGAGCAGGTGGTCGCGGTTCGCGACATGCCCACAATCTATCAGGTACCCGTCCTTCTGGAAGAGCAAGGGCTGATTCACGTCCTGCGCGAGATGCTGAAGCTCGATGCCGTGAAAATCCCGCCGCCGATGGTCAAGAAGGGCGAGAAGATTTGGAAGACGTGGAAGGACCTGACCGTCACGCAAGATCACTACTTCGAGACGGTCAACATTGCGCTTGTCGGAAAGTACATCGAGCTCCACGACTCGTATCTTTCCGTCATCAAGTCGCTTGAGCACTCCGCCATGCGCTGCAGGCGGAAGCTCAACTTGATCTGGGTGGACGCGGAGCACCTGGAGCCCTCCACGAGGTCCAGAGACCCGGCCCGGTTCCACAAGGCTTGGCATGAGGTGTGCACTGCATCCGGAATCCTCGTGCCCGGCGGCTTCGGGCAGCGTGGCACGGAGGGCATGATGGCCGCTGCAAAGTGGGCGCGCGACAACAAGACGCCATACTTGGGTGTCTGCCTGGGCATGCAGGTAGCCGTGATTGAATACGCGCGCGACATGTGCGGCATCGCGGGCGCAACGTCGGAGGAGTTCGACGCGAAGGCGGATGATCGGGTCATCGTCTTCATGCCTGAAATCGACAAGGAGACGATGGGCGGCACTATGAGACTTGGCCTCCGCCCGACCGTCTTCCAGCCCAACTCCGAATGGAGCAGGCTTCGGGCCCTCTACGGCGAGGCACCCGAGATCCTGGAGCGCCACCGCCATCGCTACGAGGTCAACCCGGAGTACATTGAACGCCTCCAGAAGGGCGGCCTCAACTTCGTCGGCAAGGACGATAAGGGCGAGCGCATGGAGATCATCGAGCTCAAGGAGCACCCCTACTTCGTCGGCGTTCAGTACCATCCGGAGTACCTCAGCAGGGTGCTTGAGCCCAGCAAGCCGTACCTGGGCTTTGTTGCCGCCAGCGCTGGCTGCCTGCCGCAGATCACGAAGGACCTGTTGGCTGAGGCGAAGGAGAGCCTCGCGAACGGTGTCAACGGTGTTACCGAAGGCAAGGACTTTTGAATCGTTTCCTTTTTGAAGGCGATTGTATATGGAAATGCGAGGATACGATCTGTCATTCAGCTTGAGTCGGAGAGGTTAAAGAAAGGCATCGCAAAAAATCTGGCAAAGTGGTCGGCGTTGGTGGCATTTAGGCTCTATGCTTTACTTTAGAGGCTCGAGGTTTTCCTTCGATTCGTCTTGGGTATTTGGTTTGTTTGGTTATAAATCTTGCCTTGGTAGGCGACGCTGCCGCGCAGCAAAAGAATAAAAATGAAAATCATCATGAAAGGCTCAGTGAGGTCCTTCCTACCCAATGCATCCACTGCTGCCCGTCTGAGTGTCTGCCCTCTGGCCATCTATTTTCTAGTCGCAACCCCATCATCTCTTTCAGCCTTCACGGCTGTTTTCAGAGCTTCCATCGCTTGGAGATCTCAATTCCCTCGGCCAGCGTGCCGACGCGCGCATCGATGGCGTATCCCTGCTGCTCGAGGGCGCGGCACTGGGTGTACAGCTCGGCCAACGGCACGGTGAAGCACTCGATGAACTCGTTCTCTTCGAGCTCTGGCTTGGGGTTCTTGTTCTCAGGCTTCGTCATATCGACCGTGACGTGAACCATGTTGAGGTTGGTGTTGCAGAAGCCAGGGTCTAATGGGGAGGGCGCCTGAGCATCAGCGAACCGGTCCCGCATCCACTTCCTCTCCTCTCTTCACACCCGCACCAGTGTCTCCTCCATGATCACTCACCATTCCACATCACCGGACTCACGCCAAACTCCTCCGTCACCACCTCGCCCACGTAGCCCGTCTCCTCCTTCAGCTCGCGCACAGCGCACGCCGCGGGCGTCTCGCCGGCGTCGATCAGCCCCGCCGGCACCTCAATGCAGACGGCGTTGACCGGCGGCCGGAACTGCTTCTGCAGCAGCAGCGCCGGCGGCGCCGCCGGCGTCTGCAGGATCGCGACGATGCCGACGCCGTCGATGAGCGAGCCGGCCGGACGCGTCTGCCGCTCCGCCGACTCCCAGTCGCGGGTTTGCTCGAGCGGGTCCGTGTAGGTCGTCCTGCGGGCGGTCAAGGGAGCGTTAGAACAGGCGGGCGGATGGGAGTCGGGTGCGAGGTGGCGGAGGGACTCGGGCGGGCGTACTTCACCAGGCGCACCCAGCGGGCGTTCTTGGGGTCCTGTGAGGTGGTGGTTAGTGCGGTGTGTCGGAGGGTGGCCCGCCGCTCGCTGCTGCTTGCTTTTCTCGGAGCGGGGACGGAGGCATTGGGGGCGGAGATGACGCACGAGCGGCTCGGTCTTGAGCACCTTCGCGTCGGCGGCCGACATGGTGTGCTGTGCGACGGTGCGTGTGTGGGAAAGCGGTGGACGAGTGTCTGGGCAGGCGCGGACAGGCTGAGGTGAAAGAGAGAGAGCCGGAGGTGCCCCGCGGCTGCTCGAGTCAGGACGGCGCGGAGGGACGATGACGCACGCTCGTTTCAGGGTCCAGACGGCCATGGCAGGGGCACAGGCGCGCTGAGACCTCCAGTCCTCGCTGTTTCATCTGGCCGTGTCTCGAACTCGGCGCAAGCGGTGAGAGGGCCGGGGCGGCGTCGCCGTCATGCTGTGTCGAGCGAGCATCTCACTCTCCGGCTCTGCCAGCAGACCGCTGCTTGCCTTTCAATCAAATCAGATTGCGTCCTTGCTTACCCGCCCGCCCTCTGCATGTCGTACCGACTCATCTTGTAGCCCGCAGCGCCTGCTGTCCGATCGATCTGACCCGGACACCGAGCGCAGAATCTATTGACGTGGTGCAGGCCATGATACATACCCGCCTGCCGCCGACTGGAGCGCGCACGCACGCACACAAAGAGTACGTCCATACTAAAAACACAGGCACACCACGAAACATGCTTCACACACATACACACGCACACATACGCACATGCAAGACCTCGCCCTGCTGCTCCCCGAGACGTTTTCGCAATCCTGCAGCCTCCCGCCCGTCCCTCTCGTCCGCAGAGAAAGGGAGGGCGGGGAGCAAAGACGGCCAGGCCAGAAAGGCTCAGGAAATGACCTCCCATGGCGCCCAATTACCGCATGCCACGGTCCATTGCGGCTCAATCCGTGCAACCGTTTCCCCCCCGGTTTCCACCGTAGCACCAACTCCCAGCCACCAAGCAGAAAACGGATGGAGTCCGGAATTCGAGGTTCCTGGCCGCCCTCTCCTTCCTCTTCGCCATGTTCCGCCGCTCCCACGTCCGTCATCGTGATGTCGGTAGAGGAAAGAGGCGGAGAGGGCTGTGGCCGGATGGATGCGAGTATGAGATGGGTGGGCCGCCGGGGGAGTATGTGGACGCATGCACGCACTCCCGCACGCACGCACGCACGCACGCACGCACGCACGCACGCACGCACGCAAGCATGCACAGGATGCGTTGCTACTACGCCAGCGAATATGTGTGTGAGTGTGCGAAGTGAAAGGGTCTCTTGACCTCTACCCGGTTTTTCGAACACCCACTTTAGCTTCGCACAAATATTCCCTTTGGGGTCACACGGCCGGGTGAGACATGCAGACCCTCTTTTTTGCCGACGTCTTTTTTTTTTCTCTCCTTTGTGTTGCGTGAGGGAACCCTTCATTTTCTGCGCTTTTTTCATTAATCGATCGGTTGGTCACCGGGAGATGCGGGTGGGTGGTCTGGGGTTGCACAGATCGAGACGCCCACACACTCTTTATGTCTGTCCAGGGGCCCGGTCTGGAAGGGGACGGGAGGGAGACGGCGACCGGGTGTGACTGACGGGGTAGGGGGGCGGGATGTGGGGTGGTGGTTGGGTGTGGGTGGTTAGTGGATGGGGCGGATGCAGGTTGGTCGTGGGTGGGTGTGCTGCCCCGTGTGTGCATGTGTGCGTTCCCGGGTTTTGCTTCGCCTTAGGGGGGCAAGACGGACGGACAAACGGGGACGGCCGGCCGATCGCGTTGTGTAGCCATGGCTCGGGGAGACGCGGCTGCGGCGTTCGGTTCGAAAGATCTCGGAACCCGGAAAAAAAGCAATTATGGGCGGCTCGAAAGCGGTCTGGGCTTTAAGGCTGGTCGGGACCACGCGTGCCTGGGAACGTCGTCATGTTAAATGCACGGCCGACGGATGAGGTGGGCAGTTCTTGCAGGTGAGTCTTCGTTCTGTCTCAGTGATGATTGATATTACAGTTGACGGCTACTGTGGTTTGCTATCGATAAGTACAGCCTACGGATCGTTGAAGCATCCATTCGTATGGTTCGAATACTTGTTGCGAGACACTTTCCATCCGAGTGGATTCTCCATCTGCGGAAGCTTGCGCTCAGCCACGCTGGACTTGTGTTGTCATCTGCACCAACCGCCTGTTGCATCACTTTCCTGTGCACTCCGAAATTCATGCGGAGTTGAATCATTCGTCCGAAATCTCTACAAAGTCTCTGCAACTTCGAGCCTTCTTAAGCCTCCTTATAACCCACTTGGGAACACACTCTCTCGAGGAGTGGCAGCGGCTCACATGTCGAAGTGTGATCTTGCCAGCGAAGTTATACCAAGAACCCCAGGGTTCGGACTTGCCTCATTGAGACTTCAATTGACAGACAGGTATTGCGAAGACCGACGAGGATTGCACAGCGGGGAAGAGGTTTCGGCGCCAGGAAACAACGTTTCCCATTGCGTATGAGCAGCATCGGCAGCGGGGGTAGTGGCAGCGCGGTGGGTCTTTAAAGAAACGGCCCTGTAGGGAGTAGTGTTTCAGCCCACAGAACTCGTGATAAACCACGTGCATGGGTAGTTGAAGCATTTTATCCGGATGCAGATGCACATTAATTCAATTACCAAAGCTATCCGGATGAATGCTTCAACTGCCCATGCCCATGAGCGAGGTCTTTGAATTGAAGCAGCGTATTTCTTTTGCGACCCACCGTGGCAGCATCGGCAGCAGCGGCAGCAGCGGCAAGCCCACCACAACAGAAACAAAAGAAAAAAACAAAGGAAAACAAAGCCTTCTGACAGTATCTAGATACACAGTTTAAGAAATACTACAGAGACACACAAAGCCAGCCAGCTCCTGGCCCAAGGCCCATGTTGCTCCTACTGCGTCAACAGGCCGCCACGGCCCGAAGGCTGGCGGCGCCGGGCGTTGGTGGGGCGGTGGAGGAGACGGATCGGAGGGGTGGTAGTGGTAGTAGTGTCGGCGGTGTCGGCGGTGTCGAGGATGGTAAGGAGGACGGTATCGGGCTGGGAATCCGCCCACCAGTCCCGGAAGCTTTGTTGTTGTTGCTTTTACTACTGCTGCTGCTATTGTTCTTATTGTTGCTGCTGCTACTGGCGGAGCCCAGATCGACAGTGCGGCCTTCTCCAGCGGCTCCCACTTCCCGGATCTCTTGTCCTTATCCGGATTGATGGGGTTTTTACCTTTGTTGTTCCCGGTCGATGCTGCCGCTTCACCCGTGCTGGATTCTGGCAAGTTGTGTTCTGCGTCCTTGTCATCGTCCTTGTTCATGGCCAGGCTGGAGGCATTGGGCGCTTCCTCGGATTCCTCGTCGTCGTCGGGGTCCTGGTCGAAGAAACTCCGCTCGGTTCCGGGCTCAATCTTGGGTGAGGTGGCGACACCCAGAGCTACCTCACTACATGAGGAGGTGGGTCTGTTGTTCTGACTTGGTGCCTCGCCTGTGCGGAGACTGCTAATACGCGCCTCCGTCTATTCGGCAGGCGTGGCGGCGTCGTGGCTCAGAATCGGGAACGATCCGACCATGACAGATAGCTTGCGGCGGTGGAAGCTGTGGTTCGCCTATAAGTTGCGCGAGCAAAGCTACAGAGGTAAGTGAAAGAAGGGAGAGTCAAGAGACAGACAAGGAGGAGTCGAAGGAAGGTTCAGTGAACCAATGGAAAAAGATGTTATGATGAGCTAACTGACCTGAAGCTGAAGACACGGGTGACATTCCCCTTCTTGCCCCGAGGAAGTGCGGGAGTGAGTCTTTCCGCTTCACGTCCTGGCCAGCGAGGGTTTTCCGGTATCAGTGCCGAGGACGGGGGGGGGGGGGGGAAGAAAAGAGGAACAATAGTCCACTTCCACAAGATTCGACCTCGCAGGCTCTGCCTCACTTGCCCGATCAGACAAAAAAGCGGATATCCCACCCCACCTGTATTCCAAGGCTGGACATTGGACCGCCGCCTAAGTCGGCCAGCAGACCACCGGGTTTCGGGGCCTGCTCGTTGGAAGTTGACGTCGCCTGAGTACCTTGTATACCTCATCTCCATCTGCAGAGAGGTAACGATACTTAATCGGCGGCGCGGAGAGGCATACGCCGCGGCGGGCATGCTCACCGGGGATTTCGAGAGGAATAGACGGCAGAGAAAGCGGCGAGAGAGCGGAAGATCTAGGCTCGAAAATTTTTGTAGTCCTTCGGCGGCGGCGGCGCTGGTGATGTAAGCGGCATCCGGCAGTAGAATTGGCAGCCTGCGTCGTGGTCTGCCCGCTGTGGTTTAATCGGAGGGCCGCCCGTCAACCAAATGCCAATCGGGGCTGTAGCCCATGGGAGTCCTAATAGCCAGACCAGACACATCTTCCATCTGGCTGGGCTCTGCGGCACAGGGAACCTGAGAATTTGTTCACTCACGATTCTTGATGGTAGAGTCTGGCGGCTAGGCAAAGTGACGGTACCGGTGTCGGGCGGCGAAGAGGCCAGATGAGGGAGCAGTGTCAAGGACAGGGCTGGCTGAGACAGTGCGGTGGTATTCTGAGCATGATGAGGATGGAAGTGGGTTGCCCGCAGGCCGTCCAGAGTGGCTTCCTTTCCGGGCGCGCTGCGGGTGCTTGCCACCACCACTCGAACCTTCTCCTCTCGTACGAGTTGGACCTGCCTGAAGAACTTTTGACGAAGATGCACGGATTTCAACTCGTTGCACTCAGATTCAACCCAGAAAACCACCAGCGATGTCTCAACTCGAAGTCCAAGCGCCTCTTTCTATCAACCACTCCAAACGCTCACAAGATACCAAGCTTTATTTCATCCTCGTGTCTAAGTTGCAGGAATAAGGCACCCCGTACCCGAGCCTGCCGATCCCATAGGGCTTAGCTTTCCAAGGTGTAGCCTCGGCCACATCGGGAGGCTCGGGAAAAATGGTCATTAACCGTGTAGCCTGTCAGGTCTGACAGGCCACTTGCAAGTAAAGATACAGAGACGGACACAGTGGGGGCCCGGTATCGACGGAGGGTTTCCGCATTCGGCTTAGCCGGCGACTTCGGGAACGCTACGAATCAGGGGTTACGTCAGTGGCCGGCGCTCTCCATCTGCACTGAGGCTTCTTCACTCGTCCACCTCCTCAGCTGTGCTGTTGCTGGGGAAGCAGCAGCACAGCAGACTCGCACGTTTGAGGCCATGGACGGCCCCAAGACCGACTCTCGCCAGCCGCCAATGCCGCATGACTCAGTGGAGCCCAATATTACTCCTGCCGAGAGCACTGCGACTCTCCGGGGCATGGAAAATCTGGACGAGCTTGAGGCTCCGCAGCCCATAGAGAGCGACGAAACACGCCTTTCGCTCGAGGGGGCGCAAACGCGACAGGGCAAGGAAGAAGACACCGGCCCCGACGGCTACGACGGGCTGGAACGAGGCGTTTCTCACGTCGACGAAATTGCCGCGCCGTCGCCCATCGACAGCCGCCGCGCCGAGGATCTTGAGGAAGCCCGCTCGGAATCACAAAAGGAGGCGGCTTCGGAGCCCAAGCCGGCCGCCTCGGCCGCAAAACGAAGGCTGGCTGCTCTCTACACGCTGTCCTACCTCGTCTTCATGTCCATTCTGGGTGCCTTGGCTCGTCTCGGTCTCCAGGCCATCACAATCTACCCCGGCGCCCCCGTCGCCCTCGGCGAACTCTGGGCCAACGTCGCCGGATCCCTGGTCATGGGCTTCCTGGCCGAGGACCGCTCTCTGTTCCGCCGAGACCTGGGCCCAGCCACGCAGCGGGCCATGAAGAAAGACGACGGCAGCTCGGGCGACGCGCAGCACCAGCCGGCGCTGCGAAAAGAGCACATGGCCATCAAAAAGGGCATCCCGCTCTACGTCGGCCTGACGGTAGGCTTCTGCGGCTCCTTCACCACCTTTTCGTCCTTCATGCGTGACGCCTTCCTCGCTCTGTCCGACGACCTCAACACCGCCACAACGTCCGTCAAACCGACCACCCCGGCCGCGCGCCCGCGCAACGACGGGTACAGTGTCGAGGCCGTGCTGGCGGTTCTCGTCCTCGAATTCGCCGCCAGTCTCGCCGCTCTCGACTTCGGCGCCCACCTCGCCCTGTTCGTCGAACCGGTGCTCGACCGCCTCCCACGCGCCGGGCAGGGCAGCGTGCGAGCCATCCTAGACCCAACGGTCGCTTTCATGGCCTGGGCCGCGTGGCTGGGTGCCGTTTTCATGGCCGTCTGGCCGCCGCACGATGCCTGGCGCGGCCAAGCCGTCTTTGCGCTCGCCTTCGCGCCCGCCGGCTGTCTGCTTCGTTTCTACCTGTCGCTGTGGCTGAACGGACGCGTTCCCCGGTTCCCGCTCGGGACCTTCGCGGCCAACGTGTTTGGCACTTGGGTTCTGGGCATGGCGTTTGACCTGCAGCACAGCGTCGTCCGCGATGTCGTCGGGTGCCAGGTGCTGCAGGGTGTCGAGGACGGGTTCTGCGGCTGCTTGACAACGGTGAGCACTTGGGTGTTGGAGCTGAAGACTCTGAGGAGGGGCCACGCCTATGTGTATGGGGTGGTCAGTGTTGCTGTCGCTTTGGGCGGCCTTGTCGCCATCATGGGTGGGTTGAGATGGAGCGAAGGCTTTGCAGACATAGTGTGCAAGGTTTGAAAATTTTAGGCTAAGAGGGTGAAGCTTTTTAGTCGAGCAACTTTCCCTACGGAGGCCGAAGAAAAACACAGGAGCACCGCATAGAACAAAGCATGGCTGCATTTGACTTACTGCTACGTTTGTTCGTTTGGTTTGAACGAGCCCCTTCATCTTTGATTGCGAACAAGCGGCAAGTGCAAGTGGCATGCGGAAGCCTGCTTGAAGAGGCGCCCTAATCAATTGAGCACAGGAGGCCTTCTAGTCCTCATTCCGTCCGTCAAATTCTCAGCCGGTTGACAACATACTGCTCAGTGCCAGAACTTGAGAGGCAAGGCCCGCGTCCTCTCCCATCCAGCATCCAGCGCCTGCACAACCTCCTCCGGCAGCGGGCCCTGCTCCAACGCCCCCAGATTCTCGTCCATGTGCTTCGTGCCGCTCGCGCCAACAATGATGGCATCGCCGAGTTCGTTCTTCAGCGCCGAGTGGTGCGCCAGCCACCTGACCGCGCACTCGGCCTCCGAAATCCCATGCTCCCTCGCCACGGGCCTGAGCCCCTCCAGCGCCTGCCACATGGGCTCGTTCCAGTACCGACTGTGGAACAGCTTGCCCTGCCACCTCTTCGGATCGAACCTCTCGCCCTCCTCAAACGTCTCCTGGTCCCGCCGATACCTCGACGACAGGAAGCCTCCCGCCAGCGGGTTGAACACATACAGCGCGATGCCGTAGTGCCGCAGACACGGCACCAGCTCCGCCTCGACGACGCGGTGGAACGCGTTGTACAGCCCCTGGTACACGCTCGGCATCACCCAGCCGTTCCGCTTGCAGATCTCGCACATCTGCGCCACCTCCCACGCCTGGTAGTTGCTGACGCCCAGCCGGCGGAAGCGGCCCTGCGCGTGCAGCTCGTTCACCTCGCGCAGCGTCTCCTCGAACGGCCGGCTGCGGTCCGGCCCGTGCAGGTACCACAGGTCGACCGTCTCGGCCTTGAGCGCCGCCAGGCTGTCCGCGAGCCCGCGCCGCAGGTCCGCCGGCGAGTGGTCGTACTCGTCGTTCGACATGCCCTTGCCTCGGTTCGGGTACAGCTTCGTCGCCATGACGAGGCCGCGCGTCTGCCATGACGGCTGCAGCGAGCCGAGGTAGCTTTCCGACGTGCCCTGGCCGTAGACGCGCGCGGTGTCGACTTCGGAGTGGCCGTGCTGCTGGAGGATGGTCAGGAGCGCGGAGGTGTCTTCGAGGGTGTGGACGCGCGTCATCTCGATGCCTGGTGGGGGGTGGCGTGTTAGGGGACTGGGGTGGTGGGGTCGAGGGTGCTGGACGGCGTACCGGGGATGCCGATTGTCATGGCGCCGAAGACGGCTTTCATGGCGGGCTTGCCGGTGCTCATGGTGGTGGCGGTGGTGAGGTTGTGCGGCAGGCTTGGGGAACTAGGACGCTATGGGTCTGGGCAGCTCGGCGGGACTGGCTTTCTGGTCTCGGAGACGAGGGACGGGGCTTTAAGTATGTGGTTGGAGCAAAGGTTCCTCCACCGCGGTGTCCCCATTATCTCCTAAAGCCCTTAACGCCGCCAGGAGCTCGCAGCGGACTCCAGCCCGCACCGTCACAGCCCTTCGGAGTTAGCGAGCGCGCAGGCTCTTTACGAGTCCTCCAATACAATGGTCGCGGAGGAGGTAGGAGGCGTAGGGACTGCAACACCATCGGCGACGGTTTCCCCGAAGATCACCCTCGGCCGACGATGATCGTGTGGCATCCGAAGAAACCACGGATCGGACCGTCGATGCACCCAGGCTTCCGGCTTCAAGTGGTTGGGGCGCGATCTTGAGCTCTGGTGGGGGCATTTCCGCCAACACTTGCGCATGCCTACGGGCGGAGCGGCAGTGGGTCGGAGCTGCGAGAGTCGCACAAGCGCGATGTTCAGTGTATAAAGCTGGGTGGTGTACCGCTGTAAAAAGGCCAAAGTTGACGATGGCCGGATCATGCGCGTTCGGGTCTCATCGCGAAGCAGGCTGGAATGCCATGGCTAGCGCGCAGTTGCCGTAGAAACAAGGCAGCGTTAGCACGGTGCTCGAGGTGCGGCGATACTGCCCCGTCCATCGACATGCTGCTTCCTTCCGCACAGTGGGTCCCGAAGGCCCGAAGGGCATCGACCTGCGCAGCCAGGACAGGACGATCCGTGCAGAGAGCCGTCCTGCTTCCATTGGAGTCCCCTCTGGCGGGACTCCTATCGATAGCGCAGGGCTGAGCGGAGAAGCAGCGGCACTCCCTAGCGAGAGCGGGTGACGTCACCACGGCTGCCAAATCAAGCTTCAGGCACACCAAGCCTGCCAACCGGCGCGCAATAATCCTGGCCAGCGAGGCGACGATCCAGGGTCTGCCGGCCAGGTCCAGATCGCCTTAATTGCCAGGCCGCTTCCCACTTTTTTCCTGCCGTTTCTCCAGCCCATCTCTTCTCCACACCAGCCCATCGCGCTGGCGAGCTGGTCCCAACGGTCGCTCCAACGCTGCGTCCCTGCATGGCCCCGCACCAGACGACACGGCCACCGAGAACAGCGCCCCGACGGATCGGGAGCCCGCCGCAACCATGGCCATCTGCTACCGCGTCTTCATCACCCTCACCAACATCTTCTTCCCGCCGCTCGCCGTCATCTTCCTCACCGGCTTCGGCATGGACACCATGATAAACGCGTGAGCCGCTCCCCCGCCCGCTCCTCCCCATCCCCCACTAACCTCTCTTGTTCCTCCCGCCAGCCTCCTCTTCCTCGCCGCCATCATCCCCTCCCACATCCACGGCTTCTACCTCAGCCGCACGTACTTCCACCGCCGGCGCAAGGTCCGCAAGGGCCGCTACCCGGGCGGCCCCAAGCCGCTGGTCTACTCGGACAACGTGCTCTTCGGCGGCGCCCGCTGGGACGAGGTCCAGCGCCTGCGCCGCCTCGAGCAGCACGCCGCCGACGGCGACGAGAAGCTCGAGCTCCGCGCCCACCGCCGCCGCGCCGGCCGCAGGGAGAGCAGGCGCGTCAACAGGCGCCCCGGCGGCTACGGCGAGAGGCGCCAGGCGAGCTGTGCGAGCGCGGCAGGGGGCGCCGGCGGGTATGGCGGGCTCAGGTACGGGTTGGGTGACGGGGACGCGGCGGGGTGGAATGCGAGTAATGGGGTTGTGGGGCCGGGGTACGGGCCGGGGTTTGGGCCGGATGGGAGGGCGTATCGGGGGGTGATGTCGAGGGCGAGGACGGCGTGTTGAGGGGGGTGGGATGGGAAGATGTGATGCGTGCTTTGGGGCGTTTTGACGGCGTAAAGGCGGCGTTGGCGGGGGTTGTTGCGCGGAAAACTTTGCAATCGTGACGGCGGCGGCGGACGATGTGTGCGGAGGAAGATTCGGTTGGATTGGATTGGATCATGGGGCGGAAAAGACGGGCAAAAAGAGTGGCAATCAGATGTACGAAATTGCGGAAGCAACCATCTCAGATTCCAGCACCTCGAAGGACCTGTCCGGGCGGCCACGATCAACAGACGGATGATGTGCAAGGCGAGGATAGCGCGCACACGTGCATGCGCTGGGATCAACTGCACGTGGTTCGGCCACGTGCATTTGGTGTCCCAGCACCTATCATGTTAGTGCACAAAGCCATGTCCGCGTGCGCAGCTTGTAAAGCACGAGCCACAGGAGAGGAGAGAAACCTACACCTAACATAAGAGCATTCTTTCGGGGCTCTTCTACCCTTGACCAAGAGAAGAGCCAGCGAGGAAAAAGCTTAGGCTAGCCAGGCAGACATGGCAGGGAGGGTTTGGGAGAACACAATTCATGAACTCTGTGCGGACAGTCTTCTGTGGCTTGACGACTGGCTTGTAGAGACTTTTTCCGGCGGTGTATACGGGGCTGCATCATCGAGCATGTGTGTAGGTTGGCAACTAGCACCTCTTGCTTGGATGACGAGAAGTGGCTGGCCTGGCCATGAGAGTAGTCAAGGCGACGAAGCTGTTGCGTGTCAGCTGTCAATTTTGGTGAAGGGTCACTCGCCCAGCCGCATCACCCAGAAAGCATCAACACCACCTTCCGCCGCCATCGCGCCCACAACCCGGCAGCGCCTGCGAGAGCAGCATTTCCCCCACACACCCGCCGCCCGCAACCGACCACAGCCGGCACGCACACGACGTGGGGAGAGAGAGGGAGGAAGCTCGGTCGAGGAACGGAGCCGCAGCAGCCCACCGCGGACCACGCCCGCGTCCGGCTCCGTCCAAACCTCAACACCACCACCCCGCCTCGCCCGAGCCTGCACGCCCCCAAAAGCAGCAACCCGGCTGCGATTCCGCGGGCCACGCCCACAACTTCGAACGTAGTCGGCAATCCGCGGGATTCGCCCGCGGCAAAGTGCCGGAAACCAAACATCCCCCCTCCTCCTCCAGCCCGAGTTCTTCCCCTCCCCGGCCGCCCATAAACCGGCGGCGGCCGCCGCGCCCCCTCGCATCACCCGTGCCACCCTCCCGAGATCATCTCACGGTCGTCCCATCACGAGAGCGCGCCCGCAACTTCGAACGTAGCATCGCAAACATTTCCCGAGAACGAGGAAAAAGACACGCGCTTCCCGAGAGGGGGAAGAGAGGCCACCGCCTCGGACAATCCGAACCACACCACCAGATTCGCGGGAAAAGTGCTCCGCGTGCGGGATGGGGGCGTTGCGGGCTACGGAGCGGGTTGCGGCTTTCGGAAACCGTTCAGGAACACGAACGCGGACGCGAATTGCGCGCGCGCGGGCGGCACCGATTGGGGGGGTGGCGAACGGACGCAGCCTGCCGACAGCCCAATCTCTCTCTCGCGGACACTTGCCCGTTGAGCGAGAAAAGGGGGGAGGCTCGTTCGTTCATTCCTCGGGAATTGAGGGCGGCATTAGGGTTGCGGGAGGCACGTACTCTGCGGCTGGCAGCGGGCCAAGACGGGAAGACGACACAGACTTTCTGGATGAGCTTTGGCGGAAACAGCGCGCGGGTTTCCCCGGCTGGCAAAGCGACGGCGGAAAACGCAGGACGGGAACAGGAAGGAGAGATGCGGCTCTGCGCGGCGGGAAGCGGGCGATGGTGGGCGGCGGGTCGGGCCGGCGCAGAGCGCATCGTCGCGTGAGCTCGTGCGATGTGGTGTGAGGTCGGGGATCGTGGCTGCCGTCCTCCCCCGCCTTCGCCCGCAGCTGGTGGTGCGATGGGCTGAGAGGGCGGGATTGCCGAGACGGATGTTTCTCGCGCGGCGGGAGGGAAGCGGAATCCGAGCCGCGGATGGGGATGACCGAAAGCGAGATCAGACGAGCGCGGCGGAAGAGCGGCTGCGGCTGCGGAAAAGCAGATGCGAAGGGCAGGAGGCGGCCGGAAGCGCCGCGCAGCAGCTCCGGAGCCGGGCTGCTGCGGCCAGAAGCGGCACCGGCGAGCGGCACCGGCGAGCGGTACCGGCCTGCGATTCCGGCCTGCGATTTCGGCCTGCGATTCCGGCCTGCGACCCCGCACCCGCGTGTCGTGAGATCACGGCGTGATCTCTCCGGGCACCAGCCCTCGTCCGTCGGGAACTGTGTTTTCGCGGCGGAAAGCCGCTGCCGGGTGAGCCTTTCTCCCTCCGCTGTGCGGTGCCCTCGGCATGTGGTGGCCGGCAGAGGGAAGAATGTCACAACACACTGACGACACGACCGCTTCCGTCCAGCGCGGTCTCGCGCCACCTGCGGCTCCTCTCCGCGGCTCCTCTCTGCGGTTCCTCTCCTCCGCACGTCTGCCGAGGCCGTCTGTCGGGACTGCCTTGCCGTGAGCTTTTGCCTTGGATCAGAACGGAGCCGAAGCTCGGCCATGTTCTTTTGCAACCCTGCGTAGCCGAGCCATCTGTCCGGCACCGCTCCAAGGAGACTTGTCGGGTCCGCCCGTACCGTAGCACAGCCAGGACCCTCGCAGCCCTCTGAGCCTGACGGACATGCAGTCGCACGAGTCTTTCCCGGGACGTCACAGGCACTGCCCGTATCAGGACCCATGGAGAGTACGCAGCCATGCGGAAGCGCGCTGATATCGACGATACGGGACCCGTGGGACAGGGAGATGTCCCCGTCGACGCACCCTGCGGACTCTGTTCCATCTGTCCGGCAAGCAGCGGCTCGTGAGAAGGAGTTTCCACATCGCCGCGGGATTGTAATTCGACGTCCAACGCTTTGGGAAAGCTTATTCGGGCTACGGGGTGCCTTGTGGGTCGCAACTGGCTGATAAGACACGGGTGTGGACTCTTCACACCTCTCAATCCAGTCACCGTTCCGATGAGGAACACCGAAAAGCGAAATGCGAAAGGACCGAGCGCTGCAGCGTGTTTGCGTCGCTAACGGAGTGTGTAGCAGCAAATGTATCCGGGTCGATGGGCACAAAGCGCATTATCAGAGGTCCAAGACTTGAGAGAGAAACCGCTGGGAGAAACCGCAGGCTGAAAGGATGACTCCTTCCGTGAAGAGCAGTGAGTATGAGGGATCGTGGCCTGGATGAGGTATGCTAGGGAATGGAGGCGTGGGGTGGCTTGAGGATTTGTCAAAGGTAAGTGCCAAGGCCCAGATGATACACCGGGACAGCTACATCGATTTAGATAGCAAACTTCTATCAGTCTGTGGAGTTTGAAGAAAATTGCCGTAGATGAGTTGGCCACTGCCGGTTTAGGCAATCAACGGGACCGGTGTGAGCGCTCCACCAACGGGGCGGCAGTCAGCGGCACTAGCTCCGGTTTCAACCGCTTTCTCTCGGCCGCATCACCATTTGACAACCCGTAATGACACGCCGAAGCAGTTCTCCGGACTTGGAGAACGGAGAGAACACAACTCAGCAGAGTAAAAGAGGAAGACCCGTCCAGTCACGTTCGCGCTGAAGAGACCGCCGACGAAGGATCCGGTGCTCATGTCATGCAGGGTACTCCAACAGCGCAGATCGACGCGAAATCGTCAACGAGAAAGAGGAGCATGGGCGCAGCCACTCACCTGCTGCGGACTCGCCAAGAAAGAAGAAATTGAAACTGTAGACTGGAACGGGCCCGATGACCTGTACAGCTCCAACTGGGCAATCACCATCACCACATGTTGGCCGTTGCGCCAAACTTCGCTACCCTCATCGTGACGCGCTTCTTCGACGGCAGCTTCATCTCAGTCTCCATCGACATCGTCGGCGGCACCATCACCGACATCTTCGTTCGCCCGCGCCCCGCCCTTCCTCTTCCAATCCAGCATCCGCCACCAACCACGGCTTTCGGCATCCGTCCTCGGCACCGGCCTTCGTCCAGCTCGCCCTCTCTCCGTCGGCGCGCGACCGCCCAAACCCCCCTCCCGCCCCCGCAGCCCGCCAACCCCGGCACGCCCCCGTCCCCGGCTCCCTCCTCTTCGCCGCCGGCCTGGGCATCGACAGCGTCTACCTGGCCGACGCGTTTGTGCCGCTGGCGAGCCGGCCCGTGTGCACGGATCTGGGGTGTTGGTGGGCGTCAAGCTTGCTGGGGTTCGTGACGCTGGTGTTGAGCGTGGCGCCGGTGGTGATCTTACGGCGGGGGGAGGGGGTTGGGCGGAGGAGTCCGTTTGTGTTGGAGGCAACGTTCGATGCGGAGGAGGATGAGGAGGAAAAGGAGGAGGTTTGCAGTAGGAGTCGTGCGGAGTTTGAGAGGGAGAGGGGGAGTCGGAGTGGAGGCTCCGGTAGAGAGGCAGCGGCGGAAAGAGTTGTGGATCGGTGAGGGAGCACGCGTGATGTGCGGGGGGGAGGAAATGTCGAGGCTTTGTCTCTGTTTGCTACCATCAAGCAGTGCGTCACCAAACCGGAAGCGTTTGGTGTTGAGAGTCCACTCCCCGCTCCCACACACCAAGACGTTAAAAAGAATTGCGTTTTAGTCCTGGTGGGCTGCCGTTTGAAATCAGTACACTTTGTTCTCGCCCGTTTTCGCCGACGGGACCACTTACGCTCGAACCCACGACTTTCGATACCCTCAATATGACGGATTTTGCGCCATGTCCATTCCACGACCTGATGGAGATAGATATAAGAACGACACGCTAACCAACTGCGTCACAGGACTTCTCAGCCTTTTTAATGGATAGAGGAAGGGTGGTGAGCGTCATCCATATGTATGGAAGGTCTGGAGTGAGGATTATTGACGGCGGTGGTGTGCCTACATTGCTAAGCCACTCACGAAACGGGGGTCAACAGTTTGCATATGCCGGTTGGCGTTTGTTTGTGTTGAAAAAGACGGCCCTTCCATTGATGTTGCTGAATGACGAGAAGATTCCTGAGCTGGCAGCGCTCGGGTGATCTTCTCGATGATACTTGTCATTCGGGTTGAGCTTCAATCTGTCTGCCGGCTATCTACGTATGGAAGACGCACGCCTGGTCAAAAGCATTGCGAAAACTACATGGGACCTGACCCGGGTGTAAGCGTCTGAGCATCCCGAAACTTGCCTCTTCCTGGGCTCGGCGATGACATTCGCGGATCCCGTCAAACAGACGGGCATCAGCATGTATCTCGACACGCATGCTATCAAGTATCTGCCGAAACCATCTCGTTTGCCGGACAGAACTGCACTGAGCACGTCAAGCGGGGTTTCCGGCTTGACCAAGACATTCTGGGCCTTTCTTTCCTGTTTGACGGCGTACATTCTGTTGATCAGAGCATAGGTGTTTGGCAGTGTCCATCCGGATCAGCTATCAAGCTGCACCATTCCTTGCACAGACCCTTGGCGTTTTTCAGACGTTGAGCTTGCGTTGGATTCATGCACAGAGCATCCATAGGCCCAGCGGATCCATACGTAGCGTCAAGCGTCCGGAAAGGTTTGATGGTCCTCCCGCCATCAGAGTAGTTGAAGTCGATGCCATCTTGCAACACTCGCTGGACGTCACCGCGCCGGACCGAGACGCGCTGTGCGGAAGGCGGCTGCCCCATGTCAGAGATCATCACAGTTCTGGAGGAACTCAGCACGAACCCGCATTTTAAAGCTTCCATGAGCTCGCTTACGCAGCCCCACTCAGAACCTCTGTTCTATTCGTCTACGGATTTGTCACACGGTCCGCTTGTTCAGCTATGTCGAGTAACAAATATGAGATGCTATTGAACAAACCGAGGCCCCGCCTGGTTAATTTGTACACCAGTTTCCTCGATTCCTTCCCACGTAAGCGACGCTCCATACATGCCACCGTGCAGGAAACACTCTCCAATGTTGACGCAATGGCCTTCGGCCTTCGGCAGCGCTCACAATTGTCAGCTTCTTCTTCTGGAACACGGGACAGTCAGCCTGCTGCGCAGCAGCACAGTTCCGAGTGACGTCGGGAGGTTGGCAGGTTTGACGTCAACAGAAAGCTTCCGTGGTCTGGTTGTTTGGAAACGCGAGCACCATAGCGTTCTTTACGGGCGAGGCAGGAAGCCAGTTGTCGCGAAGCACATGAAAGCTGATAAGGCGTGGGTCTCGCACGCGGACGGCAAAGCGTGCAGACGGGCTCCTTGAGCACGGGGGTGAGCAGGTCTTTCACCGGGGTATAGGATACAGAAGCACCAAGCACGTGGGTATACCTCCCACGAGCCGGGGTGCGGGCACCGAAGCATAAAATAAATAGCCGGGTGCAGTTTGGCGTCGTATACTCCCAACCAAACGGGCTGTCACCGCGCGACATTGCAATTACGGTAGGCGAGCAATTCTACTGTTTGGCACCCCAGGCTGACGTGCTATTGTCCTGGGTCGCTTTGGTTCGCTGTTCAACATGCACTGCATGCGTTGTCGGGATTGCCACTCGGCTCACCACAGCTCCGCCAGCGCATTCCAAAAGTGCTGAAGCGCAACAACTCTCATGGTCGCTGATTGCCATCTACACCTCTACATCTTACTTAACCCACAGCAAACTACCTCTCAAACAATACACCCCTCCCCCACCACCTCCCCCACCACCTCCCCCACAATCCTCCTCACATCCACCAGCTTACCCACCACGCTCTCCGCCAACACCTCCTCCGCCTCCCGCACCCACAACCCATGCACATCCGCCTCCACCCACGCATCCACCGTCTCCCTCAACAACCTCCTGATCTCCGAAGCCTTCACCCGCCCCACCCTCTTCCTCCTTACCCCCTCCCCATCCGCCACCACCATCCCCCTCCTCTTCCACCCCAACACCACCCCCACCGCCCCCACAACCCCGCACCCCAGCGCGAAAACCTCCCCCCACTCCCCCACCCCACCGCCCCATCCCGCTCCTCCCCCGCCAACCCCCCAGCACCCGCAACCCCTCAACCACCCACCGCTCCACCCCCGCACCGCCCGCCCCTCCACCTCCACCCCCGCCAACACTCTCCCCCAAACCGCTGCTTCGCGCACGGGGTCAACGAACAGATTCTGCCGCTCCCTCGCAAACAGCGCAGCGCTCACCGTGCGCGCCTGCCGCAGGCCGTCCGCGAACGCGTCGGCGCTGCCCAGCGCGCGGCACAGCGCCGCCTCGACGAGCGCGGGCTCGGCGCCGAAGCGGGCGCGCAGGTGCGCCGCCAGCCGCGCGGACGCGGCGAGCGGCAGGAGCGCTCTGACCTGGATGGCGGTGCCGCGGGCGGGCGGCGGCGGGAGGCGCGGGCCGGCGACGATGCGGGTGGCGATGGCGGCGGCTTGGACGCGGAGGTCGTCGTCGTCGTCGTTGAGGGCGTCGTAGGTGGCGAGGGCGAGGGGGAGGAGGAGGTGGTGGTGGTGGCGGTGGGAGGGGGCGGAGGCGCCAGAAGTGGTGGAGGGTGGAGAGGGCGGCGAGGGCGGCGGCGCGGGTGGGGAAGGGGTTGTCTTCGTCGAGGTCGCGGCGGAGGGTGTGCGCGAAGAGGGTGAGCTCGGTGGAGAGGTCGGCTGGCGCGGCGCCGGCGGCGAGACGGGAGTCGATGTAGCGGCCGAGGAGCGGGAGGGCGGCTTCGTGGAGGGATGGGGAGCCGAGACGGAAGCTTTCATGTTGTTCGCTGCCCAGCATGATTGGAACGAGGCTGGAAGGGGGGAGTTGGAGGCCCTGGTCGAGGAGCGAGGCGACTGTGTGGCGGACGGTGGAAGAGACCTCGAGATCCGTCGAAGAGGCGGCAGTTTCCAGCAGGATGTCTATGCACTCGTGCACCGGATCTCCCGCTTGCAGGACGAGCGGGGATATGGTCGATTCGAGAGACTCCAGAGTGATACGACAGGTGTCGGGGTCTTGATCGGTCAAGTCTCGGAAGTGTTCCCCGACGGAGATCTGAAGTTGTGGTTGCGCTCCAAGGGAGCACGTCCGGAGGGTCAGATGCTGGACGGCGAAAAGCGAAAGTGCTCTGCGCAAGAGGGCATCTCCAGCAGATCTACCGCTGTTGGCTTGTTGTTGATCTGCATGGAAGCGGCTCAAAACACGGGAGGCCTCCTTCATCACATGCGTGAAAGCTTCGCCGTCCAATGCTTCACAAATGAGAGGGGAGTACGCTAATACTTGTCAGAAAGATTAACCTTGTGAAGATGTTATTGTGTAACATACACTGCCAGTCTCCGCTGGTAATATGATGTCTCTGGATCATGTTGACGATATCGAGGTAAGCAGACTTGGTAAGCGGACAAACGTTCAGCTTATACAGGCGATCGAACTGTTCGGATAGCGCAAAAGCCACCAGTTCGATATCATCTGCATTCGGTCAGCTTGCAAACTCAACAGCACAAACAAGCCCGGCCTCCTTACCTTGCATCCCGCTCTTATTCGCCTCACACATCTCCTTGACAAGATACTTCACCGTCGAGAGCGTACCGTGCAGCGGATTCTGTCTCTCAAACGGCATCTCGACAAGCGCAAGAATCCACTCGACCCGCTCTTCCGGCCCCAACAGAGCCGCCAGCGTCCGCGCAGCCATATCTCTGACGTGCCAGTGCGAGCTAGCCGTCAGATTAAACACCAGCTGCTGGATTTCCGGTCTTCTCTCCGCCGGCGGACGCGCTCTCTGGAGGATCTGGAAAGCTGGGAAGACTCCTTCGAGGGCCGTGTTGGTCAATTCCTGCTGCGCTTCCTGTCGTCTCGGCGTCAAGAGCTGAACGATGATGTCGAGCAGATTCGGGTACTTCTTGTACGACAGGCGCGTGATCTTGAGGCGGTCCGTCTCCTTCCAGTTCTGCGTCGTGCTGCTGCCGAGGAGGCGGTCGATGAGGGCGCGGAAGAGCATCAGACCGCAGTTGCGAATAGCCCAGCTGTTCAGATGTGGGTCAGTATCACTCGATAGTCAGAAAAACATCCATACTCACACTTTGGATTCCAGCCTGCTCGCAGCCAGAGACAGGCCCTCTGCCAAGTGGGACTCAGAGACCAACGCAAGCTTCGTGTTCGTGAAGACATCCTTCAAGCAATTCAAGGCGTGAACTTGAGGGAGGTGGCTTCCCTCGATATTACTGTCCTGCCCCTTTTGCACGGCTTCGACTTTCAGATCACCAATGATCCTCTCGAACAGTGCGCTCTCGGGTGCTGCGGTCAGGATACCTGTGATCAAAGATGGCAAGCCGGCTGATCGACGTGTGATCATGGAACCCTTGTCCCGAATGCAACGGAGAGTTTCCTACCACCCCATTAGCTTCAGTCGTTACGGGATTTGTATCGCTGCTTATTACTTACCTCGTACCAGCGGTCGAGCAGCCCCTTGATCTCGGGATTTGGTGACCGACTGCATCGGAGACAGAAGGCCGCGAAAGTCTGAGCGACAGTTGAAAAGGCACCGCGGTGGCGCAGTTCAGCTAATTGAAGAAAGCAGAGCTTACCCAACTCCTCGAACTCGGTCGGCTCCAGAACAGAGGTGCCGTTAGACAGCTCGAAAGGGGCCTTTGAAACGATCACACGCAGCAGCGTGCTTTGGGAAAAGTCAGCGCTAAGACTGCGGGTTGGAAATTGGAGCAAAGCTCACCTTGCCTCCTTAAGACCTCTCCACGAATAGCTCAGAATGTCCTTAGTTGTCAGGTCTGGCTCTTCTTCCATATCCTCTGGTACATGGCCCTCTGGAGCATCCACGCAAAGGATATTCCTCACGCAGTCCCAAATTGAGCGCAGAGTGGCGAGAATGTGGTTGTGTAGCTCCTTCCAATGCTCCAGCTCGTCGGGTTCCATACTAACCATAGATGCATAAAACGCAGGCTGGTCGACAATGTATCTGTACTTCAATAAGCTTCAATCACCAACTAGGAAGATTTATTTGTGCATACCTCAGAGCCGACAGCGTGCCATGCATCGGGTAGGCATTAACCGCAACAGAAAGGTTGGTGCTCGCAGCAGCAATCGTCTCATCCAGCAGAGAAATGAGATGCTCGACAATACCATGACGAGTCTTCATCCACTCTGCCAGCACACTGCTCGCTGGAGAATCAGGGCCCAGAGGACCCGCCCTCCTCTCGAAAAGCAGGTCGTAAGCACGAGCAACGCCATCAGCGTGGTCAGCCCTACCACTCCGCAGCATTATCCCCTCTGCTCTATCCAGAAAGGCAGCGAAGGCATGCTCTACAAGCGCGGTGGGGTCTTCCGGCTTTCCCAGCAACACAGGTGCCACCTTTGGTCCCTTTAGTGTCTTTTTGGGGGGCTCGGAAGTCTTGTTCGTCCCAAGTTTGAGCAAGAATGCAGCCGCGTGGCGGACATCGTCGAAGGGATCCATGATGAGGTCGAAAAGCTCTCGGACCAAAAGAGGCGTAAGAATGCTCATCTGGAAGGGGAATTTGATCTCTCCCTGGCCTGTCCGTGATAGTGCATGGTGGGGTACTGAGGGATCCAAGCCGGACTTCATGATGATGGTCAAGGATTTCAGCGCAGAAATGTGTCTCTGGTATGCTGCTGTCGGATGAAGCTCGGAGGAGATGAAGCGCAGGTACCATTGAATGAATTCGACATGAGCGTGATAGAGTTCGAAAAGACTGCTTCCAGAGGAGACTTGCTCTTTTGCCAGAGTCCTGCTCATCACACTGGTAGAACCTCTTAGACGGTCGAATAGTGAAATGGTCAGGCTCATGACCTCACCGCGGAAGTTGGCATCCGTGTCTGCATGCAGGTATGGCAAATTGCGCTTGAGAGCAACGAAAGTGCCGAGCGTCAAAGGTCTGGTGACGGCAGCTGAGGTCGTAAGCAAGGAGAGAGCTGCAAGCCTCGTCTCTGCCCGTTCGTGCGCCAGGAGCCTTCCCAGGAGCCTATCCGGGATCAACATGATCCCGTCACAGATCTCGATCTTCTTAGAAAAGCGATGATCTTCCAGGGTCAGCGAATGCTGTCCCGTTCCAGGGACGGTGAATACTTACCGACCTCTTGGACGAAGCCCATGTCCTTTCCCACCTGTAGAGACGTGAAGAGCAAAGACGCCTCCAAATCATCCGATAGCCTAGACGTACCCTTCGTACTGGGCTTCAATCGGATGTGGTCATCAAGGTTCAGATGCTCCAGGAAGCTGAGGTAGTCGGTAAGGACGGGCTTGAACATGTCGGGAAATACGTGGCTCTTGAAGTTCGGCATGGCGTCAGGATTCCTCCGGACAATGCTCTCCAGCGGTTCAACCCATATGGGCAGCGAGTCGGAGCTGTCATCGGCCAGCTGCTTCGCCTGCTGTCGACGAGCGTGCTCCAGAATGACGCAAACGGCGTTTCCAGCCCCGAAAGTGGTTTCCTGGTGGTTGGCCCATTTCATAACGCCGTAGAGGAAAGTCTTTCCCACGTTTCGTGGTGCAGGAAATAAGAGCAGCGACCTTCCCTTGCTGGTACTCCACTGCTCAAACACGGCGATCACATTGTCCACAGAGATGACGTCTTTTTGGATGAAGTATGAGAAAGCGCTGAGAGCAGGCTTGACCCTGGATGTATCGTCCTCTTGGAAAAGGACGTCGAAAAGCCGGGTGACAGACTCATGCTTGACGGTCTGAGCAGTGGAAGTCTTGTTCTTCTGGAGAATGGAGCACAGGAGCAGGAGAACCTGCCTCATGGACTTTGGCTTCGCACTGTCATACCTCTCCAGGAAGATCTCAAACAGATCATTCCAGATGTTTTTGGAGAAGATCAGTGAGCGGATCCTCTCGTCGGGCGAGGCCTGACATTTCTCCAGAACAGAGCATAGCGGATTGCAAGCCCCGGCCCTGTGAGAAGCCGGCAGATACGGAATGGATGCTGTCCCAAGAAGCGCGTCCAGTAGGTTAGAGAGCTTGCTTTTGGCAAGTCAACAGGCTGGCGAGCAGTGGATGCGAATCGCGAGGGAGTTGCGCAGGGTGATTATTCCTCTTACTTGATGCTTTCGTCTGAAACAGCGCCGCCAACGGGAACATAGCTGGCCAGGTCCTTGCTCAGCTTGCGGAGGAAGTCGATGGACACGGGGGCCCGGAGAGGCGCATATTCCGCCATATCGGGCAATCCCGGGGAAGACAATTTTTCTCGTCCGCGTCGAGTGCGGTCGAACCTCAGCGCCGCTCGCGGCGGCGGAAGCAATTTGAGTGCTGAGGCAGACCGTGCCCTTGATGTCTCCGCGCGGTTCGAGCAGAAGGGTTGCCGGACACAGGCGCAGGGACGGAAATTTTGATGTCACGGGATTGGTGCAGCGCCGGGGCCGGGATCCCTGCGGTCAGAGCTGGCGGCGCGGGCTTGGCACGCGACGAAATAATTTTGGGGCGCCGATGCCGACGACGACATTCTCGCTGCTCGCGCCGGCGACCTTGTGCCATCTCTCTCCCCAGACGCCCCGTCCACGCCCGCCCACGGCCTCGACACCTCCTGCCCCGCCATCGCGACGCCCGCGCTCCCGCCGTGACCCGTCAATCTGCCACGCCGTCCATCACCACCAGCTCCTCTGCCGCCGCCATGACCATCTGGGACACGCTGACCGGCCGCAAGTCGGCATCGACCTCATCCGGATCGACCGCACCACCGCCATCAGACACCCAGACCGACTCGTTCCAGCCCGCCGCCTTCGACCCCGCGACGGCCACCGATGTCTCGTCGTTCCTCAACCCGTCGACCGCCTTCGACGCTACCCAGCTGCACCCGCTGGCCGGCCTGGACAAGGACACGCTGGACTACCTGACGCTGGAGGAGGGTGCCCTGTCAGATCTGCCCGGCGCGCGCTCTGCTCTGCCGTCGCGCGGCTGGTCCGACGACCTGTGCTACGGCACCGGCACCACCTACCTGACCGCCCTGTCGCTCGGCGGTGCCTGGGGGCTTGCCGAGGGCCTGAACAAGACCACTCCGCAGATGCAGCCGCGTCTGCGGCTCAATGCCGTTCTCAACGCCGTCACCCGCCGCGGTCCCTTCTTGGGCAACTCCGCCGGCATCGTCGCCATGGTGTACAATATTTTCAACTCCACCATCGGCTACTACCGCGGCAAGCACGACTCGACCAACAGCATTGTTGCTGGTGCGCTGAGCGGCGCGCTCTTCAAGAGCACCAGAGGCCTGAGGCCCATGGCTATTTCCAGCGCACTGGTCGCTGGCGCAGCCGGGACCTGGGCGGTATGTACCAACGAGCCCATTCTGCCAGTCATCGCTAACAGGCCTGCTTCGCAGGTGGTGAGAAAGGTCGTTTTCGAATAAAAGGTCATTTTCCAAAGTTGCGCCGATTGGCCACCACCCACTCTCCAATAATACCTCCCTCACTCCCTCCAAACCCACCCATCCGAGGACGAAAGCACACAAACCGTGGCCAGGCCGAAACAATGTCTGTGTATGCTATGTTGTATGGAAGCAGGCGCGTCGGCGTGCGCGCGTGAACAGGAAAGTTTTTGTCGTTTCCGATGGCCATAAGCGGGTTTCCCACACTATTCTTCATAACGTCGTCTTTAGGGTCCTGGATGCATTCCGATGGAGTCTCATGCCGGCGATAAACTCCCCTCTCGAAAGCGTTCCTATTCCTGTCCTGGTGGGCGGGTGCGTCCGAATACGAGGATGGGATCAATGCGCTGTTCTGTACAAATATTTCGTTCTTGGGATGGGTTGGTTCTCATGATTAGCAAAGCGGCGCCATCCGAGTAGATACATAGAGGTCTTGTTCGAAAAGATTTCCATTTGAGCTCTTCTGGACTCCCTGCTTTGCGACGCACCCTTTTGATATGGCCGTCACTATTTCTTCCCGCAAAGAGAGCGCGCTGCGCCTGCCTCCAGCTCCAACTCCAGCACGCACCTGCAGGCCGGCCTGCAACAGCCCGGCCCTTTCAATGGCTCGCCAGTTCCCGCTTGCTGCGGTCGGAAAAAGGGAAGGCGACGGGCACATATTGGGAAGCGCCGCTCCACGGGTATTTGAATATCAGACTTCACCTTTCTCTCGACTCCAAGTAACCAGCATTTTCAGTGCTAGCATTGCCAATAAAGCAACTACAGCAGAAACGACATCATCACGGTCACAAACCAAGACTGCCACCAGCAACACTACCATCACCAACGCTACCATCAACAGCACCCATGCCACAGACGACTCCGGCGCAAGAAGCCGTTGACGCGACCAAGACCACGACCACGACCACGACCACGAAGAGGGCCTGGGCCCGCAACTCCTCCACCGCCACCCGTGCCACCACCGCCACCACCTCCTCCTCCTCCTCCTCCATCACAACCAGCCCGCCACCGCCACCATGCCGCCCATCGAAGCAGCAGCAGCCAACCCCGTCAGCATCTCCCTGGCCGTCTTCGGCGCCCTCGCCACCGCCGGCTACTTCACCTCCCTCGGCTACTTCGCCCGCCGCCAGCGGCGCACCGAACGCGCCCTCGCCTCCCTCGAGGCGAGCGTGCAGGAGCACGCGGCCGCCATGACCGCCGAGCAGGAGAGACTCGACTCGGTGCAGGCGGATCTGCGCGTGCGGAGCTGTACGCTCAATGAGCTCGGCAACCGCGTCACGGTGCTGGGGGTCGACGTGGGACATTTGAATACCGAGGTGGGACAATTGCACGCTGAGTTCGCGTAGAATCACGGTGTTGGTTTGGCCGTGGCGGTTGGGAGGCGGAGGTGTGATGGGAGGGGTTGAGAGTGTGAAAAGGGCGGTTAAGTTGCAGGAGGGGAGGGGGGGATTGACATTCGTAAAGCTTTATGGAGGAGATTGTGGTAGGGGAGGGGAGATCCAGGGGTTCTGGTTTTGTGTGGATATGAGGGGGAATTGGTCGAGCCGGTATTTTTTACTGCTCTACGGTGTTGAATTGCATGGTTTCACTCCTTAACTGTTGATATCGACTGTGCTGCTGTGTCATGTGTTGCTCTGCTCGGTTCTCTTGCAGGTTTCGAAGGCTTTTTGGGCCTACAAACATTCTCTGTAATTCTTCAATCCTCGCCTACTCTCTACAGGCCACGCTTGGGGGCCTGGGCCACGACATACAGCACTCCATCACCAAGGGTCCACCAACGCCAGAATTTCTCAGCAGACAAGTCACACCTCTACAGGACCCCGGCATTTTTAACTTATGATGGCATCCTATAATGTCTTCGGTGAATGTGCTCTACACGATTATAGAACATAATGATATTTTGAACCAAGGTGAATGAACTCCGGCAGCAATACCTCTCAATGCTGAGGAGGCAGGCCTGCGATCGAGGGTCTCGTAGCAAAGGGCTTGATGGAGTAGGCGCAAGGCCAAAGACACCAGTAAAAGTGTTTGAAACGACCCAAGCGGATGTCTAAGAATACCTGTTTATTAGGAGAGCCCATGGAGGCTGCTAAAGCGAAGTAAGCACAGAGAGAAGTATTGTTCTCAAGGAACGCCCGAGCATCCTTTCCGTAAGTCACCAGCAATTGAATCACGAGGGAACTGTCTCTCTGAAGATCTCAACAGAATCTGAATCATCTGCAGGCGAGCTTCTGCTCCCATCACTGGATCTTCACGCAGCTCTCACGAGACCATAGCTCCCAACACAGCCCTTGCCTGCCGACCGCTTAAAATACCCACCCCTTCAGCCACTGTCTTCCTGGCTTCGCAAACTCCACTTGAACAGCAAGTAGTGGAACATAACTATGAACAAAGGCACTTTTCTGTCTGTTGAATGGTTGCTTCAGGTCGCACTCGCAGCCGCCCTTTTGTCCCCAGACACTCCAACCCCGAGCTCAGAAACTAGTCCATCCTACAGTAACAGTGCCGTCCAACACCAGTACCTTATGACGGCCTCCAGCATCTACGCTTATCCATGACCGGCTAAATCAGCCGTGCAAAGTTGGCCGGTACCATTCCCCTTCGATCGGCGAGGAGTCTGAGAGGGAGTTCAAAAAAAAGTGACCTACATCTTTCCATCATATCACAACGACCCCCGAAACGGATATCAGTATCACGCTCTGGAGGTTGGATAATTTTGAGGAAAGATTCGAAGCTGAAGGATAAGACTCTAGGTCTCAGTACCCAAAGGCGGGGATGTTTTGCCATCTCTCGTTTTTCTCCCCTCTTTTCCATGTGCATTCTTGCCACATTCCGCTCACATGGACGTGAAAGGGCGCTGCTGCACGGACTCAATTTTTCGTCTGTACAGTCATCAGTCACTTTGCAGACCCCAAGTATTCTGGTGGACCTTGCGACCCGGCGGTGATCTTTGTAGGTTGGGCCGTGGAGGGTAAATGACAAGCTTATTGGGACAAACACTTCAGGTACCCAGAAATGATACAGAGCGACGCCGATTGACCATTCTATCACCGAGTAAGTAGTAATGGCAGACACGGGGCTATACTACTACTATTACCCTTGTACACCCGCCAATTTCCCGGGCTTCACGCCCTCAATCCATTCCTCCACAACCGCACCCATAATGCAAGACAAAACATGAAACACCTTGACATGCAAGTCCATCTTATTCTTTCTTCTTTCTTCTGTCTCGGCCGTACGCCTCGTAATGCCATCAATCCATGCAATCAGCCAGCCACCTCCCCTTGCCTTTCTCCATCCCCCCAGTCACGCTGCGCAAGAGCAACGCCCATCCACTACCATCCCTGTCCATCCAAGCCATTGTGAGAGTAGAAATGAGAACGCCCGCCGATGCATTTCAGAAAATGGAAAGAGAGCACCAATACAAACCTACCCAGCTACCTAGCAAATCCTCCCGGAACCCTCCCTCCGCACGAAACCCCCATCGCTTGATCGATCGTCCTGGTTCGGATGGGACGACATCGTCCGCTCGGTCGGTCGTAAACGCATACGTTGTGCACGCAGTGAATGCATGATGTACCATCACACCCTCACGAAAGCTGTTATCGCGCAAAGCCGCGCGCACCCCGTTAGAAGATCGTGCTTATCACAAGAACGCCAAACTCCTCACGCCACCCCTCTCCTTCTTCGAGTTGACAGCCGAGAACTTACTCGCATCGATCTGCTTGACCTGCGGCAGCGCCAGCCGCACCTTGTTCCTGTACAGCGCTGGCTGCCGCATCTGCAGCGGGTTGCCCTCAAAGTACACCGTCTCCAGCTGCTCCTTGTCGCGCAGCTCGCGCTCCACTTCCGTGAAATCCGCCAGCTTGCAGTAGCTGGCCCAGAACTCTTCCAGGTTCACGAGCGCGCTGAGGTTGGTCAGGTTCTCAATCGGGTTCCCTGTGATGTCGATGACGCGGAGGTTGGCGTTGTTCTCGAGGCCGTCGGTGGACGTGAGGGCGTTGTGGGAGATGTGGAGTTCTTCGAGGTTGACGAGGTTGGAGAGGCCGGTGATGGAGGTGAGACGGTTGGATTGGATGGAGAGGATCTTGAGGTTCGAGAGAGTGTCGAGGCCCTGTGACGCCCGGTATCAGTCGCATCTGAGCGAGAAGGGAATTGGAATTAAGGCAAACCTTGATCTCCGTGATCTTGTTCTTCCCCAGCCACAGCTCTTCGAGGGCCGTGAGCGTCTCGAGGTTCTCAATGTTCTACCAACAGTATCAGTCTCCCGCCTGCCCCAGCGCAAGACACCACATACCCTTATCCTGTTCGCGCCAAGCTCCAGATTCCTCAGCATTGCCAAACCCTCGAGATTCTCAATCGCCGAAATCTTGTTCTGCACAAAGTACAGGTCCTTCAGCTTCTTCATATGATTCAAGCGCTTGATGTGCTTGATCTTGTTAAAGCTCAAGTCCAAATTATCCAACTCCGTGAACTGATCGAGGCCCTTGATATGCGCAATCATGTTGTCGTAGAGATCCAGCTCCGTCAGCGTCGCGCCCAAGGCTTCGGGGAACTCGATCGTAGCGATGGCGTTCTGGCGTAGAGAGAGGCGCTGAAACAACCCCAATCAGCCTTCCACCCAAGACAAACCCCGCGGACCGCACTCCCCAAAACTTACCTCGAGTAGCTTGAAGCGCTCCAGCCTCAGCGCCGGGATCGAAGTTATGCGACAGTGGATGAGGTCAATTTGCTGCGTAGCACACGCGTCAGCCCTCCAATCCTCCACGAAAAAAAAACATCCCCTCCCCCAGTGTCGGACGGGAAGAAAAACTCACATCAACATCCTCCTCGTAATCCTCCAACAAATCTGCGCCACCATCGCACCCACGCGTCAGCCCAGCCCCTCACTCTCACCTCCCACCCGGTGTGCAAAGCAAAACCCACCTTCGTCCGCCTCGATCTGCTCCACCGGCGGCGCCTCCTCGTCCGAGTACTCCGGGTCCGACAGCGCGCCCGGATTGGCGATGACGGGCCTGCGGTCGACGCGCAGCTTGCCGTCCCAGCCGCTCTTGCTGCGGGGCGAGCCGTGGCTGTGGTGGTGCGCCGCCGTCTCGTCCTCGTGGTTGTCCACGACCATCGCGTGCGGGTGTGCCGCTCCGTCGGCGGTGTTGTTGTTGTTGGCGTCGGTGGCGGGGTTGGTGACGGCGGCGTCGGTCGCCGCTGCGGTTGCGGAGGGCGGGGCGTCGTCGGTCATGGCAGGCAAGGATGCGGGCGGCGGCCGCGGATGGAAGGCAACTGTGCGGGTGTGGTGCTGGAGCTGGGTGCCGGTGCGGTTGATGTAGGTGGGCGGAGGAGCGACGGGGCCATGTGCGGGAGGCGGAGGAGGAGGTGATGGTGGGTAGGTGGTTGGATGTTGGATGTGTCAGAGGTTCGGCGGGCAAGCAAGGCAGCTCCCAAGAATCGCGCACGCGCACGCGTTGGTAGGGCTGGCGGCAGAAAAGCGATCAGTAGCTTTTTATGTTCTTGTCTGGGGCACCCGCGCGGGAAATATGACGCGGGCCGCGACAAGTGCCGTGCCAGGGTGAGTTTCCGCCAGCTCCATGCAACCAACCACCAACCGTGAGGTACACCGCTGCCACATCACGAGAGCTTCTTCTGTGCCTCACCCCATCCGAACGTCTCGCCTCCGCGGCCCGCTCCCTGCTCGCTAGTCCCCATGCGAGCTCGCCGTTTCACAGCATGTATATTTTGGACTGTTTCAGTTTCACAGTCCATGCAGATCTCGCAGCAAACCCTAAAAGCATAACAACTGCAGATCAAGCCGGTGGTAGCGAGATGTTTCTTTGTTCTTCGCGTCAAGCGGGAATAATAGTGGCTGCTACTTGAACCTCCCTTCCGCTCCTACAATGCGGACTCCGTCGTGTGTATATGTAATTGTTCCGCTCGTCCCAGCAGCTACTACATCGCACCTCCACCTGTCTTGCTGTCATCATGGTTGCTTGTTCTCAGCTCTTGTACGTGCGCCAATTTGACATGCTGCATTACTACAACTCTCTTCTTTTTCTCCGCTCGCACGTCTTCTGCCGCAGAACAAAACAGGAAAGAAGCTTTTTTATGATTTCGGATGGTGTGGTGGTTTCGCAGCGCTCAAGTAAGCCAACACAGCCTGTGGTATCAAAGGTGGAAGAAAACAAAAATGAAGGGAAAACGCGAGGGCAAGGCCGAGAAACGCAAAAAGAAAGCAGCGTGGGTGGAAGGTGTTGCAAGAGGAAGGAAAGAGAGCAACAAAGGAAAGTGGTGTCAGTTGGGTGAGGAGCTGTCTCTCTCTCGCTTGGAGGAAGTTGAAAATGTGTGGTGAAGACCAAACGCCCGTGCTTCCGTGGAAGACTCCGGGGGAAGAAGAGGGGAGAAGAAAAGAAGAAAGGGTGCGCGTCTGCCAATGTCAATGCTCCGCAATGCTAGCCAAAGGAAAAGAAAAAAACAGTTTATGCAACGTCCGTCCGAGGACAGCAACAACGCGAAAGCGGAAGAAAGATGAAGCAGAAGAAAAGAAATCAAAAACGCCCATTTTGCTCTGTGCCGTCCCTCCAAACTTTTATGCCCGTGGTCAGATGGCCGTTCTGTATCGACAGGTGTCCGCGGAGCTGGTTGCTGGGCAGGCCGCCATGAAGTCGAGCCGGGATGTGGAAGGTGTAAAACTCGTTCTCCAGGAACCAATGCCGTTCTCCTGTCATGCAGATTACAGGGATTAAACAGTACAAGTCTAAGCGCCGATGCGTCCGTATAAGGTGCACCAGAGGGTGTATCGGTGGGGTGATGGGAGGGTGGACGCCACGGCGGCGCTGAGGCCACTGCCGAGGACACGGAAACCGACACTGGATACAAGGCCTAGGGAAGCTCCTCCAAGGTGGGCAGGTCCTCCAGAATCAGGCTCTCCACCCAGCGTGTCGTAGCCCTTGCGCGCCGGGACTTCACCCAGGAATCGTACCATTTGCTTGCTTGGGGGTTCCTATGCCACTTTTAAGTAGCATCTGATGCTCAACAGATCTATACAACTCACAAGGCCACATCCAGCACTAAGCTGACATCGCTAACTTGTTGACCAGCGAGGTCCTCGAGCACTGGGATGAGATCCAAGAGTTCATTGTCGTGCGCATCCGAGAACCAACTGCTGATGGGGACGGCGTGTTGCGGGTGGAAAATGTATGAGGTCGGCGAGTTGTCAATGATGATCGTCTCCTTGAGGTCGCGTCCGACTTGAGAAAGGTCCTGGAACAGGTCAATATGCGATTCACTACGGGGTGTAGCAAGATACTCGCCTTCACATAGTTGCCTTGGTGGTTGTAGCAGCTCTCTCTGAATAGACGGTGGTGGACAACGCCGTGGATATCAAGCTGGTCGAGGAGCGGGTCGCCGTACTATAATTTGTCAGGAGGGTGGGGCTCGAAAGGGAAGTGCACAGACTCACCTTTGAGACCGAAGCCGTGAAGACAACAACCTCATACAGCTCGCCCACACGCTTCATGAAGGCATCGACACCGGGCCGCTTAATGACGTAAACATTGTGATATTGTCCCTCGATTTCGACGGGGATCGTGAAGTCGGCTTGATGCAAGATCTGCTCGAGATTAGCGTTTGCGGCGCAGCCAAAAAGGAGTAGCCAGCTCACCTTAAAGCTGCTGTGAACCAGAGTCTCATCCAAGTCCAGAACCAGGCACTTCTTTCCCTTGAACTCGGGTCTGATGGGTGGCAGAAGCCACTTCTGCGGCGGCTCTGCAGGAGTAACGGCCAGAGAGCCGTCCTGGCTCTGAGGGGTGGATCCAGAAGGAGGTGAAGTCTGAGCCTGGCGATCAACGAGCGGCGGAGGAGGCGGCAGGTCAATCTTTGTCGGGCCTTGGTCCCTCTGCTGCACAGCCTGTCCGCTTGCCTCCTCAGACATCGAAACCTCGTTCGCGGCAATCGGTATCGATGGGCCTGCGTCCGTCATTTCGATATCTGCATCCCTCGCTTGTTGCTCGGGAGTTCTGTCGGAAATCGCCTGTTCTTCCGAGGGAACGACCGGAGTAGGGGCTTGCACATTGACTTGGGGGCCGTCTTCGGCAGCAGCGGAGGTATCCAGGCGGTCAGGCTGAGGGATAGGAGGAAGCGGTTGATCCAAAGACCTCTTCTCTTGAGCTGAAGCTGATGGAGGTTCCGGGACGGGCTTATCTGCCTGCGCATCCCCTGTCAATGGCTGCTGCTTCTCAAAGTCCTTCGCAAGCCTATCTCCCGCCTCCGTTGACTTGCCAGCCTTCTCTTCGATTGGCTCCTTCGAGTCGGCAGTGCTGGACTCCGCCGCGCTCACGTCCTTGTGCTTTGCTGGGGTGGTTGGCGCGGATTGCTTGCGGACCGAACGCAGCTTCGTAGCCTTCTTGGGCGCCTCGGGCGACTCCTCTTGTCCAACCACATTACCCTTCTCCGGCACACCACAGCAGTTGAGAATAAGCAAGATCCTCGAAACACCACTCTTCTTCTTGAGCTGGACCTGAGGGGCAGGACCGGCCGCGCCAACTGCTTGCGCATTCTCAGGAGCCTTCTCGCTTGTCCCGGCACGCGCCTTTTGGGAGCGCTTGCTGCTCGCAGTGCTCCCAGCACGCCGCTTGCCCAAGAAGCTCCGCTTCGAGCCCCGTCCCACGCTCTCAGCTCCATCGCTTACGGTGGCTCCACTCAGCCCAGAACCGCTCGCCGTCGCCTCCTCGCCAGTTTGCGAACCATGGTGTGGCACGTTGAGGAACGAGGGTTTCCTCGCGGGCTTGGCCTCCGCACCAGTAGCTTGTTCCGACGTTGATCCAGCAGCGTTGTCTGACGAAGAGGTAGGGGCGGCGCCTGAGGTGGCTGCGGCGGGGGTCAGCATGTCGTCGCGGGGCAGGGCAGAGGGCAGAGGGATGGAGAGAGTGAAGGGGCTTACTGTTGCCGTTGGACTGCGGCGCTACCGCCTCGCCATTGTCGTTCGCCGCCGGCTTCTGCACAGCAGTCGACGGATCTGCGGACGACCGCACAGCCTCTTGGCTCATGTGGGGCAACGAATGCCTCGAGAGGCTCTCACGGATCTCAGACTCAGCGGCGGAGCAGGGAATGCGGATGGCGCTCTCCTTGCTTTGGCGCGTTCGGGCGTGGTTGTGGAGTTATGAGGCTTCCAAAAGCAGCAACCCGGGCGGAGCGGTGGGCGTTTCGGTCGAGAGGGTGGACGGGGGCAGCTTGTCTGCGCGCGCGCTGCGGATGCTGTCCAGCGCTGCAGCTTCGGGCGGGCGGGTGAGCAGGATCGCGTTCTTGAGCGTCGAGGGGAGCCGGAGGGAGAGTGATGGCGGTCGCTGCGCGGGCGACGATGGGTTGGGAGGCTGGGATACTCCGTGAATCGCTCGCTAACCGAAATGAGAGTCGCAGCCAGTCACGGGCGGCTGGGTCTTCCAGCGGGCCTGGGCGGGCAGCGTGGGATGACGAAACGCTTTGGAGCACTCTGCGGAAGGTGAGGAGCGAGGGCAGCACGGTGGTGGCAGCTAGGTGCGGTAAGGTAGGGGAGTGTGCAGCAGCCGGAGTGCAGGGCAGGGCGAGAGGCTGACTGACGGGCGTGGGCGACGGGCGGCCGGTCGGGGCGACTGCCGCTTCGAGGTTCTAGGCTCTGGGAGCGGCCGCTCTGCGGAAGTGAGGTGCGCAGCAATCAGGGCGGGCACAAGCAGCGGGCGCTGGCATCTGGTAAGTTGCGGGCCCGGGGAGCTTGTGAATTGAGCGACGAGGAACGGCCATGCACTCCGACCAACTATTGGATCGCCCCAAGCCAATGAGCGCGCCCCGGCCGCCAAACAGGCCGCTGCCGGCACACGAGTCGGCCAGCGTGCAGCCGACGCAGCGCGCGCGCTCTCCAACACCACGCCCAGCGCCGTTTCCGCGGGCCTTCGCCTCACCGCAGCGCGCGCGCCGTTGCGCCTGCGCTGCCAGACCTGCGTGCTCCACGCAGAGTCAGGACGCGCTGTGATCGTCGCGGCGTCGTGCAGCACGGCCAGAGGCTGATCAGCGTTGGCGGCGGCGGTTATTTTAGGCCTGGGCGGCACGAAGCCAATGGCCGGCCGCGCGCCCGAAAGCGTCACACTGCGAGTCGGCGCCACGCGCCTGCATCTGGGCAATCTGCCGACTCGCAGCAGGGGTCATGCAGCCCGTCATCAAAACTCCTGAATGCGCGCGCCAGTCGGCCAGCTCCCAGCTACGACGGGCGTGACGGTGCGACCACGCGAGGTCGATAAGCTACGCTGGCGGGCCACACTGCGCGCGACGCACACGCTGCCAGGCTGCCCAGATAGACTCGCGAGCCCTCGGCTATTGCCACGCCGAGAGATCGAACTGTGGACCAATCGTTCATTTCCAGGTACCCGGGCTGCCTTCCAGCCAGGTACGCGCCGGCGTACGAGTACATCGTGTCCTAAAGCTGCAAAAAAGACCCGCCGCTTATTGTTCCCGCCCGAACGCCTACGTAGTGCAGAATCCCCAGACCACCAGCTTTTGCTTACGCAGCATCATTTTTTTCCCTTAGACAATAACGGGCACGTCCTCCGCGTCCGTGATGCACCCCTGGCTGGCGTCCTTCACCAGCTTGGAGTACTTGGACAGCACGCCCTTGTTGTACTTGAGCGGCGGCGCCACCCAGTCCACACGCCGCTTCGCCAGCTCCTCCTCGCTGACGTGCAGGTTCATCTCGTTCGTCTCGGCGTCGATGGAAATCTCGTCGCCGTTCTGCACCAGGCCGATGGGGCCCCCGACCTGCGCCTCTGGCACAATGTGGCCGATCAGGAATCCGTGGGAGCCACCACTGAAGCGGCCGTCCGTGATGAGGGCGACGTCCTGGCCCAGGCCAGCCCCCATAATGGCAGAGCTAGGCTTCAGCATTTCCGGCATGCCCGGACCGCCCTTGGGACCCTCGTATCGGATAACCACCACCGTCTTCTCACCCTTCTTAATCTCGCCCTTCTCGAGCGCAGTAATGAAGTCGTCCTCGGCGTCGTAGCACTTGGCCTTGCCGACGAATCGCAGGCCCTCCTTGCCGGTGATCTTACCAACGCAACCACCGGGAGCGAGACTGCCACGCAGAATCTGCAGGTGACCGGTCGGCTTAATAGGGTTGCTCAGGGGACGGATGATCTGCTGATCCCTGGGGAAGGACGGTGCGTTCTCCACGTTCTGCTTCAGCGTCTTGCCCGTAACCGTCATTTGGGAACCGTCGACGAGACCCTCGCCGATCAGGAACTTGATTAGAGAGGGAGTGCCACCAATGTCAAACAGGTCGGCCATTACGTACTTGCCGGAAGGCTTGAGGTCCGCGAGGAAAGGAGTGCGGTCGCTGACAGCCTGGAAGTCGTCGATGGTGAGCTTCATGCCCAAGGAGTCGGCAATGGCGATCAAGTGAAGGACAGCGTTGGTAGAGCCACCAGTGATGGTGATGAGAATCATGGCGTTCTCGAAAGCTTGCCGAGTCATAATATCACGAGGGCGGAGGTCCAGCTTGAGAAGGTTCTTGATGGCGCCACCAGCAGCCAGGCACTCGAGGCGCTTGGCCTGGGACTCGGCAGGGTTGGTGGAGGATCCGGGCAGAGTCATTCCCATGATTTCAATAGCGCTGGCCATGGTATTTGCGGTATACATGCCGCCGCAGGCACCACCGCCGGGGCAAGCGTGCCTGATGATGTCGAAGCGCTCCTCCTCTTTGATCTCGCCGGTGATGAATTGACCATAAGCCTGGAAAGCAGAGACAATGTCCAACTTGGGGTTCGAGGGCATCTTGCCGCAGCCAGGCTCGATGGTGCCACCGTAGACCATGAGGGAAGGGCGGTTGACACGGCCCATGGCCATCATGACACCAGGCATGTTTTTGTCGCAGCCAGGAATGGAGATGTTGGCGTCATACCACTGGCCGTTCATAACGGTCTCAATGGAGTCGGCGATCAGGTCTCTCGACTGGAGCGAGTATCTCATGCCTTTTGTGCCCATGGAAATTCCGTCACTGACACCAATTGTATTGAACTGCATGCCAACAAGGCCGGCACGCTGGACACCCTCCTTGATCTTGTTGTTGAGCTCGAGCAAGTGCATGTTGCACGGGTTGCCGGAGTACCAGACGGACGAGATGCCGACCTGGGCCTTGTTCATGTCCTCCTCCTTCAGGCCGGTAGCGTAGAGCATGGCTTGCGAGGCGCCCTGCGACTTGGGCTGGGTGATGGCACGGCTGACCTTGTTGAGGCCCTCATCGTTGCGGCGGGCGGCAGTCGAGGAGAGAGCCCTCCTGTCATATGATGGTCAATGGCTAGCAATTGAAGCTGTGGCTCTTGAGCACTCACACCGTCCGCCACTGCGTCCTGGCGCGCATTGCCGGCCGCATGGGCACCTGGGCTATCCTAGGGAGAAGCATGGCGATGGTTCTGTGAGCAGCTCCTCCAGCGGAACCTCAGGATGAGTCGATTGAGCCTCCAAGAAATTTCGCGGGTCGGGATGTGACTCAGCGAATGAAGCTGGAGATAATTATTCTGCGTGCCCTGGCTGGCTTAGCGCTGGAGCTTGCTATCCGGCAACTCCGACCTCGGAGCCGCGGGGCTCGTTCCACGCCTGCCTCCCCGGCAACTCAGCTCGACTCTCCATCAACAATAATCAGCGCTCCGCCATTGCGATGCGGTGCAGGCTGGCTTGCGGCTGAAAATTGCGGCGCCTCCCCTTCGTGCGTCTCTAGCTCCTTCGCTATCAAGGAAAACTGCCGTAGCCTCTCACCCACCGATGCGCACTACTTCTCATCATTCCCATCAAGGCACGGTTACTTCACACAACTGAGGACCAGCGGTAGAGTTGACGAAGAGACGCCCGGGAACGCTTTACCAACGGACCCGAGTCGTTTTCTGTGGTTCTCCCTCCGTACCATGGGCGGTGCGAAATCCGTCCGTCAGGCTGAATCGACGGAACCGTCGTGCAAGCCAAGCCAAGCCTGTTGCGACAGCAGCTGGCTCCTCGTGTCGTCACTTGCACAACTGCATTTCAACTCCTGTCGCATGGCCGGTTTCTTGTCTTCCCCACTCATCGCACGCCCGCGAGTCTGTCGGTACCACAGTCGCGTTCTCCGTCCGCCTGTTTCACCATCACACCCGAGCCCTTTAACGCTCCCCCGTTATTGCAAATCCGCGTGAGCCAGCTGCCTCATCACACCGACCAGAAGCCAGCACGCCCCTCTCTCCCTATGCAAATTGCAAACCGGTGAGACGCTGCAATGGCCGCGGCATTGGGAATCCACCTGTCCTGTTTTGCGCAAGGCGGGAGCGGAGCTTGGACTTCACAATTTACTGGAAATTTGCTTGCAATAATCAACCATGCCGCCGGATCAGCCTCAAACAAGCCAATCAGTAACACCATTGCAATGGTCGAAATGGATGTCGGAATCATCGCCGCCTCGCTCGTCGTCATGCGCCCGTGCTTCCAGTTCCTGTACAACATCGCCACCGGCCGCTCCAACGCCGACTTGCTCGTCAGCACGCGCACCGGCGGCGGCTACTCCAACTCCAAACTGTCGAGCTTTGGCGGTACCGGCGCGCATGCGTCCCGGAGAGATAGGAAGATGAGCAGAGCCATGGATATAGAGATGGAGAGCCGGCTGGTGGCGAGTCGAGGGGGGAGTGTGTCTGGCGGCGGAGTCGGTGTGGTGGCAGAGGAAAGAGAAAGCTTTGGGAGCGGGGCGGGGCAAGCGGTGGAACATGAGGTGTTGGAGTTTGGGAAGGAGAGGAGGGGTTGAGGGTAAAAGGTAAGGCTGCTGCCATTCTGCTGTGCATATACATTTCTTTCCTTTGTCTTTTTTCCTTTTCACATAAATTTTTGGCACAAACATTGAGACGATACATGAGGGGGAGGGAAAAAAAGAAATATAAGGTTCACACTGGCGGCTAGGATCCCGCTACACAGTCCATACATCCCATCATCCAAGCATCCACAAGAGAGCAGGCAGCACTTGTTCGGCATCTGGAAGCCTGAAGGCCACACGACCGCCAGGCACGCGAGCTCAAGCAAGCCCGACCTAGACTACCGATTTTCGGGACGAGTCGGCCAGTCCTCAATATGCACCCCTGCCGGTCCGCGCGGACGGAAGTCTCATCAGCCTTCATCTTCCGCAAGCCGAACGAAAAGTGAAAGCCGCGCCAACGCCGTCGACGACGAATGGCATCGACACGGACCGGGGGCGAGCGGGCTGTGCCGCATTGATGTGGATCCTCACCGCCGTATCTGAAGATTGACAGGACCGCTTTACCCGGCTTGGCTCTTTACGTTTTGGCAAGGCTGCGCCGTGGTTGTTTTCCGCAAACACACTTCATCCGCCCCTGTATGTACTCCGCCACTTCCGCCTCGAGGTGAATCCTTCTCAGCTCTCCGGCCGTGGGATGTGGCCGTCGGACACGTACGGGGGAAAGTGATATCCGTGTGAGTTTTCGGGGCTGCGCGCGTTCCTGATCTCCTTGCGTGCATCGATCGAGTCAGGGCCGTGGAGAGGCCCCACACGGCTTGTTCAATCGCCAACGCTCGCAAATCGCGCCAGGGGATGCTCCAGACCGATCTGACCTGACTTTTGTCTCACTCACGGCGTCTGCCGCTTGCATGCTCTTTGCACAGATCTTCCGGCCAGACCTGTGGCTGGCAACTCCTTCGTCGGCTACTTCGCGGTAGACACCGCACATCTGCACGTGGACGTGCCGGGATGAAGAACAGAAACAACAATACACCATGCTAGGACCGAGAAGAAGAAACAGCTATACCAAGTTACAAAAAACAGCACCACACACCCCAACATCACCACGGCGCCCCTCCCCTCCCCTCCCCTCAACCCCACCACGGACTCCCCCAAGAACTCCCACCCCCACCGGCCACCGGCCACCCACGCCCCCAAACCCCCCCTCCCCACCACCCACAAACCTGCACTCCCAACTCTCCGGCTCGCTCGGATCCCTGCCCTCCCCCAAAAACGTGCTCCTACGCGGATACCGGCAATGCCTCCGCTCAAACGCCACGCCATCCGCCACGACGTCCCCCGCAAACTTCGTCCCGGTAACGGTATCCGGCGCCTCGCCATCCTCGACCCACGCGACGACGGCCGCCAGCACGTTCCGGTCGGGCGCGAACGGCACGCCGGCGGCGGGGGCGCCGCCGCCCTGGCCGAGGACCCACGCGCCGGGCCCGCTGTTGCAGTGGTTCATGCCGGGGACGCGGAAGAAGCGGAACCAGGCGTCGGTGTCGGCGTAGGAGGCGCGGGTGGCGCGGCGCAGGGACTCGTAGAAGCGTGGCGTGTTGAAGGAGGAGATCTGGTTGTCCTGCTGGCCGTGGTAGGCGAGGAGCTTGCCGCCGCGGTGGCGGAAGCGGGACAGGGAAGAGGGCCAGGTGCGGATGTTGGCGGGGTTGCGGGCGTCGGCGACGAGGGCGTCGAGCGGGGTGAAGGTCGCGGCGGACCAGGTGGGGTCGTAGATGACGTATTTGAACCAGTCGGCTGAGTAGGCGAAGGGGGCGCCGGCGTAGAGCTTGTCGACGGCGAGGGTCTCGCTGCCGGGCTGCATGGCGGGGTAGATGAGGGCGTTGTTGGGGCCGAGGAAGGGGCTGAAGATTTGGCGGACCATGCCGACCTGGGTGGGGTTGAGGCAGGTGGTGGTGTTGCTGGTGGGCGTGCAGAGGAGGGTTTCGGGGCGGAAGTGGCAGAGCGTGGGGTCTTCGATTATGCCGTCCGAGACGCCGTCGATGGTGTCGCATTCTGGGGTTGGTGTGAGCGCGTGGCTGCTGCCGTCAGGCTTCAGGGGGGGGGGGGGGAACTTACGGGCGAGGACTTCGTTGTGGATGGTGGTCTTCCACATGTCGGCGGAGATGAAGTTCTCGGAGCCGAGCGCGCCGGTGATGGTGTAGAAGTTTGCTCGCCAGGAGACGAGGTTGTTGAAGTCCACGGCCGGGGCGCCTGCTACGATGCCGTCGAAGTCGTCGGGGAACTTCTCGGCGGCCTTGATGCCCATGCGGCCGCCCAGGGAGCAGCCCAGGTAATAGGACTTGCCGATGTCCTCCTCGTAGAAGCGCTTGGCAAGCTTCTTGCCGGTCTCGGTGGACACGTGCAGACTGGCGATGGTGTAAGCGTGAAGTGTGTGATGATGTACTCAGTCAGGGCACTCACGATCTCCAGGCGAAGTCCCTCTGGATCTCATCGTTGTGGTAGAAAGCATTGCCGTAGGTGCCATTGTGGCCATTGTTGGCACCAACGGCGGCAAAGCCGTTCAGCGAGGTGTAGGCAAGGTCTTCGTACTTGACGCCTGTCGTGCGTGTCAGCGGATCGCTTCGTCTGGGGAGGCGCGGAGGCGCAGAATACACACATCCGTCAATGCCGCTGTTGCCGGTGGCCAGAAACCTGCCGGTCCATTCACGAGGAAGCCACATCTCCCAGGTGATGCTGGACCTGCCCGAGGTCGGGATGGACAGGGCGATGCGGCAGATGTCGGCCGAGACCAGCTGACTTGCGCGGTTGCATGTTGCGTCGTTGTCCGGGAACGTGAGGTTCGTGCCGGCGGCGACGAACTCGCGGACGGTCCTCGTGGAGTTGGAGACATACTTCTCGGGCTCAAACGAGAGACATCTCTGCTGGAAGGGATCGGTGCCGTTGCCCACTGCGGCGGCGGCGAGAGACACGAGCAGGCCGAGCGAGCTGAGCACGAGACGGGCTGCCATGTTTTGTTCCGGGGGCTGTTTGAAACAGATGCAGCAGCAAGAGGCGGCCGGGCCAGCAAGCAGCAGGCGTTTGGCACTTTATCCGGGAGCACGAAGTCAATCTCGAGGTGCGTGTAGCGACGCAGGGGCACGGCTCGGCTGCACTACATGGCACGAATCTCGGGAGTTGCCCAAAAGCCAGAGAGATCCGGGGTCGGGCAGGCGCTGTGCCACACAGCGACGCCGCGACTGACTCTGCCTGTCTGCGAGCGGGCTGCGCGACGGCAGGCAGGGCCGGGGCCGGGGAACGCGGCGGCCCGGGCTGCGCCTTTTTAACGGCCAGCCAGGCGCTCCAGGGCCCATGACACGACCCGGACCCCGCTGCGGGGCACACTGATGAGCGGCCGAGCCGCAGCCCAGTCGTGCCTTCTGGCAATTGCCGCCAATCTATTCCACCAATGAATAATGAAGGGCTGCACCCCATCGCAACCCTCAATTCCAAACTCACGGGTTCGGCGGCGGACCATTTCAGCCACCCGCATCTTCACGGAAACAAAGCATGCCAACGTTGATGGAATGAGATCCGGAATCGCGTCTGCCTCCTCCGATTTTTCTTTCTACACATGTCCGTGTGGGCCAATCATCTGTGCGCCGTTCCTGCAGTACCAAGCCCTGCGCGCCGCAAATCGCCAAGAGCCCACGCCCGAGCTTCCCCATCGCGTGCTGTGATGCGAGGGGAAATTGCGGAAGGAATTGGAGGGAGGGCTGCAATGGGCCGATATCCGCAACGCCAGAGAAAATGGAATGGAATAAATGAAAAACCTCTAGTGATCTCGAGAATCTGCCAGGGGGGTCGTTGTCGGGTCCAATGATGGAGAGGTACCTCTAATCGATCCTTTGATGGCTTGAGCCTGGCTCTTCTGCATCCTCAACGCTCGCAATCTTCCTCTTCTTCCTTTTTCTGTGCTGGACAGGTATGGTCACCGTCACGGGTACTTCAAGATGGCTCGGTACGCCGAGTCCTTCTTCGCCCTGTGTCATGTTCTTCCAGAGATCGAAAGCCATAGCATCCGCGGCTCTCTCGGACCAGTTTCCTTCGCAGGGCGGCATGCGAGCTTGGAGGCGGTGGCACAAAGTGGCATCCATGGTCCTCCAGAAGCATTCGAAGAAGTAACCCTGCCATTGCTGCATCAGACCCTTCATCGAGGGCGAGGCATCATCAGGGCAGTTGAAAACCGCTTCCAAATCCACCTTATTGGACATCGGCTTCCACATCTGAGAGGCCATCGCTCTGGGGTTCTTGGCCCACTCCTGCGGCCAGATAACTTTCCGTTCTTCGTGCGTGAGCTCGATTAAGTCCACGGGGGGGGGGGGGGTCTCCAGAAAGCTTGGACTCATAGACGCTAGCATTCCAGGGCAGAGCAAATCCCGTGAGGATTTGGCTGTGAAGAGCCGACTGGAAATTCATCTCGAAAGGCCGAAGACTCCTGTCCTTGTAGCCGCGTTCCGGGATCATGGACAAGGCCATTTCGACCTCAATCTCTGAAAACTGATGGTTCACCAGATACAGCAACTGACGCCTGAGTACAACATGTTTTCCTGAGTAAGCTAGTGTGGATGTACTTCTGGTCCCTGATCCCTTGGGGTTTGCATACTTAACTGCTTGTTGAACAAACAGTCGTAGGTAAACACGTTGCCGTCGAATATGTCAGCATCACCGGATAGGGTGATGCTGCGTCTAGTAACCTGCTTGCCGGAAGAGTCCTTCGATTATGACATCGGTATGGTAGATTGAGCTCTTCTAGTTTCACCATTCATGGTTCCACTGTGCTGGAATAGCGCCTCAGGCCTCTTGATTTGTTCCGGGGAAGGTTCTGGCGGCTGACGGTCATCCGGAGCCTGGGGGAACGCCGGCTCCTCCGTAGGTATGTCTTGACTCGAGGAACCCGAGAGAGAGGGCGGCCCAGGTGAGGCAGAATCGAGCGAAGTCGGGTGTTCCGTATCTTGCGTACATTGATCAGACTGGCTCAACTGAGAGGGTGGCCGAGGGAAAGGTGAATGTGATTCGGTACGGCTGTCCTGGGAGCCGGAATGGTCCTCTGGAAATGTCCCAGGCATGTCTTCGTGAGGGTTGAGGCAGGAATGGACCGAAAAGGCTAGGTTCTTCTTCAATAGATGTGTCTATCAGGTGCTGGTCTGGATTGCTGGATAATTGCAGAGGAGGTGAGACTGAGCACTGAGGGTCCCCTTCGGACACAAGTTGCTCTGCAGGAAAAGCTCCTGGAATGCACTCCGGTGAGCTCCTCTCAGTAGAGAATGAGCTCCCCATGATGGCGGTTGTGCGATGTGGACGAGCAGTCGAGAGAGGTTTGAGGTGCCAGTGGATGTTGTGGAGGTTCTTGTCACCTCAAGGTTAGACCCTGGATGTTTCAGACGGAAGGCACGTGACGAGAGAGAAGACCTTCCATTTGAAGAAGCTACACTGGGTTAAAGTTATCCTGGACAGTTAGGCATGAATTTGTGGAGTGTAGCCCGCTTTTCTCAGCGTTGCATTGAAGGTATGCCACAGATGGTGGCAAATTAATATCTTAAGTAAATATCTGATTAAATGCTGAAGTTAAGTGAGTGGTCCAATAGATATCCGAAAAGGAAACCCGCCAAGTGCTGGATTCCAACCTAAGAGAGAACCTCGTTCACCTCGGAGCCCAGAAAGTAAAGACCAAGCAATTTGGCCTGAGGACGAATTCTGTATTTGCTGGACACTTCACTCGTGATCATGCTTGTGATCTCCGCATTACTGTTGAATTGCTGTACGCAAGGGAAATAAGCGGTGTGCTGTCAGTTAAACTCAACCATATCAGCCTAGCCAGTGTCCGTTGCTGTGCCAAGTAGCTTTTAGAGAATTCCGTGCTAAGAGCCGTGCATTCATACGTCCGCAATAATCAGCATTGAATTGTTACCAGCAACGTTGTATATTTCAAAGACGGTACACTAACAGATACAAGCTACATCGTCCAAAAGCATAGTCAAACAGCAAATAGAGAATACTCGGGTAATCTGAGAAGTCATGGAAAATGCTTTGAAAATTAGAGAAAGGTCAGCTTTTCTTGTTTATTATTATCCTCATTGGTGGGGAGTGATGCGAAAGATCGTGCCGGTGGGGATAGCCGATGGTGTGAAAGCGATAGCTCATGTACCCATGTCCAAGGGAAGAAACGCCTCAAATGACATTCTCGGGCTATGACTAACTGACAATTGCGGTCGTGCGGGCAGTGGCGAGTTAAACATCGGCTCAGTCGTATCAGAACTGTCCATCGAAAACAATCGCCAAATCAGTTCTTTCAGTTGACGAGAAGCTTTCCAAACAGTAAGGGAGATGAACATATTCTTCAGCCTGCTCGCTGAAGGCCTATCCCTAAGATGCAAGATCGAAGCGAAGGAACTCCGGAGATATCAGCAGGGCCATTCACACAACAGTGCGGAGAAGATGTATTTGCTTGAACATGTTTCGTTGAAGTGGGTGGGATGGACCAATGGTGAATGCTTAGAAGAGCTTGAGAAGATACAAAGCAAAGGGGGTAGTTTATTCAATGTAAGCAAGAGAAAGCCGAAAATCCGATGATAAGGAAAGACAAGAGACATTTCAAAGGCAAAATCAAAACTCCACAAGAATCGGAAGAATTCAAGAGGAAAATAGATTTATGTTGAGTTCTTGTTGCTACTTCATACATGAAGCCAAAGGCCAAAGAGCAGAGATAATCTGCAGGGGATCCGAGAAGGGGTGGGAAAGAGAAATAGTAAAACGCCCTCACGCCTATCATCAAATGCATCCCCAGAGATTCAATACACCACGACATCACATCCGCCCAGTCATGTCTTGTCCGTCGTCGATTCCATCAAAATGTCGTTCGTATCTCCCAATCATTGTCTTCAAGCGCCATCGCCCCAGATGCCAATGACGCCCAGGGTGAAAGCCAGACCACTGATAGCAGCTCTGGCGCCCTCGGCGATCCTGGACTTCTCGACGCCGTTCCGTACCATCTCGCCGTTGACGTCGTCGCCCTTCTCCAGATCGACCCAGCTGCGCTCGCCGTTACCGGAGGAGTCGTCTCGCAGATCGTCGTCGTGCTGGCGCAGGGCGTAGTCGACACCGCTGCCGGCAGCGGCGACGAGCGAGGTCCACAGCAGGTAGGGGTGGCGGGCGCGCGAGGGCGAGAGGATGAAGGCGAGCGAGAAGGTCGAGACGGCGGTGGCGGTGAGCAGGCGGACGTGGCGCTTAGCAGCGTACTGGATGGACAGGAAGGTGGTGTAGCCGTGGATGGCGGTGGGCAGCTCGAGAATGGCGGGGAGAGTGGTGGTGCTCAGCGTGTACGAGACGCCCTGCGGCTATCAGCATGCGGAGAAGTGGATGGATGCGGCGGCGAGAAGACGGCGGACTTACCGTCAGCAGGCCCAGGCTGATGGTGCCGACGAACTTGCAGAGGGCTACGGTGCGCGCCATGGTGCTTGGGAGGACGGGCTCCTCGTGCAGCTGTGAGATTGGCGGAGGCGGTGGGATGGGGTGAGATTGCTGGCGATGCGTGCTGGCGAAGCTGTTGGTGGCCGCTGTCTTCCTGCCTGCCGCCTTGGCCCCGCCAAGACCGCGGGCTCAGTGACGTGGGGTGCTCCGGATTCAGCATCTTCGCAGAGCGGCTCGCCGCGGTGGCATCCAGGAAACACACTGCTCGGCGTCCATAAACGAAAATGCAAAGTCACGGCTATCGTCCGGCTGTCCAGAAATTCCGCCGCGTGTTCCAGTCCAGCCAGTGCGCCAGGCGCTATAGTAATCAGCGTAGTGGCGCCTGTGTGCCTCGGCCGTCGGTTGTCGCGACTCGCCGCACCCCAAGCTGGACAACGACACCTCTAGCCTCAAGCTCCAAAGCTTCGAGCTGCGTCTCCGCACAGCAATACCCGAAGCTCCTCTTTTCCACTTCTTCACCAGCAAACATGCCCATCCCCAAGTACGAGTACGTGAGCGACGTCTGGAGAGACGGAATCTTTGGTCGAGCTCCCCGCATTCCTCTACATGACCCAACGCACAGCATGCTGAGTAGCGTACCGTGTAGCAAACAAAGTCGTCTTCTGCACTGGCGGCGCGGGCTCCATCTGCAGCACTCAAGTCCGCGCTCTCGTGCACTTGGGCGCCAACGCCGCCATTATCGGCCGCAGCATTGAGAAGACCCAGAATGCCGCTGCCGACATCGCTACCGTCCGTCCTGGCGCAAAGGTGCTCGGCCTGGGAGGTGTTGATGTGAGGAAGCCCGAGGATCTGGCGGCGGCGGCCGAGCGGACTGCGAAGGAGCTCGGGAGCATCGACTTCGTGATGTGAGTTCCCACCGACATGTTCTCAGGGGCTCCGCGATGACGGCTGCACTGTGGAAACGTTCGCCATAGCTCCGTTGGTTGCCGGTCTCACATGAGTCGTCGCTAACGCATCTCTTGCAGCGCCGGAGCTGCGGGAAACTTCCTGGCGCCCGTGAGCACTCCTTCGCCTTTCTAGCTGCTGCAATGGCTCTCCTGACTTTTTGTAGATTTCGCAGCTGAGTCCGAATGCGATGAAGTCGGTTATCGACATCGATGTGCTGGGATCGTACAACACTGTCAAGGCGACGCTCCCTTATCTACTCGAGTCAGCTGCGAAACACAAGACTGACGGCAGGACTCGTAAGTACAATCCAACGAAATTGGCCCAGGACGGCGCCGATAGCATATTGCAAGACATGCATTTCGGCCGCCGAACGCCGCCGACCCAGATTGAAAACTAATTGTTCCCGCCGCGCACGCAGCCCCGGCAAACGGCACAGGCGGCCGCATTATTTTTGTGTCGGCCACTCTGCATTACACCGGCACGCCGATGCAGGCCCACGCCTCCGTTGCCAAAGCCGGCGTCGACGCGCTCTCCGCCGCGCTCTGCATCGAGCAAGGCCCGCTCGGAGTGACCTCCAATGTCATCGCCCCAGGCCCGATCGCGGGAACCGAGGGCATGGAGCGGCTGTCCAAACTCGATTCAGCAACTAACCCAGGAAAGGGTATCCCCAGCGGTCGGTGGGGCGCAGTCAAAGAGATTGCAGATGCAACCGTCTTCCTGTTCAGTGACGCGGCCAACTATGTGAACGGCGACGTTATAGTTGTGGACGGAGGAGCGTGGCGCATGCCGAGCACTGGGCCGGGACAGGAATTCCAGTACCCGGACTTCTTGATTAGCAACCAGGAGGTGACAGGTGTCAAGGGCGGGAAGAAGGCGAAGTTGTGAAGAACCATAGTAGAATTCCTCGGAGCCGCATCCACTGACGTCGAAAGCCCGCCACTTCCTTGTGCAAAAGTATTGGAAAACAAGGCTATGAATACTTCAAAGACGTCGCAATGCCCTATTTCCTTGCCAATTATAGTTTATGCTTGTAGTATCAGCAAAGTTCATTGGTTCAATCCAGTTCGTGATCCTGCCACTGATGCCTTACCCGAGGGCCTTGTTGATCAATACCCGAAATTGCGACTCTAAAATAGCAACAGAAGAAAGAACCCGGGCACTTATCGTCGTCCTGTTATACTTGCTTTATGTGTTGTACTTCCGAGAAAAGATTTTTCGCAAAGCTCCACGGAATGTTCCTTCGGCCGAGTAGAGATGGGTACACAGTATCCCCTTGGCTCGGCGCCGCCCCCATGCATCTCGGTTGTTGATGCAAGCTTGTCAGCAGACAGCATTGTGTGGTCCACCACATCGCAGGACCAGCGATGAGCATTGTCGAGGAATGGGCTAGAGGACGTACAACCGTGGACGACACCCTCATGCTCATACTTTGATGGACTCACTGACCAATTCAGCCGCCCGTCCCACGCTGCTGGATGATCTTGTTGCCGCGCGGGTGGGACAGAAAGCGGGGAACGTCGCCAGCTCACCCGCGTGCAACCGTGATCAACGACGACACATGCAAGGACCTACGCGACGCAGATCACCTTGTCGCGATTGTCGCAGCCAACCAGTGGTGTTGAGCCTGCGTGCAGCGACGCAACGGCCGCGTACCGGAAGACGATCGTCTCGGCGCGGCTGGTAGCCAAGGGGGAGCGGATGAAACTTTTGACAAATCCATAGCAGGCACGGCGGGGCAGAAGATGGAGGACAAGAAAAACTAGAAGACAAGTTCAGCCACACCTGTTACCTGGTGCACCCCGGCGCAGCTGCCAAAGCAAAGGGAGGATCTGAGGTAGCGACCCGGCGGGTCGCATGGCTGGCTTCGCAATTTGGCAACGAGAGACCAGCATCCTGTCATCATTCCCGCGGTGCACAGATCCCAGGGGGATCTCGAATCACAGAAAAACCAAGCGGTTGGCGTACCAGGCGGGCGCTATGGCTGGTGCTGCGCGCTCAGTGGTTGAAGGACTGCCCATTGTGGACCTTGGCGTCGTCGAATGAGGCGCCGGGCTTGCGGTCTCCTGAAAATCACAATCTCAGGCCGTGTTTGGAGGCTGAGCCTGGTGGATAGCCTGAGGTCATCAGCCACGCCCAATGACGGCAATCCGTGCGCAGGCCTGCTGCAGCAAACGCGAGCCATTGCAGGCCGACCTCCGAGACATGGCAGGAGATACACGTAAACGGTAAACAGCCTTCGCCTTTTAATAGCGGGGCCAGTGCGCGCGGCTTCGCCAGGCCGTCGACGGTCGTACGATGGCCTGCTCTGCTGCGGCACGCGGCGGGGAGTCCGCAACGCCCAGAACCGTCTCCACGCTCGCCGGGCCATGCGAGCTGGACCGGCCGTTTTCACGGTCGCTCTTGAAGCCTGCGATGTCGTGACGCAGCCGCTTCGGCTTGGCGGAGCGGAAACCAGCAGCGGTAGAGCGGCGCCGAGCTCGAGCGGCGCCGCCACCGCCGTTTGGCTAAAAAAGAGGCCCATGGCGGCGGAGCGCGTCGGTCGACCGCACTCAGCGATAGGCTGGCCGTTGCGAGGGGATTCCTGGGCCAGCTGGGAGCGGCTCGGGCTTTGCATTTGCGTGGCTTGCGAGCAGCCCAATGCGGGCGGTCAGGAGAAGCGACTTCTGCATCGGGGTCGGCCACGTACGCTGTGAGTGGGCGGAATTAACCTGGCTGTTTGCCACCGCGGGAACGGCGGGGAGGAGGCCTGATGGCTCCCACGCCGAGCGGCCCTAGTGTGGGCGGGCGCGGTGCTCGTGATGTCGAGAGCGCTTGACATGCGGCGGGGCAGCGCGCTGTGTGGGCCGTTAAGAGCGCTTGCTGGGAGTCACGGTGCTGGCGGGCGGCACTTCTGCAAGCCCGCTTTGTGGCCTGCACCGTAGCGCGTCCATTGAAGTTAGAGGCCTACGCGTGCGGTGAACGGGCCATCATTTGCGCAAGTGGCAGATCGCCAGCGTATGATCGGCAGCCAACCTGTGGCCAGCATCTGGAGGGCTGCCGGCTGCCCAGCGAGTCGACAGTAGGTGCTGACTACTCTCCCGCGGCCCCCTTCTCCCCAGAGAAACTCAATCTTCACTCTGACCTAACCAACTTGCTGATTATCGCCATTCTCGAAGCGCAGTCGCGCCTTCTCCACCCTCGTTGTTCCCTTTGTTTGTTTCTGACACTCGTTTCAACCCCAGCTCCACCTCCCGAGCAACCCAGCGCCCTGGGCAGCCGCCGTATCGACGCCGCTATCGCTGCAGCCGCTCCCTCGCTCACGGCTCACGGCTCACGATCGCACGCTCGCTCGCCCCGCTGCGGTCGCCCTCCCTTCCTCGTGTCATGATATCAGCATTGCGCCGCTGCCCCCTCGAAACAACCCTCTAGCCAACGACACCCAGCGCCCAGCGCCCTCGCTCACGCACGCTCACGCTCACGCTCACGGCATCCGCTCGTGCGTTGCCACTTCTTCATTCCAGCGGAATAGTCGGATCTTGGGCCTTCCGGGAGAGCGATTTAGCGTTTGACGGTGCGTACTTCGTATTTTTTATTCCGCGAGCCGCGGGAGGGAGCGCGTCCATGAATGGCCTGGTGCATTGTGCCTTGCTAGCCTCGCTTCCGGCCAAGCGCAGCTGCATGCGGGTGGTCCGAGCTGGCCCATGGAAACGCTTCCCGCCGACTCTCTCCCCAAACACCACTCCTCCGCACTCACACTCAACTCCACCTCCAATCCGCTGCGCAATCCTCCCCTGCGCTCCTCACCCGCTCCTCCGCTCTCCGCGACGTGCGAGCCGACGATGCTAACGCTGGCCGAAGCTCTATCTCTTCACTGAGTCGGAGCTCCTTCGCGTACGTGTCGATCGCATCGCCCACCTTTACCGCCGAAGCTCGTCGCGCTCTCGCTTGCCTCGAGTTTGCCCCATTGGAATCCGCATTGGCATCACCGGACAGCATCCGCCGCCAACAGCTTCGCTGAAAAACGGTCGTTCCCAGACGCCGCAGCCCCAAGCGATCCCCAGCCACCGCGACCGATCCGCCCGAAGTATCACCACCCCGGCACGGACGCATCGCACGAACGTTCTAGTCACCTGCCTGAGGGTATCTGTCAATCGCTGCGCACGCGGGCCCAGCCAACGTCTGAGGCGCCGCTATCAAAACACCCTCGCTCGCCACAATCGTTGCGGTCGCCAACCAAGATGATTTCTCATCCACTCTCACGCGCGCAGCACCTGCTGCTGCTGCTCACCATCGTCGCTCTCACTGCCACACGCGTCAACGCTCTTACGCAGACGTACTGCTCAACCCAGAACACTGGCACGGACAATCTGCAAGGTAATTGCTGTCCAGATCGTCCTGCTCCGAGATCATCTAACGCGATCTGCAGATACCTACACCTACCAGTCTCTCGGCCATTGCCATGACGAGTGCAACAGCGACTATGCTTTCGCAATCGTCCAGGGAAAGAACTGCTGGTGCTCCAACTACATGCCCGCCGACACGCAGGATGTCGGCGATTGCGACACGACTTGTCCTGGCTATGGATATGAAGACTGCGGTAATTCGGACGACAACTTGTACGGCTACCTGAAGCTGGACCTCGCCGCCTCTGGAACCCAAGGCGCATCATCTGCCTCGAGCACGTCTTCCAAAGCTCAGACCACGACGGTAAGCTTGCAACGGGCGCGTAGGCCGACTTTTTCTTACTGCACGGTTCACGTGTAGACGTGGACCTTTTGGGTTTTGCCATCACAAAATCACTTTCTTCTTCGCTTCTTGCTATTTCGACGCTTCCCTATGAACGTCATTTAACTTTCCTGATGCAGAGCTCTGCGGCAGCGCCGACGTCTGCTCAGGCAACCACTGTGGTGCCCGATCCTGAGACTGTCGTTCAGACAGTTACTCAGTCGGCATCAGTGGTTGTTTCTTTCGTCACTGTATGAGGACTCCACGTGTTCCCTTACAGTTCCATCCACCCCGGGTCACCAGTCGCTGGTTGCTAACTTCTTGTAGAAGTCCTCCACTTCGACCAAAGCCACGTCCACGTCCTCGACCGAGTCTGACTCAACATCTTCCACTGCAGCGGCTACTACTTCATCATCATCATCATCGAGCTCCTCAGAAGATTCATCATCATCTTCTACCCATGTCACGTCCCCCACCACCCAGGTTACCGTCGTTACCGTTGGCGGTTCGGTCGTTACCCAAACGGTCACTTCCATGCCCTCTGCCGACGATTCTGGAAGTGGAAGCTCCCGCGCATCCGGAGGTCAGATCGCTGGCGCAGTTATCGGAGGTCTCGCAGGTCTTGCTCTGATTGCGGGAGCGGTTGTCTGGTTCCTTATGCACATGCGGCGCAAACAAGAGCAGCAGGCTCGTGATGCGGAATCAGCCAATGGGAGTGCTACTCCTCAAAGGAACGTCAGCACGTTGAGTAGGACGGGCCTGCTCAGGTCTGGAGAGAAGGACTACACTGCCACATTGCCGCCTATCAACACCACTCGGCAAAGCTCAGACCCGTCCGACACGATTACGCCCACCTCCGAACGACGCAACAGTCGTCCTCTCTTCCATGATCAGCGCTTAAACCCTGAGCAGTTCATGAGCCTGGACAATGGCAGCCACGCCAGCATCATCTCTATCGAGGACAACCGTGACTACACCAGGACATTGAACGTAAGTTGCATATCTACTACCAGGCATTTTGAAGAGGAGCACCAGTGATAACGTAGTGCGTGTCCAGGTCCGTAATCCCGATCCTCCCGAGCGTGCCTCGCGCGATTCGTGGTAGACGGGGTTTCGCAGAGCGTTCCGGCCGATAGCCCGTTTTCTCTTGCGCCTCGATACCCTCTCCTTCGTTCCATTGACGACTCATTAGCATTGGCGTTTTTGGGGTCTTAATTTCCTTTTCATCAGACACGCATCGACACGAATCTCGAACTTCTGGATGCCCAAACCGACTAGGCCAAGTTCCAGGATTCGCAGTGGAAAAGACTTGGTAATTCTATCCTTCTGTACCATAGACTACTTCTTCTTCTCGCTGTGCTCAGCAAAGTACATAATTTCGGAGAGGGGAGTTTCTGGACAAAACGGGACGGAACAATCGAGAACAGGGCGGATGTAATTCTTTAAACGGTTGCTCAGATTTGCAACACGGCTTGACAGCGGGCAGAAGTTTGCAGCGGGAGGTATCACGATCAGGCAGAGCCTCGGTTGGATGGAGTATGGCTTTGTTCAAGCGCGACCTGGGGGGTGCTCGAAGAAAATAATTGAACTTTTAAATGGATCAATAAGAGTAATCACTCAACTTGAATGCAGCAAACGACATGTCGTGAGGGTGATTTACATGTAGTGGCGGTGATCTGAAGGAAGAGGTGGATCGTGCGCAGCAACGGCCAGATGACGGCATTTTTCTGGTTCGCCGCTGCTCGGCACAACAACGTCGACAGTCGCCCGCTCGATTATGCCCCATTGACCACTCCACGCTGCCCATTGAGCTAGCAACCGCGCAGGATGTCTTCCTGGATCTCGAGGAGCACGTCCTCGCACAATGCGCAGCTCGCCGCCACTGCCGTCGCGTCGGGCGCCCTCGCCGCAAGTCTCGTGCTTGGATATCAGGCTGCGCGGAGGAAATACAACGTTGAGAGCGTGAAGGCGCACATTCCGGCCCCCGGCCAGGACCACCCGACCACAAGGGTACGGCCGTGTACCCAGCAACTCCGTGCGCCTTGGGCACTGACTGACGAAGCAAAGCTCACAGAATACGGCGCGGCGTCGGACCATGTCTTTGCCCCCAGCAAAGAGGACGAACGAAGCGTTGCTCTAGCCATACGGGCACGGTCCGGAGACTATGACGACGGTACGGTCCCCCCCTTTCGTACCGGCTCGGCCCGCGCGCTTTGGCTGACGGGACGGCGGTCTCAGATCTCATACTGGAACAGCTGGCGCGGAACCGGGTGTTCCTGACAGACGAAGGGCTGGCGAAGCTGCGGTCGGCCTTCGTGATCGTGGTTGGGTGCGGCGGCGTGGGCTCGCACGCGGTGGCGACGCTGACGCGGTCGGGCGTGTCGAAGCTGCGGCTCATCGACTTCGACCAGGTGACGCTGTCGTCGCTGAACCGGCACGCGGTGGCGACGCTGGCGGACGTGGGCACGCCCAAGGTGCACGCGATCCGCAAGCGCCTGGAGCAGGTGGCGCCGTGGACGCGCTTCGACTGCCGCAACGAGCTGTTCAGCGAGGCCGCCGCGCCGCGCCAGCTGGCCGACCTGGACGGCCAGAGGCCCGACTTCGTCATCGACGCCATCGACAACATCGACAGCAAGGTCGCGCTGCTGGCCTACTGCCGCCGCAACGACATCCCCGTCGTCTCGTCCATGGGCGCCGGCTGCAAGTCGGACCCCACGCGCGTCTTCGTGGGCGACATCTCGGCCAGCACCGACGACCCGCTGTCGCGCTCGACGCGGCGCCGGCTGCGCGCCATGGGCATCAAGGACGGCATTCCCGTCGTCTTCTCGGGCGAGAAGACGGCGCCGGGCAAGGCGCAGCTCCTGCCGCTGCCCGAGGACGAGTTCCAGAAGGGTAGCGTGGGCGAGCTGGGCGTGCTGCCCGACTTCCGCGTGCGCATCCTGCCCGTGCTGGGCACCATGCCGGCCATCTTCGGGCTGTCGGTCGCCAACCACGTCATCCTGGAGATCACGGGCTACCCGCACGAGTACCTGCCGTCCAAGAGCAGGGACAAGCTGTACGACGGCGTGCTCGGCGCGCTGCAGGGCGCCGAAGAGCGCCTGGCCCGCCACCGGGGGCTCGACGCCGTGGGCCTGCGCATCCCGGTCGCCCAGGACGACGTCGGATACCTGGTCGAGGAGGTCTGGCGCGGGAAGAGCGTCGTGACGGGCCTCTCAACCAGGCTCGCGCTCACGAGGTGGCGGGCTCCGCCGCAGGGAGAGGGGTTCTTGGATACGAGGTTTCCGGGGCAGAAGAACTCGTTGCTGAGGCTGACGGATCTGGTGCTTATGACTAAGGAGGAGGTGTTGAGGCATGAGAAGGAGGTGTTGAAGGGGGAAAAGAGGCCGGAGGATCTGTATGATCCGGAGGTGGTCAGGTTGGTGGAGGAGAGGTTGGATGATGAGGCGGTGTTTCAGAAGTACAGGTAGGCGGCGAGGGTGGTCGGTTGACGGGGCTGGGCGTGTATGGAAATAGGGGAGCTGGTAGATATGGGCTGGAGGATTGCATATACCACTGAATTAGACTTTCTCGATGTTCTTCCCGTCTCTTGCGTGGGTGATTCTGGATGGTGCGAGGTGATTAGGCAAGAGTGTCGATAGTCAAAGCAGTAAAGGCCTTCAATGATTCACGCGGATACAAACGTACTTTGATTTAATTACCAAGGTTATTCAGATGAAGGTTAAGTAAGTAGGTTGCTTACTTAACGCGTTCTGTCGACTGGGGCAAACTCTTCCTGTACCGCCATTTCTTTCACAACAAACGCGTGACCAGTGTCGTAGTTTCAATAGATGGGAAGTTTCTTTCAGCGACCACAGTTGTAACTACATTGTCTATTACTCTTATTCATCTTTTTGTACGAATGCATCCATTCCCCATGAAACCCCAACACAATGGCATTGTTTTCCAACACCTCCGCGCCATCAGCTACTACAAGACAGCACTCCACCGTCACCGATCTGCAGAAACCAACAAAACACAACAACTCACAATCAACGACTATCACAAACAGGCTTCCGAGTTATCCTACGGAACCACCACCACGACCTTACAGCACTTACTCGCTTCCTCACTTCCAACCGCCATCATGCCGTACTGGGACTGCTGCTGCTCTTCCAATGATGGAGAGATTGTGGATTGCCAGACTTGTGGTCACTGAACTGTTATGGAGGGCTATTGTGAGTTGGTTCTGTTAGGGGGGAGAGGGAGGAGCGGCTTTGTTTGTTCTTCATGTTTTGAGTTCGGGCTTCGAGGCTGGACCTTGAGGCCGTGCTTTGCGGCTTTAGTTTGTGTTGTCGCTTTAGAAAATATAGAAAAGGGGTTTCGAGATTAATTGTGCAACTGTGGAATAGTGACGCCGATGACTCATTTAGTAGAGGGTTTGCTGGTGATGCTGGACGCGTCAAGTAGTAGCATACCTGCATGGGGCATTGAATTATTCGTCCGGAAGTAGCAATACTTTGCTTTGATTGCCAAAACTATGATAAGCGATGGCCAGCGTATCGGTTCCGTTGTCAGAAGCGTGCCATTACCTCAAGGTTTGTGGTCTATGGTAGGTATAGCATCGTAGACATCACAGACACCAGCTGGGTCAACGTCGCGTGCGCGGCTCCGACGGACGATTGAATACAGACAGTTGCGCGGATCTCAAGATGAAGGAGAGCATGGATGGTACCAGGAGGGTGAGCACAGGATCATGATGTTGGAACGGAAACTCCGTTACTATCAGTCTGCCGACTAGCCTTACTATGCATGCTGTTAAGTAGCAGGCGTCCAAGTTGCGATCACACTTTGCCGCTTCGTCCCCAAAAAGATTCAAACCCGTCCAAACGCGGTGTTTCCAGCTCGTCCACTTTCCACCTCAAGTCCCAGCTCAGTCGTCCCGTCACCCCCCCCCCCCCTTTCCTCTTCCCACCTCCGCTTGCTATGCAAACCAGCCCCCCTCCGCCGTGCCCAGCCGATCATCCCGTACACCTCTCCTCCGGCCTCCTCCACTCCAACCCCAGCCCTTCAAAAACCTTCTTCTCCGCATCCTCCCAACCCAACCCCTCACCCACGCCCTCCTCTCCCTCCAGCAACACCACCTCCCCCGTCCGCCTATCCCGCACCCCACTGCTATCAAACTTCCACCCCTTCACATCCTTCGCATAACTTCTCAAATCCCGCTCAAACGTCGTCCCCCCCGTCCACCCCACCATCGCGCATCCCACCGTCCGCCACGGAGTCACCACGATATCCACCCGCCGATGCGCATTCGGATTGCGCCCCCCGCCGCCCGGCCACCCCGGATCTCGCCACACGACCAGCGCCTTGTCCAGCGAGTCGAACCCGGCCCCGGCCCCCGCCCCCTCCGCCGCCGCCGCCCGGAACAGCAGCACCGCCTGCCCGCGCGCCGAGCCGCGCAGGCTCAGCGCCAGCGTGTGCGTCACCCACCCCTCGCCCTCGAGGCTGCGCACCAGATCCGCCACCAGGTTCTCCGTCGCGGCCAGCGCGCGGTGCGACACGACGACGTCGACGTCGCCGGAGCGCCGCTCGCCGCGGCGGCAGCCGCCCGCGAGTGCGACGATGATGCCTTCGTCGCGCACGAGGGCGGCGTGGCGGCGGACGGTGGCGGCGATGCGGGCGGCGTCGGCGGGCGGGACGGGGGCGCGCAGCTCGGCGTGGAGCTTGAGGCCGATCTGCTGGGCGCGCGAGAGGGCGGGCCAGCCGTGGGCGACGACGTCGGCGAGGGAGCGCCAGCCGCGGGCGTGCAGGAAGTGGCGCGCGGTGGCGGCGCCGACGCCGTGAATGGAGTGGAAGAGGCGGAGGGTCTGGAGGGTCGGGTCGCGGTCGGCGGCGGCGACGGCGGCGACGGTGCGCGTGGGCGAGGCGGCCCACTCGGCCCAGAGGGCGGCGGTTTTGGCGGAGCAGCCGGGCAGGCGGAGGAGCTCGTGGGGGTGCGTGAGGGCGTGGGGGTGGGCGGCGATGGCGGCGATGGCGGTGCTGTAGGCGCGCACGCCGACGGCGTCGCCGGTGAGGGTGCGGGTGAGGCGGATGGATGCGAGTTGCGCGATGAAGGCGGCGTTGGGCGGGTTGGCGGGGGTGGAGCGCTGGCAGGCGTATTTGATGCCCTGCGCGGCCCAGTCGGGGGGTGGCGGGATGTCGCTGCTCGGTTCGCCTTCGTGATCGCTGGTGGTCTGTTGGAGGAGGGCGGGTTTGCTACTGGGACTGGAGTTTCTTTGACTGCTTGCGGTGTTGGGGTAAGCGTCGGCTTTGGCGCGCTCAAGGATACTCTGGCCGGTGGTGAGCTTTGAAGCGAGTCGATTCTGGGAAGCGGTGGGTATACTCGAGGGTGTGCGGGTGAGAGGGGAGTGGGTCTGCCGCGTTGATGTGGACATGCTGGGGGAGGAAGGCGCCGGCACGGGCTTCCCCTCGTAGACCAGGTAGTTGCGCAATGGGAGGAGCTTTCCAGCATGCGAGGAGTCATCAAGCCACTCCATCTTGACGACCTTGATGGCGTCTCCTTGGAGGTCGCCAACGGAGAACGTGGCGTCTGGAGCGTCACCCCCCTTGTCATGCACCTCTATGACCTCTGGATGGCCGGTTTTCCGCTTCTTGGTCGGAGGTCCGGCGGTATCAGCGGTCTCAGGGCTCGTTGCAGCGGGCGAAGACGGCGTCACATCCTCGGTGTAGAGGCGTCTCGCGCGCAGTTCCATAGCCGCTCGTCGTCTTGTGCCGACCTTGCCGATGACCAGCTTGGCCTCGGCCACGTTGTAGGTCATCTGAGCGCCATGGCCGGTGAGTCTGTCCTCCAGCTCGTGAAGACCCTCGACGGCGAGGTGGGCAGGGAGCGCAAAGACAGGCGGCAGCGGGCGCAGATCCAGTAGCGGTCCCGCCTGTGGGGGAGGTGAAGAAGAGCGAGGAGAGGAAGATGTCATGACGCGCAGCGGAAATCGCGACCCCGCAGCGCTCTACAGGCTCTACGCGGCGGGGGCGCGGACAGCAGGGGAGGCTGTAGACGGCGGGTAAAGACGTGGAACAAGGAAAGAACATCAGACTGAAGCAAAGGCAGACTCATACCTAGGGTGGGAGTGGCGATGGATGGAGGGCGAGTCGAGGTGGAGCTTGGCTGTGGCGCCTCGGCTGACGTCCCGCTGACGCTTCGGCCACGCCAGTCTTCGACACCGCCGCCGCCATCACGCTTCACTTCTCCGGCTCCCTTCTGACCGCCTCACCGCATGCTGATCTATGAGTACCGCCATGTCTTTTCTCCAGCTTCGCCTCCGGCTTGCCGGGTTCCGTCCTGCCTGTCACACGCCAGCACTAGCGGTCGGGATGCACGCACATTCCAGCCCGCAGACACAAGCTACCCTGGAGAGCCGCATTTCCTATGGAAGCCACGGCTGAACTGTGCAGGCTGTGGTAAGTGGTGCCGATGGAAGTGAGACAAACGCGATGTCGTGGTTCGGTTCTCAGCACGCACTGGGAAGTGATGAATTTCCTCCGGTGTGGATTATGACCTCTTCCTTGCACTTCCTCGTAGTCAACCACTTTCCCTGCATCTGCACCTTTTCACTATCCCCCGTACCAGCCCGCGTCATCGTTTTCTGACGCGTATCTTCATCAACCGGCAGATGAACAAGCAACGGGCAACACGAGTGAACTTCTTCGCGACGTTAATCCGTAGTACCGCAGCGCAGGCTGCAATTGCAGAAGGAGATCAACACGTTGATTCTCCTGTTGATGGAGCTGTGTGCAAGAAGAGTTGGAGAGTAGTAGGTTGACAAGAAAGAGGCGGATCTGAGGGGTATTTGTCTGCCCACAGGCATGGGGCACATGAAAGCGCGCGCCATGGGAGATGCACGTGAGCCCGAAAAGTGATCTTGGCGAACGCCAGGCCTGGCGATTGAAAAAGCAGAGCAGGCGGAGGATCACATGTCGATGGGAGCGTGCTCCACGTACCTTGCGAAGGCGAATGCGGCTGTGGCTCCGCTGGATAATGGAAGAGATCATGGTCGAAAAGGCGGCGCCTGGTGAGTATTTCTCTGGACAATCAAAAACAAATTTGCTTCCTTTCTCACTTTGGCCGGGTGGCCTGAAGCGCCTAACAACGAGCTTTCATAAAGCAGTATACATGCCCCCGCAAGTATTGGAGCTCGAAAAGGTGTATGCCGACGCGGATCGGCTTTGAGGTCGGCCTTTAAACTGCAACCAAGGGCCATGAAGAATCGATCTTCTTCCCCTCCGACTCGGCAGCGTTGCCCAATTCCGGCTGGCACGATCTTGCAGGCCAAAGTAATCCCAAGTCGGGAGGGTCTGAAGCGTGAGGGTCCGAAGTGTGGGCAGAGGGTACGCAAGACGCCATCGAGTACGCCGATCACACAATAGCAGCCGAAACCGCCGGGAACAGCAGCACCACCACAACACTGACGAATAGCAGCCCGGCAGTACCCATTTTAACACACTGCTGCACTGCAAATCGCAAGCCCCAGCTGTTCCTTCTCAAATGCACAGCCCCCGCCGTGTTTTAGCAGATGCATGCCATAGGCTGATCTAATCGCGACAGTGCGTTTATCAGCCCGCTCTCAGTTACTCCCGCACGATACGTTGCCCGCTCTCACCATCCGCATGCCGCCCGCATGGCGTGCGCGGCCCGAGACGCGGATGTACGTCCTATCTACCCATTGCGTCCTTCATCAACCTAGCCTCGATTGTCGTCATGGCACGTGAGATGCCGACTTATCCATGGCGATGGGATTTCTGGCTGCTACAACAATCCCATGACGCTTGCCTGGACGTCGAGTATATATTCTACCCGCTCCAGGCACCCTTCAAGCCTTTTGCAGAATTAACGCCCAGATCTTCTCTCTGCAACATTCAAACCCAAATCTAGACTCGCTTCGACCATGGCTCCCTCCGCAATTGAACATGAGGTCGTCGTGCCGCCAGCAAAGTCCGAAGCCCCTCACAGAGAGCCTCTGAAGCTCTCCGGCGCTCTCGACAAGTACGAGTCGTTCGAAGTGACGCCCATCATCGGCACCGAGTTCAGGGACGTGAACCTTGCGGAGTGGATCAACGCGCCCAACTCCGACGAGCTGCTGAGGGACCTCGCCATCACCAGTAAGCCGCCACAGACAACGACATCACACAGCCAAGCTCACGCGCCCCTTTCCCCCCAGTCTCCCGCCGCGGCGTCGTCTTCTTCCGCGCGCAGGACGACCTGACCAACGAGCTCCAAAAGCAGCTCAACCACCGTCTGGGCCAGCTCACCGGCAAGCCCTCGACGTCCACCCTGCACATCCACCCGGTCCTCAACGACGACCGCGAGCTGGGCGGCAGCGACCCGCAGATCAGCACCATCAGCTCGGAGCAGCGCAAGAAGTACTACGACCCGGTCAAGCACTTCGCGCTCGACGACAAGAAGCAGGACTCGGCGCAGTGGCACTCGGACATCCAGTTCGAGCCGGTGCCGGCCGACTACACGTCGCTGCGGCTGGTGGAGCTGCCGCGCACGGGCGGCGACACGCTCTGGGCCAGCGGCTACGACGTGTACGACCGGCTCTCGCCGGCGTACCAGCGCTTCGTCGAGACGCTGACGGCCGACTTCGAGGCGCCCTTCTTCAACGACGTGGCCGCCGCGGGCGGCTTCGGCGTCTACACGCGGCCGCGCGGCAGCCCGGCCAACGTCGGCGAGCTGCTGCGCGCCACCCACCCCGTCGTGCGCACCAACCCCGTCACTGGCTGGAAGAGCATCTTCCCCGTCGGCGCCTTCCCCAAGGCCGTCAACGGCCTGACCCGCCAGGAGGGCGACCACCTGCTTCGCTGGTTCCAGGACCTCGTCTACCGCAACCACGAGCTGCAGGTGCGCTTCCGCTGGCGCAACAGGAACGACATCGCCATCTGGGACAACCGCAGCGTCTTCCATACCGCCACGTTCGACTACGACAACATCGGCCCGCGCTTCGGGAACCGCGCCGTCGGGATCGGCGAGAGGCCGTACTTTGACCCCAAGAGCGAGTCGAGGCGCGTGGCGTTGGCGAGGGAGGAGGAGGAGGAGGAGGAGGCGAGGGCGAAGGCGGAGGCGGAGGTGAAGGCGTAGTTGGGCTGTGCGGGAAAGGGGAAGCGGGAGGCTGCGGGTAGAATGGTGCCGATTCCGGGTTTATGAAGAGACGGATAGAGCATCATGCCCGTTGGATCACGTCTGCTTTAGAAGTGTTGGTTGTGATGCACGGGCAAAGAGCGGAGGTGGGCAAGCCAGAATGCGGTGCTGAGTCCGACATTGAGCAGCGATGAGCTCAAGGCTGGTCTAAGCTGGCGCTTGGCTAAGTCGAGTGCTTGACAGAGACATACACCCAGAAGGCCCTTAGCGGGAAGCAGACCAGAAATCGTGGGGGGGGGGGGAAAGAGACCATGATCAAATGTCTCCAACTCCACCTTTCGCGAGATCCAGTGCGCGACTCGATCGCGGACCCTCGATGCACACGATGGCATTTCAAATCATCATAGAGGCGTCATATCCGCCTGCAAGCCACGCAAGCGATGCCCCTGACGCCCCTGCAGCAACACGCGGCTCGCCCATTGACGGCTGCAGAGCCATACAGCTGAGGGGCCAATGCAACGACAACTCGCAACAAAGCTCATCGACGTCCGACATCCAAGCGAAGATGTCCATCCCGCTGCAAGCTGTCGCAAAAGACCTCGTCTTTGATTGCTTATCATCAACACCTCACCGTGGAGAGACGGCGGTTTCTTAGCGTGCGCCAGCGTGAGCCCTAGCCTGCTCGCAAGCGCGAGCCTCAGTCACTCGCGGTTTCCGCCCCTCGCAGCCTCGGCGGCCCCCAGCAACCTACTCCGAACGCCGAACCATCCCTATGCTGATTCCGGAGTGTGTTCTCGTCAGGTCGCTGCCCAGGCGGGGCGGCGCGGGACGCCTCCGAGCGTTGAGCCGACCTTGGTGGTGATAAATTTGGCAAACATTCCAATCCAACCGAGCGGCGGCCGGGTCATCTTGTGGCGTGTCCGCTATCGAAAAGCAGCCGCATTTTAAGGTTGACGATCTGCATGTGCCCTCTCCACCCCGCCATCCTGGCATTTGTCTGCCAGTGCTTCCCATTGGCTCTGCGCCCCAGGAACCATCTTCCTGACATGCTTAGCCGAGGAGTTCGGCGCAGCGCCACGTGCAGATTGAAAGGGACGGTCTGAGGGGCCCTCCGTTTGTGTTTCAAGCGACGGTGGTGAGTATTCCGGGCTTGCTTGCCGTCCCGGGCTCGGTCTGGCCACCCCGAGGCCATTGGACTTTATAATCCCAATCCGTCCTCCCACCTGCCGGTCCCTGCGGGAGACTCGAAAACCCTCTTTCTTTTCGCCATGGGGAAGACGTTGATGCCGCCGCTCGAGCTCATCCTCGCGTGGCAGGCGGATCGGGATGCCTATCCTCGCGGCATCCGGCGCGACTGGTCGCTGGTGATTTTGGCGAGCGTGTTGAGCGCGCTCGCCGTCATCATGGTCTTCACTCGTTTGGTTGCACGCCTCAGGTTCCAGCGGAACCCGGGCTTGGACGATGCCTTCATCACCCCAGCGCTGGTGAGTCGTATCCACACGCATTGGAGCACGGGAAGCACGCTCACCCACTTAGCTCTTCACTGTCGCGATGAACGTCCTCATCGCCTACGGTAAGCCTCTCCTCCAGAGCCTCCACGGCTCCTCAACTGACGCATCCCGCAGCATCAAGACACGGATTCGACAGGCACGTCTGGGACATGCCGCCCGCAATGGGCGTCGACCTCCGCAAAGTACAGCATGGACAGAGCCCCCACCCACCGACCCGTGCTACCCCCCCCCCCCCCCCCCCCCCCCCCTCCGCCAGCTCACCTTCGCCACCTCCCTCCTCTACATCTGGGGCACCAGCCTCACCAAGCTCTCCGTCCTCCTCTTCTACCGCCGCCTCACCGCCTCGCTCCCCACGCCCTTCCTCTACGCCGTCTACGCCTCCCTCCTCTACGTCGCCGGCTACGCCCTCGCCTTCACCGCCTCCCTCGTCCTCACCTGCGCCCCCGTCGCCGCCTACTGGCTCGAGGTCGACTTCGCCTGGGCCGCCGCCAACCGCCACCGCTACCGCTGCACCGACGAGGGCGCCGCCCTCGTCGCCGCCAACGCCATCTCCGTCACCCAGGACTTCCTCGCCTGCGTGCTGCCCGCGCTGCTGTTCTGGAACCTGCAGGTGTCGCGCCGCCAGAAGCTCGCCATGGCCGCCCTGCTCGGCGTCTCCATCTTGTACGTAACGAGTCTCTCTCTGTGTATCCTAGACAAAAAAAATTGTCGGAACTGACGCAACCGACAGCCCCTGCGTCGCCGGCATCCTCCGCTTCGTCACCCTCCACCGCGCCACCTACACCACCTACGACATCCCCTGGGCCATGCACCCGACCTGGATCTGGACCCTGGTCGAGGCCAACACGGGGCTGGTGTGCGCCTCGGTGCCGGCGCTGCGCGTGTTCTGCAAGCGCGCGCTGGCGGACGCGAAGGAGGCGGACGAGGAGGAGAGGACGACGGGCGTGCGGACGATCGGGAGCAAGTCGACGGCCGGGGGGATGAGGGAGGGAGGTGAGTATGGCGGGATGGTGGAGTTGGAGTTGAAGGGGGTGGGGGAGGGCTGGAGGGGGGAGGGCGGGTCGGCGACGCCGACGGAGTCGATGCGGTCCGAGGAGGATAGGGAGTTGGATGAGAGGAGATTGGTTTGGTGGGGGTGGAGGGGGCACGAGCTCTGATTTGAAGATACCCCAGTCTTGTACAAGTGTGTCTGCCTCCTGGTAGTGCGCTTGGATGAATGAATGATTTCCAACTTCGCATTCAGGAGGAGCTTACGATGGAGGATTCAAAAGCAATCTACAGCACAATCATCACGCACCGCATGCGAGCCAAGCAAACCATCGTATATTCATATCTCCCTCTGGTCAGTGAGGAGAGAAGAGAGGATGTCATAAGCTAACCTTCCATAACCCTTCCCTTTCCTCCCTCTTTCCCTCCCTTCATCCTAGAGATATACATCCATCCCCCCTCCTCCCCCATTTCCCCTCACTCCGCAGATGCGACTAGATGCATCGAAAGGCCCCGACCCAGTCGAGCGAGGGGAAGAAAGAAAATTAGCGATGGTAGCAATGATGCTGGTGGTGGCTAAATAAGCGAGAGAATCAAGAAAGGATCAGAAAACGCCTGGTATCCACCCCATGACATCCGCCGCCCGCAACCGTCCCGTCCTCCCTCGAATTTGTTCCATCCATCCCTGATTCCGGAGATGGCAAGCTTAAAACAAGTGCGCACTTTGTGACAGACAGCCCGTTTCGCCGAGCTGATAAAGTGAGATTTGACTGAAGAGAATAAGGGAGAAGAGGGAAAGTTAAAGGCAGGACTTTGAAAAAGCGCCAGGCGCCAGCATGGTGTATGGTATGATTGACTTTGATTGAAGTTCTTTGACTCCCCATATTTCCCCTTTTCCTGAGAAGAAGTTTTCCCCGCTTGCACCGTGTAAATGCAAAAAAAGTGATTTTTGAGTGTGATGTGCACAAAGCGTTCAGAAGGGTTGCCGAACATGTCGGATCGATGTTCCGTATTCCATGAGGAGAGGAAAAGGAGGACAGACCGAGAGTCGGGACCGTTCCTCTCGCCGTATTATGCCTTTCATTCACCGGAGTCACCCTTGTCGTCATTAGCACTGCTCTTGACGGCGATTTTGATCGCCATTGGTTTTTGTGGCCCATCCTTGCCACTACTGACGTTCTTTTTCCTCTTGAGACCAGTGTTTGCGCTCGCGGTGCTAGCGTTGCTGCCCACGCTGCTGACCGAGCTGCGCCGCTTGCTACTCGCCGAAAGCTTGCCAAGCTCGTCTTCATCATCTTCCTCTCGACGCCGCTTTTCCGAAAGCCTTTCAGGAGGGGGTGTCGACGGGACTGGAGTCTGGTCTCGCGGTGGTGAACCTTGTGGAGATGTTGATGTGGGTGGCGTGGGAGGAGCCGCTGCTGCAGAATCCTGTGCTTGCTGCTCCGAGGATGGTCTTGCGTTGCCAACGCCTTCCTGGAGCACATCCATCGAGTCTTCGTCATCTTCGGGATAGTCGACGAGCGGCCGAGCGCCGTTTGCCAATGGCTTCCCTGAGTGTGACGGCAGCGTTGTTTCCTCCTCGTCATCGGAGCCGTTGAAGTACGCTTCCTCCTCCGCATCCATGTCGCGAAGGCCTTGCAAACGGCCGCCATTCATCGGGTGCCGACCCGGCTCCGTTTCGTCGCTGGCAAACGAGTTGTGGGCGGTAGTATCGGGCCGCTCATGCAACTGCTCGTACCGGAGAATGAGATTTTGGAACGTTGGGACGTAAGTGATTCCCTCCAATCTCTCCCTGTAATTCTCAACGAGGTGGTTGATGATAACCTTGATGTTCTCGCGCTTGACAAACTCAAAGAGTTCAAGGCATGCGGAGTTAAGCAGGTTGTCTCGCGGCATTGTCTCATAGACAATGTTAAGAATAGGATCGAAGAGCCGGTTGTTGATGATCTGACGGTTGTGGAATTCGTCGTGTAGTCCGATGCAGGTCCGGAAGTATTTCAGCGCAGTGAGCTTGAGATGCTTTTCAGGACACGCCATGAGCTGTGCAACGCGGCACGCAAGGCCTTCTGACAGAACAAAGTATTTGCTCCTGAAGGAATGCTGGCGGATGAAGAAACAGAGAACCTCCACCAGATGCGAGTAGAGAGACACCTCTTGGATGGTCAGGTTTTCCACTGTAAGAATTTAGTACGCATAATATACAATTTCCTTGACGGTAACCTACTGGAGTCGCGCCCTTCCAAGTCCTTGAGGGGTTCGAAAAGCTTCTTTGCAGACTCTTCGTAGAAATTCTGTATGAAGGATTCTGTTTGGGGTGCGGACGGGGTGCTATTCCGAACCTTCGCAAGGAACTCGCTGTTAGCACGACCGAGAGTCTCAATCGTGGCCGTGTTAGCATTGGGATCCAGGAGCACCTTGATGGCATCAGCCATCTGTGCCTTGACGCCCAGATCCGTCTCGACCAGGAGCAGCTCGATCAATGTGTCCGTAAGCGGCTTCGTCTTGTCATTGATAGCCTTGAAGATCTGGCTGCGCATCATGATGGCGTCGTGGTCGATCAGGGCAACCAGTATGTCGGTTCCTGCGACACGCACGGCCGCGTCCGTGTGCCGGAGTGCGAAGGTGATGACGTTGAAGAGGCCTCCGCTAAGAAAGTTCGAGTACAGCTGCGCGCGTGCTTGTGCCTGCAAGCTCTTTGCAATAGTGCAACATTGCTGAATAAACAGCACGGCGTCCTTCTTCCTCTGGGAGCTGTTTTCCTGCGGGGTGAATATGCCGAACAACTCCTTCAGAAATGCTTGGTTTTGCTGCAGATGCTGGACAATATCAACCTGATGGAAGAATATGAGAGAGTTCAGAACCGAAAAAGTCGGGTCGTCGAGAATGCGCGCTAAAACGACGTCTTTGAGGTACTGCAACCGGTATGTATAGTGGATCTTCTTCTTGATGAGCGGGTCCTCGATCTTCACGACCTCCTTGAATCTTGACTCGTCCGCCAGGTACTGTCTGTGGTTCGCCTTGTGGCTCGGGAAATCGGGATCGTACTCGAGCGCTCCGACAACGCCAATGATGACCTCGTCAGTCACGGCATACTCGATGATGGCGGTGTCATTGAGTAGAATGAGCGTCTTCATGATGTTGCACAAGCGGTGCAGGTCCTCCAGGCTCTCCAGATCCTCAGCCATCTCCACGAGCGGAACAAGCTTCGTTATGTATCCAGCCTGGACAATGAACTTGGCCAACGCGTCGCGGCCTTGGGGGCTGTTGTTCGCGGCGCGCATCATCTGCTCGAGGTCGGGAAGGTTGCCGAGCTCGGGATCGGGGAGCATGATCGGGTTCATGTCCATGACATCGTCTGAGAATCCATCGTCTGGCGCGCCAAAGTCAGCACAGAAGAAATGACACGCTTGCGCGGGTGGAGACTCACCAGCTCCTGAAAGCGAGATTAGGTGGGATTGCACCTCACTGACGAAGTCCCTAGGGATGCGGTTAGCACCCTCCGTAAGCCTGGCCGGGCGCGACAGCATACCATATAGCCCCACAGCCCTCTGCCTCCTGGAAGCTAAGCGCCATATCGGTGCCATTCTGCTCAGTCCACACGATGAGCGTATCTGCGCAATTCTCAGCATGTCCCATCCGCCAGTTGGTGCCGCAGCTTCCTGTTTCACCTTGTTGCTTCTGATATCCATCATCCTTGGTGACGCGGGTCTCGAGCAGGGTGCGTATTGGTTCGTCTTCGGACTGGACGTAGATGCGCGCTTCATCCTGGGAGTGGCAAGGCTCGTCAGCACGTTGCGCAGTAGCAGCAACAGCAGCAGCAGGGTCGCGCGCGCGCGCGCAGTGGGGGCGGCTTGGGCTGGCGTCACGACATACATTCACCATGGTACCGGTGCAGAAACCGGTACCTCTGTCAAACCAGTCGCCATTCTTAAGCTCGTAGACCTTGACGCGCTTGCGATCGTTTGCCGGCTGCGCGGCCAGGGCCATAGTGGGCGCGAGGCTGCCGTCCTCCCGTCACTCGGGCTTCGGGCCGAGACGGTTGGAACAGCTGTGCGCCCGACGGATGCGACCTTGGTCGAGGAGTGGTGATGGCGACGGTTGGGGTGTCGCGAAGGGTCTGGTACGTCGCGGTCGGGCGAGACGGCGCACGAGGCGGCTGGGGCTGGGGGCGGCGACGCGCGCGCGCGCGTACAAACAACGGCTCCTTTAGGGCGTTCGGGCGCTTGCCACGGGACGGGGAAGCGAGGCGCCGGATCGAGTGATGACAGGCGGTTGAGACGAGATCGACGGAAGGGCGACGGTGGGCGCGTCGTGTCTTGCAGAGGGCCGCGCTCCGGTCGGGGAGGCTTTTGCGTCGTTAGGGGCTAATTGACGAGGCTCGATAACGCGCGATAAGCGGGCGGGAACGGTGCCGAGTCCAGACCACCTGCGACGGGCTCGCCGTGCGGGCACGCGCGACACCGCGGGGAGCAGAGGCTGCGGCGCTGGCGGAGGGGAGCGAAATGACGTCGCCGCTATCGACAGCAGCGAGGCGTTAAGGTTGCAGGGCGGAGGAGGCAGCGCGGCGGAGGGCTGGGGCTGGTGACGGCGCGCAGGTGTGTTGCTCCGCTGGCAGGCTGCAAGTGTCGCCTTGGCTGGTGACGAAACGACTGGGCCGCCACGCGCCCTGCCCGCCGCGATTCCCAAAATAGCCGGCGCGCGCTGCCTGCCTCAGGCCGCCGCCGATCCACCGCACGAAGCGCGGCGGCTGAGCAGCCAAATCTAAATCTTATCTGGACCTGCGCGCGCTCGTCGCGTCCCAGCCCACCAGCCCAGCCCAGCCGCGCGCGCTCCGCTGCCCGTGTGTCTGCGGCCTGTGCCGCGCTGCCGGCACGGGCGCGCCGTGTCAGCCGCACGTTCGACTGTCCACGACCGCGCCGGCGCCGGGGCAGCTGCATGTCCCGGCCTGGCTGACAGCTAGCTGCCCCTTCTGGCGGGCTGTCGGGCTCGTCCTGCCGCGAGCCCCAACGGACGGCCGCCGCCGCACAGGGTCAGGCCAGGGCAGAGCGGCCAAGGGCAAACGGCCCTGGATCACCACGCCCGCACGTGGGCGACCCAGCTTGTTGTACTGCCAACGCCGCTGCCAATGCCGATGCCAATGCCCTCTCCCGCCCCCACGACGGCCGGGGCGTGCGGCGGAGCGTGGTTTCGGAGGGCCTCCTAGCGGACCTGGGCGTCCATATCCACCCGCGCTTGGACTCCTGCTCATCTACGTGTATTGTCCGACAACGCTCCGGCCCACGCTGCAGACAGCCACGAGCACCACGCACACGCACACGCACCACGGCTCCAGCCGCGTGAGGCTTGCAGTCAATTGACCGTCGCGGAAGGAGCCCTGTCCACCACCACCTATCCAGGGCGCTGGGAGCCTAGAACGGCCATGCTCTGGCTGCTGGTATCCAGATCTGGCCGTGTCTGCACGATAGGCGCCGTCCGGCCGTGGCCAGCCGTCGGACCCTGTGCATCTTATCGCCGTGCAGAGTTCAGCCGCTGCAGCCTGGTGGAGCATCTCCCGACGCCTGCAGTGTCTATCGATTCGCTCAGCTCGACTGCATCTCGAGTCTGACGAGCAACGGCGGGAGTCAATATTAGACGCAAACGTGGGCGAGAGCACGTCCAGTGCCTCTGCAACAATCGCACCACCGCCAGTGCTCGCGCTGCAGGCCCCGTACATGCGCGCGGTTGAGAAGTGGTATTTGCCGGAGGCAGCCACCCGCCAGGCGTCAAGCCACAGCTCTGGCGGCAACCGCTCAGTCCGCCTGCGGCGGAGAATCTCTATTTCCAGAGGCGGCAGCGGCGCGGGATCGGGTCGAGTCAGTGTCGAGCGGCGCTGAGTGATTTGCTGTTGGCGGCTGCGTCCGATCAGCTTAGCCGGCCGAGCCGCGGGCTTGGATGGAAGCAGTACGAGGCCGTCAAGCGACCAGGAGAAGCTTAGAAGCCACCGACCGCTAGAGATACGCCCCCTGCACCTGCGTGGCGCCAATCCCAATGTGACGGTAAGCCTGCCTGTGACCCGTTTCAATAATCCTGGATGAATCCCACGTATGTAAGAGACGCCGCTGCTCATCTTCGTCTCGTAAGTCGAACCTCCTCCGCCCCTCCCCTCGCTCGCAGCCCGCCAAAAAGCAATCAAAGGCTTGTTGTCTCCCTCCGCGTGGTGCCATCCCAGTATTCCGCCCGTTCGCACGTCGGCATCGGTCATCCCTTGCATCCGCGTCCCGTTCAGGCACAGCGGACCATTGGCACCGAGGCCCGCCGTCTTGACCACCACCAGCGCTCCTGCCTGTCGGCATTAGCCATCAGCCCAGTGGCGGCTGTGGATTGTGCCGTCCAGACCTTGGGCCATCCGCGGGTTCCCACAGTCCCGGCACGGCCGCATTGGGACGACAGGCGATCTACTGGCGCGACCACAAGCGTGAACCACGGTTGCTCCCACCGCAGCGGCTGCGGGTTCAACACACCTCATCTTTGATAAATTGCCTTGCACCTCGAACTCCCAGAACAGCAAACCACGGCCTACACTCGCCCGCCTGCACTTACCTGTCGTCACCATGTCCATTTTCGCCAAAGTCAAGAAGTCCAAGAAGGCAGCCGACCAGCAGCAAAAGGAAACACTAGCACCAAAAGAAACGACAGCTAGCGAATCTACCCCCGCACCAGCTTCTGCACCATCTCCTGCTCGCCCCGGTCTATCACGCGCATCCACCGATATTCCAAATGGAGCCGTGGCAATCCCGAAGAATACATATACTCCGCCACGGCCCAGCAACCTCCGCACATCCAGCAGCTCCTCGGTCAAATCATTACCACCCATGCCTCTCGTCACCAGGAACGCTGCCAGTGAGCCGAATCTCGCTTCTCGCGGCCGTCCCACCAGCCGGACGAGCAGCGATCTCTCAATCGACTCCGTCATGATGTCCCGTAGCCAGAATCCCAGCCCCAGCGGCCGTATGGTTTTGCAGACAAGGCAATCGGACTTCCTGCCGACCATGTACACATACGATCCTAGCAAGGCTCCCAACCTATCCGGCCGCAAGAGGCAACACAAATCCTACCGCGCTCGTCCAGCCACGCGGGCATCGTCCTTCGTCAGGAGCCCGCACATCTCTACCATGGTGGAGGAGAACGAAGAAGGTTCGTGCCATTTCATCCCCACTCCACGCTCGGGGCTAACCATCTCACTAGCCGACGAGCAAGCCGGCAGCTCCTCTTCCTCTACCAAGTCTCACTCCAGCGACTCATCTACGCAATCACGTATGATCCACCTGACCCCCAAAATGTGGCCAGGGAGCAAACGACTGATTCCCCAGACAGAGTACCTCGAAATGGCACGGACCGCCAGCAACTGCGTGCAGCAACAACAAGATGCCGCTACGCCAACGCCGGAGATCCCAGCCCGCAATCCCGCGCGGAACAGCATGTGCTCTCAGCGAGCATCAGTTTCGAGCGTTCACGAGATCAAGTACGACTCCGTAGCCGCGTCCATCAAGTCCGTGGAGGAGGAGGAGAAGAAGGCGGCTCCCGTGGCACCGGCCGCGACAGACCGCACGGAGTCGCCCGGCCCCAAGTCGAAGAAGCGCAATTGGTTCAGCAAGAAACGCGCGGCCGGGCCCATCGAAGCACACTGAGCGCGGACGCATTGTGTATTTCCATTTCTATCCGTCTCCGCCGATCGATGGCGGAGATCCTGCACACAGCTGAACATGCTCCTCGCGGGCCTTTTGCGGGTTCTCTTAGCGCCGGCGTCTACTGTCTTTTTGGGCGGAGGGTGTGGCTTCGTGGCTTGGTGTTCTGTTCTTTTCCTTCCCTTTTGGCAACATACCAACCCTTTTCCGGAACTCTGCAGCTACAAAATCTGGGCTGGGGCGCGACGCTTTGTACCGAAATACTCAACGCACTACATTAGCCTTCGAAACTATTCCTATCCCAACAGGGCTGATTCCGAAGCGAACATCTCCGTCCCCACGCCCCGAGAACGTGTCACCGCTCGTACATTTGAGACATTGCTGCAGAGATGGGCTGATCGAGACCTGGGCTCGGTGCGGAGCTTTCCTGCAGCGCGCGTACGTAGCGGCCGCGGAAACACGCGGACACCTCAAGCGTGGGGTTGTTTTTTTTTTTCTTTCTCTCTCTCTCTCTTTCGCTCTCGTTTTTGGGAACAGAGAGGCATTGCCCGGACATGTACGCGAGGGAGGGGGCTGGACCGGGCTAGGAAAGCATGGCGAGCACCTAGGCGAAGTGTTTAGCACGTTTAGAGCTCGGTGCCCTGGGAGATGGCGCCGGATCTGGAAAGATGCCGCGCCTTACGCGCGATGTTTTGGGAGTACCCGCGGTACCTTAATCAATGCGGACAGGCGGGATTTCGAGGATGCCTCGATGAGGCGGCAGGCAGAAATTCCCGCCCCCCGTCATGAGACAGAGTAAATTGTTGAGCAGCAGCAGATATTGGGCAATCAATTCACGATTTCGAGCCGGAATCTTGCTGGCCTCCGTGGCGAGACAATCGGCCAGAGACAGCCCAAGGCGGAAAGTCTGGGTCTGGTAATGGACTAGAGGCCAAACCGCTTCCTCCAGGCACACACCCCAAGGCACTGCCCTCCTCAGCCCTGTCTCTTCTCTCTTGCCAACGCATCGATCCCTCAATTCCGTTCCGGCCCCCACGACGCAAGAAAGGCAAGCAACGGTGAGCGCCAGCGCCCGGGTGGAATTCTCCGAACGGACAAAGCGAAGGACAAGCGCGCAAGTCGGCCGTCAAACGCTATCGCGCCGGGCCAAGATCGTCAGGCCCTCCGTATAGCTTACCTGCGCGCTGGGATCAGGGACTGACAGATCGAGGGGACCCCTACCCTTCCGCACGAAGGCAGGATCGGGCAAAAGATTGACGGGATTGACGGCGAGAGAGCGATCAGCGAACCCTGGATTTTGCCCAGTCCCCGCCCACCCATCCACCCACCACCATCTTCCCACGTCAGAATGGGGGACCTGCAACGGTCTGACGGGCGGGATCAGACGCCAGTTTCATAAGACGCAATAACCCGCCTGCCCCGCAAATCGTTGCGCGAACAGGACACACGGCCGAGCCGCACGCGGCAACCCAACGACGGCCTGCATGATGAGGCTACCTTTTCTTATTGACAGCGCCAGATTTTTTTTTTGTTTCCAGCAAAGCCGTCGTTTCTACTGATCGGGTGGCCGGATCCTCGTCCGCTCCGGCCGGCCACTCAGCCAGCCAGCTTCCTGCCGGCGACGCGGTGGAAATGCTGATCATCGCACGGCACTGCCGATGCCAAATCTCGCCACGGCTGATAGCCGGGCGGGACGCAAGACCGTAAACGCGCTATTGAAAAAAAAAAAAAAAAAGGTGCCGGCCGCGGCCGCCGCCAGCCCAAGCGTGGACCCTGGGTTTTTCTTGCTGGTCTCGCGCGATGGCGCAAGCCGGCCGCACGCGCCGGTGTGTCGAAGGCGTGCGTGGCGACGGGAGGGAAGTTTTAGGGTGTGCGCTAAAGGTGTGCTGGCTCTGGCTCTGGCGCGCTGCGGCCTGAGGAACGAAGCTACCGCACGTTCGAGGTAGGTACCCGATGCAAGGCCGGTTGGCGGCTGCGATGGAGTGAGTAAGCAGGGCGTGGGCGGGCAAGGCAGCCGTCAGGACAACCCAACCCACGAAGCAGAGCCAAGCATCCAGCGGCGTGGAGAGTCGGAGAAGCGGCGGTGGCCGGCGGGGCGCAGGATCGTGGGATGATGCACAAGTCAGCAGCAGCATACGGCGAACGGCGAAGGGGATATTTTTGGCGACGAGGGGTTCGCGCGCTGCTCTGCTGCCTTGCGGAGAGAAGCTTGCTCGGATGCCTGCAGGCTGCATCTGCGAAATACGAACGCCCGAAGCACGATGCTGCAGCGCCATCTGCCTGTCTCACCCGCGACTTTTATTGCTTTTCGGCAGATCCCCCGGCTTGGTGTCGTGCTGTCGAGATAAGAAGAGCATGGAGCTGTCCCGTCGTGTGCAATGGCGGCGCCGCCCCGCCATCTCCACGGCACCACGAGGCAGAGGTGTGGTATCAGCGGGTCGAAGCGTTGGTATTAAATCGGAGTACGTCGGCATCCAAATATATGCTTCAACTGCCCATCAACCGGACTCATCTGAGCTGAAGCTGTCCATTTTTGGTGCGACCCACGTTAGCACGCGAGTCAGATGGCATACCTCTGCGTCCGACATCAAGACTGTTCTGCCGCCTACCCCACGCATCCCCCCAGACACCGATGACGGGCCTCTTCGCCTTCGCCGCCTGAGGCATCCAACACGTGAATCCACCCACTCCCTCGCGCCGCAAAAGCCGCATCCCAACCCCATCCTTCTAGAAGCCGGCAGCCGCTCAACGGGCAGCGCCGACGGCACCAGCCCCAGAACGGCAACGCGCCGGCCGCGTCCCACCGATCTTCGCCAGCCCTCTCCGCCCTCGCCCTGCACCCAACCAGGACTCTTCACGCGCCTCCACCGCCAAGCCTGGCGAGCGGAAAAGTCGCCATGCTTTTTCTTTTCTCCGACAGCCCTGGCTCCAGAGAACGCGGTCGCGGCCCTTGAGTCGTGCGCGTGCAGATGCCGGCCTGCCTCTTCGATCAAAAAGAAATGCGACGCCGCGCCGCGACCACACCACTTCTTTTCTCTCTCCACAGCCTTGCCCTTCTCCCTCTCTCTTCCCTCGCGGAAGCGCTGCCAACAAACGAGCGAGCGACTTCTGGAGTTTTGCGCTCGCTGCCCGTTCCAAAGCTCCAAACCCCAGCGCTCCTCCAGCCCTCTCTCTCCGCGGCCGAATAACGTCAGACCTCCTCGGCTTCGCCAACCGCCGCGCAGCCTATCGTCGCCGGACTCCGCGCAGGAAGCGCTTCGATCAGCGCAACGAGAAGGAAAGACCAAGAAGCAAGAAAAGAGGACCGGATCGCACATATCCCTAGTATTGTGCCCGCTGTGAAAAAAAAAAAAAAAAGGACACCATGGCGACCACCGACATCACCAGCCACGCCGGCGATGGCCAGCCGATCACCGAGCACTACCCCGGCGACGGCGACAGCAAGCCCGCCCTCGTCGAGACCAGCGCCGCCCCGGCCGGGGAGAACGACGACAACAACAACGGCGCGTCAGCGGTGGCGGCGGCAGCGGAGAAGCCGCGCAAGCGCTGGCTCAACATCCAAGCCTCGTACTTCAAGACGCGGCACTTCTGGTACGCGCTGGGGCTGGGGCAGGTGCTCGCGATCTGCATCACGTCGACCAACACGCTCTCGTCGCTGCTCAGCCAGAAGGGCACGTCGATCCCGGCGTTCCAGACGTTCTTCAACTACGTGCTGCTCGCGGCCGTCTACACGCCCTACACGCTGTACCGGTACGGGCCGCGGCGGTACGGGCGGCTGCTGCTGCGCGACGGCTGGCGCTACCTGCTGCTCGCGTTCCTCGATGTCGAGGGCAACTACTTCGTCGTGCTCGGCTACCGCTACGCCACGATCCTCTCGCTGCAGCTCATCAACTTCTTCGCCATCGTCGTCGTCGTCGCCCTGTCCCTGCTCTTCCTGCACGTCCGCTACCACCTGACCCAGTACGCCGGCATCCTCATCTGCGTCGGCGGCATGGGCGTCCTGCTCGCCTCGGACCACGTCACCGGCTCCGCCGACGCCGCCGGCCCCGCCCCCGACCAGCTCAAGGGCGACCTCTTCGCCCTGCTCGGCGCCGCCCTGTACGGCGTCTGCAACACCTTCGAGGAGTTCCTCGTCTCCAAGCGGCCCGTCTACGAGGTCCTCGGCCAGCTCGGCCTCTGGGCCATGCTCGTCAACGGCGCCCAGGCCGGCATCTTCGACCGCGCCAGCTTCCGCTCCGCCACCTGGGATGCCGCCGTCGGCGGCTACATGGCCGGCTACACCCTCATCCTGTTCCTGTTCTACAGCCTCGCACCACTGCTGTTCCGCCTCGCCAGCGCCGCCTTCTTCAACATCTCGCTGCTGACCGGCAATTTTTGGGGCGTCATCATCGGCATTCAGGTCTTCCACTACACCGTCCACTGGATGTATCCCATTGCCTTTGTGTTGATCATCCTCGGCTTGTTCGTGTACTTCCTGTCCGAGAGCGTCTTGGGAGAGGCAAAGAAGCCATGGCTGGGCGAGAACCAGGAAGAGGGCGTTGCTGGCGTGGGCACAGCGAAGAGAGTCATGGAGAACCCGGATGCGATTGTCTGAGCTTCATCCATAGCTATACTATGGAGACTGGTAGACGTAATGAAAAGACAATTCACGTAGTATTTCCCGCATCCAGTGTCTTTAAGGATCCTGCTTTTGAGATTATCGCTATTCTCTTATCACTGAAGAAAAGTGATATTCATGCCTGTACCCGCAGAAATCAAGCAATTCTTCTGGATCCTTTTCATCTGAACCGTATAACCTGCCCCATTCGCTCATGTTCATGATCAAAACCCCCATAGAAATCCCCCTTGATGCACAAGGATCAACTGAAGCTTCGCGTCCGGGTGATGGGGGGTAGCCATGCTCATGAGCTGTAGACCGCATGTCCGGGTGCTGAATTAGTGGATGCCCAGGTGGACACCAGTGTTGGTCGCACAAGGGTCGCCGCCGAAGTAGACATTGCAGTGCTCCCAGTCGATGTCGTTCTGTAGCTCGACCTTGAAGCGACCGGCATCGGTAATGTTGGTAAAGCGGAACTCAATGACGCGGAGCTGTAGAATATACGTTAGTAAGGAGCAAGGATTACAATCTTGAGAAACCTTACGCCCGTGGGATTCTTGCCGTTGACAATACGCTCAAGCTTGCGGCCCTTCGCCGTGGCAAGCTTGATAAGGGCGGTCTGACCCCAGTCCTCGTCAGCACCAACAGCGCGAACACAGCGGGTGTTTCCAGCGTCATAAAGACCACGGAGCATCTCGTTGACCGAAACGGGCTCGCCCATCTCAACCCAGATGACACGGGTGGAGTCGCCCGGGTAATCAATGCCATTGGCAGTGTCCGAGAAGTACCTCTCGCAATCCTCGCCACGCATGAAGAGAATCCACGCGAAGGAGGTGCCGAGAGTATACTCGAGCTTCTCGACACGGCCACCCCAGACGAGGGACTGGACGTTGTCGATCGTGGCCGTCAGAGGAAGATTTGTCAGCTTGACCAGACGCTTCTGAGCTCCTGCTCGAACAGTCAGCATTGATCGTGGTAAGCAAATCGTGTCAAGCTTACCACCGAAGGGCCTCGACTCTTGTGAGGGCCACTCTTCGAACTTCAGCTGGTTCTGAAGGCCCTTGTTCCTGCTGTTGGCCTTCTCCCGAGCGGCCTGGCCCTTGGCCTCGCCGGGCTCCTTGATTTCACCTTCCTCCGTGACGTCAGACTTGGAGTCAGTCGCCTTATCCTGAGTAGACCCATTCTCGCTGGCCTTAACCTCGTCGGCAGTGACCTCATCGGGCTTGATCGTAGCAGGTGTTGCTGTGGGCTCTTCAGTAGTCTCGCTCGGTGCGTGTGATAAAGTTGCGGGTGACTGGTCGCCAAAGAGCGTCTTACCATACTTGGGAGCGAGCTCTGCACGCTTAAGAGCCTGGGAGGAAGTGTTATCTGGCATCGAGAATGCTTCGAGCATATCAACCGACCTCGCTGACTTGTCTTCGACCTTCTTGCGCATGTTGTTCGCACGCTCCATAATCTGCCCACTGACGGTCTGAAGCTCGCTACATTTCTTGGTGCCGGCTTCGAGCTGAGCGATGACGGAAGCTTCCTTGTCCTTCAACTCCTGGTATTCACCTTGGAGGCGCTTCAGCGTCTCGTTGGCCTCGTCGATTTCGGCCTTCTTGTTGATGATCTCGGTGGAAATCTCCTCCTGGCGGGCGATAGCCTCTTTGATGCTCGCATTGACTTTTTCCTGCTCATTCTGGGCCTCAGTCAGACCTTCCTCCTCAATCTCGTCAATCTTCTCGTAGAGCATGGCGCAAAGAGCGGCCTCATCAGCCTCCTCCTTTTCACGCTGGATGCGTTCGGCTTCGACGCGCTCCGCCTCCTCCTTCTCATGCTGCAGACGCTCAGCTTCGATGCGAGCTGCCTCCTCCTGCTCACGCTTGAGACGTGCAGCTTCCTCTTTTTCGCGCTTGAGGCGCTCAGCCTCCTCCATTTCACGCTTGGTGCGCTCCGCCTCAGCGCGCTCAGCCTCTTCTTTCTCCCGCTGAAGGCGCTCAATCTGTTCCCTGTCGCGCTTGAGGCGCTCGGCTTGCTTCATCTCGTGCTGAACACGGCTGGCGTCCTCTTCAGCCTTCCTCTTGGCATCACGCTCGCGTCCGGCCTTCATGCGAGTCTGATTCTCGATGGCGGCCCTCTCAGCTTCCATCAGCTGATGACGACGAGTCTCATCACGTTCCTCCGTCACGGGATCGCGGCGAGAGCGGAGCTTCGACAAGCGCGCATCGATCGCGGCCTGACGAGCGATGGTGTCCGCGGTGCGCTGGTTGATATCGGCGTTTGAGTTGCCATCGTGACCAGCCTGACCGGTAGGAGCATACTTGCTCCAGCCGAGGCTGCCGTTATCGTTCGTGATACCGGGAGCCATTGTCGCGCCGATAGAGCTTGCTCTCAGGGTTTGGGCAAGAGCGTAGACTGGAAGTAAGTGCTGGGGCTTGTCGGAGTGCTGGGTGCTGGGCGTGTGGGAGGCTGATGAAGTGACGCTGTGGGAAGAGGCTTTCCGAGCGCCCTCGTCAGATGCTGAAGCGGATGCCTGAGGACGCACTGGCGCTGAAGCCTTCTGCAGATCTTGCTGAGAACCTTTGAGTCTCATCAGATATAGCAGAAGATCTCGATTGTTGGTGCTTTGAGAAGGTGTGAGGGTCCGGTCAACTTACCTGAGTGAGGATCAGGTGACGGCTTGGGGTCAGAAGCCGCGAGACGGACGGTGTCTTTGGAGGATATTTCCCGCACGTTGTCGCCCACGGGAATGAAGAAGTTGGGCCTCTGCTTGGGCTGGTTTGTCTTGTCCTGCAACGGCGGGAACGTGAAAGGCAAAGCGGAGGGCTTCGAAGCTAAGCGGTCTGTCGAACCACCGTTCAGCGACGACGACGCCTTGCGGGGTGAGCTCTCGACAGAGTCGAGGCTGAAATTGATGCGGTGCAGGAAGCCGGAGAGGTTTTCACCTTGAGGAGGGTTAGCCTTGGCTGTTTCCTGGTGCGAAGGCGCGCCCATGGCGTCGAAGCCGATTTCAGAGCAAGGCGGGAGAGCTAAAAGCAAAGCGTAGATAAGAGACAGCCTCCTGGCGTGTGCTCGGCAGCGGAACAAGAGGGAGTGAGACTTACAGCATGCACAGGGGGCGTTCTGCAGAGTTGACAAGAGGAGAGGTCGAGGAGGAAAGGGCGTGGAGGCGGAAAGGACGAGGAGGGCAAGAGAGTGTGGCGGATTGTTTATAGTGGTGGTGGCCACCCACTCGTGCCTACCCAAAACGGACTGCGAGCTGCACTCAGACAGGCGGCGCCCATCCTTTTTGCGACCCGACCCTATGCGGGCAGAGCATGAAAGACAGCTGGGCTTTCTACCCCACGCCTTCACTTCCACCAACATGAAGTAATCCATCAAAACTGGCAGGAACGGTCACCAGGCCGCCCTTGAAAGTCATGAACACTTGGAGCAGCCCTGCAAGAGGTCAATACTCGACATGCTGGCCGACTTGCCTGCTGTGTCGAAACGGTTCTGCATCCCGCCTTGCCCGAACTCACTCGAGACCCTCTGCGGCCCCCTTCAACATCGGATCTATGTACATGCCATGCAAAGCACGATGGAGACCTTGTTGTTATTTAGTCTACAGCCTCTGACTGAATCCTACCTACCTCCTCCACTTGCGGTATCGTCCGAACAGCTCTTCATCGTGCATCTCTTCGCCTGCGACTCATTAGGTCTTCATGGCGGCTCGTCCCATCCGATTTCCACCTCTTTCTATGAAATTTTGCAGGCTTGAGAATGCGGATAGTCAATCTCCGGATGTCGTTGAGAGGCGGGAAACCCGTGGCATAGGCTGCTGTACTACGTACACGCGAAGACGGCGCTCCGGAGGGACCATCAGCCTTGTCCTCAAGACGGACCGTGTACCGGGCTGCTCGCCTGGTAGATTGTGCCGGCAGGCTTGGGAACGCTGGGCACTCCATGCCTGCGTGCATCAGCATGATCCGCCTCGCAGGTGGACCTAAGTGGCTCCAGGGGCGTTAAGCATTCTCCTCGGCGCCGGGCACGCCTTCTTGTCTCTTCGCTCCTCTGGCTCGGTGGCCGGAGCACGACACAACGTATACGTATTCGCAGAGCAGCCGTCGGCCCAGCGAAACGTGCGGCCCAGCCACCGACCGGCCGGGCCAGCGTTTGCTGTGCTTACTTGTGCAAGAATCAGCACACTGAGAAAACGAATACGACTGGCAGAAGAAGAAGAAAAGCCGTCCGGGCTGCACGACGCCGATCAGACGCACGCTATGCCGCGGAGGTTGACAGTAGTGCGGCCATGCTTGCGGTGAGCGGGCTAACCCACCACGCCGCGCCCAAGCGCGGTCTGATAGGGCAGTAGTAGCGCGATGCACTCTGGGCTCCGCCTCGAAACGGCCACGCACCGTCAACGGGCGCAGGATCACACGTGGCGTCAGACGCGGGTCACCTCGCCCCAGCTGCCGCGCGCCGTGGCTCTTGGACGGCTGGCAGCACGATGCTGCTGAAAGCGGGGGGCCATGGAGGAGCAGCGCCGGGGCCGGTTTTGCGTTCCCCGTGGTGCGTCCCGGCGGTGCGCGGCGACAGGGCGACAGGGCGACAGGGCGACAGGGCGACAGGGCGACAGGGGCGCCCAAGCGGTAGAGACCCTTGAAACTCGCTCCAAGGCTCGATCCGTCACGGCAAACGGTCGTCGCAATCTTAGAATCGAAGACCGGGCCTCGTGCTGCCGCCTCCCACGCCTCGCCCGCCCGCGCCCGCGGTGACTCGCGTCCCGCCGAATTTCGCGCACCTGTTGCTGCCGCAGCCAATGTGGAGCTTGGCTGCGCTCACAGGGGGGGTCCTGCTGGGCGCTGCTCCAATCTCCGCGCCCCATGCTGGCATAGTTACGCGCAGCGCAGCGCACTGCCTCATCATCTGCACATCCATCACGGCCGCTGGCCCAGCAGCCTTGTCGCTCTCTCGCCAAGTTTCCCTAGGCCCCCAGCCATCCACTCCTTCTTATTGCGACGCCTCCGTCATTGTCTTCGCTCTCTTACCTGCCTCTCTCGTCGCGGCCCGCGCCTAGTTTACTCGTACCACCCAGCTCCTTTGTACGACGCTGCCGCGCGGATGCTCGCCGCGAGCACATAATATGCCCTTGAACCTCTCCCTCTCTCGCCAGCGCGCTCCGCGCTACGAGCCCGTCCGGCCGTCGTCGTCCTACTCCGACGACTCGGAGCGCTCCTTCCCCGAGGCCTACTGCGACACGCCCAAGTCCGAGGACTTCTCCGACATCGCGGACCGGACGTCACGATGGGTGCCTCTGCAGTACATGCCGGCTGCCATCCGCGGCAGCCATCTCAGCGATGTCTATCGCTACAGCAGCATGGCGAAGCCGCGTAGACCGCGTCGGACCGTCCTGCGATGTATCTTCTGGTCCCTTGTCTTGCTTCCGTACATTTTGTGTCTCCTTGTTGTCACTACCATGGTTCTGAGACCGTCTTACACACACGCGCCGGCGCACTACGACGAGCTAAGGGAACGGGCCACTCAGTCTTTGGCATCGGGCCGTGGAAATGTCAACAACGAGAAGGTGTTCATCGCGTCGAGTATCTACGACGACGAGGGGCTGTTGGTCGGTGGGGGGTGGGGCAAGGCGGTGCTGGACCTGGTGGATCTGCTCGGTGCCGAGAATGTCTACCTGAGCATCTACGAAAACGATCCGGACCCCATGGCCAAGGCCGCGCTGGAGCAGTTCGAGGAGAAGGTTACCTGTGAGTAGAACAGACCTTTCGGTTGAAAGTGCGTCGAGTAGCTAACCTGGCCAGGCAACTCTTCGATCGTTGCGGAACATCTTCCCTTGGACGAGGTGCGCCGAGTGACCCTGCCGTCTGGCGAGAAGCGGATCAAGCGGATTGCATACCTGGCTGAGGTTCGAAACCGGGCGCTGCGTCCGTTGCAGGATGCCGACGTCACGTTTGACAAAGTGCTCTTCCTCAACGACGTTTATTTCGACCCCGTGGACGCGGCACAGCTCCTGTTTTCTACCAATGTTGATGTGACTGGCCGTACCAATTACCGTGCTGCTTGTGCCGTCGACTTCATCAACCCCTTCAAGTTTTACGACACTTTTGCATCTCGGGATTTGGAAGGCCATAGCATGGGACTGCCGTTCTTCCCGTGGTTCCCCGGAGACGGATATGGAGACACCAGGCAGGACGTCATCAGCCAGAAGGACGCCGTGCGTGTACGCAGTTGCTGGGGCGGCATGATCAGCTACGAGGCCAAGTGGTTCCAATCCAGCGAAGCGCTCGCTTCCACCGACCCCCACGAGGGCACAGCCTGGGGAGTTGCCACGGCTGCCGGCCGCGAGGATCCGCAGGTCCCGCCGAACAGCTCCGCTATCCGCTTCCGGTTTGAGGATCGCACATACTGGGATGCTTCTGAGTGCTGCCTTGTTAACGCGGACATTCAAAGACCCCGTGACCCGATGGACCCACACGCTCCCAGCGGGATCTACATGAACCCCTACGTCCGCACCGCGTACGACGAGCGTACGCTTTCGTGGTTGTGGCTGACGCGCCGCCCCGAGCGTCTCTACTCTCCGATCCACGACATTCTGAACTGGTTCATCGGCCTACCTGGTGTCAATCCGCGCCGTCTGCAAGAGCCGGGTCAGGAAGTGACTGAGAAGATTTGGGAGTACAACGAGCCCTACGAAGAGGGCAAGGACATGACGGGCCAGTGGAAGGAAGTCAAGACGATCGCTCCCCCGGGCTTTTTCTGCGGAAGCAGGAAGCTGCTGGTCCTGGGCGAGAAAGAGGCCGAGTCGAAGTGGATGAAGCTCCCCACACCACCGGAGATCATTTGATTCTCTCCGCAACCTTTTAATTTTGTCTATCTGCACCATTTCTAATTTCGTCTCTCGCCTGGCGTTTTCAGGCCGAGAATTCACGGTCCTGGGTATTACCCAAGTTGCATAGCGGAGGCGTTTTCAAAGGGAAAGATTCTCCAAACAGCAACGAACAGGAGCACTAGAAGGGTGCTCCCACAAAGAATCAGGGACAAAGAAGGGAGGGCTTGAATTGAAGATACCAGGGCTCGAATGGCTGATGAGGCGGCCCACGACCAACAAGAGTTCTTTCGTCGCATTAACCACCTTGTAATTGCCAATAGTAGAAATTCATTACTTCTCCACGATTCACGCGCCACACTCCGATCCGCAGGGACCACCGGCCTTGCGACACGGCTTGATCTTTCCCGGGGCCAGAAGAAGCTTCAGGTTGAGCACTGTCATGGTTTGCAAATGCCCATGGTCACGTGCCCACACCGACCGCATGTCTTCCGGCGGTGCAGCTCAAAGTCAATATCAACGTCATCGCTCGCACCTCATATCTGCTCAAAATACCCGTTTGGATGCCCCGGGCCAAGGCGACGCGATGGTAAGCTTACCGCAGCGGCCGCAGCACGCTGGGGTCTGCTTTCAGCCGCGCCTGCGGCCGTTGTTGGGAAAGGGCTGTGGTTAGTGCGCGTTTCTCACCCGAGCTTCCCGGCTCGTATCGGATTGCATCTCGTCTATTCATGATCATGATGCCAACGACTTTCACGTGTCAATATTGCCTCCTCAACACCTCTCTCCCTCTCGCCGCCAGCGTTTTCCCGCATCGCCGGCCAGTTCCCTCGGGCAATTGGTTTCTGTTTTCCAGCGCGCAATGGCGAGGTGTAGAAAATAATGGATATGTTGGATCTGCCTGCCCACCCTTCTCTTATCCTCGCCGCGGGGCTGCTCCTCGCGTACCTGTTCTATGGCGCCGTCGACCGTCTTTTTCTCAGCCCAATCGCCCACTTCCCCGGCCCGCGTCTCGCGGCATTGACTTTCTGGTACGAGTTCTACTACGATGTCGTGTGCGCTGGCAAATACACATGGCGCATCGCGGAGATGCATGAAGAATATGGTAAAAAACACCTACCAAAGCCACCCAGTCACGCCACCGCGGATAATCTTTTCCTTCCGCTTCTTCCTTGAGGGCAATCATGGTTGATGGACTGTGACAGGCCCAGTGGTCCGCATCAATCCGTTCGAGCTGCACGTCAACGTGCCCGACTTCTATGACCAGCTGTACGTCTCGGCAGCGAGCGGGCGGCGCACGGAGAAGTGGGAATGGTCGGCCAAGATGTTCGGTACGACGCAGGCGGCCGTGGGAACCGCCTCGCACGAACTGCACCGGCTGCGCCGCCAGGCCCTTAATCCCTTCTTCTCCCGGCGCAGCGTCGCCCGGCTGGAGCCCGTCATCCAGGCCAACGTCGACAAGCTGCGGGCGAGGCTGGAGGGCTTCGCTGACACCGGCGTGCCGGTCAACCTGACGGACGCGTTCACGGCGCTGAGCGCGGACGTGATTGGGAGCTTTGCGTTTGGGCAGTCGTACGGCTTCCTGGACGCCGAGGACTTCAATCCAGGATGGCACAAGCTGATGGTTGTGAGTCGTGCCGCATGCAGTGACTGCGGCTCATGGTGTCATGCTAACTGTCTCACCAGGATCTGAGCAGAGGCACCCACCTGATGAAGCAGTTCGGCTGGCTGTACACCGTCCTGACCTGCATCCCGCAGAAGCTCGTCTCCATCATCCACCCCCTGACCAAGGAGCTCTTCGACGTCCAAAACAGCATCACCGCACAGATAGAAGCCATCAAATCCAACCCCAAACCCCCCTCCCCAACCCCCAACCCCCCAACAATCCTCCACTCCCTCCTCACAACCTCCCCCTCCCCGCTCCCCCCTCCGAGCTCTCCACCCCCCGCCTCACCGAAGAAGCCTTCACCCTCCTCGGCGCCGGCACCGTCACCACCGCCTCCACCCTCGCCACAACCCTCTACCTCCTCCTCGCCTCGCCCCGCCGCCTCGCCCGCCTCCGCGCCGAGCTCTCCTCCGCCCCCCGTCTCCCCACCTGGACCGCCCTCGAACGCCTCCCCTACCTCTCCGCCGTCCTGTCCGAAGGCCTGCGCCTCAGCTACGGCGTCTCGCACCGCTTGGCCCGCATCGCGCCCGACACGGCGCTGCGCGTGCCCGGCGCGGCGGCCCCGCCCATCCCGCCGGGCACCCCGACCAGCATGACGCAGATGTTCCTGCACGACGACGCGGCGCTGTTCGCGCGGCCGGCGGCGTTTCTGCCGGAGCGCTGGCTGGGCGGCGCGGAGGAGGTGGCGCGCCTGCGCCGGTGGCTGGTGCCGTTCAGCAGGGGCACGCGGCAGTGCGTGGGCATGAGCCTGGCGTACGCCGAGATGTACCTGGTGCTGGGGGCGTTGCTGCGGCCCGGGTTGGGGCTGGAGCTGTGGGGGACCGGGAGGGCGGATGTGAGCGTCGTGCATGATTTTTTCAACCCGGCGCCGGCGGCGGGGTCGAAGGGGGTGAGGGTGGTGGTGAGGAGGGAGGAGGAGGGGGTGGGGGGGCGGGGTGCGTAGGGTGGCTGGTGGTGGGGGGTTGTTTGTGCGGGCTTGTTGGCGGGCTTTGGCTGGGCTGTGGCGGGTGTGTCTTGAGCCCGGGGGCGTGTGAGGTTGCGAGATCTTCAAATCATCATAGACACATATTCTCTCTAGTGGTGGAATGCCGTATCATGTGCCATGTAGCTCCGCCATTGTGGCCTAGCCTGGTCTTTTACGATGAAGACCTTAGGCAGTCATTCAGCATGATATCATAGCTTCAACTGCAAGCCATGCGAACGGCGTAAGCAGTCGGTGCTTACTGAATGGGTCTAATCACCACTACATTGCGAACGCACAGGATCCTACATTAGTTATCGCGAGACAGCGCCATATCCTCGTGTCATCTAAACTGTTGCCAGGCGGTATTTGAGTAAACAAGCAACGCAGAACAGACGGTAGATATACAGCAAAAACAAACTACATCAACGCACCACCAGAGACTCCATTATCGATGAGAGATCTATATCTAATTGAAACTTCAATGCGAAGATCGCGGGTAATCCTATTCGTCGGCCCAAGGACCTACGCAGTGTAAACATAGTCGTCATCCCATGCTCAAATGAAGCCCCGCAGGAGAGACAAGCCTCGGCTAGCTCGGAGAGGTTTGTCAGTCCATGCAGGGACTCGAAGGCCAGACTGTGCTGTAGCTCAGTGCATGCGCATGTTGCACAACACGAACGATCAGCGTACCGGCGCGCTCTGTGGCGGCAGCGATGAGTCAGCGGCACTGAAATCTCGCCCATGCCTCCCAACGGCCATGTTCATGAGTTCTGATGAGGGAATTGTCAAGGTTGACACGGCAGGCCTGGCGTTGGAGAAGCATTTCAACGGCCAAGGCCAACAGCCAACAAAGAGCCAATGCTCAGAGAACACACTTTCTGCAAGCGAACCTAAAAGGAGCATGGATCGCAAGACAGAGGCCATCTCTCTCGATAGAAGCGGGCCCTCATTCTGGACATCGGAGCCCCTATTTCTTGTCGGCAACGCGCGGATGGAGAGACGGAGTCGGCGAGTTCTGGCTGGTCGGCGGGTGAGTCAACCCCTCGCACGTCATCGGGCAGCGGCGGGGGGACGTGCAGCACCGTGCTACGGGACGCGCCCCGGTTCCTTTCTTTTTCTTCCGCCGCCCGCGCGCCCTCCAAAACCTCGTCGTCCCCACGCATCGCAGCCCCGACCCGTTGCCCGCGGCATGGACAGCGCCTGGACACAATCCTACTCGCCCTACTCCTCCGAGACCCCCATCCTCTGCTACCAGTCGCCATGACTATCCCACACCACGCCAACGGATCATCCAAGTACCGTGCGACCCCCGCGAACACCAGTCATACAACCCTTCGGGAGCCATTTCGGCGCCAGGACGGCAGGCGCGTACCCGGAGTTGCGGGCATCCGTCTGGACGGGTCCTGCGCCGCGCTTGTCGCGCTCTTGCGCCCGTCGGATCCCGTCGTCGCTGTGCTGTCGCGCCGCTGCACCCTTCCCCTCCGCAGCCACCACCGTTGCTGACTCATTGATGCCGCAGAGAGAGTGACTGAGCAGCCGGAGAACCCCTTCGCCAAGCTCATCCCCGACCAGCAGATCGCCATCGTTCCGTCGTTCGCTCTCGAATCCGGCGTCGAGCTGTTCAATGTCCCCGTCGCCTACAAGACCTACGGCACGCTCTCGCCCGCCGCCGACAATGCCATGGTCATCTGCCACGCCCTGACCGGCAGCGCCGACGTGGGCGACTGGTGGGGCCCGCTGCTGGGCGGCCCGGGCAAGGCCTTTGACATCTCGCGCTTCTTTGTCGTGTGCATCAACAGCCTGGGCAGTCCCTACGGCAGCGCCAGCCCCGTCACGAACAAGGACGGCGACCCGGAGAAGGGCCTGTACGGGCCCGAGTTCCCGCTCACCACCGTCCGCGACGACGTCAACATCTTCAAGCTGATCCTGGACGACCTCGGCGTGCGCCAGATCGCCGCCGTTATCGGCGGCTCCATGGGCGGCATGCTCGTGCTGGAATTCGCCTACTTCGGCAAGGACTACGTCCGCACCATCATCCCCATTGCGACGTCTGCGCGCTACAGCGCCTGGGGCATCAGCTGGGGCGAGGCCCAGCGCCAGAGCATCTACAGCGACCCCAAGTACGACGATGGCTACTACGCCTTCGAGGACCCGCCCTCGACCGGCCTCGCCGCCGCACGCATGTCTGCTCTGCTCACCTACCGCAGCCGCGACTCCTTCGAGTCCCGCTTTGGCCGCAACACGCCAGACCTCTCGCGCCCGCAGAACATCAACCGCATGCCGCACTCCGCCGCCTTCACGAACGAGCACTGGGCCATCCACAACGAAGGCCACAAGAACGCCCGCTCCCCCCGCGGCTCACGCTCCGGCAGCGCCATCGACCTGACGGCAGCCGCCGAGAAGGCCGCGGCCGCCACGATCCCCGCAGGCGCGCGGACGGACGTCGAAATCAGCACCGCGGCGTCGCCGGCGGCGCCGCCCGCCAACCTGACGGGGCCGATCCGCAACAAGGCGAAGCGCACGCCGACGTACTTCTCGGCGCAGTCGTACCTGCGGTACCAGGGCGACAAGTTCATCAAGCGCTTCGACGCCAACTGCTACATCGCCATCACGCGCAAGCTCGACACGCACGACGTCTCGCGCCACCGCGACGCCGACCCCGCCTCCTCGGCCGCGTCGCCCGCCTCGACCCGGTCCGCGACCGCGCTCGGCACCGCGCTCGCCCAGATCGCCCAGCCCACGCTCATCCTCGGCATCCAGTCGGACGGCCTCTTCACCTTCGCCGAGCAGGAGGAGCTCGCCGCCGCCATCCCGCGCGCCGCGCTCAAGACTATCGACAGCCCCGAGGGCCACGACGCCTTCCTGCTCGAGTTCGAGCAGGTCAACGCCCACCTGCTGGCCTTCCTGCACGACCACCTGGCCGACGTCATGCAGCGCAGCCCCAGGGACCTGGGCGCCGTCGACGGCGACGGCGGCGCCGACGGCGGCGGGCTGGGCGTGACCAAGAGCAGCACGTTCGGCGAGGCGGAGGTGGAGGACATCACGGCGTGGTAGAGTTTCTCCTCTCAGGGGTTGAGGAAGGAGATGTACATCCGGGCGCGCGGGTAGGGGAGTTTGCTTGGGGGGCGGATGCGAGCGAAGGCGTACTGTGTAGTGTAGCGTAGGGTAGTGTAGATTAGATCAGGGGGGTTGTGCTTAGAGAAATACGTGTACAGACGAAGGGAGAAGAAAAAGACAAGAGTTCGCTCATCTCGAATTTTTGGTTCCTTCCGCTTTACTTACTTCCGTCGATGCCACGACTGACTGTACTTTCTTTGTGCATGCCATGCTCTTGAAGACAAGACAAAGAAACAAAGATCAAACAAGAAAAGGGTGAGGCATTTTGATATAGAAGTGTGAAGAAGGAAAAGAACCTCTGTCCATCCATCCATACCGCCGTCATCATCGCAACCATACACTAATGTTCAATCATCCTTCCTACCCATCAACAATATGCCCTCCGAACCAACCGAGCCCTCAGACCCCTCAGAACGTCGTCGTCGCCAGCCTACTCGCCGCGTTCCTCGCATCGACCCGATCGTCATCCTCCTCCGCCAGCCCGCCCTTCAGGCTCTTCGCCCCGCTCGCCGCCCTCTTCCGATGCAGCACGCCCTCCTCCCCCTCGTCGTCGTCGTCCTCCTCGGGCAGCGGCGCGCTGGCGCCCAGCCCGCCGCTGATGCTCCTGCTCAGCCCGTCCGGGCGGCGCGGCACGCCGCTCCACGCGTCGCCCTTGGGGCCCTGGGACGAGGCCAGGCTGGAGCGGCGGGCGACCTGGGGGTGGGCCTCGCGGCCGAGGCGGGACAGGCCGCCCGAGGCGTCGATGGCGCGGATGTCGGGGCGGACCTGCTCGAGGGTGGCGAGGGTGCGGCGCTCGGCCTCGATCTGGCGGACGACGTAGTCGCGGATGGCGGTGCGCACGTCCGTGGCGGTGCGCGCGAACCACTTGCGCCGCTCCTGCACCAGGTTGGCCGTGACGCGCGCGCACTTGGTGCCGAGGTACTGCTCGTGGCTGCGCGCCTCGTCGAGCGCCTGGATGGCCTCGTCGACCTTGTCGCGGCGCACCGACGAGCTGGCTTTCAGCCGGTCGGCGGCCGACAGCCTGGAGCGCGTCTGCTGTTGCGCCTGGAGGAGCTCGCGCAGGAGGATGTGGCGGTTCGTGAGCGTTTCCTTGACGATGAAGGCGTCGTCCGAGTGGTGCTTGAGGGGGTCGCCGATGGTCGTGGCTTCGGCTGTGCCCTGCGCGGCGTGGTAGTCGCCGACGGCTTGGATTACTTTGCCCATCCGGCGGTAGGCGTTGGCGAGGCCCGGGTGGGTTTCTTGGGCGTTCATTTGCGCGAGCTTGACTCCGAGGTCTCCCTCCGCCAGGCCAAGAGCTTCTACATGTCAGACACAGCATTCCACGGAGGCGGGGTCAACTTCATGGTGGGACGTACCTCTGCGGCTCTTGACCAACCGGTCGGTCTTCTGGCCGGCCTCCATGGTGTGCAGGTAGAACAGCTTGACGATGGGCCTGGCCTCGGCTAGCTCGGGCGTGTCGTCTGGCGGCGGGGCGAACTGCTTGATGTACTTCCGCCGCACACCGGTGGCAGGCTGCTTGCGCCTGACGACCGGGCTGTAGCCGAAGTCACTCTCGACGAAGAAGACCATTTCCTCGTCGCGGATGAGGACCTCGTTGCTGCACACGACGTTCAGCCATCGTTGTATCGAGGCCTTGACCCGCGCCTCATCCTCGTCCGTGCCCACGCCGGCCGAGGTGATGGCTGGAGGCACGGCGGGCACGAAGGTCTCCGGGTTCGCCGAGATCAAATGCTCCTGCAGCTTGACGAATTCGGAGTGGAGGCGCCTGACGTCGCGGAACTGGGTGGTGCGGAACTTGGGCAGGTTTGTCTGGGCAGCATCACGTTATTACTCTGATCGTCGGCGCGAGCAACGCAAGCCTTACGTAGACGTCAAACCGCAGGATGGGGTCTTTCCGGCCGGTCCGCTCCAGCGCCGTCACTTTCGCGTGCAGCTTGTAGTGGGGGACGTTCGGGCGCTGGCGCTGGCTGCCGTGGTAGCGCTGGGGCTCATGGCGCTGCTGCTGCTGCTGCTGGGCGTGGGCGTGCTGGTCGGGCGACTGCTGGTACTGCTGGTCGGGCGACTGCGGATACTCGTGGCCGTCGGGCGACTGGAAGCCCTCGCGGGCGTGGGCGCCCGGGTGGCCCTGGCTGGGCTCGTCGGCGAACGGCTGCTCGGTCGCTTGGGCGTGCGTGTCGTGGTAGGGCGACTGCGGCGGGAGGGGCTCGGAGGGCACGTCGACGTTCTCGCCAAAGCTGGTGCGGTGGGCCTGGGGCGACGAGGCCCAGGGCGAGTCTGCGGCGACCGAGTAGTCCATGTGGCCGCGCGGCGGATTGGGCGCGGGGGCGTGCGGCGGAGAGGCGGGTGGTGTGCTGCGGAGTCGCGATGCTGGAGGTGCTGGAGCTGGTTGCTGGCTGACATCGCACCGCGCCCATCCCTGCCTAACCCGGCCTGGCCCCGTCAGACATCTTCGCCCGCAAAACACCACCGCCCGCCCGTCTCCGCCGTCCGCCGTCCGCTGCAGCACCGGCCAGAGCCATTGGGATGCTGCTGAGCCATGTCGGGCGAGCCAGCCTGCGCGTGCGCAATGTAACCTGTGCGCGCGGCTTCCATCTCGCCGTCGCGCGCCATGCCCAGCAGCCGGGCACCGCCGCCCTGGAGAGCGCCCTCCAGCGGACGCGGAACATTGGCATTATAGCACACATCGATGCGGTACGCCTGCCCGTTGCTGTCGGAAACACCACGTGTTGATGGAACGCAGGGCAAAACAACCACGACTGAGCGCATGCTCTACTACAGTGGCTTTACCCGGAGATTGGGAGGTACGATCACTCTTTCACCGCAATCCTCGTCGTGGCTGTTTGATGCTCCCTTGTTCATTCGATTGCTTCTGGGTCCTTCTCGCGCTCTCCCCCCTCCCCCCGCCGCTGCACACCCACTTACACTCCGTCAAGATGTCGACGAGGGCTCGACTGTCACCGATTTCCTGCCGGCCGAAAGAGCGCGCGGCATCACAATCCAATCCGCAGCCGTGTCATTCCACTGGCCCCCTCTCTCCGCCACACCCGACCACGGCCCGGCTGCCAGCCCAAGCGGCGGATTGACGCAGCCAAGATCGGCGTCGTCACACAACATCAACCTCATCGACACCCCCGGCCACGCCGACTTTACTTTCGAGGTTTTGCGGTCTCTGCGTATCTTGGACGGTGCGGTGTGCATCCTGGACGGCGTCGCCGGTGTGGAAGCCCAAACGGAACAGGTCTGGAAACAGGCCAACCAGTACCAGATCCCCCGCATTATCTTCGTCAACAAGCTCGACCGGGATGGCGCCGCCTTCGAACGGACCATCAAGGAGATTGGCGTGCGTCTTCACGGCTGGCCGGCCGTCTGCCAGATTCCGTGGTGGAAAGACGGGGCCGGGAAGCTGGTCGGCGTTGGCGATGCTGTGAATCTGAGAGGAATGCTCTGGGAGGAAGGCGGCGACGGGAAGACCATCAAGATGCACTCGTTCCGGGAGCTGGAGAGTGTCAATCCAGCATTGGCGGCAGAGCTCAAAAAGGCAAGAGTTGCGCTTGTGGAGCTCCTGAGCGAGCACGACGATGAAATGGTCGAGAAGTTCCTGGAGCACGACGAGGATCACCTCGCTATCCCGGGCCTTGAGATCACCGAATCCCTCAGGCGGTGCATCCTTCGGCACCCCCAGATGGTCATCCCTACATTCGCCGGTGCTAGTTTCCGCAACATCGGAGTCCAGCCCCTTCTGGATGCCGTTGTTGATTTGCTGCCATCGCCTGAGGAGCGTCCTGACGCTGAGGCTAAGCTAGGCTCTGTCAGCGGAGGTCTTAACCATCTTTTGAGTGGCAAGCTGGCTCTGGCTACTGCCCAGCAGGGCGGTTCTAAGGGCAGCAACAAAGGGGCCGCCAGATCGAGCCCGCAGAACGCCTCTTTGGCATCCAAGCTCCAGGCCTGCGCGCTGGCCTTCAAAGTCGTCAACGATAACAAACGCGGTGTCCTTGTCTACGTCCGTGTCTACTCGGGCACCCTCACGCGCAACACCGTCCTTTTCAACACCAACCTCGGCCTCTCCGAAAAGGCGCCTCGTCTCCTCAAGATGTACGCCAACGACGCCGTCGAAGTGGACGAGATTCCGGCCGGCCAGATTGGCGTCATACCCGGCCTCAAGTATGCCCGGACAGGAGACACGCTCATCGTCTACACCGGCGCGAACCCCAAGGTCGGGCCTCCAGCACCCATCAACTCGCTCCAGCTGCGACCCATCGCCGTGCCTCCCCCCGTCTTCTTCACGAGCGTCCAACCAGACAGCCTGTCAGAAGAGAAGCACCTCTCAGGCATGCTCTCGGTGCTGCTCCGCGAAGACCCCAGCCTGAACGTGACACTGGACCACGAGAGCGGACAGACGCACCTCGCCGGCATGGGCGAGCTGCACCTCGAAATCGCGCGAGACCGGCTGATCAACGACTTCAAAGCCAAAGCCTCGACCGGCAAGATCGAGATCGGCTACCGCGAAGCCGTCACCGCCGCCTCGGCGCCCTGCACCGAGTTCTTCGACCGCGAAGTCGCCGGCCGCCACGCGCGCGCCGGCTGCACCGCCAGCGTCTCGCCGCTCGACTCGTCCACGCCGTTCACCACCACCACTACCGACGACGACGACGACGACCCCCACACCACCATCCTCCCCCTCGACTCCAACCGCCTCATCATCCACCACCCCACCCTCTCCCCCACCACCACCACCACCACCACCACCACCAAGACCACCACGACCCCCCTCCCACCCCCTCCCCGAAACCCTCCCCTTCCCCACCCTACTCACCGCCCTCACAACCGGAGCCAGCGCCGCCCTCGCCCGCGGCCCCACCCACCACTTCCCCCTCCACGCCACCGCCGTCACCCTCACCCTCGACCCCCCCACCCACCTCGACCCCTCCACCACCCCCGCCGCCCTCTCCAGCGCCGCCCGCCTCGCCGTCGCCGCCGCCCTCCGCCACCCCGCCACCGCCACCGCCCTCCTCGAGCCCGTCATGCGCGCCGCCATCGCCGTGCCCGAGGCCGACCTCGGCCCCGTCGTCCACGACCTCAGCTCCGCCCGCGGCGGCCACGTCCTCGCCCTCGACGACGCCGACGACTCCGACACCGAAAACGACCCCAACCCCATCCCCGCCGCCAGGATCTACGCCCCCCGAGACCCGTTCGCGAGCACGGCGGGTGGCGCCGCCGCGGCAGATGCGGGCGCCGCGGCCCGCGGCAGGCAGCGCCAGATCGCGGCGCGGGTGCCGCTCAAGGAGATGGTGGGGTACCTGCGGCATCTGCGCAGCCTGACGAAGGGGCGGGGCACGTTCGTGATGGGGGTGGATCGGTTTGAGCGGGTGAGCGGGGCGAGGTTGAAGGCGGTGTTGGGGGAGATGATGAGGGGGGAGTGTTGAGAGCTTGAGGGGTGGGGGACGGGACCGTGGTTGTGCTGTACTATACGGATGGTGGCTGCGCTTTTGTAGCGGAGGTGCTTGTATTATATTTTTGTTTGAACAGCGTAGAAGGATGTCAATTCTCACTCCTCACAATCCATTCCAACGTCGTTGGCAATGGCAGAGCGCTCAACAACAAAAAGCAAACATACGGCCAGAGCTTCCAGTGATGTGCAAACGGACACACCAATCTGCATCAATTGGCCCGTCCTCCTGCTACAATCACTTTTTCAAAGCATCACAGACAACCTAACGGCCCTTGAGTAAGGCGCTGATGGGCCGTTGTTCCGAGACCGAGACCTCGGACACAATTAGCCCGACGGTGAGGTCAACCACCGTGTGTTCCCGCGAGTCCTGGCTTATGTCATCGATATCGGCGTTTCATTTCGTTTCGCTGCTTGAGACATGCCAATGCTTATGTTGACTACAACGGTAAGGACGAGGTAGAGCATAAAAAGCAGAGAACTTTTGTTTTGTCATAACCGCGTATCGTCCATCAGCTACGCCTGTCCTTGCAGAGGGCATTACCCAGACCGTCGTCATCATTAGAGAACGAGAAAAGAAAAGTTAGTTTTACAGACGTGGGAACATAAAAGCAGCGAGAAAAGCCTCCATTCCCCCTCGCGCAAAGAAAAAAAAAATAACAGGGAAAGAAGGACTTTGCAAGATTATATTATTCAATATTTCTGTCATCGTGTTGTTGCTTTTCGCCATATCCCGGCCTGCCGGGCATGCAAAAGTCGAAAATCCTTTACCCATCAATCGTCATGAAGAAGGTTCAAAGAAAGACGACTTTCATGCCTGTCGTGCCTCGCTCGAACTCCCTCCAAGTTGAGAATCAAGAAAACAGAATCGTTAAGAACTTTTCCCATTCCTTAAAAGACCTCGTGCAAAGGAGACGTGATCGGTACATAAGAGGGAAAAGCGAGTGAAAGGACGCCGCATATTGCGGCAGCGTCGTTCGTCCCCATGGGTTTTTGTCTAGGTGGAGGCGGTAGCCGGCTCGACGCTGGCAGAGCCCTCGGCGGTAGAGGGAGCGGCCTCCTCGGCCTCGGTAGCGGGAGCACCCTCGATGGGGGCAGCAGGATCCTCGTCCTCCTTGCCGGGGCTGTCGATGGCGACCTTGACGGCGATCTCACGACCCTCGATCTCCTTGCCGTTCATCTCAGTGCAAGCCTTCTGCTGCAGCTCCTCCGAGGCGAGAGTGACGAAACCGAAACCACGGCCCTTGCGGGGCTCGTTGCGGGCCTGGAGCTTCTTGACCATGAAGCGGGGGATGGGGCGGAGAGCAATCTTGGCGGACTGCGGCTGGTAGTCCTTGAAGATTTCGAGAAGCTGAAACACGTTAGCAATCGCGTCCACACAGCCGGTTGTACCAGGATCCTGACCTTCTCCTCCCTAAGGTCGTACGGCAGGTTGGCGACCATGACCTTGGTCTTGGAGGGCACGCCATCCTCGGGAGGACCGCGCTGCTTACGCTCCCTCTGGACGTGGGTCTTGCCGGTCTTCGACGGGTTGACGGTGGTTGTGCCCTCGGCACCCTTTTCAGCGGTGAGCGCTTCGTTGGTCGTCTCGGTCAGGGGGATAACTTGGCCAGGTACATTCGTGGGGGCGGTCGCCGCCGGGTCAGCAGCGGCCGGAGTCTCTCCATCCTCCTTCTGGCCCTCATCAGACTACGGAGTCTCAGCATTAATACGTCTGCACCATGAGATCGAACTTACGCGTCCACCGCGAGCAGCACGGCCACCACGGCCACGGCCACGGCCGCGGCCGCGGGTGGAAGTGCGGCGACGGGTGTTGCTGCCATTGGCGCCCTCGCCACCGCTGCCGGTGCCCTCGCCGTGGGCCTCAGGCTTGCGAGCGAGCTGGATCGAAACCTTGCGGTCGAGGATGGCCTTGCCGTTGAGCTCGGCAATGGCGCGCTCGGCCTCAGTGGGGGTGGAGAGGTCGACGAAGGCGTAGCCGACAGGGCGGGTGGTGCGGGGGTTGGTCGGGATGGAGGTGGACTCGCTGTGCGTGGTGTTAGGCTGGGTCGGTCGAGTGTCAAAGAGGCCACCTACACCAAGTAGTCCTTGAAGAACTCCTTCAACTCTCCCTCGGTGGTCGCGTACGCGAGGTTCCCAATGTAGAGTCGCCGACCCTCAGCGGCGCTGGCGATGACAGCCTCGTTCTCAGAGGCGTTGATGGGCTTGTCGCCGCCAGCGCCGACGCTGGCGCCCTCGGCAGTGCCGATGGGCTCGTTGAGGGTGGTGTTGGCCATCTGGGCGGTGGCGCTATCGACTTCAGGAGCAGACATGTTGGCTGGACGGTGGTGGTGATGACACGAGCGCGGGTGTGAGACCGTGTGGGTGTTGCGGAAACTCGGGGTGTCCTGGTCGAGGCTCTGGAGGATCGGAGGTGTTGTCGATGACCGCCTGGAGTGGTGGGAAAATTGACGAGGGAGGTTGGAGTGGGAAGCTAGGTGCCCGGGAGCTGGAGGGGGAGCTTTGTCAGGAGAGAAGTCTGGCTGTTTGGTGTTTGACGGGGTGCGAAAGGGGAGGTTGTGCGGGCGTTGCTATGTCGAAATTTGTAGGCCCTCCGGCGCAGGTGCGCCCGGACGAGCCGCTAGCCGCATCGGGCACCCGCGCCCATCCCTGCCCGCCGTCATTGCCCCATCGAAGTGCGGTGTGAGGGCGCCAGCGCCCCAAACCGCCGCCCGCCCGCCAGCGGAAGCCGCCCGCCGCCCGCGCGCCTGCGACTACTGGCGGGGCGGACGCTGCCGCCTGCCCAAGCAGCCATCGCGCGCCGTGCTGCCTGCAGGGCGCGCCCGTACCTGCTTCCGCCCAGGCAGGCGCTGCTGTGCGCGCGCCTGCAACGACACAATTCTATACAGCCAATTGGCGGCTTGGACGCGCCTCGCCCAACCGTCCCCTGTGCGCGCCCACGCCATCAGGGGCAGTCGCCAGCAGCCCGCCGCGCTGGCGTCTGGACTGCGTGGGCTGCCCGGCGCTCGCTGCTACTGGCTGCCTGCTTACCGCCTCGGACGGGCGCTGACAATGCATGCAAGATTGCTGGAACATTCTGATGTCGGGTGGAATTCGAGCAAATGCCGCGGGAGAGGCATTGGCAGCCCGCCCGGCCAGCAGCTGCTGCTCGCCGCTTGCGTGCTGGCGCGGCTCACCACCACCCGCTTGCCTCGGGCTCCTTGAAGTCTGCGGGCGGCGGGCGGAGCAGCAAGCGTAGCCGGCGCCTCCTGGCACGGGCCTTCCGTCCAGCGGAGCTCCGCTCCACAAAAGCCGGAGATCTGATCCGGCGCCGCCGCGCAAGCACCGTTGGAGGCAATTTCGAATCTGGAACTCTTGGGAGCCTTGTCCATGCGTGCCACGGGCAACGCGGCCGCTTTCCTTCGCCGCCCGGCCAACAATTGCGCGCAGGCGGCTGTTCGCGCGCTGCGAAGGCGGCTGGCGGTTTGCCTTTGGCACCGGCATTCGGGAAAGCTTCCGTGGTGATTACGTGCATTGGACCTGGGCTTGATGCCGCAGCGATCAATGATGTCAGAGAGGATCCCTCCCCGTTTCTAAGGCTGAAATGCTTGTGCCTGCAGATCAGCCTCGCGGTCAGGCCGTCGCCCGTGGCGAGTATTTCCGTATCGGACATCGCTCCCGAGCCTCCCGCGTCTAGAGACCGTTGACGAGCATTTTTCAAATTGGTGGGCGTCGCCGTGTTGGTGCCCGCGGGCTGTCCGCACTCCTGCTTGTCAGGACGTGCTTTCGGCAGCAGCCGTGGCGAGTGTTGGCTGAGCCATGCACCCATGGTACAGAAATTCCCTTCTGGCCAAACTTTTTTTCTTTTTTCTTTTTTCTTTGATCTCTGTCGAGGCACTCAAAAGACCTTCTCTGGGCCTCAACGGTGTGCACAGAGACGCCTTACCGCTGACGGCTAGCGCGAAGAGAACGCAGCATCTGGCAAGACAGCCAGACTTGGCTATGGGGGCTTGAAGCACTACATATTCGACCATGTGCCAAAGCCATCCGGCGAATGCATTCACTTCCCACCCAAAGCTGGTCAGTTAGTTGAGCCGTGCGAGAGCTCGCGCTTGCCGTCGGCTGTAGCTCTCACCTGCGTCTCGACGACAAATTAAAACGGCCAATACCCGACATCATATATTGGAGCGCTACTGGGAGCGAGTGGGAGTTTGCCTGGACACCGTCCACGCGTGTGGCTGATTTGAAAAGCTGCACCAACAGAGCTCATCGCATGCGGGGAGCTGCAACATTTGGCAGGATGGCATAGACACACCGATCACAGCTGTGCTTTGGTGCGCAAGATGCCCCGCCATTGCAACGGCGTGCGAACCGCGCGAGCTGATATTCCAAAGTGCGCACAGAGGCGGCGGAAGCAAATTGTGCCCCGCGGTCCGACCTCGCACATCGGTGCCCCGCCACCAAACCCTAACGCGCAGGCCCCAGGCCGATCTTCGCGCCCGATGTCTCTCGCAACACCAAAAAAGGCCGTGACGTCTCTGTTCAGAGAATTGTCTGCTTCCCGACCCCATGGCTCACTCCGCCCTTGTGGCCTACGGCTCCGAGACCGGCAATGCCGAGGAGCTGGCTGTCCAGCTGAGCCAGCTCACGCGCCGTCTGCGCATCTGGACTACCATAAAGCCGCTCAACGCCCTCACGCCACAGCAACTGAACAACGCCTCCGTCGTCCTGATAGTAATATCGACCACCGGCCAAGGAGACCTGCCCCGCAATGCACAGTTATTCTTCAAGAAATTGAGGAGCAAAAAACTCACGTCAGACTGCCTCGAAAAATGCGTCTTCACGTCATTCGGATTGGGCGACAGCTCGTATCCCCAGTATGTCTCGCGCCGACCAGCGATTTGGCTCGGTTTGCTCACACTTCAGTTCAGATTCAACTGGGCCCACCGAAAGCTGGGCAATCGAATAGAACAGTTGGGCGCGCAGCGTCTGATCGAGGCTGGTGAAGGTGACGAACAGCACCCAGAAGGGTAGGTCGGCTACCCTGAGGCTTTCTTTCTTCCGCCTTCCACTAATCTTAAGATGTCTGCAGTGTCGATGCTACCTTCAATCCGTGGATAGACAAGCTTCGGCTTAGGCTGCAGGAAATCTGTCCACTTCCGTCGGATTCAAAGCCATTAGCTGATGATGTATTTCTCAAACCGCGGTGGTTTCTCCAGCTGCGCGAGGACGAAGATTCCAATGCCTTACCGCAGTCCGACAAATCATGCCGCACACCGGAGGACTTTTCGGAGTTGGACCATGCACATGTCAGCCAGGAACCCGATCATGAGCCAGCAGAAGTTGTGTCCAACAAGCGGGTGACATCCGAAGACCACTGGCAAGACGTCCGGCAGATTGACATCAGATTTCCACGTCAAATACCACGCCAAGACCCCAAAGGAAACCCCATAGAGAAACCGCGGGTGTCCTACAGCCCCGGTGATATCCTTGAAATCTACCCGAAGAACGTCCCGGAGGATGTTCAGGACTTCATTGACCTGCAGGGTTATACATCGATTGCCCACACCCCTTTGGACCTCCAATATGACTGGGAGCAATTTGACAGCAACCCTCCGCGTGAACATCCTTTGGGCCGGGCGCCCTTCCACGGTACACTCTTTGGCCTCCTCACCAACTACCTCGACATCATGGCCGTACCACGCCGTTCCTTCTTCGCCCTCATTTACCACTTCACATCCGATCCTGACCAAAAGGAACGGTTACTGGAATTCGCACGGCCAGACGACCCAGAGCTCCTCGACGACTACTTCGACTACGCCACCCGGCCACGCCGGAGCATCCTCGAAGTCCTCCAGGAATTCACCAGCGTCAAGATCCCCTACCAACACCTCCTCGGCATCATCCCCTCCATCAAACCCCGCCAATTCAGCATCGCCAGCGCCGACCTCACCAAACACGACCCCACCTCCCCGCACTGCACCACCACCCTCCTCGTCGCCATCGTCCGCTACCGCACCGTCATCAAACGCATCCGCTGGGGCGTCTGCAGCCGCTACCTCTCCGCCCTCACCCCCACACAGAAGCTCCGCGTCAGCCTCGTCGCCGGCGCCATGCGCCTGTCCGACGCCGACCTGCGCGCACCATCCATCCTCATCGGGCCGGGCACGGGCGTCGCGCCGCTGCGCTCCGTCATCCAGGGCAAGGAGCTGCTCCTCCGCGGCGACGCCGCCAACCAGCCTCCACCCCTCGCCGACACGTTCCTCTTCTTCGCCAACCGCAACGCCGCCGCCGACTTCTTCTTCGCGGACGAGATGCGCGCGCGCGAGCGCCGCCAGGGCTTGCGCCTCGCGACGGCGTTCTCGCGCGACCAGCGCGAGAAGGTGTACGTCCAAGATCGCGTCCGCGAGCACGGGAAGGCCATTTGGGAGCTGCTACAGGAGGGCGCGAGGATTTATCTGTGTGGCAGCTCGGGAAAGATGCCGGAGGCGGTGCGGAGGGCGTTGGAGGCGGTTATTGCGGCGGAGGGGGGGATGGGGGTGGAGGAGGCGGAGGAGACGTTGAGAGGGATGATCAAGGCGGGGAGGTTTAGGCAGGAGACGTGGTAGGTGGGGTTGGTGGCGGGTTTGAGGGGCGAAACGTGTACGTGGATATATTGGGATGGATAGGGGCGGTTCGTGATTTGAGTCTCAGCGCATGTTTGGGTCCTGCCGTCGACGCGGACTATATGCGGGACTCGTCTGTCCTCCGGTTGCTTCTTGAGACGGTAGACATCTGGGATGGCATTTTTCGAGGGCCTGACATGAAGAGGTTCTTCTGGGCTCCGTTCTGCAACACGAAATGTGATTTCTGCCCTTCTCCGAGACGGTATTGCAACAATGCTTCCGAAGTCAGTTTCTGTGTTCCTCTGGTACGCGAGTGGCATCTGGTGGTTTTCAGGGCAGGCGATAATAAGCCAGACTTAGATACACAGTGTCTGTCCTCGCTTCTTTCAATGTGCCTCTTTACCCCGCCTCTCGGCGTCTTTATTCCGCCTCTCTGCTTGTGAACGACGTACCTGTGCCGCCATAATTTGACGTTCATCTCTTTCAGACTGGTCAGGTGGGCTCAACTACTCTTGGATCTTTTCGTCGTTCACGGCCTGAGAGATTTTCGAAACTTCCAAGTTGGTTTAATAACAAGTCAGTATGTGACTGCTTGAGAACTGCTTCATTTGATATACAGCGGTTGGAGTCGACGGCGAAGTAGCAGAGAAGGAGAATATATTGCGTTTGCGAACGGAGTACCTGATGGATTTATTATGAGTGAGCTACGTGCCTTTCCCGTAAGTAACACGTAAGGTGACGTGCGTGAGGTTGTTCAGCAGATTCGCCAACCTCAGCAGGCTCATCAGCCGCAGCAGCCTCCTCACCTCCAGGCACTAAAGCGTCAAGCTTTTTCCGCCGGGACGAGAGGTGGACAGACACGGAGCTGTTTCTGGTGAGAGCAACTGGCGGCGCAGTGCTCGGGTTTGAAGGATCGGGGCGGGCGAGGTGAAGGAACGGCGCGAGCGGCAGTGAAGATGAGAGCACGATAACACGAGCAAAAAAAGTAGCCCCTGCTGGGATTCGAACCGGTCAACGACGTGACCGACTCATTCGGACGACCCTTGACTTTCACGCCGGCGGGTTTCTGCTTTACTGCTCCTAAGGGGGACATCCACTTACCTGTCATGCCAATTGGACCTGCTAAGCTGGCATATATATTAACTCATGCCCCCTTTGTGGGTCGAAATGGCGGGCGACTCACCGTAGGTCTCGCACTGCGGTGTTGACGCTGGTGCGACGGTTGAGCTGATGGCGGAGAGGGAGAGGGTTTTGGGTCCGCGGTTGGAGGAGCACCTATGAGACGCGTGGAGTGATGTGCATTTCGCTGTCTTTGCGGGATGTTTAGGGGCGTGCAGGTGCCAAAGAAGGTCTGAGGAAGTTCTGACGACAGGGCGAGGAGGGACCGGTGTGTGGGCCTTTTGCCGTCCCGGCACCGGTTCCCAGGCACGAAGAGACATAATACAGTAAATTCAAGCGCGGGAGTGGTATTGGAGGAGGAAAAGTAACATTCAACGTGTATCAAATGCGCTGGAGTGAGAATATAAGCATTGCGGATTCAGGACTGAGTTCAGTGTCGAGAAAAGGCGTTGGACAAGTGTCACTTATTGGTCTTTTATCCTCGTACTTCACAGACTCAGTTGATGACGTATCTGAAGTGCGAGTCAGCGACGATGTCATCAGTACAAGGGATTGAAGCTCGAAGCTTGTTCTCACCCTCCATCAACAACCATGGCGTGACCCTGCACGAAGCTCGCCTTTGTCGAGCAGAGGAAGAGTGCGGCATCGGCTATTTCAGACGGCTTGCCCATGCGCTTCATCGGAGCCATATCGATCGCCGGCTTCAGCCTCTCAATCAGCTCCGGGGTACTCGTGGTCATGGGAGTCTCAATCACTCCGGGGCAGATGCAGTTCACTCTGATGCCGTGCTCGGAGTAATCGATGGCGTCAGAGCGCGTCATGGCTATCACCGCGGCCTTGGAAGCGCAGTATGCCGCTATTGGAAGTCAGCATGCGGGATGGCTTCTGCGCAGATGTCGGATACCCACGAGCTTTGGGGCGGCCGACGACTCCGAGTTGGCTGGCAATGTTGACGATGCTTCCCCTTTGCGGAGCCCGGCTGCCGTCATGGCTGGGCAGCGGTTCTTGGTCCAGCATCGCTCTCAGCTGGGCTCTCGAGGTCAGCCAACATCCGCGATAGTTGACGTTGTTGACTTTGTCGAAGGCTTCGACGGTCATCTCGGTGGAATTCTCATTCTTGCTCAAGATGCCGGCACAGTTGACGCAGTAGTCGATGCGGCGGAATTGCCGTACCACCTTGCTGACAAAGGACTCAACGAACCTCTCGTCGGAGATGTCGCCAGCTTCACCGTAGACTGCTACAGAGGGAAACCGTCGAACAAGCTCTTTGGCTGTCTTGTCGAGCAGATCAGGGTTGAGGTCCGTGATGGCAATATTATTGCAGCCCGCTTCTGCAAAGGCGAGAGCGGTTGCGTTCCCGATGCCTGGCGGGACCTGTGAGCCCGCGACTTGCTTGAAATGTGTCTAGTCCTGGGAATGAGCACTTACCCGTTCCACCGGCCCCCGTGATAAGAGCGACACCAGGGAAGAGAGTGGGTTGTGCCATTGTACGTGCGGAATGTGTTTCACGGGAAAGTCAGTCAGGACGGCAGCGTTAGGTTGGGGCGGGGAGGAACAAGAACATTCTGGCTGACAGATAAGCGCACATGGTTTGGACGTAGACCAATTCCAAAAGTGGAGAGGTGGAGGAGAGGGGTTTCGTTTGTCCGATGACTCGTGCGCTCCCTCCTGCTCTCAGCCCGCTTTCCCCTCTGAAACTCTACACCAACTTCGTCCACATCGACCATCGACGCTGCAACGCCATCCCCTCGAGTGGTGTGCCCGTGACAGACCGTTTGCCGTTTGGAGAAAGACTGCAGCTCCCTTGCTCACCGCAGATGCGGCCGAGCAGGCGACTCGCCTCCCATCATGCCTGGCGACAACCTTCTTCAGAAGCACATCCACTCTATCGGATTTCCTTCCTTTGTCGTGGGCGCTCCCGCAGGATATGTCGTCTTTGAAATCTCCGAGGACAAGCTCGGCTCATGACTGTTTGGTGACCATGTTCTGGAAGTTTCCTTTCTTAGCCTGGTGCACCCACGAACTGTGCTCCTTAGCTCGTGACAGAAACACAATAGGTCTGTTTCAGCTCTTGCCCACGTCTCTATCTATTGTTGCATTGCCGGGAATGGTCAAAGCTGACGTCATACGCAGTTGCCAGTAACATATCCAGGTGCCAGCGCAGACGCTAAGCTCAATATGGGGCCATCTTCTGACTTCTCTAGCTTCTACAGATCAGGGACCGTTGGGTCCAGGTGTTGTAGAAGAAGGGCGGCCTGGTCTTCCGTCCCACATCACTATTGAGGACCTGTTGAGAGAGTCCGCGGCTGAATCCAAGGTCCCCTGCCATGATGGATCGATTTCACTGGAATTGAGAGAGACGTAGGGTAGAAATGACGCTGCCTCACCGATACATTCCCTAGTGTTCGTTCTTTGGACTGGCCCAGAATTTCCCAAACCGGATGCATCATCGGAAGAGAAGTGCTCAGCTCACACCTATTCGGACGCAACGTGGCTGCCTGATGGACGCTTCCGCTGCCACGCCGCGCGTGCTGTGCACCCAGATGTTTGGAGTCGGTCACACAGCGCGGTAGCACATTCCGCAGGCCCCTGACGACTCTCAGGCCGTTTCAGCCTTGCCAGAAGCGACAGGACTCGAGCATTGCTACCGGTGAGCTTAGCGATCGAGGAGTTAATGTTTGCTATCTCACAAGCAGGCCAGCCTAGAACCTCGACCGACTATTGAGGAATGTAGCAGGAGGACGCGCCCAGCCTGCAATTTGCCGCTGAGAGAAGAGGACTTATTCGGCGGGCAGCCCTACACATGCATGCCCGCACCTACCACTTCTCCTCCTCGCACCTTCTTCCTTCCGCAGGGATCTTCAGCCACTGGGTGTGTGTTGCGCGGCTTTATCAAGTAAGGGCCCCTGGCAATCAAACTACCCGCTGCAGCCTACGTCGAACTTCTTTGACACCAGGTGAGTCTTGGCTTGCTGAGCACATCACCGCCCCGCCCAACTACGCGCAGACGTCTGATGTAGCCGCGGCCCCGTCCAGAAGATCCTGGTGGTCCACGCCGTACTTCTGGCTTTTAGCACCGACCCACCTCTCCCACACGACACCAAGATGTGCTTCAACGACATCAAGCATGCTTGCGGCGCCCGCGTGCGCCGGCAGTCGTTGTCCTGCCCGTGCGGCACCAACAGCGGGGACAGAGAGTGCAGCCTATCATGCGGCACGTGTCCACGATGCTCCGCTCCGGCCAAGCAGGAGGAGGAGCTGCCCTCTGCCTCTTCAAACGCGAGCCCCCAAGAAGAGTCAGTCCAGATGCCGCTCATGTCGATAAGGATCCCTCGACCTGACTACGAAGCAAAGGACGCGCGGAAGATGTTCAGATACAGCTACCCATAGCAGCGGAGGATCTGGTTGCATGGCAGGCAGCCGAGCGAAGAGGCCAGCGCGCTGACGAACGGCGGCTCGGCGGACAGGCCAAGACGGACGAGAGATTGCATCGATGATGGGCTACACGCGTCTTCGCCAGTTTGGGAGCGGAGAAGACATGCGCACATGTAAGCTCGCTGGGCGAGCATGAAGTTATGCTTGGAGATTCCTAGAAATTGGTTGCCGCTTCTTGCGCGTGACGGCTGGCCGGTCACGGCCACGTAGACATGAGTTCCAAATGAAGCCTGTTTATTGCGTTCGAGCTCCCAGGCAACAGCATTGTGATCGTGCTACTGGCAGCATTAACTGCGCGACAGAGCATCAAGGCGTGCGCGTCCTCGAGGCAGCAAGCCCACGACATACGCGGCGTTGGCGTTCGTCGGGGGTGCGTGCCCGTGTGCCCCTCACCCCTCCCCGACGACATCACCGCCCGCCGCCATCAGGAGCTACATAAACAACACCCAATTCCCCCACCACCACCACGCCTCCATCCCCAACTGCAGAACCACACCACACCGAGCCGCCGGCGCATCAATCCCGCCCACCATGCAGTCCGGAATAACAGGTCCCGCCCACCTCCCCTACCCATCCGCCGCTCTCCCACACCCCTCACTAACGCCCCCACCACCCTTCCAGCCTCCGAAGAGCTGCACGCCGCCTTCAACCAGCTCATCAGCGACCCCGACTCACGCTTTCTAACCGCCAGCGTCACGGGCGAGTCGCTCGTCCCCCGCGCCGTCATCCCCGCCGGCTCGCCCGACTTCCTCGCCGACCTCTCGCAGCTGGCGCCGCACCTGCCGGCCAACGAGGCGCTCTACATCCTGATGCGGCAAGCGCCGGGCCGCTTCGTGGCGGTGACGTACGTGCCGGACGCGGCGCCGGTGCGGCAGAAGACGCTGACGGCGTCGACGCGGCTGGCGCTGGTGCGCGAGCTCGGGTCCGAGAAGTTCGCCGAAACCTTCTTCGCGACGACGGCCGAGGAGCTGAGCGCCGACGGCTGGCGCCGCCACGAGGCGCACGTCGCCGGCGCCGTGCCGCTGACGGAGGAGGAGCAGAACCTGGTCGACATCAAGGAGGCGGAGGCGCGGGAGAGCGGCGGCACGGGCGCGAGGCGGGTGCACACGAGCGGGCATCTGAGCATGGAGGTGGAGGATGGGGTTGTGGAGGCGTTGAGGGGCTTGGCGGAGGGGGGCGGGGAGGGGAATCTGGTGCAGCTGGTAGGTGGTCCGCTTGGGTTGGGAGCGCGGGGGTTTGCGTGCTGATGCGGTGTGCAGAATATCGACGTTCCGAAGGAGACGTTCCGGCTGGTGTCGAGCACGGCGGCGGCGGCGGCGGCGGACCTGGCTGGCGCGATTGCCGCCGACGAGCCGCGCTACTCGTTCTACAGGCATGCGGCGCCGGACGGCTCGCAGCCGATCCTGTTCATCTATACGTGCCCGCCTACGTCGAAGGTTAAGGAGCGCATGGTGTATGCGGCGTCGCGTGGCTTCGCGGTGCTTCTGGCTGAGAAGGAGGCGGGCATTCCCATTGCGAAGAGGGTGAGTCGTGACGGGTCTCTGCGGCTCGAGGATGCGGTAGCTGATGTGTTTTGATAGCTCGAGTTCAGCAGCCCCGAGGACATCACGGCCGATACGATTGACGAGGAGTTTGCGCCCAGGGAGGAGAAGAAGACGGGCTTCGCCAAGCCCAAGAGGCCTGGCAGGCGCTAAGATGTTGGCACATGTAGGTGTGGATGGACGATGAAGTATCGAGGATGTTTTCGCGGCACAATACTGGCATTTCCACGGGATACCTGCAGCAGGGCTGTGATTGTAGATACTAGACGGCCTGATATTTTACTTCCACGGCCGAATGGATGTTGGACAACGGCATATTGAATTCGAACAGAAAAAGCTATGCATCATCTACACATGATTGGAAACCAAGACGAAGCATCCTGAGCGAGATGCATATGCGGACAACAAACACAAAATCCTCTCAGCCGGGTGCTAGACAGCAAGCCCATCATGCAGTAACATGGACGAAAACCCTGAACACCACCATGACAGCAGGTAAATGTACTCAGTCAAAGAAACCCCAATCACTACCAGACACCCTACCACAACTCATCTTCCATCTCACTCGATTCGATCATACCCTCTCGGTGTCAGTCACATCTTCTGCGGAGCCAGCCTACGCAAGAAAGGAAAAAGAAAGATACGTCAACATGCCGCCAAAAACCCAGAGGCACTCCCTTTCCAAGACCGAGGACATCAAAGAGAAAGGAAAAACCCCTAATACTTCAGTGCCTGGCTTGTCCAGGCATTCCTCTTTCTTGCGATAGCATCGATGGCGTGGGGGTGTTGTTCATCGTTGCTGTGGCATATGGCAATCTTACTCTTCATACTGCCCACCGGGCATCATCTCGCGGCCCTTCTCGAGGACGCCCTTGAGGTACTCGTAGACGGTGAAGGTGACGGCCTGACCGGGGGCGACGCGCATGATGCGCGGCGTGATGCCCTTGTAGAAGCTGCGGGTGCCCTCCTGCTTCCACATGTCCCTGCGCAGGCACGTCAGTCCAAAGAGAGTCCTCTCCGCCGTTCCTTCCGACCCCGCGCGCCGCAGCCATCTTTTCAACATGCCCAGGGATTGCGGGGAAGGGGGAGATAGGGAAAGAAAAAAAAAGGGGGGGGAGGGGGCAGCGCCACTCACTTCGCAATCTTCACGATCCGGCCCACCGCCGTCTCGCCCTCCTCGGCCGGCGTCTTCTGCAACCGCGTCTTGATGGTGTCGATCGGCGCGTTGCTCAGCGGGCCCATGGCGCCGCTCACCAGCCCGATGAACGCCGTCTGCCACCCGGGCAGGTCCGTCTGGCCCTGGTACTTCTGCAGCGCGGCGCGGAACTCGGTGTAGGCGGTGAAGTTGACCGCCTGGTTGGAGCCCTGCCGCAGCGCCGTCAGCGACACGCCGCGGTACAGCGCTGCCGGCCCTTCCTCCTTGACGACCGTGTAGAGCGCGTGCGCCGCGTTGCGGTACTTGGGGATGTCGAGCGGGTCCGCCATGCTGTGGTGCTGGGCTTGCAGCCGGATTTTGACGACTTCCATGGGCGTGACCACGGCCACGGCTTCGGTGACGCCGGCTGCAAGGCCGGCTGCGGGTTGCGGGTTTGGTCTTAGCTGCGGGTGCTGGGGGATGCAGCGGCTTTGGCTTACCCATGAATGTTGCTTGGCCGGTGACGGAGCCGTCTTTGTGTGCGAGCAGCTGCTTGTACCACTCGTAGCTCGTGAACCGGATCGCCATCTTGGGCACGATGCCCGTCAGCACGGCACCAAGGCCCTTGTACAGGCCGAGCGGCGTTTCGCGCTTCACGATCTCGGCGCCGGTGGTGAGGAAGCCGCGGGGTTTTGCCTGGGAAATGGGCGACGCATGTTAGCATTTTGGTCCTGGATGGGTGAGGAATCTTGGGCTTTTGTGGGTGGCCAGTGACCGCGTGTGCAGCGCTTCTGCGCGGAAAGTGTTTGGCCCGTGTTGCCAAATGATCTCGGCAGCAGCCTGGGCCATGAGCCCGAGCATATCCTCCCGCAAGTGTGTTATGCGCTCTGGGTTCTGAAGGCGTGGGCTGCGTCGTGCCTAGAGCTGCCTCTATCACATGCAAATATGGTCCACAAAAAAACACGCCTCTGCTCGCACAGCACAACGCGCCGGGGACGAAAGGTGCAGGGAATCCACGTACCCCAGGTGCTCTCGCTCTTCTCGAAAGCTGCATGCGGACTTTGATCGTGTCTGCGATCCCCCCACGTCAGCGTCACTGCCCGCACTTCGAGAAGCTCCCCCCTTGTCCGGGGAGACAGCAGAAGATCAACGTACCGAGAGGATGGCAGACAAGCGCCTCCATCATTCCTGCACCTCCACCGGCTATTCCGCAGGGAAAGCGTTCCAGTCAGCCCTCAAATCACTCACTACCGGACGTCCAGGCGCAGATTCTGGGAGCCGTACCGATCAGGTTCGTCGCGGCCGACGCGGGCTTCTTGTTCCCCGGCCCGGACACGCTTTTTGCAGACATGGTCGCGGCGGTTCGTCTGTCCCTGCTCCGGTGATGTGAGGTAGACCTCGGCTTGTCGCGAGAGAGCTGTCAAAGCCCAGGACAAAGGGCAGGTCCGTCGACGCGCGCGCGTGGAGAGAAAGGCGTCCTTTTAGAGCTGCGAAGCGCAGGAGGCTCCGTCACTTAAAGCCCGGCTCGGTCTGGCAATTGCGCGCGGCTGCAAGGCGTGCTCTTCCTTCCTCGGGGATCTGGGGGTTGCGTTCGCGTCGAGGGTTAGTCACAAGCAAAAGCCTCCGCCACGTTCCTGAGGATCCACGAGCTGTATCCGCAACACGGCGAGACGAAAGACGGGAAAGCGGGAGGAGAGAGGGCAGGCAGAAGCTCAGAGAAGAGAGAGGACGGGAGTGAAGAAGAGTCACGAGCCAAAAGAAGGCTGGCTGGCTGGAAACAAAAAAAAGAAGACAGGCCTAGCTGCCCGTCATTGCGGGCATGCTCGCACCCCTGCCCTAACCTTTAGACCGAGCTCCAATCCCAGCGGCGGGCGCGGAGAGCTGCCACTGCGGCATGCCGCCTGCCCCTCCATAGAGCCTCGGCCCATGACGCAGCGCGGGCTGGACCGAACGAAACCGAGCTGGTGCTGCTAGCCTACCCAGAGTACCGCGCCCAGGAACACCGCGCAAGCTGCAGTCGAAGCTCCAGAACCGCCCCGGCCGCTCGGCTGCTGCGCGATGCAGCTCACGTCCGCAGCGGCCAGCCAGCTTCCCCGGGCGGCCCCCCCGGCAGCCGTCCCAAACTCCAGGTCCCTGCCGTCGCTGGCCGTCTCCCCCTCACGCTGCCTGAGGCATTGATTGACAGCGCCCGCGCGCGCGGGCAGGCGGGCGGCGGGGAGCCAAGCAGCCCGCGTGTGCGGGTTCCTGGACGAGCGGAAGAGCAGCAGCGCGTTCGGCAAGCTCGCCCCTTTCGCCTTAGCCGAGTCGAGGGCGTGCCCGTCGCACATCTTCCGTCGCGCCGACAGCGGGCCCGTCAATCAAAAACAGAGAACGAGCCCTCGCCCCCAGTTTGGCTTTTCGACACCGAAACACAAAAAGCCATTCCGATCGCCTGCGCAAAAGGCACGCGGACAAGCATCCGCGGCCTGTCCCCCTCCCCAAGAGAGAGAGACAATTACTTAGCTCTGCAGCCGCAACGACAAGGCGCGCACCTGCATCCAGTCCCCTTCGCCGTCCGTCCACCTGGCTGGCTGGCATGTGAAGATGACGTACAAACGAGAGCAGCGCAGCAGCAGCCGCAGCAGCTGTCGCAACTGACACAAAACACACCCGGCGCCGCCAAGCCCGCGCGCGCACGTGCACTTTCTTCGGCCCCGGATCGTCCCCGCATGAAGAACAGAAAAAGAAGAAGGACCTTTTGCCTGCAGAGAGAGTCCGGGGAGCCGGTTTGCTCCGCCACCCGCGGGCGCGCGGCGGCCCACGATAATAGACCGGGGATTCGAAAACATCAACGCCACGTTCGATCGGGAGGCGTCGCGGATGAGATGATACTTACGAGTGGCTGCGCTGGCTGCACCCGTGGGCCATACGTCCGTACACTTCGGCATTGAGGCATTTACCGAGTGCGTGCCGGTACCAGCGGCGCGTGGGAGGGAGGGAGGAAGGGAGGGACGCTCGACCGATGCATGTGCTTCCACTGCCACTCCTGGCCGTTGCCCGTCAGTACTTAAGAGCCGCAGTCGTCCGGTGCATGCGCACTAAACGAAACAGCCGCCTGAAGCAGCCTGGCCGCGGGTACCGTAGTGGCTGCTCCAGCCTGCGTCGTCCGAGCGGCGCTGAGCGCCTATGCGGGTTTCACAAAACAGCTTGGTCGATGGAGTAGCTCCGCTTTGAGTGTGAGGGACGTCTACAGCAACGACAACAACAGCGCCCCGATTATATTTGTCTGTCCCCTTTGATCGTACGAAGGGTGGATATGCTACGCAACGCACAACAACCAAGCCTGTCAAGCTCGCCGCGCTCTCTCTCGCTCTGCTTTGCACCTCTTTTGCGCTCTCCGTTGCCATGCCGCTGGGACTGCAAAGCACTGCTTCCGCCGTGGATACAAAGACGAAGGAGAGGAACGGTGGCGGGGAGAGACAGGCTAGGGCCGAAAAAAACAAGCGCAAAGGTATCTCTCTCGTCTCTTGCCTGACAGCGACCCCCGGAATAAACAAAGGAGAAGACGAAGATCGCAAAGACAAGGAAATCAGAAGTGCCAACATGCCCATCATTGCCAAATAAACAAAGGAAATAGCAAGGTGATACCGTAACCAACAGTGAAGCGGGAAGGGATAAGGTGAAGGCGAAGGAAATAGATGTGGGTTTGGTCGAACGCTCAGCCGTCTCAGCTGGTATTGTCGCTGCCGTACCCTCTTCTCCATACATGACATGTAGTAGCTTCGGAAGAGATATGGTAAGCTCGCAATCCAGATGAGCCGACTGAGGCAGCCCGTCCAGCGATATTTGCAAGAGGGGGAGAGGGAAAACGCCGGCGCCGCGAACGCTCTGCTGCTGCATTAAACGAGACCAAGAACGATTAGAGAAGGAGAACAAAAGCTGGGTTCAAGATACTTTTCCCCCTCGATTAAAACCAGATGCCAGTGCCAACTCTTCGAGGGGTTTGGCTGGATGATGAAGGTATGACGAGAAAAGAAACAAGATCCTCCAGGCTCAAAGAAAACTTTTCGATCAGAGGATATAAATCGCCATTACAAACTGTTTGTGCTGAGCGCCACCGTTGTCCCCCGCGCCAATCAATGATGCCGATGCTGCCGCCGTGGCACTCAGGAGAAAGTGCTGAAGGAAAAGACGAAGAACAAGGAAAGGCCGTGTAGAGACGCTCCGAATGCGAGAGGTAATAATCGTTCGTCTTCAAGGAAGAAAACGGCCCGCTGGACAATTGGGATTGGAGATGGGTGGAGCAATGAGATGGTGGGAGGTAGAGCGAAGGAAGAGAGCTTTGTTGAAGTTGCAGCGGGCCGAAAGCGAAGAAGAATACGGCCTCTGAATTACCGTAGTAGTACAGGAGGTTTGTTTTGTTTCTGGGTATCTATGTAATAGAAGAACCGAACAAGTCATTGCGGCAGCCTTCCCAAGGAGAAAAAAAAAAAAGAAGAGAAGATCAGGCCTCCACGGCCTGCGGTTGAGCGTTCTTGTGTAGATCACTTGTACGGCCATTCTCATCGTTACCACCGGTCTGCTCCGACTTTTCCGAAAGAGTCGGCTCTGGTTGCTCGGCCTTGGTTGCGTTGTCCCTCGTTGTCGTGGGTGAGAGGTCCTCAGGCTCAGATGCAAGTCCCGAATCCGCCATCTCCTCGCTCAACCGCTCGTTCTTCCACTGCACATCCTCCTGCAACGGCTTGAACCCGAGACGTTCCTCTTTCTCCAAAGTAGGGCCAGGCTCTTGCAGCAAGTTCTTGATCGTACGAGCACTTTCCGAGGTGTTCGAAGTTGCACGTTCTCTTCCCCGGATCGTGACATCATCGTCAGTAGAGTTTGACAGCGTCAGTCTAGTGCCATCATCGTTGGCCTGCTTGCGCAACTTGAGACGCTCCTCCGCTGACAGATTCTGCCACTCCGCACCGAAGGTGACGACCGAAGCCTTCTTGCCATGGACAGTGAAACTTTGGTGAGTACGGGGAAGCACCTCCGGGCTCGCGGGACCGCTGAGTTCGTCCGACATGACGCTGGAACTAGATTCCTTGCCCTTGCCGCTACGACGATGGCCGCTGCCGCTGTGCGTTTCGCGGAGGGTACGATGGAGGCTGCGGCGGACCTTGCCACGAGACTCCGGGCTGCCGGCAGGCAGTTTTTCAGCGTCTTCAGCTGGCGGCGTCGAAGGACGGCCATCCAAATTCATTGTGCTGCCGTTGGGGTTACGTCCGCTGTCCGAGACGCTTGGTTGACGATGCCTCGAGCCTGCATCCGACTCCCCAATTGATTCTGTCTTATCACCAACTGTGGACACGGATGGCCGGTGACCAAGACCTTCCGCGCGGCTGGAATGCGTGGAATCAGCCCAAGAGTTCCGGTTCGAGGGCCCAAAGTTCATAGGGGGAATCTCCCAGCCTGCAGGTGGTGAGCCCGGACTTGGCTGAGAAGTCTCCGGAGGCGTTGTGAAGATGTCGTCGTCATTGACCTCAGACTCGCCTGTATCTGGCCTGCCACTCATAGAGGGCGAGCAGGGAGAGCGTGGCCTGGTGGTCGAACCACTGGCCTTGGATCCCAACCGGACAAGTCCACTGAGCCGTGATGGCTTCGGACCTTGTACAGTAGAAGGGGACGAAGCAGCCGACGGAAGGGCGGGTACAGGAGGAATAGGCTCAATTTCCTTGAATCGTGTCTTGGCGTCATTGGCAGCCTTCTTCTCGTCATCCAGGTCCATGATGAGAATATCACGATGGGCCTTCATGCGGACGATCTCGATGCGTATCCACTTCAGTTTCGCCGCCATTCGACCTGCTGCGTGCATGACGTGGTCCCTGGTCCTGGGTTGAATTGGTGCCATGACCTGTAGGTGGCGAGCATCTCTCAAACGGCTATCCAACTGCTTGACGGCCGCACCTAGCCGGTCCTCGGCCTCTTCAACCCTCTTTTGGATGTTCTCTCTCCGGGCCGTTGCGATCTGTTGCGCGAGATGGTTGTCGATCTTCCCGCTCGAGATTGTCACCTCACCGGTGGGTGTTTGAATAGACTTCGCGGACTGCGAAGACTCAAGGCGCCTCAGAGCTCGATTCCGTTGACCTTCGTAGTTCCCGCCAATCAAGCCTCTTGGTCTTATTCCAGCAGTTTCGAATGTCGCAGTGTAGTTCAACTTTGCCAGCCAGTCGTTCATTTCCGCCTCATTATCTGTCAGGAATACCTCCTCCGCTCCACCCTTGCCAAAAACAACGAATGCATGTTTGTGCTTCCTGTAGCTTGAGTCCAGAGCTGCCACGCATTGGTCCATAGGTATTGCGTAATCAGGCTTGAACTCCTCAACCGGAGGCCTGAAGACCACAGGATTCCCGGCACCTCCGGCCCTTTCGTGCGAATCGTGTTGGTGGACCAAGTTCTTGGCCCAGCTGGCGTTCTTAAAGAACGATAAGCTGGAACGTGTAAGAATAGCTCCCCATTCCTGCCACGGTGACCTTGCTGCCTTCTTTTTTGAGTCTTTCCGCCACAAGATACCAACTTTTGTTACCGGCATCTCCACCACACCAGCCTGAGCACCATCCGGATTTTCTATTGTACTTGGCGACATGAACGCTTCCGGCCGGGAGCGAGCGGAGACGATTTGGATGACTCCGTATTTTGCGAAAGTCCTATGCAAAGAGTTCAGGTCTATGCACTGTGCAGTACCCTTGTAACTGTAAGGATCCTCGAACTGCATGACATCCTTGATCGGTGGTCGGAGTATGTCCAACTTGTTCTCAAAGATGATGGTGTACGGATCAACCGGCTCCTTCTGCGCCTTTCTCACCGGATCCTGAACAGCATTCTTGATGATCTTGGACTTCTTCTTCCCTCTAGTCGCCAAACTCCGGAGATCGACTTCGTCGTCGATGTGAATGAACTGCGTGTAGACGATGTTGTCGTAAAGCGTAGCCAGGACATCCTCGTTGACTTCGGAAGCATTCGTACCGTTGCAGTTCTTGATGTAGTCGGGCTTTTGCATCTTGCGCTTGTTGTTCGGGTTGAAGAAATCCGAGTTCAAAAGCACAATGGAGAACGAAATGAAATAAGCCTCCTCTGCAAACAATCAGTGCTTCCGTGACATCTTTCAGGCAGCAAACGATAAAGTGTGTGCTTACCGGGTGACATAAAAATCCCGGGGTTGCACTCGTGGTAGCGGTCGGCGAACCCCTGGAGCACTCTGTCGATCTGTTGGGTCTCCTTCGGCAACTCTACCTCCATCAGCAGCTTCCTGAGGGCCATATCAATGGGATCCCCGAAAAACATGAACCTCCGCATATAGCTCCGGAGCACTGCCAACGAAAATTCATCCCCATGCTTGGCCACCACGCTCGCAATCAGACTCCGGTCGAGATTTTCTTCGAGGCGTTCAAGGTATCTTCCTGGCGCTTCGCCCTCCTCCCGTGCAGGTATGACCAAGGCTTCTCTACTGATGTTCAACGACGTCGAATTCGATCCTCGTCCGGACGCGATGTGACCTGGAGAACCACGGCGTGGTGAGTTTGGTTCCGTAGCTTGTCTAAAGCGATTTCCAAGATGGAATAGATTGCTGAAACTAGCTCTTCCGGTGGTCGATGTTGAGAGCCGACCATCTCCCATGGGTGGAGTCGGAGGTGGGTCATCGTCGGACTTACCTCCCATCGAGCCCATGGTGGAAGATCGACCGCGGAGACCTATTCGCGCTGGGGGAGCTAGGGACGGCGAAGACCTTGCCGAGCGAGCGGAAGTCGTCGAGTCATTTCTCAACAGATCGGGCTGTGCGGCGGAAGAGACGCTGACGGCGGATGCGAGCGCGGAGTGTGAGGAAGGTTGCGAGGGCTGACTGCTTCCATCGGTATTTGATCGATGCACGGCGGTCAAGGGGGGACTGTAGGTTCCGTCGGGGGAGTGATGAGGAGAATTGACGCTGACGCCGCTGGTTGATGCGCGAGGAGTAGCAGGAGCCGTGTCCGGAAACTCTGGCGGGGCGGGTATCCGGACTGGCAAAGGAAATAGGAATTTGCGGTTCGACTCCTTGTTTCTCCTGGGTAACCTGAAGATGGTGGAATGCGAGGTTAGCAAAGGCCGCTTGTTTGGTGCAAAGTGGACGTGGTCGCCGGAGCTCCCGTCAGACCGCGACGAGTCTGACGTTCTCCCTCCCAGTGCAGTTTGCGACCCAGTGTTCGAATGGCCATTTTCCGCGGCAGCTTCGCGCGCTCGGGAGACTGACAACCGCGCGGGGTCCTCCTGGCTGGGCCTGACCTCCATCAGTCCCCCCAGGCTTGGTCGCGCGTGTTCGGCGCTGCGCTTATGCTCCGAGGACTTCCGCGGCGAATCTGAGGCGGGCTCGAACGAGAGACGGCGTCTGAAGGTCGGGAACTTTGGTTTCTTCTTGGGCGGCGGGTTCGCTGGTGGCTCCATGGTCGGCGCAGTGGTGATGATTGCTGGGGCTGCGAGGGCGGGCGGGTTAGCTTGCTGGTCCTCACGTGTGCGCGGAAGCCCTGGCGCTCCAAAATTACCTGCGGGCACGGCGGGCACCGGGGGAGCGTCGCGGGCGGTGGCCATCTGGGCGTGCTCTTTGGCCTTCTGGGACAGCTGCGGGTCGGAGGCGTGACGAAACCTCAACATACTGAAGCGGCGCGTCTGCGCGTTGTGCTCTTGGATGGGCGGCGAGGGAGGCGGCTCGCCGGCCCAGGAAGCTCGCGGATCGAGCTGGGGCGGGCGCGTGCCATCGCTCGACTGGATGCCGCGGTGAGGCGCCAGGTCGGTGGCGGACTGGACGCGCGAAGCCTGCTCGCCGCGCCGGAGGATGCTTTGAGGGTCGAGGGTGCTGCGGCGCTTGAGGTCCTTGTCGCTCCTCCCCGGGCGTAAGCCTCGCAGCGGCATGGCTCTGGGTTGGGCGGGCGTGGGCGCGGGCGGTCAAGTCGGCATTGGCGATGCTTCGGAGCGCATTGGGGACTTGTCGCGGTGGTGCTGGTTGGAGTAGGGGCCGTGGGGATCGCAGGCAGGAAACCAGGGGACCTCGTGGGATTACGATGCTTTGGCCGGTGAGCCCCGTAGGGCTGGCAGAGCGCTGAGTCGGTGATGCAACGGATGCAACGCGGCCTGCGCTCCAGGGGCCAGAAGATGGGACCGGGCCGGCACCGCCACGGCAATAACGAGAGGAGCTCGGGGCGGGCGCGTTGGTGTTGGGTGGAGCAGCGTGTCGGCGTCGGCGTCGCAGTCGCTGTGCGTTAGGCGGGTGCTGCTGGCTCTGACACTGACACGGGAGTGTTGGGCGCGCAGGCGCTGCAGCACCGGCGCAGGCGTGGCCAGCGGGCACCTGGCCTGCAGGGCCGTGGCTGCGCTTCAGGCTGGGCTTGGCGCGCCGGGCGATTGGAGGCTGGGGGGAATCCGGTGTGTTTCGCCGGGGAGGCCAGCCACACGCCGTCTCCACCGCCGCACTCCAGCTCGCAGAAGCCTGCTGCGCGACCACCTCTGCCGCCGTCGCAGCCGCCGCGGCCCGCTCTTGATCCTGCTCCCACGACATCCTTACGTACACGCTGCGCTGCAGCACAGCACGCGCGCGCTCCACGAACTGCGACCGCACCCGCCGCTCCGCCATGCGCGTCCACGTCTTCGCCCACGCTGGCCTGCTATTTTTGTGCGCGCCTGCGCTTGCTGCTGCCGGCCCCTCCCGTTTCGACCAGTGTTGCGCCTCGCCGCTGGACCAGCCCGACACGCGCCCGTCATGGCGTAAGCTCTCCGACCGTGTCCTGCACGCTCTCTGGGCCCCGCCGCAAGCTCCGACGCCCGCCGGTCAGGCGCCGCACGACTCCAATGCCAGAGGCGGCCGCGTGTCGCCGCCGGGCAAGTTGCTGGCCCGCTATGGCGAGGACATGGTGCTGCGCTTCAACGTGAGCACCGAGCACGAGGCCGCGAAGCTTGCCGAGGCCGCGACCACGCTCTTCCTCGACGTGTGGGAGTTCAATGAGAACTGGGTCGACATCCGGCTGGCGAAGGACGTGGTGAGTACCACTCGCGGAGTCCTGTGCTCACAAGATGCAACTGCTCACAGAACCTGGACAGGTGCCTTCGTTGCTTGGGCTGCTGCCTGCCTCGCTTCAAGAAGCCCATGCGCCGCTGATGCGCGACCACGACCTCGCCCAGGCCATATTTGACTCGTATCCCGCGGCCGATCCCAACTCGATACCCTCCCGCGAGCCCTTCTCGCACTCCGTGCGCCCTTCCCAAAATGCGCAGACCAATCTCTTTTTCCGCGACTACCAGCCGCTGTCCGTCATCATGCCGTGGCTGCGCCTCATGGAGTCCCTCTTCACGACACACACCCGACTCATAAACATTGGCATTTCATACGAAGGCCGCGACATTCCCGCATTGCGGGTGGGCCTGCATCCCACGAACAATGACCAGGACAGCGGGCCGCGGAAGACCATTCTCGTCACCGGTGGCTCCCATGCGCGCGAGTGGATCAGCGTCAGCACCGTGAACTACCTTGCATATTCGCTGATCACCTCTTACGGTAAGTCAGCCACAACCACTGCCTTGCTGGAAGCCTTCGACTGGGTCTTTGTCCCGACACTGAACCCAGATGGCTACGTCTACACCTGGGAGACGGACCGACTTTGGCGCAAGAACCGGCAGATGACCTCCCTCCGTTTCTGCCGCGGCATTGATCTGGACCGCTCCTATGACTTCCACTGGGACAGTGAATCTACGCGAGGCAATACTTGCTCGGAAAGCTTCGCTGGAGACGAGCCGTTTGAGGGCGTTGAGGCGAAGCGCTTTGCCGACTGGGCCAGGAACGAGACGGAGCAGAACAACGTCGACTTCGTTGCGTTCATCGATCTCCACTCCTACTCGGAGCAGGTCCTGTACCCCTACTCTTATTCTTGCGCTGCGTTCCCACCCACGCTCGAAGACCTGGAAGAAGTTGCACTTGGTCTTGCCAAGGCCATTCGTGTCTCCAAGAACGGCCACTCGTACAAGGCGACGTCAGCGTGCGAAGGCAACGTAGCGTACACAGGCAAGAATAAGGACCAGAAAACCTACCTTCCGCGCATTGAGAGTGGCGGTGGGAGCGCCCTTGATTGGTTTTACAACGAGATGGGCATCAAGTATTCGTACCAAATCAAGCTGCGCGACACGGGCAGCTACGGTTTCCTCTTACCGAAGCAGAACATCGTACCGACAGGAAAGGAGGTTCTCGATGCGATCTACTACCTAGGACACTACATGCTGGGCGACATTGGCCTCGTCTCTGAAGACGGCGAAGTGGCCTCGACAGCACAGAATCCTACAGTCAATCCTTTGACCGAGATGGTCGAGCAATCAGAGGAGGAAGAGCCCAAGTTGGAGTTCTTCGGCGATTTTGCCGACGACGACCACACGGAGTGGGAGCTCAGGCGGCGGAGGAGACGTTGATCCTTTATCCGTCTCGTTTCTTTTTCTTGTTTACTTCTTGATACAACTAACTTGCTCGCGCGCTATCACGAGTTGAGATTGATACGAATCTCCGGTCTTACGAGATGTCTTGGCTTGGCGTTCTTTGCGAGCTTGGAACGGCGTCATCGTTAATACTACAAGCGGAAAAATGGTCACCCTGCGTAAATACCAATTCGTTTCAGCGATCGTTCATCATTTTCCTTTCGCTGCGTCTGAAATATTGGTCGGTCTGCGTAATTCGCGATGCGAAAGCATTGATAATGAACATGAACTTCTCTATTGTGGATTTTAGCACCTTCTCAGTGATGCTAATATGTATCGTCTGTGCTCTGTGGCCCACAAAAGTGTAGTCGCTCCAGGCCGTGGGCCACCTTTAGCAAACAAAGTATCGAAATCCGATAATATTGTCATCCACTCGTTTTCTATCACCAACCCAAACACGAGCAAGAGCACAAGGACAGCTGTAGAGGAAGAGTCAGAAGAGAAAGAGACGAAACTTAAAGACTCGCGAGAAAGAAAGAGCGGACATCAACTCCAACTACGGCAGGATTTGTATACTATGCTTGGGACTTCTGAACATAGGTAAAGCTCATCGGGACTTGTCTGAAGGTCGTTCAAGCCATGTTTTCAATAAACATACCGAGGATGGGTGAGGCAAATGCAATGCGCGGAGATGCGAACACCCGCGAGGATCGGCGTGGGTGGTGGCCGAGGAGGGAAAAGCAAGAGCAAGAGCAAGAGCAAGCAAGCAGAGGAGAGAAACGAAGAGGGTCTAAAAGATACAAAGCACCACCTGTAGACAGTGATACACACGTACGCGGTGTCGACATGAATACGAAGCTCACAGTACCGGCACGTCCAGAGATTAAACTGAGAAGACAGGCACCTAGAGATTGAACTGGAAAGAATGGTTCAGAGATTAAACTGAAGAGAATGGTTTAGAAATTAAATTGAAGAGAATGGTTCAGAGATCAAACTGAAGAGAAGTTGCTCTAAGCTGAGTGAACTACATAATTGAGGTGAAAGCCCCCCCTCGGCGTGCCCACTGGGTCCCCGCCGAGGAGGCTTCCCTTTTGCCAGCTCGCCACGAATCGTCTCTAGACGGTCGTGTGAGCTGAGGGAAGGCCCCACCCACCCGGGCTAACTAGTGTTGTCAAGCGCAGCCCTGGCACTTTGTCCTCCACCAGGCTGGGATAACCTGGACCCCGGCCGGTAGCCCAGGCCCCGCCTGTTGGCGGAGGTGGAGAGAAAAGAAGAAGAGGTCGTCGGGCGAAGAGGAGGGGGGTTTATATAGCTAAGCGAGAAGGGTTCCGGTGATGGGGCGCGCGTGCTCGCTTCGACGGTGCTAAGCCCGAAAGGGAGGGTGGTGAATGGTACGGTACCCGGGGGAGCACGCACAGGGCTATGGTGAATGTGGAAGCCAGCGTGTCATGCCCGGGGGCACGTTCTGGAGCTTTCGCCGTCTGCAGCAGCTGACTGGCAGGCAACCAGCCTGGCATAGGGACTTCGAAGTGCCGACTATCGCAAGGTTCGAGTCCACTTCCCTTACCCATCTTCTCAACTCTGAATCTAACTGTCATCGGTCACAGCTCGCCTCCGAACAGTGCAAAGCCATTTCATGCAGAGTATATAGCAGTGAGCAAAGCCGGGGTCCCCAACCGGCCAGGGAAGCCCCACCGACATCAACAGCACGCTGCACATCACCATCACGTAAAGATGGCGCAAGGTTTGGAACAAAGCACTTTCTATAGGCATTCTCCCCTTGTAAGGCCGACCGTATATCCATCTCGTGCAGCCGGAAGCTCTCCCTTTCTGCCAATGTTCCAAACGCAATCCTGCCAACGGCCAAAGCCCAAGGCCAAACACCATCCCATAACTTCCACCTCCCCTATTCCCCCCAACCCATATCCGCAGAGCCATGACTCCCAACCATCAACCCATCATCAGACTTCGTGTGCACTCAAGGCTCGAACCTCTCGCACGTACCCTCACACCTCACATGCGCGCAATCCAACTTGCTGCACACATGACTCTCGTAGTGCGTGAAGCACTGGCAGCAGCAGCAGCGCCAGCGCCTGAATCCACGCTGCACGATGCCGCCCGCCAGCGTGAGCGGCTTGTCGTACTGGACGGAGCGGGGGTGGACGACCCTGTCGGCGCCGACGGGGGAGCGCGAGCGACCGCGACCGCGACCACGGTCGGGAGAAGGGCCGCCGTCGCTGTCGATGGGCGAGCGGCTGCGATCGCCGTCGCTGTGCGAGGACGACGATGGGCGCGGCGGCAGGTCCAGCACGGCGGCGGCGCGGCGCAGGACTTCCTGGCGCGTGGCTTGGATTTCATCGTCGGTGCTTCTGCCCTCGTCGAGCTTCTTGAGTGTCTGCATGAGCGCGGCTTCGGCGTCCGCGGCGGAGAAGTAGCGGCGGTTGTCGTTGTCGTTGTCATTGGGAGCGGCAGCGGCGGTGGTCGTGTCCTCGGTGGTGGTGGCGTCGTCGTGCCTGTTGGCGGTGTCCTTGCCGGAGGAGGCTTTGGGGGTGGGGATCCTGCTCGTGCGCTGCGAGGGCTTCTTCTGGAGCTTCGAGCTGCTGCGGGTCATGCGGCCAACTTTTGATGGGAGCTGGTGCTGGGCGAGGCTAGTTGAGCTCGGCGGACAGGAAGGAGGGTTGAAGGTGTCGTCGATGGTCGTGCGCTCGTGAGGGAGCAAGGGCGCTTCCGTATTGCTGGGGCTGATGTCCTTGGGTTCTTCGAGCGAGGAGACTGGGCTATCGCTGGTCTTGGCCCTCTTCTCGGGGACGGGAGAAACCGGCGAAGGGGTACGGGGGGTGCGCCTGTCTGGGCTTTTGGAGCGACGTAGTTGGCGACTTTCCCGTTTCTTGCGAAGCTGATGGGCGGGCGAGGGGATGGTGTTTTTAATTGCTGCTTCAACATCAATAGCGTAGTCCACTTGCGTGTCTGGGAGTCGCAGCGAAAAGGAGGGTTTGGTGTAGATGAGCTCGAAACGAAGAACTAAGAGTGCAGTTATCCGTTTCTCTCACCCAGGACAGGGATCTTTTTACTTACTGATAGTATCGAGGTCGAACGCTGGGCCAAAAGACCTGCGGCGCTCATCGCCGTCGTTGTAACTCTTTGAGAGTATCGGCTCACTCTTTGTGGACATCGGAGACAGGGCCAACCCGTCTTCCTCACCGCCGCTCTCGTCGTTGCTGCTATCCTCACGAGGCGGCTCGACGAATGGATGATTCTTGTAGTGACGTTCCCGTCCAAAGAGCGAACGCTCAACCCTGGTCAGCTCTCTGGGGGGAACATCGCTGGGCTCTCCACTGCGTGAAGTCGTGGTGGAGTCTGTGCCGAGGATGCTGGAGCCGGTCGACCCCTTGTTCTTGCGAGACCTGGTGGTCACGGTAGGCTGCTCCTGGCGGCGCTCCTTGCGACGGGCACTACGGCGTGTCTCACTTGCGATGGCAGGCTCGGCCGGCTCGTTGTTCGGAGACTTGTCGCGCTGATATGCAGAAGACATGGGAGGAGCAAGTGAGGCGGAGCCGTCGAGGTTGGATCGTTTCTTCTGTAGCTTCCTAGGCACGCGTGCGCTTGGCGAACGAGCGGGCGGCCGGGCAACGGGCAGGGCAGGAGAGAGCCGTTCGTCGCTGTTGTTGCGATCCGGCTTGATCCAAGAGCTGTCGGAGCTGGAGTCGTCTGCGTCGTCTGCGTCGCCGGGCTTGTGGCGTCCGCGACGGAAGATCTGGCGGAGGCTGGTTGGTTTGTCTGACATGGTCGCCCTCGATGGTGAATGTTCTAGGCACAGGATACCAATGGAAGCTGTGCGATTGGACGGGGCTGCGGAGGAAGTCGGACAACAACTGTCGCGGAAAGAGACGCACAGCGGACTCTCAAAGAACTTGGCGAGGTGAGGGTGCTGCAGAGGAAGAGGATAGAAATAGAGGGAGCGAAAGGTGCGTGGATTTTGAGCGGCACTAAGCGAGGTTCCGCCGATGAGTGAATGTGAGGCCCCGGCTGGTGAGCGTTGGGGAGTGTGATGACTCCGCACGTGCGCGGAAACTGAAGCAGCCAAGCAAATGCAGAAGCAAATTGAAACAAAGACTTTGGAAGAAAGCACTGGAAGCTCGAGACGATGTTTGAGCATGAAATATATGTTCTTCCATGAAAGAACGAGACTATTAGCCCAAACCCAACCCTCCTGGCGTCAGCTCTTGCCCGAGATCAACCGTCTGCTTTGGACAGCTCCCTGAGAGGTCGTCTGAACTCTTTCAGTTTCATAGGTCTTTCTTGTGGGAGTTATGGGGAAGATTCCACAATACACACCTCGGCATCCTTCCGGCGGAACGCCTGCCAACACTGTCACCTTGAAACCCTGACTTGCAATGGTGAGCTGCCACAAGGCCATTCGAATGCGCAATTAGAGCGCTCCTTGGATGGCAAACGAGGACAGGATGAGCACGAGGGTGTTGGCCAACCCCCAGACGAAGGGTATCCATGTCGACATGCTGTAGTAGCCGGCACTGTAAACACCGCCGAGCCTGCGAACAGGCCTAGATCAGCGAAAGATGTCCTCTAGTGTCAGGCAGCCATACATACAATCCACCGACAATACTCCCGGCTATGAAAGCTTCAATGCCGCCGATGATACAAAAGCAAACAGGGACAATCCAGATGACCTTCCAGTTCCGCCACTGCACGATCACGGCGTAGGTTGAGGTGGCCAGGTGAACGGCGCCGAAGAAGACCAGGGTCCATACCAGGGTAAATCTCCAGATGTCACCCGGATCGTAGAGGTAGTAGGACTGGTGGCCGTGTACGGGGAGAGGCCAGTAGAGTGACGGGAAGGGGGGAGTCTCGTAGTCGCGCGGGGCGGGATCGCTCATGCCGTAGACGACGCTGGACGCAATGGATCAACACAGCTCGTCTCGGGCCCAGGATGCCGGAGTTACCTCATGTTGAGCTCGCGCAGCGCCTCACATGGCGCGCTTGCATGTCGAGAGCCAAGGGCTGACGTCGGGAGGCTTGACTTGACCTGCGCTCGGTCGGCCCCGTTGGCCCCTGCGCCCTACCCGGCGAACGCGCCATGCCACACGTCGCATGCCTCGGCCCATCGCGCCTGTCACATCGCCCGCGAGCGCGCCGTGATGCGCGACTGCTCCCCAGTGCATTCGTCCACATAGCGACCATCCATCATGCCCGCGGACCGGCTGCTCGAGACCTTGCTGCGGTCGCTCCAGACATGGACCGACCAGCAGGACACCCCCAGGTACTGCGCGGACCCGCCAGCCCGCCAGCTCCGCCTTCTCCACTGACAGCTATCAGACTGCTCGGGACCGCCGCATCCCTCCTCACCACCCTCACGAACCCGCTGAACACACAACTCCTTGTCTCGCAGCTCCTTTCCGCGCCGGCAATATGGGAGCGTCCCGACGGCCTGCGCACTTGCCAGCGCATCATGGGCCTCTTCCACTCCGCCACCCTCACCGTCCTCCAGCACGAGCGGGACGTCCGGGAAGGCACGGCGAAACCACCGCTGCCGGGCCAGATGCCGGTTGGCGGCGGCATGCCGACAGAAGACTGGGTGACAGCAGTGGTCAGAGGCGCCGACGAGCGATCGCCGCGGTGGAAGCATCTCTTGGTGCTGGGCGGCCTGCTGCTGGGATCGGGGGCGGATGTGGATTGTCGCCTTGCGGGGAGCTTGGAGGCAAAACTCCAGGATGCGGTGGTGCAGGCAGTCAATTTGGCGCTGTTGGACGTCAGAGACGGAGATGAATTGGGAGCACACTGCATTGCGCTGGTGCTCAACCACGTCTTCCCGGTGCTGTCAGAAGCCGAGAGAGCACAAGTGGACTACGACGTAAGTCGGCGCAATCCACCCCGGTATCTCCACGCAGTTGCTCATCTCCTCTTAGCATCTATTGCCGGTTTTGATTGGAGCCGCGTTCTTCAGCAACGAAGGCTTCCAGTCTGCCTACTTTCTCGGCACTGTGGATCTTGATGTTGTAGAAGAGGCTGGCCAGATGCTCAATTGGTCGGTGAGTATAATCTGTGGACTCTTTAGGTCTCTCTGTGCTCATTCCGGTCATCACAGGCCCAATCCTCCTCGTTCCTTCAGCTGCAGCGCATCACAACACGCCCCCTGATGGGATCCATGGGGCCTTTCTCCAGGCTTATCTCACATACTGTGGAGAATGTCAAGGATCCGTGGCTAATCCAGACTATGATGGATGATCTTGCAAGCTTTGCTCGCTCGCTCATGCTTCAGTGGAGGCAGAGCAAGCTCTCCGCAGTGGATCTTTCCGAGGAATCAGTGCATTTTCATCAGGAGACAATCAGGACTACCTCCCCATTGCTCTGGAGGATCCTCAAAGCCGCATTGTTCGCCACAGTCATAGTTCTCCGGGGCACGTTGGGCAGAATGCTTGGTGATGGTGCCCTGGCGGCCGACAGCGGTAGGTCGAAATAGCCTGCGGAGCGGCCAAGGTGCTCTATGCTGACTGCCTATAGTTGCTCCCGTCATTGCTGCCAATGCGCTCCACATTCTCCGCAACCTTTACTTCATCACCTCTCGGATCGGAGCCCATGCATTCTCCCAACATACCTTCGTCTACCTGACTTCTATCGACATTCTCACACAATACCCAATTCAAGCTGATGCATTCCTCAAGTCGATCTGCCCTTCAACTATTGGCAGTATTCCTAAGCATCCTTTGGACCGCTGTCAAGACCTCTACTTTCTCAATACTGCTGAGCACTTCACTCTTGTCCTTTCCCCTCAGACGAATGAGGAACTCCTCGTTTCTGCCGCGACTCCGTACCTGAGCACAGGCGGTTCAAGTGCTTTCCTTCCTATTTTTGAGGCCGCCCACAGTGTCATGCTTTCCGTCCTCTCAGCACCGTCTTCAGCAAGCCAGGTCGCTGCGAAACACCTCCCCTTTTACGTATCCTCGCTTTTCGCCGCATTCCCTACGAACCTGTCACCACGCCAATTCAGATTGGCATTCAAGACTCTCTTGCGGGTGACAGCGCCACCGTCTCCGCTGTCATCTTCTCAGCCCGACCTCCCCGCAACACTCTGCGAACTTGTGCACCACCGCGCGATCTCTGCGCCAGCAACACCACTCCCTACCGCCAACCTTCCCGCACCGGGGCCGGACAACATCGAGAAAGCACCTGCGGGCGAGCCGCCGTTGAGCGAGCAAGCAGTCCTCGTCCTCACTCTCCTCGACGCCCTTCCGATCCTGCCCGTCCCGCTGCTGGAGGAGTGGCTCCCGCTGTGCGCGGACCTGACGAACCAGATTCGGGACACAGACCTCAAGGGAATGGTCAGGCGACGCTTCTGGGAGGTGCTGGTCGGCGGCGAGATGGACCCGGAGAGGAGTATGGTGGCGGTTGCGTGGTGGAGCACTGGAGGGGGAAGGGAGAAGGTGATGTTTGGGGACGATGGCTCGGGAAATGGGGAGGCGCCCCTCAGTGAGGAGGAGGAGGGGCGGGATAAATTCTTGATGAGTGGAGCGCTGCCTGCTGGAGGTGTGATGGAGGAGGTGGAGGAAGGAAGGCCGAGGGAGAGCAAGCTGTGATGCGTGTTGGAAAATTGAGGATGGGCGTATGGGGTTCTTGTCTTGAGATACCAGAGTTTGGATTTGGAATGAATTTGGGATTGCTTGATGCGCTTCGCCTTTTATTTGCGGCAAGACTGCTAGGCGTGTTGCGCACGACGAAACTTCTGTCGAAAAGTAGAAGCCTTTGTTATTCACTGGGATCATCGTTCGGCAGTGAATAGTTGATACGAAGCTCCAGCTGCTCACAAAGCTCTTCTTTCTGTAACCACGATCCCGGCAAGCTCGAGTACATTACTGGGGCGTAGGATGCTATTTGACCGAGCGTTTTAGTCGTGGCCGGATTCGAGACCTATGCACGGGTGGCGGGCGGCATCGACAACTCGCGCCGTAGCTCGAGTCGATGACCTCAACGCGGCCCGCCGAGAAAAAAAAGGCGGCAGACGGCGATGGCGGGTCCATCCGCGCGAATGCGAGAACGGGGCACCTCTCGCTTCCATGCCGGACATGACATCGTCAGCCGAGGCGAGCAGCTGAACCACACCTCCTTGGACAACAAGAAAGAGCAAGGAATGCGTTGTGGGAGATAAGAGCATCCATCTCGACAACGGCAGAGAAAAAAAGAACCATGAAGAACGAGGCCGACTACTCGCTCTACCTCGTCACGGACAACACGCCCGCCATCCTGCGCGGGCGGGATCTGGTCGAGGTTGTCAGGGCTGCGGTCGAGGGCGGTATGTGTCTTCTCTGCGGCGTGCGGTCGACTTCTCTCCCCATCGCGTGTCGGTTGTGTTTCTCGTGCTGAGTACGTGAGCGCGCAGGTGTGACGGTCGTCCAGCTGCGGGACAAGACGAGCGACACGGCCACGCTGGTCCGCACCGCGAAGCAGCTGCACGAGGTCACCAAGGAGTACAACGTCCCGCTGCTGGTCAACGACCGCGTCGATGTCGCGCTGGCAGCCGGCGTCGAGGGCGTGCACATCGGGCAGGACGACATGGGTCAGTAGAAACCTCAATCCAGCACCCCCCGCGCGGAGACGGCCGATTTGCTGATTCCGTGGGGCTGGCAGACCTCAGCACTGCCCGCGCGCTGCTCGGCGAGAATGCAATCATCGGAGTGACGGCGTCTTCTGTTGAGGAGGCCATCAGAGCGGCGAAGGGCGGCGCTGACTATCTCGGACTTGGAACCATCTTCTCCACCGCAACGTAGCCAACCCTTTTGCCGTCCTCTCCAGCCGTACTCTACTGAGACCTCTCGCAGGAAGGAAAACACCAAATCCATCATCGGCACGGCCGGCCTCCGCAAAATCCTGCTCGCCCTCTCCGAGCAGGACGGCATCGCCGACATCAAGACGGTCTGCATCGGCGGCATCAACAAGTCCAACTGCCAGCGCGTCGTGTACCAGTCGATCGCCAAGTTCAAGTCGGTCAGCGGCATCGCCGTGGTCAGCGCCATCGTCGGCGCCGACGACCCCAAGGACGCGGCCGAGGAGCTGCGCCGCCTGGTGCGAGCCCCGCCGGCCTTCGACTACGAGCAGCGCCCGCTGTACCACGGCACCCACGCGGAGATCCAGGAGCGCATCCCGCCCGTCGTGAGCGCGCTGGCGGCCGCGAACCCGCTCTGCCACAACATGACGAACCTGGTCGTGCAGAACTTCGCCGCGAACGTGGCGCTGTGCATGTGAGTCCCGCATTCCCGTTTCGACGCCCTCCTCTCTCGACGCTGACAGTCTCCGAAAGCGGCGCCAGCCCCATCATGTCCAACAACGGCCTCGAGGCCTGGGACCTCGCGCGCCTCGGCGGCTCGCTCGTTGTCAACATGGGCACCGTCACGCCCGAGGGCGTCTCCAACTACGTCTACGCCCTCCGCGCCTACAACTCGGCCGGCGGGCCGTGCATCTTCGACCCGGTGGGCGCGGGCGCGACGGAGCAGCGCCGCAGCGCCATCAAGTCCCTGCTGGCCGGCGGCTACTTCGACGTCATCAAAGGCAACGAGAACGAGATCGCCGCAGTCTTCGCCGTCAACGGCCCGGCGGCGGGGGAGCAGCAGCAGCAGCCGCAGCAGCGCGGCGTCGACAGCGGCCCCAGCGCGAGCTCGGTCGAGGAGAGGGCGCAGCTCGTGCAGCGCCTGGCCCGGCGCGAGAAGAACATCGTGCTCATGACCGGCGCCACCGACCTGCTGTCCGACGGGTCCACGACGTTCGCCGTCCGGAACGGCCACGAGTATCTGGGCGCCATCACCGGGTCGGGCTGCACGCTGGGGACCGCGCTCGCGGCGTTCATTGCCGCGGCGAAGGGCGAGAAGCTCGTCGCTGCGCTGGCGGCGGTGCTGATGTACGAGATTGCGGCGGAGCGCGCGGCGGCGAGGGAGGATGTCAAGGGGCCGGGTACGTTTGTGCCGGCGTTCTTGGACGAGCTGTACAGGATCAGGAAGGAGACGGTGGATGGAGATACGGCGTGGTTGGAGGCGGCGAAGGTGGAGAATTTGCTGGTGGAGGAGGAGGATTGAGTGGGGTGCGTAGAGATATCGGTCGTGCTTTGTAAGCCCCAGAAACTGTGACTACTATGGTTTCCGTCCACATGCTGTACGTAATCTGTGCAGTCCAAACGCGCTTCTCCTGCATGTTCTGCATCCGCAATGCTTTCCAAACTGTTATTTTAACGCAAACTGCGTGGTGCTTGCGGGTGATCGAGGAACGGGACTGAGAGATATGGTCCGGGTTAGACTGCACGGCTGGCTTTGCCGTTTAGCCGAGTTGGTGATGTGCAGCATTTTCTATAGAGGATGCGGGGCGGCGAGAGTGTATGATGACCTGAGGCATCTGAAAAGCTGATGAGACGCTAAATGAAAGCCGCTGTGAACATGACCACCCGCATGCCCAAGAATAGTTCGGGTACTGTTAGTGGTGGTGCGTGATAAGGTCTTATTGAAGCAGCATGGCGCTGGAAGTCGTAGACTATCTGGAGAGGGATTCTCGCCGAAGTGGTGTGCAGGAACAGCAACACGCTTGGTGGCGGCTAATCGTGGCGAGCTTGCGCCTCACTTCCTCAGTCACGCTGCACTCACTGTTTTACATGTTGACTTCACCAAGCGGAAGTGTCTCGACTCATCACTGAAATCTTAGAGAGTGAATTGGTAAAGCTATCTACGGCGTGCTTGGGGGCGGGGGAATCACGAAGATAGAAAGAAGAAATGCCCTCAAATTAGCTCTCTGGTTCACATCGACGAACTCACAACGCCGTGCGAGCGAGGGGTTGTCTGCAAATTTGGCTTGGTCTCATCATCGGACTGGGACCGTACACTCCAAGCCGCGAGGCAAGGAGGTTCGGTGAAGAAGAAGAAAGGAAGAGCAGAGGGTCGGGTCTCTTTATAAGTGCTGGCGAGCGGCCGCACGGGCCTGGACCATAGAAGGGACAGTCGCCTGCCGGGGCAGGCGCGCTAGTGCCTTCCATCCGCTTGTGGCAGCTGCCTCGTCGCGGAGGCCGCGCTGTGTTTCCGCGCTGTTCTTCTTCGCGCCGCGGATCGTGGAGAAAAATCCAGGCCTGGCCTACATGATGTTCTGCCTTCTAACCAAGTATCAGGTGGTCAACACCGTGCCGTTTATCAACTGTCAATCCCGCTTCCTCAGTGCCTTTCGCATCTTCGTAAAAGTAGCACAGCGCGCCAATCACAGTCCACAATCAACAACGCCTCAATGCCGGGCATGACTACAAGGATTTGTACAAGAAATACTCTGAGGCAACATCGTCAGCAATTACTTCGATTAGCTCGGCTTCCTTGCAGCCTTCGTCACGATAAAAACACTTTCGCTCCCTCCGTCCTGTCCAACATCCACTATTCCCCTCTGCCAACACGTAACAAGTGTAGCATCCTCTCTTTCTATCAATGCTAACTCCCATCTTCTTTACTGAACGCTACTTAGCACCATTCGCTCAAAACGCTGAACGACACCTTCTCGCTCTCAAAGACGTGGTGCCCGGCCCGTGTAACTGATGGCCAGTGACGAGTACGGAAGGGGTGCGGAGTAAAGTATGCCTGTAGCAACACAAAGACGCAGAAACCGGAGCATATTTAGACTTCTTCTTGGACAAGGAAGATGTTTCTGCCGATGCTGACGATCTCGTCGAAGAGAAGGAGAGGAGCCGCTTATGAACCATCCTCAAAGGCTGGTATTTCGTCGCCCATGTGGTCTCATGGACAGCTGCGCCTCGTGGCAAGCCACGGGTCAGCAGTGGTCATCTGCAGGCAGATGCTCCGTCTAGCTGGTCGTTGTTTCCGGAAACGACGTGCTCCCTGTGACTGCAGGTCAGGACTGTGAGACAGCCATTCGCTGGACTTCAGTAGTCAACTCTTACGTGACGTGAATCCTGTGACAAGCACTCTTATCACGCTCAAACACAATCAACACTTCATTAAGCAGCCACCATTGGCACACAGAAAATGGGGCAGAATAGAAGAATCCGGTTTCAACATTTCCGCTTGCTCTCGCGCAGAAAGAACAGGTTTGTGGTGTAAAAATGTAGTACACAAGCGTACAAACAATAAAAATTTGGGAATTTAGTACTGAGACTCCTTTGACGGGGGAAAAGCTCAAAGCCCAAGTCTAATGCATACAGCCCCTCCATGTGGCGCGAACCAATCCAAATTAATCGATTCACTCGCCATTTCTTTCCATCCACTCCCGCACGCTGACGTTTACTCATTCATGGCTAGCAGTAAAGTACCCGCTCTCTTAGTCTCCAAAGCCGCTCTTTCGCCTCTCAGCCGCATGGTTGATTTAGTTGATACCGGTGACCCTCTTGGTGGGCTCGGACGAGATGGAGCTCTCGGCGTAGTAGAAGTTCTCCTCGGGAATACGGCCGCGCATGAACGGAGGCTCGGAGCCGCGGACGTAGATGTCCTCGTACAGGATCTGGGGAGTGGCATCAGGCGGGGGCATCTTCTCGGCCTCGGCGACCTCGGCGTCGACAGTGGCGCGGGCCTCCTTGTCGATGGACTTGAGCTCGTCCTCAGTGGTGACGCCCCAGTCGAGGAGCTTCTGCTTGATACCGGCAATGGGGTCGTTGGTGCTGCGCATGCGCTGGATCTCCTCACGAGTCTATGCATGTGTTAGCTTGTTTCATCCTCCATAATATGGAATACCCAGCAACTTTGTAGCTAGTAGATATACGTACGCGGTAGGTGGTACCAGGGTCGGACATGGAGTGACCGCCGTATCTGTAGGTGACGAATTCGAAGACGAGAGGACCCTTGTCGGCAGCGCACCACTCCTTGCCAAACTGCGTAGCAGCCTTGACGGCGAGGACGTCCATACCGTTGATCTTGAGACCTGGAATGTACTGGCCACGCTTGTAGTAGTCGGTGAGGGCGGAAGACCGGGAAGCGGCAGTACCCATACCGTACTTGTTGTCTGTAGATTATGTCAGAGGCAATTTTCAATACTAATGATGTGGCGGTAAGATCATACTCTCGCAGCCAAAGATGACGGGGAGGTTCCAGAGCTTGGCCATGTTGAACGCCTCGAATACTTGACCCTGGTTGGAAGCACCGTCACCGTACAGCGAGAGGGTGACGTTCTTCTTGCCAAGGTAGTGGTCGGCGAAGGCAAGACCGGCACCGACGGGAACCTGGGCACCGACGATACCGTTACCGCCGTAGAAGTTGGGGGCGAACATGTGCATGGAGCCACCCTTGCCGTAGGCAATACCCTCTCTCCGGCCCAGCAGCTCGCCAATAATGGACTTGACGGTGCCGCCACGCATCATGGCGAAGCCGTGGCAGCGGTAGGCGGTGATGATCGAGTCCTCCTTGTCGATAGCGTGCTCAATGCCGACGGCAACAGCCTCCTGACCGGTGGACAAGTGGCAGAAGCCGCGGATCTTCTTCTCCTTGTACAGACGGTCGGCGGCCATTTCCATGCGGCTGCGGAAAAGACGCGAAGTCAGCGGTGGGGCCCTCATCATCCAACAAAACGTTCCCAGCCCAGCTTGGCGCGCAGGCAATTGCGAGGGGTGCGTACCGAACGGCGACCATGTCGTAGTACATCTGCTTCAGCTCCTTCTTGGTGGTCTGGATGGTGTAGGACGGCGGGTCGAGCTCGTAAGTCTCGAAGGCCTCGTCGGAGAGGCGCACATCGAAGGGCTTCTCATCCTCCTGTTTGCGCGAGGCAGGCGTCAGCTCCAATTGAAAGCTAGCAGGGCATTGGGAGGGGGCCACTGACAGACGGGACGGCATCGCGGTCAGCGTGCGACGAAGCTGCGTCGGTGGTGACGGCACGGCGCGCGGCGATCGGAGCAGCGTAGACGCGCCGCAGCGGGGTGGCGACCTTTGTCCGCAGAGCTCGCGAGAACATGGCTTCGGCTGCGGAGAAAGGAGCGGAGGAAAGAAGAGAAGGGGGCGGTGGATGGGGTGGGCGTGATGGAGGTGAGGGTGGTTTGGCCGGCCGAGATAGACAAATCTTCCGCAGTCGTGTTGGGGCCGCCCGGCGGGTTGGGAATCCGACGGCCAACATCGGCTTGCACCACTGCTCCTCCGACGCGCCCGCGCCGCCCATGCTCGCTGCGCCCAGGGCTGCTCCACTTCTTCGCAGTACATATCTGCATTGCGAAGCTCGTGCCTGCGACAGAATTCATCCTCAGTGACTATGCGCGACTGCACTCCGCCAGCGAGCGGCACACGAACGGCCTCTACACACGCGGCCGTCACCGGAGCTGAGCCCCGTTGTCTTCAGCTCCGATGCACCCGCTCCGCTGACAGCCCCGACACCGAAGCTCAGTAGAACGTGCTGACACGGCCTTCCACCAAGACAAGACGCAACGCAACAAAACACTCAGTTTCAAAATTCTCAGCTGCCGTAAATCGATGTAGATGCCGTGATTCCCCAGTGTTATGCACCTCAGCAGCTTTCTTGGTATCTACGCGGGAGACTCCCCTGCAGTGCACCTGTTCGCCCCACCTTGAATCTCCAGGAATTTCGACCTCTTGACGCCACGCCTTTGCCTGTCATATACCTTTTACGCCCATTCAATGAATCTTTTCCGTTCCCTGCACGTCCGCCGCTTGTGGTCTCATAATTCCCGTAATATAAGCACTCACGCCCCCACCTTAGCCTTCTTCGCGTCCTCGTCTTCATCATCGTCTTCGTCGTCTTCGATGACGGCTTTCCTCTTAGCGGGAATCCTCTTTCCACCCCCGGTCCGTCCCTCTCCATTTGCTGCCCTCCTCGTAGCCACCTCGAGCTTGCTCTCGTACTCGGCCTCCACTCCCGCGAGGGCTCCCTCAATCTTTTCCACCCGCTCGTCGGCGTCGATCTGCATGAGTTGATCCCTGTTGTGGTTGTACAGCCGCTCCTTGACCAGGTGTCTCCAGAAGTAGTACCGGCGATCGTTTGCATCAGCAGCCTTGTGCTTCCGAGTGAGACGTGCCGGCTTACGGTGGTTCGGCGGAATCTGGCTGAGCGTGTGCATCTCAACCAGACGGTGGAACTGCCTAGGGACGATCTTGGACGCATGACGAATCTTGGTCAGCTCGTCCTGAGGCAGCAGCAGTGAGGAGGGTGCCTCCGCATCCGGGGACAAAGCTTGGTCAGGGACAGAGTCTGCGACGGTGATTGAAGCGAAGGTAGGGTTCTGGCGGAGGCGTGCAAGGTCGCACCAATCGCGCAAATCGTCAAACGCCTCATTCGGGTCCTCTACCGTTACCTCAAACACGTTCTTGTCATTCAGGAACATGGACATCATGGTGTTGTAGAGATAGCTGCCATGGGCCTGGCCTTGGAAGGGCGGGATGATGATAAATTGCGAAATGCGCTCGCGAGAAGGCGCGTCAAGCGGGCTGTAGTTGCCAAGGAAGACGCCCGTTACAGGATCCTTCTCTGCTGCGTGGGCCGCGGGAGTGTCCCTCGTAAGAGCAAGGATATCCTTCGTTGGGAATACCCAGAGACGGTAAGACGTGGCGAAACCGGCGAATGTGTAGGGCGAAGAGGTGTCATCGTCTTCTACAGGCGTGTTTTCGTAGCTGCAAACGAGTTAGCTCGAGCAAGTAATGCGAAGCGCATAGCTTACAGCAGGAACAACTTCCAGCGCTCCATAGTCCAATCCTGATCGTCCAGGTTCTGCAGAGTTCCTCCCTCGATGTACAGCGGAACGAGAACTTGCATGTTCTTCAGGATCTGCGTGACCTTGGGGTCGGCCAGGCTGCCACACCATATCTCAAAGTTCCTACCGCTCTGCGTGTACTTCTTAATGAGCCTGCCAGGAGGAGTCCATTTGCTGTCCGGGCTATCCGCGGAGCCGTTCTCCGCCGAGCTGTCACCGTTGAGGACCTCTGGAGACCGTCAGCAGCCGCAATTGCGGGCGAAATGTGGGCAACACACCTGGGATGAGGAAGTCCTTCAGCATCTCCTTCAGATCCATCGCTTTGGTCTCTCCAATGGGCTGCCATTTCTGGTCGTACTGGATGTCGAACGACGGGTTCAGGTCGTGGGCGCGGAAGCGGAGATTGAGCTGCAGGTTGCTGTATCCGAATATCTTCTCGTCCTCGCCGAAGATGGGGTAGGTAAAGGCCGGATTGAAGGGCTCCTCAAAGACATCCTTGCCGGCGCGCACAAGGTTCAGGTTCAGAGCCTCGTTGGAGTCGGCGAGGACTATCGCGACGGTCAGCTGCGATGCGCGCGCGGCGGCGGAAGTGCGACTTACAGTCCTCGACCATTTCCAAGCTGTTTGCCATGTTGATTGGGGCAGTGCGAAGCGGGGCGACGGGGTATGAGCAAGAGCGATGCGCGACAGACTGCGGGTTGCCAAGTCGCGTTGCGGCGGAAGCTGTGGGAGCAGCAGAGGCGCGCAGCTGCACGCGTCTTCGCTTTGCCGTTGCCGTTGCCGTTGCGCGACTCAGCGACGCAGACAGGGCCCGAGCTTGCCACCAGGGTCCGTGTCCAGCCCTACGGCGCAGCGCGCCCGCAGGCCACGCCAGCTTGCCTGGTCGCACGCCGTCATCGCCAGTTTCGCCCGGCCACCCTGCCGCTTTCCCGACTCCAGCTCTCAGCGCCATGGTGTAGGCTTCTCATCGCTCCCACCCACGTCCGCTGCCAATTGCGCCTACCCGCCGCTCGTTCCAGCTCCGACGCACCCTCCCGCGCTCCCGCCGCCGCCATGTGGAACGGCCTGTTTATGCTGCTCGGCCTGAGCATGATCATGGCCATATCGTGCGTCGCCAGCCATCGCGCCTGCTCCCCTATACGTCGCCGGCCGTAGCTCATACCTCCTGCAGCTCTTTCCTCGCCGGCTCGCTGCCCCTGTCATTTTCCATGTCGCACCGCCACCTCCGCTTCATGTCCGCCATGGGCACCGGCGTGCTGGTTGGCACCTCGCTGATCGTCATCATCCCCGAGGGAATCGAGACCCTATACACGGCCCACGAAGCAGACTCCCACACCCAAAATGAGCGCCAGGTATACCTGGACGACCTCAATACACCAAAAGCATTACATGCCCGTTCGCCGACCCGGAATCGTGAAGTCATTGACCGCTGGACGGATGACCTGGCGCGTGCGAAGGGCAATGCGGAGGCACTCGCGGACTTGACGACCGACTCCCCAGGTTGGTCTCGAGCTGCACAGGACCCAGATCCCGTCCAGGATGACGGCGACGATCCTGTCCAGGTCGGCCGTCCTGAGGGTTCCGAGCATCATGCGGAGAGGGAGGATCACAGAGAACCGCATGCCTGGGTCGGCCTATCCCTGATCTTCGGCTTCATCCTCATGTATCTGGTTGACGTGCTACCCAACATCATGGCGGCTGCTCCAACAAGACCTCTTCACATTTCTCTATCGAACCTCTCTAGCGGTCTGCATCATTCACCGTCCCATTCCCCGAACCTCTATCCCGTCGACGCCGCACCACAGAGCTCACAATCCAACCCACCGGCTACAACCATTGGCCTTGTCATACATGCTGCCGCAGATGGCATAGCATTAGGCGCATCTTCGAGCACATCCAGCGCAAAGCTCGGGCTCATCATCTTTCTCGCAATCATGCTCCACAAAGCACCTGCTGCATTCGGTCTCACATCCGTACTCCTTAAGCAGGGTCTCAGCAAACGCACCGCCCGCACACATTTAATCGTATTCAGTATCGCCGCACCAGCCGGCGCAATAGCAACCTGGGTCGCCGTCAACATTCTCGGACGGGAAACGCTGGGCGGAGAGGAAGGCATGCAGTTCGCAACAGGCTGCGTTCTCCTGTTCTCCGGCGGCACTTTCCTGTAAGAACCCCTCACACCCTCTCCTCTTGACTACTTACTAACCTGCTTCTCCGCAGTTATGTTGCCATGCACTCGATGCAAGAATCGGCCAACTCCCACTCCCACAACGGCCCCCTGCGCTCCCGCTCCGGCTCCACGAACAGCTCCCTCCTCGCGAACGGCTACGGCGACGGCGGTCCGCTGGACGGATACGCTTCGCATGGCAAGCCGAAAGGCCAGTCCGGCTCGGAGATTGCGGTCATGGTTGCGGGTATGCTGGTGCCGCTGCTGACGCAGGTGGGGCACGGTGCGCATGGGCATTGAAAAGGGTTTTGTAAGGTACAAGGGAAGAAGGGAAGTGGCAATTTCGAGCTGCTGTTGGCGCTTGGCGTTCCGGATGGACTGGGTTCGGGGAATTGGGATTTGGGCTGTATGATGGGTGGATGTCGAGGCCGCGGGATGCATGGCCGGTAATAGAATTTTTGAGCAATTTAATTGGGATGAGGTGGGATACCATTTCTAGGACCTTACGACTTCTGTTGACTATGATCGTGTGGGCAGCTGGTGTATCGAGGCAATGATGGTTAATCTTTGAAGAAGCGCTGGTGCCGTGGCGGTAGGGAATTGAACCATTCATCCCAATACCAATCCGAAAGGCATGTGGACTCAAGTTTAACTTCTCATTAAGACAGTGAAGCTTATTATGCCTATGTCTGCAGCCCTTTGCAGTATCTGTATGAGAAGGTGAAGCCGCCGTCGAGGACGGCTTACTCAGGGGCGTTGGAAGCCATAGTGAAAAGAGCAGGGATGTAGCTCGAAACGGAGAGTTGTAAGCCACTGCGAGGAGAAACGTATACAGGATCGCCATGGACCGGAAATTTTATTGGTGCTACGACATGCTATACAGTTGCGAAGTGGGGAAATTAGAAAAATTTACAAGGTCATCATCATCATCGTTCATGAAGCCATGAAGTCTACAAGACGCCAATTGCCTGTTCTATTCCTAACCTACATGATCTTCTGGTGGTCAGGACACTCTGCATTCTCGCTCAGTCGTCCCAGTACAACCGAGGAGGAGGAAGCCAGAAGCCTCCGAAATGCGCATTCCGGATAATTGTCTCGTTGGTAACTTCGAAACGGGCTCCTCGTGTCACACCATGATATCGAATCAAGTATTCCTGGTATCTATCCTCTGTCGAAAAGATCCTTTGCCCACATCTGCGCCAGTGGTATACATTGACGGCATGACAAAGCGCTTCTGCCCAATCATACCCTGAGAATTCCTTACCGCAGTAGGCACAGATTTTTGAAAAAGCGGAGGAGCGGAAGGAACTATCCTGTTCCTGTAGCGTGTTATCTGTGTAGATGATGGGGGCGTGAATCTTCCAAGCAGGTAAGAAAGACTCATTGGTTTATTTGCTAAGGAAAGCACGAAGGAGCTTTGCCAGCAGTTTGCAAACTCTGAGGAAAATGATGGCTCAGCTTCGGAAGCGTCAGAGGCGGAGGACATACGGTGCTGGTGTGCTATCCGTTCGGGGTCGTTGATGTAGTACGACAAGACACGATGGGTAACTGGGCGCAGAGGGGACGACCCGGTGGAAAAGTCGCTGCTGTTGCTGCTACTGAAGAAGTCGGACGAAAAGGACGACTTTCTGGGAGAATGGACGTCGGAGCCTCTCCGAGCTACCCTCAGACGGTCGGGGACTCCGCGGGGTGAGCGATAGGCGGAATTCGAGCTTGTGATCCACTTCGTAGCAGACTCCAGGCGGTGATTCTGAGGGATTTCCTATCTTGGAAAGTAGATTTGGAGACTTCCATGTTGGTTAGTAACGGTGCCAAAAAGACGGAATCTCAGTGATTGATCAGTACCAATATGAAGGACTCGAGCAATCTGAGTTCAGCCTAGGTAAATCACCTTTTGGAAGATAGCGGGATCGACGGTTATTGAACCATATAGGGATCTGCTTCGAGGTCCATCAAACATTCTACGTAAGAAACTCAATCAAAGCGCCCTCTTCCCACCAGACTGAGATTTTCTGATGTGCTTGCAAGGCGAGAAGCTGATATATGAGGCCCTACTCCTGCCCACACCCCAGCCACCAGCTATCAACTCCGCCTCCGGGGGCTATCATAATCTCGCGATGGGCCGGGGTCGAAGATGTAGAGCCGCTGCCATTCCCTGCAGCCATGGATCTAAAATTCTGCGTTGATTGAACGTGTTCACTTCGTGACCCGCACACGAGTTGGGCTAGTCCTTTATGATGTCTAGAGGAAGCTAGCTGTATGAGCTCTCACTGACAGGCATTGAGGGCCAGATCTGCCCACACCTGCACATGTCGGGCTTACGAGAGGGGAAAATAATATGATTTTTTCTTTGGAATGGAGTTGAACGTCAAGGCAAGGCATCTGGCGGTTCGTACGCGTCGTGCCGTGTGATTCTGATCAAGTCAACCCGTGCGACACGAGATGTCTTCTCATCCAATGGGAACAGCAAGATGGAGATTACAGAGTGATTTTCCGCTCTAAACGCTATCTTGCCCCGATCGGGCGTGCCGACAGCGCGGAACGATTGATGCAGATCGAGAAAGATCATTGAGGATCTTAGAAGTCTCCCAAAAGAAATCCTCTTGTCCTTGGCTGGATAGAAACAGATGGGTTGGTCCCATTGCAACTCCTGCATGGCGCATGTGCATCCCAGCCCTTGGCCGATTAGCAGCGTCCCCTCCACCGTCAACGCCATCATACGTCTCCAAAGCGGCCACTCATCTTCTTCCGCCAATTTACACATTAATCCATATCTAACCCACAACAGCGCTTACGCCATCCAACATCGCACCTGCCGTATTCCCATCAGCAACCTCTACTTTTTCATAAGCCACCGATCATAAGTTCAGAAAAGCCCGCAGGGATTGGGTGGAGTCGTTCCGGCGAACACATTTCTGCTAACAATCTACACAGCGGACCGAGAACTTGTCCGTCCGTTGTGGCAAGGGTGGTGGCTGCTTGAATGTCTCGGGTTGTCTTCCGAGCCGTATTCAATGCATCTCTTGGGATCCCGTAGCGGATCCGAGGCACCTGATTTGTGCTCCTCAACATTTACAGTCGTAGGCCCTCTAGTGTTTGGGCAGATAGACTGACTCCGTCCGTTATGGGTCAGCTGAGGAGGTGTATAAGTACATTGCCTGACTTATCGACGAAGCCGAGGCACACTCCAGGACATGGCTGCTGATTACTGCCGCGATATATGCTCGTTGGTTATTTGGTAGTCCATATCATCAGGGTGGGATGCCGTTCTCCTTGCAAAGAGCTCTTTTGGTAATAAACCAGGTCCTGACCCTTCTCACCGGCAGTCCGGTCTTTCCCGCGAGACATTCCATGTCGGCATCGGTTGGATGCGGAGCTAAAGAAAAATGGTACTCGAGGATAGCTTTTGCCGGGCGGGGGATCCTTTTTCGATCCGACCGATGGTTCGAGACTGCTTGCTCTATGAGTGCCGCAGGCAAGGTAGCCGAGCGACTCCTGTTCTTCAAAGGTGTTGCTGTTGCTGCTGTTGGTTGAGGAAAGGCCCGTCCGCTTCCTTGTCCTGTCGAGACAGACGCACTTCGGCTGAAAGCGGATGGATTTGGGAGGAGGAGAAGGCCACGCTTGATGCAATGTGATCGTAGGATTTGATTGTGGATGCGGAGCTGCTCCAGCCGATCATTCAGGGATTGACGGTGACGGTCCCACAGTGGTAGATCAATGAACAGCGGTTGCTGTCTCAGCAAATTTCGGGTCTTTTGCATAACTTCCATTCCTTTCATGTCGTCTTCAAGGTTCTTGAGCCTCTCCTCCATGGCATGAAGCTTGGTGAGATTGTCGTAATAGTCGGAGAGAAGATCCTTATCATCCTGAATATCCGACTGATCATTGCTCTCCGATCGCCCGCCAAGATTCTTACTGCAATCTGTCAGCTATCTCGCACCACATCTCGCGATGAGAACGCCTCTTACTCCGGTGATGAACAGTCACTGGATGTAGAAATGTTGCACCTGTCCGTGCTCTTCCAGGTTCCGATCCGCGGCAAAGCATGCTGCTTGACATAACCGACCTTCGGCAGCGACTCAGGTGTGCGTGGAGAGGGGAGCGCGGGTCCCAGGGGCTTCATAAGTGGGGTAGAAGACAACTCCACCGCAGTCAAGGATCCGGGTTTCCGATCTGGCGCGCATCTGAACTCAGAGGGCGTCTGCTGGACACACTCGGCGACGTCTGCCAGAAAGCCCTCCAGGCTGCTGCGTGGGGCATCAGACGGCCGCGGCTCGAAGATGTTGGCGCCGAGGGCACTGCTGTAGGTCTCGGCGGGGTTGAACAGCCTGGAAATCAGATTCATGGTGCCGCGCGTGCTGCAGAGCAGGATGGAGAGGGTTTAAGAAAGCATCGCGAGCGGAGAATGGCACGACGCATGACGGCGGGCAGGCATAAATTTTCAATGCGCAGTTGCTGCGCAGATCAGAGGGTCGCGCAGACGCCCAAAAATAGCTTGGCGACTTGCTGTCCCTGCAGGCAGCCACGGCTTGGTCACGCCGGCCGCCGCCTTGCCCGGGCGTGCTGTGTTGCGACTGGCCGTCCTGGCCGGCTGCGGTGCTTGTGACTCGACGGGAGCACGGGAGCTGCCACATGAGGCGGACCCGTGCCGCCTCACGCGTGCTGGAAACCGCGGTTGACTACGTACTACTGCAGCCCCTTGACGACATACAGATCGCCGCGCGATGCGCACAGAACGCCGCGAATCGCTGCTGCAGCGCCGCGGATGAGACGCCGGCGGCGGTGCGCGCTCAGCGGGGGCCGAAATTCAGGACGCCGGCAGTGCGAACAGGCTTGTGAGCAGTATCTATCTAACAGTACGCCTTGAGGTTGCGAAGGTACCGCTAGCGAAAAAGACCGCTCAACTCCATCTGGGCACCGTGTAAATGACCAGTGTTTCATGGAACAGAGACGTCACTGGAGATAAGGTTGATGCCGTGGAGAGAGAAGAGTCTGCCGCTGCGTCGCGCCGAGTTTTGTTGCGCCCGCCAAGCTTGGTCACGTGCGCCGCTCGGGCACGCTCCGCCGAACTTTTTGGACATGGCACCCGCTCCCGCCCATCGCAACGTCAACCACCGCCGCCGTGTGATGAGATGAACGCCGGTCAAAGGAGTGCGAGGCAATTGGCCTCTAAGTCCGGTGCGTCGCGGTCCCAGCCCACTGGATCCGCCCTGCTAATGCATCTGCGCCGCCCAGCACAGGACTCCATCTGCATCTCGTGCCGCGAGACCATCTCCCGGAGACGCTTCGCCAGCGCTGCTGCCGCCGTCCAGGAGTCTCCTGCAACCACTTCTCACGTCCCTCCCGTTTCTCAGGCTGCGGCGCCCCAGCAGGCATATCAGGTCCGCGCCGGAGTCGTCCTCTCGAGACCGCCCGTCCTCACTCGCGACCTCCATCCATTCGAGAAGGCCTTGCTCCTCTACCAGCGCCGTCTCAACGAGCGTCTAGCGCTCCCATTCACGAGATACTTCTACTACAAGAAGGGCACCACTGCAGACCTCGAGTGGAAGCGCAAGCACAAGCAGCGGCTGACGGCGGCTCGCGACATTGGTGTCTACCGTGCGCACGGCGAGGAAGGCTGGAATGACGAGCTTCTCGTAGGGGCTCAGGAGAGCGAGCCTGATCACCAGAGAGAAGCTCTGCTCACGGATGCGGAATCTACGGGAGTGGACAGCACGGAGCAGAGCGGCAAGAAGGTGGAGTCCGCCCAGCGGCCATTCTCGAGGGTGACGGAGGCAGACCAGGCCGGCGATCAGAAGAGCTTGAACAGGATGTTGTCGAGGACACTCTATCTGCTGGTCAAGGATGGCAGCGGTAGGTGGGGCTTTCCCCAGGACCGTCTGGTTGGCCGCGAGAATCTCTTCAACGTAAGCTCACTCGTTCGCCTCTGTAAATCGCCAGCGCTAACGTCACGACAGGCTGCCGAGCGAGTGTTGGTTCAGGCCGGCGGCATGAACATGAACACCTGGGTGGTCGGAAACCACCCCATTGGACACTACCAGCACAACTTCCCGAAGACGATCCAGAACGCGGACAAGGGCGTGGAGGAGCTGGGCGAGAGGATTTTCTTCATGAAGGCACGCATCATGGCGGGCCAGGCGAATCTGGCGGAAAACAAATACGGACTCGCTGACTTCAAGTGGTTGGCAAAGGAGGAAATCGAACCAGTAGTGCCGATGGGCTACTGGAGCCGCGTGCGGGACATGTTAGCGGCGCGCTGAAGCGGCCGTGGGGGAACGTAGCGTTTGTAATATACGATGTGGCTTTCTTGCTGTGCATTTTGGCGGGCGGATGATGCGCTAGACGCACGCACTGTCGCGCGTATCCGTCCGAGCGCGATCGGGGTTGCTCCAGAGGCGGCTTTGTCTGGGACACCTGCGCCAGCTCCGGAGTTCATGCAGGCGGTCGCGGGCGCGTTGGGCGCGCAGGCGGGCCGGTGGGCTTAGGGACGACGCGCGGATATTTTTGTACCGGCGCCCAGCACTCAATCTCCCGATCGAGTTGGCGGCGGATGCGCATCGCGTCAAGCAACCCCATGTCAGGGTCTCCAGAACGACGACCGCCTTGTCGAACCGCCCGCAGAGCCGCCGAGAGCACATCTGTCGCTCCCGCGAAGCGCCCAGCATTCCTCACACAGCTCCTCAAGCCCCCAATCTGCAGCCCTGCGCCGCCGCGCCCACGACAAACGAGAACGCCAGCCCGCGTCCCGCGCAACGTCTGCCAAGTCGGAGGCTGTGCACGCAGAGGAAAGAACACTCGCCCTGCGACTCAGCCCGCCTCCCCTCCCCGACGGCCTCGCCCTGCATTCTGAGGAATAGAGTTTCCACATCGCGGCACCGGCAGTGTTGGGATGCGCCGTCTTTAGCTTCCCGCAAGCTTCGACACCGCCGAGCGACACCACTACCAGCTCCGCAGCTTACGCGCTATCCTCCAGCCCGGAATGGCAGGCAGGCCTCCTGGAGGTCAGGCCAACGCCCCCCATGGTGAAGACAACCTGCTCCTCGACCTGAACGATGGCGCGCCCGCCTACTCGTCCGGCCAGCGCCCGCCCGCCACCGACGACCACCTGCTCCAGAGGTACGACATCAACGACTCCGACGTTCCCCAGTCGCGCCCCTCCGTGTCCTACGATGACTTCGTCGGCGGCAGCGGCAACCGGCCGCCGCAGGTCCAAACAGGCCAGCCCGGCTCCACGCGCGACGAGCTGCAGTCACCCTACATGTCGACGAGCAACAAGCGCATCTACTCGCAGTCTTCCGACCTGCAAAACTACCAACGCTATACCGACCTCGACGACGAGGGCAGCTCCATGCAAGGCTCCTACGCCGCTGGGGGCCTGTACGACGACCGCACCGATGACCCGCCGGGCACCACGCGCTCCCACGCGCGCAATCGCAACAGCATAATGAGCATGGGCGGCGGGCTGGTAGGCCGCGCGAAGAATATGCTAGGCATGGAACCGGAATACTCTGAGATGGACGTACCGCTGACGGAAGCCGGCGCGCGCAACGCTCAGGCTGGCGCCGGAGACAAGGCGCAGCCGGCTGCCCACAAGCGGAAGCAATCTGGTTTCAAGTTCGGCTTCGGAAGCTCCAAGCCAGACCCGTCGACCCTGGGACCGCGCATAATACACCTCAACAACCCGCCGGCCAATGCCGCAAACAAGTACGTTGACAATCACGTGTCGACCGCGAAGTACAACGTAGCCACCTTCCTCCCGAAATTCCTCTACGAACAATTCTCGAAGTACGCCAACCTGTTCTTCCTGTTCACTGCCATTCTCCAACAAATCCCCAATATCTCGCCCACGAACCGATGGACCACCATTGTACCTCTTGTCATCGTCTTGATGGTTTCGGCCGTCAAGGAACAAATCGAGGACCATCGCCGGAAAACCCAGGATAGGTCATTGAACAACTCGAAGACCCGCATCCTCAAAGGATCCTCGTTTCAGGAGACAAAATGGATCAACGTCGCTGTTGGAGACATCGTGCGTGTGCAATCGGAAGAACCATTTCCTGCGGATTTGGCACTCCTAGCCAGTTCTGAGCCCGAGGGTCTTTGCTACATTGAAACGGCAAACCTGGATGGAGAAACCAACTTGAAGATCAAGCAGGCCATTCCGGAGACTGCAGACCTCGTCAGTCCAAGTGAATTGGGCAGGTTAGGTGGCCGGGTTCGTTCTGAACAGCCAAACAGCAGCTTGTATACCTACGAGGCTACTCTTACCATGCAGGCTGGTGGAGGCGAGAAAGAACTGCCTCTTGGCCCCGACCAGCTTCTTCTTCGTGGTGCTACTCTGCGCAACACCCCATGGATCCACGGAATCGTCGTATTTACCGGTCACGAAACCAAACTGATGAGAAACGCGACGGCCACGCCTATCAAGAAGACGAACGTAGAGAGGCTGGTCAACTACCAGATTCTGATGCTTGGTGCCATTCTGATCACGCTCAGCATCGTCAGTTCCATTGGAGACGTTATTATCCGTTCCAAGGATAGAGAGCATCTTGCATACCTGCAGCTTGAGGAAACAGCACTCGTGGGCCAGTTCTTCTTGGATCTGCTGACCTACTGGGTTCTTTACTCCAACCTTGTTCCTATCTCGCTCTTCGTCACGATTGAGATCGTGAAATACTACCAGGCTGTCCTTATCGACTCTGACCTCGATATTTACCATGAACAGACCGGGACTCCCGCGAATTGTCGTACATCGTCGCTTGTCGAAGAGCTGGGGCAAATCGAGTACATTTTCTCTGACAAGACGGGCACTCTCACTTGCAACATGATGGAGTTTCGTCAGTGCTCGATTGCGGGCATTCAGTATGCTGATGAGGTCCCGGAGGATAGGAGAGCGACAGTCCAAGATGGCATGGAAGTTGGTATTCACGATTTCAAGAGGTTGAAGGAGAATCGGGCAAACCACCAATCGCGTGAGATCATCGACCACTTCCTCACGCTGCTGTCGACATGCCACACCGTCATCCCTGAAGTCAACGAGAAGACTGGCAAAATCAAGTACCAGGCCGCCTCTCCAGACGAGGGTGCTCTCGTGGAGGGTGCTGTCTTGCTGGAGTACAAATTTGTTGCCAGAAAGCCCAGATCCGTAATCATCACCGTCGATGGTGTTGAGCGCGAGTACGAGCTTTTGTGTGTTTGCGAATTCAACTCGACACGTAAGAGAATGTCGACCCTCTTCAGAACTCCCGAGGGAACGATTGTTTGCTACACCAAGGGCGCCGATACTGTCATTCTCGAGCGACTCTCCAAGGAAACCAACCCCATTGTTGAACCGACTCTTCAGCATCTCGAAGAGTATGCCGCTGAAGGTCTCCGTACCCTTTGCTTGGCCATGCGCGAGATCCCAGAGGGAGAATATCAAGAGTGGAGGCAGATCTACGATACTGCTGCGACCACCGTCGGCGGAAACCGTGCCGAAGAACTAGACAAGGCTGCGGAGATCATCGAGCACGACTTCACTCTTCTCGGAGCTACTGCAATTGAGGACAAGTTGCAGGATGGTGTTCCAGACACGATTCACACTTTGCAGACCGCAGGCATCAAGATTTGGGTACTCACGGGCGACCGTCAGGAAACGGCCATCAACATCGGCATGAGTTGCAAGCTCATCAGTGAGGACATGACTCTACTTATCGTCAACGAGGAGAACGCTGTTGCTACAAGAGACAACCTTGAAAAGAAACTCAATGCGATCAAACAGCAGGCAGACAGCCAAATGGAGTTGGAAACGCTGGCTTTGGTCATCGATGGCAAATCTTTGACGTTCGCTTTGGAAAGAGATATGGAGAAGCTTTTCTTGGATTTGGCCGTGATGTGCAAGGCCGTTATTTGCTGGTAAGTTGACCCGACGTACTGTTCTCAGCGTGGATCTAACCTTATTTATAGCCGTGTGTCACCCTTACAGAAAGCTCTTGTCGTAAAGCTTGTTAAACGCCATCTGAAAGCCATCCTCCTAGCCATTGGAGATGGCGCAAACGACGTGTCCATGATCCAAGCTGCTCACGTCGGTGTCGGTATCAGCGGCATGGAAGGTCTCCAAGCCGCTCGAAGCGCCGACGTTGCCATCGGTCAATTCCGATTTCTGCGCAAATTGTTACTCGTCCACGGTGCATGGAGCTACCAGCGAGTCAGCAAGGTTATTCTCTATTCATTCTACAAGAACATCGCCCTCTTCATGACGCAATTCTGGTATTCCTTCCAAAACGCCTTCTCCGGTCAGGTCATTTACGAATCATGGACGCTTTCCTTCTATAACGTCTTCTTCACTGTAATGCCCCCCTTCGTCCTCGGTATCTTCGACCAGTTCGTTAGCGCACGCCTGCTCGACCGCTACCCACAGCTCTACCAGCTCAGTCAGAAGGGCGTGTTCTTCAAAATGCATTCTTTCTGGGGCTGGGTCGCCAACGGATTCTACCACTCGCTCATCCTCTACTTCGCCTCACAAGCCATATTCTTGTGGGATCTCCCCCAAAGCGATGGTCAAATTGCCGGCCATTGGGTGTGGGGAGCTGCCTTGTACACGGCTGCACTGGCCACCGTGCTCGGCAAGGCCGCGCTGATCACGAATATCTGGACAAAGTACACTGTTGTCGCCATCCCTGGCTCGATGATCGTTTGGATGATGTTCCTGCCGCTGTACGCGTATGTGGCGCCGATGACGGGAATTTCGGAGGAGTTCCTCGGCGTGATTCCGAGATTATTCCCCAGCCCAGTTTTCTGGCTCATGGGCCTGGTCCTGCCTGCGCTGTGCTTGTTGAGAGATTTTGCCTGGAAATAGTGAGTTCTGATCACGACCTGCCTGACCGGACCAATGCTAATGCATGAAACAGTGCCAAACGCATGTACTATCCGCAGGCATATCACCATATCCAGGAGATCCAGAAGTACAACATCCAGGACTACCGCCCGAGGTTAGTAACACGTCCACTTCAGCTGTGGTGGATAACTTTGCTGACATTTGATTCCAACAGAATGGAGCAGTTCCAGAAAGCGATCCGCAAAGTGCGGCAAGTGCAGCGCATGCGCAAGCAACGCGGCTACGCCTTCTCACAGACGGATGAGTCGCAAGCACGTGTGCTGCAAGCGTACGATACGACGCGCGAACGTGGCCGATACGGCGAGATGGCAAGTTCGAGGCGTTGATGATGATGTCCGAGTTTTTTCAACACAAGTTCTATCTTCTTGTTCCCTCCCCGCGGGGCCTTTGGTTTTGAACATTCACCTTCTCAACCTGTTCTTTTCCCTTTTATGTGATAAAGTCATTGCGGCAACGAAATGATCCCTTTTTTGTGTTATTCCCGAAAAAATTTCAATCGAGGGTTCTTGGTCATCGGTTGTCTCCAAGGGAGGGGCGTTCGCTGTGTGTGGATTGATTGATTGTGTGTATGCCACAGCAGTGTCGTGCCGGTGTAGTTTTGGAGGGCGCGTAGGCTCTGTGGGCTTTTTATCACGTACGCCGGAGTACTATTACTACTATATTCAGAATTGCTCTTCTTTCTACCATGTTGGTGTGTTTGTGGTCGCTTGTAGATTTGCTGCTTTTTCTGTCTTCATCATCCATCGTCCCGATGTTAATACTTGTATGCTCACGTCATGAATGCTCTCTTTCACACGCAGCGGAGTCCATCTACTCCTCGATAAGACACAATGACGAGGCAATTATGTACACAGTTCGAAATACGACGCAGCTTCGCAAGTGAACACCAAACGAGCACTGAATGCCGCATTGGCAGAATGGATTGACACTGCTGCCTAGGGGTAGAAGGGCCCGATGAACTCGAGCTGATGCGCATCCCTGCCACACAGGACGGTCCTGATTGGCGGCGGTGCGATCGGCTGCAGGCCGAGGCCGACATCGCCGGGTGTGCCGCCAGCGCTCCGCAAATCGGAACTCGGTCATCATCGCCGACAATTGCGCGACAACGACTGGCCAGCCTGACCAACTCCGCCTTGAATCGTCGGATGGTGCCTGTGTGCATCAGTCGAGCCCGCCAGATGCACGAGGCTGCATGACTCATGCCGCAGCTGTTGGCCGTATATAGTGGAGCGCTTCTCCGCCGCAAGGCTACCCTAGAAAGCACAGAGCACGAATCGACACGGAGTTGCTATCGCCATGTCTTCGCAGTTGAACGGGAAGCACATCGTCGTCATCGGGTGAGTACACGTACTTGGTCGTCGCTTGGGGCATGAGCTGAGTGTTGAAGCGCCGGCGTGATAGGCCTCCAAACAGCAATCACGCTGCTTGAGGCTGGTGCCACTGTCACCATCATTGCGAAGCATGTCCCCGGAGACAAGGCTATCGGTTATACATCTCCATGGTGCGCAATTCCTCATCTGCCCCCATTCAATTGCGTGTCTCCATGTGGTGCGAGTAGTAGTCCATGCTGACCGCTAACAAGATCAGGGCCGGCGCACAATGGCGGACCCATGCCAGCGCAGAGGACAAGGAAATCCAGCAGTGGGACATAGAAAGCTACAATGTTTGGCTCGACTGGGTTGAGAAGGAGAAGACCCAGGCGGCGTTCGCAACAAAATCCGGTCTCGAGGTAAGCCCGTCAGCCTCCAGTTCCGAGCAAGATTCCTGATCCATAGCAGAAATTCCACAGCATCTTCTACTGGTAAGCACGACCATCCTAAACCATACATCCTCCTCGACGCCACCCGCCCCTCCTCCCAGCCAACCACTCCCTCCAGGACCGCCCCCGACGCCGAAATCGCCTCCGGCCCCCGCAGCGCCTGGTGGGCGCCCTACATGCGCCACTTCCACGAGCTGGCGCCCTCCACCCTCCCCGCCGGCGTCCACGCCGGCGCCACCTACGATGCCATCACCATCGACCCAGGCACCTACCTGCCCTTCCTCCTCGCGCGCGCCCGCGCCCTCGGCGCCACGCTCATCGAAGCCGCGCTCCCCACGACCAGCGGCCTCGCCGCCGCGCTCGCCACCGCCGCCGCGCTGCTGCCCGCCTACGCCGTCGACACCGCCGCCGCTGGCGTCGACGCCTTCGTCAACGCCAGCGGGATCCTCGCGCGCGACCTCGTGCCGGACCCGGCGGTGTACCCCATCCGCGGGCAGACGGTGGTGGTGCGCGGCACGCCCGCGGCGCTGACGACGTGCTGGCGGCCCGACGGGCTGTCGTACGTGATTCCGCGCGCGGCGTCCGGCACGACGGTGCTGGGTGGCACCAAGGAGGCGGACGACTGGCGCGCGGAGCCGGACGCGCGGACGACGCGGGAGATTCTGGAGCGGTGCGCGGTTTTGGCGCCGGAGCTGCTGGATGCGAAGGGCGGGTTCGAGGTGCTGGGCGTGAATGTGGGGTTTAGGCCTGGGAGGAGGGGCGGGCCGAGGGTGGAGGTGGAGGAGGTGGGGTTGGGGGGGAGGGCGGTGCCGGTTTGTCATGAGTATGGGCATGCGGGCGCGGGGTGAGTTTGGGAGGTTGTGGGTGAGGGCGGGATGTTTGCTGACGTTTTTCGTGTGTGCAGGTATCAGAATTCTTTCGGATCGGCGAAGAAGGTGCTCAGGCTTTTGGAGGAGCATTTTGAGAAGAGGAGGGGTGGTGCGAGGCTGTGATGTCTCTCGAGGATGTCGCACAGAAATGGGAACAAGTAACTGTATCTGCAACCCTGAGGACTACTGGACCAACCCGTGGATCTGCCAGGCGTGCTTGAAACGAGACCGGAGAAGAATTGGAGAATGGTCCGGCGAAGTGGCTGCTTGGTACAGAGAAGGTTACCTCGAGCTAGATGTGAGCATCAGGGATAAGATAGATGATGTTTGCACTATCTTTTCCGTAAGCTATACCTGTTTCATATGCCTTGGGTTTCTCAAAGCTGATGCACCCAACAAACAGGCCAAACCCTGCCGTCACTGCAACATTGAATTGGGAAGCGCCTGCATTTACTGGTACTGCGCTTTCTGCAAAGGCTTCATCTACGATGATCTCATGCAGGATATCAATATTGAAATAGCTACAGGGAATACCCGGGTAATTCGGCCTCAATGAGACTGCATGATCTTGGACACGGACATTTGAAGTATGAGAGACTGGTAATGTTTGTCCTGGTGCGCTGCCTCTTGCGGTTTAGCGTTCCCTTTCGGGTATCGCGCCCTCCTCGCCTGACCACCTCAAAGTCTATAAATTAACCCACCTCACCCTTTCTCTTCCTCCTCCTCTTAACTCTCATTTTTTTCTCCGTTCGCGCTGCCCGCAGTGCAAGTCCGGCCGTGCCTCCGCCAACCGCTAGCCCGCGGGAGCCTTAGCTCGCCCGCTCGTAAGCAGCTTGCCTGTGCTGCGCCGCCTCCCCTCTACTCCTTCACGCGCTATAATCTCTCGGCGCTTGCTGATGTCGCTCCTTCTGGGCGACGTCGATATTCCTTGCAGCCGTTGTCTGCTGCCCAAGCATCGCTGCGAACACTGAGAGAATCTCGCTCATTCCCCACCCCTCTAGCTAAGGCGGCTTCACCTGAACGCAGCCTGCTAATCGAACTTTTCTAAACTGTCAAAGGGCCGGCGTACTACATCACTCACCCACAGTGTTTCTCTCTTTTTTGCCCCGTTGCATCCCCCCATCATCGTCTCCGCGCTCGCACACACGATAGAGGCCAGCTGACACCTCCCAGCCCTGAGGCCGCCACTGCGTCGATCGCTATACTGCTGCTGCACCTAATATTATTGGCTTGGCTGCAGTGTATCCAATCAGCAAAACACCTCATCGATGAGACATGCACGTCCATCCCACCTTGGGCGGAGCCGGGTCGGAACCGCCGACGCAGTATGCGAGAACCCCGCTCCATCGAGACCAATAGCGGGAAGACACGAACTCGACGGTGTGTTAGAAAGAGATAATCAGCAGCTACCAGCCGGTTCCATTCGCGAAGAGGAATGTCTCATGGCGTGAGGAGTATTCAGCCGTTAGCAAGCCGTCTTCTGCCTTCAACCTCCTTTCGCCCGGCTGTGATCTATTGGATGTGTTCCAAGATTTCGATAAATTCGAGAGACACTAGTGGGGTGACGACGGTACGCTAGGATGCCTTATACTTGGAGTTGTTCCCGGATGCGTGTGCTTCCGTAGCCCGGACGGCATCGATCTCGCAAGAGTACCGGGGTAGGAAATAGTCGCAACTCTAGCGGCAGAGAGGATGGTAGTTTTACGAGGTGGAAAACAATCGGAAGAACTTGCCACCCTCCAATTGCCCAGACTCTGCGCATCCTGCATGAAGACACATCTGAGAAAGGAGCCAGCACAATTTTTGTGCCGCACCACAACATCTTGGCATTATTGGTGGCGTAGCTGCGATGATGAGAGCATCGAGTGCTTAGATAGACACTCGGCTTCGGAGAGGTGGAAGTCCGTTAAAATGAGAGATTGAGACTATGCCTGAGAGGTATTTAATAAAGTCCTCTTTGTGAGGGCTTGCATCCGGTGCGCTCGCGGAAATGCAGTGGCATTGCTTTCTACAAGAAGACTAAGCTAAGGAGAAAAGAGAGAACAGTCAAAACGAGCGAAAGGTCGCTAATAAACACTCGTCGCTACGCATGGACCAACAGTTGCGAGGAGCAACCGCTTCGCTTGCTTCTCGCATGCGCTTCGCCGCAGGATTATCCAAAGGCACCTTACGGTCTAAACCGTCACAGCTATCCTCTTCGCAAAGTTCGTAGAAGAATCTCGCTTCTTTACGGATATTAGCGCCCGGAACCAACAGGCAGACACACTGTCAACCCTAGTCTCTTCAGACCATCACCACCATATCTAAATTGACTCCCCCTTTCATATTTTATCTCTCTTTCTTTCCTATGTATAGTCGCCCATAGAGGCCCAAACACTCCTTCACACCCTAAAGCCGAGCAGGAGGTAGAGAACGCCTTACTGCGTGTTACGGCGCAGCCTACACAGAACCTGGGTAAGGAGGATAAGAAGGACAAGCGGGGCGCCTACGCGCCCGCGAAGAAAATCCACCGGCAGGGAGTCACGTGACCCCCGGTTCAACTGTCCAAAGCCTTGGCACTGTGAACTCTTGAACTGACGAAGTTCAGACGTTCAACTACTTGGCGAAATGAACCTATAAACCATAGATTGTCATAGCTTTCCCACAGTATATAAGCACACTCACTTAGCTAGATACTTGACCCTTCGTGGTCAACTTCAATAATCAATCTACACCATTGATTAGTAACACGGCCTTCGCACGCAGTGCTCAGTCACGTGTATTCGTCTATACTTGTTCTCAACCCCTATCTTGTACCCACTCAAGGTAAACCCTACACGGCTTACCGCCCTCTTTGGTGTTTGGATCCTTAGAGGCAGAGTGTTACGAACCCCAGGGCACAAGGGCTTTATGACCCCAAGGGCTGAAAGCCCGCACGGGAGAAAGCGCCGCAAGGACCAAAGAGCCTCACGGGCAAGAATCCCGCACGGGAAGAACGGGCGCAGGGGAACACAGCGCCTACGGGACCAGCTTAGGCAGCAGCCAAAGCCCGCACGGGAAGAACGCCCACAGGGAACCCAGGAAGGACAGAAGACCACACGTGATGGGAAGCCCGCAAGGGAAACAGGACCGCAGGGACACTATGGTCTGGTCGGATCAACGTCCCGTAAGAGATGCGGAATCCAGGAAGCAGGAAATGGACGTAGAGGCGCGGGTGTGAGTAAGGCGGTTATCACGTCCGCTCAGCAGCGACAGAAGCCGGAAGTCGGAATCCTAGAAGCTGCCCGAAGCGCCGACGTCACGTGCGGCCCACCAGTGCCCTCCGCCAAGGGCACACCTCATGATGCCCTCAATAAACGGCATCAAGCAATGATGCCCTTAGGAAAGGGCACACTAGATTGTAACTAGCTTTCCTACAGTATATAGATACACTCTCTTAGCTAGCATCTTAACCCTTCGTGGTCAACTCAAAGTTCCAATTCAAACCCTATTGTGTTACGGGTCGAGTTTGCGGCGTAGCACCCAGAGGTGGGGAGGAAGGTCGGAACAGGTGCAGCACTCGCTTAGAAAATATCCGTGCTGAGGATCACGGTCATGTGGCACGCCAAGCCCGTGATCCAGCAAAGGATCACGACTCCAGCCTGGTGATCCAAAAGGGGATCACCGTGATCCCTAGTGATCCATCTCTATATATATATCACACTCTCTTATAGTAGATAGAACCTTCGTGGTCAATTCCAATCATTGCTTAACACCTACCTTGTTTACCTTCCCTGCCTGGCTACGGCTGCTATCCCCCTGCACAAGTGACGTCCCGATAGCGGTAGCAAAACCCTTAGACGCTGCGCACCCCCCCCCGATATCTAAGTCCCTTAGGTTCCCTTACTCCCAAGGCCCAGCGTAACATATTGATTTGGAGGTAACAAGCTCATTGCGCACCGCGCTATCACGTGATACTTCCCTCTTTGCACCGCCATCCTCCTCTTGTCTCTTCAAGGTAAACCCTTCGGTTTCTACCAACCTGCTAAGCGACTCCGAAGCTTAGTAGAAGGAGCCTACCGTTACACAGAGGCCCGCCGTTACACTGCGATATCCAGCCTACAGAGACGCGACGTCCCAGATATGTCACCCCTTAGCGTAGACTGTAGGTAGAGTGGCACGTCCTATGCCCCATGGGAGGCCTAAGGGCACACGGTGATAGGCATACTGCCGACCCACGCGTGGACCCGCCGGACGTTAAATAGCAATCAATCAATCAATCAATCAAGGTAAACCCTTCGGTTTTCACCAACCTGCTAAGCGACTCCGAAGCTTAGTGGAAGGAGCCTACCATTACACTATATACTACTAGGAAAGCTATACAATCTGGATCAATATTGCTGGATCAAAGTGACTGGATCAACCGGGTAGGATCGGTCGTACTGGATCACCATGATCCAGTGCGGGTCCTAGTCACGGGTGTGGGGCGCACGTGATGTTAGCGCCCAGCCACCTTCCTAGTTTCTGACATTCGTCGGTGTGAAGCGGTCGCTATGTTTACCTGTTCCGTGCCCGCTTGCCTTCGTTCTTTCCGAGATTCCTACTTCCGTCTCCTCGTCCCTGTGGGCCTGCTTCTCGTAGGGGATTCTGCCCTAAGCCTTGTCCCGTGACTTCGCAGTCCTCTGCGGTTCTCTTTCCCGTGCGGGCTCAGGCTTCTGCCTACGGCGGTGTCCGTACGCGCCGGACTCCCGTGTTCTCTGGAATCCCGTGCGGGATTCCTGGCCCTGCGGTCTAGCCGCCCATGTGGCCTGTTGGTCCTCGCGGCGCTTTCTCCCGTGCGGGCTTCTCGCCCTTAGGGCTATAAAGCCCGCTTCCTTGGGGGTTCGTAACAGCCTCAGAGGATCATCGGCAATTACGTGATGATCTGATTTCTGTATATTTTAGACGTTTCTTCGTCTTATTCTCTCTTCTCTTCTTTTCCTCTAAGTTCAACTTCGTGGACGTAGAGCAACTCACCTTTTAGCGATCATCCTAAGGTTACGCCTTGACACTATTATCCTAAGATATACACTTATATAGATAAACAACGAGCTTATAAAAATCACAACATGGGACGCAGATGTTTGCCGCAAGAACACCTTTTCCCAGATTCGAGTTAACTTGTAAGGACAAGAGAAGAAACTCTCTCGCCATTCATACCCCTATAAATACGTGTAAACGTGACAAAAGCGTTACAAAAATCTCTTCAAAGCAACTGTCGGTTGTCAAAGAACTAAAGAGGCCTCGCAAATTGACTTTTTACTTCTCTGAATGTGGTTAATAGAGTATGAACCCTTACTCGCGCTTGCACACTAATTGCAAAGGACACGCATTTCAAGCCTATCGTCGGAATCAATATGAACAAAATCTACAGATCCAAGGTTGCCACAATTTATCAGTGCTACTCAAATACCCTAAAGGTCTTCTTCAGCAGCAATCGCGGCGTCCCAATGAGCAACATCTTCAGACACCACTTCTCTCCACGGATGCGGATACCTCGTCCATATACCCGGCATTCCAACAAGTACGCTCATGACCGCAGCAGTCACAATCCGCAATCTGTAATTGAACATCAGCCGCTCCGCACACAGAACTTTCCAAAAAGGGGACACCCGCCCAAGCCTTGTAAGGAATAGGCAAATCACCGGTATAATCTGACAGGCGTTTCATGATGAACACAATACGATACGCCCTCTTCCTGTCCTCTAGGTTATCCGTGCAAGCCGTCTTACGCAGATCTTTGTCGAAGCATGACCGACAGATCCAAGGCTCCAGCCAGCGTCGCCGCGGCGTGCATTGACAGTGGTTTCTCATGTCTACAGGGTGACAGTCCTCGCATCGGAATACATGGAAAGGCTCCATGTCGTCCTCGGAGTTTGGCAGGTCCGTTTCGAGGCGCTCGATGTCCCGGAAGTGGACGCGGCAGTGCTATTACATATCAGTGTCTTTCCGAAAACTACTGCCACGTGGCTTACTGAAGACTCACAGCGCAGAACTTGCAACCGCAGCGATCGCAGGAGCGAAATGATTCCGCGCAGCTGTTTGGGTAGGCCGCAAATCGGATCCGTCTATGGGGATTATAAGTGTGGAGACGGAGCCTTTCGCGCTGGCGCCATCGATCTATCCTTGCGCGCCGTGCTACGTCTTCGCAAAGGGTTTGGGCTTTGATGTTGTTTATAGACTCTGTTGAGCGTTCTGAAATGAGAAACTTCAAGGCTTCGGTTTCTGTCAGGGCGATGTTGAGTAGGTCGCGCGAAGTAAGCTCCTTGAGGAGGGAATTAAGTATAGGGTAATGTACGATAAGGTCCCATAGCTCCGGCATTTCGAATTTGGGGATGCAGATGCTGTACAATTCACTCAGTCACGCTAAGTAGATATCTCTTATCAGCGTGCTTGTTGTGAAAAGAGGCGAGCTCTTGTAGCCAAAGTACATTGTGTAACGGCGGGCCTCTACCTCTAAGGATCAAACACCAAAGAGGGTGGTAAGCCGTGTGAGGGTTTACCTTGAGTGGGTACAAGGGAGGGTGTGAGAGAACGAAGTGACGAACACACGTGACAGAGCACTACGTGCGAAGGCCGTGTTACTAATCAATGGTGCGGATTGATTATTGAAGTTGACCACGAAGGGTCAAGTTTCTAGCTAAGTGAGTGTGCTTATATACTGTAGGAAAACTATGACAATCTGGTGTTGCTCCCTGTGGCCGGGCTACAATGGGCGACGGTTGCTTTATGTCGCCCGGCTCGTGAGGGCGACATGTGGGTTTTGGGCAGATCATCACGTGCACTAATCACGTGGTGATGTTTTTTCTTGCGGGGTTCCTTCGTGAGCCCCTCACCTTTCTGCGTCTTCAAAGGCTGTGCCGTAACACATTGCAAATCGGAAGCAGTACATGCCGTGATTTACGGGCATACACGTTGATGGTTGTCTAGCACATGCTGCTTCTACTAAGCTTTGTTTTGATTCTTTGTTACATGATCTCAATGTCCCTGATAACCGCCATTGTCCGGAGAATCCATGAAAGCGCCTTGTTGCCCGGTATCCTGACCTCTTTGAACCAGTAAAACACCGCCATCCTAAATGCCTTCGCCATACCCTACCAATCATACCAATTCCAGTAATTAAAGATCCTATGTATAGCTGCTCCAAGACTGTCGAGCACGTGTCGTTGGGAAGTCAGTGCAGTCTCCTCCTCTTCGGTCCCCTGGCCCTCTCCTCCCCAGCAAAATCCGCATCACTATCGTCTTCATCATGTTCTGGTTCTTCCTCATCCGCCTCCCACTCTTCGCTCTCCTCGAAACGCTCGTTCAGCTCTTCGAGCCGCGGGTTCTCCGCCAGACCGCCGCAGAACGGGCACCACACGTTCATCCGGACATCTCCGGGCTCGGCCTCACAAAGGTGGCAGTCTGCGATCTGGTTCCCTGTCAGATATTTTGTTATGAGATAGGAGTTGGTGACGCTTACCTGCTCACCAGATGCCTCTCTATCGTCCAGAAAGTAGCCCCCCTCATGCCGATCATGGAAGTAGCTATACTTGCCGAGTCCAGCATTGGCTAGGTCATTCTCAAAGCAGTGGTAGCAGATGTGCTTTCCAAGGTAACTGGCCTTGAGCGGGTTATCGCCACATGAGCAGCGCTGGACGTTCTCACCCTTGGGGTGGCAGTCCTCGCAGGTGAAGGTGTGCGTGGCGAGCTTGGTGATAGAGATGGCGCAGTGGTGATATTGGCCAAGGCGATCTGACGCTATCTTGGGGTTGATGATGCACCTCTTGAGGAGGCGTCAGCTTGAATGACTCCCATGGGTTGGTTCAAATGGTTACTTACTTTGCAAGTGGTCCAGCCGCACTGGTCGCACGGGCACTCCTTTTTCGAGCATGTCCTGTTGTAGGAGTCTTCTCCGAACATGTCGACGTTGAGATCAATCTTGGCCCCGATACCGTGCCTGTCGCAGATGGCAAGACGCTTATAGTTGGTGGCTGCATCGAGGGTCGGAATGACGTGGGTGGTCCAATCATCTTCGAAGACCTCCGCGAGGTTGGCGTGGTCGCGGCGTGAGAGGTGGGAGAACAGGCTCTTCGCGATTTCGTATTGGTTGATGCTCATGCAGAGCAGGAGATTCCGGAGGGTGGATGTAGAGCCCGGCATGGTAGTGTGTGTATAGAGGAAAGTGTTGTCTGGTGTGGTGGTTTGGCCAAGGATGCGAAGCTGTGCCAAAACCGAGTGGGTGCTCAGTAGTTCTGGAGTTGAATGTTCGGGTTATAAGCAGAGAGTAATGAAGATTTTATAAGGTATATGGGTATTTCGCCAAAAGTATAATGGTGTCTGAAGGTGTTACCATCGTTCACCATCGTTCAGTTGTGCCTGAAGGTGTGACCATCATTCAATGGTCAAAACTCCAACGGTGTCTTCAGGAGGGCCAGTCTCCGAGCTCCTTGTTTCCATGATGTGTCAAACGCCTCAGAGTGCTGCAGGCCTTCCATCAATCAATACAATTAATTCAAGCCCGAAGTCCGTCTTGGTAAGGGCCCTGCCAGGGCAGGGTGGCCAACAAGCAAGTATAAAAGTCCGCACTTACTTTCATCACTTGCGTAATTATTTAATAAGAGAACGGCCTGCATCGTGAGATGGTTATGGTGTTATACCCCCCGATTGCATAACAACCCTTCCACGACCGCCAGCAACGCTTCTAACGCATAATATAACATGATGGCAAGCATTAAGGGCTGGGGGCTGGCGATTAAGGTACTATCTATATATAAGCTCAACACTATACGATTGTCAATTTTGGGAAACAAGTGCGCAAGTGCACTTTTTCGCTTGCAAGTTTTATCAAGCAAGCAAGTATAGCGATTCCGACGAAGCAAGCAAGCAATTATGAGGCCTCGAACTTTGCTTCACTTGCTTGTTGGCCACCCTGCTGCCAGGCCATCAGTTTGTGTCAGCATATAAGGCATAACAGCACGCACTAGTAACAGTACGGCGTCGTACTTTTGCAAGTTCGACAGTTTGCCAAGCCAGGGCTTGCTAGCCATCGGCGTGCTAAGGTTTCTTAGAGATACATTCAGGGTGTACGGTAAGGATATCTTGTAATGCTTAGGAAGGTGTCGATGTTCATATGTCCAGGACAGGATTGGTGGGGCTGAATTAAGGCTCTACGGGGCTACCCCCGTAGCACACCTGTGAGTCATGTGAAAGGCATTCTACCAAATTGCCATCTAGAAACTCTTGGACTCAGACTAAACCATTGGTGATGCCTTCAAGCCAGCCTCCTTCTCTTCGGCCCCCTTTTGCACTCCTATTCACATAGCTCCGCATTATCATAACCATCATTCCCCTCACCGAGCTCCGTTGTGCTCTCTTCTATGCTTTCCTCTAATGGGGGACCGAAGTAGAACCTCTCTAGCTCAGCTTCCATAGAGGTAATGCCGCTGTCTGAGGAAGTCGAGCTGAGCGCAGGTCTGCTCAAGATGCTGGAAAGGTCGCACGACGTGACGGGACCGAGTATGTGCGTGGTTGAAGCCAAGCGGACCCTCTCCTCGCCGTTAGAATCAGAGGTATTATCCTCCCAAGAAGCCTCCTCCTTATCCTTTTCCGCCGGGTCTTTCCCTCCAACTTCTGTGTTCAACTGCTCAAGCCATAGGTTCATTGTCAGCCCCCCACAGAATGAACACCACACGTTCATCAGCACATCGCCCGGCTCATTCCCACAGCTGTGGCAATCCGCCACCTTTCCTTTCAAAAATTCCACGCGTCTCACTTCCCCATAGAGCAGATATTGCATGTCGTTGCAGTTTCCCTCCTCAAATTTACACTTGAAGTGGCTGTATCGCCCAAACCCTGCCTTGGCCAGGTCCTCGTCAAAACAGTGATGACATACGTATCTGCCGTAACCGTAGCGAGTATGAATAGGACCAGGGCCGCAGGTGTACCTCTTTCCATCCTCGTGGCCCTGGCACTCCTCGCAGGTAGAAATTTGAGTAGCCAAGATGACGATGGAGGGAGAGAAGTGGTGACCGATCCCAAATATGTTATTGACAGTGTTGACGGTGACCTTGCAATGCTGAGAAGCAGTGTCAGGATGAATCATTTCAAAGATTTGGTTGGCAGGATTGCTTACCTGACAAGTGTTCCAGCCGCATTGATCACAGGGACGGCGGTCGTCCGAACAGGGCTTGCCATGCTCGGGGGCGTCTTTCTCGCTTACACTGTACATTTCTTGGCGAGAGAAGTTGGAGACGATGCGTTTCGCGATGTCGTATTGATCGGCCCTGAGACAGTGGAGCAGCTTCATAACAAGGGTCGAGGTAGAGGCGGACATTTTTCCTGGAGTACGATGGACGTGACTTTACGCGTCGATTTGAGTAAGGGTTTTGTTGGAAGGCGCGCGGACGGAGAGAGCCAGGTCAACGTTGAATGGATTTTCGAATTTGATGTTAAGGTGACAACACAGAAATTGAGTTGGAAATGTGCACAGGGAAGTACTGCATCGCCCAATCCGGCATGGTGCCTGAAGGTGTTTCCCGTTAGGGAGTGGTTTCATCACGAGAGACGACACTGACTCTGTAGTTTACTGCTGTTCCCAAGATGTTTAGTCTGTGAATGGAAGCACCATGGGTGGGACACGCCGTCATTAAAAGGTCTCCGAATCAGCTTCTCTTCTGATCACACTCATTTCGTTTTCTCTTCTCCGTTGGCATCGGCTGCTGGAAGAGACATGGAAGTGTGTTGTGAAGACCACGGACGCTCAAACGCCGTTACTGTCATGATTATATTTCGCAAATAGTAGGCCAGCTTTCAGAAGAGGAGGACACATCTTCCAACTTGCTAAACGCCAAAGGCGTTTCCCGCTTTCTCGGTAAACCCATCTCGAAACGGCCCAGCCGTACATAACCACGAGATATGCCCTCGGCCAAATGGAAACCCCTAGACGAAATTTTGTTGTGCCATAAAACCATCCCGCAACCACTCATGCGCTGATTTTCCCTTCCTTTCTCAGCCCCTCGTAAAAAGCCCACGCCGCCAATGCCTTGGCGTCCCTTCCCCCCTCCTTCCACAGGTCCTCCAGCCGCACAAGCTTCAGCGTGATCTTCTCTCCATGGTCCCTGACACCGGTCAACTTTCCCTGCCATTCCTTCAGCGTCTCCCTCTTGACCCTCCGTTGATGCAAGAACAGCGGGGTGAACTCGTCGCATCCACCGGCGCTGGGATACATCGCCTTCGTCAGTGACTCTCCAGTTGTATCCTCAGTTGCCGGTAGTGCGAGCGATGACAGGTCAGTGAGCTGGCTTTCCGGCACCTTCATCCCCGTTTCTTCCTCGATCTCCTTCGCAGCAGCACCTGCAAAAGTGCCGCTATCGTCCAGCATTCCAGCCGGCAGCTCCATGAGTGAAAGAGAACCGGCGGGTATACGCGGCTGCACGGTCAATATCACGTACTTGTCCTTCTCGGTGTTCTCGGGGACGTCGTCGGGTTGGAGGATAAGCTGTACGGCAGTCGGTGTCAGCCGGGTGAGTTTGCGGTGGGGTAGGGCTGAAACGTACCAGCATTCCTACGCTACCCCCACGCAGGAATACGGAACCCGGGAGATACTCTCCCTTGTCGTTTGTGACCTCTGCCTTGAGCTTCACGAAGCCCAGCTTTGTGCTGCTGAACCAGTCGCATGCCTGGATATCGATCCTGCGGAGCTTGTATGGCGCTTCGTAGAAGACATGGTCCTTGTTCAGTTGTAGCGAAAGCGAGTGCTGTAGCGTAGATGTCCAGTTCTTGAAGGCAGTGAAGGCGAGCAGCTCGTCCTTTGTGATGTCGCTGGTGAGGCTGACGGGGCACTCGGGCGACGAATTGGGGAGGACGAAGGACGACATGGCTCTGGCGGGCGGTATGTGGACGACGCGGAGGTGGCGAGTGATCCGCCTGAGTCTGGAGAGCATGTGGGGGGTTCTAGGCTGGCAATCGTCCTGATGAAAGGCGTCATGGTGGTGGAGGTTAGGGAACTGCCGCCTAGATGACGTCGGCCGTGGAACAGTCAAACGCCAAGAGTGCAGCCTGCCCAATGACTCGCGCGCCCCGCTCGTGCTCCGGCCCTCCGCATGCACAGCTTCCTTTCAATCGAAAAAGACCCCGGTTTATCTTTGATTCTTATTCACCGTAAACTACATGTCCGAACGCCGCGCTTCCAGCCTTCCCGATGTATGTGTATGGAGCGCCGAAGCTCACTAGTGTTTTTCGACTGGTACTCTTCACCTCTGGTGAGAGGCACTCGCTCCTCCCTGTTACTCGGATCGCGCCATTATGGCAGTGCCATAATCCGCGTTTTCCGAACAATCTCGCCCTCCTTGCCCAGATAGCGGCCGGTCATGAAGCTGAAAGCCAATTGTCAGCACCTGATTTTCTCTGGAACTTACGGACCAGCACTTACCTCCAGTGGATGTTCCCGATAGCAAGGTCACGGCAACCGCAGATGTACTTGAGCACTTCCCTATCCACCTCTTCACCCCACGCCGGCATGTCTGAAAGAGCGAGGTACCATCGCTTGTAGAGGTTGCTGAACATGTTCCCGACAGCATCGACGGCTTGCTGCTCTGAGAGACCCTTTTTGCGATACACGTGGATGATGTTGTGCTCAACGCCTTGCGCCAGATCCTTTCGATACGAGAGCATGTCGTTCTGAAGCAGCGTAATGTCCGACGAGATCTCCCGCAGGTTTATCATCGCCTTGTCGTCGAAAACGTACCTCGGCAACTCAATACCGTGTGCGTATTCAACGAGCTCTTGCGATGGGTAAACCGCAATAGATCGCCGTCTGAAGTCCATGTACTCTTCCACGTCCGGAATCGTCGCATCAGACCTCACGTTCACTTGGCTCAGCAAGGCGTCGCAGTACCCCCTCATGGACTCCTTGTACCTCTCCTGGAGGCTGGCCGAGGTCCTCTGCACCAGAGTCAGTACAGGAACAGTACGAAAGAAGTAACATACATGCCTTTTTGAAACAATACCAAGTGTATTGGAAGACATGTCTCAGCGGATCTTCTTCGACAGAAATTGTTGGATGTCCAGCATCCATCGTGGCGAGCGTGGCCTCACACTCCAATTTTGCCGCCTCAGGGTTGTCCTGGAGGTGACCCTCATCGAACTCTGTATTCTCGTTCAGCCACCGGCCCTCAAGACAGCATTTATCACTTACGGTCGTCGAAGTAAAACACCCAGTGCAGCCAATCCACAACCACACGAAGTGCCTCTTCGTCAGCGTCTGGGATCCACACCGAGGCCATGTACGTGAAGTCCGCCTTGGAGTTCCGGCGAGCCTCCTTCTCGTCCAACCGAAGCATCCTGCATATTTGTCAGCATTCATCCCCTTGATCTCCATGACTTCAAGGTAACGTACTCCTGAGCCCATTTCTCTGCCTCAGGCTTGACCGTTCGGTAATGAGGGTTCACTCGGGGTTCGAGAGACATGATTGAGGCAAACATGTCCGGTATACGGACAAACTTCCTATAAGGTGTCAGCATCTTTTCGACAAGACCGTATACGTTCGACTGCGTACTTCGGCCTCTCGTCGCCATAGATGATATCGTTTCCAACGGCCATGGCATTCAGGTTCCAGCAATCGTGGGGTGAGTGAAGAATGCGTTGAAAGAGTATCTGAAGCCCTTCCTAGAACACTTATATATGTTGGTCAGTGAAAGAGGGCAGTGGGGGCCCGTCAATGGGCCTCGAGCTGACATCTATTCTGGTAGCAGACGTCCTGCCTGAAACTCAGTCAGCTAGCTTAGTAGCGCCCGATGAACAGCAAAAGATACGAACAACCCGGTGGTCAGCGAACTCTGTGCGGCACGGCAAGGCGAACTTTTGGTGGCACGGCAAGAGGTGCCTGGGAAGATGCGTCACACGCCATCCCCACACGCCAGACAAAGGATCATGGAGCGAGGTTTGTTCCCCTGACTTCCGTACTACCTCCACCACACACATTCGCACAAAGGAACAAAAGATACGGACTGATGATCTCGTTGAGATCTGCGTTCTCAATTGGAGGCGGCTCAACAGAACCCTGTACCCGATCCCACTAACGAACGACCGACAACCCTGGCCTGTGTACCATGGCCAGATCTTCATCTTACCGGAATATCAACCGCAGCCCTATCTTATTAAAGAGGAAGTACCCCACACCGTTTTTTCTTCACGGGGCGACTCCTACGCGGCACTTTGCCGTATTCGCCGACGTTGACTCAGCCCCCACCGAATCCTCGTCGTGTCAGCATTACAACACTGAAAGATTATCAACGATTCGCGAGCAGTCCCGGCGTAAGTTTATTTCCCTCTAGGCGGTAATACTTGCAAGAGAGAGTGAGCTGCAGATCTAATTTCGCCATCAGCCTACCCCCACTCTCCGAGCCCACGTGGTCCGTTTGCCTTTTTTGCCTTCTTCGGCAGACCTCCTTCATTCGGGGCAATGTCGAGCGCGAACGGTGAACGCCGGTAGGCTACTATAATCGATAGCGCCCGCGCCCTCCTGCCCTCGACCACACCGACCCTTCGACAACTCATGATAAACTCAAAAAAAATCCTCCGCACCCCCGCACCTCCAGGCACCTTGCTCCCTGCGCTTCCCAACTCACACAGCCTCACGTTCTCGACTCGCCCGGCTTCCTCCGCCACCACATCGGCAGCACCGGATCCGGCTGGGCCTGCGGTTGCGGCTGCGGCGGCTGCGCTTCAGCTGCTTGCTGCTCAGCCCCACACGTCATGCCTCCTTCGCGCGCTGTATAATATCCCAGGTAATGGTAGAACGTGGCCGTCGTTGTTATCGTCCCCGACTCATGTGCCGTGTTGTGGCTGCCTGCTTCGAGGTCTAGCTGCCTGGTTGTTGAGAGGCCTAGTAGGATCCGGACCCGAGTCGGGAGGTAGGTGTTGAGGGGCTGGTCGGGCGGCGTGGGGTCGGGGCTGGCCTCCATGGTTCCGGGATCGGAAGCAGTGTTTGACAAGGGCTCGTTGGTCGTTGCTGCGCTGCGCTGCGCTGCGGTGCAGTATTCTTGGGCGGTTGCGTGCTGGGGTGCTCCGTTGGGGCTTTGGTCGATGAGAGATGTGTTTTTGAAAAAAAAAGGTTGGTTTGGGACTATTCTTCTGCCTGCGCCGCGCTTTCGCATGTTTGCCTGACAAACGCTTTGTGTTGGGTGGTGTTGGCGTGATGGGAGAGATCTTTGTGCTGGCTGATATGTTGTCGCGCTGTCGGCGCGTGTCTCAGGGCACAAATGGTCTTCGGGTCGATCATCGAAGAAGATAGAGTCATGTACTATGGTTGGTTTACCTTCTTGTTGTAGCAGAGAAGCAGCTGGACTTTTTGAGATATGAGCTGTTCCTAAACAAAGCTGTGGAGATCCCAGGCTTTTGCTGTGTTCTCATCCGTCGAAATCGCGAGAAAGTAGTTCATCTGTTCCAGTAGCTCTTGTCTTCCATCTCCTATGTTATAAATGGCCCGATTATTAGGAGGAGCATAGAAGCTCTAAAAGGCAGCGCTTTCTTATAGATAACTGCCGAGGCAAGGAGCACTGAACACCCTAAAACCGTATACCCACATAAATAGCTTCATTTCACTCACTAGAGCCCTTACAGGCACTAGTTAGTATACTGCCATAAGCGAACGACTTGCATGCAGAATGAATAAATCAATCAATCAATCTCTTGTCTTCCAATAGCCTCTGACCGCCTGCACTGTAAATGGAAGAAGAAGCAATTCGCTTGATCAAGCCCTCTTAGTGAACCCAATAGCAGCACAAAATGCGGCACCGGCGTTCTGTTTGGATGCCACTATTTCATAGCCTTGGCCGCTTCCGCAGCAATCCTCCTCGTCTCCCCATCCAGCGTCCTGTCTCCTGCGAATTGCCAGAACCTATCCCGCCACAACTCCCACTTCTGTGGACTGAACCTGTATCCATACCTATGCTCGTTGTACAGCATGCCGACTCCCTCCATTGGTCTATCATCTGCCCTTAAGACCTTTGCCCCGCGACGCAACTCAGGGCCCATAATACGAATCCACTGCGCAGCGGCCGGAATATGCATCCTGGTCTCCAGCGATGAGTTGTGGCCGTTCGTGTCGCCTTCTTCGAGAGTAACTCTGAGGCTCAAGATGGCGTACATGTAGTAGTCTAGAGCGTCGTTGTGTTCCCTAGAGTGCTTTGTCAGGTGGGCAAGGAAGGCGTTGAAATTGGACCATTGATGGCAGACGTCTTCTCCGGAGAGTTCCTTCTCTCCGCATCGGGTATTATTTGCGAGGACTGTACGAGATATCAGATTTACAAGGTGGTAAGAATCAAGTGATGTGCAGGGATAATCTGAAGCTCACCGTTCCACAAGGCACGAAGTCCACCACTGAGACGCGGTAAATCAACCCATAGACGCTGGCCTTTATGTAGGATGACCGCTCCAGGCGCGGCTTCGCCCTGAACTCCCAGAATATCTTTCCACGTCAGTGTTTCATTCCAGTTGTTCTTCGCGTCGGGCAACCGCGTCAGAGCGGCCGTGAGCGCTGCAAGTCGTTGGAGCACGATGTCGCCGGTGAGCTTGGAAGCGCCATTGGCGATATGCAAGACGATCGATTCATACGTGTCCCAGAACCTGTCGCGCTGGCTCATGGCCACGGATTCCAACCTTTTCGCGCCCTCGTCAGGGCTGGTGATCCCGGCCAGGACATTCTTGAATATTTTCACCAAGTGATGAGGGCTTGGACGGGTCGCCATCATGGAGGTTCTTGGGTGCCACGGCTCCTTGCGCTATCCATTCGGCGACTTGATCCGCCATAGTGTCGTGACTAGATCAACAGCGTCTGCGGGCGAAGACATGCTCCGGATGCTAGTCGCCCGGGCTGCAAGGTGAGCGACACATGAAGATAGAGGGGCAGTTATGGAAAGCAACGGATCCTCCATTGCGATAAATGTCGACGACCAATAGCGCGGTTCGGCGTTTCCATTGAAGTGACTTCCTTTGTCGTTCCGCATCCAGACTGCAGCTCCCTCCTGCACCTCTGTCGTGCTCCACGAATTGGAGAACAGACCCAAATCACACGGAACAAAGACGGTCTGAGAGATTTATTTAGCCGTGCCGCCAGCAGCATGCAGTCCGGTCGACGCTCCACGGCCAGTGCAGCGGCTGGGCGTGCAGTATAGCTGCCCGGGACGCCGGGTATGCCGGCACTGGCCTCACGGCGCCTGGCGCTCTGGCTTCGGTCCCCGCTCGCAATTGCTTGTAGACGGTGAGGCCTGCATCATCACGCTGCTAACAAACACATCACGCATAGCCAGCGGGGGTGCGGGATTGCCTCCAAGCTGCAGAGGCCAAGGTGCCAGACAAAGGCAGAAGGCGACGGTGCGCGCGGACGGGGTGCAGGCGAACTTAAGGCGTCGGCGGTGCCAGGCAGCAGACTTGCGGTCAGCAGCAGGGAGTGGCTGTGACGGCGCTGACGCCGTGGAGCGCGAGCCAGCTGCAGGCAGGCGCGGCCGCGCTGTAGAGGGCAGCAGCCATGAGTCGAAGAAAGCACCGGCGTCAGACAGGCGCCGGCGGAGTGTGCGGGAAGCTCGCAAAGGGCGGCGCAGGTGCGGTCGGCAAAGCCGCAGGGCTGCGCGGGTGGCCACGACAAGCGCAGGGCAGGCGCAACTGGCCGGGCGTCGAGCGGATCGGCGCGCTGGGGATGCCAGAAGCAGTGACGTGCAGCAGTCGCGCACAAGGGCGAGGCGCGTTGCGGGCGGCGCCCTCGTGGTTCGCTCGGCCTCAGTCGGCTGTCCTGCTCCGCTTCCGCTCGGCGCGCGGCTTATTAAGGACGACTCAAATTCTCGCGCCCTACTTAACCACCACTCCCTCCCTCTCGCCACGACACACTACCCATCACACCTCCAAGCCCACGGCACGCAACCGCACCTCACAACCCGCAAACGCCCTCCGCCGGCACATCACAGCGCGCACGGAGTCAAGCCGCCAGCTGCTCCGCCCGATCCGCCCCAGGCCCCAGTCCCGCACAAAGCCACCTGCAGTCAAATCTCGAATACAGCGGCTGTATATGTATTCGCCCCGTGACAACGCTTTCAGACAGGAACCGCCGCCGAAGCTGCAAAAATTCCGTGACATACGAAAGCCCAGTAGCAACTACCATTGCACCAACGGCTAGCCTGCTACTTTTGACCACCCCGACACCCCCCACCAGACCCAGCGAGACCTGCACCTACTGCATGTCTCTACTCCCCTCCACGAGCTTCTCGCATCCCCGCACCACCAACACCAACACCACCACCCTCAATAACCGCTCCTCGCGCTAAGTCGCCTCCTCACCACCCACCGCAAAAATGGCCAACATCAACGTCCGCCGGGATGTCTCCGATCCCTTCTACCGCTACAAGATGGAGCGTCTGCAGTCCAAGATCGAGGGCAAGGGCAACGGCATCAAGACCGTCATTGTCAACCTGAGCAACGTCGCCCAGCAGCTCGCCCGTCCTCCTTCGTGTAAGTGCCCCGCTCTCCTGCCTCCTGCATGGCCTCCCGCTGATCCCTTCCACAGATGTCATCAAGTACTTTGGCTTCGAGCTCGGCGCGCAGACCAACAACAACCCTAGCGACGACCGTTGGATCATCAACGGCGCCCATGAGGCTGCCAAGCTCCAGGACTATCTGGATGGCTTCATCTCCCGGTTCGTCCTCTGCAAGAAGTGCAAGAACCCCGAGACCGAAGTCAACATCAAGGACGGTCGCATCCTTCTCGACTGCAAGGCCTGTGGTCAGCGCACCGACGTCGACCTCCGCCTCAAGCTCAGCTCCTTCATCTTGAAGAACCAGCCCAAGAAGGGCAAGAAGGACAAGGCCACCAAGAAGGCCGAACGTAGGGCCAGGAAGGCCAACGGCGAAGAGGTCGAGAACGGCGGCAGCGGCAGCAACGGCGACAGCGGTTCCGACCATGGCGAGGAGAACGGCGACTTGGAGCTCGAGGCCGGCAGTGACGACGAGCTCACTCGCCGCATCAACGCTGAGGCCAAGGACATTGAAGAGGTTGAACCCAAGGAGGTTGAGTGGTCTGTCGACACCTCCGAGGAGGCCGTCAAGGCCCGTGCCAAGGATCTTCCGGACGACCTCAAGCGCGCTCTGGTTGTTGGCGATGACGAGGAGGGTGCCGATGGTCCCAACGCGTACGACCAACTCGGTAGCTGGATCCAGGAGACTGCCAAGGCCAAGGGTGGCGTGAGCAAGGTTGAGGATGTCGAGATCTACCTCAAGGCCAAGGAGTTCGGCATCGAGAGCAAGCACAGGACCCTCACCGTCCTTGCTCAGACCATTTTCGACGACAACATCGTCAAGCAGATTGATGTTCGCGCCGGCATGCTGAAGAAGATGATCACGTCGGAGAAGCACGAGAAGGCTTTCCTGGGCGGCACCGAGCGCTTCATTGGCAACGACAAGCCCAACCTTATCCCGCACGTGTCTGCCATCCTCATGAAGTTCTACGACAACGATCTCATCTCGGAGGAGGTTCTCAAGGCTTGGGGCAGCAAGGCTAGCAAGAAGTACGTTGACCTTTCCATCAGCAAGAAGGTTCGCAAGTCGGCCACCCAGTTCCTTGAGTGGCTTGACAACGCGAGCGAGGAGGAGGAGTCTGACGACGAGTAACTCTTCGTCCCGACTCGATTGTGTTGACATAGGAGGCTATGGCAATGGCTACGGATCACGCTTAAGCGAGCGTTTTCCTCGTTTCTTGTTGGAGGAGACTGTTTGGCTTGTTCTGCTTTCTCATTTTGCTCAACTACAACTCCACTCCTTCACGTGCTTGCGGTCTTGGGTTTGCTTTTTCTACTCGCAGTACTAGGCAGTTCAACTCAACCTTTTTATAAAACCAAACTGTGTGCATATGTACAATGCAGTGACCGTGGTATGAAACAAAAAAATAGTAAATGCCAAGGGCCTCTATCGATAGCAGGCGGTCGGCAATCGATAAGGTGAATTCGCCCGCATTGACAGCTTCGCGAGCTTTCCGCCAGACTTTCCGAACACTCTACCAGGACCGTCACCATGGAGGTCTCCCAGCGCAATACGGCCGCGCTTCAAGGTACGCTTCAGCAGTGTCAAGGCCAACTCAATCCTACTCACAAAGCTCAGAACGCGTCATGAAGCTCGCCGCAGCGCTCGTCAAGCGGTTCGAGAACCTCGTTGCCTTAGCTTCTGTACGAACGCGCCCTCGACGCACCACGCATCAGGCTCTTCTGAATACCTTTCACTGACACCCCAACCCTACGAGCAGCCTGACAGCAAGGATTTCAACACGACCGCGAACAAGCAGTGGCAGATGGAGGTTGAAACGAAGGGACTGGTAACGCACAACCCACCTCCAACTGGGAGCCCAACGACGCAGCGACATGCTCTCCCTGCTCTTCGTAGCAATCAAGTACTGAAACCTACAATTTCGCCTCCAGATCCGCGCCACCGAAGAAATTCTCACACTCACACGGCAGATGCAGGAGCTATGGCTCTTCGGCAACCTCAACACCCTCGACACCAACGACAAGCAGAACGTGGAGCGCGTGGAACAGGACGTGAAAGCCATGATTGAATCAATTGAGGGGCTGGCAAAGGAGAGGCTGGCAAAGGCATGACACGGTCGGACAATCGAGAGGCTGGCAGGCGGGCTGGTCGCATCGGGCGAGACATTTGCGCATAGCGCGGTCACCTTTCTGGCGTTTAAACGGGACGGGTATACCCATTATCATATCTCAGGGGCTTTTCAGTGATCTATGGAGCAATTTCCCGCGGCTGGATCCATGCGCCCTGTCCTGACGATGAAAGCTGCTGCGGCCACTACTTTGCGTGCCAGACACGCTCAGGGCGCGTCGCAGCAGGTGGCGCGGCGCGTCTTCCCGCAACGCACTCCTCCCCCCGCGCGCAACTTTTTCCCTCCCCAAACCACAGCCGCCGCCGCCGCCGTCTCCGGACCCCAGCCCCCTCGCTCCCTCCCAACGGACGGACGGACAGCACGAAAACAAACCCCCGAAATGTCCGCCAGCTCGGCGGCAGCAGCAACAGCCACCATGCCGCCCCCTCCGCCGCCCCGCATCCCCCTCACCCTCATCGTCGCGGCCACGCCCTCCCTTGGCATCGGCGCCAACGGCGCCCTCCCCTGGCCGCCCCTCAAGAAGGAGATGGGCTACTTCGCCCGCGTCACCAAACGCGTCCCGGCCACGCACGTCGTGCCGGCCGGCGGGCCCGTCCGCAAGAACGCCGTCATCATGGGTCGCAAGACGTGGGAGAGCATCCCGCCGCGCTTCCGCCCGCTCAAGGACCGCATCAACATCGTGGTGACGCGCGAGCCGGGCAAGATTTTCGGTGGCGGCGGCGGCGGGCCGGCGTCGCCGACGGTGGTGTCGGCCGCGGCGCCGAATTTCAGCAGGCATCTGAACGGCGCGAACGTCGCGGCGCCGGCGGCCGAGGGCGCGGCGCTGATTAATGGCGAGCAGGTCGTCGCGGCGGCGTCGGTGCAGGGCGCGGTCGCGCGGCTGAGGGAGCTGGACGGGGCGGGGGTGCTGGGGAGGGCGTATGTGATTGGGGGTGCGCAGTTGTACGGGGCTGCGCTGGAGATGGAGGAGGCGAGGTTCGTGCTGTTGACGAGGATGGGGCGGGAGTATGGGTGTGATACGACGTTCCCGGTTGATGTGGTGGGGGGAGGCGAGGGGGCGAATGGGTGGGTGAGGAGGGGAAATGAGGCGTTGGGGGAGTTTGTTGGGGAGGAGGTGGAGAATGGGAGGGTGAGGGAGGTGGCTAAGGTGGATGGGGAGGAGCAGGAGGTTGAGTTTGAGTTTTGTTTGTTTGAGAAGGAGGGATGAGGGGGTAGCTGGGTGGGGTGGGGGAGCGGGAGGGATGCGGTGTATACCCATGGATATGAAGATGGCAAGTTCAAGCATGAGAAACCATCTGTCTGTATGAAGTGGAAAGCATCACTTGAACAAGCAGGCTCTGAACATGCTTGCGTGTTGGTCTTCATGCGCGTGGATCCATCCGGACTAATACTTCGACTCCCGATATCGGCCTGTTCTGTGGGCCACAAGAGCGCCCGCTTGCGCGTGCCGCTGATTTTGCGAGCAGTTGAATTTGGCTTGAATGCTGGATCAGCGCAGTAACGTGCCAGCCATGAGAGTCTCATCTCGGTTCTAAGCCCTCTTTAGGCACGGGGCCTGGTTATGACCACGGACCGAGCCGCGAACGCAAGTCTTAGTAGCCTCCAAGAGAGCTACCAGACTGCCACTCTAACGCACTTCAGGATTGAGATCCTGAAGCAGCATGTGGAGTAACAAAGTTGGACGCTCCTCCTTCGAATTACCCACACTTCTAAACTACCCAATGCCTTAGGCTCGTGAAGATACTGGGTGATAGTCGCTCAGCTAATTAATATTGTGTGCTTGGGAAAGTATCGCACCCGACGTGCTATGCTGACGGCTTTCAGCGTTATTTGCATTTCATAGACTGCACTACAAGCCAACACTATAAGAATTGCCTAATTGGGAACGTAAAGTATTGCGAGAAAAGCTCTCCGAAAGCTCTCTTTCCCGCCCCACGGCCGCCGGATTACCGCTCTAAAAACTCCGGTCCGTCATGAGCCGTCCGTCCGTCATTAAGGCCATGACGGAGGATATTCGTCCGTCATGAGCCCTGAGGAGCCTTCTTCTGTCCATCATGGGGGCCATGACTGGACGGGACGGGACGGGCGCCACCCTGGACTGCTGTCGGCCGACGTGGATGGTGGAGGCCGACCTCGAATTTTCCAGGTCTCGCGTAGCACGACAGCTTTTATCACTTTCCTCAGCCTATCACCATCGCACTGAGCATTAAGCTCGCTGCCTTCTGTGCTCACAAGGCTTCCTCAGCCGAAATGAGTCCATGCCGTGATCGGAAACTAAGTGGGATTCAATGTCATCACCCAATCACTGCAGACCCATGCTGATCTTTCTTGGCGGAAAACACAGCTCCCATCTACTAAGGCTTGTTCGGATCAGTCCTTTTGCCCGCATCCCTCGAACTGCATCTTTTCGTGAAAGGTGAGTGCCCTCTGATACACTGCGCACATTTCTAAGCATCTCGTTGCACTCAGTCTCCCATAGCCCGCTGTTCGTCTTCTCGTATGTCTAGATTTATCTATCTACTCTACTGGTTGACATTTCGACAGCCGTGTTCAAATCGACAGCTCCGAATTTGGGGCATTCCTCCACCGAGAAAGAGACTGTCTACATTAAGGACCCCCGGAAGTCTTCTTGCAAAACAATACCTTCATCCTTGGAGGCTACACAGTTGCGCGAGAGCGTTTCTACCCAGAGCGAGACACGGTCACTTGACTGTGAGGCGCTTCAGGACGAGGTTCGTTTAACACCGTTTATTTACTCCCACAACTTGATCTGGGTGCCTCCAAAGAAGCATCAGTCTCGTTCAAGGTGCAAAAAACAATGATCTAAATCATGCAATAAAGCCGTCCGGACGAGTCGTTTCTTAAGCAGCTTGCCCCTCTGCCGCTCTAAGCACTCTTCGGGCGCGTCAGCTTCACGGCATTTCAAATCACACGCACCAACACAACCAATCATTCTGAAAGACGTTTTCATAGAGAAAAACTCTTTTTTAGGTCCAAGAAGAAAAGACAAGTAAAGCAACATCCCCTACCCCCCAAAAAGTCCGTCCACCAGCCACCGCTTTCAACCAAAGGAACGCCTCATGCCCAAACCTAGCCCTTCCTTCAGATTCCCAGCCAAGTCTTCCTTCCTCCAAAAAGTTGGTAGGGGCAAAGACGGTGAGCCTCCCAAGGAACCGAGTAATTCAGCGGTTGGGTTTCACAGCCATTAATACCAACACCTCAAAACGCCCGTAATGTCTCGCCCGCCTCGGCGATGTCGAACAGGATCCGACGTAGAGGACGGGAAGCGCAGGCGAGTAGTAGCCGTGATATAGAGCAAGAAAAAACAGAGAAGAGAGAACTCTCCATCCTGATCTGTCGCCGTCTTCCTGTACATTGGCCTGACACTCGAAGTCGTCACAAGTACCAGGCACCAATATCTTTCGTGGAAACACTGAATCCAGGATGGCGGAAGGCACTTAAGCTTATTCCTTGACCTTAGCCTGCCTCTTGGCGGTACCAATGTGAGTGTTGTGCACCTGCGAGACCTTGTTAGTAAAACACTCGTGGCATGTTCATAAATCTTAATGTCGTAGACGATGTGGCGTACCTTGGTCGCAAACTTCAAGCTCGTAATGGTCTCGTGCAAGTGCGGCTGCAGCGGGCTAATCATGACGAACATGAGCGTCTTGGAGTTGCCGCCGAGAGAGTTTTGCAACAGGTAAGTTAACTGTGATTATTTAGTCAGCTACTGGCCATGGGAATCGGGCAATCTGTTGAGGACTTACCTTGCTGTTCCTATACGGCACGTGGGCGCCATCCTTGCCAGAGCCCAGCGCGCCAATGACATCGCCGAGACAGCTCAAGCTGCGGTTGATGTTCTGAGTCTCCTTGAGACGGTCACCCGTTGCACCTGAGTGGCTGAGACGCTCACTACCAGCCAGATCGACGAGGTTCAGGGTGCCCTCACTGCGCTCGCCGGTGATGGAGTTCTCTCCCTTGAGCTTGAGAATAAAGACAGAGTGCGAACGAGACGAGCGACTGTTCGCCATGGTAGCCGCGACACTGCGGTTGCGTGAGGCACTGGAAAGCATATCCTGCACTCTCTCCGGGTTGTCGAGAGCAACCGTCGTGACATCAGTAATGGTCGTCGTCTTCTTGACAGGGTCGTGCCTGATCTCAAGCTTCTTCTTGTCGAGCTCCTCAGCCTTGCCAAGCAAGTCGTTCAAGTTTTCGTTGTAGACTTCGACAAATTGGCCCTCCATCCTATACTTCCAACCCTTCTCCTCAAGGTCTTGGGCAGTTGTATAGATTTGCTGAACGGCACGAGGAATCATACCGTCCACGGAAGACATGGTGAAAGTCTTGCCCGAGCCAGTTTGACCGTAGCAGAAAATGCACACGTTGTATCCGTCAAGCGCCGACTGCACAAGCTGCGAGATCTCCTCGAAGACTTCGGCATTCTGGGAACCGGGACCAAAAACACGGTCAAACGTGAAGGGGTTCGTTGAACGCGTGACAGTTCCCATGGCGCTCTTCTGCTCTGGGCCTTGCACGAGGACCTCTTTGCTGTCCTTGTCCGCATCTGGGTACGCGATCTCTGCTGCCTGAGGAACCTCCGTCTCAGACGGCGGCCGGACGCGACAGAAGACACGGATGTTGCCCTTGAGCTCCTGTACTTGGTTGTGAAGCTTCCGGCGGAGTGTCTCTTCGACTCGGAGCTTGGCCTTTGCCTCCTCAGCCGCATCGATAGCCTCTTGCATTTGCTTTTGAAGCTCTCCGAAGGCCGAGGACTGGGCCTGGCTGTCGGATTCGAGGAAGTTGATTTTGGCTCTCATAGCGCTGTTGGAGCTTTCGAGGGTCATGATGTTGGCAGAAGCTTCGGAAAGCTTGTCGCGCATGTTCCTCTCCAATGTTGCCTTACGCTCGATGTCAGCCTGCAGCTGCCCGTTCTCGTTCTTGAGCTCCTTCAACTCGCGATCTTTCCGCTCCAGGTGGACACCCGCATTTTGGTGGTAAAGGTCGGCCTCCGTCTTCAGCCCAGAGACTTCCTTGATTCGTAGCTGGCGCTCTTTCTCAAGTTCGGCCTCCAAGTCCTTCTTCAAATCCGCGAACTTCTGCTCATACTCCTTCTTCAGATCGCTGGCTTGGTCCTCCAGCTTCCTCTGCATCTCCTCCGACTTCCTATCCGCATCCCGCCTGAGCTTCGACGTTTCTCTCTCGTGCTCGAATTGTAAGTCCTTCAGTTCATGTGCACTCTGCCTCTGCAAATCTTTCAGCTCAAAAGCGTGTGTCTTGTTCGCAGTGTTCAGGGCGAGTTCGGATTGTGTTAGTTTCAGCCTTGTGTCCTCCAGGTCGGAACGGTACGTGTCGACCTTTGCCGACAGTTGCACGCGCATGGATTCGAGTTCGTTGACTGCAGTAGTAAGGTTGAGTGTTAACTTCAGGCTCCTTGGCGTGGTGATGTAGTGGGTTGCAACAAGTTCCAGTAGAGAGCCGCGAATAGATGAAAGAGACTCTGACATACTCTTAGTCTTGTAAACCTCAATGTTTTCCTTCATGTTCGCGCGCTCGGTCGTGGTGCTCTGCATCTGCTGCCTGAGCTCGCCGTAAAGGGCCTCCATGTCTTCGAGGCGACCCTTCGTATCCCATGCTACAAGAGGTCCACGCACGTTAGAATCTTTACTCAAATATGGCGTAACAGGTTCTTTAGAAGGAGATGACGCGCGATAGCGGGTATTGGATGGGGTTGCTGGGGGCAATTGCTGCTGCTGCTGTTGAGGCTGCAGCTGCGAGAATACAGGACGGGGTATCATTGAAGGTGTAGCAGGCGGCTCCTCGTCTTCCGGAATGCAGCCCTTGATTCCATCTGAAATGGACAACGACTGAAACTGCGTCGAAAGCGACACATCCCGGGAAGACTTCTGGTGTCCAACGTGCTGGTGGGGCTGAATGTAGTGTTGAACCGGAAGGTTCTGAACAGGCTGAGAAGAAGTCCTTTTCGCAGGTTGTTGTGTGGTCTGGGCTGCGCGAGAGTTCTTGCGGTACGAGATGTTGTCGTACTGGCCGCTGTAGCTCCCGCGCAGCTTTGCAGACTTGACTTCTTCTATCGGAACGCAAGTTGAAATAGAAATAGGAACTGTACCCTTGCGCTTGCCCATAGATGGCGGATCGCTGTCATCCGTGTCCATGGAGGTATGGGGGCGGTTGGACGGGGTCTGCTGCGACATGCTCCGCGAATGCGACATTGACGTCTGCGGTCGAGACGAGCGGGAGCCATGGCTGTAGGTGTTGGCGAAGGACGTGTTGGAATTGGAGCGAGTCAGGCGTGTCGAGGCTGCTGAGACAGAAGATGAGTGGGCGCCATTGCGGATACCTGCCGCTGTCGTGGCCTTGACCGCGCCGTTGACCGGCTTTGAGCTCGGCGGCGCGGGGACCTTGGAGCCTCTGGTCTCTCCAGCCTTCTCAGCTAGGGTCTTGCGCTTGGTCGCCGGCTCCGGAACTGTCGAATGCGTCAGCGCGTGGCGGGATCTGGATGCTGTGTTGTTCCACGTACGTCCGGCCGTCTTGTGCTTCGTGCCAACCAACGGCGGCGGCATTGCGCGCGAGTTGTTGTCGTTGGCGGACAACTCCTGGAGACCGCGCGCGATGCCCGAGGACAGCGCCGGGAGTTTACTGGGCGGCTTGATGCCGGTGGGGCGCTGCGAGGGCGAGTGTCAGCGGCAATTGCACCGGGGATGGTCTGGGTGCAGATGCGGCATGCGGCATACCGAATTCTCGTGCGAGTCCATTCTGGCGAGGCGGATGTGGCGAAGAGAAGGAATAACAGTAGCGCGGGCAAACAGCGAGAGCTATAAGCTCCTCATCGCAAGCGGGCAGCGGGCGGGGCGGCGAGGTGGTTGGGCGCAGCGGTGGTTCGCGGGCGTGCAGGCGCTCACGGTTGCTGCTGCTGCTTGTCGCTTGGCCGGCTGGAGAAGGCAAATCGTAAACAAGCACGCACGGGCCATCACCTCGCCGGCCCACGCGATCGGACGCAACGACGGCGGCGGCTGACTCAGCCCGTCTGAGCTGAGCCCGCCGGGGCCCGCAGCTTTCACATGAACGTCACTGCCCCGGCCGCTCTGCACCAACACCTTTTGCGACGCTGCCGACCGCGTTCTGCGTGCTTCGGGCACCGAACGGAGCAGCGTGAAGCTCGCTCGCTGCCGCACCTCTGCCCTCGACCTTGCGCCTGCTGCCCGCCCCCGCGGCCCACACCCACAATGGAGAAATATTCGCAGTTCCGCGACAGAGGTATGCTGGTCTCAAGCTCCCGCGATTCGTCTTTGTCTGACACCTCCTGCAGGCACCGGCGTAGCCCCCTTCTTCCCGGTCACCACCGAGTCCTCAACGCTCGTTCTTCCCTTCCACGTGTTCCTCTTCGCCTGTCGCGTGCCGCTCTTATTCACCGCCTCCGCCGTCTACTTCTTGCTACTGAGCTGGCTCCCCGTTGGCTCGCTCGTCCGGAAAGCTGCGCTATGGTGTATGCTGGGCATTCCCGGCGTCTGGTGGATAGACCTGCAGATTGACGGCGTCAAGAGAGGGTGAGCAAGCCAATCGGTCGCGTCCGGACGCTGCTAACATGTGCCACTGCAGCTCGCTGGCGAAGCAAGATAAGAAGCGCCTGCCGCACGAGGGCACGGTCATCGCCTCATCCTTTACCTCGCCACTGGACGCCCTCTATCTTGCCGCCATATTCGACCCCATTTTCACCATCTCGTACCCCTCCACGCGGCTCGTTCAGCGTGTGACCTGCTTCGGCGCGATCCTCCATGCCCTCTCCCCTCCTTCTGGCACTCCGCCACCGAACGCCACGCTTGTCCCTCTTGCGAAGCTCATCGCGCAAAACCCGGATATTTCGATTGTGGTATTCCCTGAGTGCACTTCCACTAATGGTCGTGGCATACTGCCGTTCAGCCCCAGTCTGTTGACGGTTCCTGCGAAGACGAAGATCTTCCCGGTCAGCCTGCGCTACACCCCTGCAGACGTCACCTCGCCCATCCCAGGCAAATACCTGAAGTTTTTGTGGAACCTGTGCTCCAAACCCACACATTGCATTCGGGTGCGGATTGCAGAGGCTGTCTTCAACACTGCCGGCTTCAAGCTCGAAGGACCTTCTACCTCGACGGCTCGCGACCACTCGCCCCAGCCCGGCAGCCGTATTTCATCGAATGCATTCGAGGGCACGCCGCTCGGGGAGGGAATTTCGGAATATGCTGAGCTCAGCCCGGAGGAGGAGAAGGTGCTTAACCGCGTCGGAGAGGATCTGGCACGCTTGGGCAGAGTAAAGCGTGTTGGCCTAGGAGTTAAGGAGAAGTCTGAGTTCGTCAAGGTCTGGTCGAAGAGAAGAAGGTAAAGAATCAAACAGCAGTCTTGTCCATTCTGGGGGGTTCAAATCGCTGCATCTACGTGGATCTCTCATTTTCGAGCGTTAAAACAGGTCTCCATCAAATTTCAATCGGTTGTAAAACTAGGGTAGGGTCACTCTCAGATGGCTAGAATGGCGGGAAAATTGTAGATTCCAACGGGTTAAAGACTGTCGGAAAGTCAGACGGGGTCTACTTTGGAAGGCAGTCACTCATTACAATTCCATTCAGGGAAGAGGCACAGAGGAAAACGGGGAACAAAGATCTTTTCAGTGCGATTGGAGTCGCAACGAGTGATAACATGGCACGTACTATGTGAAAAGCAGGCCGTCACACCAGCATTCCCGCCCGCATCCCCCATCAGCCGTACAATTTCGCTTTCCTCCCACCGCCACCCATTCCCTCAACCCTCCCGGCCTCCCCACTGCCGAACCAGCCCCCCTCAGAAAACCCTCCCCCCCAATACCGCAACCCCAACCACAACACCCACCCCCGCCAACCACCCATCCGCCTCCCCTCCCGCCCTCCCATCCGCCGCCGACCGCGCCGCCCACCCCTCCGGCTTCCGCGTCTTCCCCTCCCCCTCCCCCGTCGCCGCGCCCGTCGCCGGCCCGACAACCAGCACCGTCCGCCCGCCCTGCACGAACACGCCCGTCGTCACGCCGCTGGCGTGCGCGGTGCCGCCGGGGGAGGTTGCGGTGGCGGTGGTGGTGGCGATGGCCAGCGGCGCGAGCTCGCGCGCCGGTCCGACGACGTACATGCTCGTGGCCGAGTTGGTGTAGTACAGCACCGTGAGCACGGCGTCGGGGTTTCCGGCGAGGCTCGTTTGCGCATCGCCGGGGTCGCTGCTGCCGCCGCCGCTGGTGTTGTCGTTGTTGTTATTGTTGTTGGGGCGCGAGGGGGAGGGCGGAGCGGTGGGGAGCGGTGGGAGGGTGCTGACGGTGGCGGTGGTGAGGTGGAATATGCCGCTGGGGATGATGTTGGCGCTCGGGTCGGCGCTGTAGGCGGAGGCGAGGGTGGAGATGGCGGTGATGGGGCCGGTGAGGAGGGGGGAGGGGGAGGCGAGGGCGGAGGGGTTGGCGGTGAGGGTGAAGGTGAGGAAGTTTGTGAGCCAGAGGTATAGGCTAGGATCTGTGGAGCAGGCGAGAGGTGTTAATCGCGGATGCGGTGGAATGGCCGGTGTCGATGGTGACGTGAAGAGAGCTGTGGAGAAGTGGGAGTGTGTAAGGAGGCGGGCTTACCGGGCGTGGCGCAGAACCGCACTATGTCGGTGTTCTCCATGTTCGCGTGGATGGACTCCATGCCTTTGTTCTTCACGCAATTCGCGCATGACGGCCAGGACCCATCGTCGGTGGTCTTCTGATCACCGCAGAAGCAGGTGCGGAAGTTCTCGCTGACGACTCCGTCGTTCGGGTCGAGCTTGCCTGAAGGCACGCCGACATCCCAGCACTTCTGCACGAGTGAGAAAATCTCGCGGCAGCCGGGGTTTGTCTCTAGGCACAGCGCATACGCAGAAGAGGCATCGCTTTGATAGGAGTGTGGGTGGCCCTGAGGGTGGGCCGCAAGAGCTTGGAAGGATAACGCGAAGAGGTTGAAGGTCGCTTTCTTGAACATCGTTCCGGTGGCTGATGGAGAGCAATTAGGCTGGAGATAGCGGGTTACCATGCGGAGGTGACTGGAGAAGAAGGCGATGTCAGATAGCCAGGTTGTTAAGGAGGCACTGATCGCGTTTGAAAAGTAAGCTATATTGGAAGAGCTCTAGGGAAGTCAACGTGGTGGATACAGTGAGCATCTGACCGTTTGTTGTTGCACTACCAGCAGACAGGAGCCATGGGGCAGTTGGAATAGGCGTCTGGTTATCTACCTTCTGATATTGATCCTTTGACTTACTATCACGAGGCATGGCCAGCGTGCTTCCAATGTTTCTAAAACAATAGGATCTGTCTCATTTTCAGCCTGGGTTTCGATCAAGGAATGAGTTTTGAGATATTCAAAGAGAACGGAACCAATAATATAGGTCTCTTCACTCTTACAGAGACATTGGAATACGCAGAAGACATGAAAAGATACAGCTTCAGATCCGGACAGCTTGAGCATAGTGCAGGTTAAGCAGCACCAATGAAACCGAGTGCAGTGATTGTAGCGAAAATGAGGAGCAGGCAATGTGCGACACCTCACGATAAATATACATTTAACAAAACTCCGAATATGACCCCCAGTATTCACCGCAACTATTAAGGTGCCGCTTATCCTCGCCATGCTGAGCGGGGATTACGTAGCGGTGATTAAGCAGAGGCTCCAAGCACGACCCGAAACAGTGTAGAGCATCAGAAGACGCGGGACCCAAAAGACAGAAGACAGAAGACAATAAAAATTCGAAGACGATGAGAAAGGATAAACGAAGCTTGCAATCTTTATACCGCAAATTCCAGGAACCTCAAACTGGGGAATTTTTTACGAAACCAAATCAACTCCTCACGGGATGAAGGCTGAGCGCCGTGCTGCGCCCTGTCGGCGCGACGGAGTACCATCAAACTGCACCGCGTACAAAAGCAAGGGGGAATACAATCGTCCTTTTGAGAACCCAGAGGTATGAAATAAGGAGGGAGCCCCGAAACCGAAAGAAATGTTAATCGCTCTTTGGGATATCTGCCAATGCAATGAACCAAGGGAATATTGGAGGGAGCAGATGAACGACCCAAGAAGAAAGAAATTAACAGGAAAGATTTTGCGGCACTGCCGATGGTTCCAGACCCTTTGTACAAAACGGCAAGCAGGGCGGATTCGTGTCAGAGATGACCAGAGCCGCGAGAAGAAGTGTAAACGGTACTAATGGTGGTGGCGGCCGTGGCAAGAGTGACTGACGGAGCCGATGGCGGCTTCCGCGGGGTTTAAAATATCTCCAGACCCTCAAACTCCACGAGGAGATTCCGCTGCGTCACACGCGGACCGCCGTGCCGGCGCTCGTAATGCGTTGCACCAAGATTCGCGGGGCGGGACGCATACACACCCACGCGCACAGCCTTGTCCTCGACGCCCCAGAAGAACCACGTCACTTCCCGCAGCTTCTTCCACCCGCTGACGTCGTCTTCGTACCACACCCACAAGGCGTAGCCGATGCGCTCCATCTTAACACGCAGGTCCGACCGGCGGCCGCGGTGCGAAGGCAGAGAGGTGAGGGCCCAGTCGGCGCCGTCGGAGGTGGCGCAGACAGAGGTGGCATGGCACTCGTTGTTGCTGAACTCCAGGCCGACCTTGACCCACTTGGAGGCAGGCGCAGGCGGCGTATATGCAGGCGGCGGTGCGTCGTCCGGCGGCTGAGCGGGAGCTTGGCCTTGGGCAGGCGTGGGTGCTGCCGGCGCTGCTGACTGCCGCGAGCCCCCAATCCGCCCCGGGGGCGCGCCTGCGAATATCACTAAGCCGGCCTGATCCCACTCCAGCTCCCAGTCGGCGGATACGGTGACCTCGGCGGCCACGAAGGGGTTGCGCAGGGCCGTGTAGAGGATGGGGGCGGTCGAGGTGTCACTGCTGGGCGGCTTGCGCCAGAGGTCGGTGTTCGGGGGCGCTGACAGGGTGAAGGAGCCCATCCATTCCGGCACGGCAGAGCTCGAGACGTTCAGCGCGGTAAACGAGGAGCTGTCGGGCGGCATTGCCTCTGGTGAGCCCGGGGAATTCAGAGGTGTACCGCAGATCCTCGCCGGCTCGTCTCGCCGGGCTTTCGCAGGTGTTTATTTGCTTCCAACCCCGCCTTGCCGTTCGCAGACGCGCGACTTGTGTGTGGAAGCTTGTGGGACGTGAGATAAGCCCTCATTCGCCGTGGACGGGATAAGCTGACGCGCGATTCGCTCCGCTGGGGCGGCAGGAAGGACGGGGGCTTGCGGAGTATAGCGTGGCCGTAGGGCGCGGGTCAGATGGGCAATTGGGGTGGATCAGGATCGCGGGAGGGCTATATGAGATGTTTCGTAGGGAATGCCCTGGCAGAACGTGTCAATGCACGCACACCCTTCCCTAGTGCTGACGCGCCCTCGCCGCGCGCGCCGTGGGCTGGAGGCTGGGGGAGTGTGTATAAGCTTACCTTCTGGCTGCTGCTAGTGCTGGAGGGTGGAGGACAGGGCGCGCTGGCTGAGACAGGAGCGCGGGCAGGGCTGGCCGTGGAAATGATATAAATACTCGGGCGTCGTATGCGCCTCAGACGGGACGGACGCTTTCGAGCTGAGCACTAAGCGCGGCGGCGGCGGCGCTTTGGCCGGCAGCGGCAGAGCAGCGCATCGGGACTTGGGCCTGTTCCATCATATGCGGATGCGGCGCGCGACGGCGATCCGGGCGGGACGAATTTGCTGCTGCTGCTGCTGCTGCTCGCGCGGCGAGTCTGTCTGACGAGAGGCGTCCAGCGGGAGCAGGCACCCGCGCCGCTACGTGGCAGCGGCCGCGGCAGGCTCGTGGCCAGAGGCGCGAGCAGGTTTGGAGCAGCGCCGGATCAGCGCCGTCGTGCTTGTGCGCCGCCGGCTCTGTTGTGAAGCTGGCAAAACGCGGGCGCTGCTGGGTGTGTTGTAATCGTCGTACCGCGCAGGGATGCGCAGGCGAGCCTGCTGCGATGTTCTGCAGCGCTTGCAAGGGGCCGCGATGAGATTTCTCGCAGCCGCGTCCATTGGGCCAGCGGCGCGCCCACGCCACACGTGACGGCCACCTGGGCCCACCGGGCTGCCGCTGCCAGCAGTCCAGTCCAGCGCGCTGCGGCCCTGCCGGACAACACCACGGCCGCCCCGGCGCGCCCTCACGCGTGGCACCCGCTGCGCTCGCCGCTTCGGTGCGGTGCAGTGCCGGGCCCGCCGAGTCCAGCGCCATCCAGCCCTGCCGGCCGCAGCCCGCGCCAGGCTGCTCTGCTCCAGGCTGCTCCAGCACATCCCGCCGTCTCACCGTCATGCAAAGTCGCACATCGCGGCCACGCGCCCGGCTCACCGCCGTCGCTCGCTTCCTCGAGCTCGTTCTCCACGCCCGCTGCTGGGCGTCTTGCCCGCGCTCACGTGTCCGCCCCTCTGCGCCAATCGCCGCCGCCCCCGCCCAGCAAGCTGCTGCAAGCGCGCGAGTTGCTACGATGTTTGTGTCGGACTGGCGTTGGCACCTGTCCCGAGACAGGAATGTGCTGGAGGGGCCATCCCGCCGACGGCTGCATGCAGTGAACCCAACCGCCGCCAGATCTATTTTCTCACGCAACTGCTGCGGCCGAGCAGTCCGATCAGCAGTGTACGCGTCCCTCGATGCCGTCCGTATTCGGACGGACGAACAACCAAGAACGCCATTGCAGAACATGGCAAACGAGGACGTTCTCTCAGGAGCGGCCGCGCATTTGTGACAAACAGAAGCACTCAGGCATCCCTGAGCTACCCCGCAGCGGTCGGTCTTTGATTACGCATTGGTGCGCGCACCGCTACAAATTTAACTTTTGTTTGTGAGCACCGGTCCTCTCTCCATGCGGCGCTTGCTGCGAGAATGGCCCGATGTGGTGACGCCGCCGGTCTGGACGCATTAACGAGCGGGCAGGCTGTGTTAAGTCCAGGAGCAGTCCAAGTGTCGTCCAAGAGCGAGCAGAGACGGCACAAAAAAACATACGACAGACCTCAGAGTCAAAAAGCTGGAGTTGCTGGACGCCTGGGGGCCGGAGCGCTAGGCTGGAACAGGAGCGTGCATGATCTTTGGCATGGCATCGGCTGGCAGCTCCGAGGCCTTGCGCACTCCAGAGCCTCATCGCCTGCATCTCGCTCCTGCGACGTCACGGCTGCAGAACACAGCATGGGCAGGCTGAAGGCCGTTCAGCCGCTCCGAGCCGCCCCCACGCGCGCGCCGCATGCAGCGTCCGAGCAGCCGCATCGACCACCGCCAGTGCCAGCGCAGGGTGTCCAGGGTGTCCACGGGGGCGAATCGCCGGGCAGAGCGGTCGTGCGCCACAGCACAGCCACGCCAAAAATAGGCAATCGATCAGCCTGCCCCCCGACCGACCCACCTCCACCACCGCCACGGGCCTCTTCCGCTGTGCTGTACGCGTCACGCAGCTCTCGCCACGTGAAAGGCCTCCCTAACCCTGATCCGACGCCATCGGTCGCCCGTCAACAGCACTTCCATTCGCCTTCGACCTGCTTCCCTGCATCGGCTGCAGACCAGGCGACCAGCCTATATCTCACAGCCTCAGCGGCGAAGGCGTTAGCTGGCAGGGAAACCTGCGTGTGCGCAGCGCTGATTGGCGGTGTATAGCTCTTTAGGTAACTCAATTTGAACAGTTGTCACTGACGCTTGCCTATATGAGAAAAATATTGGGGTTTCGGACAAGGGAAACGTCCGCCTAGGGATGTTTCCCCTACAACTTCGCCGCTCGGCCGTTTTTCGTTGAGAGAAACACGCCAAACAGCAATGTCTGATGCCTAGAGGTGGGCTATGGCATGCATAGATCCCGGAAGTTCGGCCGACGGTGTCTTGGTGGTGGGTGGGCGATGACGACGAAAGTTGGGGCAATGCTCCGCAGCGCAGCTCATGCAGGTTTCCTCAGGCGTCGACTTTCGTCCTATATAGCCTTCTACAGAATTCATCCGTTCTCTCATCATCACAGTCACCGTCTCTCATCAGCACGACAATCAAACAACAGACGCTTCTGATCCCGACCTCTCAACCAACCACAACCAACCAACCAACCAAAATGCAATTCCTCACCCTCCTCACCGCCTTCACCACCGCCGCCCTCGCCTCCCCCCTCTACACCCCGGCCGCCACGCCCGTCCCCACGCCCGGCGCCGCCGGCGGCAACACCACCCTCTGCGGCAAGCACCAGTACACGCCTGCCGCCTACATCTGCCACGACAACGCGGTGCTCTGCCCGATCCAGAACGGCTACGCGCTGTCGGCGTGCGGCCAGCAGTGCTACGACGCCCGCATCTACTCGTGCGCCGTCGGCTCGCTGCAGCTGGCCAGCAACGGCACCGGCCTGTTCCCGCCGGCTGGCGCCGTGCCGACCGGCGGCGCCACGCCCGTGCCGACGCCCGTTGCGGGCGGGTACTGAGAGAAGGGGCTCGTCCTGAGTTCTCGAGGGTGATGGTTTGACGTTTTTTCCTGGGTCAAAGGTGTAGGAGGCTGGCGCTGGAGGCTCTTCTTGTTTTGGTCTTTAGATGGACGGTTACGATTTCCTTTGTTGCTGGGGGAACTCTTTGTACGACTTCGAAAGAACGACCGGCTGTACAGCTCTGTCAGGGTTTATCACACCATAATGTGTCGGGCCTGGAGAAACCTTGGGGGGGGGGGGGGGGTGCGGGATTTTTGGTCAAAGGAAACAACAAATGATTGATGGGAAGTAAAATCTTCTTGGTAAATAAGGGAACCTGGAGGGCTTCGTTTAAAGCCCGTTCTAATAATAATTCTATTACAAGCAAATACAACAGTGCTACGAAGAGAATTTTGTGAAGCTGAGAAAGTATTCTCCTCAAAAGGATCAAACCGGCAAACTTTTGTCTGGGGTATTAAGACGAAAGATAGGAAATTGGAGTCAGGCCGCATGGGGCATAGGAAATAATTCTGTATAGTGACAACCGGTACATCTCTCGCGAAAGGAAAGAATACCAGGCAGTGAGGCCTTTCATGTTGACAAGGAAAGACATCCGGCTGGCGGGAGAGTCCAATCAGATAGATTGCTCTGTGTCTGAAGGGACGACGTACGATAGTGCTGTATAATGGCAAGTGTTGCTCTAGAAAGAAAAGTCTGAGAAGAAGAAACGAACAGAGCGCTTGCTGCACCATGCTGAACCAAAGAGGAACGCAGAGGTACATTGCAGAAATTTCGTTGGCGAAGTGAACTACTAGCACAGACTCCTTTGATGCGTGAAGTCTTAGTGGTCTACTGCCAATGATTCAAGGAAAGTTGCCGTAATTTGCCCCGGTTTTGGATCGAGTCATACCATGGTGCTGATTTCGTCCAAGCCTGGCCGGGGGAAGCCACTGTCCAAGCAGTGACGAAAGAAGGTACTGTCGCCGTGAGACAACAATGAAGCGAAATGAAGTTTGCTGAAAGGGACAGTATTTGTCGACCGGCGATCAACAGTGAAGTGCGAGAGTCATGTCCACCATGTCGAAGTACGTCCAAGATGAAGCGCACAAACGGGCTTCGGTGGGCTCGAGTGTCGGCCGCAAATGGCAGGACTGATGGGTGAAACGAACCTCAGGGACATCGAAAGACCATGGACTTGCAGAAAGAGGGGTCAATGCGAAAGGGGGCAAAATCGGAATGCAGTGCATGCGGAAAAACTCGACGGTCGCCAAAGGGCCCGATGCGCTGAGAGCCGGTGATGTTGTAAAACTCGTCCCCTTGGCAAGTTCCTGTCTCATCTGCATCATCCAAGAAATCCATGGTTGTGATGTAGACATTTGTGTAGTTGGGTCCGTGCTTCAATCTGCATGAGGACCAGGGGCTCCGATTGCGCCCCAATGCCCTGCCGGATGATCGTACGTCGGAGACAAGGGCGGCCGTGGGAAATGTGGACGGCGGTGTCTTTTCGGAGGTGGAGACGGACTTTGCGAGATTGTTGCCCTGGTGAGGCTATGGGTAGACATGCAAACCGGTATGTCTCTTTTCGGGACATTCAGGGTATTCTCGGTCTGCTGGTCGCAACCACTGCCATATAGTCACCTACGGCGCCGATAAGGGGTGCCAGGTGTGGGAGGTGGCATAGGGGAGCATGAGGTAGTGTTGTAAGCACCAGAGTTGTTGCGTACCGACGGAGCAATGGGGATCTCGTGCGGTGCGATGCTGTCGTAGCATTGAGCATTGAAGTACGAGTCGACTCGGTGGCGTTGCGACGGCGGTGGTGCGTGGAACAACGAGTTGGGTCCGTCGTTGATGTTGGAAAAGATGCTCCCAGGAGCGGTAGCGTGCGGAGGCATTGTGGCTGAAGTGCAGCAGCCCGAGTCTCGTCTTCCCGGCTGCTCAGTGGGGTGGTAGCCGAAACCAGCTAGCGCTTTTTGCTGTGGTGCAGAATGAGCAATACCGTACTGCAACAAGGCGCAGCAGACGACATTGTACAGCTGCCGCAGAAAGTGTAGATGTACTTCTCTAGAGCCGCCACAGCCTTCTTCGACCCTTCGCATCCGGGACTCCAGCGCCTTGATCCGTGAGTCGGGTTTCCCCATCCAGACGTGTATCCAATGAAAAATAACGCCGCACCCGACGATGCAGTAGAACACCATACTCATGTACTCCTGCAGGTTGTAATCCTGGACGATTAAACCCATCTCGACCGGGCCGCTACTGCGCTGATGGTGATGCGGGCCTTCTGTTGTTGGCGCCACGGTGGCTAGGTTTCTGAGGCTTCGGATATGTGGAGAAAGAAAGTGAGGACGTGCGCTCGTGGAGTCTTAAACCTCTCAGACACCCTGCTTTGAAAGGCAACAGTTTTTACCTTTTTACAAGTTATGCGTTCAACCAGCTGAACACAGCCCGTGACGAATTGGCCCTCGATTACAGCCACCGTGATCCACAATCTGGTTGCCCTTTGAAACCGGTCCTATCAAATCTCCCAATAAATTCCGACCTCGCTTTGGATAGCTCTGATCCATTCTCCTGTCAACCGCAGCAGATGCAGCGAGGTAGAAGCCAAGCTCTCTATTGGTCCGTAAGCGCGATTGAAAGCTCCGATCTCAGCGTAGGGTTGCGACCGTAGGGCACGATCGTCGTCATGGTTCCCAAGGGGTCATTCCCAAACTCAGCGTCGGCGACTGAAGGTTGCATCCGTGCCGGCCAAGCGTCGTCTTGGTTCTGTATGCCGAATTAAAGCTCAATGCGAAGCTATGCTTGGCTAGAGAGAATATCTTCATCCCTTTCTTGGGTCAGGAACCCGGGTTCTGGAGAAGCCGGGCCAAAATCTTGTTCAAGAGATTCTGCTCTGCCCGTGTGACGAGCCGTCCGCGGAGGAGTGCCATTTGGTCATGGGTGGTCAAAAGAAGCGGGTCACACTGCTTGAAACCACCATCAGCGCAGGAGTTGATTGTGAGGTGGTTCCTGATTGTGAACCGGAGACGCGTATTGGCCGGTGATAACGTGCCGATAGTGCTGGATCTCTGGGGCGAAGGAGGTGTCTTGACCGGCAACCATCGGTCCAGAGTCTTGCTGGATTTTCAACTTGACTGTGATTCGTCATCCCCACACCATTTTTCTCGTAGGAACATTCCCGTGTCTTGGCGGTGGGAGTCCCGATGTCCACGAGAATGAGCGCTAGTTGATAAGGTTAGAAGCGGGAGTCAAGTTGGAAACCCAGTGTCATAGTTTGTAACTCAAGGCAATGGCCGAGATCGATCGATTGTGACAAAGCGGAGCAGGCCGACGAGGTACGGCAGAGGGTATCTGGTGAAGGGTTACGAAGGATATGCGGTGTTTGAGATTTGATACCCAGGGAGTCAACCTTTTGTGGTACGATCATGCCCTACACAGGATTGAAGGGTGTTTTTCCCTGGCGTCACTCCATCTAGCATTCAGAAGCAGGTCATACTGACTGATGCGGGAGTGCAAAAATAGCAGTTCACATCAAGTCGACGTCGAATTATCCTTTTCTTGGTCAAAGCGGGGCCCGGGCCGGGACGCTGAAGACTATCATATCAGTACGGTTGGAAGAGAGATCCGTGAGCCATCAAGGAGACCGGGTGTGGCGTAGGCATGAGGGGAATGCAAAGGGGTCCGGCACCGCGGCCCAATGGTCCGGAGTCAAAAGGCCGGGTGGTACATTCCAGAGCAAATTTTGTGTGCAACCTGCTGGAGGATTTTCTCGCGTCGCGTTCGCATGTCGACGGAAAAAATTTCTGCTGCGAGTCTTGGATGGCGTAGAGCCGACGGTCGATCCGGGACCAGGAGGTGCGAGAGGGTTGGCGACGGACCATCCATCCGACTTCACTCTGATTCGTGACCTATCCTACTTACTCGAAACCTCTGTGGTGATGAGGGCCTTTTTGCGTCATCAGGTCGGCCTGACCAATGCCGAGATTGGATCTGCTTGATAGTTACGGCAAGGAGCCGAGAAGGGGCTAGCGACAAAACAAAATGGTGGACCTATACAAGATCAACGAACGCAAACAAAAGGATGCTGTTGAAAAGTGAGTTGGGCTGGAGGAGGGAGACTTGAGTCCTTTTTGATTTTGAATTCACGGCTGGCTGGCAGGCACGCGCAAACCAGTCAGCTCCCTGGTCATTCCAAATATCGAGAAACCCTGCCAGAAACTCCAACCCATGCACGCTCATTCGAATCCGTCGAGGTAATAAATAAGGCAACCCGCTCAACCCAAGAAGTCTTTCACCGCCCCTCCAACATGTTCCAGATCCAGGAGGAATGTGTCATGACCGAACATACTCTTTTCTTCCCCCAGCTCAACGTGTGTAACGTTTCTGTTTCCAGTGCGGCGCAAAGTCTCTGCAATTTCTCTTTGTTGCCATGCGGGGAAGAGAATATCACTCGCCACACCTAGGACCAAGGTGGGTATATTTGCCAAGGGCTTCAGGCCGGCGACCAGGTCAGCGGGAGGTTCCTGCGAGCCAGTGGGCGGAGGGGCGTCAGTGGCTTGAGATGACGAAGAACCATTGGACTGCTCCTGCTCCTCGTAGGGCTTTTCTGGGAGCGTTAAATTGCATGTGTCGGCAGTCGCCGCGGCTTCAGCCTTGCTCCCCGCAGCAAATGCTGCCAGTTTGCCTTCATTCTGAGCCCTCAACGCGTTGATGCGGACACGGTGTTCCAAGCCAAGATCAAATAGGTCCATCGCCTTGGACACGTAGAGCATGCTGTTGGCGTCGTATTCCAGACACCATTTTTCTCCAGCGTGATCCAGGTATGTCTCGATGAGGAAGTCAGGGCAAAGCGCAGGCGGCTTAGAAGAGTCAGCCCTCCTCCTGCCAAAGCGCTGCTCCCACTCTGGCCCGCTACGATATGTCACTGTGGCGATTTCGCGGGCGAGCTTCATGCCGGAGTGGGGAGGGATGCGGTCGTAGTAGAATCCGCGGGACCAGTTCGGATCCATCATGAGCACTGAAGTGGGTTAGCATGGACCGGCGAGAGAAGCGAGCAGCCAACTTACCTTGTCTCTGGGTGTGCCGCATGGCAATGCTGTAAGGGTGGCTGCGGGCACAGCCGCTGATTGAGACAATGCGACCAACGCGCTCAGGGAACAGCACGCCAGCTGCCAGACTCAGCATGCCTCCCATGCTGGACCCAACACTTGCGTAGAGCTTCTCGATTCCAAGGTGGTCGAGCAGCCTGAACTGAACGCGCTCCATATCCTCCATGGTGAGAATGGGAAACCTTGTAGCGTACCGCTCGCCGTTGGCCGGGTCTATCGAAGACGGACCGGTCGAACCATAGCAGCCGCCGATGACATTCGTGCAGATGACAAAGTACTTGTCCGTATCGACAGGCTTGCCGGGCCCGATGAACTTTTCCCACCAGCCTGGCTTGGGATTGGCCTCGGTGCTGTGGGCATGACTGGACGCGGACAGGCCGGTATGCAGCAGCACAGCGTTGCTCTTGTCGGCATTGAGCTTGCCCCAAGTCTCGTAGGCTACGTTGAACTCAGGCAGGATTCCTCCCCAGTCCAGCAGCATGGGCTGCTTGCATAGGAAATTCTCGTGGTTGCCGGTTGTGTATGACGGCTCTGGGCCGAGCAGCGAGCGCTTCTGCAGGCTCGCGGATCGGTTCTCCAACGCATCGAGGCACGGGAAGGCGAGCGCAGGATTCGTGGAGTCGCTGGTGTCCGGATCAGGCTTCACGGCGAAGGCGGGCTGGACATTGCGGCGTGGTTGACTGTGAAGGCGACGCGAAGCTTGCCAGGCCGGCGGGGCGGCGGCGTGACGCGACGCGCCGGGCTGCGCGGGCCGCGATTGGGCGAATCGAAGGATCTGCTGGCTGAGGCTTGCCCGTCCAGACGCCGAGGCGACTCTCCGCGCGACTGACATCTTTCTGAGCGTGCAAAGGGCGCAGAAGTGTCTACAGCTTCGTCGACATCGTGATGCACGAACAAAATGTCCGCCCGCTGCGGGACTGACGCCATCCTCCGGCAATCGGCCGCCTTTGTAATCTTCGCTCACGCTGTGGCGGGCCACCAGATGGCGACATTTCACGTGACGAGAAAGGTTGTGGCCGCATTATTACCAATCTCAGCACCACCAGAAAAGCTGCTGGCAGTAATTGACGGGCTGCGGCATATGTCTCGAATTTTGCTGCCAATCATGGGGGACGCAGTACTACTCTCGGTCCCAGGGTGTCCAAGCATTTTCAGCATTCTCCTGCAAATAGTGTAGAACCAGGAGCTCGACCACTCGACCGCAGCACACTTTACTCCCTTCAATCCTGCTAAACTGTGTAGCCGTTATCCCCCATGACGAGGTAATTGTAGTGCGCCTAGACAAACGAGGAAAGGAAATTGAAAGAAACGAGGGAATGCCACGCGATCAAAACACCATCAAGGCCACCGCAGCGGAACAATGCCTGCTTCCACATAATATCCTATCTTAGGTGATTCGTCCGACGTGTCCGTCATGGAAGTATTAATTCGGATTCTATCGTCGTTTTCCGGCCCAGCAAAATGAGGCTGACGTCGTTGTCGCCGCCATGATACTACAGTACGGCCAATTTGGCAATTCTGCTGCCAGTGAGTCCCGAGATATATGCATACCGTTAGTGATCTCGTCGTGCAATTCGACCTGGATTTCCGAAAGACATCAGCTACTAGAACTCAACCAAGAGTACAGCAGCGGTCCTGAGCCATTGATCTATTGTTGCAGGCCGGTGAGCTCCTTCATCCACTTTCAAGCGCAACTGGGGAGCACAAGTCCATGACGTACCCTTTTCTTGCCTTTTTATGGACGAACCTTTCGGCTCAAGCACATCTCCAAAATCTATAGGGCGTTCCAGGTACGGCGATGCGACAGTCGCACAACATGAAAGTGATCCTCGAAGCTGAGTAGAGTGAAGGTGACCATGCACCCATGATGTGACATAGGCGGGTGGGCGCTCCACTTTTGAGCACGTCCTTGCAGTACCGCGCAAAGTGCCATCTCTGCACCCTGATTTTCTTTTGGAAAGACTTGCATGGTTTGCCAGCTTTCGATCTGAGCCGCGCAACCTCTTTTGACTGCCTGCCTAATGCATGCTCACGTTAAGCCTTGCAGAGACAAATTTGCTCACGGGAAGCAACCTCTGACCTTCCCATCCGTGACCATCGGACCCCAAAAGACCAGACTCTCACAAGTCATCATCACATGGTGATCTCAAAGTCTAAGACCTGTTCACCAGTATCCATCTATGCCCAACCAACGGTGCCAGATCTTCACCATCTCAATTCAGCTCCTCTGTTTTGCTCGGACCTTCAGGACCAACAGCTTTATAACAACCCTCGATTGGAAGCTACAACAAGAGCATGGAATCCAGCGTTCTCCGATCGAGTATTCAACTCGCCGGCCTTGACACTGTTTCTTCGCTCGACGCAGAATGCCGTCGTACATGTAGGTTGTCCAGCACAGCCTACAGCCTCAAGAAGCCGAGTTTGGAGGACCATCGCCGCGCAAAGCCGTGTCTCCAGTCGAGGAAAGCTATCGAAGCATCAGGTCGTCTCGAGAACGTCGGAGAGTGGAACAGCTGCGCGAGGCTGCAAACTCGGTCGGAGGTTACGGGGAGAGAACGTTGCGGACAGTGCTGAGCCAGTCATGCTAGCCTTTGCGCATGGTTATTCCAAGAGGATAGGGTGTCAGGTGGCAGTTGTTGCGACAACAGAGCCTTGGGAGCCGACGTGTTCGCGTTCCGCCGCGACGAAGGCGCGAGCCGCTCAAGTAGCGTGGAATAAGCAAGCTCAGGGTGGCCAATGACGTGGCGCTGTTTTCGCTTAGTCAGGCGGGCGATTCGTGGGGCGACTGGGCTTGACCTCATTGAGGCGACGGGGATTCACGAGACACAAAGCAGCGGCGGCCACCAAGGTGCTCAAATCCTCGAGCTGCCAGCCCCGTGCTTCCCGAGCGCTCGCCCTGACCGCTCACCTCCGTTATCTGCGTCCTCGCCTCCAGACCCTTCGACCCGCCCTCGCTGCCGCGCAATCCCCACCGCATCGCAAGAAAAAAGAGAGCCGCACTGCGCCAAGGCTCGAGGGGCAACCATGGCGCTCGACAACGACACCCGCGGCTGGATCATGACCGCCATGAGCGGCATCGGTGAGCCCCATGCACGTCCGCCCGTCTGAGCCCGCTCCTAACTAGGCCTTTCTGTGGACAACAGCATGTGTGCTCGGAGGTGAGTCCCGAATCGCTGCAGCTACCCGCGCCGCCCAGGACTGATTCATACACGCAGCGTCCGTCATATGCATCGACATCATCGTCAGATTATTCCCCGGCAAGAAGAGCTTTCGCATCCAGGATAGCAATGTCTTCCTGTCTGCCTCGCTGAGCTTGAGCTTCGGCGTCATGGTGGGTGACTTCCCACCGCTTGCGTGGCATCATGCTGAACCGGTCCGAAGCTGTTTTCATCGCTGTATAGCATGCTTCCGTCCGCCAAGAACTCACTTCAGAAAGGCGGCCACTCCCCAAAGGCCGCTGCCTGGATTCTGATCGCCTGCTTCCTCGGAGGCGTGATCGGCATCCAACTTATCTCGCGAGTCATCCACCAGTTCATACCTTCGCACATCGTCGACTGTGACCACACGCATGGCGACGAGGAGTCGGCTAAGCAGGACCACGATTTCGACAAGAACGCTGGTTCTGGTGACCATGAGCACGAGAATGGCCTGCCAAAGTACCAAGGCCAACAGCACCTTGGTGTACCCAACAGCGGCGCTGGCAGCCTTGACGCCTCCGCACACAGCGACATGTTCAACAGCATCGACTCCTTCCATCCGCCAAAGAACTACCCTCCAGCGCGGAGGCCGTCTTTCCCGGCGCAATTGGTGCGCAAGGCTTCCCAGATTATGACAAAGACGAAGGCTCGATGCGACGAGATTGGTCCTTGTCACGGCTATACCGATCCGTGTGGCTCAGAATGTTTCAAGATCATACAAGCCAGAGGTGGCACCAGGGCTCCTGTGCACACATGGCCTCGCCAACCTGGGATGTCTAGAAGCGTTACCACGCCCCATAACTCGACGGTGCCGACCTCGAACGCGGTGCTGTCCGAGCGCCAACCTCTACTGTCTCACAGATCGGAGCATACCGACGAAGACTACCGAACCCTTTCACCAGCTGCTCTCCAAGGGAACGCTAATGGCTCCTCGAAGCCTCGGAGCACCCGCTCGACGTACTCGACATACTCAGCCCAAGATCATCACGACGAACGCGATGACCATGACCACCACGACCACCGTGACCACCGTGGCCATGAAAATCATGATCATTCTCACAATCATGCGGAACAAAGCTATCATCACCACCACGTTCCCACCAATGCTTTCATGTCCATCGGCCTTCAGACGTCCCTCGCTATCGCCCTGCACAAGCTTCCCGAGGGGTTCATTACCTACGCCACCAACCATGCAAATCCTCAACTTGGGTTCGCCGTGTTCCTAGCTCTCTTCATCCACAACATCACTGAGGGTTTCGCCATGGCCCTTCCTTTATATCTCGCCATCAACAGCAGATGGAAGGCCATGGTGATCAGCAGCATCCTGGGTGGGGCGAGTCAGCCTTTAGGCGCTGGTGTAGCAGCACTGTGGTTCAGGATTGCTGGACGGACAGGCATCGGTGAGCCTGGCGAGTCCGTGTACGGAGGAATGTTTGCCGTGACTGGTAAGTACCTACACTTCAACACTGTGTCAAGTTCATGATTAACGTTTTCAAGCTGGCGTGATGACCTCTGTAGCATTACAGCTTTTCCAGGAAAGTATGGGCCTGACGCATAGTCGGAGTCTCTGCATGACCTTTGCATTTGTCGGTATGGGTGTTTTGGGAATCAGTTCTGCTTTGACGGCATAGGCGGCGGCTGTTACGACATTGGATTGCGGACCTGACGTACACGTAGGTTGATGATTTGGCTTCATTCCGGTTGGCAAAATTTGAGCTCGATAGACTTCGCAAATTCTGTCTGGTATGCTTGCGTGTGCACTCTTCACGCATTGGTATCTTCGCGTATTCTTTCCTTTGCTGTTGTCCTTCCAAGAGGTGCCTGCAGTCTTTGGATACACCAGTCTATTACCACAATTCGACAAGAGGCACTCCATCATCAGGGTCACATCTCTCTCTTACATTCCCCGCTTTCCCGTTTCCCTTTCTGCATGACGCAGCAAAAGCGCCAACCAACAACTTCCAGTCTTTCCGCGGAAGCATGTCAGTAGGCCGCTCTCATTGCCACCAGGCGACAACCCTCCACCGTCAAAAATTCATATCACGCTCCCACGACCCCTAAAGTCTAACTATGTTTAGGGAATTGCTATTCTGCTCCCCCTCCCACCTAAGTCACTACCGCATCTCGAAATTTATTTACAGGTCACCCCGCCGCACTGTCGCCTCCGATCGGTCTGGTTTGCGTCTGTACTACCTCGCCACCTCGACACCTCGCTTTCTACACTTTCACTCCTCTCACCTTACTCCGCCCTATCTATTACTATATTTCTCTATCTCGTAGGACGCTATCGATAAGATCTTTGCTATCGATGGTGACTCGAGGCAGATGGATAAAATAGAGAGAAGGGGAGGATACGAAGCAGGGGTGCGGATAAAAGATGAAGACAGAAAGTGGGCCAGGTAGAAGGTGAATGTGGCCGGTGCACTCACACAAGCAGATTGTAAATTGCGGCAACCACTCTGAGGGTGTTTGACCAGGCACGGAAACAAGTAGGAGTCGTGTGACGGTCGGCGGGTGGCCTGGCTGGCAGCGGATATCGGGGAGGATTGCGGAAGGGGTGTGTTGTTAAAATTTAAAGCTGGGTTGAAGGCTGCCGCTTGTTTCTCCAACAGCGCTTCGAGATACTCAGACTGGATCTTCTGATATACAGAACATTCAGAAATGTGTACTTAACAAGTGAAGGGTGCCACTTTCGCATGGACAGGAAAACTACGACTCCGCCCCGTACTGTTTGGGTTGACAAGCATAGATACTCGCAGTATAAACTTAAGCGATGCCAGTCTCACGTTCAGGCCTTTAATTTGCTTATCAACAACTTCAGATACCGCTGCTGTGCGGCATTTCTTTTACCTCCTCTTACCTTTAAGGTTCAATACTTCCGTCATAGCCGAGAAGTGAATGTTTACATGTTGCCATGCCCAGGCTTAGAGCGTTGAGGCGTTGATAGAAGCTCTAAGAACTCGAGGATTGTCAGGTTTTAGATACAAGGGATTTGATGAGAGGGTGGACAGTCACGAGGATGGCTGGTCATCGATGTCATGAGATAGGGTGTTGGAGAGACTGGCGCGTACTTGATTTCTGAATGGAGTAGTCCACACACGGTGTTGATGCTCGTGATGGCAGAACTGTCCTGCAGAGAGTCTCATTTAAGACCTTGACGGCTCAGCCCTGCTCCATTTCCATCGTGCTGAAGTGTATGGCCTGGCTTGCTATACACACGTGGGAATTATTGGACTCACTTCTGACAACATAAACAAGGCGTTACTGTTCTCTTTGCGGCGCAAGGATTGATGGCATTTCGACGGGCTGCTTTCCGGGCCCCTCAGAGGTGAAGAAAACTGCTCTGTTGGGCCCAGCATATGTTCATCTCCATCATCTGGGCCTTTAGATGCCCGCCATCAACAATTGGAGTTTTTGACATCCAACTCGGGTAACTTTATCTTTGCGGACCGCTGTCAAAGGAGTGGCAAACAAAGATAAGGGCTGAGATAGGTTGTTCCGGCACGCGGACGCAATTCGTAGCAGTTCGGTTGACAGCCAACGCTTCGGGTAGTTGTCACAGTGAGAAGGAGGGGGAGTCTTGATAGTGTGATAGTTATAATCCTGAAGTTCGGAGGATGAGCAACGCGGTCACCTGGTGGAGAAACAAACGCGAGCACGCGAACCCCAGAGCCAGGGCCAGCTTCAAAGGCTGCCCTTCTTTGCCTCGAACTAATTCTGCAGCTCCAACGACAGTGAGTCATTAACCCAAAGTGCATGGTTTGGTAAGCAACTGACTGTCCTCGTCTGGGGAGTGGAGGAAACACCTCTTAACGTTACAGTTCAGCAGGAAAAGACAAGTTCCTCTCAGAAATTCTCAAGACATCTCGTCCTCTCCGTCAAAGCCCTGATACGGTCCATCATCAGCACCTTTAAATGCCGCCGAGCGTCCTTCACCCCGATCACTGCGCCCGTCACACTACACCCCGATAACGGAAGTATGGCTGCTGACCTCCGATCCAGAAGAAAACACACAGCTCGTTGTCATCCAACTGAAGCAAGACCGCAGCTAAACGCAGTGCTCGGTTAGAAGTCCAACTCAGGAGAGCTATATTGTAAAGTGTACATTCCAGCTGCAATGATGAATGGGAAGGCCTTGGATCTGCGCACTTGCTACGCCGGCAGTGGCTGGTTAATGGAAAGGAAGAGTGCAGGTCAGTATCGAAGACTTTTGTAGGGAGGTAGGCGGGTGATTCTGGGGGTGCATGGGAGGCGAATGGGAATGCATGCGGAACTTTGCGAAAGCACTACATTGCACATGGACGATAATTTGGTATATATGCTTGGATTGGATTTGACTGGTCGTGTGGATGTCTTATGTCGCGCCTTTTACGGACGTTCCAGTCATTTCTATAAAAATCAACTATGCAGACAAGTTCACTGTTTTCTCGGCCTGTCTGAAGAAGTCGAGCGGCAATTGAACTGCGCGGCCGCTGGAATTTCTTTGCAATGACTGCTCATCATTCTTCAGCAATGATGCTCATCAGCCATGACCAATCACTGAGATGGAGCATTCGTTTGAATGGGCTCTGCAGCATCTTTAGCATATCGTTACGGTTCGGATGAACGCAAGCTTCCAATGGCGTGTGCCTTGCTGCTGTAAACCATTCAATGCTTGGCTCCAGGACGCCTCTTCTGGCCAGGAAGGGAATGTAGCCAGGGTCAGCCAAACATCTCTCCTCCAAGCACAGATGAATCGTCCAGGTGACAGCTGGCGCGAAAAATATGTGAGCCCTCGTTCAATCCCAAGTCATAATTCGCCGTGAGGAGTTGGAGCATTCATCCGGATGGGGTTTGCATCAGCATATGTGTCAAAATACCCGGAAAAGCGGTTCAATTCACTACGCAGTTGTGCTTGTAGGGAGCTACCGATGTTGGCTATCGGGTCAAGCGGCCCTCTGTAGAGCATGCAGGATGTTCAATGCCAGCAAGAATATCGTTTGGGTTAGCAAAGCAATCACACCAGGATCCAGAAATGTCTTTGCTGGCACCTCGGAGCAACTTCCATGAACGGACGTGTTCGGTTCCACAGCGCAGGTCGCTGGAACTGGAAGACGTGGAGAACGCCTCATGACAACTGTTGCTGCGTCGAAGATCATCTGCGATGTCCATCGCTCTGCGCGGCCCATGGGGCCAATGGGGAATAATACCGAGGATGCTGCATGCATGATGTGTTGCACTGGTGTGGGTGTTGAGTTGGCGATGCGCCGCGAGCGGGGAATGGCGAGCGAGTCAAGCAGTCTGCGTTGTACCCACAAATCGCAGCCCTGCGGCCGCACAAATGCAGCGGACGAGGGCTTGTGGAAAGAAAAAGAAAAGAGCAGATCCTGCGGAGCTGTGAGGAAAAACCAAAAGGAGAGACAGGCTCACAAAAGATTCGTTGGCCAAAAAATCAAGCTATGCTTGTTCGTAGTCCCACCGGGCTAAGTCACTGTTAGACAAGACTCCCTTCTTCGCGCCGGGCAGCCGTAAACTTACGATCGAACCCGGGATCTTTCGCGCTTCAAGAACCCTCGCAGGTGGAGAAATTGCTGTGAAGCGAACGCTGGGCCAAATTAGAATGTGTCCACGAGCACTGGCGAGTCGTTTGATGACTTACTCATACCACTAGACCATAGGACTTGATGATGAGTAAGCAGCGGCTAGATGCCAATATGATCCTGTCGGCGCTCTGGATCCGCAGCCGCAAGATGAGGACCAACATGGGCCGCAGGAAGTCGAGCGGTGCATAAATGAGCATGCAGCGTGGAAATGCAGTGGAGTATCGATTCGGCGGGCAGGAACCCCTGTCGAAAAGTATGTCTGTGGCAGATTGACAAAAAGGCCGTATCAACTTTGAGGCATGGATGGGCTTGCAGCGGGAGGCGGCTGCACACCTCGAGTAGGGCATTGAATGATTAAATGGTAGCAATCTAGACCAAAGCAACGGTTGTAGCCACAAGTGTCATCCAGCATATCCTCATGTTGCTTGGAGATGGTGTTGGCCCCTGAGTATGGCTGTTAGAAACGAAGAGTATGAGGGGCGATGGCGAGAGCTTACATTGAGGATCCGACTTTGCCGTTGGATTGGGGAAGAACTGCAAAACGAGACGGGTGATGGCGCAGCTGGTGTGGCTGGATGGAACGTGTCAGCGGGGTGCTGAGACGATGGGTGGAGTTTGACGTACACAAGACCGAGCAGGATGAGCAAGAGCAGCTGTTTGATCTCTGGCCGCTTGTCCTTCATCTGGAGCAGCGCGGGCAGCGGGATCCCTATGACCATGATGCTTGTGATGATGTTGACGGCATGTCCGCCAAACCTGAACTGCACGAGATCGATGCAGGTGCCAGGCGTCTTGGAGAAGTATGACTTCTCGATCGGCGTGCATTGGAAGATGCTGACAATTGTCGCGGCGCCGTAATAGCCTACAACAACAAAGGTGGTGAAGTAGACGAGAATGCGTGTGATGCGCACGGTGAGCGAGTCAGCTCGTTTGAAGAGCTGGGCGTAGACAAGGCAGAGAGATAGTTTGGTGAACAGGTAGGTTGGTTTGAAAACTATCATGTTCGCGAAAGAGAGCTGCACATGGTCAGTCATTTTGCTAGGTGTATTAGAGGGTTGATTGCCGTACCTTCTTTGGAACAGTTGAGGCCTTGACTGATGCTGGAATATCGGCAGCATGCTGGCCATACCCGTACTGGATGACGGCTTGACAATGTCAGACATTTGGGGACATAGGCCTGAAAGCTGGCATTACTCACGTATGATGTTGAAGCATTCTTGGGCTATCGAGCATGTCTGGTATCACTGTCAGAAGAAGAGAAACACCAACGGCGATGGCGCATACCAGGGCAATGAGAATGCAGTAATCCGAAGGATCCAAGCGCCTGCGATATCCTCGAAAGCCAAGACGCAGGCCCACGAGTAGAATGGCGAGCGAGCCAAACACGAAAGTGTTCCAGAGCAGGATTGGGCCCCTGTCCTCTCCGGCCATGGCGATCTCTTGCGCTGCTGATCGGAGCCCGGGAAAGACGGATTGACGGCGGAAAGGCGGTATTCAGACATGGCGAAAGACGAGGTCTGTGAATGCTTTAAACATCTTGCTATCCTTTTTGCACGCGGGGCAGAGTCGGGGCGCAAAATCACAGGGCTCGCTTGGGGTGATGAGCAGATGCGCATGCAGGACTTCGCAGGGACTTCTCGGTGGGCTGACTGGAAATGCTTTTTGCCGACCTGTGGCTCAGCCAACGTGAGTCCCGGTGGCAGGGCCGGAAAAACCGCGTGCCATGTCTCGCGTTCCTACCGGGGCAGAACCAGAGGAGCGTTGGGTGGACGGCGGTTGACTCGTGCGAGCAGAGCCAAGACGGACTTGCGAGGCCTTGACGCCGTATGATCGCCGACATGGAACGCGCGCCTGGAAAATTGAAGGAAACGCGCGGGAACGTGCCGCACAAACGGTGCACTAGCCCCGGGGAGATTCGATCTCCTTAATTCTCTGTGCTATTGGTGTTCTGGATGGGGCCTGCCTGAAGCACCCCGCCGCTCTAAACAGTTAGCGAATCTGTCCAACGGGCACGCGACCTCAGCCGGCCATGCATTTACGTACATAAGTAAGAAACAGGCAGGAGTGACAAAAAGCAGTACCTCATCCGCCGGCGGGGGTTGTCCGGGACCGTGCCGCATTGGCATCGGACAATCACTTCAGGGTAACAGCTCCGGGCCTGAGTGTGCCCATAGCCGCTTCCAGATCGTGGCTGTGGGTGCAGCTACGTATACGTCGTGTCGTGCGGCAGCTCGGGAAAACGGACTGTAGGTGTGGCTGAAGGGCTGGCGTACGGCCGGCAGAAAAGATAGGTCTCGGCTGCCTTGTATGCGGGACGGCTACCCGATATTTGAAGTGGATATGTCATGAGCGGACACGGGTGGCGGGTGTTCCCATATGGATTGAAATTGGCGGGTTTATCCACGGCATTCGGATTTGGATAGCCTTACAAGGCGAACTGCAAGTGGATACCGTCATCTTGTGGTGCGGACACCTTCCTTCGATCTGCTGCCCAGTGCCTACCTTTCCCCCACATCCTTTTCGATCCTCCCGCTGGTCAAAGATGCCGCGACCCGAGATTCGGAACGAGTGATTCTTGCTCACTGTAAGTGCCCTTGTTAGCCCATGAGGCCTCCTGAACTGCAGACCACAGGAGTAGAAATCTGGCCTGACGTATGATTTGACTTTCTCTTTGTGCTCTTCAACGGCGGCATGTCTTCACGTTTCGAATGCGTCGTTAGCATCTCACGAATATCGGCGTTGCCCTCCCTGACCCCCTTTCAATCATCCGCCAGCAAGTAGTCTGGGCTGCAATATCCAAGTCCAGGTGAACGACGGCGCCGTTTAATTGTTTCTCGCGATATTCAGATTGAGTTGGTTTAGACAACTCTTCCCCGGCTCGGCCAGCTTCCTACTGTCTTCCAGAAACTCCTCGAGTCAATCACCCTCCCGAGCGTCTCGGCGCCCCTTGGAAGAGCCCTGACATCTCCCTCTTCCATAAGCTCGGCTACCCATTTCCTGTAGTCCAGCTTCGCGGCTTCTTCCACGCCAAGTGTCTCTTTCGCCTTCTCTTCAGCCTCGGGGGCCCAAGCATGAATCAGATCCCACCAGTCGTACACATGGAGATCAGTCACAACCCATCTCTTCCCCGGCGTAAAGTTCCGGTGGACGGCGATGATTGCGCGCGCGACGTCTTCACCGTGGACAAGGTGAAGGGCGTTCTTCGCCTTCACCTGGTCCTTCGTCTTCGCAACGCGGGTAACCCAGGTGTTTGGTCTGCGGCTGCCGCCATACAGGCCGGAGAGGTTTAGAATGCATCCGGACACGCATTCGCGCAGCTCGTCTTCGGCAATAGCACGGTCGTTCTTGGTGTCGTACGGTGAGCCGCTGGTGTTCCAGTGCGGGTCCGCGAAGATTTGGGAAGAGCCCAGCTGGATCCAGTTGTTCTCGTCACCGTGGCTCGTGCGGTACATGGACGTCAGCTGGCGGGATTGGCCGGAGCCTTTGAGCGGGAAGGTAACGAGGACGGTCCTGGCGGAGGGCAGCTTGCCGTACTGGTCCTTGTCGGACGAGGCTGGGTCGAACCTGAAGGGGATGGTGCCGTCGCGGCCGGTGGTTGTGGTGGCGGCCCAGCTGATGCCGCCCTGGTCGAGTTGCGGGATGAGGAAAGTTGCGGTCCACCCGCTGCCCAGGATGAGCAGATCAACGGCTTTGGGCGACATCCTGATCATTGGAAAGATTGCCTCCGGGTTCCGGTCCGTCGGCGAGTCCTGGCGGGATGGTTGTTTGGCTGCAAAGTGATGATCTCACCGCGGCGGGGACTTTATACCTGGCGCTAGGTCGGATTGGGCAAGCGCTGCCGTCCCGTCCCGCCCTCGCACTTCATTCTCGCTGCGGCTTGTCCATCGCCATCTCATCGCTTGCAACCCACCTCTGTGTAACAGCAGACTCACGATTGGTGTCACTGGTCCCTCGTTTGCCCGGCAAACCACGGCTGTGCTCGGCCTGCGCCACATGACAAGCCACAAGCCTCAGCAGATATCGACCTCGCCTCTGGCTAGTTTTACTCTCCACACAAAGTCAGGGCCGCAACAACACCACATTGTCTTTACTACTTTTCGAAGCAGAAAACCGTCCGAGTTGGGTGCAGGAGCTTTTTCGCCGCTCTCCTCCGCTCCACACACCTCCGGCGTTTTGTCCCACTTCCCACCATCAGCCACCGTATGACATGAACTGACTGCAGTTTGATCGCATGCTACGCACCCGCCAGTGGCCCAGATATGCTTTGGGTGGTCTGGATGGGGTTGAAGGCGGTCAGTTGTTCTTCGTCCACATACCCCTGTACATAACCTCCTCCCCCAACTCGAACTGCCACGTACGACCACAGGTCGCAGAATATAGGGCTTCCCGTCCGCTCAGCCGTACTCAAGCTGCGAACCGGCTGATTAGTACTCAAGTGGGTGACCATTGGGGAATCCCAGCTGTTGTACGTTTTTTTTTTTCACCGCCAGGGAGTTGTGGACCCATTTATTTCTTTTTTCGGACATCGGACCGAGGCGTTCGGACCGCTCAAACTACCGTCAGCCTCCCATTGCGATACTTCAGCGTGCAACAACGAGGCTGGGGACATATGATAGGCTCCAACCTAGGCATACACGTGCTACCGCACAAAACCTTGACTGACGCAATGCCACCCTCTGTAAGCACCGCAAGACACAGCAAAGAGGAGTTGATCAGACTTGTCTAGACCCATGTTGGAATAGCAATCTGGGTGCTTTCGCGGTGACAGCCTACCCACGTTTCACAGCGTTATACAGACCACAGGTGACTTGGCAGCCTAGAATATTCTTAAAATAGCTTGCGCTGACAATTAATACGCAATTTGTCTCATTTCTACCGATTATGAGCCCGGGTGGGATCTCCTTCAATGCTGTGGGGAAGTGCGTGCTCCCTCTCAAGCCCCGTCCTCGTCGCTTTTATTCCCGTGTCTTTGAACCCTTCCAAACGCCCCTTTCCCTGCTAGAGCAGCCATGGTATTAACTCCGGCCGCCAGGAGGAGACAACTCCCGCCGAAGACCTGCATGCTGAAGTAGTCCCCGCCGTTTTTCTCGATGAGCGCACCCGCGAGCGGACTTCCCGTCAGGGCAGCAAAGCTGCCTATACTCAACACCATGCCGATTCTGATCCCCATCTTTTGCAAGTCGGTCGTGAGGCCAGCCAGCGCAGCAGTGAAAAGGCCCTGAAGTCCGGAGCCGAAGAAACCGTAGAAAGCAGCCCAGATCATCAGACCGGACCACGAGTCCACCACAGACCAGCAGAACATGATTATCCCGGCGATGGCGGTGAGGAAGATATACGTGTTGAGCGAGCCGAAGAAGCGGTCTGCTACGAAGGAAGGAATAAGACGACCGGCGATTGCACCGCCGTTCATCAGGTAGAGCAAGGTGGAGGATTGAGACGTGCCAACCCCGGCGATGTCACGAGCAAAGGAGTTCACCTGTGTACAGTTAAAAAGGCACGAAAGCTGCGCAAGGGGCACTGTAAGCAATACGTACGTAGAAGAAGGCGTTGTATACCCCCCAAATCATGACAAACGTGCCGACCGTGAACAGTGAGTAAGCTGTTCCCGACGTCAGCAAAAGCATGGGACAAGAGCTCCTCATCGCTTACAAGGCTCTTTAAACGACTTCAAGTCAAGGAACGGACCTGACGCTCTGGGCGCAGTCCTGGTGCGCGTCAAAGACAGAACAACGGCGTAGAGGCCCATTATGATAAAGCCAATGACACGCACCGTCCATCGGAAACCGATGCGCGGCATGAGCTTTTGGAAAACGGCGGGGAAGATGACGCCGCCGAGACTCGAGCCGCACAACACGAGCGAGATGGCGACTGCACGCCGTTTCACAAAATACGTCGACACCAGGCTCACCGTTGGGCACCAGACGAGACTGATGCCGATTCCGCCGCACAAGCCCTGCGACAGGAAAATCTGCCAGTAGTTCGTGCTGATGGATGTCATGAAGATGGCGAGGACCTCGAGGAACATGCCCGTGATTACGGTTGGTCGAAAGTAGCCCGCGTCGAAAAGACGGCCGGAGACGCTGGAGAACAGGTTGAGGAGGAAGATCTGGACTGATACGATCCACGAGATGGTGGAAGGAGGGAGGTTGTATTCGCTCTCGTAGTACGCTTGGAACAAGCCGAACGAATTTAGGTACCCCCAGATGCAGATGAGCGTCAAGTGGCCTGCGAACACCTGAGCACATTAGTAAGTCGGACTTTCTCCTCTGTCAACTCCCAGACAGGCATGGAATGGCGGATGACGCAGTGTTGAGGGCTCTCATGGGTGGAGTAGGGAATCCATGTGGCGCGTACCTGTAGCCAGGCTTTCAAACCCCCATCCGGTGGCGCCTCCGAAGTTGTCGGTGATGCGTGGAACGGAGCCAGCATCTTTTCCGGGTGGGTTCCAACACTGTCAACGCGCACCGAATGTCTCGCGTCGGCCTGGGGTGGAAGCTTCATGCTATCAAGATCATCTCCGCTCTTCACTGTTGTGATATCGTCACGGCCTGAAGCAATAGTAGACTTCGGGAGTTGGCTGGAAATGACCATCGCGTTTATGGGGCACAAGATGAGAAAGCGAAGGCGGAAAGATGTCTTATCTGCGGTCCATTGATGTTTGCGAGTATTGTCTGTGCTGCCTGGGGAAACACGGAGTGTCAAATGTACCCTGGACGGAGTGCGCACATTAAACCGTCTTTAAAAAGATGCGGTGCCGGTTGATCAACGGTGAGTCATGGATCGGAAAAGTCTAGAACTGAACCTGTTCAAGTGGGAATTGGCTGGAGCGCACGCGCGATATCGGCAACTCAACCTGGCCCTCTCGTGGTACGGCGTGAGACGGCGCGCCCATTGACATGTGTAACAAGGGAGGTAGACGTAGTCTCGGTTCCCGCGGCCTCTGATCCTCCAATGACTGGCTTCCCCTGCATTTCTTACCGCTAACAGTGTCGATCATCGGCCCGTATGCGTCGTGTGGTACTCCGCCCTTCGTTCGTTCGGGGGTGGCAGGGAAGGTCAGCCATACCGGAAAGAAACCCCACTCCTTAAATTCATGTTGGTGATATCTTACAGCAGCAACCGGCCCATCGATATAAGGGCAAAGCCGTCTGCGACAACGAGAAGATCCCCGAGACGAGGTTGGCGGTGTGTCGCCGCATGGTCCGGCCCGCTGGGGAAGTCCCGAGCTCTTTGAAGTGACTCGGCCCACAGGTCGCCGGTCATCGAAACCCGCCCAATCACGGACTTCGCATTAAATAACGCAAGGCCGAGTTCGGCTTCCGGTATCTCTGGCAGCACGATGCGTTGTTGCCGTGCTCGGTCTCATTGGTAGGTGGCTGCAGACGGCTGTAGACGGCAGCGGCTGTAGACGGCAACGGCTCGACCGACCCCCGATACAGGCCGCTTCGGTTCCTCTCTTTCTGGTCATTGCATGTGTGCTCTGTTCCCTCCGCATGTACAGTTCTTTTCCTGCCAAATTCAGTTGCACGCCACGCTCGTCTTCAACAAACTTTGTTGCCCCTCCAACGAGATCGAGGCTGCTGAAGATGAATTCCATAGCAACGATATCATCTGTGATTATTTCAAGCCAGCCTGCAGAAAAACAATTCAAGGACTGTGCTTGACTTGAACGCTCATGGCCGCAGCACGAAACTAAACTACTTCGCAGGCATCGTCGCATTAGTCTTCTCGCACAGTCCGAAGAACGACGGCGCATTCGTGATCTCCAGCACGGTCAGCTCGGCTCCAACGCTAAACTCGACTCGCGTTTCAAGAAGCACTTACCTGCTGATCATGGGCAAGGCCATAGCCTTGAAAGAGTAGTTCAAGGCTCTGTACGAGCAGTTGCGGTCGAAAGGCTCCATGGCCAAGTAGTTGCGGTCCACACCCGCGCCCTCGTAGCCCAGCATATGTTCACTCTCCGGAGCAATCCCCATCGCAACAGCAACATTCTAACGCGGAAATCAGCCATCCCGCCCGTCCTCCTCCACCCAAAAGCCACGGTCAACTCGCCTTGAAGTTCAACCCCACCGCAAAACCCTCCACCTCGACCTCCCCCTCCGCCACCTCCCCCTCCCTACCTCCCCACCTCCGCCCACCCCAACGCCTCCAGCATCCCCACCCGCTCCGCCCGCAACCCCGCCACGGCCTCCACATCCCGCAGCCGCCTCCGCCTCCGCCGTATTGAACGCCCCTCCGCCCGCGCCAGGCAGCACGCGACCCACGCACACCACGCCGTCCCGCTCCGCGAACCCCGTCTCCCGCGCCGGGTCATCGTCGTCGCCGGCGGTGGCGGCTGGGATGGGCAGGATGCGTTCGAAGCTGGCGGCCTGGAGGATTTCGGCCACGCCTGCGGCTCCGAGCGGCGGGCCGGTGTCCTGCTTGTTGACGACGACGGTGTTGCCGTCCGAGTCGGAGGCGGCCGAGAGCGGAGGCTGCCCGAGAAGTGCGAGCATTTTGGATACGCGGTTGACTGCCGAGGCCGCCGACTCGGTGGTGGCAGCTGCGATTGTCAGGGTGACCGGGTCGAAGCCGGACTTGACGGGAACGAAGTCGGCCTTCGTGACGTCTGAGAGAGTAAAAGAGCAGTTTCGCTCTCCCTGATGCTCTGTTTGTGTCTCGAGCAGGAACTTGGCGTTGTTGGAGGAGAAGTCTGAATACGCAGCTCTGGAAGACCTGTCGCCACTGCTGAACTAGACCTTGGGCACTTTGATAGTCTGGGTTGATGCCATGTCCACTTCCGCAACTCGCAAGTTTGGCTTCTTGTGTGCCACGAGATCAAGCGCTTGGTGTGTCTTTGAAATGTCTGGATCGGTCAAGACTTCCGGCAGCTGCATCTCGGTGACGAGTGCCACGTCTGGCTTCCACACCGAGCGGCAGTAGGTCTGGACGGTGCTGGGGTCGGCTCCTTCTTCCAGCTTATGATACTTCAGGCCCCTGAGCCTCAGCAGCAGAGCTCCAGTGCTTGGAGCGAACACTGAACAGCTCGGTGAGTAGCGGCAATGACGAGCTCGTCGATGATGGCTGGCACAAGCATTGCGTTGACAGCCGTTCTGTCTCTGGCCCACAGTGACGGCGTGACGGTCTGGAAACAGCCACCCATCGAGGCCGGATGCATTGGGTATCCCGACTGCGGTGAGTGGGCGGCAGGTGGCTCGATTAGGGACACAGTGGAACGGCTCTGGCATACGCCCACAGTTGACTCAACGGCAATCTGCTTTTGGAAGGCCGGGCCAAACCCATAGCCAATGTCGTTGACAGCCCTGCACCAGAGTCGCCCAGGTGTAGGGTACTGAAGGGTCTTCAGATCGGCTGCGGATGCAAGCTCGCTCAAGGAGTCTTGGACCATGATCAGTCCCGTGGAGTGGTCAATCTTCACGTCTTCCCGCAGCGTTGAGATCTTGAAGCGGTACTGAGTGTTCTTTGTTCCAGGATGAGGCGTCACCGACAGCTTCACTTCTACCCCAACACCTTCTTCCAGGACCAGAGCCCGGTCAAACTTGGTGTTTCGTAGTCTGTACGAGAGCTGGCTGACCGCAGTGACGCCCTCTACTGGATCAATCCTCTGCTTCTGCTGGTGCATCGCCTCAATTGCCATGGCAACGAAGCCACTTGCGGGCAGCAGGACATCAGACCCCATCTTGATGGCGTCTTCCTTGGTCAGAGAGGCCAGCCGCACAGGCCGCGGTGACAAGCGGCTGCGATAACTCCGGCAGCCGCATATGCTCGTCACTTGTCGGCTCGATGCGCTCGTCTACTCCTGTCAGTTCCGCTGATGCCCGCACTAACAGGGCTACCGGCTACCTTACCCAAAATGGACCACTTGGGCGGGTCGGGAACGCTTTGCAGAGCATCACCCAAGCATTTGATCACAGCTCTCGCGCATGGGAATGTCTCAATGACCTCCTTACCCATCTGCGGCCACTGCGCTCCCTGGCCAGTGAAAACGAAGCCGATCTTCGGCAGGCTCGAGCTCTTCTTACCGTAGACGATAGCACCCTCGTCGAAATCAGTACTGTCCGTGACGGCAAACGCGCGGTGGACATGGTGGCTTGTCCTTTTTGCAAGAATGTTTGCAATTACGAGATAGATTCCGCTGAGCTGCAACTATGCATGTTCAAGGCACGATATTTGCTGAAAGACAACCTATCCGAGCATCAACGCGTATTCGCCCCCTCCAAGCCGCAGGTCCCACTACATCCTACTTCGCAGCCCGATACGAGTCCAATTACCACGGACATTCGGAGCCATCCCACACCATCAGCTTGCCAGAAGTCTTCTCCCTGGTAGCGCTGTCAATCTGACTCCCCTTTCATCAACCCAAGTGTATGACACCGCCTCGTATCATGCCAACGACACGTCAGCAGAAGCTGGTTACAGCCGGAATGTCAGAAGCGGCCATGTCCGAATTCTGATTCAGCCCTGTATTTTCAAGCTGTGCAGAAACATCATAACGGCATAGTGTGATAGTGCAACGCTCCCACGTCTACCAAACCCTAAGCCTCATGCCTCCCCTCGCAAAAACCCCGCCGGCAACTGCAAGCACACTGAGCGCACTCAAGGCTAACGTTGTGTTGCTCACCCGCGTCTCCTCCACCACGCGACCAACCCACGTCACCTTCTCTTTGACCACGTCCGCGCCGTCTCCCTCAGCAATGAAGTCACTCCAGTCCACCTTCTCCATCCTATGCTGATAATCCACCACGGTACCGCTCCAGTTGTTCGTAATCTTCCCCTCCTCATTCTTATACCAGCTCTGACACTTCGGATCCGCAAACGAGCTCCTCCCCAGCTCCTCCTGCAGCTCCTCGTTGTACCTCCTCACCACCTCCGGCCTCGGCAGCAGCGCCAACGCCGCCCCCTTCTTCCGCGCCTCCAGCACCTTCCCCACCAGCGCGTTCAGGTACCGCGACTGCGCCTCGATCATCAGCACGATCGAGTTGTGCCCGAGATTCGTGTTGGGCCCGTAGAACATGCCAAAGTTGGGCAGATCCTCCACCACAACCCCCAGATACGCCTCCGCGCCGCCCTTCCACACATCCGCCAGCGGCCGGCCGGCCGCCCCCGCAATCTCGATCGGATGCATAAACTCCACGGTCCGGAACCCCGTCGCCAGCACAATCAAATCGAACCGCTCCTCCTCGCCCGCCCCCTCGCCCTCCACCTCCACCCCCCCGCCGTCACCCTCCCAATCGGCCGCGTCTCCAGCCGCACATTCCCCCTCGCCAGCGCCGGGAAATAGTCATCACTGATCACAACCCTCTTGCACCCAGGCGCATACGCAGGCGTCAGCCCCGCCCACACGTCCGGCCGGCCCGGCCACGCGGCAGCCAGGCCCGCGGCGCAGGCGTCGCGCACACCGCGCGCGACCGGCCCCGCCGCGTCCGTGACGGCGGCGTGGAACGCCTCGCGGTAGTCCATCAGCAGCGCGCGCGCGCGGTACGCCAGCCGCGTCAGCGGCGGCACCGGCGGCACCGGCGCGTCGAGGCGCGGGATCACCCAGTTGGGCTGGCGCTGGTAGACGGTGACGTGGGAGGCTGCTTTGGCGATTTCGGGGAGGATTTGGACGGCGGAGGCGCCTGGGGGGTGAGCTTGGTGGTGTGGGGAGGGGGGGGCGTACCGTTGCCGATCAGGGCGATGCGCTTGCCGTCGAGGGCGTAGCTCCAGTCCCAGCGGGCTGAGTGCATCTGCTTGCCCTGGAAGTCGGCGAGGCCTGGGATGCTGGGGTAGTGCGGGACGTTGAGCTGGCCGACGGCCGAGACCAGGAAGTCGGAGGTGATGGTGTAGCCCTGCGTGTACTCGGCCTCCTTGCCGCCGGCGACGCGGACCGCTGTTTTCCACTTCTTCGACGCGTCGTCCCAGCGGGCGGCTTCGACGGCGGTGTTGAAGCGGATGTGCTTGTAGAGGTTGTACTTCTGCGCTACGCCTTGGAGGTATTCCTGGGGACGCGCGCTTGGTGAGTCTTTGAGGTCTCGTGGCTGTGAGCTCGTGCAGGGTGGTGATGTCTTACCAGGATCTCTTCCTGCCCGGGGTACATGCGTGTCCAGTCCGGGTTCTGCTCGAAGGAGTGGGAGTACAGCAGGCTCCACACTGCGTCGATCAAATCAGCACGGGGGCTTGGCTTCTCCGGACGAGAAATCCAAACGCACCGTCACAGCAGCACCCGGGATACTTGTTGTCCAGCCTTCAAACATTCACGAAATGTAAGCATCCACACTGGTTCTCCGCGTCACCAACTCATTGGCTTACCATGTGCCTGCACCCCAAGTCAGCCGTCAGTATCCAGGGCTCTCTCATCATGCTCGGTGGACGGGCCAAGATACGCACCTCCAACCCCACTCGACCTCTCCAGAATCACAAAGTTCTGGCACTTGTTCCGCTTCAACAGGTCAATCGCCATGCACATGCCCGAGATGCCAGCCCCGACGATGACCACGGCGGCTTGCGTGTGGTCCACGTTGCCCACCGGGACCTCGGGCCAAGGTTTCTCGCCAGGCATCTTCGTCCCCCAAGAAAGACTCGGAGCACTGCTCGCCGCTGGTCGCACGTACAGCAGAATATGGCGGCGGCGAACGTCAAGGACTCCGGCTTTGTATGAAGAGGCGTCCACTTCAGTCGGCGCCGTTGCCGGAAGAGCAGCCTACTCAATTTAAAAAAAAAAAAAGGCGCCGGAGGAGCTACGTAGCGGGAAGGAAGAACGAGAGAGAGAGAGAGAGAGAGAGGCAAGCAGATAAAGCCGCGGCACCACCTGCGACGGACTTTATAAACGCCCCGGGGAGCAGAGATCCCAGCCCACGCCGCCGGCAGACGTCAGCATGGCGCGTGGCAGATAAGCCCGGAATAGAGCACACCACGCGCGCAGCCGGCTTGCTCAGTAACCACGCCCCTAGGACAACGGCGGGCGGGCCACTCGGCTGCCTTGCTATGGAGGATGCGTCCTCGGTTATTGAGCAGCAGCGCGATGCGGAGAAATCGGACGTATGGGAGAGAGGGGGGGGGGGGGGGCGCGGGCCGCGAGTAAGTAAGAAACAAACGCCAGTAAGCACCAAACGACTGTATCCAGCTCCCGCTTCCGACCGTCCTGCCGAAAGAGGAAATTCAGCGAGCATTACGGTAGGAAGTACGAAGCCGGCTTCCGTGCCCTGCTCTTTTCGCGCGCAGCAGCAGCAACTGGGAAAAAAGCGGGTAGGTACCTTTTTTTTACGAGGACGTCGGCAAGTAGATAATGATGGAGGCGGAGCGCACACGTCTTGCTCGGCCGCCCGCTGCGTTTTTGCGTGCTGAGCTTGTCGGACGTCACGGAGTAGGTACGAGAGATCTCTGTTCGCGGTCCGGATGGGGTAAGGCGGTGGCGGCGACCCCGCAGTCAGGAGCGCCGTTGGGCGCAGGCGTGGGGTTGTGCTTGTGCCGGGGCCGTCGGACGGTGGGGGAGGAGGTACGTACCGCGGTGCTCCCTGCATGCCGAGTGCGCAACTGGTGAGGTGTGCGTGTGTGGTGAAGGTCGTATATCATGTCTCATTTTGGTATGCAACGCAACGCAACGCAGGCGTGCCGATGCAGATGCAGCTCTGACCTGACCGCCCGGAAAGATGTAGGTAGGATATGTCCAACAGAACAGGGAGAAAAAGAAAAAACAAACAAACAGCGCACGATGCCAGCCACCAGGAAAAGAAAAGCCCCGAACACAGCACCGCACCGCACCGCACCGCACCGCATCAGAACCCCTGCTCGCGATGCCACTTCTCCTCCCACCCGGGGAACAGCGGGTAGTCCTCGAGCGTGTGCGGCTCCCAGCCGCGCGGGATGAGGCCGCTCTCCTCCTGCTCGGCCCGGAACGCCTCCATGGCGGGCAGCACGACGTGCTCCGTGTGCCACGTGCTCTTGTACTCCATCAGGCTCCTCTTGCCGTCGCGGCAGATCTTCAGCACCAGGCTCGGCACGAACGGCTCGTCGCGGAACGCCGCCACCGGCGTGAACAGCGCCTTGAAGTTGAACACCACCGCGCCCGACAGCGGCAGCCGCCGCAGCGTCTGCCAGTCCACCCGCAGCCGCATGCGCCCCAGCTCGAGCGTCGGGTCCTGCACCGCGCGGTACTTCTCGTGCGGGTCGCCCGCCGGCATGTACAGCGGCTCGTCCACCTCCAGGCCCCAGGACCCGCGCTGGATAGGCTTGTCCGTGGGCTTCTTCGCGAAGTACCTGTTTTGCGGAAGAAAAGGGCTGCGTTAGCGGGGGGGGGGGGGCGGGCACTCCCTGTTGTGGGGACAGCATACCGGTCCATCGAGAAGCGCATCTTCTCCTTGTAGTCCGGGATGGGTTGGTGGATCTCGTCCAGGCGCATGCCCATCTTGGTGCCCAGGTCCCAGCCGAGCGAGCTGCACACGACGCCGCCGCGGAGGAAGTAGTAGCCGGTCTTGTCGTCGCGCAGCGTGATGGCGAAGTCCTCGGGCACGTTGTTCATGATCACCTCGAGCGGCGGCTCCGCCCGCAGGTCCGACGTCGTGTGCAGGATGCCGTTGTGGAAGACCATTGCCGCCGTGTCCAGCCGGAAGTAGTGCGGATACCGCGCCGCCAGGAACTGCAGGCACATCTCCATCAGCTCCTTGCACGCCAGCTCGCAGCCGGGCATGCAGTCCAGCACGCTCTTGCCCACCCGCGCGTAGATCTCCTGCCGCTGCTTGATGCGCTGCGCGTACGTGCTCTCGAGCTCCAGCCACCAGTCCGAGTCCAGCTTGCTGAACGCTGTTTCGCGCCCCTGGTCAGTGCTGGCCTCGACAGACATGTCCGGCGCGGGTCCACTTACACATGGTCTGGTGGTAGGCCCAGCGGAACGGCCGGTACGGCTTCGGCTTCGCGGTGCTGATGTCGAACTCTGGGTAGGCCTTGGGCAGCGGCACGCCGCTGAGCGCGGCGTAGTCGGGGAAGTCGCCGAGCGCCTGGATCTCGTGGCTCGAGAACTCGGCGGGCGTGTACACGGTGCGGCTGGTCGTGAGGATGTTCTCGTCGAGCCCCACCGGCGTCCGCTTCTCCGCCGACTTGGCCAGCTCGCCCGGCGGCTTGTTGAACCTGGCCGCGGCATCCTCGAGCTCGGCGAGCACGAAGCGGCGCGACGGCGGGTACGTGTCGGAGTAGTCGGGCTGGTCCGAGCTGCTGCCCTTCTTGCCGCCGGGGGACAGCGAGCGCGGCGGCGTGCTCGCGCCCGAGTCGCGGTGTTTCTGCAGGCCCAGCCGCGAGAGGAGGATGGCCCGCTGGCTCTTGTTTGCGGCGAGGTAGGAGACGGTGCTGACCAGAAAGACCAGCGCGAGCGCCAGCGTCAAGAGGGCGGCCATGGCCTTTCTGTGCGAGCCGGAAAACGTTGAGAGCTCAGGAACTGAAGGAAGGACGACGAGCAGAAGACGAGGAAAGTGAACGAGACTGCAGCGTCATCCACGTTGTTCAATGGGAAGCAATTGTACGACTTGCGGCCAGGCGGGTTATATAGCGGCCAAGGCGCGCGGAGCAGACGTATGGGGCAGCGGGACAGCAGCTGGGCTCGATAGGAAGCTTATCATTCTGGCGGAGCGGGGTGGCTAAGAATCACACGCCCGCGAGATAGCAGCAGCGCGGGGGCGGCGCCGGCGAGCACAGAAAAGGCCTCCCTCCGGCGTCGAGGTCGTGCTGCGCAGCGGGCAGGGGAGCATGGGAGTGGAAATGCTATCCGCAACAGGGACCGCGTGCGACCTGGAGCTCTGCCATCCCCGCGGCTGCCCTGCGCCCCGATTGCGCCTAGCGCCGCTCGCCCGCACTATGCCGCCTTGGGTATACAAATCCCCCCCGGCCACCCTGCCTACTCCACAAACCACCACCGCGTCCTGCCAACCCGCCGGCGATCGCTGGCACTTATCGCGACCCCTCCGCGACCATCGACTGCCCGGCCCGCACTATCGCCGCAATCGGCCAAATTTCCCGCCGCCGAGACGCAGACAGCACCAGTCGACGTTGATGTAAGGCAGCCAAGCCGGCCCCGAGCATTGCTCCGTCGTTATCCTGCCGTCGTGCCCGCAGGGATAAGCCCTCCGCCCGTGTAAATATAGCCTACTCCGCGCAAATTGTGTCGAGTGTCAGGCGACGCCTGAGAGCTTCCAACCCGCGCGTCTGCATGGACACCATTGCGACATTCTGCCCGTTCTCCTCCCGGGACACCTACCGCGCACACGCACACGCGCCACAGCGGCTCTTATCGCCAGACGAAGCCGTGCGACCAAGCCGTGGAGGACGGTGTCGACGGTGGCATCATATCCCGAGCCCCGAGCTCCGTGGCATCAATCGATGCAGTTCGATACCGCCTCTTGTACTCGAAACAACTCCGCTGTTCGTCGAAACCCTGAGCACTGTTGATAAGGCGTGGCGAACATGATCACCGCGGAAAGCACAGAGCTCGCACTGGCCACCGGTTCCGTCATGGGCCATGGGTCGGACAGACTGGAAAGAGTTCATGGCTGCATTAGCTGTCTCACATCTCGCAACGTCTAAACCTCTCTACAGGCTGACAACGACTTTCTGCGCCGACACACCGGCATGCTGCTTGTCCAGTGCTTCCTGGACCTTTTCCAGTCCCTTGCCGACGACCAACGGGTCGGGCTTGGCTTTGAGCTGTCCGCTCGCCAGCGCCTCCGGGACGAACTTGCCCCAGACCGCGTTGGCGACTTCCTTGTGCCCCAGCGCGATGCTTGGGGCGAAGACTGACAAAACCCATCCTCGTCAGTATTGGAACAGGGGAGAGTCTGAAAAAAGCACGGAAGGATGAACACAACTAAAATCGCGGGATTGTCTGGGGATGCCCAGCTCAACCACTCACCTTGCTTGCTCTCAACCGTCTTCGTCAGCCCCTCGGGTGGGGGAAGCACGACCGCCACCGGCGCAACCCCAAGCTTGTCAGTCACGGCACCGATGAGCTTCAGCGAGCCCGGCTCGGAGATGGCGTCGTACGCGCCGGCAAAGCTACCACCGACCTCCTTGATCGCGGCCAGGACGTCGTCGACCACGCTCGACGAGCTGTAGTCGACCACTTTGGTGGCGCCCAGCGACTTGACGAAGGCGTGGTTCCTGCTCGACGCCGTCGCCACGACCTTGAGGCCCGACGAGACGGCCAGCTGCACCGCCGTGGCGCCGACGGACGAGGAGCCGCCCCAGACGAGCAGGGTTTGGTTCGTGGGCTGCGGGTTGACGGACGGGAGCGGCAGGCCCAGGTGTGTCTTCTGGTGGAGCCCGGCGGCGGCGGTCGAGATGGCCAGGGGCAGCACGGCGCCCTCCTCGAAACTGACGGAGTCCGGGATCGGGGAGGCCAGGATCTCGAACGTCTTGCTGTACAGCTGGAAGGCTGATTGTTCGATGTCGCCGGTGGCTAGGCCGGCCATGTGGCTGGAGTGGATCGAGCAAGTCAGCCTCGTGATCGTTGGGCCGAGATGCGAGACGGTGGTGATGAGCAACTGGCTGCTCTTAGGTCCAGCATCGAGATGATCACTGCCGGGATGGCACGTACCCGATAACTCGCTGGCCCTTCTTGAGGCGGGTGACACCCTCACCGACTTCTTCAACGGTGCCGGCGACGTCGGTGCCCAGGATGTTGGGAAACTGCTTCATGAAGAGGCCTGCATGGGCGTTAGCCTGTCTGCTTCGCCAATCCATCGACCCCGCCTAATGCCATGCTTGTGTTGGCGAGTGATCGAGATGATGCATCCCGAAATATTGGCTTTTCGTATGGGGAGGCGTCGTTTGCATGTGCTGACGTGTAATGCAGGAACCATGTCGGCAATCCAGCTAGTCACGCCACGTGCATCACCGCCACAGCAGCCCGTTGCCGCGAGACGCACCGTATTCTTGAATCTTCCAATCGACGGGCTATAGCAAGCATCAGTAATGCTGAACCAGCCAGGCTTTATGTTCCAGAAGGAGTGGGAGCATCCGTAAAACTTGGTGCATCAGACGCCCGAGTGTCCGTACGAATGCTTCAACTGCCCACGGCAGTGTAGTGCTTTCTGGGACACAGAGCTCGACGGGTGCCACGTACGTTGATGGCGATAGCAGCGTTTTTGATGACCACCTCGCCGGGACCCGGCTTTGGGGTTGGGGCCTCGTCCACCTTGAGCGGCTTGCCCTTGGCCTCAGTGATCCAGGCTGCTTGGTTCTTCGTCATGATGGCTTGGATTGGGTGTCGTATATTCAACGATGGATGTTCGATGGCGTCGTCGGTTGAGGCGTGTCAAGTTTGTGAAGGAGAAAAGGTACGAGCTCGCAAGGCGGGGCAGCGCAAGTCAGGTACACGTCGCTGTAGCACCTCACGGAGCGCGGGGCAGCGCTTTAAACCCCAGCGAACCCAGCGAGCTAGCGTTATATTACTGCATCATGGTGCGATCTTGCTCCCCCCTAGTCTTCGACGTGCGGCGCAGCTCTTTCTCGCACATTCTCGTCCGAACGCGCGGGTTGTTAATCAACTGGCGTGCCTGAGCTGTCAGGCGCTGCTTTCCTTTCAGCTGAATTGATGACGAAGCGAGGGGCTTGGTGTCGGCCCCGCTAACCTTAGTAATGGCTGGTATCTCCGCCGTACCCCCGCTACCCGTCCCGCTATTGCATCGAGGCTGACGCGCCCTGCTTTTCGTGCGTCTATCCCCATAGGGTGGCAGTGGGACGTGGCAGGCTAGTCAATCGCACACTCCGCCTGCGTATAAAGGACCTTGGGGGCTGACACATCCAATGGAGAGGATGGGCTACCGGTTGAGCTGCTTTCCTCAAAATTTGTTAGCATTCGCCAGGCCGCCCCACACAAGCTCTCGCGCATGTGGAGCCAAAGGATTAAAGGACCCAAGTAGACGTACAGAGTACTGCGGAGAACGCGCATGCTGGGTAACAGGAACCGGCCTCGCGGCGCAAGACGCGCCGGCGATAGGGGCCAAAAGACAAACGCGAGTGTATTAATACCTCACCGGTCGTCGGGGTTTCAATGCACACGCAAGCGCGGCACACGCTCCCGCATTGGTTGGTAAAATGTGTATATTTGGCCTGCTTGCCCGACACGTCATGGATCGTGTTCCGCAGGCACCGAGCGCGTCAATACAAACTTCGAATCCCACCACGTACATCCTTGCACGCGTCGCGCTCGGGCATGAGCCAGGTAGGTGCAGAAGGAAAAGGGAAAAAGAACAGTCGTATAATGGAAGCTCGTAAGACAAGGAATCTTCATGATTTAAAAGTAAGAGATTTACTTGTTCGGTCTGAATCGTACCCTTGATATTTCTTTTCTTTTTGCACGAGCCATCAGCCGCAACAAGCAATGCGAATCATGACTTGACGTTGTTTGAAAGAAACGAGACACGCCGGTTCTGCCACGGCCGGCCTTTGTTGAACGCCGATGGTAAGCCGGACGGCCGACTTTCTTCCCAAGGGTTTGATCGCAGAGGGTGTGGATGTTCGAAAGGCCATGCGGGTATGACGGTCCTTGTACAAGCCAGCGATTTGGGCCGGTGTGGCTCGTTGCATCGCTCACAGTCTACCGCGACCCAGATTGGGGAGGGAGGCTCTGGAGTATCTTGCTTGGTCCTGCATTGATGCCAAGATGAGCCGAAACTGGGCTGCTCTCCCGGATAGTCGCATGGCGAGGGCGATGTTGGCGTCGGCCGGAGCGGTTTGGATGTCTGCACATGTGTAAAGTTGAACGGCGCGGAGATGGAGGCGGGTGAGACCGGGCGTCCGTGATATGTAGCGAATGATGCTGAGAAACGGCTCAAGACCTCGTGGGAGTGTACTCGCCTCGATAGTGAGTAAACTGCTGACTGGCGTCGTAGTTGAGCAGCCTTTGGCTTTGGAGGTAAGCTTTCTTCGACGTTATCATTTTGCTGTTCCTCTGGCTCAAAGTTTGCGGCTGTTCCGTCTCGGTCTTTGGAAGCTTTTAGTCTTTCTGAGACCAACGCGTCAATGGATTGGCAGGCTTGGGAGAATCTTTGATACATGGATTCTGGTCTTCTTCACACGCTCGAACTTCTTGGGCAGTGACCGAAGGAAGAACGCATCGGTAGGTTAAATTCTGATGGAGTCAGTCTACATGCAATAGAGAGCTTCTTATGAGTTTGAGCAGCCTCAAAGATGGGTCAAGCATGTGGAACATCTTTAACGGTCGCAGGATGGCGCTGATCTAGACTGCACCTCTGAAAGGATGTCGAAGTCGAGCCTTCTTTCCTCAAACGTGGGCGTGGAAACATGTTCGAAAACATGTTTGAGAGACCGAATTCGAGAAACGGAGCCAGGCGTTCTTGAAAGACTATCCAGAGAATCACAAAGGGTACTGTCTGTGGTGAGCGGACATGGCAAGCCACAGCGGAGCACGTAAGCCTTGGGGGCGGGAAGCTGATCCGCTATGTGATGACATGAAGCATTAGCAGAAGAATCCGCGAGCCATTCTTACTGAACGGGAAGCTCCGCCCCGTCGCGATAGTTTTCAGCATGCGGAGAAGATGCGTGACGTGATTATAAGATTGCCTTCGTGCACTGGAATGGCAGATTCCATTTCGGCTGGGCTGGAATCCAATAGCTCGTCGGTCAACGATCGTCCACGACCATGACAAAAACCGTCGCGGCGCGGTTCTTCGCGTGGTTAAACTTTGGTTCATCCGCGCCTGGTTGCGACCACGACGCCGGACCCGCGCTTTGTGCCGTCAATGGATCGGAGCTATCGAATCCAGACAATCTCGATGACTGCCGGAAAGCGGTTCGTGGATGTGCCAGAGTTGGGCGCTGTTGGTGAAAGGAACGCGAAACATCAGCCGCGGCACAAGGGTTCACAACGCTGCAGTCAGCCATGCAGCGCGCACTGTAACAGGCCAGACCTCGAGAAGGCAGGTCGTTTGAGGTGACGAGCTCGGGGGGCTGCCGCCAGCCAGTCAGCGCGGACCGCCGCGGGCGCAGGGCGCTCGGCGCTCGGACTTGGGAGCTGGAGCCAGCGGCGGACGCGAGCGAGGCAGGCGGCTGCCGAGCGCTGCGCCCGGCTGCTCCTACGCGGCCGGCAGCTGCGCGCCAGCTGCAGGCACAGCGTGAACAAACGGACAAGCGCGACGGCCAGGCCGCTAGCCGTCCCGGGCGAGGGCCGTCTGGGGCGCCAGGGCGATCGCGACGCCGGCAGCGCGCAGTTGCGGGCGGTGGACGGGCCTGTGTCGCGCTGTTATTCTCCGACAGGCGCAGGCGTCCGGAGGCCGGTGGAGCCATGCGGTGCGCCACCGGGAGCGGCCAGGCGCTGATCCGCAGCAGGTGCCAGCGCCGGGGGCGCGCAGCAGGTCCGGCTGCAGCTGGGGGACGGGCCTGGGACTGGGGATGGCGGCAGAAGAGCAGCAGCAGCAATGTGTTGGGGCGCTGTCGTGGCCGGCCGGGCTGGATGCGCGCGCTGAGAGGAATGCGCGCTGGAATTCTCCACGGAAAGCCGGGCCCTGCTCTGGCAGGGGGCGCCGCAAGCTTTCCGGCGGGCTCCTAAAGATAGCCCGCGCACTGGCACTGGCACTGAACGCCTCTCTCCCTGGCCCAGGAATGCGAGAGGCCCAGAGGCGGGTGCGAGGCACGCGGGCCGGTTCTGGCTCTCGTTGCTGACTTGCAGCCGACGTTCTGTGGCATAAACACGCCGCCTCCCCAGGCGTTTCATGCTCCGGGTTTCATGTGCGAGCACGAACACCTGCCCACCCGCATCCCTCAACTCCCCTCCATTCCTACGACGCGCAGCCCGGTAGCACGCCCACTCCCTCCGCACCCGCGTTTCGTTTCGCCCGCGTGCTCCTGGCCGCGGCAGAGCACCGCCGCCATCCGCTCGACCACCACCATAGCGCCCAGCATGAAGCGCAAGTTCTCGCTCAACCTCGCGCCCATTGTGAGCACGCCCGCTGCGCCGTTGCGCGCGCCCGCGCACGAGCTGACGTCCGCGCAGAAGGTGCCCACCAAGCAGGAAACCAGGGCCCTCAAGGAGTCGCTGGCCACGCGCGACATCTCCACGCCCTCGTCGCCCTACGTCAACCGCCGCATTCTTGCCCCCCGGCTCGAGGCCGAGCTGCGCTCTGCCTGCGAGGCCGTGCTCAATGAAGATGGCAACTCATACGGCGCCGCTGCCGCGCTGCAGGCCGAGGAGTCCAAGATGGATTTCCAGGCCCTCCAGCGCTCCATGAGGGCCATGGAGCAGCAGCAAAAGCAGCAGAGCAGTCACCGGCGCACAGGAAGCCACCCTCCACCGAATCCCTTGCCGCGCCGAGACCGCCCACCCAGCGAGCACACTGCGCGCTTGCCGGCCAACGCCTTCTCATATAAGCCCGACGCTGCCTTGCGCGACCTGTTCCCCGAGCAAGGTCCGCACCCCGTCCAGGCGAACACAAGCCGTCGGAGGGAAGGTCACGGTGCCGCGTACGACACCAAGTTCTCTCGCAACGTCTCTGGAAGACATCGGGAGCAGCCTCAGGAGCACAGCACCGGCCGCTACGCGAATTACGACCGGCCAAGCACGGCCCCCATCGGTAGAGGAGTGGATTCTCCCGACACAAATTACTCGACACCGATGAGTGCTTCCACCATGGAAAACCACCGCAACTACGCTTCTACCGCCATGACGTCGGCCGATCCGTCGCGAACATCCAAGCGTAATTCGCACCACATGTTCAGCGATGAAGATGCAACATCGCGCGCTGATGCTGCAGCGGCCTCGTGGATGCGGCACGAGCATGAACGCCGCAAGGACAGCGACGCAGACCGCCGCCCATCGACGAGAGCAAGCAGGGCTGCCAGCGTGACCAAGAGTATCAAATCGGAGATCAGGGAGTACTTCCGCCCGGGGTCGTCCGGGTTGAGCAGAGCAACGTCCAGGGAATCCCTCCGCAGCCGGAGCTCAGACGCAACTGCTGCCCAAAGTTCGGGAACACATGGGTGGCGCAGCTGGAGCTTGCAACGGCGGCCAAGCGACACCAGCCTCAACAGCCGATCCTCGAGCATCAGGGGTCGCAGTGACGTCAGGAATAAAGAGAGCAAAAAGGAACTCAACCTCAATCGAGAGTTGCCCCCCTTGCCGAGTCTCGACCAGTGGAAGGACCCGGAGGAGGACGTGCCCGCTCATTTCGTACCCGTGCTGAAGCCTACCAGCCCGACGCATATCGCAAACCTGATGCAGACGCCTCCGAAAGTCCGGGCGCGCAAAGATCACATTGCTCACCAACAATCAGTTGACAGAAGGCACAGGCGGCCCGAGGATGTCTCGCGCAAGTCCTCCACGCAACACCAGGCACGACCGGGGGTGAGAACCGTTAGCGCCGACCCTGAAGTACAAGTTCCCATGCACTTCCAACCGCATCCGCGGACGGAAGACTCGATCGCCCGAGACCTGGCACAATCCCACGAGCTGATGTCAATGAGTTACGGTCCTAGTGACGAGGCCATCAACAGAAGTGACCCATCGCTGGTCGACAGCGGACACAGCCCAGACGGCTCTTACCAAGGGCGCAAGCCGAGCATGAAGATCAGTGTAGACCATTTCCGTGGCGAGACGCCCAATTTCAGTAAGAAGATCAGCGCGGAGAAAATGCTGCAGAACACGCACGACCACCGGTACAAGTACAAGGCTGAGATTAAAGCGAACAACACCCTGGCGACGGGATCCCAGGCAAATGTGAAGGGGTTGAAGAAGATGTTCAGCCACCTAGGATTGGGAGGAAGACGCGAGAAGAAAGAAACTTGGATGGACAAGTTCGAGAAGGACGGCGTCAAGGGTGGGATTTTGATTCACGATGAAGCGGCGGGCGCGCCCATCGTCCGGTACTAAAAAGGGCTTCCATTTTGTTCAGCACGGAGACGACGAGGTCCGGACTATCCTTTTTATTTGTTGATGTTTTGGTTGGGCTGGGCTGTATCGGCACTGGACAGGCTATTGGAGTTGTGTAGATACCCTTATCAACTGTCGGGAACTTGGGGGAATGAGAGAACAATCGACCATGGGCTTTTCTTGAAAGCAGATGGTGGGCGCGTGTACTCTATGGCCAATGACCTCGGGGGCCCGCTCGGTGGAACACTGGCCTCAGCTGGGCTGCACGTACAATGTGCGACAGCAAGTGAGGCACCTGCCGGATGGTGCGTGGACACCCCCTTGTCAGATGTAGATCTTTTGCACACCCTCAGCGCATGCCCGCCAGGTACTGGCCAGCGGGCACGAGGAGGATTGCGCGGGGGCGCATGATGAACGAAGACGGTGTCACGTAGAGAGACCTTACTTGGCTGTACGGAGTGTGCACAGCTCCATCAGCGAACCACAGCCATTGCAGATAGCTTGCTCTCAGCGAAGCGCAGCGCGCCAATGGCGGAAGAGGCCGGGGTAGAGTAGGCGAGGGCTAGCCCATCGAGATTGTGGCCACTACAGATCGCCGGACGACCGTCCGGCGCGTCGTGGTGGCGGAGCGCATCGCGCCAGTGAGAGCATCTGGCAAGGTCGCACGGCAGGACCAGGGGCCGCACGCGTGTCTAAAAGCTTGCGGACAACCACACGCCGTCGCGTCTCCCGCGAGAGCTCCAACCTCAAAGGCCGCTGCCGCATCGCTCGGGCGCCGCTCTGTGCCGCGGAGCGCGCCGCAGCTCTCCATGCCGCGCGCCCTTCTTGGCTTTCATCACCGACGCGCACCGCAGAGCAGGAGACGGCTGAGGTCAGAGCTGCGCGCATCCTGCTCCATCAGGAACACCTTCTCTTTTTTTTTTCGCGCATGCCGTACCATCGCCTTGTAACCGATGCGGAGAAGAGGGCGCGGCGTGGCCATGGGATGACGTTTCAGCGTGCTGCTCGCCCAATGCACTCGCGCTGCGAGCAGATCAACACCGGCCCTCTTCATCGTCTGGCCTGGCTCCGCTGCCCGCTCCTGCTGTCCTGCTGCGTGTCTCTGCCTGTCGCCTATGCACGCCCGTCGCCTCCCCCCCACGAGTCTAGATCTTCTCGTTGCCTCCCGTTCTCTTTCAGCTTCTACCGCGCTGCCTTCACTTCGCCACCCGCGAATCCTCCGGCCACGAGCCATGTCAGCTCCTCCCCCACGCTCCTCCACCGTTGCTGCCCCCCCCCCGTGCGGCCCTCCTAGCCACAGACGTCTCTCCTCACCCTCACTCACTCTCACCCACCCACTCCGCTCCGCCCAACCCAACCCAACCGGATCGAACCGGGCACCACGCTCATTCCCACCCTGCCAACACCCACACACACGGACGCCGGACCCACCATCTGATATCCCCCCCCCCAGCAACATGTGCAAGCTCCACGGCTACCAACACGCCTGCGGCCACTTCGTCCGCCACCGCCTCTCGCGCTGCCGCGGCACCTACACCAAGATCCGCCGCCGCGGCCGCGGCCTCCCCAGGGACGACCGGGACGGCCCGCCGCCGGACGTGCGCGTCGTCGCCTGCGTCGGCGAGTGCTACCTGGCCATCCGGTCGCGCCACCCCTGCGGCGCCTGCCTGTACGAGGAGTTCAAGCGCCAGTGGGACGCGCGCATCGGCGAGGCCGAGACGGCGTACCGCGACGCGCTGGACCGCGGCGTCAAGGTCGGGCTGGGCGTCTGGGGGTGGGGTGGCGTGGGCGGCGTCGACAATGACGACGAGGCGGGTGGGGACGCAGGTGTGGCGGAGGATGAGGAGGAGGAGGAGGAGGACGGCGCGGCGGCGGCGGAGAACAAGGGCGGGAGGCAGGGTCGCCGGAAGAGGGAGAGGGACGCCGTCAGGGAGGAGATCGACTACCGCACCCGCGTTTTGGATGACCTGCGCTCCCAGTTCAGCGCTGACTCGTGGACCGTCCGGACGCGCTTTCCGCCGAGCGGCCGCCAGAGGTATCCCGGCCCTCTGGTCAACAAGCGCGTCCCGCACGGTTCTTCGCCGCTGCGGCGCGAGGTCCATCCTGAGGACGTGGTCCTCAAGAAAACGGGGCGAGGACGCGACGGTGGGCAGCAGAGGTACAGGACGTTCCAGGCTTTCTTCATTGACACTTATGGTGGTGCGTCCGGCGATTCCTCTTGGGGTGACTGCGCTGCCGAAGCTGGCGGTGGGGACTGGACGGCAGGAGGAGATGGCACGCAAATGGGACATATGACAACAACAGGCGCGTGGGACTCGAATGTCGTGGCCAATATCAACCTGGCAAACTCCCTGAAGGAGGGAGAGCAGGAAGAGGCTACGGGCGACGAGAGCTACTACGCCGAATACAACCGGTTCGACGTCACGAATCCCGAGGAAAAGAAGCCGGAGGTCGAGGACGGTCCTGCAGACAAATGCGGCACCGAGGACCTCGACAAGAGCAACGAAAACAAGATTCCCGTGGCACAAACGCCGAAGGACTCAGCGATGGCGTACGGCCCCAAACCCACCGGTCCAACGATCAACGGCTCGCACCACTTGTTAAAGGAACATATCCTCGCCCCAGGCCCTGCTGCGGTGCCGCCCTGAAGGCAGTCAATTGCCAACGTCAACTCGATTTATTGGACCATCACGAGAACCGAAACCTGCGCTGTGGGAGAGATGGTAGCACATAGCCTACAGCCACAGGCCTTGTAGAGGTCAGTTTCCCCATCCCGACACACGCCTCACGATCTGAGAGTGCTGACCACACGCAGCCAGACACCCAACCCAGCGGGCATCTCAGCTCCACGCACCCCCCCACCTCCAGCGACCAGGCCTCACAACAAACGAACCGGAGCCCGCAATGAGATTCCCAGACAACTCCCTCCCCGCCTCATCCTCGACCGAGAACCGATCTACGTCAACAGGAACCGCAACACCATCCATAAGCGATAAGCGAGAAAAAAAAACAACCCCTCTTCAACAAATTGCATCATAATATCGGGACGACCGGCGCCCAGGCGTCGAAATTAGCGCCGCCACCTCATTAAAGCCCTCCTTTTCCCACCCACCGAACGTTCAGAGAGCGCCACACGCGCGAACGGCCACCACCCGCCCCCCCCCCCAAGCCACAGGCCGAGCACCGTTCAATTTCCGCAAGCGAAAAAGGGAACATCTCGACTGCGAAACGGCCGCCGCCGAGTCATTTCACAAACCATCGTGATTTAGCGAGAGAAGGGAACGAGGGCATCGACAATCGGGTAGGATAGCAATTAGTAAGCGCCCGGTTAAGGACGGGCAGTGTCATTCGTTTACTCGGGTAGCGCGTTGGTAGTATGTATCTGCGGATGCGGGACACGGCATTTCCCTTTTGCTTTTAATTGTGGCGAGGTAGAAGAGGGCCTTCTTTTGGCGGATACATGAAAATCCTCACACAAATTCCTACTGGAAAGATGGTTGTTGACTTGATAGTTGGTGGTGATTTGCGCGCAGCAGTTTCAATGCCACTGACCGACTATTCGGGATCTAAAGGAAACCCCACCACTTCTCATGATTATCTTTTGGGGGATGTTGGATTCGTGTGAAACCTATCTCAAACCCTGCCAATCCTGCAAGAAATAGCTTCTGCTGCTGCAACCCTAGTGGAAAAAAGCAAGTCTCCCGGAATTATGCTCCTCGCCAGGTGTGTGGTCATCATCGTCGCACGCCACCCTCTAAAACGCCATGACAATGCCCTCATATGAACCCATCGCTAATCCTTGACCACGCCGAATTTTCACTCTCTTCGTGATGATGGGAGCCAGGAAGAAGCTGGAGGACGAGAGAGAAAGGTTAGCCCCCCTTCACATGTTGGTGCAGTCAGCCGTTCGAAGCGCTTCACGAACCGTATCCACGGCTGTGTCCATCCAGCTGGGGTCGTCTCCGATAGTCTCCTTCCACTGCTTACGTTCGCCGCTATAGACACTGTCCCACATGTCAGTAGTATCTGCCAGCATTGAAAAAATCCTCACGCAACGATAGGGGTTGGCAGGAATGTTCCCTCAGCGATGCCGTGCCAGATAACCCCTCCCCTCGCCAGGACTCACGTACGCAGCGCTGCCACCGAGGGCTGTGTCGAAGAATCCTCCCATGCCGGCACCGCCACTACTGGGCGCCATACCCATGCCCTCCATGCTGAACGGAGCGCCGCCGGCGTTCATCCGACGGTTGTTGCGCGCCGTATCGACGATGGCGAACTTCTTGCCCAATTCGCTCGCCGCACCAAGAGAGCCCGTGATGCTAGCCAGCATGTTGGTCAGCTCCACGTCGGCGCGCTGCTCGGCCGCCTCACGTGCGAAGGTGTCGCGGTCCGGGGGCGCAAGAAGCGGGAGACGGGAGATCAGAGCTTGGATAGCGCGAAGAACCTCGTGGTTGGGTTGCTCGGTTGGGTTCTTGGTTTGGACAATCTCCGCGTCGGTCAGGTAGGAAGGTGGGAGTTCGGAGAGGTAGGATTGCAGGAGAGAGGTACGGGCGCGCAGCATCTTGATGGCATTGGACTTCGCGGTGAGAGAGGCGAGAACTAGGTTGGTAATGTCAGCGATCTTCTCTGGCAAAGGCTCCTGGGGTTTGGAGAGGACTCACGCTCTTCGTCTTCAGACGACAGAGGGACAGTGTCTTCGTTGCTCTCTGTAGCCTCCGCATCGGCCTTCGCATCGGCCTTCGCCTTGCCCTTACTCTTGCCCTTGCTGCTGCCTTCACCAGCAGCAACACTGCGCTTCCTTGCGTGGTCAACGGCCGTGGCATTACCACCACCCTGTGCCACAAAGTCCACAGCAATCATCTCTGCCTCTCCCGTCTCGACCGAGTAAGTCAGCTCCCGGAACTTCAGCTGCTTTCCCTGGCCCAGAGCGCCGCCATCGATGTCCATGCTCGTAGCCTTGTCATTACCGCCGCCGCCCTCCCAAAGGCTCTCGTAGATAGTCAGCGGGAGCTTACCCCCAGTGGCGTTACCCTCAAGCACCGACTCAGGATGGAACAACAGGAGCAGCGCGGCCTCGTTGTGCACGTTCTGGATGTACTCGTGGATGGAGAGGTGATGCGACGCGGGGCCCGTCGGTGCGCCCAGCGTGAACCAGCCCACAAGATCCAACGCCGGCGACTTGTACACCGTCTTGTCTGCTTGGAGTCAGCCTAGTTTCACGGCAAAGAATTGGCTAGCTGGGCATGTGAGTGGGGTGCGACGGAATCTTCACTCACACTGCTCCAGACGCTCGCCGAACCACGAGTCATCGATCTTGACCTCGCCGTCATCACCGGCAATCAGCTTGACCTCGAACGCCACTTCCATGGTGATTTCGCGACCATTCTGCTGGCCAATTATGGCGCCGACGATGGGACCGGACTGCTGGCGGAGGGTGTGACGGGTGATGTAGTCGGAGACGGTGAGCAGTACGAGCGGGTGAAGCTGGACCTGCGGGCTCGTGTCGGAAGCTCTGGTGCTAGAGAGGAGCGGGTTTTCGTCCGAGTCCGCCATCTTCGCGAGTGTGTTGAGTGTCTGCCGGTGACGGGAAGCAGGAGCACGTCGGACAGAAGCTGCAACGTCTGAGCGCGACCGTCGAGCTTGGAGTGGCGGGGTAGTCGCTGTTGTTGAGGTGGGATGCGGAGCGGTGGTCGTGCGCCGCTGGGGCCTGGAGCTCTGGCAGCGCACGGACCACTGGACCCATGTCCCGCCGGCAGTCGCGGCGACGACGTCCTCACCCGCACCTTCCCTCACGACACACATCAGTCGGATAACTAAGAAGCTACCGCTTCCGCTCCGGCTGAGTTCTCGGACGAAGAAGCGTGCCAATCAGCACCTAACAACCATGCAATATATTTTGACCGTAGCCATTCGCTCGCGAGAAGAGAAAGGGCTGGGATAGGTGATGGTCATGGGCAGACGGCACTTCGAAGTCGCCGTGCCAGCCTGCCTCTCGCTCAGCTGGCTGCTGCAGACAGTGAGAGAGGAAGGTCCAGCACGGGCTGCAGCTGCTGACTTCAACAGTCACCGTCTCCCGCCAGGTGCCCAGGCACGTGCCTGCCTAATCCAAAGCGTCGACGAGGCACGGGTGCGTGCTCCCCAGGCTGCCATATCATTCACCACCCAAGGCAGGCACCCGCTCTTTCAGGCTTAGCACCGTCGGTCTTCACAGAAGCGAGCACGTCTCGCTTAGCTATATAAACCCCCCTCCTCCTCGCCCGTCCAGCTCCTCTTCCTTTTCCTCCACGTCCGCACAAGCGGGCGCCAAAGTGTCAGGGCTGCACTTGACAACAGCAAAGCCCGGGTGGGTGGGGCCTTCCCTCAGCTTCCCACGCCCATCTTTGACGGTAACGTGGCAAGCTGGCACAAAGGGAAGCCTTCTCGGCGGGGACTCAGTGAGCACGCCGAGAGGGGGGCTATCACCTCAACAAGAAAAAAAAACCAAGGGCGATGACGGCCTGGCAGTAGTAAGTAGTACTGCCCAACGGTCGGGGTGGATGGGCTTCGCGCGAGGAATTGGGCCTCTAAGATGTTAGTGACGTGCCCTCATGTGTTTGCCATATCAGTTAAATGAATCTTCTCAGTTTAACCTCTGGGTCAGCTTCAAGTAATCTTCTCAATTTAATCTCCGGGTCAGCTTCTTCTCAGTTTAATCTCTGGACTTGCCTCATACTGTGAGCTCCGTGTCTCTGTGTCAATCCCGCATCACTGTTCGCAACTGGCACCCTCGTGGCTATGGTCCGCACCTCCTTCACCATTCTCTTCTCATCTTGCGCACGGGTACCCGGCCATTTCACGCCGAAATTCGTAACTCATAGTGTGGTCTGTTTCCTGTGGCTGTGGATATAGCTCTCTTGTTCATCGAATGGCTTAAGTACTCACTACACGGCTATTTCTAAACCAGCAGCGCCCTGTACGGAAAACTTCCTCAACTGCACTATTCTCTAGCTGTCTTTCGTCCTCGAAGACTTTGATGTCTATATCCAGCACTCGCTAACACAGACCGAAATTTGGGTATCTAAAACGCTCTCCCCCCTCCCTCTCAACACTCAATCAGCACCTTCAAGACCAATTTTCCATTCTCATCAACAGTCTTCCCCGCAAGTTCGAAGGCCTCCTGTGCAGATTCAAGCCCGCTGAAGCGGTGCGTGATCATCATGTCAAGGTTCGGCAACACGCCCGAAGAGATGATCTTCATGCCGGTCGGGTAGGTGTTGGCGTACCGGAAAATGCCAATGATGTCGACCTCTTTCAGGTGGGAGGCAGACATGGGCAGCGTCTGGATTGGCGTACCCATGCCGACCATGATCAGCCTGCCACCAGGTCTTGTTGCCTGCTGAAGGTCAGCATCCACCCTCGATCCCGGCCGTCCGGGAAACTTACGAAAAGACCAGCCTGCATGCACAACTCCTTCCCCGTGCAGTCGAAAGTGACATCGGCGCCCTCAGCATCCAGTTCGCCAGCGCATGCAATCTCAACGATGTCGTTGGCAATGGTTTTGGCAGCCGCAAACCTCTCGCCGGTCTCCTGCGGTTGCTGACCGGTCGACACCACGTACCCGCGCGTGGCGAAGCCGTGGCGGAGGGCGTACTCCACCCGGCCGATGTCGATGTCGGCGATGAGCACAGTCGTAGCCCCCGACATCTTCGCCATGGCGGCCGTGAGGAGTCCGACCGTGCCGGCGCCGAAGACCAGAGCAGTGTCGCCTTGCTCCACCGTCGCGCGCCGCGCCGCGTGGATGGCCACCGACAGCGGCTCCAACAGCGCCGCGGACTCCAGGGAGACGTGATCCGGGATCCTGAAAGTCGAGCCTGTCAGTTCGAAGATCTCAGGCGCACCGCGCGGGCAGGACGTCTCACTTGTGGCACCACTTCGCCGGGTGGTTGATGCGCTCCTGCAGCGTGCCCTGGAAGTGCGGCACGCTCTTCGCGCTGCTCCTGAACCGCATCTTGGGGCACAGATTGTACCGGCCGCGCAGGCACGACCTGCAAGAGTCGCAGGGGACGCCGACCTCGAGGGCAACCCTGTCGCCGATCTGGAACGCGCCGGCAACCTGGTCGCCCACGGCGACGACCACGCCGGCGGACTCGTGGCCCAGCGACAGCGGCGCCACGGCGCACAGGTCGCCGTTGCGGAACTTGCTGTAGTAGGAAACGTCGCTGCCGCAGATGCCGGTCGCGCGGACGGCGATCTGCAGCTCGTGCGGGAGCGGGTCGGGCAGGTGCCGGGTCTCCTGTGCGGTGCCACCGTGTGAGCGAGAGGGCGCGGTAAGCGTGGGGAATGGAGGTCGATCGGGATGTCGTGCAGGGCAGCGGGTTCCTGGCTAGCCCCCACGCGACTGCCGCATGGGGCAGGTGTGGGGGTGACGGGTGCCTGTGTGGGGAAAGCGGGAAGGAAAAAATGCAAAAAAAAGCACGTACGATGCGAAGGTCGCGTGGCCCATGCAGGACGGAAGCTTGGATTGCGGCTTTGCCGCCGTTCTTGACCTCCATTGGGAACACATCCGCGATTGCTGAGGGAGCCATGGTGTTGCACGCTGTGGGGGGCTTCCACAAGAGGAAGAGGAGCAGAGAAGGAAGACGAGCTTCGGCTTGTCCGCCTCGCCGCCAGCAGTGCAAGAGCCGACGGCGATATAAATACGCATGCCTGGGGAAAGATTACCCGCCTCCTGGCTGGCACGGGCGAGGCTTGCTTTGCGGGCCTGAGTAAGGCAGGGTGTCTGCAGATGAGGGTGGCTCGGGGGCTTGCTGGCCCAGATTGGCGTGTGCACGTCAACGGCGAGATAGCTGAGCAGCGGCGCGCTGCTCACACAAAACAACCACGTCATATTTTCTGTCCTGCTTGCCGGCACCATGCATCCTGCTGCTGCGGAATCACCGGGTGGCTTATCGTCGCGGGCCCGCTAGCGCGCCGGCGCCAAATAGGCGCCTTGCTGTGCTGCTACTGCTGCACGGCAGGTACCCACCCGGAGCATCTCCACCCTGCTCTCGACGCCCAGCAGGAGGATATACACACGCGGCGGCAGTGATTTGCGGCCCGCCTTCACGAGGCCGTCTCAGATAATGCAGCACAGCTGCTAGCGGCCGCGTGCGTGTCGTGCTGGCGCAGGGCAGCTGTCCGATGGGGGGGGGAAAAAAAGCATATGCAAATTGCCGTGCTGGGATGTGGCACGCGTCAGGCAAAGACGCTCGTCCTCCTGTGTCCATCCCGGCAGCTCGGTTGCTTCGCCTTTTGTTCTCCACCGCTCCTGCGCCAAGCACGCTCTACACGTGCAGCCGCTATCTCTGGCCCTGTGTGCAGTCCGCATGTGTGTATCTTTTCCCTTGCCTGTGATCGACCCGCCATGCCGCCGCCGTCATCATCGTCAGTCGCCAGTCGCCCGCGGCCTATCGCTTCTGCACGCACGCGCGCCATGCACGCGCGGACTGAGGCAGATAACCTGGGCCGGCCCGCAGGCTCTGGAGGCGACGATGCTGCAGCTCATATCAGAACCTCAGATAATGATGCAGAAACGCGCGCAAGCACGTCTATCTTCTCCATTGTCGGCGCACGGAGCCTGCGTCTGGGCGAAGCGGAAGACAAAGTCTACGCGCCGCTCCTCCGGGCATTGCTCTGCGGGGAAAAGAGAGAGAAGAGTGACGAAGCTGCATCTTTCACGCGCGTGGAGCTGAAGTAAGGCTTCGTCCTCGGCGGCGGGCGCTGCACGGCCATGACTTGACGGCACATACACATGTAGCTCGCACCCAGCAAATCTGCACGACGACTACTACTACGCCATAAAGAACGTGGCTATAGCAAGATCGGCAGCACGCAGTAGCACCACGAGAACAAAGACTCGGCCCTTTCCACCACTCTCACCACGTGGCTCGCCACCGCGTAGGTACCTCCTCCGAAAAGCCAAGAGACGGACACGCACGCAGGCCTGCCGTGGTGGTGCCAGCCCTCATATCAACCTCCTCGCCGCACCAAAACCAACCCCCCCGCCCGGGTACCTGAAAGCCCGGCCATGCTGATAAGGGCGCGGACACCGGCCGTCGTCCGGCTCCTTTCTTCCAGCGAGTAGACGCGGCCGGGGACAATCGCGCGGCCGTTCCCACACCTTGGATCGACGGTGCAGCAGCGCTGCGCTGCGCTGCGCGGCGCGCATGCTGCGTCTAGCCGAATGGTGCGATGCTCTGCGCGCGCCGCGTGCGGCAGGAATGGCAGTGCAGTGTGCCGCGCCGGCGCAACGCGGGCTTGACGTCGTGCTGGCGGCGGGGGATGGCGAACGGATGGGCCGGCCGCTGTGGGTGCGGTTAGAACGGTGTGCTTCATCACAGCTGCTCGTCCTTCCGTCGTCGAACCGCGGCTCCACGTCGGTGGAGGTGGATGGATCCGGGATGGGCTGGTCAGCGGGCTATAGCGGCGGCCGTGTGCTAAGGAAAAGGCGTGCGAAAGGCAGAGAGAGGGCGGTGTGTGGGCGTGAGGAGCCCAGCGAGCAGAGCAGCAAGCCGCCGCGGCGAATGATGGCGCGGGCTCGTTGTGGCGGCACATGCCCGCTGACTCGCAGGCCTGCAGGCCGCCGGTTGGACGTGGGCGATCGCCCACCGCCCCGGTTTCCCGGGTTGCTAGCCCGCTGGGCTTTTGTTCCGTCGGCCGCTGGTGGTGCAGGGCGGGCGGCCGCCATTGGGAGCCCTGGACTTTCCGTGCGATTCGGGGCCGGTGGGAAGGTGGGAGGAATTCCGGGTATGGCTGCGGTGGATCGTCGCGCCGACCTCTTGCTCGGTACTCGCAGCGCATTCTTGAGTGCTGGCAGCGGGTTTTGGATCTGGCTTCTGTTATCTAGCTGCTCCTGCTTGCGCTTCCACGGGCGGGTCGTCTGTCCGCGATGCCTGCGCCCCTCATCGACGAGATGTACGGTTGGCTGGCAGCTCGCTGAGCACTAGCTGCTCGTACCCTGCTGCTCCTACGCACCGTTCGACAGGCCTTTCAGCCGAGCCGATGTCGCCATGCCTGCAGGACTCATGGATCTGCTCGGCCGTTTCCCTGAAACGTTCGCACGGCTTGTGTTGTCCCGTGTCGAGCACAACCGCACCCAGGTACGAACGGCGCGCCGCTTCCAACAGAGCTATTGATTTTCTTCCATGGTCTAGAAATAGTGCCTTGTAAGGACTTCCACAAGTTTTCTTCGTGCCAATCATCCTGGGTTACCCCTTCTGCCTAAATCGATGCGGAACACTGGGGACCGTGGTCAGGATAACGTCTTGGAAGCGGAACATACGCGGTAGCGCGTCTTTCGAGATGGGGTACGGGCCGAGGGAAGCTGTGGGGCCCCTTTCGATCTGCACTCTGAGCGACATGAAGACGTTGGGAATCCTGTAGCAGAACTAATGCCGTGTAAGTCTCTGATAGATTGCGATATGAGGAAGGGACGCTGGTCAAATTAGTGGAGCTGTGATAGTCCCGATGTGAAAGTATTCAGGGCACACTAACGCTGGAGCCATACATGATGCTGCAAGGAATACGCTTTATTGACGTTGCCATCAAGGTGTCCGGACCAAACTAGAGCTAATTTCTTCCGAAACGGTCACACTGATAGCTTTACATATTTGCCAGTGTAACTTTTATTCATTCAATTATCATGCTCATCCAGTGTGCGCTTCAAGTGCTCAGAGCACGCTCTTCCCGCCAAAAACAACGGCCTCAGACCAGCTCTTGATGATGTCGTTGATCTCCGCCGGCTTCTCCCACTGGCCGAAGTGGTTCGTCTCCACCGAGGCTCTGCTGAGGTTGGGGATGAGCTTCTCCATACCGGCCGACATCTCGGGCTTCAGGATGGCATCCTTGGCGGTAGCGATGTAGAGCACGGGCTGGCTGATGGTGCCGTCGCCAAGCTTATCAAGCTCCTCGTCAAAGTTGACGCGGCGAGTGCGGTACCAGTTGCCTGTCATCTCGTCAGCGAATCTTGGAATGATACTCCGATGATGTTATCAAAGACTTACAAGGTCCATGCAGGCCGTTGCGGGCGTACTGCTCGGCATAGTAGTCGAGTTCCTATTTCCGGTAAGTCAGTCACGGGACCATCGTAAGAAGCAATTCCCCTTTCAGGCAAAGGTAACGAGAAAAAGCAAAACTGCGAGCCTCATCAAGCGGTCTGCGCTGGCACCTCAGCAGTCCCAATTGCCTTGACGTGGCTCCAAGCCTCGTCCGAAGCAGAAGTCGTCCACGTCACAGCTTCGCAGCCCAACATCCTCACAAAGCCCGAGGAAACATCTCCCGGGATGAGCAAAAGAAACCAAGCCACATACCTCCTCCGACATCAACGGGCCCCTGGGCACCTTGCCCAGGTTCTCCAAAACGATGCCATCGAATGGGTTGAACAGCAACTCGCCGTTCGGGCCCTTGCCGCCCGTGATGAAGACAAGCAGCTTCTTGAAGTCCTCCTTCGTCTTGACACCCTCCTCGGGCTTGCCGCTGGCCAGGTTCAGCTGGTACTTGAACTGCGGGAGCGGGCCCGCGACCAGCTGCTCGACGGAGAAGTAGGTCTCGGAGGGCGGGGCGTAGGGGGTGCTGATGGCGAAGACGTGGGAGATGAGGTCGGGCTTCCACAGCGCGACGCGGTAGACGACAGCTCCACCCCTGGTAAGTGAGCGAGCAATGTTAGCTGTTGGGTTCCTGTTAGGATTTCGCTGGTGGAGAGTGGTGGTGTCGTCTCCGCTCCTCCATTTCCCCGCTTCCCCTCCCATTCCTTCTCTTGTGGAGATGAGGGGTTGCCATACCAGTCGTGGCCACCCAGCACAATCTTCGGCGCGCCCAGCTGGCGGGCCAGCTCCTCAATGTCGTCCGCCGCACGCTTGTAGCCGTACAGCGAGATCGACTCCGGCGGCACTCTCGGCGCGTCCTGCGGGGTGAATTGTCAGCGTTGTCATTCCCGTACATCCGCGTCGGGCACCATTCCCGTCATCCACCATCTCCCTCCCACTCTTGTTCTTCCAAAAGCGGCGGCTTGCTCTCCGCAGCGGAGATTCTTGTCTGGGGAAAAGCAACTTACCGTTCCGCCGTAGCCCATCATGTCAGGCGCCACGACGCGGAAACCCAGCTCGATGAGCGCGGGGATCTGGTAGCGCCAGCCAAACGCGAGGTCGGGCCATCCGTGGACCTGCGGGGGTTGGAATGGTCACAAAACAGCTCTCACGAAACATTGGCGGGCGGTGGGGGGAGCGACGAACGAGGACGATGGTGGCCTTGAATTGGCCGCCCTGAGGCACGCCCAGGATGTAGCCTGCGTGCGTCCATCGTCAGTTTTGGCGTTCTCGTCGCTGCACCAGGCGCGAGTGTGCCTACGGTAGGTGCGGCCATTCAGCACGGCCGTCTTGAGGGAGACGCGAGGGTCCGAGAGTTCGGGATCGAGCTTCGTGACGGTGGAAGCCATGGCGGATGGATGCGCTGCGAAGAACTTCCCTGGCATGTCGCAAGGCCGTGCTGCCTATTATATACCGTGACGTCGTTACTGCTGCTTGCCTCCCCTGTGTCGTCGTCGTCGGGCGCTCCTGCGTGATCGAGAATTGATTTACGGACGTACGAAGTCCTGGCCGTTGCCGCAACTCTGCTCCACTTCTTGGGCCGAGGTAAGTCTGGCGGCGTTGAGCTGTGCCGTTTTCTTTTCTACTCACCTTTGGCCTTCTGCTCCCTGCTAAACAAAAACCCAAGTAGGCAACTGTAGTAGCTATATGAATAGCAACAGCGAGTTCTCGCTCTTTATCGCTTGCTTGCCGTTGCTCTACGAAGGCGACCGCGTCCAACCTACCCTGCGTTGCACTCCTCAAGCGGTCGGTACGCCCGTACCCAGACGCCTTGGAGTCCTTGCTCACCGGTACGTACTTCACGGCGCTCGACTCGGAGCTATCACCGGATGAGGGGCGCATTCCACCCTCGTCCGAATGTTAAAGCCGCAGATTTTGTCATCGCCGTCTGATGCAACTTGCGGCCTCGGGGCTTCCAGATACGCCGAATAGGCACGACGGCGAGCCCACATGGGGTGAGCGGAATTCGCGGCATGTATCACCTCAAGCAGATCTTCTGGGGAACGGGGCATCGCCCCAGATACGAAGTGCCTTGACCTGTCTGTTTGAAAGCATCCCAATCACGCACCAGGATGGCCTTTAGCAGCGTTAGTAGACCTCCTCGTCTTGTTTCCTGGCGTGTTCAGTCGTTGAATTTCATTGATTCGTATTTTCCGTGATGCTTCGCTCTGCTGCGAGCTTTTCTGATACGCTGATGGCGTTATCCATAGTCCCATGGTATCGCCGGTCAAGGATTTGCAAGCAGCAGAAGCTATGATACAGAACCTTAAGCCAAACCCCAGCCATCCCAAAAAGCCGCCGCTTTGAGAAAATTACTTTAGAAATGGTATCATCAATATGGAGCGATTGACCCAAAGACGCTGGGAAAGGGGCCATGCTGGAACAATGAAGAAGCGCACCGCCCTGCCGGAGAGCGGACTGGGCCACCGGGGTTAGTATATTACAGTGTCCTCCTCCGCTTCGAGAACCTCCTCGCCGTTGTCATCGCCGTGCTCCTTGGATTTAGCGTCGTGATCCTTTGTAGAATGGCCGTTTTCCTGGATGTCGGGTTGAGGGATGGACTTGACCTGGTCACTACTGCTAGAGTTATCTTGCTCGTGGGGAGGAGATCTAGGAGGCTCATTGGCTTGCTCTGAACCCACCATGTCCTCATCCTTTTGAGCCTCTGCATCAGCCTTCTCATCGGGGGTTCCATTCTTGTCGCCTTGCTCCTGCTCCTGCTCCTGCTCAATGTCTTTCTGCCTCTCGAAGTCGGCAAGTTCCCTCTCGATGATTGCCTCGGCTTCCTCGATCTGAGATTTGATAAGATCGTCCTCCCCCGAGCGCAGCTCCCACGGCTTGTAGTACTGTTCTGGTCAGCGGCATGGCGAGGCGGGTTAAGAGAGCGGAGAGGACGTACGAGCTTGGGTTCGGTCTTGGTCTGGAGGAAATGCGCCATGGCGAGCAGGTTCGAGTGGCGGATGCGCATCTGCTCAAGGGGTCAGCAAGACTGTTGCTCTATGGGCAGACAGATGGGTACGGACCGTTTGTTCGTCAAACTTCTTTTGCTCACGGCACCTGACAATCATGAGCTCCTCGAGACGCTGCTTCTTCCTCTGATCGGCCTCTTCTGCCTGGAGCTTCAGCTTCTCCTGCTGCTTCTTGTCGATGTCAGCACGACGGCGCTGGGCGGCCGACGACGAGCTCTGGGAGAGCGTGCCGAGCAGCGCGCCAAACAGACGCTGTCCGCGCTTGCGCTCCTCGATTGCGCCACTCCGGCGGCGGTCGGCGCGGCGATCTGGGTGCGAGCCATCTTGGTGCTGCTGGCCGTCCTGGGAGTCATTGTTGGTGTTGTCTATGCTCAGGCGAGGGCGCTTGCTACCAGCTTCGGAGACGGAGGACTGCCTGCGCTTGTGCGGGTTGTCGCGGGGCGAGGCTGGCGCGGAGCTCTCTGGCACGACGACCGCCGAGGCGACGACTCTGGAGCGGTGGGGTCAGCGGGCGACGGGCGGCGGGCGGCGGGCGGCGGGACGGGGCCGGGTTTACTCACAGTTCATCGTCAGCCATGGCTGACAGTGAGAGCGAGGCCGGGCTGGGGTGTGGCGGCCAAAGTGGAATGTGTTGCGGAGGTCGCGGTGCGGTGCAGCAGCGATTGGCGGCGCAAACGGGCGCGTCGGCGATTGCGAGGCTGTTGCGATGCGCGGTCCGGCCCGATGTGATCCGAGCGTCGAGCCAGATCTAATCGCATCTAATCTCGCGGCGCGCGCTCGAAAACCGTCGAAGCTGTGGCCGCGCCTTTGGTCAGCACAACATCCGCCACAGCTCCCTCGCCCCAGCGACATAGCTCGTCCGCGCCCGCTGAGTACGCGCCCGATCCTCTCCACGCTCCACCAGCCTCGCTTTCGCGCGCATTTGCCCCCTCAGCCAGCATGTCCCGCCATCATCCGTAAGTCACCGCTGCCCCGCGTCCGCACCAGCAAAGCTAACGCGGCCTCAGCGATTTGGTTATGTGCCGGAAGCAGCCCGGAATCGCAATCGGCCGCCTCTGCGACAAGTGCGACGGAAAGTGCCCCGTCTGCGACAGCTACGTCCGCCCCACCACCCTCGTCCGCATCTGCGACGAATGCTCCTTCGGCAACTACCAGAACAAGTGTGTCGTGTGCGGCGGCGAGGTGAGCGACCGCTACAAACACAGCTACCTGGAGCGTATGCTAACCCCGTCGCCCAGGGCATCTCCGACGCTTTCTACTGCTTCGAGTGCACCCGCCTAGAGAAGGACCGCGACGGCTGCCCCAAGATCATCAACCTGGGCAGTTCGAGAACCGACCTGTTCTACCAGAAGAAGAATTTCCGCAATCATTGAAGCTGACATGGCTCTCTGCATCACCGGCGCTATTGGAGTTGGGAAAATGGGTGGTTCAGTCGGGTTCGGCACGGTCGTGGGGATGACATAGGGCCCGTTTGGCGCATGGCCATGGTAGGCTTTTGAAAGCGAGTAATTTATGGCTCCAAATTGACTTCTTCCAGAAGCTCCGTACATCCAAAGCTCGTGCGTGGGGCCCTCGGGCAGCCGCACTGCATTTTCGTGACTGGCCATGTGCTCCCGAACCTCATGCATGTCTGGCCACCTTCCAGTCCACGCGTGCACCGGCGCCAGTTTAGAGGCTTGGTCGTGGCTGCCCGAAGTGACTGAACCGTGGCCGAAGCACGTAATTTCCCCTCTAAGTCTGGTTCTTCCTTCCGTCATTGAGAGCACAATACAGCTGGCTTCCACAGCATGCCTCCGACGGCAGATGCAACTAGTTCTCGTTCATTGTTTCGCCGCCTCATTGTTACACAGTCACAGTCATCGCATTTGTATCATGAATGCTCTAGCCAGCAAAAGATCGTTCTTTCCAGTGAAGGTCGACAGATCGTTTCTAGACGAGACTGGGCCTTCTGACTGCCGCTTGGCTTTAGAGTTATTGCGCAACTCTGGGGATTTCCCTGCCGACGTTTTGCGAACGAATACGTCTACTGCAGCTTGTCGCCAATGCCGCGAAGTGAAAAATCTTCGTCACTTTTTCGATTACGCCCACCTCAGTCGTCCTGGAGAGACCCCTTGGAGACGGGAATGCCACAATTGCCGAGATGGACAAGTTCTGAACATACAACTGGGCGACTTGGACCCCAAAATTGGACCGCCACACTTCAATTATTCACACTGGAGGACAACGACAATGTCGACTGGCGGTTTGATCATGAGATTTGGAGGCAAAGCTGCTTCTCCTCACACCGAGTGTAATGTTGTACGCAGCATGGCCGTCAATCTCCTGAACCCCGACATCTTCGCAAGCATGATGCACAGGTTCAGCGTGCATACTTGTTTCCAGAAAGTGGCGCCAGACGCGTTTACTGGATACCATCTTGTGACCTTTGTTAGAGGGAAATTCCACAGAGGCCGCACCGGCCTTCTCTTGCTCATGGGTCCTTCAGATGAATCCTCTACCTTATTACTGTCCTCTGTCACACGACTATGGTACACTTGGGAGCTTCAAGAAGAGGATTTCATGTCGACCCTTCAAGATTTCTATGAACAAGGCGCATGCAAATACCTACCCCTTCGGCCGTGCAAGACCGTTGAGACCGCCTTCTTGAAGAGAGCTCTTGATATCGGTGATAGGGTTGGACATCTAGCTCAGAGTTGGAACACTGAAAAACATCCAAGGTGGCGTAACGTCAGAGATTGGCCCAGAAAGCTCAGTGATGGATCTGCGACACCGATCGACAATGCTGAGTTTTCCGCTTTCACATCCCTTCACAGTCGAGGGGAAAACGCTGAATGTCGTATGGTCTATGCTATGTGGGTTCATTACCAGACATACACTGTTATGTCTAATCATGTCATGAAGGCGTCGGACACAGTTCGATTGTGGCACGGCACGCTTGGAAGAATGAACGCCTTCTACTACCGTTCGGACGACGATTCTATCCCCAATGTTCTCTGGTATAGGCCGTCCCCACGCACATGTACCTTTTAGGCTCTAACACTGGTCACAGGCACCGTATATACCACCTTGTCTGGCTTGACAATCCAGGCAAAGATTATTTGAAAAGGTTCCGATTGACTGGCCCTTTACCAGTTGTTGATGCTACCCAAGGCAACCTGCCTCAACAAGGCCAGTCGATGGCAGCAGATCCGGCAATCCACTTCCGGAATCCCTTTTCCCCGGGTAACCAGTCAGGCGCAATCGCTGGCCAGCAGACTCAAGTCACAGAGCCAACCGGACAAGTCCTTGGGCTCTCAAACCCACCCCCGGCACCCATACAAGGTAGTAAGCGGTGGGGCCAGGTTCGGCAGGATTCAGGCGCCATGATGCCCACCCTCCCACAAAACCTGCATGCAGCACGGAGCGGGGAACACCAAGGCGCCCGACCGCCCTTGCCAGCTCAATCTCATGTGGACACACCAGCTCCCTTCCCGGGGACGCAGACTCCACAAGAGCAGCAGCTCGCGGGTGTACCACTTACCGACATTGCTCGGCTTCCTGGACTTCACCCACACATCAAGGACGGGCCCCTTCGCGCTGCACACATGAAGTATTGGGAGGGTGCCTTTTGGGCGGAGGAGAACACCACTGTCACAGGCGAGCCCCTTGAAATCGGTCACTTCGAAACTGCAGATACGCAGAGGGAGGGCGGCAACGGGGAGGGAGCCGGAGGCCACACCGACAGCGCCGCAAGCCAGCAATCTCCACCCTCTCTTCCGGTTGATGCAGAGAGGAGCGGAGATGATGCAGACGAGATCAGCAGCAACGACCGCAACGCGGAGGTAGAGACCGTGTGCGAGACCGACAGCGCCGCAAGCCGACAGCTCCTACCTTCACACCCAGTCGATGCGGAGAGAATTGGAAATGCCACAGCATTGCCGTTGTTGCTGTCTTTGCTATTGTTGGTGTCGTTACTGACGTTGCTGTGGTTGCTGCTGATGTCGTTTGAGGGGGACAGCGTCGACGGTCGGCCGAGAACAGCAATACGAGGGGTGAGCTGGACAAGGATTGCCTCGACAGGAAGAAACAGCGGAAGAAGTAGAAGTTCAAGCGGTCGAAGGCGAAGTTGTTAGCAGAGGAACTTCAGAGCGTGAAGGTGGATGTTTGACATGCTTGTGTCTGGATCGAGCTCTCCTTCTTCCGGACAGCAGTCTAGTCTTTTCAAATAGTCACATAAACTCCATGAGAACGAGTATCTTCATTGACGTCTCACCTGCTACGCCACAGTCTCACACATTCCACTCAACCCCCACCCCCAGTGCCAACACACGCATACTAAGGCCAACTACAACCCCTCCTTCCCCTTCCCCTTCTCCAAACTCCCCACCACTTTCCTTCGCGGCGGCTGCGACTCCTGCTCCGGCTCCGAGTCCGGCTCTGCTTCAGGCGCCAGCATCATCATCTCGCCCGAACGAACCGACGCGGCCGAGCGCACGCTCTCGACGTCATCCTCGCCGAGCGAGATGTTGTCGTCGTCGTAGTCGTCGTGCAGAATATCCTGCTGCTTCGCCTCCTTTGCCGCCGGCATCGGGACCGCCGACGCGGGCTCGAAGCTGGAAGATGTGGTGGTGCGACGGGGAGGCTGAGGCGGCGGGGAGTCCTCCTGGCTGCCGAAGGCGGACTGGGTCGGCCGTGGCGGCTTGGCTGGAGGCGCTTCCTCGAAGGGGGGTGCGGCTGCGGCTGCGGCTTCGCCGACGGGTTTGCGGCGGACGCCGGCGGTGTGGGAGGGGCGAGGGGGCTGCGGCGGTGCGTGCTCTTCGGCCAGGTTGAGCTGCTCGAACGGCGGTGCGAGGTCTGCGTCCCCGGTCGACTGTGCCTTCTTCGCGGGCTCTTGGGGGTCGGGGCCGGTGCGCATCTCGAGGAGCTTTGCTTCCTCCTCGACGACGTCTTGCATGACGATGCGGCGCTCCTCCGGGCTGTCGCCGGCCTTTCCGATCTTCTCTTCGACCTTGCGTTCGTTCTCCTTCTCCGCCTTGCGTTCTTTCTCCTCCTCGACGCGGAGCTCCTCTTCCTCCCGGCGGAACTCCTCCTCGTCCAGTTCTTCCATCCCGATCTTCTTCAGGATGGTGCCGGTCAGCCACCTGTACCGCGTGTGCCCGTCAACCATGGCGCTGACGTCCACGTTCTCCACGCCCTGCACGCCCTGGACCTCCTGGAGACCGGCGATGCCAAGCTGAACGCTGCTCGTCCGGTACAGGAAGCCCAGGATGTGGTCGTTGGAGCTGTACACGTTGACGACGCGCCCCGCCACGACCGTCCGCATCTTCCGCCAGGCGGCAGCATCGCTCGGCGTCGGCGCGCCCATGAGCACGACGTTCTCGACGAGGCCGAACGCGCGGCGCTCGGCCAGCTGCAGCAGACACGAGTAGATGACGCGAGCGCCCAGCGAGTAGCCGACCAGCGTGACGGGGCGCTCGCCCTGCGCCTTGTTGACGAGCGCGTCGGCCAGCACCTGGCCGGCCTTGTCGCTGCGGTTCTTGGCGATGGAGAAGGGGTTGTCGACGACGCGCGCCACGCGCAGCAGCATCAGCGGCCACAGCCCCGCCGCCAGGCTGCCGAGGACGGTGCGCTTGACGATCTCGTACTTGGCGTAGCCCCAGGCCGCGCTCTTCAGCACGGCCGACAGCGACGTGCCCAGCTTGAGCAGCGCGTCGACCTCCCACCGCAGCGCGAACGTCTCGAGCTGCGGGCCCAGCACGAACCACGGCGTGAAGACGTCGGTCGCGTCGCTCAGCCACCCGCTGATGGCGATGGCGACGCGGAGACGGTGGTGTTCGGACGCGGGGTCCACCGCGCTGCTGGACCGCGTCGGCGGCCTCCAGCTGCCCGTCTGCTGCCGCCTGCGCGACAGGCCCTGCGCCCGGCGCTGGCGCTCGTAGATGCCGCCGTCGTCGCCGCCGCGCACCGCGACGAAGCGGAAGTCCGACACCTCGCGCGCGTACTTGTCCATCATCTGCCCCGTGATGCGCCCGCCGTACGCGCCGAACAGCCCGCCCACCAGCACGCTGCTGCCCGCCAGCCCGCCCAGGAGACCGCCTACCGCCGTCGCGCCCAGCCCGACTCCGCCGAGAACGGTGCCCACGCCGGCGGCGAGGAGTGGTGCTGCCAGCCCGCCCGTCACGCCGATGAGCGCCGCGCCCGCGACGGTCGCGAGGCCGACTTTCCATTTGCGGGAGGTGGCGTTGGTGGAGGCGGCGCGGGCGGTTTCTTCCTCGGCGGAAAGCTGGCGCGCGGATGTGAGGAGGGCCTTGGCGACGGTGGTCTCCTGCTCGCAGAGCTGGGTGGTGGGGAGGCGAAGGCTGGAGGAGAGGCGGAGCAGGAGGAGGCGCGAGTGCGCGGGGTAGTTCTGCAGGGAGAGGAGGAGCAGGAGGATGGAGTTGAGGATTAGGGCGCGGGACTCGTCGGGGAGGCGGGCGAGCGTCGTGGGGATGGGAGCGGGGAGGTGAGAGGAGTCGGCGGGCGCTTGGCCGTCGTCCTGGGATAGGAGATCCAGGTCCTGCCCCACCACCCGTGAAGACCGCTCCCGCTCCTGCTTCGCCAGTGCCACCTCTTTCGAGCGTACTTTGAGCACCTCGCCCACGCGCTTGAGGACCTGCACGCGCCAGGCATTGAAGAAGCTGAGTGCGGCGCGGTGGAGCTCCTGCACGTCGCTGGTCTGGAGCTCCCTCTTGATCTTCTCGACGCGCTCGGCTCGCTCGGCAGCGCGCGACGCGTGAGCCTTCTGGCTGTCGTCCAGCGCGATCAGGTCCTCCTCGGCCTTGGGGTCATGGAATGAGGCGGCGCTCTCGAGAGCGGGTGGTACCTTGAAGGTGGCATTAAGGTCGCTACGAGTTGCATCGGTGCAGAGGACTACAAGGACGGCGAGCTCGACGCGCAGGGCCGGCGTGGGCAGGATATCCTCCAGAGACGCTTCCTTGTTGCCGCCGGAGGAGGATTGGCGTGAGGACGAGGCCGAGTCTTTGAAAATGTTGGAGAACATGGTGCATGTGATTGCGTGCTGCGAGGCAGCGTAGACACGGAAACGCGGGCTGAGACACGCGGACAGAAACGTGCAAACTTCAGAAATCGAGGGTCTATGAGCAGCCGCAGAGGACGCCGCGGCCAAGGACGAAGAGAAAGGTGCAAAGAACAACAGCCGAGCTGGTTCTGCCTAATCTCGCCAGGTAGGCTCGAAGTATCGGCCCCCACAGGATGCGGCGCTGCGGCGCTGCGGCGTGCTGGATCCTGGCGCTTAGTAACCCATGGCAGGCGGTCCGCCTCTGCTGGGTGCTGCAGTGCAACGGCTGGTAGCGGCGAGAGCGGAAGCGGAAGCGGGTGTTTTGGAGCTGTGGTTCTGGCGAGCCGGACGTCATGGGAGACGGACATCCCCTGCCTCCAGGCTCCCCCTGGCGACCGAAGCGGCTAGCGCCGGGATCGGAGGCTCAGGCCCACAACTCTGAGCTTCTCCATGCTGATGCTGCGCGCCTTCTCTCCGGTTCTGTTGTGTCTGGCCTGCTCCAAGCCAGCGGCACTTGTCTGTGGCGCCCGCATGTGTAGAGTGCCGTGTACTGTGATGCAGCGCGGCGCAGCCATCCACGTGCACTGCGGCTCGCTTACCTACCTACCGTCCGGACAGGAACCTCGTCTCGCAATGTCGGATGACCACCATGGATGGAGCTCCTGCTGCAGCCTCATGTACGGATGTGCGAATGACAGCCATTTCGGCCGCAGCGAAGCACACCGAACGCAGCCCGTGTCGACGGGACTTCGCCAGACCGAGGAGTCGGCCCAGCCAAACGCCCTGTTCGGGACTCACCCAATACTGCTGAGCCCAGACGGACGCCGGATGCCCTGCCGGCCGGTTCGATGATACGTAGAACTGGCGGTGACGCTTCACTCCCGCTTGTGGCAGTCTAGATTGGCGCCGTGGGGTGGGAGCTTGCAGTCGACCGCCTCACTCCCGGGCCCCGTCGCTCAGCTGGCTTGCTCTCCGCCTGCAGCATTCGCAGATCGGAGGGGCGGCTGCTTCGCGCAGTGTCTGAGAATGCGTGGTCTGCTGCTCCTGGCCACGTCCGCAGCAGCACCTGCGCCATGGGGGCTGGCGGAGGAGGTGCGGCGGCTCGATGTGATGTGCTGGAGCGAGGTGCCGGTTGGAGAGCGCAGCAGTCGTGCGCGGACCAGCGCTTTAAGCCTCACCGGCGTCCTTGCCGCAGCGCTGAGCGTGACGTCTGCCGCAGCGGCACACGTGATGGCACCCCGGGCACGCGTTCCGCTGGCGGGCGGCTGTGGTTGTCTTGGGGATGGGCTGGCTCGTTGCGGCCGGGCGGGGCGTGTCTTGCCAATCGCGGCTCCACGGGCGCTGGCACTGGGACTGGGCTGTCTCCAGGCGCGTGTGGCCACGGCGGGCTGGCGCCGCCGCTGCAGCAGCAGCAAGAACGCAGCTTTGTGTCCACTCCACGCAATCGCGAAATCACGCTGCGCGCTGCAGGAGACGCCCGCGTCCGCGCGATTCTGAAGCCCTCCGCCGGCCGCCTGTTTGCACGGCATGTCCCGAGCACACGGCCAGCGCCAGCGCGACCTTCCCTACTACATCACCGCCCGGCCAGCACCGTTTTTTCTGCCTCTCGCACTGAGCCGTCCGCACCACACCCGCCCGGCCCTCAACACCGCCCCACCGGCACACTGCACCTGGATTCCAAATAGGAGCGGCCCCGTGGACAGTCGACCCAGCGCCCCGCGCCTTCCGCCCGCTTCGCGCCGCTTCACGCAACGCCCGTGCCTGCTGTCGGAGCTGCTGCAGCTCCACAGGTAGGCCGCTCGCTTTCACGACGGCGTCCATCAAGAAGCGGAAGCTCGCCCAAGACGCGCCCCCCGAAGCCCCAGCCCAGCCCAAGCCGTCGCTCCACGTGCCCGCCCAGAAGACGGCCTCCGACCCGCCGCGCTCGTCCGCGTCGCCGCGCTCCTCGCCGCACCCGCCGTCCATCGGCAGCCGTGCCTCCGCCTCGCCGCCGCGCTACATACCGCCGCATCTCCGCGACGAAGTCTTGGAGCCTGTCGCCGAGCCGGACGGCGCGCCCTGGGACAACACGGCCAGCGGCGGCAGCTCTCCCAGCGAGGCGTACGCTGGTCTAAGCTTAGAGAGCACGAGCAGGCCCGGCCTGCCCGCAGGAGATCGGCGCGGCTCCTCAGCAGCCCCAGACGGCGCCCGCCTGCAGAACACCTCCTCCAGTGCATCTGTACGCTCGCCCCCGCCGCGATCAGCCTCCCCCGCAAAGCGCTCCGCATCCGAGATGGCTGGTGAGAACGACAGCAGGGAGCAGATGGAGTCGGAGAACGGCGCCACGAGAGGCACCTCGGTGGACATGCTCAAGGACGAGCGGCCCCAGCCGAAGGACCAGAACAGCGGTGCGAGCTCAGACACGGCCTCAACATCCGTCAACGACTCCAACACCGTGAGCACCTCGGATACAAGCGATGCTGCTCCGTCACCCCCGACCTCCAAGGACCAACCCGCCGCCGAAGCTGCCACGCCAGGCCCCTTGCTCGACGAGCAGGTCCACCGGATCATGTCATTGCACCAGGCCATCCCTCAGGATGGCCAACGGGGCTTTGTCGTCAGCATGTGGTGGCTGTCGCGTGTCTTGGCACGCGTGTCGGACTCCAAGCAATTTGGGCCTTTTGACAAGTCCGCATCGGAGGGTGAAATCGGCCCTGTCAACAACGAGCCGCTCTTTGACCAAGGTATGGCCCTCCGTCACCGTGATCAGTGAGCCATTGATTTGTAACAGGTTACCTTCCTCGCTGTAAAGATGCCTCGGCTTGGGAGCAGGACCACATCAGTGAAGCCACAGGCCAGATGTTCGTCCCCATGAAGCCAGGGCTTCAGATTGGCGAAGACTACGAGGTTTTCCCGGAAGAGGCATGGAACCTGATGGTTGAGTGGTATGGCGTGAAGGCAGGGGTCCCGCCCATCATTCGCTATGCTCGCGATACTGCGCCGCCCGGTTCTGCAATGCAGAACGTTCAATACGAGATTTACCCTCCTTTCCTAACCATCCGCAAGCTGCGCAATGATTCGGAACCCATGTCTGCCCAGAGAATCAAGGACAACTCCAGCAATGCAGTCAGGCTACTCTCGAGCCGGAGCGAGAAGTTCCAAGATTTCCTGAAAAGAGCGAAGGAGGCAGTAGGGGTCCCGTTGACTACCAAGGTCCAGATCTGGAGGGTGTTGGAGCCGATTCAGGCTGGAGCTACGGGGCAACAAGACAACAAGGCAGCAGAAATGCTCACCCCGGCCACCTCAAGGAACAGTTCCCCTGCAAGGGCGCCCCCTAAACCACTTCTGATGGACCTGTCGTCTTTCACCGCCATGGCTGAGGGTGCCCAGAGGGAAATGGTTGACCACAAGGACGAGACGAACAACCCGAAATACAACGGAAACGCCAAGATGGACCTTGTTGGCTTGAGCACCAGTCAAATTCTGATTTTGGAAGAGCAGATCGGGGGCCCTGCTGGCGGTGAATTTGTCTCGGACAACGCGCGTAAGGTGGCGGCCAAACACGGAGTCTCACTCAGCACGAGCAAAATCCCGGATTCCAAGGGAGGCAGCGGGCGCGGCAGCCCGGCTCCTGGCGGGCCAATGACGCGTGGGCGCACGAAGAACGGCAGGACACGCGGGACCGTTGGCCTCTCCAATTTGGGCAACACCTGCTACATGAACTCCGCTTTGCAATGTATCCGCAGCGTCGAGGAGCTCACCGCTTATTTCATGCAAAGCAAGTACAAGGAAGAGCTCAACGGAGACAACCCGCTCGGCCACGGAGGTACGATCGCCAAGGCTTACGCTGGCCTACTCGCTTCAATCTATGACGAGGCTTCTCCGACGTCTTTTTCCCCGAAGAACTTCAAGTATGCGCTTGGTCGCGCGCAACCCATGTTCTCCGGCTACGGGCAGCAAGATTCGCAGGAGTTCCTCAGTTTCCTGGTGGACGGACTCCACGAGGACCTGAACAGAATCATCAAGAAGCCGTACATTGAGAATCCTGATTCGGATGACAACACGCACAAGGATCCCGAGGCCATCAAGGCTCTGGGTGAGAAGTACCGCGAGAATCACCGTGCTCGGAATGACTCTGTCGCCATGGACCTGTTCAACGGTTTCTACAAGAACACCATGGTCTGCCCCGAGTGCGACAAGGTCAGCATCACCTTCGACCCATTCTCTTCTCTTACGCTCCAGCTGCCGATCGAGAAGAATTGGCAGCACGGCATTTTCTTCGTGCCTCTACTTGGTCGGCCTGTGCAAATTGATGTGGATCTGGATCCCAACAAGCCCATACGCGCTGTCAAGGAGTACATTGCGGAACGCGTCCCTGGCGTCGACCCCAAGCGCATCATGATGTCCGAGGTCTACAGTCACAAGTTCTACAAGCACTTCGAGGACAGGCAATCTATTGTGGAGGCCAACATCCAAGATCGGGACGAGATTGTGTGCTATGAGCTGGACGATATCCCTACTAACTGGCCGCCTCAAAAGAAGCCAGGTAAACAGCGGTCGATGCTCTCGTTCAACCAGTCCGACGATGATGAAATACCGGACACTGACTCGCCCATGGCCGACAAGATGATTGTTCCAGTGTTTCACCGTGGTCGTAACAAGTCATCTCCCAACAAGTGGGACGTGACTCTGTTCCCTTCTCACATCCTGATCAGGCGCGATGAAGCCAAGGACGTCGACGAGATCCTACGCAAAGTGCTGTCGAGGGTTGCTGGTATGACAAGTCGGGAGATTCTCACCGAGGAGGGATCATCGTCTCCGATGTTCAGCTCTCGAAATGAGTCCGACACGGTTGTGACAACCGAAGAAGATGCGTCTTCCACCACGGATGCCCGTGTTCAAGCCAACTCTGTCGAGGGCGACGAGAGCATTGTGGATGTCACAATGACTGAGCCTGGGGATGCGGAGAAGGCCAAGGCAGACAGCAGTGCTGGCGACGACGTCACAATGCAAGAACAGAGTTCATTGCCATCCGTGTTGCAGCCCGGCAGCTTCATCCCGCCTGAACTCCGAAACCTCTTCACCATGAAGTACACAAAGCCTGGCCATGACCTCATCCCCACTGGCTGGAGCGGCCTTGATTCCAGAGAGCTGGCTACTCTTGAATCTCGCATTCCCACGCCGCCAAGTCGCAGGTCGTCTATCCAGTCCAACACCAGCCGGGCTAGCCGATCCAGCCAGGGCACCCAGCGCTCGGGCACGCCTGAGAGCGATGTTGATGAGGACACGGCTCAATTTTCGAACACCATGGAATCATTCGAAGCAGCCGACCAGAGCGAGGATGAGCTTGCTCCTGTGTCGATGGGCAAGCACGCCAACCGCCAGAAGTTCCAGAGGAATCAGGGCAGAAGAAAGGGCGGCAAGAAGGGTAGGAAGATGAAGACGTACTCTCGGAAAGAGCGCCGCCAGGATACCGACGTCAGAGCTGGGTCCGAGCCTGTTTCTGAGCCTGATGGTGACCCGATGCTCATCCGCCCTGGCGAGGTTATCATCCTGGACTGGGACAATGAAGGCTTCGATGCGCTCTTCGGCGGCAAGATCTCTGATAAGAACGAGATGCGTGGCGTCAACACTTGGGAGCTAATCGAGACTCTACCCGACCCCGAGCTTGCGGAGAAGAAAAAGAAGCGCGCTGCGCGCAAGAAGTCTGGTATCACTCTTGAGGACTGCTTTGCAGAGACTGCAAAGACCGAGATTCTCTCCGAAGAGAACGCTTGGTATTGCAACCGTTGCAAAGAGCTCCGCAGAGCAAGCAAGACGCTCGAGATCTGGACTGCTCCAGACATTCTTGTTGTCCACCTCAAGCGCTTTGGCGCCAACAGAGGCTTCAGGGACAAGGTTGACATTCTCGTCGACTTTCCCATCGAGAGCTTGGACATCTCCGACCGTGTCGGGCTCAGCGAGGACAAACCTCTGGTCTACGATCTCTTCGCAGTTGACAACCACTACGGAGGTCTTGGCGGAGGGCATTACACTGCCGTGGCTAAGAACTTCTACGACGGGCAGTGGTACGACTACAACGGTGAGTACTCCCTAACATCTGCTCCTAGGTGTATACTGATCCTCTACAGACTCGATGGTCAGCAAGAAGAGTGCATCGTCGGTCGTCGCCAGCAGCGCTTACCTTCTCTTCTACCGCCGCCGCATGCCTGACAACACCCCTTTAGGCCCCCCTTACCTGCAGGAAATTGTGCACCAGGCATACGCTCCCGCATCTGATTCTCGTGAAGGTTCGCCGTCGGGAAACGGCAGGCCTCTCGGCGATACATCCCCGAATGGGTCGCCGAGAGGCTCGAACGAAGTAGGAGCTGGTCCCCAGCGCGCGGTTGGTTCGGCTGGCGTGACGAAGACGACGACGACGACAGCCTTGATGAATGAGGATGACGATGACCTGCCTGCGTACGATGACGAGGGCGTCAGCATGCAGATGATCGGCCCCCAACAGCCGCAAGCCCAGTCGGCCGGGCTCCTCACCAACACGAGCGCTGCTTGGGACTGGCCTGGCGGGCTCGACGGTGCAGCCGAAGACGACGACACGGATGTTGCCAGCGACGTCGCCGCTGTGCCCGGCTCGCCAGGCAGCTTGGAGGAGCGCATGCTGGACTTTGACGGCGACGAAGGCCTGCTTTCCGGCCCGGGCAACGTCACGCCGGTGGACTCGGATGCCGGCATGCACCCGCCCGCCATGATGAATGTGGGCGCCGATCTGGAAGCCGAGGCGGAGATGCCGGATCTCGAGGAGGACGTGGCGGAGGTGCGGGTGGACGAGAAGGACGTCAAGGTGGACTAGATGCGATCATTGGCTCCTCAGAAAAAGTACTTTTGTCTGCGCTTTCTGGCTGTCTTCATGGGCATTTCTGGTGGTCGATGTCTCTCTCGTTTCTACGGTCCCAGTAATCATTTCTCTCTCTTTTTATCCTGCACAACAAAACTTTTACATAAGGTTGGTCGGTCATGGGAATGGCGGGAGGGGCTCTTGACGCGAAAAAGAAACGAATGGACTCTTTTAGATGGTGGGATGGTTGATGGTGAAAGGGTTTTGTGGATTGGCGGGCGGAGGGATTATGCACGCGCATTTATGGTTTGCATGATGTATTTTTCTTCTTCTCGAGTTTAGCTTCTCTTCAATTACAGAGATTACGGAGAGCAAGATGGAGGTATAGGGAGAATCATTCCTGTTTTGTTTTGGTTTTTTTCGTATCGCGATTGACTCGAGAATGGCAAAAAAGAACGCGGATCGTTGTTTGTTCGTGAGGAAAAGAGAGGGGAGGAGTGGATGGGGACGGTGGTTGTATATACATAAAACGTGTATGCACGAGTAGTCTTTTGTTGGTGCATTCTGGTAGGCGTTGTCGGACTTCAAATCTTTGATCTTTCGTGCTTCACTCGCTCGTTCTCGACGTGCTCTCTGCCTCGCCATCCTTCGTCCGTTGCGTGTCTGCAGTCTAGAGGACGGGCAGACGGAAGGCGGATGGAAGGTCGGTCGGGATAGGTGGTTCCGTTCGTCCTCTTTGTGGAGAGAGATCGTGTTGATGTAGATAGATGAACAACAGTGCATGGCTTAGGTAACGCCTCGCCGGCTTTCACCTGCTCCCTCGCGATCTACCATGCGTGAGAGAATCCGGTGGTCACTGCCTTAGCTCCACCAGAAACGATAAGACGGCGACGTTCCTCGCGCCAGTCAAACCGGACCTCCTGCAGACCGAGAAAGCGGACCAAAGTCCTCCCCCCATGTAATCCCGAAGACCTGCACTCTCCAAGGCCCCCAAAAGCAGCAGCGAAGGGCAGACCAGGTCGAGCAAGCAACCCGACGCTCGAGTGAACTATCCGGTAAAGTGTTGAGATCCTCGAGACCAACGGCACGTATCACACGTCAAGCCAGCCACCGAACCCTTCCTTCCTCCACGACGATCAGGAAGCGAAGTCGAGAGCGCTGAAACCCTCTACCTCGGCGGTTCGACTGGCAACCAAGGGAACCGGCCCACAGCCGGACAAATACTTCAACCGGCAATTCCATCCGAACCGACCTCGTAGAGTAGTGTGCTCCCCCTTCGGCGTCGAAGATCGTTATTAACTTGATTACTCACGTTGTCCATCTGCCGCTCGCAAGACACGGTTCGAGTAGTCATCACGTCGACGCTCCCGCACCCCGGGTGCAAGTCCAGGGATGCGGGCGCCCGAAAAGGGACTCGATCGCGCGAGCCGCAGCCCGCATGCCCAATCCCTCGCCGTCCGAGCAGCCCGGGCGAAACCGACACGCAGATCGGTGACGACCGCGTGTTCCGAGGCGCGGGCAAGGACGCTGGAACACGCGAACTTTGCATCGAAAAGGGCGGTCTCGTCATGTGTTTACTTCTTAATTTTTTCCGGAGTGGCTAATGTACATTCCAGCCGGAACTGTGTGAAGTCCTGGAGAAGCGCTGAAAAGACGGAAAGAAGGGGAAGAAAAAAAAAATCCCAGATCGGAGAATCTGTACGCCAGTTACGTTTGGGGAGCCTCGTTTTTGGGGTTTTGGGAGAGAACTGCGTTCCGCTTGCCCCCAAGCGAGGACTGCGAGGTTCCCCCCTCCCCTTCCAAACGCGAAAACGCCATCGCAGGAAAAAAAACAAGACTATTTCAAGTACGGTCCGGTGGTACAAGATTTGTTCGCTAATTTAAAGCAAAGCAGGAAAGGAGTAGCATTACACTTCGTCAGTGATGCTCACGAATCCCTTGATTGGATCTTGGGGAATGCGTGAGTCAGTCAAAAGGGGCGGGGCAGAGCGTTGCCGCTGCGCTCGGGATATCTTCCGTGAGGCGCAGACTTTTGAAAGGGTTGAGTAATCAATGATTGATTGACGAGAAGGATAAAAATTGACAAAGGAAACTATTGGTAGTGAGGATGAGGGCGGATATTGGCAGTGTGTAAAAGAGGCCAGTCGTGGTGGAAAGAATTAATGAATGGGACTGGCCGGATTGAGGGGTATCTCAAGGTTTTTGTCGTAGACGTTTAGATGTAAGACACCTTGACGCCCATTCCGACGGTCCTGCGCAGCTTCTCCCAGGCCAGCCGTAGCAGCCGCTTTACGCGATCCCGCAGATCCTGCCGTCCAAAGGCCAGCGCGAAGGCAAGGAGGAATAGGAGAGTGCGCAGGAATGCCATGGGATTCTGCGTCAGGGAGTGGGTGGCGTTTTGGAACATGTTTTGCACGGCTCCCAACATAGCTGACGCCCGTGTCGATATGCTTTGGTTCCGCGGCCGCGGGCTGAGTGCCTTCCTGTTGGGGCCTGGTCGTGGCGTTCGAGCTGATGCTGATGTCGCTGCACGGTTGGTGAGATTGCTGCCGTTCGGGTGTGGTGAGCGGGTTCTTTGCGAGTCGTTGTTGCTTGCGGGACGGCGTATGCGCTGTCTAGCCTCACGCTCTTCCTGCTCACGCCTCCGCCGGTCTTCCTCCTCTTCTGCTTCTCGCCGACGTGTCTCGGCTTCTTGACGACGGCGTTCCAACTGTTCCTGTTGCTGCCGCCGTAGTTCTGCCTCTCTTACGGCAGCGTTCTCTTGCTCTTCCTTGAGTCCATGCAGCGCCAGGAGGAACGCTTCCTTGCGCTCGTCGTCAAGCACTTCACTCATGCCTATAAACTCGCGCGCGTACTCCCATTCGCCGTTGCGCGGAAGAACGTGGAGAGTGTAGAGTTCCAGCAGTTTGAGGCGGGAGTTGAGGTCTCTCGGGGTATTTGTTCCATGGCTCCGGATTCCCGGCCGTTTTTGCGCATAGATCGGAGAGTTCATGTGTGCGGTAATGTCGAAGGTGGGTTGTGAGGAGGCGGAGAGGTATGTTTCGAGGCGTTGCTGGGTCACCTGTTGAGACGGCGCGTGCGTCAACAGTAGCGTCGCTCTGCGTAGACAAAAAAAAGTCAACACGATGTTCGCACTGGCAGTGTGGCAGCGGACGAGACGCACAGATTTATAACGACTTCGGGGTCGACGCTGCCTTCAGCTCCCGCATATCCAGCCTGCACCACCTCTTCCCACACGCTGCCGTCGCGGCACTTGGCCACCAATGCCTTCCATCTCGTGCTGCCAAACGCGTGCTTGCCCTCTTCGGGGCCCAGCTCTACGACAGAGTTCAAGAAGGTGAGGTAGAAGCTCCAGACCTTGATCCGGGTGCCGCGCGACGCATAGGCAATGGGCGCGAGAATGCTCTGTTTGGCCTGGGCGTGCAGGCCATCGTCGTCGGGATGCTCGGGGCGGATGATGGGCTCGATGGTGGAGAGGGCTTCGGGCAGGCGTCGTGTGAGGAATAGCTGAGCGGCCTGGCGGTATGTCTTCGCGATCTGCGCAGCCTGGGGCCTTTGCTGCGAGGCGAGTGACGTGACGGAGGCGGACAGCGTGTTTTCGTAAGTCATGGACATGGCGGCGGGGGGCGAGCGCAGCGCGGGCTATTCCATGGGGGAGGTCTGGGGCATATGGGGGGCGCGCAGGAGGCTTCGGGGCATGCTGGGAGCACGGTGTTGTGGTGATGATTTGCGGGCAGTCGAGGAATGCCGACCGCAAACACGCAGGGCAGCTGACGAGGACCTCGGCTTGTCGGAGCACGGAGATTGGCGCACCAGAGGCACGGAGCAACACCCGCAACGGCGGCCCTCGCGCGGCTGGGCAGAGCTACGCGAGCGGCCGTACTGCTGTTGCATGTGAGAGAGCGCGTCGCCTGCCTGCCTGCGCGGGGGGCCGCGCTCGCTGCGTCTTCAGTACTTATCCTGCGCGTGTTTGGCTCCGGCGTGCTCCAACAACGGCCGCAGGACGCCAGCATCGCCACACGCTAGAGCTACCCGGCGGCGGCGGTGGCGCCCGCGTGCTTCGGCAGCCGGCAGTGAATCAGCGCTGCAGGAGCCGTCGGCCGTGGACCAGGCGCCAGCACCAGCAGCCAGGCGCGTCATTACGCTCCACGCTCCACGCTCCACGCTCCACGCTCAACACCCGCGCTTCTCGTCCGAGCGCTGAGACACCGTCTTGCTTAGGCAGTGCTGCGACAGCGTCAAGCTCTGCGCGCTGCTCTGCCGTTGCTTTATTGCTAACAATTACCTGAGGGCGTTGCTGACAGCGTCGTTTGCACGGTCAAACCACAGGAAAACCCTTCCTTCCTGTTTTTCTCTGCCGCCTCTCTCCACCGCCCATTGCTTCTCTGCACGGGCGCTTTTCAAGCTGCATCCGCAGCATTGCTACTCACAAACACGCTTGTGCTCGCAGCGCCACTCTAGCGCCGTCGCCTTTCCATTTCTCGGCAAATGCGGCTCCAATTCTAGCCTCGCCGCCACCTAACCATCATCAACAGCACTTTGCACCCACCGCGCCAGCCTCGACACCATGGAGGTCGACAAGACGGCCTTCTGGGGCCGTGCTCTTGAGATCATTGAGGCCATCTCCACCTCGCATTTTGTCGCCTTCGACCTGGAGCTCACCGGCATTCCGACCAAGGAAAGGTCCGGCACCAAGATGACCCTGGAGGAGCGCTATCTAGATATCAAGGCCGCCGCAGACCGCTACCAGATATTGCAGATTGGCCTCACTTGCGTTGAGCAGGACCTTGACACTGAGAGCTACAGTGTGCGCCCTTACAACTTCAACCTGAACCCTCTGCTCGAAGAGAGGCTGGACATCGAGAGGATATGGTCCATCCAGAGCGGCGCCGCAGAGTTTCTTCTCAGTCATGGCTTCCAGATGAATCTCCCAATGACCAAGGGGGTGCCATATCTCTCCAGGGACGAAGCCCGAAAGGCGAAGGAGTTGGCATACGCCAGGTGGGACAAGTCTAGCATCGCCGATGTTCAACTGAGAGCGGACGAAGTGCAGTCTCTGGAGTTTATGGAGAAGGTTCGCATTGCTATCGACAAGTGGAAGGCGACAGGCAGGGTAAGTCCGTCAAGGCGAAAAGAGTTAGGAGTGGGTGGGTCGATTGGTACCCCAATACCGACCTGCTGCACCTCTTCACTCTTTCTTTCAGCGCCGCCTTTTCCGCTTTGCCTAATTCTTCACAGCCTGATGTATCCTTCCTCAACATCGTTTGCACTGACCCCACGGGCGAGCAACCGCTTTACCCGGAACTCGGCAATTTTGAGAAGCGCCTGGTGCACCAACTCGTCCGCGCCGAGTATCCGGATCTTGTTTCCGTCCCCAAGCCGCAAGCCGTGCAGATCGTTGCCTTCAACGAAGAGCGGGAAAAGTCGATTCTGCGGAGCAAGAAAAGAGCGCTGAGGCACCAGATAGAGCGTCAGACAGGCTTCCGCTGGATCATCGAGGCCCTTTGTGGCGGAGAGTTGAAGATCGATGCAGAGTCGTTTTCCCGAGACGTTCTCACGGGAGCTGTGAGGTCTGCTGACATGCTCGACTTGAAAGCTCGCTTTAGCCGTGCTCAGACCGCGCTGAAGAAGAGGAGGCCGGTTCTGGTCGGCCACAACCTGTTCACAGATATCATTTACCTGTATCGTACCTTCATTGGTCCGCTGCCTCCAACACTTGAGGAATTCAGAGAGGTGATCCACCAGCACTTCCCTTCCGTCGTGGACACAAAGTACATGGCGACCCACAACTGCGGCGACATCAACCCAAAGTCGTCTCTCGATCAAATCCACAACAAACTCCGCGTACAAGAAAAGCCACTCACCGGTAAGCAGCCACAGGTCTTTATCAGCGGATCAAACGTCTTTGCTAACTGGTGAATAGTGACCCATGGAGCACACCGCAAATACCACGTTGCGGAGCCCTTACATGAAGCGGGATACGATAGCTTCATGACTGCCCTGATCATGATTCGGTTGTCAGCAAAACTTGAGGCGGACGGGACGTACATCGCCGACGTGTCGCCGCCTCTTTCTGATGATGAAGCATACGACACCGCCGAAGAGATGCTACCCGATGGACGCGCTTCTCCAGAAGACGACGTGGTCGCTTCTCCACTTGCTCCGCCATCCAGCCAAGGAATGATTCCAGCCGTTTTCGACGGTACCACCGAACTCGTTACACCATCAATTGCATCCAATGGCAATTTAGCCGGTGATGGAACTCCATTGGCGCAGGCTGTAGCACCCCTCGAGGATACTGAACCGGCGCAGAGCACACGCGCTGAGCGCAGGAAGCAGAAGAAGAAGAACAAGAAGAAGAGCAACCAGACAAGCAGCGAATCTAAGAGCAGTGGAACAAGCACCTCGATCTTCTCTCACCAGAACATATTCGAGCAGCTGGCCATGGCTGATCAGAACGAAGAAGCCAATAATGACGAAGAAGCAGGTCCTAAGGAAGGTCAGGTGGAGTCCTATGTTGGAGAAGGGGACCAGGCGCAAGTTGCGACGTTCGAGCGTAACGGCACGACCTTCTATTCGTACGCGCAGACGCCGCCGAGAGCCGAGAAGGCGGCAGAAGCCAGCAGGGAGAAGATGGAGCCGATGAAGCTGATGCCTCCTTTTGTATCGGAGTTCTGGCGCGTGTACGGCAATAAACTGCGGGTGTTTGGCACGGTGGAGAGCGTGTGGAGGCTGACGTCGTGAGGGGCACGAGGGCTACTTCTTTGGGCTGGCGGCATTTGCCGGTTTCCTCGTGGGGAAAAAAGGGTCACACGGGGCAAGGCGTTCAAGGAGTGGAGTCGGCAGCATAGCGGTGGAGTTAAAGACAGGCGTGTGGTGGCGTCTTGCGCCATTCGTTGTGGCTGGTGCGAGAGTCAAAAATGGACTTTTAGCACATTACGCGTAGCGGGGCGCATGCAGCGCACCTTACTGTGTAGGTAGACGCGAGGCCCGGCAAATAGGACAACGTTCCTGCAGGCGCGCCGAAAAATGTCAGCAATGTGGCCATTAGGATTCGAGGGCGGCCAGGAACACAGGAACGGCTCGCAACGTATGCCTGATGCCGGTTTCGCGTCAGGACGGCCAGGAGCTGGCATGATGTCGAGGGCGGGCTGGGCTGTTCAAATAGTCGACGGACGTTGGAATTGGAGAGGCGATCGCCGCGTTGGAGGAGCTTGGCGCACGAGGCGCGAGCGGCCAAGGCTGCGGCGCAAAGCCGCTGGAGCGTGAGAGATTGAATGTGGAGCAGGGCGCTAGCGCGGGCGGCGGGCGCGGGCAGGTGTGACGGGCCCTGGTGGTGTTGTGCAAGCGGTATCAGCTATACAAGGGCGGGCGCGGCGGAGAGTCTCCGATTGCAGCAACTCCCATCGATCTCTGGCGGTGCGAGAGTCAGGCCCGCGGAGCGGTGATGACGATTCGCGCGGGGCCTGACTGCTGGCGCGGTAATTGCTGGCCCTAACGCCCTGCCCGGCCCCTAAGTGCCTTTTAAGGTGCGCCAGGCTTAGCTGCCAGACGTCGAGAAGTGCCACCATGTCTTCTCGCGCCTGACGGACCCCTTGCCTCCGCCAAAAACCCTGAGGACCCTCGAATCGCGAGTGCAAAAACGACATTGCGGCCGCGCGCCGCTGAGCTCTCCCCGTCCGTCCGTCCAGTCCTCGCGAGAAGAATGTCGATTTCGCCTGCGTCACTGCCACGCCGGCCGATGCGCTACCTCGTCGCCGCCGCCGTCTGCGCCTGCCTCTTCCTCTACTGGTCTGCCCTCAGCGACCGCTGGAGCTCACCGCTGCAGCGCTTCAATGCGCACGGCATTCCCGCCACCAATGCCACCCTGGGCTTTGGCCGCATCTACGCCGTGTCCAAGGGAGGCTCGCCGCGCCGGAAGAGCCTCATCCACAACGCGAATGTCACCGAGATGGACATCACAATCCCCGATCAGCCGCGCTGGACCCTGGAGGACGAGGAGAACTTCAGGCTGCCCGAGAACTCGACCCTGGGCCGCGGCTCGCTGCTGGCCTGGCTGGGCCACCTGCACGCTCTGAAGGAGTGCGTCCGCCCCGCGCCCGCCCTGCGCTCCGCAAGATCTGGCTATTGACGAGGCTCGCAGGTTCATGACATCTGGCGCCGAGACCGCGCTGATCATCGAAGACGATGTCGACTGGGACATCCGCCTGAAATCGCAGCAGATTCCGCTCGTCGCATCCGCCTTCCGCGCCCTGCTCCCCGACGCCAAGTACCCGGCATACCCCTACGGACACCCCAAGAATTGGGACCTGCTGTACATGGGACACTGTGGCGACTACTGGCACGGCATGGACGTCGGTTTCGAGAAGGGCCACGTCGTGCCCGAGAACCTGACGGCCACGCCTCACATCGCCTTCCGCGACGAATCCCTGCCGGACTTTGACAATCTGCACCCGTGGACAACGTCGCTGCTGGCAAACCTGAACGTGACGGAGCGCACGCGGCTGGTGCACCGGAGCCGCTTCCCGCTGTGCACCTTCGCGTACGCCGTGACGCGTCACTCGGCCAACCGTCTCCTGACGGAGCTGGCAGGGTCCGAGTCGTCGCGGCCGGGCGACCACGCCTACGACATCACGATCCTGCGCGGCTGCATCTCGGACGGCCTGCGCTGCTGGAGCATCAACCCGGAGCTCTTCCACCACGTCCCCGGCGACAGCATAATCGCCGGCATCGAGCACACGCCCGAGCGCGTGCCGCCCGTCGACGAGAGCGGCTGGGATCAGATGCAGATGCGCGGCGAGACCACGAACATCGACTGCGGCTTCTGGAGCGGCAGCTTCGACTTCAAGGACGACGATGTGAACCGCCTGAACTGGCTGAGGCAGGAGGTCGGCCGGAAGGGCCGCTGCATCAAGCCTGGCCGGGAGCTCCAGGTCCAGACGGTGGAGCAGAAGAAGCCAGATCGCCAGCAGGCGAACAAGCAGCAGACGAAGCAGCAACGGCCACCGAAGGCGCAGAAGATCCCGAGAGACGAGTGACGAGTCGTTTGGAGTGAATTGACGGACTTCTTGGATGGGCCTCTTCTGGAAAGAGACGGCAACGAGCATGCGAATGCGACGGGGCCGTGGCATTTTCGAAGAAGAGTGCATAGGGTGGCTGGTCTGCATTGTGCGGGACCCTTTTTTCTGAACAACATAAACGCGGGCCCGGCGTCACGGTAATGTCTTTGCAAGCATTTCGGGAGTAAGGGCTTCTTCGACGCATCTGCGTGTTTTTCAACTTTTATTTTTCGTGCCTTCCCACTGTTTCGTCCTGCCCTTCGTCTGGAAGCGCAGTCCCCCTTTAAGATACCTCAAATGTTGTAGACCTGATTTCTTGAATTGACGCATCTAGCGTCAGAACACATTCGCACGCTTTTCGTGCGCTGAAATCTTCTGGAGCCTTTTTGTTGTCTCGCGCACTGAAGAATTGCAGCCACAGTGCAGCTGTACGAGTGGAAGCCCAACCATCCAGCAACCAGGGTCATGCATGCCGCTTTACCCTGTTCCTACTAGCATGTCGCAGACCTTGAGAGCAAGGTAGGATGACGCCAAGGCTTCTATTTCTGACCTGCATGTTGGCGGACCATGCTCCCGCGAGGCTGAAAGATCGAGAGCTGATTGCTCGTATGACGGAAGCCTGCCGTGGATTCTGCCCCTCAGCTGAAGGTGCCACCAACGCCTGGGGCGGGGCATCACTACCAACAATCCATCCAGATCCACATCCAGGGACTCTCGAAATATTTCCGTTTGCTTCCTTCGATACTCTCTTCTCTGATCGTGGGATCGGCCTTTCGTGATCTGGGAGGAGCAGATCAGAGCATGGCGGATCCCTCCTCCGTCGCCGCCAGCACCGCCGGCATCATCAGCCTCGGCCTGACCGTGTCGTCCGGCCTGGTCAGGTTCGTGCAGACGGTGCGGGGCGTGGTGTAAGGGAGCAAGCGGTGGTGGTGGTGGAGGGGAAGGAAGGGAATGTTTTTGAGGATGGAGGAGGAGGCAAACCCAGTTCGCGAAGGTGCGGTGGCGCAGATGCAGGAAGCGAGGCTGAAGATGATTGAGGAGGACCTTGTCGTGCAAAGGGAGAAGCAGAAGGAGGATGCAGACAAGTTGGCAGGGCTGAAGGAGGGGGTGAAGTTGTTGGAGAGAAGACTGAGGGAGTCGGACAGGAGAAGGGATGTGGATAGGGCGCTGGACATCAGGCACGGTGCACTGCCGGATGTGAAAGACAGAATCAAAGAGGTGGAGGCGGAAATGATGCAGGGTGGCAAGACGTTGCTGGAGCTGGAGATTAGAGTATTGGAGGAGAGGAGGAGAGGGCGAGAAAAGAGGAAGAGTGAGGAAACTAAGCTTTACAGGCGTGGAAAGTTTCCAGGAACCTCAAGGAATGGTGTTTTGGAATCGATTTCACGGGGTAGGAGTGCAAGGTCCAGTGGCGTAGCTTTGCAGGAGGGCAGTGAGCCGTTTGAGGTGACGTTGGACCGGAATGCTGCGAAGGCTTTGGCGAGGGATTTGGTTGCGGAGTGGATCGAGAGTTGACGGCAACGTGGGCAGTTGGAGCACTCATCCGGATGGGTTTGAAAATTCCTTGACTACACATTGGCGTCTGGACGAATGCTTCAACTGCCCGTGAACGTATGCACGTGTTGCAAGACTATCCGAACCGACTTCGTATCACTTTGCATCTACTTATCTAGTGCTGTGCTTCTGTGGTGCGATTTATGATAGACAGAGACAAATGCCATATTTCCGCTCGCAAAGAGCTATCCTCGGTCTTCAGCAATTTACTTGGGTATGAGGTCTTCGACCAAACGCATAATATCACGTCCCTCCGTTGAGCCATGCAAACGCCGAAACGCGTCCAACTGAATTACCAACCCTGAGCTAATTCCTATTCTTTGCAGGTTCGTTCGTGAAAAAAAAGTGATACCACCGCCCCCATATATCCTAAATGCCGTTTCATGCTCCATAAACGCCGATAGAAGGCTGTCGTCTTTGAACTTCGTGGGTATTTCGTGGAAAACAGAACTGGAATCATGAAGCACGCCGACTTCGTGACTAAGAAGGGAAAAAGAAAGCCCCAAAAAATGAAAGAAACGATACGATCATTTCGACACCGATGCAAAGGAAGGCAGTCAAGCCTGCTGGAGCTTGCCGAACCAGCCGTGCCCCGGGCCGAGTCCCTCTGCGGTCAATATCGAAGAAAAGCTGGTGGGATCGTTGTAGCCCATCCCCGTCCAGGCGGACCCCGAAGGAGGACTCATGCTGCCATAGCCCGAGATAGCTTCAGCATCATCGACAGGCGGCCTGGGGCCCGATTGAGCGAACGGGCCGGGACGGTCCGGCGGCGACGACTGCGTCGAGGTCTCGGCGAGGGGCCGGGGCCGAACGCGGGCCTCAACCCTCTTCGCCTCGGCTTGGAGGAAGCCTTCGATCGGGACGAAGCCGCAGTCGGCGTGCTGCAGCACCATCTCCTTCAGCTCGTACACCGAGTTGCTGAGGATGTCCAGCTCGGCCCGGAGCAGCTGGTTCCTCGTGGAGAGGTCTCGGTAGCTCTCGTCCATCTGGTGCGTCCAGTCCTTCTTCTTCGCCCGGCATTTGGACGCGGCCTCGCGGTTCTTCCGCAGATACTCGTCTCGCTTGGCTTGGTCTGCGCTCGCCTTGGGGTCGTTCCCGGGAAGCTTCCTGGCGGAGAGATGGCGGTGCTTGTCTTTGCTCGCGGCTTTGCGCTTCTTGGCCCCGCTGGACGCCTTCGTGGGCTTCGCAGCATGCGCCGGCTTTTCCGTGTCCAAGGGTTTCGTCTCAGTGCATCTGGCCTGACTTCCGGACTCTGCAACAGCTTTAGGATTGACTGTGCCCTGCTGCGCAGTCTCGCAGGTGGCAACGCCAACGACAGGTATCGGACCCGCTGCGGCAGATGCTGGAGCGGGATCAGGAGCGAGTGACCTAAGAAGCAGTACAGGGTCCGAATAGGCGTCGAGACGGTCGGACGGACCGAGAGGCGGTCCAAATGCGCATTGGATTTCTGACATGGACGGAGGTGGGGGAGTAAAGCAAGCTTAGGCTGGGGGGAATGCGAGTCGGATAGCCGTCTTTTTGATCGCCAAAAAGTTGTTGACCCTGGGAGGGTTTGGGCCATGGACCCTGATTGCAAAGCAGTGAGCCATTATGACGCAGCGGACACAGATCCGACGGCCAGGAGAGACGGAACTGCGGCTGCGGGTGGCGGGGCGCCTGCCCCAGGATCCCTTACGTTGCATGCATTCCAAGCGAGCACGCGTCGGGATTGGGCCCCCTGGACGAGGGAGTTGTTTTCAATCCGCAGGAAGGCAGCCGATTTGTGCGGGTACAGAGGCTGTTCAGTGGCTGCGGGGGCAGCGGGACGCGCTGCCGCTAAGCCCGACGCGGCATCGTGGCGTCGGAACACACTCCGACACCTCGTCATCACAGATCCACCGCTGCCCTGGCTGCCTGTTTTTGCCTGAGTGCTGGTGCCGTGCCGCTAATCTCGCCGCGACCCGGCCCTGGGACTGCTCTCCGATGTCCAACACCTTGCATCACCCAACGTCGATCCACCTCACATCTGGTCGCCCCACTCCGTCGTCTTGGAGCTTGGGCCTCCCAACTCGTTATGAACAACCGCTCTGCGCAAACGGCATCCTGTAGGAGTAACAAAAGCAGCCGTCATGCGGAAGGAGCACATGCTCGACATCGTGCAACCTTGAAAACGGGCCTAGCCACTCGATTGTGGCTACGTTAATATTGCTGTGAACGAACATGCTGCCACTCTCCCGAACTGGTCTTGCTTGCGGACGACATGTCGCACTATTCCTCGATCTTTGGTAATTGCTGCTCTACCGCCCATGTGGTGCTCGCCGTGATTGGTTCGGTGCCATCTCCACGGATCAGGGTCCAGACCAGGGTGACAGCAGATGCAACAGCCGCCCGAGCTTGAGCGTACACCGTATCGGACATTTTGACCGTAGACGTTCGAGTTTGCATTCGAAAACTTGTTCCGCCCTCGGCTTGTATCATCAGGATCTGGTCAGCACGATATTAGCAGGAGACCTGAGCCTTCGCACATCAATCACTCGTGCTGGGTCACCAGCATCATACTCCGCTGCCATCAGTTCCCTTAGTTCGCCCATCAGTACGTCAGTCTGAGCAATGATAAGCTGGCCCAGCATAGCACAATCTGCGTAAGTAAGGTTGGGCGAGTGCTGGTGCTCTTCACTTGCAAAGGCTTTGAGTTACGGCGGAACAATACTGGGCTTTCTAGTGGTCAGGAAAGCAGTGGCCTGGCCAATAGCGAGCCGAGCACTTGCGCAAATCAGTGTAGTGGTGGTGCTACAACCGGCAGTAAACCATGACACACTCTCTCAGGCCACGAGTAGGTTTACTGAAGGTTTGCTATTGCATGATAGCCTCTGGCGGCAACGAAGGTCTGAATTAGAGAGCAAAGAAAAACCGAATACAAAGCTCAGAGGACTTGGACCTTCTAAGGGCGGATAGACAGAGGGAAGATATCCGGGGGTCCAGAAATTATAAATAGTAGTCGGATGAACTTTCAGTCGCAGGTTTGCTGGCGTGGGCCTGTCTTCAGTGGGTTTCAGTTTATGCAGAACTGTGACTCCGGAGCCCGAAAGGCTTTCGCCGTGTGGTTACTCGCTATGGTGCAGAGGAAGATATAAATGTTATCATGGCTATTCGGAGACCTCACGGTTCTATTTTTTCCGATCATCCTGAACCGAGAACCGAACACATCACACAGTGGCTGCATTAGCGGTGGAGCTTATTTTTCTGGTAATCAATCCCTGCCACGGGGATCTTACGGGAGCAACCTACCTTTGCGAACTCGTGCTTGCGGGGAAAGGGGAACTGGTTTGACAGAAGCTTCGATTTGCGGCGCTAAACGGAAAGACCCCCGGTCAATCGTTTTCTGGCGCAACGTCAGCTTTCCGACATGTACTCCGCATCTCTCCGTAGGCCAACTCCACCACAATTCCCCGGATCTGGGGCAGGGTCGCACATCCCACGCGCTCTTTTGAGTCAACCAAAATGCGGGGTAAACGGTCGTCAAGAGGTGTGAGACAAGCCATCAGCAACGGATAAGCTTCGGGTCGGAAAAAGCAGGGAGCTAGGGAATGTCCACTGGTCACGTATTATCGAGTTTCCACGCGCTCGCGGAGAGCGGGGTGATGGCCGTCGCAGAATGTGGTATCATTTTCGCCTTCCGGAACTCTGCCGTATCGTTTCCCAATTACACTCATGCCAGACCACCTCCATTTTTCCGGAACGACACCTTCTCCACTCCCACGTTTTCGTTGCCATTGGCGTCCTTGCGCAGCTGATAGACGTAGAGCACCAGCACATCTCCCTGGACCTGTGGTTGGCGCGTCAGCTTGGGCAATGGCTGCCTGGAGCGGAGCAGCGCTTGGACGCACATCCATGAGCACGAAGCTGGGGGTAGGGTCCTCCTCTTCGGCCCACCAGCCGGTCGTCATGGCGCCGGTGGCAGTGCCGGGGTTGACGAAGAACTTGCCCTCCATCTCGTATGCCTCAAAGCGGTGGGTGCCGCCCCACAGCAGGACGTCGACGTCCATCTGGCGGGCAGCGATCAGCAGGCTGTCTGGGTCGCCTGGCGGGATGATGGTGTGGCCATGGGTGAAGCCGATGCGCAGCGAGCCGTGGGTGACGACTTTGGAGAGCGCGAGGTTGGGAGCTTCGACGTCGAAGTCGCCCTTCACGATCTGCAGGTCGGGGGCGGTGCTGCGCAGGAAGTCGTAGGTATCCTTGTCGGTGAGGTTACCAAGACATAGGATCTGGCCGATTTTGCCCGGGGCGAGAAGCTTCTTGAACTGCGGCGCGTCAGAGGGCGCGGGGGCGCGGGCGCGATGGGAGCTGTACCTTTGCGGGAATGTCCTGTGGAGAACGTCAGCCGGGGCGGCACGGGGGCGGGCGGGGGGAGACAGGAGCATACCGAGGCCCTGTCCGGGATGAAGAGGTCACCGAGACAGAGTACCAATCGCGAAGTCATGGCGGGGGGGCATGGACGCAGCAAGGCGGGCGGTGATGGACGGAGGTGGGCGAGGTCGAGGTGGGCACGCAGCGCAGCAGCAGCTCCCGCGCGCACGCGCCTCCGCGGCCGGCGCGGGCGGAGGAGAAGGCGGAGCGCCGCCTGCCAAGCACCGCGCGCCCTCAAGAAAAAAAACCGCCCGCGGACGAGCGCACAACGCGCGTTGTTCGTGCGGGAACGATTCTCCGGGCCCCACGCGTGCTCGCCCGGGCTGGCCTGCGCAGCGGCGGCCCTCAATGGCAGCGCTGGCTCTCCTGGCGGCCGGTCCAGGCGCGCGAGCACGTCCTCGACTGACACTACCCCGGACTCGACCCAAAATCGGCAAGTGTACGTACCGAGCGCTCTGAAACTTTCGTCGCACTCGTGCCGCGCTCTCCAGAAGACATAAATCCGGCCGCCGTCCCCGTTGCAAATCGCACAGTCCGCATTGGCAGCGTGCAGTGGGCCCCGAAGACTATCATCAACGTCACCCGAGAGGCCACGTCCCGAAACCGGCACCCTGGCGACCCCGCGCCGCCTCTTAAGCCTCTACCCCTCCCTCACGTCGGCCGCCAACCTGGCTTCCCGAGCGCGCCCACGTCTGAGTCTCATCGAGAGACACCTGGACGTTAAACCTCCCCTCAACACCCCATACTCCACCGACCGCTCTGCACGACCAGACGACGACACCGAACCCCCCAAGCCGCCCAAAATGTCGTCGCAAGAATCGCACCCGGCCCTGCTCATCCCGGGCCCCATCGAGTTCGACGATGCCGTGCTTCAGGCGATGAGTCACTTCAGGTATGCCCTCCAGTCGCTCCCAGTCGCGCCTCACACGCACCCGCGGAGCAGCCGTTGACTCACGCACCGCGCAGCGAGTCGCACGTTGGCGGTCCCTTCGTCGCGGTTTTCGGCGAGACGCTCTCGATGCTCCGGAAGCTGTTCCAAACCACCAACCCCGCATCTCAGCCGTTCGTCATCTCGGGCTCGGGAACACTAGGATGGGACCAGGTCGCCGCCAATCTGGCGGAGCCGGGTGACGAGGTGCTGGTTCTCCACTCCGGGTACTTCGCTGACTCGTTCGCCGACTGCTTTGATACCTATGGGGCCAAGGCAACCCAGCTCAAGGCTCCCATTGGTGACCGGCCCCAGCAGGATGCCGTCGAGCAGGCCCTGAAGGAAAAGAAGTACAAGATGATCACTGTCACTCATGTGGATACCTCCACCGGTGTTCTCAGCGACATCAAGTCCCTGGCAGAGCTGGTCCACCGCGTCAGCCCCGAGACTCTGATTGTCGTTGATGGTGTGTGCAGCGTTGGCTCGGAAGAGATCCGCTTCGATGACTGGGGCATCGACGTCGTGCTCACGGCCAGCCAGAAGGGTATCGGCTGCCCCGCTGGCCTGAGCATCCTTATGGCTTCCGGCCGTGCCATTGAGACGTTCAAGGCCAGGAAAACGAAGCCTACCTCGTACTTCGGCTCGTGGAAGAACTGGCTGCCCAGTGGGTTTACTCCGCATCTGCACATTCTAGCTGGTACTAATCGCCACCATAGTCATGCAAAACTACGAGGCTAAGAAGGCATCTTACTTCGCCACCCCCTCTCCTCAGCTTGTTCGCGCCCTCCACACGTCGCTGAAGCAGATTCTTGCCACGCCTCTCGATGACCGCTTCGCTCGCCAGAGGGAAATCTCGCAGAAGGTCAAGAAGACCGTTGCCTCTCTCGGGCTGAAGCAGCTTGCCGACAAGCCTGAGAATCAGGCCAATGGCATGACGGCCATCTATCTCCCAGAGGGCATTGCGGCAGCTCAGGTCCTGCCCAACCTTCTTCAGAAGGGTGTTATCTTTGCCGGTGGCCTCCACAAGGAGATTGCTACCAAGTACATCAGGTTCGGTCACATGGGTGTCAGTGTGACGGATCCCAAGAGGGACGACATCGACCGTGCCCTCAATGCGCTCAAGGAGGGTCTGTCGGAGGTTGGCTACAAGGCGCCATAGATGGCCAGTAAAAAGTACATATAGTTTTCGTCTTCAATCCTGTTATGATTAAAATGTTTACGACCGAGAGCCCATCACGTAGATTGGAAGACAGAGAGTAAACGGGTGCACATGTACATACTCGTGGATTGCAAATGCGGAGTTACAATATTCTTCTCCACCTGCTTGTCCTTCCGTGATCCCTCGTGAGTGGCATCTGCGTCTTTTTGCCTAATATAGCAATCCGCTTCGTCATACATATCCCGCGCCATGCATAAGCTCCAACGTGGCCTGAATCATCCCGTAGCTGAGCTTGTCCAGACGTGCATTTTCCCATGATCAAGCGTTGGTATTACACAACATGTTGACCCCGTCAAAGGTATCCGGGTTTTATGTCCACTTTTGGATTCTCAGAGTCCGGCAAGACTGCAAAGCAATGAGAAATCGAAGGACCCTGGAACAAAAAGAATCGGGTTTTGGTCCGACAATGCGGCTGCGCACCCGTAACGTCCCAAAAGCTTGCATAGCCCACACTGATGATGACTTAACAAAAGGCAAAAAGAAGGATACCTTCAGAATCATGCGACACCTGAGAGATTCGAACTCTCGCTCCCGAAGGAACTGGCTATCGGCTTCTCCTATCAAGAAGTAGCAGGCCAGCGCGTTAACCACTCCGCCAAAGTGCCGATAGCACTCAGAAAGACCCGTGGGTCTCGGAATTCCCTGATTGATGACGAAAGATTGTTTTTTTTAAATCTATGTACTGTAACAAAGATGCGCGAAAAACGACTTGGAACCTGCCTCTCCATGAAGAAAGTATATCTCAATCCTCTTATTGTGTATTTTTGTATTTTTTTTTTTAGACTTTCATATAGAGAAAGATACGCTCTTTAATTGTAGTTATTCGGATTACTTTATTATGCAGAAGTTGGGCGGATGCAAGGGTTTTGTCGCTGTGGGTTGGTTATGGTGATGCTCGCTAAGGACCCTGCCGTTAGCTCCCGGCGACCTTGCTCCAACGTGAAACCCCCCCCCCCCCCCCCAACCCATTTGACGAACATGCATTTGTTTCTCGGCGATGCATTTGTAGAATTGGATGGAACTTGAGAAACAAAATGCGCATAAGCACCTCCTCTCATAGATAATAGCCCAGTGGATCCCAAGGCGCTGTTCGACACGCGAGATGGTGTGTGAAGTGACGCTGGACCAGAAGCACCTGCGGGGGATTCTCGGATAAAACCCGCCAGCCTAGGGTTGTGCTTGGTGCTGCTCCTTCAACTATATCCTACTCTATCAAAGTCGAAGCATCAATCCGGCCGCGGATGTGCACTAGGCCGCCTGCACATCCACGTCCGGACGGCTGCTTCAACTCCCACCCAGAAAGAGCTTCACCACCCACACCACCCCAAGCACCACCAAGCCAACGATCGAAAGAGCATCCATCCACCCAGCAGCCAGCCCTCCCCCCACGCCCTCGCCCCTCAGACCCTCACGAAATCCGGATCCTCGCCCATCCCCACCTCGTCGTTCCGATACAGCGCCGCGCACCGCACCTCCCTCACCCACAGCCCCCACGGCCTCCCCACCGTCTCGCGGTTCATCTCCCACGCCCCGCGCGCCTCCTCCCCGCTCAGGCACAGCAGCCCCGTCTCCTCGTCCGCCCCCCTCCGTCCCCCGCCGCCGTCGCCGTTCCCACCCCGCCCCACCACGTCCGCGATGCTGAACGCGTTCTGGATGAGCAGCGCGGATGTCTGGGCGCGCGCCGCGACGGCGGTGTAGACGGCCTGGAAGACGGCGGCGCGGACGGAGGGCGCGGCGGTGGTGAAGCCGTGGCCGCGCATGAGGAGCGTGGTGTGCGCGGGCAGCGGATGGTTGTCGGTGGGGCCGGCGGCGGACGGCGGGGAGGAGGAGAGCGTGGTGATGGCGTGGTCGGTGCTGAGGGCGGAGGCGAGGGCGGCGCCGAGGCGGGGGGTGCGGACGAGGAGGTCGGGGCGGGGGGAGGGAGGGGTGTAGTGGGGGGTGATGTCCCAGAGGGGGACGGGGGAGCCTGGTTGGATGGTGGCGGGGTTAGTGGAGGGGGATGGTGCGGTGGGCGGGAGGGCGCGTGTACTCAGGAAGCCGGCCATGTGGATTGTGGGCTTCAGCGGGACGCGGCTGATGCAGTAGGGCAGAACGTCGACGCAGTGGCTGTGCACGACGCTGTTGACGCCGGGGTATCGTTTCAGTATCTCGCTGTGGATGCAGCGCTCTGAGTAGCCTGGTCGAGCGTTGCGGTCGACGGGAGAGGCGTCGGAGATGTAGTATTCGATTATGTCGGCGCGTGAGTTGATTAGTGCGGGAGCCAGATTCTGAGACATGAAGAAGGTGGATGGGTTTTGAGGATTGCGGACGGAGATGTGCCCGTAGGCATCGACCACGCCATGATAGTGAAGGATGTGAGATGCATCGATGAATGTAGCGAAGAGGGTGTCAAGATTGGCGTCTTTCTCGGTGTCCGTCATCTTTTCTTCTTCTGTCCATCAAAGGTGAGATGTGGTACGCTGCATCTCTACCCCGCGTTGGTGGAGTAGATGGAGTTCGGTGATAGCTTGCGTCATCGTCCTTATCCTCGCTAGCCGTATCTTCCCCGCATGCGGTGCAATGGTTGCTCGCACTTCGTCTTCTTGCCTTTTGGCAATCAAGTCAGGATCCGCTCATTTTAATTTCTCCTCCTCCGAGAGACTTGTTTCCATTGAGTCTGCGTATTCCCAAGCAAGCCCACAAACATTGCCCAGTTGCAGAAAGACCACGAAGCCCAATGCATTAACGCGTGGAATATTCAATCTTTTTCCAAAGCTTCCAAGCTGATCCACGGCCTTTGCTACACTGACTGAAATTACCCCGCTTCATGCACTCTTCCAACACTTCAGACTCCGAGACCTGTCATTGAACTGCGTACCAACCAGGTCCGAGGTACCAGGCCACACCATCTGATCAGCGAGACCAGTGCAGTCATCGGACCTTTGATCTATCAGGCAAGTTGAGGAGGAAAATTGACGATGCTTACACGTATAACCCGCAAACAGAATTCTTGGCTGGCTGGATAGACGAAATCTTGTTGATCCTGGGCACACAAACAGTGAGCGGTGGTCCAGAGAGGAGGAGTCAAAGATGGGCCCCACCAATTGTCGCCGAGCGGCTGGCAGAAATCGAACTCCCGGGCCACGTAGTCGCAGTGCCCTTGGAAGTAAACGTCCTCGCAGACGAGTACCTGGAGGGTTGCCGGTCAGTATTTCTCGGGTCGGAGCTTTGCGAATTACGCACACGGTAGAACGTCGAGCTAATAGGTGTGCCGCCCTTGTCATCTGAGTTCATGGGAATGGCACATATGGTTTGTGGGAGGATGCCGAGCATGAGGGCCGAGATATGTGGAAAATGCATGTTTGACACTGGAGCCCGAAGCCTGGCCGTGGCTACCACGGTGAGGGGATGAGCGAATAGCCCTATTTCAAGTGGCTATGCTCAAATAAATGTAGACTGCTGAGCCCTTGCGCTTGAAAGACCAAGAACTCGGGTAATTTGGCATCACAATCCCAGACGAACGGTTCTTCTCATCACCAACAATACCGTGAAACCGATGTGATATCTTGGCGGTGCACGCTTGAAAGCAATTGGTCGTTGGGGTGTAAGTCACACCTGGTTGGATCTCGGCATCGCTTGTCGCAGGCATCGGCCTGTGTTGGTAATGGAGGTGTGTCGGCTACGACCAGCCGTAGTTTGGATGTACAAGAGGGCCGCAACTTGGAGCATACTATCTCGAATTGTGCCGGATTGGGAAAGAAATGATTCGGAATCAATTTGTGCGAGCGGAAGACACCATTGGTTCATGCTCGAATGTGACGCTGTGGTTTGAAATGCGGTACCAAATCAGTAAACTGATGGGTTAGAGGTCTGTCTGTGACATCATCCAGAGGATCCATCTTCTGCTTTGGGGTGCACAGCGATGTCCCGTGATGTTCGGTGTCCTGCGTCTAGGGAGAAGCGGTCATACAAGATGGATAAGTTTCGGCTTCGGGAGAGCTAACATTGGAAAACTTGGTTTTGCGCGTTAGAGCCTGAGAATCTGTGTAGGTAATGTTACACCGAAGCAACCAGGGATCTTGGCCCTTGCATAGTTGTACTTTCCTGCCTGTTGGTATCAATGCTTCTCTGGCACCTGCCTTTCCAGAGCTATTGTCGTGGGAGAGTGACAAGAGCTAAAGCCTGTGCAACGTTGTGGTGACATATTTCACACCAGTTTATTGCTGTCAGAATGCATTCGCAGTGATGTGTAAGTACCTCGATACACCACTTGCCATCCGCCTCACATCCACGACCCCTAGGCCGGTAAAGCGTTCTTCATTTGTGGGGCTTTATATTCCTTCCAAGCCGATCCATTTGCATAGCTGGTTGTATGAGGAGCAGTGGCCTCCGGGTCTATGCCTCACTCCAAGACCTTACAGTGTAATATCCGCAGGGTCTGTAAGTTATGAGGATTTCCCGATTCGGCCGACACGTCGCTATCGGTTCGATCCCTAGCGTAGGCGAGTTCATACTTCGGTTCCTGCTCGCCCGATCTGCTCGAACGGACTCGTGGGTTTCTTTTTTGCTCCCAGCTGCTTCACATTATTGTGGAAGGTACTATGAGTGAGTGAGAGGGGCAAGCAGGGCATCCGCTTAAAAGCCCTGATGCCGGCCTCCCTCCAGTATAATCTCCCTCACGACATACCGGAGACATGGATCCTGACAATTCTCCTTGCAGAGCTCCAGTATACGAGATGATTAGCAGTATTCTTGGTTTGACAGCACCTAAGCACTTAGTACTAGAAGGTGAATGCGGATTTCGACTTACGCGTAGCGAGTTCATAAGTAAGCGCTACTGATGAATCCCTGTGTGCATTACAATACTTTCTAAATCGTCCCCGTAACAGGCGCCTCTACACACTACCACTCAGCAAAAACCTAAAAAGGTGGCTAACGGAGAGAAGGATTATCATGTATCTGTCTACCTATGATTCTGCCTTGAGTTCGAACGAAGAAGCGTAGGTAGTGTAAATCGCCAAAAAGGATTGATCTTCCCGTTCGGGAGAGGTGTGATTCCAAAAACTGGTGGGAACGTAATGTGGCGGTTGGAATGCTTGTTCTGGTAAAAGGCAAGAGCAAGGTTGATTCCATCCTACCACGTCCCGGCCAATTGACTGGCTGAAGCAAATAATATAGTACCAAAATTAGTTCTCAGCAAAGCAGCTGCGCTCGTGCGCGGCTGCCTCTTTGGTTTCCAACTACGCACAACTGGCTAGATAGCTGGTCTCGGTCTCGATCACTCACCTCAGAGCACATGTGTTAGGCAGACAGACGTCCCTGAAAGAGTTTTGTACATTGCCTTCCCGACATTCCTGCGCCGTCAAACGCGCCATGAAGACCCATCCGTTCGCCTCCCATAACGAAAGTTGTTCCGTTCCACTTTTTACTGTGCCAACCAATTGGATTCCTCCTGTTTGCCTTGTTCATCCCCGCCTCTCAATCTTGGCTCTCTCCAGGGCCTCCTCGTCGCCCGATTTTCCGGAAGCAGGCGCATGGGTGTCCTTACTCGACTGTACCTTCTCCTTGCTGAAGAGGGCCTCTTTCAGCAGCGATGATTCCGATACCTGCTCAGCTTGGCCGTGACGGCGACGCGACTCGTTCTTCCAGCTGATCTGGCCGCCGTCGGCCTCGCGGTGCTTCTGGGCATTGAGCTTTGCGGCGCGAATAGAGGTGCGAGTGTAGACGAAGAGGAGGCTGGCCATTGTGATGGCAGCGAGCGGGGCCATCATGGTCTGCGGGCGTGCATCAGCGACGCGTCCAGAAGCCGGTGGGGAGGGGATGCGCTGACTCTGCCATTGAAGACGAAGGACCCCGGCGGGCGGGTGGGACGCGACGTCTCGGACAGCCTGTCCGGTCCGCGCGGGACGGACTGGCGGCCGCCCATGGTTCCGTGGGTGGTGGTTCAGGGGCTGGGGTGGAGGGGCGCGTCCAGCAGAGCGGCTTTGGGGGAGCGGCAATGGGGTTGGGGTTGGGTTTGGGGAGCTCCAGGCGCATGGCGTGAGCTGCAGCTTCCAGATCGACGTCATGACCAAAGCACCAAAGCAGCGGAACGGACCAGCCAAGGCCGCGCATGCTGCGCAGGCTGTCTTGCGCCATCCTCAGTCGGCACCGCCTGCTCGGCCAGGGCGATGATTTGTTTGCTGGACGGGCTGGCCGCAGCTCCACCGCGCGGGGCCACACGGGCACAGGGCCGCAGCGCAGGCGCGTCGGCGACCTCGGCGCAGGGCCTGGCCTGACTAATGACCGGCAGCCGGCGCGTCAGCAACACACTTCCTCGCATCTGGATCTTTCCGCTGGCTCTGTGTATTGCGTGCTTACGGATACGGAGCAATAAGCTGGCCTGCCACGCCGCTCATCGCCGCCGCCGTCGGATTGGGAATCACTGAGTTGCCGGATCCAGCCCCGCCGGCCCAGGCCCTGTCGTCATTATTGACAGCCCGCGTCGCGCGCCCGTACAAATCCCACCAGCACCCCCACGACAACGGCGCCGCACCGCAAATCAGCCAAGCTGTCTTCCTCACTCTTCTCCCGCACCTTCCTCGCTGCGCCGTCCAGGCTGGCTAAGCACAGGCTCTCCGCAGTCCAGCGACAGTTTTCTTCCTTCCGCCCCGCCATGGCGCCCGTCCCCAAGGAGTGCGACTACCTCGTCATTGGAGGCGGCAGCGGTGGCCTCGCCTCTGCCAGGCGCGCCAGCGGCATCTATGGCGTCAAGACCATTGCCATTGAGAGCAAGCGGCTGGGAGGAACCTGCGTCAACGTCGGGTGAGTCTGCGCCCAAGCCCCACCCCGCAATCCGCAGCCTGCTCACGTCGTGCCAGCTGCGTGCCCAAGAAGGTGACCTGGAACGCCGCCGCCCTGGCTGAGACCTTCAAGGATGCGAAAGCCTACGGTTTCGATTACGACAGCCTCTCCTTCGACTGGAGTTCCATGAAGACGAAGCGCGACGCCTACGTGAAGCGTTTGAACGGCATCTACGAGAGGAATCTGACAAACGACAAGGTCGAGTACATTCACGGTTTCGCCAGCTTTGTCGACAACAACACTGTGGAGGTCAAGCTGGACGACGGCGGCAAAGAGACGGTCAAGGCAAAGCACATCCTGATTGCTGTCGGCGGCCACCCCACTCTCCCCGACATTCCCGGCAAAGAGCTCTGCATTGACAGCGACGGCTTCTTCGACATCGAGCAGCAGCCCAAGAAGGTCGTCACCGTCGGTGCCGGTTATATCGGCGTTGAGCTGTCAGGCATGTTCAACGCCCTGGGCACCGAGACGCACTTTTTCATCCGCGGCGACAAGGTCCTGCGCACCTTTGACCCCATCGTCCAGGACACCATCACCACCGAGTACGAGCGTCAGGGCGTGAACCTCCACAAGAAGGCTGCCATCACAAAGGTCGAGGACGCAGGCAACGGCAAGAAGCGTGTCTACTACACCGAGGGCGACAAGAAGGACCAGATTATCGAGGATGTGGATCACGTTCTTTTTGCCATCGGCCGGAAGCCTGAGATCGAGAAGCTTGGCATTGACAAGCTGACGGGTCTTCAGCTGAACGAGAAGGAGCACATAGTTGTTGACAAGTACCAGAACACGTCGGTTGACAACGTCTATGCCCTGGGAGACGTATGCGACAAGGGCTTCGAGCTGACCCCTGTTGCCATCGCCGCGGGTCGCCGTCTGAGCGATCGCATCTTCGGCGGCCAGAACGATGCCCACCTGGAGTACGAAAACATTCCATCCGTGGTCTTCGCTCACCCCGAGGTCGGTGCCATCGGTTTGACGGAGCCGGAGGCGCGGAAGAAGTACGGAGACGCTGTCAAGGTCTACAAGACAAACTTCACGGCCATGTACTACGCCATGATGGAGCCTGAGCACAAGGGCCCCACCGCCTTCAAGCTCATCGTCGAGGGACCCACGGAGCGTGTTGTCGGCGTCCACATCCTGGGCCAGGGCTCTGCCGAGATGCTGCAAGGTTTCGGTGTCGCCGTCAAGATGGGCGCGACCAAGGCCGATTTCGATCGTTGCGTGGCGATACACCCGACTAGCGCAGAGGAGCTGGTTACGCTGAAATAGATGTAGAGCAGATTCGATGTAGATGATATCCAGAGTACAGAGACCTCGGTCTTGGATGAATAACAGCAACTTCACCACCTGTGCCCCCCCGGAGACGCCTGCATGAGAAGGGAACGGACCGAATCTCGAACGGCCTGAAGAAAGGCCCAAGGCGCCTCGATGCATGGGTGGACAGATTTAGACTGGTTGACTCTGATAAATGAGTAATTAAGGAAGGGCTGAGGTCGTACAAGCAGCCGACTGACGCCATGTGCCAAGCAGGTGTTCGCGCGCACGAACGCCCTGGGTTTTCGCAAAACCCGGCCACCTCCTTTCCTCCTCTCGTCGCTCCCACCCTTCCGTCGCAACCCAGCATCCAAGGGGCTCAAGCGTTCCTCGTGTCTCGGAAAATGAGCGAGAGAGCTAATCCACGACAGGGGGTTCCTCGACAACCTCTCGCCCTCTCTAGCCAAGCACCAGCCGCAATATTTGGCTACCATCGCACGGGTGACAGAACTCCGGTCTGTCCAGTGAGGCATCCCACATCGACTCTAGCCCCAGCATCAGCATTGCTATGTTCTGCTTGCGGGGTAAACGTGCAACGGTCTTAACGGGGCGTTGATATCTCCTTCGCACAGTAAGCCACTTCGCTTCGCAGGATCTAGCTTGTCGAAGCTTACGGAGGACAGGATGTTCCTCGCAAGACCCTTATGCAGGTTCTGGATCCGTGCCTGAAAAAGGCAGCTTACGATACCAGCCAGCTTATGGGTTGAGGAGGCTCAGGCCATGCTCGAGGTCGCTGCGCCTCGTCGACCATTGGGAGGCCGGGCATTACTGGCAAGTGTCCAATGTCCAGTGGAGAATGTCACTTCCTGCGCGACCTTGGCGGGTCTCTACTGTGGCTGGGTAGGAAAGCAGCACGACCATTCGTCACCCCTTGCCGGAGACATTCCCTCGAATCTCACGTCGTTTGTCCCGCATTCCTGACGCTCAACCACCAAAGCCACTTAGCAAAATGGCTACGCAAGGGCTGGACACCAGGACGCGCTGGACGCGTTTCAGCGCGTACTTTCGCCTCGTCCATCAGCATGTCTGACTCCCGCCACGAATGTCTCGCCGTGCAAGCTGGCCTCGCTGACGGGGGCTCGATTTTTCTCCTCGGACTCCTACTGTCCGTCTCTCTTCATTCAAACCCAGGGCGATAGCTGCTCAACGTTGAGAAGGCGTCAAGTGGCCAGGCATGTTGCTGTTTGCAGTGATTCTGGTGCTCGCTTGGGCAGCAGAAGCCGTACCGACGGTGTCCTTCCCGCTCAATTCACAAGTGCCGCCAGTCGCACGCGTGTCGCAACCATTCAACTTCCAGTTCTCTTCTGGGACTTTTGCGCCAGCGTCGGAATCGCTCAAGTACAGCCTCTCCGGATCGCCCACATGGCTCTCGCTGGACTCGCCAAACCGCAGGCTGTACGGCACTCCCACGGAGAAGGATGTCGGAGCCCCAGTATTCACCATCATCGCTGACGACGGCACCGGTACTGTGTCCATGCAGGTGACGCTCATCGTCGCGGCGGATCCTGCGCCAAAACTGGAGGCCGATGTCGCGGATGTGCTGGCAAAGGCCGGGAAGCTCTCCGGATCAAGCAGCTTGTCGCTCCTGCCGTCCAAGCAATACACAATCCAATTCCCTGACGACGCCTTCACCTCGACTTCTACCACGGCCCTGACGTACTACGCCACCCTAAGCGACAGATCTCCACTGCCGTCTTGGGTTAGCTTCAACCCAGACTCGATGATCTTCTCGGGAACGACCAGCGCATCGCCTCAGACGGTGGATCTAATGCTCATTGCTTCGGACGTAACTGGCTTTGCTGGCGCGTGGGCGCGATTCACTCTGTCCATCAGCACCCACCAGCTCGTTTTTACGAATGTTGAGCAGAGGGTCAACGTCACACCAGGAACGGCAGTCAGCATCACAGATCTCCGCAGCCAAATCAATCTCGACGGCAAGCCTCTTTCTGACTCCGACTTTGGCAACGCAACAGCAAATGCACCCGGCTGGCTTTCGTTTGACCCTGAAACACTGCATGCCAGCGGGACCGCGCCCAAGGATTTCAACTCAACCATCTTCACCGTCTCCGTAGCAGACCGGTTCGGAGATGTCGCCAATACGACCGTACAGCTCAACACCGCGTCTGGTCTTTTTCGGGGAGACGTTGGGAGCTTGAACGCCGTCATTGGCGAACCTGCAAAATTCGACCTCAGCACCGTGGTTGTGAAGCAGCCTGGTCTTCAGGTCGAGGTGGATCTCGGTGCAGCAGCACGCTGGCTTCACTTCGACGAGAACTCACTCACGATCGAGGGCGAGATCCCAGAATCTGCAAAACCGCAGAACATCCAGGGCAACATCAAGGTTACCACGGCAGACGGAGCACAGAGTGACGCGGGAACTTTCGATATTGTGGTGAAGACTGCAACCGCGACTGGCTCGGTTGGAAGCGCTCCGCGCTCAACATCTCCGACATCCAACGCAAGCACAACTGCGGAGAGTTCGGAGACATCAACTGCAAACCTCGCACCAAAGCGCGAGTCGGCGGACAACGCCGTTGTCATCGCAATCTCGGTGATCTGTGTTGTCCTCGCTGTTATTGCTATTGTCCTGGGGTTCCTCCTTTACAGACGCTGCAGGCGCGCGAGACGGCCAAGTTCACCAAAGCGGAGAAAGGAAGACATCTCGAGGCCGATCTACCACGAAGACGGGTGGCAACTGTCGCATGAAGCATTCACTGGAGAGAGAGACGTGGAAAAGGGCGAAGGGACTGTTCGGCACACAGAGCAACTGCCACCGCAGATTGGCACGTCCTCTCCACTGAAGAAGGCCACTACGGAAAGGAGAGGTGTAAGAGGCAAAGACAGGGAATCTCATACCACCTCGATTGGCGATGGCGACAGAGAAGTCCTGCGAAGTGCTATCCATTCCGGAGACTGGAGCGTGGCGGCCGGCGCCCCACGTTGCTCTCCTGTCTCTGCTGGGGCAGGTCCGAGTTCTAGGGTGCAAGAAGACTCGCCTGCCAGAGGTCGCCGTTCAAGAAGATCATTTAGGGTCCATAGAGACTCGCAAGACAGCCATGGACGACGGAGCACAGGTCTGCCGACTCGACGGCGTGTTCATGGAATGGGACACGGAAGGGCATCCTTCGGCTCACCATCGCAGCGCTTCTCATCGCGCCGCTCCCGGACCGCCAGTAGCTACAGCTCGTTCAGTACCTTGTCGACCGGAATGCTCTCAAACAATATCCTCTCGCCCACGAGCTCACAGTTCCCAGCACCCCCACCGTCGCCCAACCCCAACCGCTACTCCAATGCCGAGAACCGCAAGAGTGTCCGAATGGTGCCCAGTTCGCCGGCAGTAGAGAGCTCCTCTATTCTGGCAGATGCTCGACCTCTCGACGAGCGACGCCAAAGCTACATTCGCAACCGTGCCACCAGCCGCTCTCCCTTCTTCGGAGGCCATGGCTCCTCTCGTGGCTCCTCCAGCCATCGTCCCTCCACGATCGGAGCATTAGCCGAGTCACTGGCCTCCGGCGAAGGAGGTGATAACAGCAATCCAGCCAGGTCACACTCTGGCTCTCGCCCCACGACGGCAGGTGCCGTGGTCAGTCCCACATCGGAACGACCCAGATTCCCTGGAAGCCTGCGCCGCAAGCGTACGGGAACAGGAAAGACAGCGCGTGCATATTCCGGATCTCCAGGAGAATGGAGAAGTGAAACTCTGGAATCACGCGGCACAATTGGACCCCTGGCTGGGAGAGCGCCGACAGAGAGCCCACGAAGCAGCACGATACTGTCCGGCCTGAGCGAAAGCACATACGCTACGACGGAGGGTACTGGGACAGAACGGGAGTACAGCAACGGCCAATCACCCATCGACGACCCTATGGACATCGATGACCCAGAAGAACTTCGCAGTCCCAGCAACGGGGGTGGCAGCAGCAGTGAATCAAGTGATGGTCCAGCAACACGGCCACCTGCCTTCATGAGCTCTCCCCTCAGCCCCTCAGCCCTCACCATCAAGAAGCAACAGCAACAGCAATCTCCACCCACCCCGCCACCCCTCAGCCGCCACCAACGCTCCCTCTCCCGTCCGCCCTCCACCGGCAAAGAAAACGACAACCCGCTCGACCTCCTCCGCCGCACCCCCTCGCCCACCAAATCCTTCAAATCCACCATCACGACCAGCCCCTTCCACCGCCGCGCCCGCTCCACCGCATCCCCCACCGAAGCGCCCCCCTCACCCCACCCCCGAAGTCCCCCTACCGCCCCAAAACCTCCCTCGCCGACCTCGCCACCATCACCTCCCGCTCCTCCACCGGCGACGCCGTCGACACCCCGTCCCTCGACGACCTCAACCACGCCGCCCTCCTCCGCAACTCCGCCCTCGCCAGCCAGCAGCGCCGCGCCAGCCGCGACGGGTCGGCGGGCAAAGGCCTCAGCGCCGCGGTGCGCCAGCAGCTGCGCCAGCGCGACAGCATCATCAACCGCGGTCGACACATCGGCGTCGGCCGCAGCGCGAGCGGCGCGGGAGGCGCCCAACAACAACAACCCACGCGCTTCGGCGCCAGGGCGGAGTGGGGCGCAGCGGCGCCGACGGGAAGCAAGGGCAAGAGCAAGAGCAAGCGGTGGAGCGTGCTGGACACGGTCGGCGGCGCGGAGGAGACGGACGACAGAGGCGGCGGCAGCGCGGGTCTCCGCATCCCGCTCAGCATGATCAGCAACGTGGGCAACAACGCCAACGCCCTCGCGCCTTCGGGGTTGACAACGGACTCCGCCGGCCGGCCGCGTACGTACGCGCCCGGCTGCTCCGCTCCCCCCGCCCAGCAGCAGCAGCTGCTGCCGAGCGGGGTCGGGCTGGGCAACAGCGGCTTCAGGGAGGAGGAGGCGGTGCGGCTGGGCGAGGCGCGAGCGAGGCGGCCGGTCAGCGTCGAGGGCACCAACAGGTACAGCAGCCTGCGCGGGCTGCGGGAGACGGCGGGCGCGGGGGCGGCGGGCGTGGAGAGGGCGGGTGGGTGGAAGACGGGGGAGGTGTCGTCGCCGGCGCCGGCGAGGCGGCCGGGGACGGCGGAGAGGGAGAGCAGCGTGCTGGGTAACGAGGCGTTTTTGTGAGGGCTGGTTTTCGTGGTCGGGATGTGATGAGACGTCTGGACGACCTTTGGGGCGTTTTGGGAGCATGGCATCGGTCTTTTCGATTACCTACGGGCTGTTTTCACGCACTTTGTTGGCTCGCGTTCTCTGTCTGGGCGATGCTTTCTTTTGACGGCAAGGTTGTGTTCGAGTACACCGAAATTAATCACTATGCCTATTGGCAAAGTCAAGGAGCCTCGCCAGTGAATTTTAGTATCATGCAGAAGTCTTGGTCCAACATCTGGTTTGATTAGTTAAATGGAATGCTTGGTACGAGTGGGGTGTTGTGGCGCGTCCCTGTTTAAAAAACATCACAGCGGGTCGCAACAGGAATGGGCAGTTGGAGCATTCGTCCGGATACAATAGTACTTCCAGTTAATTGTCAGAGCTAGCCGGATGAATGCATCAACTGCCCATGCAGACAAGTTGCTTACTTGACGGTCATCGCGTTCTATCGGCTGAAGTACTTCTCCCTGCTCTGCCATTTCCTTCGCGACCCACTGTGACACGAGGAAAATTGACTGATTTGGGAAGTTGGTGACTCCCGATGGAATGTCGGCGAAGATGCATGGAAAGACGGGAGAAATTCGAAAAGACAACAAGCGTCAAAGCACGACCGTATGCAATACGATTTGGAAAGACGTTCGTTCATTCGTCACTAATCAAAGAGAAGTAAACTGTTGTACATGTTCCAGCCCACGAGCAAAAAGGTAGCAACACAACCATAGAGTAGCCCGGGCCATGGAAACCCCCAGATCACGTCATTACCTGTGATCCTTTCTGTAAGAGTCATCGTAGTAGCAGCAAACGCCCAACAGCCAGATCCGAGGCCTTCCGAAAAACGCAGGGTCCGCAGCCAGAGTTACGCCACTACCGCAGACTTCCCATTGCCGCAAAGGATAGTCCCCACTGACGCCGTAGTCTAAGCTTTCTTGTTGTGAGCCGAGTCCTCCTCCTGGATGCTGCCCTCGGTGTGGCTGCTCTCGCCCGTCGACATCTTCTCGAGGTCGGCGTAGTCCTCGGCGCGCGGGCCGTGGAGCTCCTCCTCGAAGACGGGCTCGGGGTCGATGGTCTCGAACTTGGTCTTGAAGTCCTTCATGTTGTGGGCCGTCATGCTGTTGGAGCGACGACGCGGGTTTGTCATGTGGTAGTTGTAGTCCTCGATCTCATCGCCTTGGCGGCCCCTACGAACAGACATCAGCCATCGTGTTGCGATGCAATGGGACGAGGTGGAATGCATCGAGGGGTGATTAGGACGGCCAAGGTGTGATGCAAGAAAGGGGCGGGCTGACGCAAGACGCGGCGGCTAAAGAGCAGCCCTGAGCAGCCAGAGACGGCGCGGACAAGACAGGATGAAAGCTCGAAGGCACACTTACCAGTTGGCCCTTCCGTGGCCGTCCTTCTTGACCTTGTTGGGCTCAGTGTCGGCATGACCGTGCTTTGCGAAGAAACGAGGGAGAGGGTCTTCCTGGTGCCCCTCAGCAACACCAGCGTGGTCACGGTCGTTGGCCTTGTGGGTGCGAGTCATGGTGGATGTGGAATGGAGAATCTGGAGGGGCTTGAGGCAGGTTAGAATCAGACTGCTGTGCCAATTGAACGATGGAAGCAGTGGTGAGGGAGATGATGCTTGGTCAGCTTCATGCAGCAGTCATGCCACGGCGGGGTGGAGGCGTCGGACGGGACGGCTCAAGGGACGACTCACTCGGCGTGGGTGGGATTGGGGGTGCAGCAGTGTTGGGCGGGCGACGAGGCAGCGGTGATTAAGTAGCGGAGCTGGCGAGAGGAGAGAGGCAAGCTGTCTCCGGAATGCCCTTATGTATATTCGACGAGGTTCTGCTCTCGTGACCCCTTCTTTGGGAGCTTGCACGGACCAATCGTGGCTGCGACTGACGGTGGAGCCACCCGGACAGGCACGCGGCTGCGTATGATGTGTTCGTACCTGCAGCAGGGTCTCCGGCTGCGGCTGTCCCGTCTCGCGCCGACGCGTGTGTTGCTGGTGTTGCTGGTGCTGGCTGGTGCTGGTGCTGGTGCCGGCGCGGTGGTGTGCTTCACTTCAAACTCACGCGAGCGCACCTGCACCTGCACAGCTCTGGCTCTGGCGCAGGCTGGGGGCGGGGTAGCCATCGCGCATGGCCCACTGCGCCTCCCCGCCTTCAGCTCAGGGCCGGCAGCATCGCCAACACGTCTGCTAACGGCCCGTCTTTGGCGGGCGCGTCAGAAGCATAACCACGCGATGTAGCACGCCGTGGCCGGCATCCGCCCTCGCCTTCCTGCCGGTCCGCTGCCTCGTGCGTTCTACCGTCAACCTGCGGCAGAGGGCGCGCCTGCACACCTGGGAGCTCTGCTCATGCTGGCCCTGGGACCCTTCGATTGCGTGCTGCCCGACACTTGCCTGCAATGCAGTCGCACCTTCCCGCGGCCGTGCTGATCCGGGGTACTTACGTCATCCCACGGGCCGACAGCTCTGGCCGCGCGAGCCCTCCTGCCTCAGTCGATGCCCGCGTGTCGCCGCCAGATTAACGATCGGCCGCTCTCCTGCCACTCCTGTCGCCCTGCGCGCCGGCGTGGGGGCAGCCTCTGTTTCGTTTTCACAGCGTGAGACGCCGCCAGAGCTTCGCAGCCACTCCAAGCTTTCCCCGCATTTTGCTGCTGTGGACGGCGCTGCCATCGCGAAATGAGCATAGCTTCGGTCCCTGGACGCGCTACCCCCGCGACGGACAAGCGTGGATGCCCGATCCACCAGGCCGAAACGGCGCTCGACTTTTTGCCGCTTTGAAGGGCCGCCGCCGACTAGTTCCTTGGCAGCTGGCCGCGTCGCTCCACCGAAGCGTTTGCCAAAGCTGATTACAAACTGAACGATCTCTCTCCACGGAGACCCTCTTTGCGTGTTGTCTTATGACGCGACGCTCACCACCAGAGCCAGATCATAAAACTCGCCCGCTCTCTGTCTCCTCTTTTCCCCTACGAATTCCGCCTAAATCCCTCGAAAATGGCGCCCTCCGTCACCCTTGACCTGTCCTCAGATTTCGCTCCGGTCGCCGCTCACCCCACCAAATCCGTTGCCGGTTCTCGCACGCTGCTCGTGGCCCCACCCTCCGTAGCTGCCCATCCCGAATCGCTTAACCGCATATTCGAGAACCATGATCGCACAGTTACCGACCTGCAAATGCTCGATCGCCTGGCAGTCGGCCTGGTCGCACTTCCTGGCTCCACCTACGACGTCATCCTCCTCCTGACCGACGCCGATGGCTCGCGCGTCGAGAGCCAGAAACTTCTTGGGAGAGAGCTTATGAGCAAGATCGTGGAGGCCCTGAGGCCGGGAGGCAGGTTCCGCAGCGAGGACGGCAAGTTCGGCACCGACGGCTCGGAGAAGACGGAGGCGATTCTCGCAGGCCTGGTCAATCAAGATGGAGACGGCATGGTCAAGCCGGATAGTACTGTTGAGCAGGCTGTTCCTCTGCGCTTCGGTAAGAAGAAGACAGCCCCTGCTGAGAATGGCGCTGTTCCTCTCCCCTTGAATGGGAAGCGAAAGAGTGTATCGCAGGAGCCTCCGAAGCCGGCCGGCGTTGGGTTTGTGGACTTCAGCGACGACTTTGGCGAGCCTGTGGTGACTGGAGAGGACGACGATGACGATGACCTGATTGACGAGGACGACCTCTTGACCGAGCAAGATAAAATGAGACCCGTCATGCCTCGTAAGTAGCCGATCTCACCGCCTTGGACGCCTGAGCGCGTGACTGACAGCAGAGTAGCACCAGAGTGCCGCCCCAAGGTGGGCAAGCGGAGACGCGCGTGCAAGGACTGCACCTGCGGACTCGCACAGCAGCTCGAGGCCGAAGATGCGGCCAAGCGGGAGACAGCCGACAAGGCCCTCAACACCATGAAGCTAGACACGGACGATCTCGCCGAGGTTGACTTCACCGTCCAAGGCAAGGTCGGCAGCTGTGGAAACTGTGCGCTGGGCGACGCGTTCCGGTGCGACGGCTGCCCATACATTGGACTGCCAGCGTTCAAGCCCGGCGAGGAGGTTCGCCTGCTCAACAACGATATCCAGCTATGATTGTCTGCACCTCGGCGGAGTTTTGGGGGGCTACAGGGACGCTTTTACGGTACATGCCACGGCATGCGGCCGGCTTGGAATGATTCGGTTGCTTCGGGGTCACGGAGCTCTCGGCGGGTAATGGAATGTTTGGGCCGGGCAAGGCCAATTGGTTGCATGTAGCGGCGTTTGATAGATGGCTTTCGGCATGAGAAATTGATGCGTCCAACGACTTGATGTAAATTTGTGCGAAATGCGAAGTGATGGCGGGAAAATTCACGAGGTGCGCGTGTTGCTCTGTTTGAGGGCAAGGCTTGGCGCCAGCGCGCGTTCGCCGATCCTGTCACCGCGACTGGAAGCGCATCCATGCAACCACGAGCCGAAGACAGCTTCGAGAAAACAACACCCAGCTCGGCCCCCTTCCCCCTCCACCCACCACGCGCATCGCGTCTCGTCGCCGCTGCCCCGCCCAACCATGTTCTCGCCGGACGCTTCCTTCCACGGCGTACATGGCGCCCTGTCGCGCAACCCCCGGCGGCGGCAACGTCACGATTCTGACAGCGCGAAGAACCAGCCCGACCGGAAGCGCAGCAAAATCGCAGACACAACCTTCCTCGACTCGGCCAGCCCCGCCGTTAACGGCAATGGCCCCCCTGCATTGAACGGCCACACCGTCAACGGGGACGAGAAGCGGCGGTCAGCGTTGCGACACGAGATCCCGGTGCGCGAAAAGAAGCACTCAGCGGTGCCCGCGAGGAGCGCCAAGGGCGACGGCAGCACCATCTTGGTACGTCTTTGTTAAGGGACGATGATGCTACGGGCGCTAACAGGTGCCACAGACAAACTCTCCAAACTACAGCTTCAAGCAACTGCCTAGCCTGCCCGAGCCTCTCCGCTCCAACCGCCACGGTATGCGCCGCTGACAGCCACCCACAGGCCTATGCTGATGATGCCTTTAGAAGACTACCGCGCGTTTGTACTGCCTTCGACTCCCTATGCCGTGGCTTTCACCCATGAGCATGCTTACGTCTGGGATTACACGACACCCGTACCGACACCTTCTTCGTCCCGCACCCTCTCTCTGCCGCACCCTTTGAAGCGGTCTGATCCTCTTCCCGTGGGATCTCTTGTCAATACTGGCCCTTCCGGCGACCTGGGCTTGATCGTGGTTCATCCGACATCTGGGAAGATCAAATTCTGGGAGAACGTGGACAGCGCCGAGTCTCTCAGTTTGTTCCAGCAGCGCCGCCAGGGCGTGGAGGGCTCCATCGGTAGCTTGCTCTCTGGGGAGACGGTGGTGGATATTGTGGATGCCGACCATGCTGGATTCATACTGGTCTTCAGCACTGGACGGGTAGCGCAACTGACAGTGCGCGACTCCCAGGGAAGACCACAGATCAGCGTGCAGTTCCTCCGCAGCCAGTCGCAAAACGGCTCCACCAGTTTTCTGGGCAATCTCAGCAGCTTCTTTTCCGGATCGGGATGGAACAGGGACGTGACGGCCGTAAAGGTCCGTCAGTCTCAGTTCAAAGGTCAATTGGAGGTTGTGGTGGCTACTGGTCCCGGTTCTTTTCAGGTCTGGGATCTCAACTGGGCGGGCCAACATTCCCTGAAGGAGGAGGTCAACGCCCAGGAAGAAATACTCGAATCGTTCGAAGGTGGCACCATCCCGGAAATGCGGGGCATTGGCAAATCGATAAGGGTACTGGATTTTACTGTTCTCGACGAGCCGAAGATCCAAGGGGCCGATGACAACCTTGTCGGAATCTCATCGACCATCGGATTGTTGGCCCTTGTTGCCTTATCCGGGCCAGCCGGTACCAGCTACGGCCTCGTCGAAGTAGACCTCGTTGGAAGCACGGCCAAGGTAGCAAGAATGATTGCTCTCGACACATTTGCTGGAACTCCAACTCAACAGACCCCGGAGACAGGCAAGCTCTTGGTTCCGTCACCGGGGCACACAGCTTTTGCCATTTTCGGCCACGCTGTCGTAATCACGTCACTCATGGAACCGAAGGAATCGCCGGACATGCAATTGATGACCGACGTTGGGACTGCACCAAAGCCCTTCCAAGACGTCGTCTATTTCCGCAAAGAGAAGAACCTCCGCTTTGTAGGCTTCGCTTTGGAAGAGTCTACCCGCAAGTCGAAGCAGTCCAGCAGCATTATCTTCATCCGAGGGATTGGAGCCATTCGCATTACAGCACCTGTTCCAAGTGCAGATGGCAGAGATCCCGAGCGGTCACGACCGTCAGCAAAGAGCCGGATTTCCCAGGCGGTGTGGTTTGCCAGCGCTTCCGACAGTATTTTCGATTTCTCGGCCAAGCCAGAGCTGACCTTCGAAAACCATGAAATCGAGACGGCTGCGCTTCAGATTAGCCAAGAAATCCTCGACTCGAGTTCGGAGCACATTCCAGTTGGCTTAGCATCACAGTCCCAACAGCTTGCCATAAGGACGGGAGCTCTGGCCAATTTGGCAAGGCATCTGAAGGAGAACTACCCCCCTTTGTCCCGGGTGGCCAAATGGCAATTGCTCTGGGATGCTGAAAAGCTGGCATCTGCTCAGGGAGTTTGGGACTATTACGAAGAACGCCTGAAGATGAAGACGCCCCACAAGCCACTTCTGGACGAGATAATTGACATGCTCCACGAGCGGCACAAGTCTGAGTTGAGGCCGGAGCTTGGAGAGTTGGATCCGATCCGGCAATGGTTCATCAAGGATGTGTCAAAGATGCATGTGATGATCCCCTGGGCGCAGCTCTCAGTCAGGGAGGTCTACAAGGAGGGTGTGAAGGACCACAGGACACTGATACTGCTTGTCAGCGAAGCCGATGACATTTGTCTCAATGCGCTGGAAAAGGCATTCATCTTCCGAAGGGATCATCTCTTCGAGTATGGCCTCGAGGGCGAAGAGCTCGACTACAACATCCTGACGACCGGATATGATGGTCTTCCTCTGCCCTGGACATCAAATCCCAATATTGTCACCGCGATCCGGTCACTGGTGGATTTGGCGAGGGAGATGGTCTTCCAGATCTCTGAGGAGGAGGGCGAAATCCCGTTCTCGAAGAAAGTCGCAGGTGACAACCCACGCCTTGTCAAGCTTTGTTGTCAGGTCCACTTGGAACGTTATCGTTGGTGCCTTGCGCAGCCTGATGACAAGACTCGCGCCACTGGTCAGGCCCTTAAGCAGGAATTTGAAACCAATATCCGCTACAACCAGGTCACGTCTCTTGCCAAGATCGGTATGGCGGAGAGTGGCATGATCATTGCTGAGCGCCTCAAGGACATGGACACTCTGGTCTCACTTGTGTGGGATGAGCTAAATTTCCTTGGAGAGGAGCGCGACAACACGGACAACGAAGAAGAGGAACGTCACTTTGAGAATTCTTTGAAGAAACTCGAGCAACGCATCCGGACGTACTTCGAGAAGTTTGGCCAGGCGTGGGCAGACGCTCTCTTCGGCAGTCACATTCATCTTCACAAATCAGCAATGATGCTCGACAAGAGAGGCGTTGGCCAGGAACTTCTGACAAAGTTCCTACGGTCGCGACCCGCGTATGCTAAGCTGAGCTGGGTCAATGACGTCCTTGGCGAGAATGACTTTGCCGCTGCCAGTCAGGCTCTCATGCATGTTGGGACAAAGCTGGAGACACGGAACTGGAGCAAGAAGGTGGAAATGTCACTTGCGAAGCTTTCTCTCATGGCAGCCGAAGCAGATGGCAGGATCGATGCTGTTGCACAGCCCGAAGCGCGGAGTACTCGTTGCGATAGCGAGTTGCGACTTCTCGAATTACAAGAGAAGGTCTACAAACACATCAAGCCAACTATCGACGGTGCGCTTGACGACGATTCAGCCATTGATCTCGTCATGATGGACTACGGTACCCTGTTCGTCAAGGACAGACCTGCTCTTCAACAGTTGCTGAAGCGCGGCTTCGAGGAGATTATCGCACACCGGGTTCTGGACGCGGGTCTACTGATCGACGTCCTCACACTCATGGACCACGCGCAGCACGAGTCGGGTCCGCAGGACATCAGCGGACGCCAGAACTTCATGGCACTCCAGGCTCTTGCTGCTTCGGAGAGTGTCCTGGACCAAGCCACTTGGGAAGGCAGCTTGAAGTTGGCGTGGAAGAGGACTTTCCTTTGCGACGACTGGGAGGCGGTCAACAACACGGTGCAGCAGGCGGATGAGCAGGTGCAGGAGGCGCTGGAGGGCACTTTGATCTTCTGGACTCTCAAGCAGGGTTACCAGACTGGTACGCGTCTCTCCACACGTTTGATTAATACGAATGATCTCGCTAACACGTGGACCAGGTCTCTGGGACAAGCACCCAAACTTGCACCTCCTCTCTCCCTCGGAAGTACTTGATGCCGGATGCCGGGCCGATGAGCTCCAATCGCGGTTCCCGTCGGAAGACCTGAGAGACCCAATCATCAAAGACAACATCAAAGACGACGACGACCTCCAAGGGTTCTTGTCTGCGTGTCGCCTGGACTACTGGTACGCAGAGATCAAGGAGCTTGCCAAGAGGCGGGCTTTCGACGATGCGGAGTTAAGGGCAGGGCTCAGCATGCAGGTCGTGCAGGAGGACGTCGACGTGACGCCACGTGCGAAGGCGCGGGTCAATGGCATCATGGGTACGGTGGAGGAGGAGCCGGAGGAGGAGGAGCGCTCGGCAGTCGAAGACTCAGATGCGGTGCTGCAGTCGGCTGGGGGCTTTGAGGGCGACGACGAGGAGAGCGAGGAGGCCGAGGGCGATCCCATGGAGGAGTGAGCGGGCTCGTTGTTTTCATAGGGCCTGCGGGCACGGGGACAGGGCAGCGACGGGCGGAACAACACAAAACAGGATGGCGGGCGGTCCACTGCGGTCATCATCTCGCTCGGCACACTGATGGGGAAGTTTGAGGATGATGGACAGGGCGAATGGAGCAGCCGGGTGGTACCTGCTTCGACCGTGCATTATTTCGGGGGGCGAGCAGCGGCATCGGCCAGGCGTTTTGCTTTTTTCCGCCGGCAAGAAAACACACAGGGCGTGACGGCGTGGGGCAGGCTGGCGGCAGCATCTTTTTGTATACCTATGTATATCTTGCATCCAAACACCAGCGGGCGCTTGCAGCCTTGGACGTGGATGGCGGTGCGGACTGCCAGGGATGGCGGTTGGCCGATTGGCGGCGGGCTGGTGTCCAGGTCCCGGCGGCGGGCATGGAGTCCGCGGCGCGTTCCAGAAGCAGAGGGTCAGCCGCAGGATTCGCGAGTCGCGGCGGCGCCCAAGGAGCAGTCCAAAATAAACGGCGCGATTGACAGCAGGCGGCCGGGGTGGCAGCCGTTGCGCGGCGTTTGATTTGCCCTTGGCCAGCGCGTCAGGCGGCGGTGGACCGGGGGGCGCGCCTCAGGCTCGCGGGCAGCCGGGCGGCTGGCCGGGCGCGCTCGTCGCAGCGGAGCGCAGCGCAGCGCTGCAGAGGGTGCATGTTCCTGCAGCAGCGCGCGGGCAGCGGCGGCGGCGGTCCCCTTTTCTGGCGGCGCAGCGGGGAGCGGGCGTCGACAGGCCTGGAGTGGCGCGCTGGCGGCCGGTTCATCACTCGCGCTCGCTAAGGTTGAGGCCGTACCTAGCCTGCTAGCCCTTTCCGAGCGCAGCACCAGCCTCTAGCCTGGCTGCACACCCCAAGCCCCAAGCCCCAAGCACTCCCGATTCCCGTTCACCGCAGCGGTCCTCCACCATCACCTCACGCCCACGGCTCGACGCCTCCTCCCGCCGTCCGCCAGACCTGCGCTGCACTCCCTCGCCCCTCTGTCCCGACCGACACCAGCGGCCTGCAGCAGCAGCGACGAGTCGTGCCGGCCACTCTTGCGACCGCCTGCCCAGTTCTTCAGGAGTCCTCGCCCGACGGCCTCGCTCCCCCAACTCCTCGTCCACCGCCGCAACGCCGTCCCCACCGTCTGACCCCCGCCTCTGCCGACCGCAATCATGGCCTCGTCGTCCTCGAATGTCGTGGGCGTGCACTACCGGGTTGGAAAGAAGATAGGAGAGGTATGCCGTCGCTCCCCACGCCGCCTGCGCGTCCGCGACCGGCAGACCGAGCTGACTGCCCCAGGGTTCCTTTGGCGTCATCTTCGAGGGCACCAACCTGCTCAACAACCAGCAAGTCGCCATCAAGTTTGTGAGTCTCCCGTGCGACGCCCTCTAGGGGGCGGGACGCCTAGGCCGCCATTCCGACGGCGCTGACATGGACGCGCTGTGCTGCAGGAACCCCGCAAGTCGGACGCGCCCCAGCTGAGGGACGAGTACCGCACGTACAAGATTCTCGTGGGCTGCCGTAAGTGCACTTCTTTTTCTCGCATGCTTGCTCATCCGCGGCGTCAAGGGTGCCTACGATCATTCGCGACGCAGGCTCGTCACTCAGCGCAACACCGGCGCACAGACTGAGCCCGCCGGCGACTCGATCAACAAGCCCAAGACGGTTCCGCGCGATCACCGCAAGCTGCCTCGTGCCGTCCGTCCCTCGATGCTCTGAGCTAACACTCGCGCAGCCGGCATTCCTAATGTCTACTACTTTGGCCAAGAGGGTCTGCACAACATCCTGGTCATTGATCTGCTCGGCCCCAGCTTGGAAGACCTGTTCGACCACTGCAACCGCCGCTTCTCCATCAAGACCGTCGTCATGGTTGCCAAGCAGATGGTGCGTTTCTTGGCCTTGACGTCTATGGCCGAAGCTAACCTGCCTTGCAGCTGTCCCGCGTCCAGACCATCCACGAGAAGAACCTCATCTACCGTGACATCAAGCCCGACAACTTCTTGATCGGCCGTCCTGGAACCAAGGCCGCCAACGTTATCCATGTCGTCGATTTCGGTATGGCAAAGCAGTACCGTGATCCCAAGACGAAGCAGCACATTCCCTACAGAGAACGCAAGTCGCTGTCCGGTACGGCCCGTTACATGAGTATCAACACCCATCTTGGTCGCGAGCAGTCGCGGAGAGATGACCTGGAGGCGCTCGGCCACGTGTTTATGTACTTCCTGCGTGGCGGTCTGCCGTGGCAAGGATTGAAGGCTGCTACGAACAAGCAAAAGTATGAGAAGATTGGCGAGAAGAAGCAGACTACCGCCATCAAGGATCTGTGCGATGGTTTCCCTGGTTGGTACCTCCGTTCCCGTGCCCAAAGAGATAAGCTGACATCTCCTTTCAGAGGAGTTCAACAAGTACCTTAGCTACGTCCGCAACCTCGGCTTCGAGGACACTCCCGACTACGACTACCTGCGCGAGCTGTTCACGCAGGCTCTCAAGAGCACTGGCGAGGTCGAGGATGGCGAGTATGACTGGATGAAAATCAACAATGGCAAGGGTTGGGAGTCGATGAAGAGCCACGCTTCGGCAGCGCACCTGCACCACAACAACGCGATACCCAACTCGTCTGCCCGTGAGATCCACGGCGGCCAGGCCCGCGGTTCCAAGACCCCGATGCCCCCGGGAAGACTCGACGCAGAACTCCCAAAGCCTGGCGCCTCTCGCCCCCCAGGCGGAGCGGCAAGGCACCCCTCCAGGACCGACGTAGCAAAATACCAGGCCGACCATATGAAAAGGAAGAGTCAAGGAGACATCGCCGCGCCGGAAGGTTCGACCGCAGCACAATTTCCAAACAGCCAGCAGAATCTGCCGCAAAGAATGAGCACTACGCAGAGTCCCATGCAGGGAAACGCGCAGGCGACGCCGGCCGGTAACAGGCCGCAGCCGGCGGCTGAGCAGAAGCCTTCTGTCTGGAAAAAGATTGTGAACACGCTGTGCTGCGGTGAGTGAGGCGGGCTGTGATCTGCTCGCCTTTCTGTTTGAGACCCAGCATTGAAGAGTTTTGTTGTGGCAGGAACTCTCCAACCACGACGGCAATCATATCTCGACCCGAACACGGAATTGCGCTCGAAGTAACGATCGAGTCGCCCGCCTCCAATACTCTCTCATCTCCCGTTGGCTGTTCCCTCTTCTTATCATTCCGCATCTTCCTGGCCATCGGGCTCTCTGTCATCTGGTCTTCTACTCTCGCGCGAACATGCATACTGGGGGCGCGGTGCGCAACCTGTGGGGCTGGCTGGCGCACTGCAGGCCTTCTCGTCATACATACTGCTTTTAGTCCACCCCCAAACCTGGATGTGTCCACGATTCTTTCTGGAGCTTTTCTCTTTTCTTTACCGCACTTGTCACGGCCGGCTTGGTAGCATAATCGTCGTTCTGTTTTCTACGTGGGTGTAGGGCGCGCAGCTTCTGGGAGACCGCTTGATTGATTTCCCTACCCTTTCGCCGTCTCAACACTCGCCGAACCACCAATGGGAAGATTTCATGCAACGACTCGTGGAATCGATCTTTGCGGAGGTGTTCTTATGGAAAGAGGAATCCCTCAAGAAGCGACTCTACCACCACTACTACCGAACCAACCACCAAAAAAAGCGCCTGTTTGTACTGTTAGACTTTTTTACGCTCATGCACTCAGCACACATCTCGTCCGTTGTTGGCTGCAAGCACTGGAGTTCTTGTCGATCGAAATTTTAATTGGGGGCTCTCTTCTTTCTTGCGGTTTCCTCTCTGTCTCTCTAAGTCTCTGTTGCGCAGCCGCGACATCTAATTTTCTACTCCTTTCCGACTCCTTCGTCTCTACCACGTCATAGTCTGAGCGTTGACTGCGTCTGCTGCTTTATGCACGGGGTTTCCGAGTTATGGAGTGGGAAAGTCGTTATTTTTCTATTTGCTTTGTTCTAGTGGTTTATTCTGCGTTTCAGCGTTGTTTTACTGCTTTGACAGTAGGATGTTGTTGATGAGAGAAGGAAGAAGAGGTGGCTGTGTGAAAGTGGTCGTTGGCATGATGGGCGAAGGCGTTCAGACAAGATCAAAGTTTTTAGTATGACTATAAGTTTTTTCCTACTCTTTGTTGGTCTTTCCACCACTGTGTGATTTTTTTTTCTCCTTCGGGCATAGGCAAAAAAATCACTCTTCCTCCTTGTCTCTAGGATCGAGGCCTATTGTGCGAAGAGATTCTCAGAGTATCGTCAGCATGTCTTCAGGAGTGGTATATTGTGTGACGAATTGTCGTCGAGTTTGAAATGTTTTGTGCTTTTGTTTGATCGTTGCCAGCTTCCTGCCTTTCTGCCCTCTCGCTCTCTGCCTGCTTTGTGATTTTGAAGAGAAGAGAGAACACTAATGATATGGGGAGTAATGTACATTGTAGAAAAATTCACGTATTCCTACTCAGCCTTATCACGGCAGCCATATTTGTCAGCCCTCTTTTCTAGCCAGGACGGTTGTCACTCGGTCCTCCGCAATCCCTCATCACCGCTTGTTCCTCTTGACTCTTCGCGGCTCTCTCTATCTCCGCATGGACCTCCCAACCGATCGATTCCGCCCCCCAACCGAAGAGCGCTTTGATCGTCTGCGGGTTCGCAACCAGAGGTTCACCGCCCCCCTTTTGACGACGGCTCCCAAAAATGCGATACTTAATCCCTCTCTTTCGATCTCCGTTCGAGACACGGGCGACGATTGTTGCGCAAGCCAGACCGGCCCTGCAGACAACAGCCTCGCCTCATCAGGGACATCCCGCTCGACGACGTGGACACACTTACGGTGTGTGTGATCTGCGAGTGGGATGACGGCAGCCTTCGGTTTCAGGGCTCAGCATGAAACCGGGCGTCGGAGAAGAGGCGGGCGGCGGCAGTCGCCTGCCGACCTTGCTATCCTGCCGTCGATCGCTTGCCTTCTGTCATGCCTTATTTTCTTTTGGGCGAGCCATGTCATGTCATGGCGCCAGAGCGTTTTCTTCTCCGTTCGACGTGCGAAGTTGGCCGGTAAGTACGTGGTCGTTTGGGGTTGGCTGGTTCGAGACGCGAGCGCTGCTGGGCGTACCTATCTTTGTCTTATCGTGATGCTTGCAGCGGCTGCGGTTGAGTGGGTGTGTGTTGGTTGGTCGGGAGGGGAGGGCTACGGGCGTGCGGCATGGGATCTGCAGAGGCGGTGGTGGGTGCCGGCGGCGGGCAAGGGGGGAGAGAGGGTGCGTCTGGGTGAGGATTATTGCTGTGTTGTAGGCGGGTGGTTGGTGGTAATTGATTGATGTGCGGGAGGCGTATGTACATGCTTGCTGCAGGATGCGATTGGAGGATTATTCGAAGGATGCACGTGGTTGGTGCAGACAGACTGTCTTTCGCTACACAGAGCAGGGCAGTTCTAGTTGTGCCTGCCTATGCGGCTCCGATGCATCGACAACACATCTCGCTGCCTTTCCACGAACCACCAATTCTGGTTTCACATGCCTGCAGCACACGACAACATAGCCTCATCTCTCACGAGCGCGGCGCTCCTTTCTCTCTGACAGGTAATCGACAGCGAGCAGCAAGGCTGCCAGCCCACCGTGCCCCCAATCGGCACGCGAATCCGGAAGCCCGGGCATCTCGGAGCCATTATTGAACCACTCGTCCGCTCTCAAACTTCGGCCAACAGCACTGGCCTGCGGGCTGCGGGCTGAGCTGGCACGTCCAGGGCCAAGGCGTTGGTACGTTTTGCCTATTCCTTGCATGCGCAAGGCCAAGAGGGAGGGTCCTACTTACACGTCCGTTTGAATTATTATTATTGCCCTGCAGATCGGGGTTGCCGGAGAATCACCTTCTTTCAGGTATCATTTCTCGCTTGTGGATCGGCCGGTCTCTTTTTGCCGCCACGGTCGATGGATACCCCTGTTGTCCCTGCGTTCGGCTACCTTCCGATGGCGTGAAGGATTCCGCGGCTCGTGAGTTTTTGGATTGCCGAGCCCTGCCACCGTGGGTCGCAAAAGAAATGAGCCGCTTCAACTCAAATCATAGGCCTCGCTCATGGGCAGTTGAAGCATTCATCCGGATAGCTTTGGTAATTAGACTATAGTACATCTGTATCCGGATGAATGCTTCAATTACCCATACAGGTAGTTTGCTTCCTTCACGTGTTTTGTTGGCCAAAGCACTACCCGCTGTGCCGCTGGAGGACCAGCTCTTTACCAACGAGGGATTTGACAAGCAGCGAACGGACCGAGAGGCACAAGGACCGACCATGCCTCATGCATTTGTGCATGATAGACATAAAGCACTGTTGAGCAGCACCGTCAAGCCAAGCAAGGAATACTCGAGTAGTCTGCGAACGAGGCCTGCGGTGAAGAAAGCTGTTTCAGAATATAAACAAAAATTTGTCACAACACCTCTAATCCAAGCAAAGAAGGATAACCTTCTCTGATCTCCGCTTGGTGTTTCATTATTTTCCCTCCGCTGCGGAACTCAGAGGAGCGCAGTGCCTGGTAGGTCGAGGACGAAGCGGCACGGCCTGGGATTGAGAAACGATTGGTGAGTCAGAGGTCAAAGGTGACCGGCTTGTAAGGGGAGTACTAATGTCATAGAAGTAGTAATAGTTAAATCCTTAAGGGATTCCGGACTGGCCGACTGTGGGCCGGCAGTATGTAGATAGCTAGTCGAGATCACGTGATTATCACGTGATCCGCGGGCTTTTCGCCTGCGCTTCGCAGGCGGCTCGCACCCTTAGGGCCTGCAGTGGGCTCAGGAGCCTTACACGGGGCAAGAGAGCATAAAAATACGTTACAGAATCTACACCTTCCGCTCCGCCAGACAGGGCAGACGCGTAGGGGCCAGCTTCGGCCGTGGCTTGCATATAAATGGGGCGCATATGCGTCTGCATCCGCCTTATCCGCGTCATCTCACGCTAACTGCTTCTGTACCAGTGGTATACGTGATTTCCTACACACCCTTTCAGGACCTTGCCCTATTGGGAAGATCATGACGAACCAGCATCCTTACATTTAGCAGGTCTACAGAGCAAGACTGCAGAACGCTAGAGGAAGCGAATAAAACATGCATGCAACGGGCGGCAACCCACGGATCAACATTTGCACCCGATAAGTACCACCTCACTCACTTCACAAGAAGGCCAAAGAAATCCAATATGAATGCAAAAATCCGCATCCCAGGATTTAGAAGGAAAGCCGGAACCAACAGTGAAGATCCTAAGAATTCACGTATATAGCAAACTACGATGGGGACCCCATATAAAGGAAACTGCTACAAAGGCTAATGAACAGTATACCTCTCTGTCCAGACTTGCAGCATCCACCTGGGGGGCCTCGTTCGCAAAATCTCGACATATCTACACATCAGTAGTCAGGCCAGTCCTCACCTACGGCTGTGGGGTGTGGAATACCCCAAAGGGAACCCCAGGATGGCGTAAAACGGTAAGCAAACCACTGGAAAAGATCCGGAACACGTGCCTCCGCAACATCTCCGGAGCGTACAAATCCACCAACACCAAAGTCCTAGAACATGAAACAGGAATCCCCCCTCTCCCACTACATCTAGATGAACTTGCCCTCACCCAGGCACTCCGCGCCAAGGAGAATCCAGTAGCTAAAGTAACAGAGAGGACATGCTAGGACATCAAGGACATAGCTAAAGCGGCGCTAAGGGCTAAGGGCGCAGCTAGCCCAGCTAGGAGATTACGACTTCGTAAGAGAATCAACTCCCTTATAGAAAGTAGCAAACCCATTGGGACACTAAGAAGCTCCCTGAGAAAGCCAGAATCCACATGGCGTTTAAGGAAATATGGAGGGAGCAGCGGACCACGCACATCAATCAAGAAAGAAGAAATAAGCCAGTAGCCTAGAACACGGACTGGACCCCAAGTCTTAAAGGCCTACACAAGGAGCTATCTAAACTACTCAGCACAATCGCCACCCTACTACGCACAGAGCATATTCGACTGGAGGACTTCCTCTTCTGCCACCACTTCCAGCAGGGAAGGGCACAAATGCTGCAAGAGGCGGGATCTACAGACTACCACTCCCTCCTCTCCACAAAAAAGGGGATTAAGGCAGCGACAGTATTGTTCCTACGCACAGGGCTTCTAAACCAGTTCAGCCTAGCCAGGGAAATGCTCCAGGAGGACAACCAGGAGGACAACCAGGAGGACCACCAGGAGGACCGGGACGAAGACTGAATGGGTAAACTGGCGATTGAATGAAGGGCTGTGTTACGAACCTCCAAGGAAACGGGCTTTATGACCCCAAGGGCAAGAAGCCCGCACGGGAGAAAGCACCGCAAGGACCGGCAGGCCACACGGGCGGCTAGACCACAAGGCCGAGGATCCCACACGGTATTTCAGAGGACACGGGGATCCGGCGCGTACGGACACCACCGTAGGGAAAAGCCAGAACCCGCACGGGAAGCAGGACCACGAGGGACTGCAGGGTCACGGGATAAGGCACAACGGAATCCCCTACGGGAAAGAGGCCCACAGGGTCAAAGGGACGGAAGGCGGAATCCGGGAACGGCGCAGAGGCAAGCGGACGTGGAACAGGTGAACATCGCGAACGCTTCGCACCGACAGATGTCGGAAACCAGGAAGATGGTTGGGCGCTAACGTCACGTGCGCCCCGCACCCGTGACCCGGACCCACGTTGGATCTGTACAGATCCAAGCCTCACAGATCCAAGCCTCACAGATCCAAGCCTCACAGATCCAAGCCTCACAGATCCAACTCGAACAAATCCAGATTGTCATAGCTTTCCTAGTAGTATATAGTCACACTCCCTTAGCTAGACATTTGACCCTTCGTGGTCAACTCAAAGTTCCAATTCAAACCCTATTGATTTGGAGGTAACAAGCTCACTGCGCACCGCGTCATCACGTGATACTTCCCTCTCAGCACTGCCATCCTCCTCTTGTCTCTTCAAGGTAAACCCTTCGGTTTCCACCAACCTGCTAAGCGACTCCGAAGCTTAGTGGAAGGAGCCTACCGTTACAGGCTGCCACAGTAGCCACTACTAGTAAACAGGAAAAACGGAATAAGTAGAGGAAGACACACCTGAAAAGAGAGGAGCGTTTTTTTTGCCTAGTGAACAAGGTTTTCCCCCTCGTGTAAAGTAATTGCAGATAGCCAGCCCCGCATGGACCCGTAAGGGAGCTATATCGGGAAGAAATGAACTTATCTATCTATTGGGAAGATCATGAAACTTGGCATGGTGTTGAGTTTTCCTTGCCTGTGCTTCCTGCCTTGCTGTCTGCCCTGTCTGTCTGTGTCCTGATACGTGCTAGCAATGACTGTCCTGATTCTGCCTAGTTTCTGTCTCCGTTGGTTCTGATGTTGGTCGTGCCACGTCGAGCCGTGCCCTGCAGACATGTGCTATGCGAGCACCATGCCGACTCTGACTGCATTAGCCATGCTCCATGAGAGGAGCCGTGTCCTAAGGGTGTCTTGTAGCCGTGCTCCGTGAGTCGATGTGGCGAATCAAACATCATTCCTCATTTCCCTGTGCATGTGGAGGGGGGTATAAGAGGCCCCTAGGCAAAATGGAGCATTAGGACGGACTTCGTCCTTTTTGTGACGGTTTAGACCGTTAAGTGCCTTGGATGGATCCTGCGGCGAGACCTTGGGTTGAGAAGACCCTGAAGCTTAGTGAAGCTCAACAAGAAAACCCTGCAACTCGCTACCAATAAAAGGGACTCTGGAGAGATATATAAGCAGCGCTATCTTACTTAAACCTTTCTTTCTTTTCTCTTGAGCTTAGTCTTCTTGTAGAAGTATGCCAATGCATTTCCGCGAGTGCACCGGGTGCAAGCCCTCACACTTTTGCTCCATCGCAACAGTCGAGCGTGCCGCGTGTAGTCCGTGAGTCGCCTATGTTGTCCTGTGTGTAACGGCGGGCCTCTACCTCTAAGGATCAAACACCAAAGAGGGTGGTAAGCCGTGTGGGGGTTTACCTTGAGTGGGTACAAGGGAGGGTGTGAGAGAACGAAGTGACGAGCACACGTGACAGAACACTACGTGCGAAGGCCGTGTTACTAATCAATGGTGCGGATTGATTATTGAAGTTGACCACGAAGGTCAAAGCTATCTAAGGAGTGTGGTTTATATACATATAGGAGAGTGTCTACAATCTAATATTGATCTGTTTGATCTGTGTTGCCTCTTGGGCAGGAGCGTATGGATCAGACAGATCAATGTTGTCTTGATCTTATTGATCTGTCCCTTAATGCCTGAGGCATGCGGGATCAAAGGGATCAATTCCTTGGCATCACGGGATACACGTGACTCATGGTGGGTCTTCATAGCGCGTGTCTGCGCCCCGCTTGCTTCCTTTCCTACCCTATCCCGACTCTGTAAAGGCTGTGCCGTAACACTGTGAGCCTTGGAGTCGCTCTTTATTGAGTGCTGCCTGGATCTAGGGGTCTAGAGCTCATGTTGGCTGAAGGTGCTGCCCGGATGCCGCGGAACAGCGAGAGAGTGAGTGTAGAGGACTGCGAATGTGACAGAAGGCATCTATCGCACTGCCGGGCTCATAACTGTAGCAATGTGGGGGTACTTGAGGTGTTGGAATGCCGGCCTGAGGGAGAGGGAGAAGGACTTGGGGGGGGGTTGTGCCTGATGGCACACGTGATTTGCTACATGTGTGGAGTGATGGTGACACGGGTGTTTGAGAAGCCTCTTGGAAATTAATGCTCGAGTAGCCGTACTGAGTCGCGTGTCTGTTTTCAACCATTGGCGGAGGCAAAGCAGTGCAGTCGTGGAGCCATCCAGAGTAAAACCAGTAGAATGTCAGTAAAGGTGTACCAGAGGCTAGCAGCAGCGTCAAAATTAATAGTGGAACCCGGTTGCAATTTAGGCTCGGGAGATCAGTATCAGTGGGAGAGCGGGAACCCAGTCTTGGATCAGCAGTAAAATCAACAAATGACTCTGGAGCAGGATTATGAGCAGCAGGCTTCTTTTCAGACGATATTTCATCAGTCTCGTGATGAATTGAGCAGTGAGGGGTCTTCGATATTTGGCGGAGTGATTTTGGGGGTTTGAGATTGAACCCAAGGTCGCTCCGCTCAGTATGTGAGAGGCACCAGAAGGTCCAGATTGTATACCAAGTAAGGAGTTTTGGGCATAGAGAACCAAGCTATATACTGGTAAGGGCCCACGCAGCTGTAAGGCATGTTGAGGCCATGTAGTCATCGGTCAATGTTGATTAAAGACTCGAACCAGTTTGAGGGTCCGGGTTAGGTAGATCTGAGTGCCATTTTGACAGATATTGATGTCGTGGCAGAGGCTTTGGTTGAATGTCTTATAGAAGAAAAGACGTTAGGCGCTGTTGAATAGTAGTGTTCGAGTTACAGTTGGTTGCCGTGTCGCACAGGCTCGGAGTTCCCTGCAGCTGGGCACTGCTTCGACAGAGAATGATGCCTTGCAATTGTTGAAGCTTTGATCGAAGATTTTGTAGAAGATCGAATAGCAGAAGCCGTGAAAAGTAAAAGTTCGATTTCCTATCATGCTGAGTTGTAGTAAATTGGCGCATTGCAGAGACGTTGGCTGAAAGTGGTTGCATCTGCATGATTTCGGGACAGGCGTGGCGAGGTATGTGTGAGAGTTTTTCGTTTGTACGATTCTCGCCGAGCTCGGTTTGGTCGCATCCATGATTGTTTGGATGCTCAAGCCCCAGCACCGTGTATCTCGAAGATACCCAAGGTACGAGCTCATAGCTAGGGTGGGAATTCGTCCAACTCAGCTCGGGTTTCCCCTACTACTCGTCGGGTGGCCAGCCGCGACTACCAACGCCTGAGTGGACGAATTCCCGCATCGCCAATCCCATGAGTGTCTACCTCGCAATGCTTCCTCAAGGCATGCTCAAGCGGTGTTGAGTGTTGCACCTTGTATGCTTCCTCAAGGCATACTTACAGCGGTGTGAGAAGACAGCGCCTCTTCCTTTCATGCTGATACTCCCCCAGGTACCGCGTATGCATGTGGCTATAGTCCGTCATCAGGGCAGCTCCAGCGACCGTGGCCGACATTTGCTCCCGCTCCTGCTCCAGCTCTCTCTTGAGATGAGCGGCCTCGCGTTGATCGTCCACCAGGGCCTCTCTCCTGGCCTGCTGCACGATGGCCGCACGATTGGGCGCAGGGGTGTAAAGGTATATACTGGGGATCCTTGGCTTGAAGGGTCGAGAATCTGCTGGAATCCTGATCCACGCCTTACGTGCCGAAATAGCCTGAGATCTCCAGTAGCTCATCTGCAAGACCGAAGCCCCGAGCTCTCTCATGCGTGCCAATGGCCGCTCAATCTGCTCATCGTACGACGTCCTTGTGAGGGAGTAGCAGTACCGCTGCTCCGGAGTCCTGGAGGCGCGCACGGCACGGTCGCGCATGATGAGCTGGAGCCTACGCAGCTCCGGATCGATTTGTACAGCCTTATCTGGCAGAGTAAACTTCTCCTTGATGGGAACACTGGAATTGGTCGGCAGCCATTCTACGGCGTCCCAAGGGCCCAATTGGAGGAGAAGATCCCGCGTAGAATTCGGGCCGCCAGGCCTAAACGTGCGGAGGAAGCATTGCATCATGGCCTCATGGAGTATACAAAGAAGCCGCATGTGCGCAATGGAGTCAGGCTCGCCATCCTCAATGTTACGGCGTAGCCTTCACAGGGTCAGAAAAGTAGGGAAGAAGGATAAGCGGGGCATGAACAGACGCCGCGGAAGATTCCTCCAGGCAGTCGAGGATCACGTGACGCCCCACCAGTTCACCAGTTCATATGGGCTTGGCAGAATGAACCTCTGAACTCCAGTTCAGACGGTTCAGAATACCCCACAACATGAACTCCATGAACCACAGATTGTACAGAACTCTCCTACGTATATAAACCACGCTCATTAGCATAGCTTTGACCTTCGTGGTCAACTTCAATAATCAATCTACACCATTGATTAGTAACACGGCCTTCGCACGCAGTGCTCAGTCACGTGTATTCGTCTATACTTGTTCTCAACCCCTACCTTGTACCCACTCAAGGTAAACCCTACACGGCTTACCGCCCTCTTTGGTGTTTGGATCCTTAGAGGCAGAGGCCCGCCGTTACACTCAAGTCCAGTATAGACGCCTGTCCGGATGGCTCTACCAGAGCGGCGGACCTTCGTATCCTCGAGTAGCTGGTATAGGAAAGATTGCCTTTCTCCGAGAGCACGCTGGCGGTATGCGGGTTTGATGTGCTGCGCAACCCGCCCCCGAACTCTGCTGCCGACGCTGGTGGCAGACCCGTTGTAGCCATGATTCCTATGAGGCCCCTGTGCCTCGACAAGCACGAAATACGTGCCTAGCTCATTGCAATCCGAAGCCGACGGCAGACTGCAGAGCTGGTTCCATGTCGGAGGGCTGTCGGCATTGAGGAGGGCCTTCATCTCCGGAATCGTGACATTGCAGAGCTCTGCCACCCAGAAATCCTCCGATTCACCATGGAGAGTTTCGTAAGTATACAGCCACACGTGGATGAAGTCAAGGGCGAGAATTCCCGAAACAACCCGCCGGACACGCTCTTCGAACACAGGGAAAATGGTATTGCTGCTGCTGGAAGACGCCATGATCACGATGCTGCTGCTGAGGGACTGAACAAGACACAAACATGCCACGGAAAACCACAAACCTCACGCCTCGCAAGATTGCACCTTACTACTACCTATGGCTAGTGCCATTGCGAAACACGCTAAGTGTTGGTTGTACTGTGCTGTTGAGGCAGCTGTCAAATGTAGAAGCAGCGCAGGCGACCGGCCAATAGGAGTACCTGGACCACTATCGAATGTCCCCACAACCCGACCGTCGACGTTAGCGTACGGTGCCATTAGAACCTTTGAATCTTCAATTCTCAAGTGAAGCCTATAAAGCAGCACCACCAGCCTTCGAACAGGTTTGAAGCTTGCTTAGATTTAGACAAATCATGGGATTTTCCAATAAGATAACGGGCTCTCCTACTAGAATTCGGAGTCGTCTAGCAAATTTTACTATTGAACTGCCTTACCTCGAAAAATCTGAGGAGAAGAGCGAAGTGATAAGATGGATGGTAACGTAGGCGTAGTCTGCGCGTATTCGTGAAATGAGTGTATATATTTTTAAAAATTCAAATCACTTTCATTGCTCCGCTTGGTACGTTCCTCCGTCAATAGAAGCTCGTATTTTCACACGCTAATTAATATTAAAGGTGTAGTTGGTTTATCACGTTTGACTGTAATATCTGTTGCCATCAAAAGGTCCCTAGTTCGATTCTGGGAGCGGAGACGTGTATCTTTTTGCCTCATCTCCTGCATCTGGCAATACTTTTCTTTTTGCAGAAACATTTATTTTTGCAAATCAGAGAGCAACCAACCGATATCACAGTCAAACGTGATAAACCAACTACACCAAGCGGAGATCAGAGAAGGTTATCCTTCTTTGCTTGGATTAGATAGAGGTCTTGCGACAAAATTTTGTTTAACTTTTACTTGATTCGGCCCTCTATAAGAGCCAATTAACATGACTTAAGTCAACAAGGCGAAGTAAATCAAAGCCAAGGGCCTATAAAAGTTCACCGAGAATTCAACTCCTGAAGCGTACCTATGGATTTCTTTCCTTCAACAGAAAAGGCATAGGAATACGCAAGTGGGACATTTACTGCGTGATGTACGTACGTAGTAGGCCTCGCATGAGCTTCGTCTGGATCAATGCTTGAATTTGGGAAACCACCCGTATAAAGCAGCTACTCCAGGCTGATGCCCAGAGCTGGATGATTTCTCCTTGTCGGGACGATCAATGGCAGACGGGGGTCTCTTGATTGGAGCTCTATTTCATATAATATTATTTCTTTGCCTGTTTTTGTCTAGCCTTCGAAGCGGCCTACTGGCCGGCCGCGAGAATATTAATCCATTTCCGACGCCGTACTTAACCCCGCCTCTTTACTCCCAGTCCGCTCCGGCTCGACCAATCTTTCTTCACTCGACTGTTCCCTTGGCTCTCTTCCCATGTGCCACGGATCGTCTTCCTCCGGCTGGAGTCTAGAACCCACCGAGATCCGGCTTTCGGGGTTTCGGAAAGTACGGGTGCATGAGGCCGTCCCGCTTTGCGGAGTTCTGTTTTGCACTGTGGTGCTTCTGCAGAATAACCTCTACAGATTGACGTCCTCAACGCGGTAGTGGTCTGCCACTATCCTGTAGAGATAGCTTGGTGCGTGGCCGCCCAAGTTTGTGATATACAGATCAACCAGGTCCGCTGGCACGTAGTCGAAGAGTGGGTTGACGACATCAACCTTCTTCACAAAGTCGCCGTCCTCGTACGGGACCACAGCACCGGCGTCTCCATATTCAATGAGCTCGTCAACGTCGAAGGGATAGACAGGAGAGAGCTTGTAGACGCCGCTAACGACGACGACGGGGATCTTGTGCATCTTCGCGGCCTTGGCAATGGTACGGGCGCCGACTGCTGCAATGAGACCGCCATTGGCAAGAACGGCGTGGGTGGCCAGAAGGACTTTGTTGACGCGGGACATGATGGCGAAGATGGCAGACTCTGGGATCAGGATGACAGTGATGCCGGCGGCAGTCAGAGGCCTGAAGCGCTCGTCGCTGTCCTCATCCTCCTCATCGCGCTTGCGACCTGTCAGAACGGTGGCATGAGTGTTGTCGCTGTCGTTGGGGTAGGCCTCGACGTGGATGACGGTGAACTTGCGCTTCTTCGCGGCAGTGAGGAGGAACTTCTGTATAGTCATGGATGACGTGTGTGTGAGGATGATCTCGTCCGAGTGGATGTGCTGCAGCGCATACTCGGCGATCTGTTCGTCGACCTGCTCGAGTTCGTCGAGCAGCTCGTTGATGCCTTCGAGAGTTTCGGCCTTCAGGTCCTCCTTCTTTGGGGTTGAATCGCCCAGCCCGGCAAGATTTCCTGCCGTGAGCGGCGCCTTCCCGCTAGGCGACCTCACGCCCGACGGTGTGGCTGTGGGAGAGTTGGGGTTGGTGTTCTCGGGCTGTGAGAACAGACCGAACAGCGAGCCGCCGTAAGAGGTATGTGAAGTGGGGAGCGATGGCCGGTGCGACATGTCGGTCGAGTCACTGGCAGTTTCAAGGTGTGCGGTCAGGTCGGCTGGCTGGGTAGCGCCGTGCTTGAGCGGGCTAAAGGTAGAGATGGTCCAGTTCAGGCCGGGGCGCTGCAGCGAGTCGTGGTGGTGGGGGGTCTGCTGGCCGGGGGTGCTCATTCCTGCGTCGCTCATGGCGGCGCCGCTCTCGCCCTCCTCGACCACCTCCCGCACCAGGCCCAGGACACGGCGGACGATGTTGCCGACCGACATCTCGCGCGGCTGGGCAGCCGTGAGGCGCTGGCCCACGTCCTTGATGCGGCGGATCAGCTTGGCGGCATCCTTCCCTTTGAACTCTTGTACGACGCGGCGGAGAAGCTGGACGGTGGCAATGGCGCAGGGCCTCGAGTTGCGGATCTGGCGGCGCTTGAGAAGGCTGCAGGGATCAGTATGGCGGTGTTGCCGGAGCAAGGACTGCTGTGGAGGCTCACGATATGAAGTGCTCAATCGATGACTCGACGGAGTTCGCCTTGAGAGACTTCAAAAATGTGGCCAGGCCGGGCGTGTTCGCGCCCTGGGGAGCGGGCATGTCTGCTCAGAGGGCGCAGCGGGCGGGGCTGCTGGGCTGCTGGGCTGCTGGAGTGCAATTTTCGCGGCGGATTGTGACGTTGTTCGCGGGCGTGGTGGGGGACTGGACGCTCAGGCGACTGTGCGCGGTGACACAGGCAGACGCAGGCGCAGATTGGGCTCGACGCGTCCTGCAAGGCACTGGCGCGGCGGCTGCAGGTCGCGATGCTGCTGGGCGGGAGACAGGGCGCGCGCGGGCAGGCTGAGGGCTGAGGGCTGAGGGCTGTGGGCGTGTCGCGGGCGCGGGCGCGGTCGCTGGCTCGGCGGTGGTGTTTTCCTCCGGGTCGGGCGTCAGCGTCAGTGCGGGCGCGGCGGCTGGCGGCTGGCGGCGCTCGTCATGCAGCGTGGGCGAAGCTCTCTCCACAGTCTGTCCTCCCCGTTCCGTCGCCAGTCCAACCCCATCCAAACTCCTGCTCCCCGTCCGATCTCGCGGCGGCTCTCGCCCAAACCCGCCGGCGCGCCCCCCAGGCCTCATTCGTAGCCACAGCCCGCCCGCCGCCGACCTCGAGCCTCCACCTCCGCCTCCCGTCGCCTGCCCGCGCCCGCGCCCGGACACCGAGCCGCACCCCAACACGCGCAGCGCAACCCGCGATCCCCGCCGCTCCGTGACGGGATTCAAGCTGCTGCTCCTCTATAGCCTCGTTCTGCTCCTCTTTCATGGCTTGCTCCGGACTATGAACTCGCTCAACATCCTCTCGGCAATCGGCTCAACACCTCCTCCAAGCCCCCCACGCTCTCGCGCCGGCTCCGAGAGCGACATCACCAAACCCGCTTCCTCCTCGCGCTCACGTGGTCGGAGCTACACCGAGGATGCTCAGCTCGGAGCCGGCGCGCGCCCCGAGACGGGCCTCGGCCTGAGTCTCGACTCCAACGCCAGCGAAGACAATGCGTCGCCTGACGAGAAAACCCCGCTCATTGGCCAAGACGACAAAGAGCCGTTCGGAGACTCCAAGCCCTGGAGCACCTGGATGATCCCGAAGCGCATTGCGACCGCTGTTGTCGGCGGCCTGAGGATGGCGCTGTCCGCTGCCGTGGCTCCCGGCCGATACCTTGTTGCTTGCTTTTACGATGATGATGATGGCCATTTCTCTACTCTGCTTCCGCTGTACCGTATCGCCCGCGTGCTTTCCCGCAAGAAACGAAGACGGTCCATGCAAGGAATCAACTACGACGACACGAATGAACGGATAGACGACCGCTTCGCCAGAAGAACTGCCTCAGGTAAACTGCTGAGAAAGCCCTCCAAAAGATCGCCATCGGTATCGTCGACGACGAGCTCGGTTGCCATGACGTCGGATTCGGAAAGCGAGCGGCCCTCGACTCGCGACGGAGACGCTCCAGCTAGACATACGAGGTCCAAGTCTTCGGCATCTTCAGCAGACGAGATTGCCCCCGCAAGGCGCTCGATACGGATCAAGCTACACAATGAGGATACTTTGAGGAAGCGGAAGCAGCGGAAAGGCAGCACCGCATCCAAGGGTTCCGGCGAGCTGTCTCCCCATGAGGCTGCCGCTGCCGCCGTGAAGTCTCCCGGCAGCCCTGGATCTGCCTCGAAGCTGAAGTTCCCTCGTGCTCCTGTTCCGCCCCGTCCACTTGTCCCGCGTCGCCAACCATCCTACTCCAGGAATGCTCCCTCCAATTTTGGCCCGCACGAGAAAACCCTCATTCTCGACCTAGACGAGACGTTGATCCATAGCATGGCAAAGGGCGGCAGGTACACCACCGGGCATATGGTTGAGGTGAAACTCAATCAAATGGTGGGCACCGGGAACAAAGCCATTGGCCCGCAAGTGCCAATCCTCTACTATGTCCACAAGCGACCACACTGTGACGATTTCCTGCGCAAGGTTTCCAAATGGTACAACTTGATCATCTTCACGGCTTCAGTTCAAGAATATGCGGATCCTGTCATCGACTGGCTAGAGCTGGAGCGCAAATACTTCGCGGGTCGCTACTACCGTCAGCATTGTACATTCCGTAATGGCGCGTACATCAAGGACCTGAGCCAAGTCGAGCCTGACCTCAGCAAGGTCATGATTGTAGACAACAGCCCCATGAGCTACATTTTCCAAGAAGGCAAGTTGCAACAAGGGAGTTTCTGAAGTGCACAGCCGGTTGTTAACCCGAAACAGATAACGCGATCCCGATAGAAGGTTGGATCAGCGACCCCACGGATAACGACCTCTTGCATTTGATTCCGCTGCTCGAAGGCCTTCAGCACGTGACAGACCTGCGCGCTCTTCTCGCGTTGCGTCTGGGCGAGCCGCCTGCTACGTCGTAAGTGAGGGCAATGACCGAAGAAAGAAAGAAGACAAAAAATGATATTCAAGCATTTCTATGGGGGGGTGTTCCTTATTAATCGGTGTGTGGGCGCGTGTTGAGCTGGGCATAGATGACGACACGGTGTGTGCAAGGAGTTTTCATTCTCCTTTTTCCCAGATGATTCTGCATCTTCCATTTTCCCATCTCTTTTTCAGCCTCCTAGACTAAAGTCGAGGTAGGTCAAGGTGTATCATACCGGCTTTCAGTGGAGGCAAGAGCTGGAGAGATACCCATATGTGATTTGGCTTCTTCCTGCTTTGTTTTAAGTACGCTTAGATTTAATTAATCTTTAGGGTCTGTGTTGTGTGAGCGTTTTGGTTGTTCATAGTTTGCCATGGCTTTTTACGTGCTGCTTTCCCTCTACCACTCAGATCCTAGTTCGCATAAACACCGGAGGTTCTTGAATTTCGGTCTTGATTCTAAGAACAACAGTGTGCTTCTCTTGCGCGCCGAGCTTCTATTTAGTCCTCTATTCAAAGGCCAGGGAAGCTTACGAACCGCCCCGGCAAGCTTTACTGTAACCTAGGTGCAGTATCAAGCCCGATCAGTACATGACGTCAGCATTAAGACACGCGGCTAGCTTTGTGTTCAACGTCCAAATGACTCAACAGACTGTTGTACTCAACATTCAGTACCCAGGATGCTCACTTTTAGGCCTCCAAAGACAACGCTGCGTGCAAATTGCCCTGTCATGTCGATTGAAATCGATAAACTGCTGCATACCTTTCTCGACATTATGATTTTCTCGGAAAGCATTGCAACACGTACATAGCTTCATGGGTAATTGTAGCATTCATCCGGATGGATTTTCCCTCTCTTTCGCTGCGCATTTGCATCCAGACGAATTCTTCAGCTGCCTATGTACGAAGAGTATGTTTTTTTTGTAACTATTCACGAACTGACCACGTAGTCCAGTCATCCAAGTTCGCGTAGAATGATATCAACGGGATAAAGACCTTAATGTCCGGCCTTTCCCCACTAGATTTTGGTTACGGAGAGCGTTCTTGCCTTTCAAGATTGGCTGCAATATTCCATAGATCCTCCAACTGCCCTTCCACGACATCTGTCGTTCCGACCTGCGCCATCACCCAGCAGCTCTTCCATCACCTCCGCAGCAGGTGGTAGCTCGGCCTTATTGCCAGACCGGCCAGTCGCCAACTCTTGGGCCGGATGCGGTAGTTCTGTGATCTGCAATTCTGCAACAGGCAATTACTTCCTCCCGTCATCGTTATGTCCAGGGTGTTCTTGTTCTCCCCCGCGTGCTTTCAGCCTGCGGACGCCCCGGCGGCGAAGGAGCTACACCACGAGTCCGATCAGAAAGCCAGGAGTGACCATGGGCATGTTGCCACTCTGGTTGTGCGCAGGTACTTCCGAAAGTGGCTACTATGAACACCACGGTCGAAACCACTGCAGTTACAAGGATCAGTGCCAATTCTTTCTGGCTACTTTTTCATGACCTATTCTTTGGTTTCCTAAGGCCTATATTGTGGGTGTGACTACTTATGCTGAACAAAATCCTGCAATGGTCTCTCCCGCCAGGGGGTAGCCGGCATGTTATCAGGTCGAAGGAAACATTGTTTGAGCAACTCCGACCCAGGGACGCCTACAAATTATGGAAAAACGTCCAATGTCCATATTTATATCCGTTTATAAGAGTTGTCCTGGCATTTATATTGATTCTCTCCCAGGTGGGTGTCGACGGGTTCAAGCAGTCGTGCGGCTGGGTGAGGATCGTTGTCAGGGGGCCGAACGGGCGCCTTCCATGTGCAAGACTATTTGAGAAGCGTTTGCGGACGAATGTCACTAGAGGCTCCGCTTAGAAACGTGGTATAGCATGAACTATCAGGTCTCGTAGACTTACGCTTGGAGAAGTTGCCGCCATGCATCCGAAATGTTAGTCTCCAGCATGAAAAGCGGTGGCGCTTGATGAGACATGGAGGCGTTTATTGTTGCTGGGAGACCATCGAGTTCTTTGTCGGAAGGCTGAACATGTTACATGTACACAAGGAGGTGTCACAAACCTGTGCGACTTCAGAATCTCTTGTTCGTATGATTGATTGTATGCTACAGCGTACAGAATTTCCTGAATACCGTGTCAACACCTCCCGCGTAAGATTTGAGTCAATTTCTAGTTAGAACGAGCGTACTTGTTACAGAATATTCGTATCCGGATGAATGGGTAGTCACACGTGGTATTGGCCTTATGAGGGACGTAGCCCAGCTGCAAGATTTGCAGCAGGTGAAACTTCATACTGCTTAGATTGCTCATGCTCCTAGATGAAATCAAAGGTATCACCACTCTTCTCTCTCAGCATACCGCCCACTCTCTTTGTCCCTACGATCCTCTCCAACCTCAACCCATCCCACTTCGAAAACACAGCCCTCACATTCGCCTCACTCGGGTCAATCCTGCCCTCAGCAATCGAGCTGCCCAAAAAGCCTCCCACCATCTCCTTGTAGAAGAGAGGGTTCTCCGGCAACGCGTACATGACGACACGGTTGACGCCCCTGATGAGATATCGGCGGAAATGGTGGGCACGGCCGGTGTACAGCAGAACGGCGTGGCGGCCGGTCATGAAATGCGAGCGCGCTCTCCGCACTTCGGCTTGCTCTGTGTACTCGGAAATGGCTCCGAATGAGATATTCTGCGTAGTGGTAGAGGTGGCAAAGTAGTTCCGCACTCGCACGAAGTCGAGGTATGAAGGGATGAAGATGAGAACACCTTGGCCGCCTTCCGACGGCTTCGGAAGACGTGTCAGAGCAGGGACGATAGCGCTGGTAAAGTACTGGAAGCGCGCCTCCGGGTCGACTGCCGGGGAGATAGACTCGTAGCGCGAGAAAGTCTGCTTGATCTGCAGGCCGATGTCAAGTATGGAGCCCTCGTACTCTGGTTGGACCTTGACCTTGCCGGCGATATTGCGCATGTGATTATTGAACAAATTGTTGAGTTCGGGCTGCAAGTACGCTGACAGCACGATAGTTTGGCGCAAGTGAGCAGCCTGGTTCTCGAGGTACCACGTACGGACGCGGCTGAAGTCGCAGCCGTGCGCATCCTTGGGTTGCAGGTTAAGGTGCTCGAAGACGTACTCCACGTGCTCCCAATTCTGCATCAGCATGGCGTCTGCTTGGTCCATAATGACGATCTCGATTGAGGAGAGGAAATCGTGATCTCCCTTCTTTTTGCTGCAAGATTGTTAACGCTTGTTCGACTACAGGCCTATACGGACGTGAAGCACTTACTCTCCACCCCTCTCTATCGCTCTCCGCAACCCTAGAGGGCTAGCAAAAATGATGTCTGAGTTGTAGAACTGCGAAAAGTATTTCACCGTCTTCCGCGTGAACTTCAGGCCCATTCGATACTCGTTGTCATCGTTGCCCTCAAAGAGCTCGCGGAAATCGGCAGACTTGTCCTCGGAAAACCGGTCTTCACTTTGCGAGAAGGTGTCGAGGAAGCGCTTCTTGTTCTCCTGCTGCTCCGGCTCACACAACTGCATGATGGTGTCAACGGCTCTGACACAAGACTGCCTCGTCTCAAGCAGCATCAGAACCTTGGGTCTGGTGAAGCCCTGGTCTCTGAGCTCCGCGTCCCCGAGTTCCTGCTCCTTGGCCAGACGAGCGTTGTTCTTGAGCACCTTGTCTCGCGTCTTGAAGACGTGGTTCAGCGCGTGCAGACAGGCAATCTGACGGAGGCTCTCAGCGTTTTCGGGAGTCCTTGATCCGAACAGGATATCTTGATAAGCAAAGAGCGGCGGAGCCAGGGCCTTTTGCAGATGACTGAGTTGCGGCATGAGTTCCTTCGCCCGAGAGGCGAGCTTCCGCTTGATCTTGAGCTGCTCTGGAGAGGAGACGGCCTTCTTCGGAGGCTCCAGTGCGCCAGGAGTCAGGGTGGCACATCTCCCAAGGCCGGGAACCTGGGATTTGCGCGTTTCCCACTGCTTTTCGGAAATGGCTTTCAGTCTAATGGCCAATTCGTTGTCTTCGGGGCGGGCAAAATGGGCCTCGAACGGGTCGGACGGGTTTTCCTCGTCGTCGTCGTTAGCACCGTCCTCTGACACAGCAGCATCTTCCTCGTCACCGCCCTCCTCGCGCTCAGCCTCTTCCTCGGGCTCAGCTGGAGGCGGAGAAGCGGCAGACTGGTGGTCGACCTTCCTTCTCTTTTTCTTGGGTCCTGCGGGGACGTCCTGCTGGAGCGACTGAAGCAGAGCTGAGTAGGGGCGCGCGGCTGTTGCAGGCAGCGCCCCTTCATCCTCGTCGTCGGTAGGTGTCTGGTCGCTCAGATCCGGCTGCATGGGCTCGTCCTCAGGCTCCGGGCTGTCGGAATCGCTCACGGGGTCCTCGATTCTGGACGTGGAGAAGGCATCACGGGGGCCGGCGCGCGCACCGCCCCTGCCGCGGCCGCGCCCGCTGAAGGCGCCGCGCGCGCGTCCTCGTCCTCGTCCGCGGCCCCGGAACGGCGCCATGGTGTGGTGTTGTGGTGCAGGGCGCAGCGCAGCGGCGCTGGGACGGGCAAAAAGTTGGTGCGCAGGTGGGCGCGTCGGCGGCCGTAGTTATCTAATCGCTTGCTGCTCAAATTCGCACCGAATATCCACTCGCCATCTGTGCGCGCGCCAACGCCGGGTATCGCCAAAAGATATTCCAGCGGCCACGCCTCTCCCTCCACGCCCGCCCAGCCTTCCCCCCGCCAGCCCGCTCCAGCGACACCATGGCCGAGTCCGACTCCTTCCTGCACCTTGCCCGCCCGCTGGGCCCCGCGCACATCGGCGCCCAGCCGACCGCCGCCCCGCTCAACGTCGTGCTCCAGCCGCAGGTGCGTCTGCTCCCACCCCCCGCGGTCCGCCGCATCGTTGACCCAGCCTAGGCCCTGTTCTCCATCCTCGACCATTCGCTGCGCCGCAACCCCGACCAGGAGCGCGTCATCGGCACCCTGCTGGGCGTGCGCAGCGAGGATGGCGCCGAGATCGAGATCCGCAACTGCTACGCCGTCCCGCACACCGAGACCCAGGAGCAGGTCGAGGTCGACATGGACTACCAGAAGCAGATGCTGCAGCTGCACCTGCGTGCCAACCCGCGCGAGGTCCTGGTCGGCTGGTACGCCACCTCGTCGGAGCTCAACACCTTCTCCGCCCTGATCCAGAACTTCTACGGCCAGCAGGGCGACGGCACCTGGCCGCACCCCGCCGTGCACCTGACCGTCTCCACCCAGCCCGGCAAGGACATCGAGGCCCGCACCTACATCTCCGCCCCCATTGGCGTCACCGCCGAGCGCGCCGCCGACAGCTGCCTGTTCATCCCCGTGCCCCACGAGATCAAGTACGGCGAGCCCGAGAAGAGCGGCCTCGAGCTGATCTCCGCCGCCAAGGACCGTGACGACCGCGAGCAGGCCGTCATCACCGACATCGAGTCCCTCGAGCGTGCCACCGAGCAGGTTCTCGAGATGCTGGACCGCGTCTCCAACTACGTCAACAACGTCCTGGACGAGGAGGCTCAGCCCTCGAGCGCTCTGGGCCAGTTCCTCATGAACGCCCTGTCGCTGGCTCCCAAGGTCGACCCGGCCGACATTGAGCGCGACTTGTACGTTTCTTCTTTGTTTTGGATGTCCCGTCGAATCCGTTCAAACGCTAACATCACCCAGCAACAACCACATCCAGGACGTCCTCGTCGTTTCTTACCTCGCCAACACCATCCGCACCCAGATCGAGCTGTCCAACAGATTAGCAACCGCTGCTCTCACCCTCGGCGGCGGCGACGCCTTGTCCGGCGAAGGCAACCAGAAGGGCGGTCAAGGCGACCGCAGAAAGGGTGGCCGCGGCGGTGACCGCCAGAACCGCGAGCCTCGCGAGCCCCGCGAGCCGCGCGAGCAGTGAGCGTGGTTTCCGAAATCGAAATCTTTTTCAAAGCAGGGTTGGTAGGCCGGAAGCCGTGCTTTTCTCACGCATCACGAGGCATTGTTTCGGGTGGGAACAAAAACATGGTGTTTGGGCTGGATTATCTTTCTTCTTTTTTTTTCCAACAACGAAAGCTAGAGGACGAAAAAGCGATGCAGCAAAGCAAAAGCAAGTGGGCTCGAGGCTTTACCATGGGTGTTGATGCAGCGACGATTTGAGGGCACCTCATGCGGTTGCTTTTGAGTGAGGCGGACAAACCTGTGCGTGGACGATACCTGATAGGTGACGAGCTTGTTGGAACCACTGGACTCCGCTTCTTGGTGGGAACGGGGTTCAAATAATTTACACGACGGAGCTGCCGAAGGCAGCCACGTTTTTGAAATGACTTCTGTGCTCCTTGTCGCACGTGCACTAAGGTTAAAATCAACACAGCACCAGATAACCAGCATCACGTCTTCAGTGACACACTTTTGGGAACAATCCCTCTTGATCAGTATGCTCTGCAGCACGACAAGAGCTGGCAGGGTCAGAAAGCCAGAAACTCCCGAAGTGCAGCAGTAGCAGCAGTCTCAGTAGATCCCAGAAGACATGTCGGATGGACTGGAAAAGTGAGTGGAGTGGCGCTAGGAGACTGGGTGTGGTTCAAAGATGAGAAGGTTCAGGTAAGCGGGGTTCGGGTAGGCGCTTAGTTGTTGACAATGATCTCAAAGATTTAATGAGTTCCTGGAATGAAGTGCCGCTTGGTGTTCGTTGTGTAATAGCCCGAGACGCGCGTCCGTGAAGACGCAACGTTGTTGTGTGGATAAACGACCTACTCCGAACAATGAATGCACCCTAGTCTGAAAAAATGCTGAGGAAAGGCATTGTGCGAATCAGGCACGTTACTTTGTCGTTCAGCAATTCGGAGTTGCGACATCGCGGGTGGCATCGCCTCGCGCCACTCCAGCATGGAGGCCTTCGGTACTTACATTTCCTGCACAGCTGTCTTGGTGGCAGCCAATGGTAACCACACGCATCGACCAGAGGCCAGAAAGTAGCCAAGGGTACGAGGTTGGGTTTAAGCTTCACGAAGGTAGGATCCGGCCATCTTGCCACGTCGGATTCGGATGCGATGTTTCTCCCGCTGCACACTACTGTTGGGCGCCAGCAAGGATTCGAGTACACAAGCTTTTGCCAGATCCATGGAACTATGGAAAACCGTTCTGCCGCGCATCTGTTAACGCTGATTAGCTCGACGAAGCGACAGGCCGTTACGGTGACATCATCTTCAGACATGCCTGTGATACCGCGGACGATTGGGGAGCCCTCTCCGAAGGCCCTCGGCGCTTACAATCCGATCTGACCAGGCCTCGTTCTAGGTAGGGCGTGTCATAGGGAAGAAGACAGTGACGGACAATTGCGTCCTCCAAGCCTTCCTGGATGAAATAGATCCCACGCAATGATTGGATGTCTCCGAGGAAATGTCGTGAAGTCTGGCATGTACCATCGGAGAGATCCCGCCAGTGCCGCCCGGCTTGGTGGCAAAAGTCGGGCAACTCTGCTTCAGCAACCTGGCAGTCACCACGTGGACCTTGTGCATTAGTGCGCGGCAGATCTCTTGGGGAATATCACGGAGCGACCAACTCAGAAGTCAACAAGCTGCCTCCTTTCCTACCTCAAGTCCAAGTCCGCACCTGTTGTCAATGAAGTAGTTCAAAAGACTCTGCGGAAGCACCCGCCCGTTCCTTTAGCGCAGCGAAGTCGGCATCTCATGGAGGGTAAACAAGAAGGTTGCCCTATCTGGATTCTGGAAAAGGTCAATCATAGCACTACGTTTGCCGTCTCCGAGGTATGAGTGTGGCGTGGCTACTGAACTTTGGTAGTTGGTCCTGTGTACCCGTACTTTGATAAGACAACAGAGGCATTTACTTCCCGAGGCAACGTTGTTTGTAATCAAATGAGCAAGTGCGAATGGCTGTGTTCTCAGTATCATCTTCATTGGTTGGAGTAGGTATCCGTTCAAACCATCTCGCGGGAATAGATAAGGTAGCTCTTTATCTGTTTCATTAAAGGTGCCGATCTCTATATTGAAAGTCCAATGAAGAAAGCAGGAAATCTACCCATAAATCCTTCGCATGTGATCCCGACGGTGCCGTCTTCTCATGCACACGGCCACCCCAATAAGCTCAACTTTTTCCAATGCCGATAGAAGAGAACGAAAGGGGAATAATGCATCCGCATAATTTCATAACTCAAGCCAAAAAAAAATCTCTTGTACCCTCGCCCAGGGTATCTCCCAACCTTACACACTGCATCGTAATGCTCGCCGTTTCCGACAAAAGAAATTTTACCTGTTCAAATGCAGTCGTTAATCAAGATTGTTGGGCAGGAAGCTGCCGCTCAACCGGGCACCAAGATGCCATCCTTGCACAGCACAACGATCTTCTTGAAGAATCTTCGCCACTCCAACGGATCGCCCTTGGCCTTGACGAAGCGCACCTCGCTGACGTCACGGTCAATGCGCTCGACGACGATGGTGCCGTGCAGGCTCTGCTGACGGCCGTCCACCGTCTTCACTCGAATGTAAGCCTCCTCGTCGACACCCTGGAGGGCGCTGGCGGAGAACGGCGCGACGGGCACCCCCAGACGGTGCAACGCCTCGCCCAGAGATGGCAAGAGCAACGAGAAAGGTAGCGGGCTAAAGAAGCGGGCCAGCGAATGCTTTGGCATGATGTCGCCAAAGCGACGGGCCACCTGTGTCAGGCTCAGCGGGACCGACGGCGTGGGCGTGAATTGTGAGAGCGACGGGTCGTCGGCGAGGCGGCCCAGCAGCTCGTGCGACACGCGGGGCCGCGAGCCGTTGGTCAAGGATGTGTGCATCTCTGGCGTTGGCTGCGAGGCGCTAAAGTTCTCGCTGATGGCGATGCGTGGCGGCCGCTCCCACTCAAATGGCGTGTCAACAATGAGTGTCTCTGGCTGTGTGGCGGCAAATCTGACGGGCTGATTGTCCGCATCCATGGCGTCCAAGTAGCGCTGCTGCTGCTCGCGCTGCGACGCCGTCGGGTCAGCATCGAAGTCGATGTGCAGAGACTCCAGCATCTGCGTGGCCAGAAGGATGGGAGTTGCCACGGTGCCCGACTGGCTGAGGTGAGGGTTTATGCGCGTGTACCAGGGATGTGTGCGGATCTCGTCGAGCGTGAAGCGCTCCTTGGGGTCCAGCTTGAGCATCCCGCGCAGCAGGGATGCGATCTCGGGCGGGATTTTCTTCCACAGCTCGTCCGTCGTGCGGCCATTGGTCTGTACGTACTCGTTGAACTCGAAGCTCGCGCGCGTCGGCTCGTCCCACGGCGTGTTGCCGACGAGCAGGACGAAGAGCACGATGCCACACGACCAGACGTCGGCGATGTTGGGCTCGTAGCCCTTGTCCAGCACGTCGATGGCCTTCGTCTTCTTCCCAGCGACGATTTCTGGAGCAATGTAGGGCGGGCTGCCGCACACGCTGTTGCAAAGGCGCTTTTTGCCGTTGTTCTGAAACAGCGCGGCCAGGCCAAAGTCGGACAGCTTCAGGTCGCCATCGACCGACAGCAGCATGTTCTCGGGCTTGATGTCGCGGTGAGCCACGCCCTTGGAGTGCATGTAGCCCACAGCGTTGATCAGCTGGGTGAAGTACAGGTGCGCCACGTCCTCGCCCACGCCCTCGTCGGCTTCGATCTTGTCGAACAGATCGCCCCCCTCAGCCAGCTCCATGGCTATCCAGGTGTACAGGCGGTCCTCGCCGTGGCTGAGATACTGTATCACGTTGTGGTGTCGGCCCAGGTGCCGGTGGAGGGTGACCTCGTGCTGGATCTGGTTTGGTTTCAGGCGGCCGGTGAGGTACGCGTGCTCTTTGTTGATGAACTTGACGGCGATGACGGGGTTTGACGCGTTCAGAGGGACGGCCTTGCGGATGCTGTGTGGTCTCCCGTCAGCGTGGGTCCTGTGCCGGATGCACCGAGACACTTACAACGCATACGCGCCTTGTCCTATGGTCTTGGACACGACGCGGAAGGGGAGATCCGTGGGCAGAGGCGCCACCTGCGACTGTGTGCTCTCGCTCGTCAGCCATGCCAGCGTCTCTCGGTGCGGGTTGCGGCGCTCGCGTGGCGGCGTTGGCGCGCAGCAGGCGACGCGGCGGGCAGGACAACTCACGTTCGGCAGAGGGCCCATTGCGCGCGGAGGGAGCGGTGGAGACGGGCGTGGGCAGCTAGCTACCAGGCAATACGCGCGGCACTTATATGCTCTGCGGAGGGCGACGCTCGCATGGCTGCATGGCGGGTGGTGCAGAGGCGGGCGCCGACGCGGCGAGTCAGCGCAGCAGGCAGTCGCGCCTTTTCGCGTTAACTTCACGAGCACGGGGCACGGCGCCCGCGCCGATTACATCATCACCGTCACTCGTGCGCTGCATGCATGCATGTGTCCTGTGACTTTGGGAGATTCGTTGATTCCTAGACAGTATGATACATGTCGGCGTTGCTGAGCCTCAATTCACTCAAACTCTCTAGCGCTCTTCCTTCCCCAATCCCAGTTGCTGACCCCTATCCACCTCCCCTGAGAATAAACCCTCCCGATCCAAACAGGCAAATGGTGCGGAATAGCCTGAAGGCTATCCAACCGGTGAGAAGCTCTTGTTTTTCAAAATTCCAGGTAACGCCAGTCTAGCCCGTGTGCCGTGAATGTCGCGCAGAAAACAATCCAGAATCGTACCGAAAAGGAAACAAAATAGTGAGAAAAGAGCGGAGAGGGCCTTGACGGCCGGATGCGAAGAAGGATATCGAAGGACCCAATCCGAGTCAAAATGTAAAGGGGGTGAGAAGAACAAGTATAAACCGAAGGTTGCAATGGGTCCCATCCCCAGAGCCCCATTGCCCGTACGTCACAGCTCTGGTCCGTACTTAGCGCCGACCAAGCTTCGCGCGCTGTTCCTGCGTCTGTCGGAGCCGGGGTGTCTGCGCAGGACGCCCACCGATATGGTCTGGTATCAATCTATTGCGTGGCGGGCGTCAGGGCGCCTTGTTCGGGGCGTGGGACGGGGGCATGGGTCGGAATTGGCGTCGTCGAGGCACAGGACTCATTCCTTTTATGAGGCAGCATTGTTGTTGAAGGAACCGGGCATGGCGTCCAGGTTGCGGTCGCGGATAACCGAGGCGTACTTGGGCTCCCTCATGAATTTGGGAACGGAGTCCTGAACACTTTTTCAGCATCATGCTCGCACCAGAAAGGACGTCTGCAAAACTTACGCTAGCCATCAGCTTGAACACCGAGTTCTGTGCCTGGTCGAAGAGCGTTGCAACTTCATCCAAGCTCCTGACCATGGCCTCGTCGTCTCCCACGGCGCGGGTCATGCGAGCAGCGAGAGCCGTTCTCAAGCTGTGGTCGATGTTCAACTCACAGGGCGATCCGGGAGCAAGGAAAGCATTGTACAAGCCTACGATCTGTTAACATCACGAACGCCCTCCCCACGATTACGAAGCGGGGATAACTTACTGTATGCTGCCGCAAGGGTTTCCCTGATGATCTCAAGCTTGGGTGTCTGGTTTGCCCTCTTGGCTTGCTTGTATCCACCCAGGAATTCGCTAACATCCAAGTAGAAGGACAGGTTTTCTTCGCAGTGCGTCTCCCGAAGGAATTCCCTGAAGAGCAGGCGGAGCGCCGGATCGCGGATGATGACAGTCATGCGGTTCGCATTGGAGTCCCTGGTCGTCCCTTCGCGGGGCCTGTTGGCGGCAGCCGCAGCAGCGTCGCCGTTGAGCGACGCCTTCGGGCTCTGTATCCAGCCGGCGATTCTCTGCCCCTTCTCCGTGACGTGGTAGATGGCGCTCTTAGTGGCCTGGAAACGGTTGCTGTTGGGGAACACCTCAACGGGCGCCATCAGACCGAATTCGTAGAACAGCGAGCACATCTCGTAAGCCTCCCTCTTGTCAACCATAGTGCTGCAGTCCATCAGCCAATCGACCGAGGCCTTTCCGGTGAACGTGTTCATGTAGATCTTATCCCCGATCTTACGTTCCCTTGCCATCTTAACACCGACCATGCCAGTCGAATACTCGTTCAGCGAGTCGGAATCGGCCTGCGCAGTGTTTGCCTTGGCGTTGGGGCCCTCGTGGCCGACGAAACGGCGGAACACGACCTCGATCGTTGCTTGATCGTGGTTCAGCTTATCGGTTTCCAGTTCACGCTCCAAGATGACCAAGTGCATGGTGTTGCGAGACGAATCAAGGGCTTCGTAGACGTGGTTCTGGTTGATGCCGTTGCGCTGGCAAAACCTCTGCAACACGTGCATGCCCTTGGGAGTCATTTGCCACACCGCAGTCTTCGACATGAAATCCGTCTTGCCCTCGACCGACTCGATGAAGCGAGCCTCCAAAAACTTCTGGCAAACCGAGCGGGCCATTTCCTTGGCCATGGAGAAGGTGGTCGTGGTCGTGGTGGTGACAATCCTGGAAGGATCCTTCGGATCCGGCATGCGATTCGATTGCGAAAACTTCAGCGAGCCCAGGTTCGTCATGGCCTCTTCCGAGGTGAAACTGTGGTCGACCTTCTGCCATCTTACGCGATGCGGCGTCAGGGGCAGGCTGACCATGAGCGTGGAGAACAAGTCTTTGAAATCCTGCGGGCGGATGTGTCAGCTACGGTCGAATCCAGGGATGAGGCAGGCGATCGAAAAAGCAACGCGACGACAGACGGGAAGTCCGCTCCCGGCACGTTTTCAGCCCTCGAGCGATCGGATGTCTCGACCAGTCGACGACGGCCGTCAGCTCAAGAAACGTGCTCCGAATGCCATGGTGGAACTTCGGACAGGCGGGAGGCTTGTGGGACAGCAACGGCAGGGCGAGCGACGGGGAGAGACCAATGACCAAGGCCGTCTTGTTTCTCTTCCGCCGCCCAAGACCCCGCAACGTCGCGTCGAACAGACCTAATCCCTCTGCCATCCAGGCGTTTCGCCCCGAACATCCGGCAGACACTGCGGGCAGCACAAGGAGGAACTGGGTGATGGACTTACTCTTGTGAATGGCCGATCGTCGTCGGTCATCCGAAGTAGTCTCGACGAAGTCTGATGCATCTTGGGATCCTTGGCGCGAGCGCGGTCCTGTGCTGGCGGGTAGGTCGGGGAGTTCTCGCGGTTTATAGCGGGACGGGAGAGCTGACGCACGCCGTGGTCAATGGAGGAGTCGCGGAGGCTGCTGTGCGCGTCGCTCGACAGTCGGCGGGGTTCGCTCGTAGCCGGCAGTGGCGTGGAGGGATTGTGAGACCGCGTTTCCGGATGGGGCACGCTCTGCGTCTGTGGCAGCACCTTCGCCGATTGCGAAGTCGGGTTGTCGGGACCGTCGCGTGGTTCCTGATCAGCGATGTGCGGCCTCACAGCGTGGGCCGGGGGCGGCGATGACGCTTCCTCCGAGGTGCGCGCGGCTCCGGGCTTCTCGGTCCTCGTCACGAGCGAGTTCTTGCGGTGCAGGCCGGGCAGACGGCGAGACAACCAGCTAAAGTCTCCAAGACCACGGTCGGTGGAGAGCCTGCGGGTGCTGTGGTCGCCGGGGCGGGCTGGGCGAGGCAGCGAAGCCGTAGCGGCGGGCGCGGGCGCGGGCACGGCACGGGCAGGGGCAACGGCAGCGGGTGCTGAGAGCGAGGGCGCGGCGCTGGGGGAGCAGGCGGGGGCGGCCTGGTGGGTGATGGTGGTGGTGGTGGAGGCTGTGGTGGTGGTGGTGGTGGTGGTGGTGGGAGGAATGGTGGGAGGTGGCCTCGAGGTGACTTCGAGACGGGCGGGCGAGGGAGAAGAGGCAATAGTATGCGGCATCAGAGCGTCGCGCGAGGGAGTCTTTTGGCCTAAAGGTGGGTACGCTGACTAGCCGGCTCAGGGTTTAACTTCACGAGTCGACCGACCTTTTCCAACAGGGCTAAGCAAGACGCGGGCCTTAGGATGATCGTATGGCGTCCGCCATCGCAAAAAGACGCCCCGGCCGCCCCCCTCGGCCCCTGTGGCTCCCACGCGATAATCCTTGCAAGATCGAGTTTGTCACAAGATAAGTGGGTTCGTATTGCTGTCACTCTGAGACGCCAAGTGCCCAAGTCGGCGAGCACGGCCGCGCCGCTTTTGCATCATGCCATGCGCTTCGCAGCCCAGCGGCACGTTTTGTGCGCGCTGCGGGCGCGCGACACTGGCAGCAGCGACACGCGGCGGCGCACCGCAATGGGCGGGGTGCGCGCGGGCGGCTGTTCGAGGGAGAAAAAAAAGAAAAAGAAGAAGGGCGCTGAGCGTTCCAGGGGCCCCTAGGCACGCGCGGGCACAGAAGACCAGGGCACGGGAAAAGGCGGCGTGCACACTCGCCCGCCCGCGCCAAACCTGCGCCCTCAATTCGCGCGCCTGCCGTCAGACGCCCTCCTTGCGGCGGCCAGGCGCAGAATGCACGCCCGCCAAACAGCGCGCGGAACGCAGAGCCGCTGCATCTCATCCGGGTCGCCAGCGCCGTGCAGAGGCGGCCTCCTAGCACGTTTTCTTCAAGCGCCGCAGCGCAGCGCGCCCTCGCCGCCGCGCCCGGCCCAGAGGGCTGACCCGGGTTTCAGAGCTGCAGCACCGTTGCTGGCCCTCACGGCGTCTTAGACGCCCCGTTGCCGTGTAACGAGCGGTTCTGCGCTGCTTGAGACCTGCCGCCCGCGGTGTGCGATGTGCGCTGCCGGCGGCGCTGGCAGAGGTGGTCAGACGCCGCCCGCGCGCGCCGAACGCCTTCTAGAACCGCGGCTCCACCGGCGTGTCGCGTCAGGACAATTTGCAGGAGGCTGGAGGCTGGGAGCTGGCGGCGTCGGTCTGGCGTCGTGGGCGCGCGCGCTGGAGAGGGGCAGGCCGGCGCGGCTGCACGCACGCAAGCAGCCGCTCCCAGACTTAAGTGTCTAAGTCCCGGCAGGCCGCAGGCAGGCAGGCTCCATGCACCCGCCGCGGCCGCCCCGGTCGGCGACGCATGGCATGGCATGGCAGGCCGGCCGACCTGTCGCATCCGCGCCGCGCCTGGCGGGCGGCTGGCGGCTGGCGGCCACACCGCTGTGCAGGCGGCGAGGGCACGGCGGTGGGGATCGACTCGAGCGAGATCTTCATCTTTGCCTGCCTCCCATGTGCTCCACGTGCCTCCCCGCACAGAACCACGTTTTTTCGCCCGGGATGCGCCGCAGCTCTGCTTCGCGCGCTCAGCCAATGCCCGGCGCGCAGGCATGTTCCTGGCTGCAAGGCCGCCCACCGCGCCGGCGCGCGCAGCCAGCCACTGGAAATTACACAGGCCCCATCCCTTATACCTACATGCTTCCGGCCGGCGCGCCTCCGCGGCGTGCCTCGGGTGCGCGCCGCCTGCAAACGCGCGGGAGCGGCGACTCTGGCACTCTGGCACTCTGGCTGCCAGCAGCACCAGCAGTGGCAGCAGCGCGAATATTCTCCGCCAGCACACGTGCGCCGCATGCAGGCTAGCCCCTACGCCGACCCCACGTCGCGCTCAATCCAAAACACTCATTTGTGCGCTCCCGAGCCCGAAACGAGTCGCTGAGCGGGCTCCACCTTGGCGACCCGGCGATGCGGCGCGCGCTGCTCAGCGCGACGAGCGGGCGGAACATTGGAGGGCGGCGCGCGCGAGCGAAGGAGCGAGGGCGCGCTGCAAACCGCAAAGCGCATGGGCGCCGGTTTGGGGCTAGGCGCCGCTCTGGACAGCAGCCCAGCGCGCCCGCTAACGCCGAGCGGCCCAGGCACAGGCACACCGGCTGCTCTTGCAGCACAGGCACGGGCGCGCGCGGCTGTATTGCGTGCATCGCGGTGTGCAAGGTGGCACGGCGGAACGATTGCAGCATCGCGGGCTCTCGTCTCGGGCAGCGTGCAGCAGCCCCGGGCGCTCTCCCTTCTCGGCAGCGGGCGCGGCGGATATAAGCCGGGGCGGTGGATGACGGAGCATTCCCGGGCGCGACGCAGGGCGTCGTCACAGCGCGCCACACCCTCGTCGTGATGGTGGGAGCTGCGTCTGCGAGCGTGGATCGCTGTCGAGCCGCGTCGAGCCGTGGTGGGCGGCGAGTCAGGCCGAAGAAGCCAAGCTGGCCCGGGAAGGGCCACCACGTGGTGAGGGTTCCTTTTGCAGCGATGCCGAGCCAGCAGCCGCCCGTTCGCCGCCAAATTTGCGCGCGCGAGCCCAAGCGCCCAAGCTTCCCGTGTGCTGGCTACTGCTAGGCGGCCGGCGCCCACTCCGATGCTCTCGCCTGCGCGCGCGCGGCGGGTCCCGATAGCGCGTCGTCCGATATGGCGATCCTGCGGCATCTGCTGATTTTTTTTCGCTCACCGTGTTCGTGAAGGTCCTCAGGCCTCATCAGCCCACGTGCTTCGGGCACCCATGGCCTGACCGGCCCCGCCACGCCTCCTGCGCAGGGCCGGAATGCCGTCATGACCGGGCCCGCGCGCTGGAAGGTGCCGCGGCGACTCAGCGGCTCTCGCACTGCTTCCTGTTGCAGCAGCCGCAGGAGTCAGCGGGGCATCACTGCTCCGGCGCAGGCGTGGCTGCACTGGGCGCCGGCGATTTGGAATTTGCAGCAGTCGGATCGTCGCCGCGACTAGGAGAGCACGAGGGGTGGAGGGCTCCAGGCCGGCGGCCGGTAGCCAGGGGGGAGGTGGGTTTCTCGGGTGGGTGCATGATGATGTAGCGCATTCCAGTGTCGCAACCAGGCCCTAGGCAAGTAAGGGCGGCGGCGGCGGCGGCGGGCAAACCACCACCAGCCGCCGCCCTCGCAGCGATCGCCAGCACCAGGCTGCCTCGAAGCGGCTTAGACAGGGATCGCGCAAGCCGCGGAGCGAGTGCGGGATCGCCCTCAGCGCCACCTCGTGGTTGACAGCGCACGTGACGGGGCCGCAGTGGCCGTGGTGTTCGGCGGCGGGCGTCTGGCGTTGCCGTCTGGCGTCGCCGTCTGGCGTGCTGGCCGGTGGCGGCTGCTTGGACCGTCTCAACGCGCTGCCGCTGCTGCTGCGTCTCACAGGCCGCGACGATGCGAAACATGGTGCAGACGCTCGGCAGCAGCGCGCCAGGGTCCGGCAGCTCGTCCTGCCAGCTGCAACCCCGCAGACGCACCGCCCTATGCCGGCATCGCTGGATCGCTGGCCGCTCGGAAACGGCGAGGCCGACGGGCGCGGTGGGAAGATGGCCGTTGCAGCAGCTCCACCGACACGTGGCATTGCAAGCCTTCCCGTCCTCTCATTTCCCTTCCCGCGCCTTCCAGAAGCTTTTCGCGAGAACCCCCAAGCCGCCGCCCCCCAACCGCCGCCAGCTGGATCTGCGCCCGCCCACCAGATCTGCATGTGATCTCTGGGCACGTTGTCGCGAGAGATATCGCGCGCTCCCGGCCCGCCACAGAGGAGGCTCCCAGGACGTGCGGTGGTGTTGACCGCGCAGCCCGCGCTGATTGGCCGCCGCCGCGAGCCGGCCCCTGCTGCATCGCCGACCCAGCATTGCATTCGCATTGGCCGGCTGTCAGCACCGCAACTCTCGACCGTCGCGGCGCGTCAGCGCGCAACGCCTGCGCCGCCGGTCTCGCGGTCTCGCCGGTGGCATCGCGCGCGCGGGCAGCAGCCGGCCGCTGGTCGCTGGGCGCTGGGCGCTGGGCGCTGGCCGGCGGCCGCCGGCTGCTGGCTGCTGGCTGCTGGCTGCTGGCTGCCGGAAGCTGGATGCTCGCCGCTGGCCCGGCCGGCGCGCTGCTGCTCGGGGCCCTGAGGAGGACACCGCAGCTCGGACCGCACGCCGACTTTGTTTCTGCGCGCGTGCTCCCCGGATTGCCGTGCTCCATTTGCCATTTGCGAACTGCACCACGTCCCAGCGCCATGGCAATCCTGTACTCCCAGACACGGCCACGCGCGGTGTCTTGACGCCCTGCGCCCTCTGCCGCACTGGATGCGCCGACAAAAGGGTCCTCCGCAGCGCTCGAATCAGAACCAACCACGAGACTGCCGCCTCTGCTGTGGCGGACCAGAGTCGTACGATTTCTCTACACACCCAGGGTGTCCCCTGTCCCTGCCCGGCCGGCACAGACACGCCCGTAGTTCTCCAAACATCACCCACCCTCCAGCCCTCAGCGCGTTTGGCTGGTGCAAAAGACGCCGAGCGCCCTGTCGCTAGGATTGGCTGCGAGTCTGCCAGACGGGGAGCCGAAGTGAAAATCAGGCGACGAGGCAGCACTTGTCTTTATAAGGCTGGCCGCCCCCGCTGCTCTGTCCGTGGCCAAACCGGCGTGCAGCGCGCCGCAGGAGCACCGGGCCAGCTCTCACTGACCTCCGGCGGCGGCCCCCCTCGCCCACGCGCCGTGCAACAGCACCCTCGGTTTGCTAGAACGTCGATCGGGGCGGGGGCGGGCGAGCATGGGGGGCAGAGACGGCGCCCGCGGGCTACCCGGAAACACTGATGAGCGGCAGAAAAGCTTGCGGCCGCGTAGGGGAGGCGGCCAGCGGCGTGCTGGCGCGGCCTGAGTCGCGAGCGGGCAGATCGTCCGCCAGCCAGAGTCATCCCAGGCCAGATCCGCCCGGGTGCAGGCTGCTCTCACGGGCAAGGGGGGGCGGCTGCCGGCGTTGTAGCAGACCGGACGGCTGCCGCGTGCCTGGCGCTTGCAGCGGGAGCTCGCGCGGATGGCAACCCTGCTCTGGCGCTGGCGCTGGCCGGAGCGATGCTGCTCTGCGTTCGGCACCGCCCCGGCCGAGCCTGCTGCTCCTCCTTCCGCCGTACACGTACACCGGCCGCTCGATGCCAGAGCAGCCGCCGCTGCTGCTGCTCGGGGCGCGCCGGCCGCCGCCGCCGCTGCTGCTGCTGCTGCTGCTGGCGCCGCGGTGCCTGCCTGGGGAGGGCTCGTCGGTGGCAGAAACCTTGCTCAGAGGCACTTGCCTGTGCTGTCCTCGAGAGCGCTGCTCCCCCAGGATGTAGGGCCGATTATGGCAGAATAATACAATCTGGCCGTCCTGGTCAAGCTCCGCGGTCGCTCGTACCGCGTACACGCACAGCGGGCTGTCCGCTCGGTGCAGATCGGCGTGAAATCCTGTATAGCATGCTCCTAGAATGCTTCGCGTAGGGCCCGTTGCCGACCATTTACGCACCCTGCTCGGCGCGTACTCGAACCACCTTTGCTCTGTTCTGCTCGGGCAGTCAGGCCGAATAGCCTCCGTCGCTGAAGTCTGTATACAGGGCACCGCAATGAGCGCTTCGAGTCCTTCGCCCTGGCCCGCGAATCGCGCCGTCGACCGCGCATAGAACGCTCCGCGGAGCCGTGCCTCGTCCACCGCCGCGCTGCCGCGGCTTAACGACGGACAAGAGGAAGGGACGTCGAAGGGCATCGGAGGGGAAAGGGGGGCCTGATGGGCCATCTCCCTCGGACCTCACTGCAACCCCTACGCGTCCCGGCCCTCAACTAAATCTCGCAGCTACCTGTCGGCGCTGGGGCTTCTGGCATTGGCCTCCTAAACACCTCGACATACGTCACGATCCAAGGGACATGCCGCCTGACGACTCGATCGCATAGCGGTGGTTAGGGGAAGCGAGGCACTGCTCAGTCCTTGCGTCCCCACCTGCTTGTACATATTTCGTCATGCTCAGACGATGCGGCTGGTCCCAGACGAAGCTCTTTGGAGGCCATGACGCTTGTGCCTGGTGAAAGGGGGCATATAGTCCGTCGCCCCCTGGTACCGCAGGCTCTCCGGCTGCCGCTTCGCGCGTGTCGTGACTGCGTGCCGTTCCTCAACTTACTTTCGATGCCACAGAGTCCCGCCACAATCCCATGCCGGCGAGCCTATGACTGCTTTCGTCCACCACCGGCGTGACGATAGACTCCCGTCCTGCGCATCCCCGAAGCTCTGGATTCTATAAGGGTAGAGTGGGTCCCGGACCTGACCTCCGGCTAACCTCCGTCGCGATAGATTCAACGTTCATTTGACCGCACGCCATCAATGAAACGAAGACGTCCCCTAATCCACCGGCCTGGCCACTACGCCACTGGCAAATGTATGGAAACGCCAACCGCACTTCCAGCTCCTACCTTCGGATCACACCTCCACAGCCGATTTAGGGGTCGTTTTCGTGAGTCTGCTTGATCCGCTCGGGGTTAAGAGCAGCGAACATGGAGGCTACATCAGACCTAACCAACCGAGGGAGTTCTGGCGGCTTGGAGTAAAGAGCGAACGGCTGGCTCTCAACTGTGCACTCTGCGCACGGCTGGCCGCACGAGAACGGCTCCCGGTTGCAGTGTGATGGGTGACAGGTCTTCACTGTCACCAGAGCGAGTCCACGAGCTTGTTCAGGGCCCAGAGCACCTTGAGATTGCTCACTTTCGCCGAATCCCACGATTCGCCTCCTCGGCGCCTTCGTTGAGGCCTCCGGAGACGCAGAAGGCTTGAAACAACCGGCAGACGAAATCGAGATCAAAGCATATACTGGGTTGGGCGGCAGACAGTCCTGTTCCTGGGTAGCATCAAGCAGAGTTCAGGCGGTGTTCTGGCTGCGCCTTTGCTGTGAACAGTTGAAGTGATCACGTTCGTCCGCCCCCAGCGCACTCCGCCGGGGACAGAGATGGCGGCGCTCCGGAAGGTCCCGCTGCAATCCGCATGCGTTTTCAGGATACTGCGGGCCTTCCATGGATGTCTGAGCATCCGTCTGAACATCTCTAGTAGGAGCATCTGTTGAACATTCAGACCGGCCGAATGCTTCCGCTCCTCATGCTGTACCTATTTGTAACAGGGCATGGGGAACAAATGTTAGTGAGCCGTTCGCAGTGGCCCTACCGCATGTGTAACTGCATGCATGCTGCATGCACAGCTAGAGAATCGACAAGGTCGAGCGCGGCTGGGGAGGCGCGATAACCGCCCGGACGCCAGCGGCATCCTCCACAACGTCGAAGGAGGGAGCTAACGTCAAGCAAAGATACGGACGTGCGAAGAAAGTGAAGCGCCCGCCCGAGCTCTCGGCCACTCTCGCACGCTCGCATAGCCATGTCCGTCTGAGGGACCGGTGGCATGTGGTTGGAGTAGCATTCAATTTCAAAGTGGGGCCAAAACATTGCGACACACCATTAATGACGGTTGAGTAAGGACACTGGTGACTGCCACAGGCGTTCGCAGCGCCCGAGTCATTCCACTTGCAATTTTCCAGCGACAAATTCCGCCAAGAGGCATCGTATTCTGTCTCTTGAGCACTTCTCTCCTCGCCTGCCGCCCTCTCCGAGCCTAGCGCCCCTGCCCGCTGCCGCCCGCTCGGCCGCTGAGTGCCGCAGTGGAGTTTTCTTTCCCGTCTGTTTGGGATGCAAGACGGGCGGCCGAGGCCAGCGCCGCGTGCCAATTTCTTGTACGTCAGCGACCAGCAAAGGCCCAAATGAGATCGTTGGGAAGCAATGAGGATGTGGAAAAAAACGGAAAAGAAAACAGAAACACCCCACACAGCCCATGTCGTGCGGCAGTTGACAGCAGTGGAAACCGGGCAACGGCTGGACGGGAGCGATTCAGAACAACGAGGCGACGATAGTTGGCGCGGACGGACGTGTTGACCAGTGAAACACGGTGCAAAGGGCCGATGAGGGGGAGCGGGGGCGACGATGTAGCTGCGCATCAGCCCGATGGGCAAATCGCCCGCACCCTGAGGGCATGGGCGGGTGGCTGTCCTACCGCATCCCCTCCAGCACCCTCCAGCACCACGGGCGGAGTGGTACGATGGGTTAGATCTGTGCCCTGGGATTCGATGGCTTAGATCTGTGCCCTGGGATTCGATGGCTAACGTTAGCCGGCAAAGTGTGGTCTGCTGTCCCGGCGCCCGTTTGACTCATGGATGTTGTTTTCCTGGGGCCCAGCGAAAGGGAGGGCCAAACAGCGCTCTCACAGCGGCTGCGTTAGAGCGGCAGCACCGCGCCAAATCCGCACCCATCAAGAAGGCGGTGCCGAAGTTCCCCTCCCGGCCACTGCAAGCAAGCATAAGAAACCCACACCGCCGCTCCGCAGCGTCAAGGGAGGAGGGCAGGGCGTGGGGAATGTGGTGGAAGTTTGTGCGGCCAATGCCTGTGCCGTGAGTATCGGCAGGGAACGATTCCAGTGGCAATCATGTTCGCGGCGCTGCTTCTCACAGGGTGCCTCTCTCGTCAGCGGTGTGGGAGGTTGGGCCGCCTGTGCGTCTGTCGCAGCAGAAATTCAAAAACCCGTTGCGGTCTTTCCGTGCTGCGAGCACATGACTCTGGCGGGAGTGCCGGGGCTCCATGATGCATGGAAAGCTTGGTTCAAACGACATGGCGCGCTGGGCAACCACGTGGCGCCGGCGAAAAGGTCTGGAAGTCGTGACATGGGGCAAGCCAGGTCTTGAGCAGTCGCCTGCGTGACCTCTTCCTAGCCTTTTGCCTCTACTGTGTACGGCTTGTCCGTTATTCCCCACAATGGGCTTATAACCAAGCGAACTGTGGACATGACCGAGAAGCGTGGTACCGCAAGGCCGCCTGCCATCAACGTCGAACCGAGGCATCTGATGTCCCTCGTTTGGATGCGTGATAACGGCTTCTCGAGGACTCGATCTGCTTTCTTTCTTTCTTTCTTATGTTGTTTAACTCCGCGACATCCTCAAAAGTCTTGTGCTCGCTTCAAGCCACGTGATACTTGACAACCATGCGGCCATCATCCGTGGCCCTCTCGAATATCCGTGTTGTCGGGAAGGTCCAAGAAAAGGTCCGAATTGAGGAACGGCCGTGGTGCAAATACTCAATAGACGCGGGCAAACTCCCTCCTCTCGGCCAAGCAGACCCCCCAAGCATCTCATCACTCCTCAAGCTTTCAATGGCAGCCAAGCTGATATGACCTGCACAGTACGTATTGCGCCAACCAGTAGAAGAGCCGTCCAAAATTGCCCTAACTAGTCTCAGAGCGAGCAACGAAGTGCTCTCGAGTCATCGGCCTGCCCTTATGATAGCCCCCCGCGAACGACAAAGGCAGAGAAAACCCACTCCGACCAACAAAGACGAATATAAGTTTCAATCTTTGCACAAGCTCCGCATCTCTATCCTTTGCTCTTCTCCTTTGGATCGTACGGAGTTGACGGACTCGAGGTCCCTCCCTCAGCCGGCCCGAAACCCGAAGTTTCCATCCCTTAAACTCTTTGTTCATGACTTTTACTTGGACACTGTCTCTGTTTTGGGGGATCGCGGAGCCGCAGATGTGTGCATGCAGCCTGGGTCGGCACGACGAATCCGGACTGAGCCATCCCGTACCTCGCACGGGCTGTTTGATGGAGCCAACACGATGTCGCCATACAGTTGCAGAAGAGATACGAAGCTTTCATGATGGGTGTCAGATAAGACAAAATAGACTGGTCCCGCGAGATTCCGTTGCACCCGGCACCGGTTTGCCAAGTATTCCATCGGGAAACAGCCAGGTCGTGGAATCCGGGAGCCCGGCTTGAGTTGGATATAATCATCATTGCGACACGTCCGCACCTCCGGATTCAAGGTGCATCGGGGTGATCAAGTGATCCGTGAGGGTTAGAAGATGGAGATCATTGGTGAGGCGTGGGCCCGAGGTGCGCTCAACAATTCAAACCCACTGGTTCACTAGTCGCCCGCGCAACTTCAGCGGTGAATCGCCGCACTGAAAGATCCTGCTTGATCATTTCAACTGACTTTTTTTTTTTTTTTTTGGATGTGTTGCCTTTTACAAGGCATTTAAAGGCAAACGTAGGCTGATTAGGGACACCTGCTTGAGAGTCTAAATTCATCTAAAATTGCCCTTCGTTATAATTAGAAAGTGTTCGCGTTTTGTCTTCCTGTTGCCAGTTGTGGCTGCGTTCGGTCTGGTCCGCAGAGGATTGACGTAAAACGCACGACCAAGCGCGACTAGACATAGGTCGCTTGCACGAATGACGTGATGCAGTAGATGCACAGATTTATCAGTAAACCGCTTCCCGTATACACTTCAGAGTACACCGAACACACGTCTTCATCCATTCAAGATAGTTCCACAGCTTGGAACCACCTAGGTCATTGCCCCGTATGTGACCTTCTCTTTTCTTTTGGCCGCATCACAAGGCTGTCCCACTAGCTGGGCAAGAGCCAGATCATCCGTCTCGAAACAGGGCTTCATATACTTCAAACAAGCATCGCCAACGGCTCGGTGGAGGCTCTGAGAGCTCGAAATGGCACGTATTCAAAGGGTGCCGCGCATATGCGTCCGCCGTGAGATCTAGATGTTCTTCGCCTATATATCGCTGCAAGAACGTTGGAATTCAGCAAATACCTGTACGGAAACCGGAGCAATCCTCAAGCTGTCACTTCCCCGAAACACACTTCAAACTTATAGTCAACGGTACCAAGTGCACGGGTGCAACCGGCCATTCCAGAATACGCTCTTACATGCATAAAATCCGGCTTCCAGGCGTTTGATGTCGCAGCAGGGTGTGGTCAAAACGAAGCTGTCTGCTGCAGTCTCACTTCCTTATTTCAAGCATCGCTTGGAGGCTGTGAATGAGACAGGATCAGACAGTATGTCAAAGAGGGCTAGAAGAGCCACGATGTGCATTTTATTTAATATTCAGCGGCTGCATCGGGAGTTAAGTTGTTCATCCAGATGAGAACGACTAATCGCCGCGCGGCGTGTCTGATATATTTAAAGCCTTTCCAGCTATTCGTCATACTCCTGTTGATGCCAGTGAGCTTTTGGTAATGGATATGATGGCGTCGTCTTTCACTAGCATCGTCTGTTCTTGAGCATCTCTTTCCTGATTCTTTTGTGTATACACACACACACACACACATATATATATATATCACTCAAGTCGCTTGTTTAAATGTTGCAACAGATTTCATGCATGTATTCGTCATTCAGAACAGGCGCAAAGACCATTTCAACATAACTTAATTTGACATACCTCCTGAGATTCCGAGAAAAATGCACATATCTTGATGATTGTGTATCTGACAGTAAGCACTCTCATGTCTGGATTGGTAGAAAGACCTGAGTTCCGCAAGAAGATATGTCTGAAAGAGGCGACGCGGACAGAACCAACCCAGTGAGTCTGCGTTTTGCTATCTACAAGCTCAACCACAAGACACTGGCGTAAGGGTTTGAAGCGTTCGCTCGTGTGGATTTTACTTGCAATCTACAGGATCTTTTCATCTAGGAGAATGATTCCGCTCCCTATCGCCAAACCAAGCTGTCGTGTTCAGATGACACGTTTTCTTCGCGCTAGCCGTCAGCCGCAACACTCTTCTGCAGAGTGGAGACCCAGCGGTGATTGTATTGTTGGAAAGCCTTCCTACGCCGTAAAATCATACGGTTGGTGTGACAAATGCTTTCCGTATCGCTTCATTGGGTTCGTGGCCCCATATCTTATACGCTTGCCACATCCAAAGCGTCGGAGACGAAAAGTCTCGATATTGTACACCTTTGGGGGAAATATATACAGTAGAAGTCGGCACGCCCGAGAACCTGAAGCTGTCACCCACTCTCATGGATTGCCTCACTGCGGACTCCTATAGATATGTCGAAAATGCTCCATGGCACCGTCCCAGTTCTGCGATTTCAGTTGTGGAAACATGCGCCGTCCCTTTCCCAGCCAGAGGCTCCGCTATGGAGTTCCATACCTGCACAACCTCTAGAGTCCACACGAAAGGGAAGGAGTTGGTTCGAATGACCATGCAATTCGCCTTAACGCCTCTTCGGAGCGGGCATCATCGAACGCTTGCAAGGCCTCGGCGGCATGCGGAGTGGATAGAACTTGTCCAAAAAGAGGTGGGCCAGGAAGGCGCATGACGTACTTGCGGTCCAGTATAGCAAGATTCCAGCGGGCATGTTCAGCGTCATAGGACCAATGGCCAGAGCAACTGTCATAAGTATTCTTCTGAGAAGCGTACCGACCGGCTTCTCGGTGTCCTTGCCCACAGGTTTGGAACCAACGTAGAGGGAGGCTAGGGTGGCACCGGAAGCGGCGAACGGAAGGATCATGAGTGGATCGGGGAGCATGAGGTTGGGAAACCACAGCGCACCCTCGGTAGCAAATGAGGGCTCCAACCAGTCAGACAAGACAGCGCTGTCCGGCACGGCGCTGGGGAGAGATGCGGTGTCCTTCAACTGAGCGGCTGCATCCAAGGCGTCGGTCGTGCCATCTGCAACTTGTCCGCCAGCCTGAGTTCCAGCAGTCTCCGAGGCTCCAGAGGCAGATGACGATGGGCCAAAGATCAAACCCAACAGCCCGCTCTTGGCGCCCGACATCCTCCGTATGACCTCTGCCGCTGTTATGAAGATAGGGGCGCTCGCGATGGGGAGCATCTGCCTCCAGCGCTGCGCCAGCCAGCGCTTCCTCAGCAAGGTGTTGTAGCGGGCCAATTGGCCGTGGGCGACTGCTCGTGCCCTACGGGGCCCGTCGGAGTAAAGCAGCTGGTGGGCCCTGTGTTTCATGAGGATGGAGCATGCGTGGCTGAGCGGCATGAGGGCTGCGCTGCGCTGCTGGGCTTTGCGAGCGGGGATTTGGAAAACGGGCATGATGACGAGAGCGCGGACGATGACGGCGCCGGCGGGAAGAGCGACGGCCCACGACAGACCAACGCTGTGGAGGAGCTCGAACATGGCCCAGGGGATGTCCATCAAGGCCTCGACGACCATATGCCCGCCCTTGTCGAGGATGGGCTGCTCGACAGCCTGCGAGAGGCCGCGCCTCTGGAGCGCGCTCGGGTGGCGGAGACGGGCATTGTGGCAGACGTGGGCGCCGAGAGGGGGCGGCCGGCGCAGGAGGGAGCGGGAAGCGAGGCCCGCTGCGATGCGCGGGGGCAGCATGGCAGCAAGCAGGTTGCGTGGTGGGCGGCGGGCGGAGGGTGCGAAGAAGACGGGCTGTGAGCCGGCAGCTTTGCGCTCTCGCGGCCCGGCCCGAGCAACACGTCTCGGCATCCCGGCCGTGCCAGGTGCCTGCCACTGCCACTGCTGTCCCACGCCCCGCGACGGGCTCGGCCGCCCTCGTCCAGGGCCGCGAGCCGGCCGGCTGCGTGGACTGCGTCGTGCACACGGCGGCTGCCGCACCGAGGGAAGCGCGCTGCCAGAGAGACCGCCGACTACTGTGATAAACGTGTGGCTCGGCGATCAGCAGGCGGCGTGACGCGTTGACGATGGAAGCTTGAGCCACTTCCACATGGTGCCGCGCGCTGTGTGAACACCTTACCTCCAACAACATCCGACGCTTCAATGGTGCCCGCCCCGACCCTGTCCGCCCGCATGCGACGGTGAACCACAACCATGCTGCTCCCCATCGCCGCTCTGCTCGCCGTCGCCCCCTTCGTCGTGCGCCCCGCCTCGCCCTGGAGCGCCGCCCTCGCAACCCTCAGCACCCTTCTCCTCGTCGCCATCCGCCTGCTTCCGCTCCTGGTGCGCCTGGCTGGGATTGCCTTAGGAAAGCACATCCGTGGCAAGACGCAGCAGCGGCGCGAGCTTCTGCTGGCCCGCGCCGAGGCTGACGAGAAGGAGCTCAGCGCAAAGCACAAGAGGGCGCCCCGCAGCGAAGATGAGGACTGGGAGAGGGTCGAGGGCCGCTCGTCCGGCTCGTCGACGTCGGGCGACCAAGACGACAGGGACTGGCAGGGCGTAGTCGGCTTCTTCCACCCCTTCTGGTAAGCTCCGCGTCCCAGCCTGCTTTGGCAGCCCCAGGCTCACATGGCCCACAGCAACGCCGGAGGCGGCGGAGAACGAGTGCTCTGGGCCGCCATCCGTGCGACCCAGAGGCGCTGGCCGCGTGCCATCTGCGTCGTGTATACTGGCGATCACGATGTCGACAAGGCCACCATCATCCAGAAAGTCGAGGTACATGACGTCCCGCCTAGCCCCAGTCCCGCCTACTGATAGCGCCAAGGACCGCTTCAATATCCACCTCCATCCGCCAACCATTGCATTCCTATACCTCAGCACCCGCCATTACGTGCTCAGCAGCACCTGGCCTCATTTCACCCTGCTAGGACAGTCGCTTGGATCTTTGATACTTGTCCATGACGCCTTCAGTCTCCTGGTCCCAGACATATTCGTTGACACTATGGGGTATGCATTCGCGCTCGCCCTGTCGAAATTCTACTTCCCATTGGTTCCCACGGGGGCCTATGTCCACTACCCAACCATTTCGACCGACATGCTGGGCTCCCTGACCGCCTCATCGGGCGAGAAGGAGGGGCAAACCCGAGGCGTAAATGCGGGCAGCGGACACGGACTCAAGGGTAAGCTGAAGCAGTGGTACTGGATCCTGTTCGCCAAGCTGTACAGCCACGTGGGGAGCTTCGTCGATGTCGTGATGACCAACTCAACGTGGACCCAAAACCATATCCAGCAGCTTTGGGGACCCAGGCCGAAACGCGTCCAGTGCTTCGACTCGCTCGTGCTTTCGTTTGGGCTATCTCGGAAGGGACTGCCCACGGAGCACGAGTCGTACCCCATCGAGGTGGTCTTCCCGCCGGTGGCTGTGGAGGAGCTGGCCGAACAGATTGAGGTGTCGGAGGCGACGGAGGCGGAGAGGGGACCTTACCTGCTCTACATTGCTCAGTTCCGGCCGGAGAAGAACCACCAGCTGATCCTGCATGCCTTCGCCGAGCTTCATAATTCTTGGCCGAAAGATTCGGAGGAAAAGCAAAAGCCGAAGCTGGTGCTGATTGGATCGGTGCGTAACCCAGAGGATGCGACACGCGTCTACAACCTTCGTCTCCTGGCGCACGAGCTGCGGGCCAAGGAATCGGTCGAGTTCATTTGCGACGCCACATGGCCGCAGATTCTCTCCTGGCTGCGGCGCGCCAGCGTCGGGGTCAACGGCATGTGGAATGAGCATTTCGGTATCGGGGTGGTCGAGTACCAGGCGGCCGGCCTCATTAGCGTTGTCAACGACAGCGGAGGGCCGAAGCTGGACATAGTGGTCGAGATTGACGGCAAGCCCACAGGTGCGCGAAATTCCCGGGCCCCCATTCCCTTTGCTGCAGCTTGACTCCTTGTGGGACTATGATATAGGAATCTTGTTTGCTAACGGCGTGGGTGCTCGACAGGGTTCCATGCAACGACGGCATCGCAATTCGCTCAAGGCTTCCGGCAGGCGCTGTCGCTGTCGCCGCGGGAGACGCTGGAGATGCGGCAGAGGGCTCGGCGCAGCGCAGCGCGTTTCACGGAGGAAGTGTTTGCGAGCAAATGGCTCGTGCAGATGTGCAGGCTAGTCGAGCTGCAGCGGACACTGCAGCCGAGCTGAGGGCACACGGCAAGGCAGAATGGCATTGTGAGGGCCGCAGCTGCATTGCTGTGGCGAGAGCAAGGCTGCAAGGACTGGAATGGATTCGACATGGCACGAGCAGAGGGCGGCGTTGCAGCCAAAGGCTAGCGCAAAATGCTTTTCAGGCGGCATAGAATACAGCGGCAGGTAGGGAGATGGAGCATTCAGCCGGAAGCCAACGCTCCCTTGAAGAAGATTCGTGATGGGCGGCGGCAGGTCGTGTTTGGGCCGGCAGGGATGGCAGCACCAAGCGCCCCAGGCCGCGACTCATGGCGCCCGCAGCGGACGACACGGCCGGCTGGTGTTTTGGCCTCGGGGACTCAGCCCTAGGACGGGTTTGGAGCCTCGTGCATCGGCGGCGCTGGGATGCTGGGCCGCCTGCGCCAATGGCCGGCGGGCGCACGCGGTGAGATCTGTATCTCGCACCGGTGGCGCGGCGAGACACGGCGATCCCTTTGCGCTGGCCGTAGGAGTAGCCTCACTGGCGCTGGCGACGGCACTACATGTCCACCCCACGCCTCGCGCGCCGCTGCCGGCCAAAAGCAACGCGGACTGCGCACACCAGGCGCAGGCTCAGGGCCGCCGGCGGGGATCGGATCGGCCGCTGCTCGAGCGTGATCGCCGCACCTGTCGCATTGACGACAAGCCCGCACGCCGGACGACGTCGACGTCTGTCTGCTGCTGCCGCGCGCGGCCATGGGCTACTCCGCGTCGTTTGCGCGCAGGCAGGCAGCCGCGGCGCCAGACTCGCCGGATACGCACCGCCGCGCTGACCGGTCGGCGCGCCGCTGCGATATTGCGGGCTGCAGCTGGACGGCAAAGGGGGCAGGTGCTGGTGCTGGTGCTGGTGCTGGTGCCGGGGGGCGTGGGTGCGTGGTGCTGGCGGGCGCGGCAGTGGTCGCACGCGGCTGGCATTTGCAGAGCACACAGCAGGCCGGAAAACAAGCTTCTCATCGGAACGAGCGCGGTGGTGTTAGGCGTCCGGCTCTGGCAGCGCAAAAATGAGGCGCGCATGCAAGGCGCGCGGCCGGCCGCGACCATCTCGCTTGTCGGCCGGGGGCCAGGCACGCAGCGCGGCGATGTGAGACGCGCTGCAGCGGGCGGCGCAGAGTGAGGCGGTGAGCGGCGATGGCGCGCGGCGGTGGGCGGGCGAAACGAGACGCCAGACCATCATCGTGTCCAGGCTCTCAGGGCGCGCGCGCCAGGATGGCCGCCGCCGGGCGCTACTTGGCCGCCCTGAACGACGCCCTGCTCCCCAGCAGCCAGCAGCCCGCAGCCAGCAGCCAGCAGCCAGCAGCCAGCTGCCTCCCGCTCTCGCCGCCCGCGCACCACCGGCCGACGGCATTCGAGGGTGCGGCGCCAGCCCGCGCGGCCGCTTGGGATCCTTGCATTGAACCACCAAGGGAACGGGTCATCTACGCAGAATTCCACGCCTCGTTCTGGGCACGACGTGATGCAAAACAGCTGAATTGCATCCGCCCGCTCCGCTCCTTTCTGCGCCCCAGCAGCACCTTAAACCCGCCGCGCTGCCCCAAGCCCGGCCGCAAACAGCCGCCGATCCCCGTGGTACCTGCATCATTCCTCAAAACCGCCTTTATCCCCAAGCCATGTCCGCAACGGGCCCTCCCCACGGGCATGACCACCAGTGAAGGTATCCACCGCGCCTTTCCTTGCCCTTCCTGACTCGGAGCACGCGCCCAACCACGGGTTTGCCTGCGTTCATGCAGCCTGCCGTGACCGCCCATCGACGAACACGTACACGTACTCAAAGTCCCTTGAGTCTCAAGCCAGCTTGTGTTCGACAAACCGCCTTTTAGTCATGCTGACCCGTCTCACTCTGCTCCCAGACACCCTTTCCTGCGCTTCCCACCTCCCCCCCCGTCCCCCGTCCCCCGTCCCCCGTCCCCCGCCCCCCGAGCGATAAGAGCTCGACCGCCCGCCCGGCTCCTCGACACCGCCGCCCTGTCGCCTGACTAGACAGCCCGCGGCGAATGACTGCGAACTACCGGAAGGGGCTAGAACCGCCAGGAACCAACCCGGATCGCCGCCAGAACAACATGGCGTCGCAGACCCAGGACAAGTCGCGTCGCGGCTCTTCCATGAGCTACGCCGGCGACGCTGCAGACCAGCCCTCGCGCCGCTACTCCTCCGAGCGGACAGCACGCGCCGTCCAGCCGTCGTCCCAGCCCTCTGCCGCCGCCGGGGAGACCTACCACCGCCGCCCCGAGCTTATGAATGTGCGCCGGAAGAGAAGCGGTTCGGAGTTCCGGGAGGAGGGGTTCTGCGACGACGAGCAGGACACGGAGGCACGGAAGGCAATCGCGCTGGAGGCGGGCAAGGTCCACGTTACGGACGCCGAGATCCTGGCGGACCTGTGTCAGTGGATCGAGAAGTCGTCGGGAGGAAGCAAAGGCGCCCGCCTGGCCCACAGCTTCGCCCAGGCCAGCTCCTACCCGCCCATCACGAAGCACTCGCTCAGCGAGCTCGACATCGGCGCCATCATCAACAACCCCAAGCTGCGTCACGACGTCAACTTCGACCGGGAGCTCCACTTCAGACCGAACTTTGACGGTGCCAAGGGCAAGTTCAAGCTGAAGACGGCGGAAGAGTACTGGAATGCGTTGGCCGCCGAGCTGGAGCTCTACACCTTTCTTTTCAACGGCGCCCCGTCACCGGCGCTGCGCAAGACAGCATCCTGGCCCCGCGTCGTCACGATTGCTCAGCGGCGGACGCCCTTCATGTTCGACACCATCAGGGAGATCATCAAGAGCTTGGTACCGGAGCGGGATCAGGCACGGGTGGACGAGCAGCTGGACACGAAGATGCTCATGCTGCAGATAGAGAAGGGGGTTTGCGACCTGGTCAGCGTGGCGAATTGGCTGTCGCACTTGCTGAAAGCACACTGTGCGCCCGTGCGGGACGAATGGGTGGACAAGATGGTGGAGCAGATCGATTTGGGCACTCGAGGGGGCAGTGGCAGATCCCTGGTCAACGGCTTGCGAGAACTCTTGGGGATCCTTGAGGCGATGAAACTAGTAAGTCGTCATGTCATGAAAATCCCTCCGACACGTCAACCAGTCCGCCTAACAGGTCATCAACTAGGACGTTGCGAATCACCAAATCCGACATCTCCGGGCTTTGCTTATCGAGGATACCATCAACTTCGAGCAGAAGTATCACCTTGACAGGATTGCAAGGCGGCGCATCCTTGTCGAGCGATCGCAATGCTGGTTCGCCCAACACGCCATCACGTGCCGAAGCATACCTGCCGATCGCAACGCTAAGGACCGGGGCTTGAGAGTGATCGTCCGTGGCTTACTTTCGCTACTGACCTCGTCAGATCGCCAAGGCTCGTTCCCGGAGACGTTCTACTTGGACTTTGACCGATTACGCGTCTTGAGGGCAGAGTTCCGGGACCAGGTGTACCTTGGCGTGGCTACCGACACGTTCAGGTTTCTCCTCAGAAGGATTGGCTTTACGAGATCAGTGCCGGGCAACCACGTGCAGGCCTTGCGGGAAGCCGTCTCTGCCATTGTCGTTGTCAATGAGGTGGCGGGGACGAGCAGCAACCAGCACTGGCTTGTCAACATAGATAATATCTCTGTCGAAATTGTCCGCCATGCGCTCTCCCTCTGCGGAGCAGAAGCAAACTACGACGCCGAGCTCGTCGACATCACCGCCGAGCGGCTACGGCATCTCGTCCGCCCAGAATTTGGCATGGTTTTCCATGAGCAAGGCAGCGCTATGCGCGAGTCCCTCACGAACCGCGTGATGAAGAGCACCGAATCCTTCGCGTCCTCCTCGTCCGTTGACGTCTTCAACACGCTGGTCAATTGCACGCCTGCTGCCAACACTGCGCCCATCTCTGATCCGACTACATCTCAAGAGCCGGAAGGCCCTGAGTCCGAGTACCTCGATGACATCGCCCGCCGCATCACCCACATTGCCGTTCTCCATTGGCGCATCTGGGGCTCCATCGTCTATTCCCAGACCGCCGCCTTCGCCGCGCTGATGCGCAACCCCCTCTCTGATTCCTCTTCCGCCTCCTCATCCCTTGCCTCTACCCCCACCGCCCTAGACGCCACTGCTTCAGCCGCCTCCTGGACAGACGATGGCTTTGGTCTCACCAGTACAGCCAGCATCCCTGGCCCAGAACAGCAGCACGAGCATCAGCAGATCCAATCACAGCAGCGTACAAGAAGATGGAGCAGTGCCAACGAAAGACGCCCTGCAACCACTAGCTCCGCCGACCCAGCAGCAGGTGCGCTGTCAGCACCGCCCAGCCATGATGGAGCCCCAAACGGGCACCCAGATGACCCAGGCAGCGGGAGCGGAAGCACTGGCAACGGCATGGAGCGTTTGGTCTATCGACAGCGTTGAGAACGAGACTATAGAGAACGTACGTGTGGAAAGGCCGCAAAGCAGTGCGTGGTCTTATCGGGGCTCTCCAACATGGGCCCCCATCACCGAGCATTCCTGCTCCCTCGCCTTTGCTCGAGGGTATTCCGTCTTCTCTTCTCTGCATTTTTCTTTGTTTACAGCGGAGCTGTCTCGGCTTCGCCAGTCGTAAGCGTGGGACTTCCGCTCCTCAATTCATGTCGCCGCTGCGGCTGTGACGATTTCCATTATTCCTGTCAAAAACCTCCATACGTCTTCACTCTCCAAGTCTCATCCAAAACACTGACCCACTTTCCTATGTATCTGATGCATCGGCGGGTCTCTAAACTACACCACTGTAATGCTCTTTTCGCTTTTCCTTGTCACGACGGATACCAGTCTTTTCTGACACCCCTTCTCCCCTTCCTGTCCCACCGTCCAATCATTGTCCTTTTTCTTTCTCTGGCGTCCTCTACTCTGTCTATATTGTAATCTTTTTGTTGGTCTTTTCGCAAGCGTTTGTCTTTACTTTAGCGGCATTGTATACCCCGAGTTTGCGTTTTGAAGGTACCCATTTTTATACCTTTTTTCTTGTACACGTCTCCAACTTTTTTTTCTTTTTCGCAGTGGCAACAAGGCTTCTTTTCGTATTCCGGGGCGGCGTCTGGTTTTTTTCATTGTATTGCCTTGTAGTGGCGGTGTCATCCTTGCGCTTGTATGCTTTGCCTCCTGGATGCCCGCATTGGTTACTGTTTATCGTTGGGCTTGTGCCTTTTCGGGGAAAGATTGTTTGTGTCCATCGCGAGGGTTGTTCGGGGTCAACTTATAGGATATACGAAATTGAAATTAATACGTAAAGGTGACGGTGTGCTGTACAGATTGGATGTGGTATCTGTGTGCCGTTGGAGGGTAAGCGAGAAGAAAAGAAGGAGGGCTCCATTACCCATGCGGATGAGAAAGTGCAGCAGACAGCTTCAGTGGCCCGCATTGCACGCTCTTTACCGGACCATATCAAACACGGAGGCCTGGCTCCCGGCAGCTAGAACACGTACGTCCAAGGAAAGATTGTCGTTATATAATCCCTAACAACTGTTTGAACAGACGCTGAACTCCACCAGTCGACATCATCACTTTTTGACGACACCCCCACCAAACAACCAAGACCAGCAACCCCCGGATCGAGCGAAGCAGCCAAAAGGCAGTCCCGCAAACTTGCTCCAACCGTCCGCTCGGCATCGATTCGTTCCCTCCCTCCATCGATGTTCGAGGCGCGCTCCTACCGCTCAAAACCTGGCCTCGACCTTCTGGTGCGCGTCCTGCAGCGCCCACTCGCTCCTGTTCTTCTTGCTCCTGACCCTGTCGGCCTGCTCGCGGGTGAAGCCCTTGGCCTCGACGGCCGGGTTGTAGCCCAGGCCGTTCAGCCGGCCGACGTCCTCGCTCGACACCTCGACGCCGACGGCGGCGTCGGCGCGCCTGTAGACGGTGCAGACGCAGGCGCCGCCGAGGCCGAGGTTGTGCTGCAGCGCGACGTCGACGCCCTTGGTGCCGGTGCCGCCCTGCTGCTGGCTCGGCACGAGGCGGTTGTTGGCCCAGCCGCGCAGGTGCCAGACCAGCTCGGCGCACTGGGCGATGCCGGTGGCGCCGAGCGGGTGGCCCTTTGAGATGAGGCCGCCGGACGGGTTGACGACGCAGCGGCCGCCGTACGTGATGTCGCCGCGGCGCACCATCTCGTGGGCGCGGCCGACGCCGCCCGACAGGCCGAGCGCGTCCAGCGTGACCATCTCGTTGGCGCTGAAGCAGTCGTGCAGCTCGCACAGCCGCACGTCGGCGGCGCGCACGCCGGCCTCGTCGAGCGCGCGCCGCGCCGCCTCGGCCGCCATGCTGTAGCCGACCAGCTCGATCGACGACTTGTTGAACAGCGCGGGCGAGTCGGTGGCGAGCGCCTGCCCGGCGATGAGCACCGCGCGCGCCTTGAGCGCCGGGTGCGCGTCCAGCCACGACTGCGACACCAGCACCGCCGCCGCGGCGCCGTCCGACGTTGGGCAGCACTGCAGCTTGGTCAGCGGCTCGTGAATCGTCGGCGACGACATGATCTGCTCGTGCGTGTACTCGTCCTGGAACTGCGAGTATGGGTTGCGCTTGCTGTGCTCGTGGTTGACGCGCGCGATCTCGGCGAAGTCCTCCTTCGTGGCGCCGTACCTGCGGGTTCCGCGTTAGCATGTATATATATATATAGATATATATAGATATATAAATGAGCCGGGTCGGGTCGGGTCGGGTCGTGGGGAGGGGGCGGACGCACTTCTCCATGTACTCCCGGCCCGCGTTGCCGAACAGCTGCGCCGCTCCCGGGGCGTTCGTGATACCCCGCGTCTCCTTCATGACCAGGTTGGTGGTCTGCGTCGGGTTCGTCCGGTCCTGGAAGAAGGTGCTCAGGCTGCCGGGGAACATCTTCTCGAAGCCGACGACCATGGCCACGTCGGCGGCGCCGTGCGAGACCATGGTGCGGCCCATGTGCAGGCCGGTGCTGCCGGTGCTGCAGTTGTTGTTGACGTTGTAGATGGGGATCTGCGTCATGCCGAACTGGTAGAAGACGCGCTGCCCGCACGTGCTGTCGCCGTAGCAGTAGCACGCCACGCCCACGTCGACGTCGTCGTAGTTGATGCCGGCGTCCAGCAGCGCCTTGATGCCCGCCTCGAAGCCCATTTCGTTGTAGTCGACCTTGCCCCGCGGCTTGACGAACTTGGTCATGCCCACGCCAAGCACGTAGCAGGCCTCCTTGTTTGCCTGCTTCTTGCCCATGGTTGCGGCGGTGTGACGGATGATGAAGCGCGTGGGGGGTGTGGTGTTGAGCAGCCAGAGACCAGATGGAACTGCGGGATGAGATGCAGACTGGGGCGAGCACAGCAAAGCCTGTGGTGGATTTAAAGATGCACGCTGGGCCGCGGCAGGGAGCTTGGAGCTTGGTGGCCAACCGCAACGGCGCTGTGGGTACAACCGACAGGCCGAGGTGACGCCCCCTCCCATCCCCGCCTTATATCCGCCCCTCTCGGCCCGCAGCCTTCCGTTCATTGTAATCACCACCACCGCCGATCTGCCTTTGTCAGAGAAAGTTGACTGTGGCCTTCAGCGGGCAGAGGGGTGCTGCACAGAGCCCATGACTGGCCCCAGCTGTCCTGATCATTCACGTTGTTCTGCTGTATGCACAAGCTTTCATATGGCAATCTGGCATTCTCATGTTTTCCAGCAAGTATGCCGAGCTGCAAGCGATCTGCCTCATCTGCATCAACTCCCGCATCGCTATCCACGCACCGTCTATGTTTGTAGGTCCACCAGTCCCACATTTTCGACACCCAGAAAATCGTCGATGCCGCAGACGACTGTGATAGAATATCGTCGAAAGCTGCCGCCGTCTGTTCGCTGCAATATTCAATCATCGCTAGTCAGGTCGAGGACTTCGACCGGAAGCAGCGCAGCAGAACGCTGGCGCTTACGTCTTCCTTCCGCGTCTTCATCGTCATTGCTAGACCGTTCGCGCTTAACCTTCGCCTCCTCGATGTTTCCGGCCGCAGCGAGTTGTTCCTAAGCAACATCAGCAACATTTATCCCATGAGCAGGAGCCATGTTCTCACCCTCTGACGCTTCAGCAGCTCTCTCATCTCATCTTGGCTGAGCGAATCGATGGGACGCTCTTCCAGCGGAACAGGCTCCGGAGTCCTTGGGATCATGCCGGGTGTCTGCAATGTAGCGCGAGATCGGTATCGAAAATTAAACACAGCAAATGGCTCTTCCTTGGAATCAATATACGTCGCCTGGCCGCGAAATCCTACTGCACGCGTCCTCGTCGCCGCGGCTGGTAATATCCATCAGAGGAGCGTCTCTGATGGGTAGCTGAGTGCAGAGGTGATGGATGGCAGCCTGCAACACGCTGTTGCAGGCTGTTGGGGTGCGGTTTCGACGCGATGAAAATTTTTCATCGACGCGCCGACCGCGACCACAACCGCATTGCCTACTGCCTCCGCTTGGGCAACGCGACCATCCATCCAGGGAGGCCCATCGAGGGAAACTGGGATACGAAAACCACCCGACGTACGACTACCTGGCTCGCAGCCAGGCCCGACGCTGGCCCTACCCAGCCAGCCGATGTGGACGCGCCCTAGGCGTACGACAGGACACCCTTGGGCTTGCACCGGCTCTGAGATCGCTGAGAACGCGGCGAGGGCACAGGGGAACCTCTTTCTTGAGAACTTGTTAAGGCTAACGTAATGTAGATCCTCGGTACGAAACCTGTTAAGGCCTCGAGGCCTCCGACCGCGAAGACCTTGTTAAGGCTCGACCTCGAGAACTCGTTAAGGCCTCTCCGAGAGAGAACTCGTTAAGGCCTCTCCGAGAGAGCCGATCCGGTATGCACACAGGAGACCTAGTGGAGGGTCTTAATAGGCGTGGTGCTCGTAACCTGGCACGATGCGACCGGTCGGCTCGACGAGACGGAAACACGGGCAAGCTCTGGAGAAGGGAAACACAGGCCAGCTTCGATGGCCCTTACCGACCCTGTTAAGCGGGCGTCTAGGCGACTCAATAGAGGGTCTTAATAGGCGTGGAGCACGCAACCTACGACGATGACACAGGCCAGCGGTGAGGGGAGGCTCTCGAGGAGTCATAGGCTAGTCGCGCAGAGACTCAGCACGTTGGAAACACAGGCCAGCTCAAGACAAGAGGGGACACAAGCTTGGTTAGTAGGAGCAGGTGGAGCAGGTCGCCCGGCGTGGGATCTGGTCCGTTACCCCTCCTGCAAGACACGGTCGGCCTGTTATGGGGAGACCCTTACAGGCAACGCGAAACGGGGACTTGGTGAGTGTAGGGTGTTGCGCCCCTGCACAATATCTGGGCTGCCCGCGGGGCGTAGTGCGCAGCAGCCACTGCTGGCTCCGAGGACCTCACCCCTTCACTGGGCTCTGACCCTCGGTGCACCTGGATGGCAGGCAGGATCACGTCCTGGCCGGAGAGACTGCTGCGTGGCTCGAGAGAACGGATGCGCGTGTCGGTATGCATAGAGACGGAACTGTTCGCCTCCAAAACCAACGCTGAAGCAAACGATAATGAGAAATCAGAGGTTTTAGGACAGAAGGCCGGCGATGCATGCTTAAGGAGCAAACAGGGATCACTCAGGCAGGAGGGGTCTGGCCCGGCCCTGACTGTGGAAGCCGCAATGAGAAGCGGCTGAAAACTGGGGTAGGGGCCTGGATAGACCTTTAGGAGACTGGAGGTTATAGGCATGTCGAACCCTACTGCAACTTTGTACATAGATACAATTGTATGATTTCCTGCTCAAACTGGGCACGCATCGCGGCCCAAGCAGCCCCAAAGCCTCCTACCCCCCCCACCACCACAGAAATCACCCTCCACCTCCCAAATGAAGCAAACAGACAGGAAGTAGCAAACCTCTCAAATGAAAGCATCATTCGAAAGATCCAGGCAGGAAAAAGCCTAGCGTGCAAAAAAGTACTCGCAGCTAGAAAGCTCCCAAGCGGCGATATCCGAATCTTTATCCCAGACACACAAACAAGAACAGCCCTTCTCCAGGACCAAGAGTGGACTACCGGACTCGGGAAAGAAATCCGCCCAAATCAGCAACTATACTCAGTACTGGTCCACAATATCCCTATCAAGGGAATCAACACCACGGACCTTCAGGCTACCAAGACTCTACAAGAGCAAAACCAATCTCTACACCCAGGCCTGCATATTAGCAAGCTTGCCTGGCTAAAGAAGAAGCTCCCAGAAGGAAAAACGCACTCAGCAATCATCCTTAGCACTACAGACCCTGAAATAGCCAACCAGGTTATTACTAAAGGACTCATCTGCAACTTTGCTCTACACACAGCAGAATACTATAATGCGAACTTTACAGTAACCCAGTGCTTCAACTGCCAGGCCTATGGCCACATCGCTACCAACTGTAGGAAGGAACAGAAGTGCGGCCAATGTGCAGGCAATCACAATACGAGGGAGTGCAGTAAAAATGAAACGCAATGCATAAACTGCTCTCAAAAACACACAGCCTGGAGCAACGCATGCCCAGCGCGTAAGTCTCAGCAAACCAGAGCAACTCAAGCCAGGGCAGCAGCGCCAGGAAAGTATAGGCAACCACCCCAAGTAACCCAAAACTCAACACAGGATGGATGGACCCTGATAGGGTCTCGAAAGAGGATAAGGGAAGAAGAACCCACGAAAAGAAAGCCAGGCAGACCCCGCTCCCTCCATCAACCTCACTCCCTCAGCCAAACTCTACTGCCAGGCCAACTGGCCTCTACAGGGCTTAACAGCTCCCAGCACGCACCTGAGACCGAGGGTCAGGAGAACCCCTACACACAGGCAGAAATACCAACCACACCGCAGGCCGACACAGAGATGGAAGGAAACTAATGATAGATACAAGCCACCTTTCAATCATACAGTATAACGTCAACAAAAGCGCTGAGAGGGTAATGATCCCATTCTTCCAGGAGATTATCCCAACAGCCCACCACATCCTCGCCATTCAGGAGCCATGGAGGAACCCTAGGATAAAGACAACAATAAAACACCCAGCCTACCATACAGTCTTCCCTCAGGAGGGAACAGCGAGAACCTGCTTCTTTATAAGTAAGGCTATTGCCGTGGACTCCTGGCAGACAACAATCCACTCCCCAGACCTTATTACCCTCTCCCTTACCACGACAACCCATACCATCCATATCCATAACTACTACAGCCCTCCATCCGCCCATACTAGTACGGAGCTAGGAACTCTATCCATCCTCCCAAGAGCCCTTGCTATGCAAGGGCAACATATCCTTCTTGGAGACTTTAACCTCCATCACCCCCTCTGGGGAGGCATTACCTCCCCTACGTACCACTCCCTCGCGGACCACCTAATCCAAACCGCAACTACAGCCAACCTTAACCTTGCCCTCCCAAGGGGCACCACCACCTGGAGGAGAGGCAATAGTAAAAGTACCCTAGACCTTATCTTTACCTCCCAGTGGCTCGAGGAGAGAATCCTTAGATGTGGAGTTAGTCAAGAACTCGAATCATCTTCTGACCACCTACCTATCCATACAATATTTGACATCTCTCTTATACCCGCACCCACTCGGCCCCTAAGACCCCAATGGAAAAAGGCAGACTGGCAGAAAGTCAACAAAACACTACAGTTAAAACTCCAAAACATAGAAATAACCCCTCTCCACACTGAAGCAAACCTGGACCACCTTACCGAACAGATCCAGAGAGCCATCCAGAATACTATCCAGGAAACCATCCCAGCAGCGAAACCATCACCTTGGGCCGCTATGGAGTGGACGAAGGAGTGCTCAGAACTGGTTCAACAAGCGAGAAGGGCTAGGAGAAAGTGGACCACTACAGGAAGAGAGGAAGACTGGGTGGCATATCAGACTACTGTTAACAGTAAGAAGAGGCAAATCAGAAGGGACAGAACAAAAGCATGGCGTAGAAAAGTGGCTGAGATTACCTCAAACCCATCTACAGTCTGGAAGCTCTCAAGATGGGCAAGAACAAAGGCACTTGAGCCCCCAGCTCTACCTCAGTTTCCACCCCTCCAGGGAACAGACCAGATACTACGCCATGACAATCCCTCCAAGACAAGGATTCTCTCCAACCAGTTCTTCCCCCCTCCTAGGGACACGAACCTCTCTGACCTTGAGGGCTATATATATCCAAAACCAGTCAACATCTCCCAGGACATCACTGAAGAACAAGTCCTCCATACTATTAAACAGCTTCCCCCAGACAAAGCACCAGGCCCAGACAAGATCATCAACAGGTTCCTAAAGCAGTGTGCACAGACACTAGCAGAACCGCTTACTAGGATCTTTCAGAGGTGCCTAGCACTCTCATATCAACCACTATAGTCCTCAGGAAACCGCAAAGAGAGGACTATACTAAGGCTAAGTCATTTAGACCAATTGCCCTGCTTAACACTCTAGGCAAGCTGCTCGAGAGAATTATAGCAGAAAGAATCTCACAGGCTACGGAGATCCACAATCTACTCCCTGACTTTCAGATGGGAGCAAGAAAAAGTAGATCAGCAACTACCGCAATTGACCTTCTTACCCAACAGATCCACACAGTCTGGGCACAGGACCCAGGACTGGTAGCCTCAGTCCTCAGCCTGGATATCTCAGGAGCATACGACCATGTATCACACAAGAGACTTCTCCATAACATAAGAGCCGCACGACTCCCAATCTGGGTGGAGAAATTTACTCATTCATTCCTTCAAGACCGCACCACACAGCTCCGCTTTGGGGACTACACTAGTCCACCAATTCAGACCCTAACAGGCATCCCTCAGGGATCCTCGCTATCCCCAATCCTATACCTCTTCTTTGCCTCCAACCTCCTTACAAAGCTCCGCACGGGTAGCACCTTTCCCCTAGGCTTCGTAGACGATACCAACATCCTTACCTTTAGTAGATCAACAGAACAAAACTGTAGAACACTAGAGGAGGCAAATAGGACCTGTACACAGTGGGCAGCAACCCATGGATCAACCTTCGCACCTGACAAGTACCACCTCATACACTTTACAAGAAGGCCAAGGAGATTCAACATGGCAGCAAAGATCAACATTGCCGGATTCGAAGGAAACCCGGAGCAGACAATCAAGATCCTAGGCATCCATATGGACAGCAAACTAAGATGGGGACCCCACATCAAGGAAACCTCCCTAAAGGCTACAAAGCAATACACCTCTCTCTCCAGACTTACAGCCTCTACCTGGGGAGCGTCACTCACTAAGGCACGCCACATCTATATAGCAGTGGTTAGACCAGTTCTCTCCTACGGCTGCGGGGTGTGGCACACCCCAGAAGGAACCCCAGGCTGGAGGAAGACAGCAATAAAACCACTAGAAAGGACCCAGAACCAATGCCTACGCACTATCTCAGGGGCATACAAGTCTACCAACACACAGGTCTTAGAACATGAGACAGGGATTCCCCCCCTCTCACTCCACCTTGATGAGCTAACTCTGACCCATACACTCCGGTCTAGAGAAGGACCCACAACCACAGTGACTAGAAACACCTGTCAGGACATCAAAGACATCACAAGAGCGGTACTAGATGCAAGGGGAAAGCCCAGCTTAGCTAGAGGAACACTACTACAAAGCAGGGCCAATACTCTTCTAGAGAGAGGACCTCCCACCACACAAAAGCTCCCTGAAAGAACCAGGCTCCGCAGAACAATCAGAAACATCTGGAAAGAAAGGTGGATGGCCAAGACAAGCCAGGCGAGGAGAAACAAGCCAGTTGCCCAAGATACACAATGGAACCCAAAGCTCAGACACCTCCACCATGGGCTATCCAAACCACAAAGCACAATCACCACCCTACTACGCACTGAAAACATTGGCCTGGAAGACTTCCTCTTCAGGCGCAAGGTGCCTGGCCATCCCAGCCCAGCCTGCTCATGTGGCTGGCACAGACAGACCCCAAAGCATATCCTCCTCTTCTGCCATCACTTCCAACAGAACAGAGCTCAAATGCTCCAAGAAGCAGGGACCACCGATTTCCACACACTTCTGTCCACAAAGAAGGGCGTTGGAGCCGCATCAAGCTGGTTCCTCCAGCTGGGCCTACTAAATCAGTTTAGTATGGCGAGGGAGATGCTCCAGGAGGACCACCGGGAGGACCATCAGGAGGACCACCAGGAGGACCACTAGGAAAACGGAGAGGAGAACTGAACTGAGAACTGAGAAGGTGATACCAGTAATCGAATGAAGGGCTGCCACAGCAGCTACTACCGGTAAGCAGGAAAAACGGAACAAGTAGAGGAAGACAAACCTGAAAAGAGAGGAGGGGTTTTTGCCTGGCGAATAAGGTTTTCCCCCTCGTGTAAAATAAGCGCAGATAGCCAGCCCCGCATGGACCCGCAAGGGAGCTATATCGGGAGGAAATGAATTTATTATTATTATTATTAATATACGTCGCCTCCATTACGCGCAAGGGCGCAATGGCTTGAGCGGTTCCGAGCATGACTTGCTGTGAAATCGGCCTGCTTTTCAATGCCTTTTCTGGAATGGTATCCAGAGTGTCGAAAGGTAAGTCCCGATCGGAATGGCCGTTGTATCCAATCTTCTTTGCCCTCCAGAAATGGACACTGATCTCTCAAAGAGAGCGGACGCTTTCAACGAGGCACTTTTTGTGCATGTCATGATTGTCTTCGTCTGTGATTGATTAGTCACGATATCTCTCCGAGACACGAGGAGTAAACTGACCAACATTGAGGTCCGCAAATGAAAGGTTTTGCTGGATCCACTTCCCGTCTTTCTAACTGCGGGCTGCCGCCAACGAGGCTGTGCGCCCCGAAGTGCTAAGTTTCTCCGAATCGATGAAGATGCCATCCACCTTCTTGCCGTCCAGGTAGAACCAACTGATAATGTCGTAATCCTTGTACTGGAAGTTGGGCTCAAAGCGCCAGGTGATTGAGAATCTCTTGCCAGAGACGGCTTCAATGTATTTCGTCACGGTTCCCTTGCCCTGCTCTTCGCCCGCATCGGCATACTCGCCCTGGTCAGTGATTGTGACTTGCAAGCCACGTAGCTGCCTGATGAAAGCCATCGTGACAAACAAGCAAGCCCTCGCTGCCGTTGATCTGGCTCAGTGGCTTCTGGTGTGCTCCCCGAGCAAGTGAAGTGAGAGGACGCGCACGTATTCTTTGGAGACGAAGAATGAAGACGTCGAGCAGTGACGGCGAGACGCTGCGCAGTGGGCTGAAACAGTAGAACGAGAAGGGAAGGCAAGTAAAAACCCTCCCTCGCAACCCGCGAGAGGTTGGCGAGGCGGTTCGACGGCTCGGATGCAGTGAAGTAGAGAGGGGGAGAGAGCACGCTGCAAGGAAAGAGGATGGAGCAGAATGAGAGGAGTGCGAGGTTGAAATGGCCGAAGGCGTCAGGTGCGAGCGCAAACCCAGGTTGAGGAAGGAGCGAGAGGGTGCTCCCATGACGTGTAAGGGCAACCTCACCATTGCGAACTGGAGCATCCATGCCGACCGCTGAAAGTTTTTCTTGAAGGAAACAGAATAGGCCGCAAAGAGATGGATGCCCCCAGCTTAAACGATGGCTTGGTACATAGATTACAGCGCTTTCTGGACTCGGATGGATGCTTCAAGCCCCCATGCAGATGCCTGACTTCTCACGTCTTGTCGGCTGGAGCATGCATCTCTCTTGTACCGCCATTTCCTTTGCACTCCATTGTGGGCCATCCTGGCTGGCGACATCAAAGAGAATCCCATTACCTAAAGGCTACGAATGCTATGCGTGCGCAAGAAGGGCGCCATTTGATATCATGATGCAATGCTCAAACGACGGATGAGTGTGCATCCCATGGAAAAGGACCAAATCAAAGAAACGCAGATTCCCGTATGTAACCCGGCCAGTCTTCGATAAGGTGCCTCCAACGCCAACGATGAGTGGAAAAAAAAAAGCAGAAGAAGAAAAGGTGAGGCCGTGGAGTGATAAGGGAAAAAGGAGAGCTACCCGCCAAAGCAACAAAGAACGCCCGCCTTGCACTAATTGATATCAACAAGAAAGCAGAAACCTCCGCGTCGATCCGCGGTCTTCGTGCCGATGACGCAAAACCATTGTCCCAACGCTTCGTCATTTACCACGGGCCAACGCGGACTGGAGCACCTAAGCCGTATGTACCGTTGAGCAACTGTTGCCGTATCGAGGCCGGATCGGTGGAACCCACACCTGCTTGCGGGCCGGCACCTTCGTTGCCGCCCATCCAGTCCAGGTGCGAGCGCAGCTCGTTTACTGCCTCCTGCATCCTGCCTCCCGACAGCTCGTTATGCTTTGAAATCTTCTGGTCCCAGCCGCCGTATCCCAGTTGAATGCCCCCGCCTCTCTTTGCTGCTTCCCTTACCACCATCGCCCAGGCTTTGGCCATCTCTTCATATGCCTCCTGCTTGTGACGGTTGTGCTGGAAAGTTTCCCAGTTGGGCAATCGGTGTAGGATTTCGGTGGCGCCATCAAGAAAGTTCAGGGATGTGGCGGGCTGCATTTCGTTCGGCGGGAGGAAGTGCGGCGTGTAGTCCTTTAGAGCCTCGAAGAGGTCTTGCAGATTTTGCTTGACACGGTTGTAGGCATAGTCGTTGTTGCGAGTAGTGCCGTAGGGGAAGGCGGCCCGGAGGGCGGATTCGTAGTTGTTGAGGACTTGCAGGGCGGACGGCACGCTTGGGCGGGGAGCGCTGTGGACAACCTCGGCGCCAATGTCTGGGTGGCGCTCGCAGATCGATTGAAGGAGGCTCCTCATGTCATCAGGCCCGAGGGTCTCGAGCAGGCGGGAGAGGCCAAGAGGGCGGCCGCTGATGTTTGTGCGCATGCGCTTGTTGCCGTGGCGGGCGGCGGGCTGAATGAGAGCGCGCTGGGCCATCGAGGGCGAGTGCTCGGGCGATGCAGACATGCGCTCGTCGGCGTCGGCATGGTCTTCATCGGCCTTGCGCTTGCGGGAGGACATCTGGGCCGGAGCGGAGGGCACTGCACGGCGGATTAGCACACAGCGACAGCGGGAGCGCGGGGCGGCGACGCACTGGAGCGGCCTGGCGAGCGGCGAGTGTGCTGGAGAAGGTGCGGAGCGGAGAAGGGAGAAGTGGCGAGGACACTGTTCATGGCTGGCGGCCCTTTCGCTGTTTCAGCGGAGATGGAGTGGCCAGGCGGGCGGAGATGTGGACAGCGGCCACTGGAAGAGGCGGGAGGTGGTGATGAAAGAACGAGGTGGGACAGCGAGGTGTCAGTGGGTGTTTAGCTGCAGGTCTGGCACCCAAGGGCTGCCGATTGCCATGGGCGAACGAGACCACAGCTAGGCTCTAGCCGCGCCAAGCTGCGCCCGGGCCAGCGCCGCCCGAGGCCAGTAAGGCGCTCGAACGCCCCGGTCCCCACCACCAACAAGGACTGCGATACTGCGAACAACATACGGTGTGTCGGGTGTGCTGTCACGCTGCCGTCAGAGGCTGCCCGCGTGCTGTGCGCAGCCCGGCAGCGACCCCGCGCCGGGCCTCCCTAGCACTGCTTCGATCTATTACTATGCCTAACTAACTAGCACTGCTGGTGCCAAACAAACAACCCTGGGACTAGGCGAATCCTGCAATACAGTTCTGCCGAACGCCCGACGCCGCCGCAAATGCCACCCGCTGAACGTGCATCACACTGGCTACAGGTAGAGGGACTGCGCAGCCACCAGATCCCTCCTGATCGCCTCGAGTGCCTTTTCGAACTTCTGCTCCAGATCGCTGTTGCCCATCACCTTCGCGCCCTGCGCAATCTGCCGGAGGAGCTCCTCGAGGCGCCGGAAGAGACGGATCAGGCTGCCTTCGTAGACGTCCGTCATTTTGCTGCACGCATCGTTAGCACACAGACATGCCAGCCGCGTCCGGGGGATATCTCACCAAATCTCTGCGAACGTTGCTCCCTTCGACCATGCGAAGACGACCTCCATCAGCTGATACTTGAAGCCGTCCACGTACTCGTCCTCGTTGATCGCCAGCTTGCTCTCCTGTGAGACCTTCGCAATGACGCGCGCCTGCGCCTGGATGTCGCGGAACGGCTTCGCTAGCTCCTCCCTCAGCGTTGGCGTCTCGTTGCTCTTCTCCTCGAAGATGAAGCAGCTCAAAGCCGCGGCGCATTGCTCCGGCGTGAGTTCGTTGAAGAAGCCGTTGAACAGAAGCTCGCTCAGCACGAGCTCGTCTCCCGTGCTGATCTCGCACGCTACTCTGGCCTTGAGCTGCACCACATCGGCTTCGTTGATGAAACCGAGACGCCGCAACACACGCTTGCGACACTTGAGTTCATCCAGCTGTATAATGGACAGCGCGTTGTTGACATGCTTCTTGACCTCCTTCATCTTGTTGCCGAGCTCAACCTTTGATGCGTACAGGTCGTACAAGTCTGGAAGTCTTGGTGAGTTGTGCAACGGGTTGGAAAGCATCCGACACTCGAGGACTTCGATCTTCCGGAGCAGCTTTTTGAAGCTGTCGTCAGTAATCCCCATGTTCTCTATTGGATCGAGGATAGCGATGCCATCGGGGAATCTTTTCTTGACTTCTTCGAGAGCCTTGCGAACGGAATTCCTCTGGTCGGCAGACTTGAGATCAGAAGGCAGGAAGATCCGCAGGTGTCCGATTGAGTCAATGCAAGACAGCAAAACCGGCACGACCTCCATCTTGCCCTTCTCGCCCGGTGCCGGCGGACGCACACCCTGAGGCAAGTCTTGATTCAGTTGTGGGGCGAAGGTCACATCGCTTGCCACCTGGAGCAGCACATCGACAACATAGGACTGCTGTGGCAGGATGTCTGAAGCCTTCTGGCCCTTGCCGGGCTTGCGGTGCGTGCAGTTGGTCACGGCACCCCAGCCGAAATCAAAATCCTTGTGCTTTATGCGCACAAGACGACCCGACTGCATGAACTGCAGGCAGTAGTTAGGGTGTGTGATGACTTCCCGCATATCCTTAGTGTACTGGTTGATCTGTTGTCGCAGGTCGTAGTAGTCGCGGATGGTGCCCTCGTCCGGAACCTGTATATTAGCCTTCTCCTGCTCCAACTCAACCAAATCTGCCACACGTTAGAACCAAGCTTCAAGATATGCGTATACAAACTTACGTCTTTCGAGACCAGCAACGCTGGCAGTATTCTGGAATTGGAAGAAACAACGCTCAAGCATGAACTCGGGAGAGATACCCTCGACACGCATGAGGTTAAGGATCATGTTGTAGCTCAGGTAGAAGGCAGAATTGAGCTTGTCCTGCTCGCCTCGTACAATATCCTTTGCTACAGTCGGCTCCATCTTCTCGTCAATCATCATGATGACGATACCACGGTCATCGAGACCACGTCTTCCAGCACGTCCAGACATTTGGATGAATTCAGATGGCGTCACCCAGCGTTGAGAAACGCCGTCGAATTTGCGAACACTCGTGAAGACGACCGTCTTCGCAGGCATGTTCAGACCAATGGAGAACGTCTCCGTCGCGAAGAGAACTTTGATGAGACCTTCCTGGAAGAGAATCTCGATGGTCTCCTTCAGGATAGGCAGTAGACCGGAATGATGAACACCGATGCCTCGCTTGAGCAACGGCAACAGATGCTGGATTTGAGGCAGCTCTCTGTCCTGCTCACTTAGGGATTCGATCGCGCTGTTGAACACCTTCGTAACCAGTTGCTTCTCCGAATCATCGTTGAAAGAAAGCGAGCTCATCTGCAACGCAAGATTTTCGCACTCCCTCTTGCTGAAGCTGAAGACAATGACCGGATTGTAGTTTTTCATCATGATCATCTTCACGATCTTATAGATGTCAGACGGTCCCTTCTGTCCGCCCTTGTTGAGCTTCTTGTCCTTGCCTTTGCCCTTGCGCTTTGCCATGGCATCGGCGGGATCATCTCCTTGCTTGTCGCTGATGGTCTGCATGGCCTTCTGGAAGTTGTCTTCCCTGAACACACCCTTCTCGTCCACTATCAAATGTATACCGTCGGCGCCGGCGGGGAAGAAGTAATGCTGCAGGGGAGTGGGTCGGAAATCCGTATATACAACGTGACAGGGCTGATTATGGGTCTTGGTGATCCATTCGGCGAATTGCATAGCGTTGGGAATCGTGGCGGAAAGGAAGACGTAGCGGACCTTATCGGGCAGGAGAATAATGGTCTCCTCCCAAACGACACCGCGTGCTACTCTATGTCAGCAATTGTACCATTCCAAGCAGGAGGCTGACGTACATTTATCGCGCATGTAGTGCACCTCATCGAATATGACCCAAGCAACCTCGCGCATGATCTCGGAGCCTCTGTACAGCATAGAGCGCAGAATCTAGCGGGTGTTAGCGGTTGTCTTCATTGAAGACCTTCACGAACATACCTCCGTGGTCATAACCAAACATGTGGCGGTAGGGTTAATGGTAACGTCTCCGGTCATGAGACCAACGTCGCCAAAGTCGGCCATGAACTCTCTGTATTTCTGGTTGCTGAGGGCTTTGATCGGACTCGTGTAGATGACTCTCTGGTTGTTCTTAAGGCAATGGGCGATGGCATATTCGGCTACCACGGTTTTACCAGCGGACGTATGGGCAGATACTAGTACACTCTCGTTGCGCTGAATCGAGTGGACCGACACCTGTTGGAAGGGATCCAGAGTGAACGGGTACTCGCGAGCGGGCTTCTCCGGCGGCTTGTGCTCGGAGATTGGAACGTAATCGTAGTCCGGCGGCAGGGCGACCTGGTGCCTGACTTGGTGGGACAGCACGACGGCGGTGCCGTCCTTCTGGGCCTGCAGGCCGGCGGCAGCGGCGACCTCGCGCGATTGTTCGGTCTCGAAGCTGTCTGTCACGACAGGGTCGGGCTCGTCGCGTCGCAGACGCTTCGCGGCCAGCTGGTCTGCTGCACCGTTGGCGGCAGCATCGTTGTCCTGGGGCGCGGGCGGTGCGTCGGTCATGGCAGCATCGTTTGCAGAAGTGTCGGGGCCGTCGTTCGAGGTCTTGACGGAGCCATTTGCCTGTCTCTTCTTGTTCTTCTTCGACTGCTTGGGCTGCTGGCCCTGGGCGGGCTGCGGCTCGCCGTCGAAGACGTCGAAGAGCTCGTCCATGGCGGTGGTGGTGGGCGAGCACCTTGGGGAGCGGAGCGGAGTTGACGACCAGAAATGTCGACCAACTTTTGCGCTTGGACGCAGGACGCCAGGACGCCAGGACGCCAGCGATCGATCGCCGCCGCGCCCGCCCTAGGGGAACAGCCAATCGGCCGTGGCCGCCGGCTTCCGACCTCCCCTCCTGCCTGCCGCGATGCCTCCCCGTGTGACGTAGCTTCTTTATTGCGGCCTTCAGCCCTGTCCCCGAGAATGCATTTGTTTTCCTTTATGCAGTTCGGCTATGCTAGCTCCCGCCCGATGCATCCAGTAGCATTTCTGCGTACGATGGCTCACGAGCCGAAACCGCGCACCCTGTCCGGAGTCGAGACACTCACCAGCGACGGCGTTTGGAGTTTATTTTCCCTCGTCTTTCCTACATGTGATGGTTAAACTATGGGTGACATGAGCAGCCCTTGTTTGCTCCGTCTTGTTCTTTTGCCAATGAGAAAAAGCAACAGGACGGAATTTTTGACCGCTGTGCTCAACCCCACGGCAAGAATTCGTGGTTCTACTGGTCCAATGCACGGCCCTGCTAATTGCCAGTTTCTCTGCTTTCTGCAACCTTCTTCGATGTACTCGTTTTTATGAGAAGCGTCCTGGGGCCCCGCGCTTCTGTACTAACATTCGAGGGGAAAATCTCGAGGCCCAAACTAGCGTGCTTCGCTTTGACAAGAATACTCACAAGCCTCACCGCTATACTCCTGATCGCACACATCAGCCGGCAGTGCTCTTCATTGGCATCAGACTCGTCATCGCAGCGTAGAGAGGCTAAGCAGGGGCATGAAGCAGACAGGCTCTAGCAGCAGGCCCAGAGCGGCGTCAAGTGGCAATATCTCGTCACAAGCATCCTACGCGCTAGAGCAGCTATGCAAATGGACAATGTTCCAGAACTCGCGCCCCCAGCCGTCAATCTGCTCCCACTCTATATCCATACCTAGATATGTATCAACGAGTGCCTGCGTGTTTGAGTGACGGCTCTGCCGAAGTCAAGCCGAGGCGCGGCTCCCGCAACTTCGCGGGATCATGCGATGCGGCCAAGCTCGCTCTCTGCTCGCTGTACCACTCATCTCCACTCACCCTCCATACCCGGCAGTCTCCACGTCGCCAACGTACGTGCCCAACGCGCTGCAGATGGCATTGGCCGCCGGTCACAAGCAACTGACGTCCCCAGATGCTGTCCCGCTCCACCGTCCGCGTCGCCTCGCACGTCCAGAAGAGGGCCTTCTCCGCTACCCGCGCCAGGCTCTCCTCGCCCTACCACTATCCCGAGGTGCGCTGGAGCCCCCGAATTTGCCTCCGCTGACAGCTGACACTGACTGAACCGCCAGGGCCCTCGCGTTCGTCTCCCTGCGCTCCGCCGTCCCCGCGCCGCTATCCGCTGACCATCCACCAGAGCAACATTCCCTTCAACCCGCTGACCAAGTTCTTCGCCGTGCGCTACTGGACCTTCATGGGTGAGTTGGACAATAGTCGGAGTTGGGGCAGGAGGCTAATCGCGGTGCAGCCGTTGGATTCGGCGCGCCCTTCGGTATTGCTGGTGAGCAGTCCCCACGTTCCTGCGATGATGGTGGGCGAATACTAATGCAGTCTCGGGCAAACAGTCTGGCAGACCAAGAAGAACCAGTAGACTACAGGTGCGTTGGATTTGCAATAGAAGTGGTCACGGCGGAGGTCTAGGGCGTCACAGCGCAACAAGGCGCGTGTGGACATCGCAATTGTACAAAAGGACATGCTCCCAGACGGCGGCTTCTAGACGAATTGAATCTCGTGAACCCAAAACACCAAATCTGTACGTGGCGGGCGTGCGGAAGAGAGGCCAGGAGTATGACACTGCGTGCTGGGCAGGTCTTGGCATGCGAGGCTTCGGCTGACTAGCGTTACCTCGAAATTTTGATTCGCCGGCACCCAACCGCCTCTGATCCACCATCCAGACATGCCCACGCAGCCTTGACGCTTGTTTTCTTTGCTCGCCGCTCACCATGCGCAACCTGAGGTGTGTGCGGAACGCCGTCCGCAAGCTCCCAGAGGATGCCCTCCCGCTCACGGCAACCGCATGGGACACCTCCGCCGACTCGCTAATCTGCACCTTTGGCCCGTCTGAGCCAAGTGCTGTCATCGAGCTCAAGCGCCTGGTCGACGGGAGCAGCACCGCACCAGATGCCTTCGCCTTGATAGCCTCGTGGGACGCTCCATGTCCCCTGCCCGACTTGGCCTGCGACAAGATTTTAAGCTTGCACTATTTCCCCGACACTTTGACATCGTGCCTGGTCCTCGCTGGAGGCGACATAGTGATTGTCAGAGAGGAGCCTCTGCCGGGCGAGGACCTGATCGAAATCGTCGGGTCAGTAGACGCTGGCATCAGTGCAGCTGGCTGGTCTCCAGACGAGGAGCTTCTGGCCATCACCACCTGCGCCAACACTCTACTGTACATGACCCGAGACTTCGAAAATGTCACCAACATCGCCTTCGCTCCTGAAGACATCAGAGCCTCGAACCACGTGTCCGTTGGATGGGGCAAAGCCGAGACTCAGTTCAAAGGAAAGCGCGCCAAGGCGCTCCGAGACCCTACGATGCCTGAAAAGGTCGACGATGGCCTTCTGAGCTCTCTGGACGATGAAAGGGTCACCATTACTTGGAGGGGAGACGGCGCTTATCTTGCTGTGAACTCGATTGAGTCTGGAGAGCGGCGGATGATTCGGATTTACTCCAGAGAAGGTGCACTCGACAGCGTCAGCGAGCCTGTGGACTACCTCGAGGGTGCTCTGAGCTGGAGACCGGCAGGTAACATCATTGCCGGAATTCAACGACGCGATGATCGCATCGATGTCGTGTTCTTCGAGCGCAACGGGCTGCGCCACGGCGAATTCAACCTCCGCCTGACCCCTGACGAGATGAAGACCTGGGGCAGGAGCATCACTCTCGCGTGGAACGCTGACTCTACCGTTCTCGCAGTCTGCTTCGGTGACCGTGTTCAGCTATGGACCATGGGCAACTATCACTACTATCTGAAGCAAGAGATCAAGTGCACAGAAGAGCAAAGCGCCGCCTCTCAGGTGCAACCCCGGTGGAACCCAGAAAAAGCCCTAAGGCTATCCCTCTCCAGTCCTTGTAATGATGTTCTCCACTGCCATATCTGCAATGTTGCTAACGGACATGTAGATACCTCCCGGAGTCTTGAGTATGTCTTTTCGGTATCTGATTCTTCCACCATTCAGCCCAATGACTTCGGGACTGTCGCAGTCATCGATGGCAGTGAGTTCAAATATTTGCGGTGGTTTCGTGACCGCTAATGCTCACCACGCTCTAGAAACTTTGAGAGTGACACCACTCCGCCTTGCGAACGTCCCGCCACCGATGGCTCTCCATGAAGTGGTGCTCGAAAGTAACGCAACGGATGTGGCGATCAACTCCTCCAGCACACTCATTGCGACCCTTCATGATTCCGAAGTATGCATCTACCGCTACAACGTCACCACCAAGACGGCGCAAGATCCTGTGCTCGACACAAGGCATTCCATAGACATGCCAGCCTCCAAAACTCGTCAAATCACCTTCCGTGGTGACTCCGAGATATTCATTCTTCTCGACTCTGAGGACATCAGTGAGAGTGTACTTTGTCACAAAGTCCTCGGCCAGCCAGACTTCACGATGGTTCCGCTGGACTCTCCGCAGACACACTCCATCTTTACTTCCGTCGACTGCAGAACACTGTGCATTCGGAACGATGGCGGTTCAATATCCGCCATCTCTCCAGATTCTCTGGATGGGCAGTCATCTGTATGCAAATTTCCCGCCAGGCCCGCCTGGGCAGATATGGTCTCGTATGAGGAACAGGTACGCTTGCAAAGTCTTCATACAAGGTATTTCCGCTGATCGTATATCTTACAGTACATTTCATTTGGCTTGACAGCGAATGGCACGCTGTATGCAAACGGAAGGCTGCTGGTGAAGAATTGCACTTCTTTCAGGGCCACACCCGCACACCTGGTCTTTACCACAACACAACATCTTCTCAAGTTCGTGCATCTCGCTTCTGTCGAAGGTTTGTAGGACACATGTCAACAAGATTGAAGGTCTTTGCTAATCTGTATCTAGAACTTGAGATTCCTCTGGACGAGCCAGAGAAGGACGAACGATGCCGCAGTATTGAACGTGGTGCTCGCCTGGTCTCTGTCATGCCATCCTCCTACTCTGTTGTTCTACAGATGCCCAGGGGGAACCTTGAAACTATCTTCCCTCGAGCATTGGTCGTTGCAGGCATTCGCAAGAGCATTGCAGATAAGAAGTACAAGAAAGCATTCATGGCGTGTCGCAACCAGCGAGTCGACATGAACATCCTTCATGATCACATGCCGGAGCAATTCATGACAAGCATTCAGCTTTTTCTTGACCAGGTCAAGAAGTTTACCCACGTGGACCTCTTCCTCTCTCAATTGAGGTAAGTAAAGAGCCAGACCTGTCCGGGTGATGTGACTGAACATGGAACAGGAATGAAGACGTGACGCAGACTATGTATAAGGAAACAGCGAAGAAAGCGAACAGTAATGCAGCTATTAATGGCGCAACAAACGGGGAATTGGCATTCGATGTGTCCACTAAAGTCAACCGCATTTGCGATGCCTTCCTCGAGGTCCTCCAAAAACGCACACAAACAAACCTGCAGAACATCGTCACCGCAAACGTCTGCAAGACCCCTCCAGATCTTGAGGGTGGGTTGAGTGTCGTCGCAAAATTGAGAGAGCAAGATACCAACCTGGCCGAGAGGGCTGCCGAGCACATCTGCTTTCTTGCGGACGTCAACCAGCTTTACGATCACGCTTTGGGCATGTATAACCTCGATGTTGCGTTGCTCATCGCACAGCAATCCCAGAAAGATCCCAGGGAATATCTTCCATACCTTCAGAGTCTTCAGGAGATGGACTCTCTTCGCCGTCAGTTCACCATCGATGACAACCTCGGCAGGCGGTCGAAGGCAATAGCGCATTTGCACGAGCTTGATTCTTTCGAAGAGCTCAAACATTATGCAGAGAAGCATGAGCTTTACAGCGATGCTATTGCACTGCACAAGTACCAGCCCGAGAGATTGAAGGAAATCATGAAGCTCTACGCACAGTATCTCAATAGCCGGAATCGGTTCAGGGAGGCAGGCATTGGTGAGCATTTTAGATCACTCCGTGACCTTTGAGGATGACTTTGTTAAAACGTCACGCAGCATTCGAGTATCTCTCCGACTATGCCTCCGCTACGGAAGCCTATCGCGCCGCAAACATGTGGCGCGAATCACTGGCATCAGCGACTGCAGTGCCTCTGCCGGAGGCTGAGCTCACGGCTTTGGCCGAGGCCCTTGCTGAAGGCCTGACCGAGACGAAAGAGTTTTATGCAGCAGCCACAGTACAGCTTGACTACCTCAACGATCTCAAGGCAGCCGCGCGAACATTCTGCAAGGGCTACTTCTTTGCTGAGGCCATGCGCGTAGTTGGGCTGCGCAGACGCCTCGAGCTGATCGAATCCGTCATTGATCCGGGTCTGATCGAAGGATCAGGATCGATGACTGAATTATTGGCAGAATGCAAGGGGCAGATTACCGCACAAGTCCCACGATTGAGGGAGCTGCGTGTGAAGAAAGCCGAAGATCCACGTAAGTATCCACCGTCAGCGCGCACCGCCTTGCTCGGAACTACAGAGGCGGCAATAGAGCAGTAGCTAACCAATGCACAAAGTGGCGTTCTTCGACGGCGTCGAGTCCTCAGACATCCCAGACAACGTGTCTGTCGCGCCCACCGACGCTACGACGTCCGCCGGCACTTTCATGACGCGCTACACCAACCGCACCGGCACGGTCAATACGGCGACCACGCGAAGAACGTCCAAGAATCGCCGTCGGGAGGAGCGCAAACGTGCCCGCGGCAAGAAGGGCTCCGTCTACGAGGAGGAATACCTCGTCAACTCAATCGGCCGGCTGATCGACCGCGTCAACCAGATCAACGAGGAGGTGCAGCGCCTCGTCGAGGGCTTGATGAGGAGGGCTATGCGCGAGAGGGCCGCCGCTGTGGAGCTGATTATGGAGGAGGTGGTGGCAGCGTGCAGGGGTTGCGTGGATGAGGTCTTCCAGGTAGAGAAGAAGGAGCCAGTGATGCTGCCGGGTGAGGAGGGTCAGGAGGGCGTCGAGGTGCCCACGGTAGGAGCGGATGGAGTTTACTGGGATTCTGTCATGGCGGAAAGGAGGAAGAAGGAGCCGCCGGTGGTGAAGGGCTTCGAGAGGTTGTCGTTGGTGGGTTGAGAAGGGGCTGTAGCTTGTGTGGTCAGGGTTTGAAGTTGCAACAAGATGAAAGAAAATATGAGCATTTGGAATACTCCATAATAACGGTGCTCCTTCTTGTGGGCTCACATACCAGGAGCTTTCCGTCTCTCCGAATCTAAGTGCAGTTTCAGGAACAGATAAAGAACGGGGTCCAAGTATGGAAAAAGTCCAGACGCGACGTTGCGGAAGAGAGCGTATATTTGATTCACGACTGCAGCTCTCCCACCAAAGTATGAAGAGGATGGCTGCCTACAATAGCATGTCCGTGGGGAACAGGCTAGTATCAAGCATGCGTGCTGATTTTCTTTTACAAACGTCGAGCAGAATGTATTGCAAAAATTCATGAAGGGTGCAACAGGAAAAAGTCCCGTAGTTGTCCAATAACAGGCTGCGGCAGAGGGTCGAGTTTGACAAGTGGCATGAGGTAGCCGGTGAATTGAGCCAATATGTAGTTCAGGTACGCTGTGTGCTCATCAACCAAGGCATCCACGCACAGGAGTCGCAAAGTACCGCTGTGCTAAGGGACGTGAGCAAGTGCGTGTCTCGGTCGGTAGCTGAAGCGTTGGTCCAACACGAAGCACTCATGACCCCTGATCCTTCAGTTGCTGGTGGGCGAGAAAATGCCTGTTGGCCTGTTGCTGCAACGCGATGCAAAACTAGCCACGTAGCTATGTTGGTGGGCCGCAGTGAGGATATGCGCGAGGGCTGATAAAGCACTTACAAATGGTCCAGTAAGGACAGCAAACTCAAAGTGTGAAACAGTCTAAAAGCAACACATGTCTGCCAGCCCCTCCGATAATATCCAAATGGCAGGCGTGACAGCAAACCACATGTCAAGCAAAGGCAAGGCGCGACAAGGCCACGGCAGACAAGGCTCAGCCACACTGGTACTGCCACTGCCACCACCACGCACCCCTGCTGGGCATCGTGGACGGAGAAATTCCAGAAGAAGCATAACGGTACGTCGGGACCCCCACGTCCCAATATCCGTGCACACAGCATCCGACCAGTGAGGCTGCACAGTGGTCGCAACTTCGAACGTCGCAAAGCAGGCTTTGGTAGACCTTCAGGCACCTGAACCACGGTCCGGAAGCATGCGGAGTAATATAAAATGAGCAGCACGCCGCCGATGCCCTGCAGGGCTGGCGGGCAGGCGCGGCGCCAGAGTGATACTTAGTCCACTGCTGCTCCGGCTCCAGAGCGGGAGGGGAGATTAGCTGCAATCCCACCACGGTGCAGTCAGCGGGGCGCTCTAATAATCCAGCGGTCGCCTTCTCTGGCGTCCGGGCACGGAACACCAGAGAGAAGATTGGCAGGGTGCACATCAAATGCGGCTGCGTGCGAGGACAGAGCAACGTGTGTGGCGCGTCCCACGTGCCGCGGCAGGAGAGCTGCGCTGGGTACACGTACGAGCACACTGCAGGTGGGAGCCGCTAGGAGGGACGAGCCGTTGCGGTGAGAAATGAAGTCCCCCCCCCCCGTCTGCGCTAGCTTCGCCGCCGGTGCCTACACGCTGCACGTCGTTGGCCGTGGCGGGCGCGAGGTCTCGTGCGGCGTTGCTGCTGCGCGCTGCCGTTTCATGGCTCGCCGTGCGTCGCCTGCATGCGCGTCCAGAAGGCCGGCTACAGCACCACGACTGCAATTGCCCGATGCGGACGGAGACACCGGTGGCCGAGCTTTGTTGCGCGCTGTACGGAGTACGAGACGTCTGGAGGGCGGGGATGCGCAGTGCAGAACAGACGCCGGGAAGTGGAGAGCGGCACGGCGGTACCATGGGTTGGTCGTCTCCGCGAGTGACACCAGCTGCACCTGCCACGCTGTTGTTCTCGTCGTGCCTCCCGCCCTGTCGAATGGGATCCGCCGGAGCCGTTGCCGCCCATGCGCCTCGCGCCGGCGCCGTCGAGCGCGGCTTTCAACCGTCCGTTCGCATGGTTTTGAGGCAGCAGGGTGGCAGCAAGTGCACGCTCAAACGTAGCGAATTCTAGTCTCCTCCACCTGGGTTTAGCGTTGCCGGCACTCGAAGGGGAGACGGTGAGTAAGTAACAGCTTTCGTTTTAGTCGTTCGCGCGCGGTCCTCTAGTCTATGTACACGAATAGCAGTCCCTGAACGCCGCTTTCCAAAACACATGAAGCAGTCGTGATAACTTTTCGCGTCCAGCCTTGTTTCCTCCCGCGGCCGCCTCTTCTTCACGCCGCCACGCCCTCGTCGGGGACCACGCGGGCCCACTCGTGGTTCTCTTTGCCGTACATGATGTTGCGCAGCCACGTCTTGATGATGTGGGCGTACTTTCCGGACTCGCCGGCGGCAAGGGGGATATCAACATCCTTGCCTCTGAAGTGGATCATGCCAACAGGCGCAATGAAGAAGGCAGTCCCAACTGTGAAGGCCTCCACGAGACGGCCCTCGGCCGCGGACTCGACGAGCTCGGCCATGGTGAACTTGCGCTCGACAATCTCGAGCGCCTCGAGGGTCTCCTCGGCGGCATCGGCGCCTGCCCAACCGCTGGCCAGACGAGTGCGCGCGAGCTCCAGCACCGAGCGTCTGGTCACGCCGTCGAGGATGATGCGGTCGTCCAACGGGGCCGTGACCAGCTGCAGCCTGCCGGTTTCAGGGGCCCGCCAGATGACGACGAAGTTGCTGGCGCCGGCCTCGGTGACGAGGCACTCGGGGCCCAGCAGCCAGAGGATCTGGTCGAAACCGCGGGCCTTCGCCTCGCCCTGGGCGATCAGGCTGGGGCCGTAGTTGGCGCCCAGCTTGGCGTAGCCAAAGCCGCCGGGCCAGGCGCGCACCATGTCGTCGCGGGAGGCCAGCAGCTTGAGCCCGGGCTTGTCCAGCGAGCCCGTTGGCTTGTCGAGGTTGGGGAAGTTGCAGATGATGACGTACAGCAGGGCGCGCTTGGGCACGTTGACGCCCAGGGCCTCGTCGTCGGCGATGAAGGTAGGGCGGATGTACAAGAACTGGCCTGCCCGCTCCTTGGGCAGCCACTTGGGACCGTCCACGGCGCAGAGCTTGGCCACCAGCTTCTCCAGCTCCGCCGGGTCGAAGGCCGGCAGCGAGATGCGCGAGGCCGAGTTCAGCATGCGGGCGGCATTGCGGTCGGGGCGGAAGAGGCGCAGCTTGCCGTCCCAGCCACGGTACAGCTTCATGCCCTCGAAGCACTCGGTCGCGTAGTGCAGGCACGAGGCCGTCGGCATCAGCGAGAGCGGCCCGTACGGTCTCAGTTCCGGCGTGTGCCAGCCGTGGTCGGCCGTCCACGACACGGTGACCATGTGGTCGGTGCACACCTTCTGGGCAAGAACCTCTGGCGACTCGGGCTCCGGCACGGGCCGCGGCGCGGTGGTGAAGGTGGTGGTGAGCCGAGAGGCATCGAGCGGGGCCAGATGGGCGTCATTGGCGCCGCCGGAGGGCGGGTGCTCGACGAGGTGGTGCTCAATCCCCGCCTCGGTCAGGCCGGAGACGGTGGTGGGGTTGACGGCGGAGGGAGACATGGCGGCGGTGCGCTCTGCGGTATCGGTGGACGGCAGGGAGCGAGGGCAGCAGCGGGACGGAGCAGGCGACGAAGCAGACGTCTCACGCGGCCAATTGGGCAGTGGACGCAGGCAGAGACGGTAAGAGAGAGCAGGAAGAGCTTTATACCTACGTAACCGGCCTCCACCCTGGGCCGGGTAAGATGTGACTCTTATCTGAAGCGAGCAGGCCGGTTAGGGCGAGCGCAGGGCGCGCCAGCAGCGATTGACAAGCGGCCAGCGACACCGGTGGACCAAGGGACCTTGGGCCGGAAAAGCATGAGCCGGCAGGTGGCCGGCCCATTGGCCCTGTGACAGCGGCTCAATGGCGCGCTGAGGCGGCGGCGGCGGCGGGCGAGGGTGCAGATTTATGAGCAGAAGCTTCCCCCGGACGGCGGCGCCCTTGCGCGTAGTCGTGGCCGCTGCCACCGCGCCCGCTCCGCCCTGCTGACGGCCACCGCCGCTCGGCCCTGTGCCTCGAAGGGAGACGCGACTGCACCTTAAGCCCGCATCTAGCCGAGCCGTTGCAACCTCCACCGCTGGCGGCTCAAGTCCGTGGCTTTGCGCTTTGTTGAACGTTGTGCGCCATCAGCCGCATCCTCCTTTGCGTCCAGTGTCTTGGCGCGCTCGACTGCTCTCCTGGGTGGCAGCTTGCGCTCGACTGAGTGGCTTGCGATGGCTGCGGCACGAGCGGAGAACAAATAGGGCTACCAGGAACCACGACCCGTGCGAAAGCTCCTTGAAGCAAGAAACAACGTCAATGGCGGCATCGTACACCGCTGTGGGCAGGACTAGCCGACGCCGTTCATCATGTGAACTATTGTCAACAAAAGAAAGCGTGTGTACTCTAGCTACAACTGGCAGACGTGCAATCCAGCAGGCCCTATAACGAACCAATTAAATGGATCCCAACAGTGGATTCAACAGCAATAAAAATAGAATGTTTCTCATGCGTATTAAATGAGCCGCTCACCCTTTCATCCTATAAACACACTAGCTTTTTTTTTTAACCATCCGTAAGGAAACCTCAAACTCCGAACCTCCCCGCGCCCAGGGCATACCGTAGAAACATACAGACGTCTAGCAATCCCGTGAAAGACAGAGAACGCCTTTTTTCTTCTTCTACAGAGAACATGACCGTACCTCCTTTGCGAGATGTTGTCGTTCAACTCTTACTCTTGATCCATACCCAATGCAACCGTACATGCAAAGTTATTGACTGTGTCTTTATATGGCAGCCGATTGCTGCGACTTGTCGCCGTAGATACGGAATTGGAAGAAGATGGTCGCGTCTTCGACCATGGTTCCCAGGGATCCAATCAGCCACGGCAAATTGATTAGGAAGTATTCCCTTTCAAGAGAGTGAAACAAAATCTGAGAAATGTTAACGCGACAGCTTGCATGATGACGAGCAGGGCACTTACGCCCATGCCGTACGTCAGGTTGCCCAGCAGGGACAGCAGGAAGAACAGCAGCGACAGGCCCTCGCAGGACTGCTCGCGCAAGTTCTTGTAAATTTGAGGGAGGCGGGCGCCGAGATAGCAGATGGCGCTGGCGTAGCCCAAAACCTGAGCCCCCGGAGCAATGTCCTCGGAGCCAGCACCCGAGCCCACAGGCGTGGGTCTCCAGACTCCTGTAGCATACGCGACAGCCCAGCCGACGGCACCTGCCAGGCAAACGCCCAAGATGCTCAGGGTGTTCTTCCTCCACTCGCTGGCGCCGTCCTGCTCCTCGGCAATGCCCGCCAGCGAGTCGCGGTGGCTCACACTGTCCCTGCGGCGGGACGTGACGCTGGATCGGCGGCGCGAACCGGGGAGGCCGAGATTGTCGCTGTCACGGCGGCCCAGCAGCGGCTGCTCGGCGCTGTCTCGCGAGGAAGCCTCCGACACCTTGCGCGCGCGTCGAGCGTTCCGGACGTTGTAGTAGAGGCATTGGGAGATCAGGACCAGATCGGCGAAACAGAAGTACACGGCGAGGGCGATCACGGTGGGCACGAGGCCGGCCCAGACGGCGCCGGCGAGGTTGGTGATGTCGCCGATGAACCACACGGCGAGGAAGGTGATGGAGATGCCATCGGCCGAGCCTTGCTTGTAGTTCTCGGCCAGCTGCGGAACCTGGGGCGGGCGCGGGTCAGCAGCAGCGTCTGGGGCAGTGTGGAACGGGCGCGCTCCGCATAAGAATTCGAGGAGCAAGCATCGACATTGCACATACTAGAAGGAAGATCCAAGCGGCAAGCGAAACGGAGCCGAAGACGCCGCTCAGAGCCTCCTGGGGAGTGAGCAGCGCGTCGAGCATCGTCACGGTCATTCTGTCGGCACGGGTGGGTTGGAGTTGTGTAATAGGTCGCGTGCTGAGAAATCGGCGGGCGCGCATTCACCGGCGGCAGACTTTTCCGATGACGCAGCGCCACCAGCGCCCTTGGCCCCAGGCCCTGCCACGGCGGCCCTGGTGCTCTGCATGCGGCGGCCGCCGTCCGACGAGCGCGCTAGCGGCGTGCCAGCTGGGCGGCGCCAGGGCCTCTGGCGGGCCTGGAAGCCCTGCGATCCTCGGCGGAGCGCAGCGTCACGCCGACGCATCGAGTGCGAGGCCCGTCGCCCGTCTGCTCCGCGCAGGTGCAGTGTTGCAAGCGCAGCGATCGCTGCCGCGCCGCGCCGTGACTGCGAGCGCGTTGCCTGGGCCGGCAGCCGTGCTCTATTTTCGGCCTAGACGCCCGCCAGCCCTAGTTCCGGCTCGTGTCCGCGCTCACGCCTTCTCCTCCTACGCCCGCACACCACTCATAACTGCTGACCATCCCTTCGTTTGGTGCGCTCTGTTCTGTCCTTTCGCCCACTCGCGCCTCTCGCTCATCGCCATCGCATCGCCTTCCATCGCTCCCCACTGCTCCCCCGCTTCGCAGCGTTCTGGCCCGCCGTTCCTGCGAGACATACGCGTAATCCCGGTCACGCTCTCCATTTTTCGACGCTTGGACGCCTGCGACCGCGCACAATTCAGCGCTGCGCATCACTCATCTGCGCATCCACAACACCGCCCGTACCCATCGCCATCTGACCGCGCCTGCCATGAGAGGCTTCACAGCCCTCGCCCTGGCCCTGTGCCTGCTGTTCACCTTCGCTGCCGCCAACTTCCCGGCCGATGGGGAGGAGGACTATGCCATGGGCTTCTTCCACCGCCGCCAGGACGCTTCTGGATCCAACGCGGCGCCTAGCACGCCCGAGGCAACATCAGTAGCCACATCCTCGACCCAGGCCACCACCACCGAGGAGCCCACGTCGTCCTCCAGCACCACCGCTTCGGCCCAGGAGACTACGGAATCCACCACCACCACCGCTCAGGCTACCTCGGTCCCGACCAGCGCCGATGCCACTACCACCACCGCTGCTGACGGCGCTACCATCACGAGCTCGGCCGCTGGGACGTCGGCTGCCGCTGGCACCACTGCCACGTCGGGTTCTGCCCAGACGGGTTCGTCGAGATCTACTACCCGCACCAGTTCCCAGACGACCATCACCTCTGCTCTCGTTGCCAGCTCGACCGAGGCCTTCACCACTACCATTGTGACGGTCACGAACGGCGAGTCTCAGACGCTCACCAGCACTGGCAGTAGCGTTAAGGTGTCGACGACCGGCTTCGCCACCGTCACCAGCGCCGCGAGCCTGAGCACGGGCAGCAGCAGCTCTAGCAGCTCGGGAATGAGCGACAACACCAAGAAGATCATCGGCGGTGTCGTCGGCGGTGTCGGGGGAGCAATCGTGCTCGGTGCTCTTGCCGTTGTTGCATGGCGCATCTGGGGCCGCAAGAAGAACCGGGTCGAGGACGACGACTACCTGGCTGGCAGCAATGCGCACCAGCCGCTGAACAGCGAGAAGCGCAACAGCAGCTCGCCCAACGACATGTTCAACCGCACGCTCGAGAGCCACCACACGCCCGGTGGCCGTGTCAACGCCGCAGCAAACTTCTAAGAGTTCCAGCTGTCCGTCGTCACGAGCCTTACGATTGAGTTAGTGTTGCATTGCCCCGGAGTTGGATTATTTTTCTTGGAGCGCCGTCCAGCCACCACCCCCACATTTTGTTAGTCATGCGGATCCGGATCCGACCGCCGCCGGTCGTCCGGGACACCAATATTTTCCTTATTTTTTTCGTCTCTCACGAGTTGCACACGTAGCATGGGGACGGCTACATGCATACATGGAGAAAAGATGATCTTGATACGGACGAGTATGAGATCGGTTAGAAAGTCAGCATACCCCCTTCTCTTTTCCTTGTTCAGGATAGTCCGGCTCGTCTTTCCTTGGGAGGATTGATTGATTTGGGAGAAGGACATGGGGCGGTTTAAATTGCACGACCTGTACAGTCTCTCAACGGTAGTAGATAGCCGCGAGTATACTCGCACATTAATGCTCAACCCCGATTCGAAAGCGGCCTGTTGTCCTGGAATCGCTGGTGAGATTGCGGTCTGACCAAGGGAGTCGCGTGCGCGGTTTCAGCAGCGTCTCGGGGGCTGGCGACAGATGGCAGGTGCAGCGGCTGCGACGCGCTCGGCATCCGCGACCAAGGCCGCCGGCAGCGACTGCGACTGCGACTGCGCCTGCGCCTGCGCCTGCACCTGTGCCCAGCTGCCCGCCAGTACGCCGTCCTCTTCTTCTGTGTTCCACGCCTCTTCGACTCGCTACCGCACTCTGCATCTTGCACGCCCAACTTCCGGCTACCAGGCGAGCTTCTTCTTGGGGGCATCATCACCTGCAGCCGCCAGACAGGCCCGCCCCGCGCCCTGCCGATCCCGTCTCACCTTCAGCCCTCCGCCCGCCAACCGAACCGAACTGGACACCCGGATAAACTGCCAGACAATGCACTGCACGGCTTCCAGATAGCAGCAGCAAAACTCAGCCCAACCCACGACAAACATCGCGACTTTCCCAGCTGCGCCGAGAAACAAAAGGCACTCTTTGGTCGAGGACCCCGTCAAGATGCGCCTTCCATCAGCACGGACACCGCCGGCACCAGCCGCGCGGACCGCCGGTCTTGCTCTGCTGCTGCTGCTCTTCTCGTCGTCGTCGCGCGTCGCATCCTGCAGCGCCAACCCCATCGATGCGCGCGCCCTGGCTGCTACCGACGACAGCGGACTCCGGCTTCTGGTCCGGCAGGCGTCGTCGAACGACTTGCAGACGTTTCAGGGCGACCTGGGCGGGAAGAACGCCGCCGCCATTGTGTCTTCAGGGGATGATGAGAGGATTTTCGAAGTCGACGGAGATACTTTTGTGAGTGGGACCGTTATTTGTACTTCTGTGAGAACGGCCGGGTGCTTGGGGATGGAGGATGAGACTGGCGTAAGGGAACATGGGCCAGAGAGCTCGCAAACGAGACGGTACATGGCTAGAGAAGCTTACAGGCGGGAGGGAGACCTGGCCTGTGCAGCTTGCCCATGAGGTGGTCCACGCGAACAGATTGTGGCGCCGCGATGAGATATGGAGGGGACGTGGAGGGCTTCGTTCAATGTAATCGAGGGACGCGTTTACTGACGTCAGAGTGCAGACTTCATTCCAGGACGCGGCGCAGAGGACATGCGACAATCAATTCAACGACTGCGCAGATGTAAGTGTCCAGCCTTCTTACGTCTATTGTTGAGCCCCCTTCCTTCTCTGATAGCCTGCGGCATCACCTCGCTGCAAACCTCTACCCTTCATTATATTTCTGCTTGCTACATGCCAATTCACACATGCCTGTTGCGATTCGAAATCGGACGATCGAAACATCCTTGCAGAGAACCTTGCTAACACTGTCCTTCAAACAGGCAGCAAACGCACAAGGAAACAAGGGCGACTTCACCGTTCAAGATTGCGAGCAGCAAAAATGTAAGCATTCCTTGCTTGGCCAGAATACATTACTGACTCCATACAGCACAATGTAACTCCGCACAGAGCGCTGCATCAATAACGACCTTTGGTGCCGTCGTCCAGCAAACGAGCACATCTTCTTCATCTTCATCCTCCTCTTCCTCTTCGAGCTCCTCCACTTCCACTTCCACTTCTGAGGTTGAAACCACCTCGGCGCCCCCTCCAGAGACCACCACGTCCCAGGCACCGGAAACTACCACATCCGAGGCTCCCGAACCCACCACTTCTGATGCCCCTGAAACCACCGTCGCGCCTGCCACCTCCAACCCGCCGCCGGCTCCTGTCAACAGTGACCCGAGCATCGCCAGCGTGGCACCGACTAGCACTGCTGCCGCAGCCGTACCTGTCACCACAGCAGAAGAGACCACCAGCGCGGCTGCTGCCACATCAGCAGCGGAGGAGACAGCGAGAGCGTCGCCCCAGGGAACGATTAACATCGGGCCGGATCCGGCGTTCCCAGATTTTGATCTGATCTGCGATGAGCTCTGAGAGCCATCGACCTTTTATCTTCTTATTACCCTAGTGTTTTTTTTATGTATTTTATGGTCTCAATGTTCCTCGACAAGCGAATATTCTCTTACTTTCTCAATTTCCTTTTACGGTTCATTCAGCGCAGTTATTGAGAGACAGATAGCCATTTAGTGTACCTCTCCGCCACGACCTCTCTCTCTCCCTATTTTTTTTTTCAGGATATGTGTAAGCGGTTCATGAGGTGGACTCTCAGCGCCGGAACGAGAGGACGGGCAACTGTGTTCTTGAGCAAAGAGATGGAAGAGTCAAAACAAGAAAGAAGAAACCGATCTCATGTTCCCTCTTTTTTGTCCATGCATATTGACACTGACCCGATTACAAAACTACTTGTTCTACAGGCTTGATTCCATGTTTATCTTGAACATCGCTACGACCGCCAGGCCAGGTGGTAAGGAACGTTGGAAAGACAAGCTTTCCCTAGGATCTTGAAGAGGCAGGTCGGTGTAAAGCGGGATTTTAAAAAAAGACTCGGTTCCGGCGATATCCAGTCCAGGCCAGATACAGCGCAAGACTATCGAATGGCATGATCAGGAGGGTGATCAGCGCGGAAGAGCGAGGGAATGCACCGGAGAAGCAAGCAAAGCGCCCAGTCATTCAGTTGGTCAGGCACCAGTCGTGCACCAGTCGTATCCGGATGCGGGCGGGGAAATTATGCAAGAGACGATCATCAAACAGGTCGGACTCAAGCAAGCACCTATACCTGGGACATGGACACGAGCCGGAGGCCTCTCAATCAATCGCTCGTATGTACACTGGGTCCGGAAGCCCTACCAGAAGGGAAGACGGGGTATCCGGAGTCGGGGGAGTCAACCTTTCCGGCAAGACGTGCGGGCGCCTTAACGGCAGTTTGCGGTCGCTGCTGCGGTCTTCAGCATCCTGGCCTGGTCCTCTGGGCCGAGCAATTCAGCCGCACACCGTTGCAAAATTGTCGAATAGAGGAATTCTGATCTCTGTTCCAGCTTGGAGCTCACGAAATCTCGCGAGGGGCTTTCCGCCTAGAAAGAACCAATCTCTCGTATGTACGTACACACAAGGAAAAATATCAAGGAAAGATCTTTGCAGTCGATAACAAACAAACAGCCCTGTTGATTTAACAAAGACCAACCGTAGCACCATGTTCCGCCCTACTCTATATATGTATGTTCAGCCAAGCCATGAAATAACCACCGTAGCCTACCACCTACCGCATTGCATAATTGCAACGGAAGACGGGCGGAGACGGGAGAAGCGAAGAAGAGAATATCAGAAAGGAAAAGAAAATGGGAATCCGCTGCAAGTATGCCACCGCGTCGCCCCTTCCTTGCACATCTACTGCTAACACCAGCTCTCTCGTACTTAGTCTGTAGTTGCGGGCAATTGGAAAGAAGAGATGGACTGGTTTTGAAGCGGCAAGGAAAAAATAAGTCAAGAAAGTGTTTCCCGAGTCCCTCGCTAATAGTACTAGTTGTTCGACTCCGAACTGCGCCATCATACAGGTATTGAGCAAGCAGAGAAAAATACGCAAGAAAAGTAAAATCCTCCCTTTATTAGACAAAAGTCGAAGTAGCGGCTCACTGACTACAATAAGAGGAAGGGGAGTAGAAGAGCTAAAAAAAACACAAGCACCACAAACAACTCCTTCAGCGGCTGTACAAATATGTCTATGTTCCCGATAATCTCTACGTTGGAGCGTGCACGCAGGGGTACGAAAGCTAAATGTGGATGCTTGGATGGCGCGATAATCGTGTCATCATCAGCAGTAGAGGCCCACGTGATTTACAAGCTAACCATGCGACGACGGCAGGATATGTGCGGGGGAAAGGTTTTAACAGGATGGATGGGTGTGTTGAGGAGTTTTTGCAGGTAGGCCGTCCCACGAAAAATTTCGTTATTGATTTGTTGTTGACGTTTGTTGTCTGCGCTCTGCCGCGTGCCTTGCCGCGAATGTTGCTTTTGGGGGTGTGATGTGCCATCATCAAGAGAAAGCCAAAGGAAAACCAGAAAATTCACACGCCTTTGTTCATCCACCAGGGAGCATTTTGACTGAAATAGGACAAGGATGCTCACCATCAGCTATAGCTGGATGACTTTACATTCCCGGCTTCACCTGCTGGGGAGTGTTGGTATCGCGGAGATCCCAAGTCGGCTTGAGAGATGTCATGAGATCATCCCTGGTACCGACCATGCCCTTGGGAATACGGCTGACGCGGTAGGCACCGGCGCGGACAGCGTGGAGCTGAGCTGCAGAGATGCCACTGCCGCCGCTACGGACTGAGGCAGCGTCACTGCCGTTGTCAACGCCCTTGAAGCGGGGCGGTGCCGTGAAGTCGAGCGAAGTGAAAGTACCAGATTTCCGGAGGGCGTGCCTTGAACGAAATGTCAGCTGATCTGGGAGTATCAAGAGAAAAGAGCGAGGACGCTTACGGGCTGGGGATGACAGCGAGCTCGTCGAATGCCGTCATGAGCGGCGTGTGCGGGCGGACGCTGGGCGAGTAAGGCCTATCAACACCGAGGGGACTATCGGGACGGCGACCGGCTTGCATGTCTCTGAATGTCGGCGGCGGCGCAAAGTCGATCGGGTTGAAAATGTGAGAATCTTCTTTCAGGGCAGCGGGTGTGGGAAGTGACGACAAAGCGGTCGGCGGAGGCAGAGGCTTCTTCGGGGGACCACGGAAGCTCATGGCAGAGTTACCACGGGGCATGGACAAGGGTGTACCGCTGCGCATCGAACCAGGAGTCATGGGACGACTGCCACCCATAGAACCGCCGGGAGGACCGTGACCGCGGAAGCGCGGAGGGGCACGAGGAGGAGGCGTCATGGCACGACGGGTGACAGGCTCGGCGAAAGGCTGGCCGCCGACGACGAAGTGGCCCTTATCGGGATCGAAGATGGCACCCTCCATGTACTCCTGGCCGTAATCCTCTTGCTGCTCGTCGTAACGACCGACAGGCTCGGGCTTGGAATCATCAAAGTACTCCTTGTAGAAGGACCTAATCCTGTTGGCGCGCTCCTCGGGATTCTCGGTCGGGTCGTCCACGGGCAGCGGGCGCAAGCTCATCGAGATACGGTTGGGCTTGGGAGCCTGGATAGCCAGACCTTGCGGCGGCGTAGACGGGGCGTTGAGGACATCGACAGACATGCGGTTGGCAGCCTTGCCTTCCATACCGGGCGAAGGAGGAGTAACCCTGAACCCGTCACCGTAATCGCTGGACTTGCTGATGATGCTGTCGGTCTGAGGGTTGTGGACGGTAGCGACCATGGACTCGAGTCTGAGCGGGTTCGGCTTGCGGGCGACGGGGTGAGGCACAGCATCATTGTCCTCGGAGATCTGCGGCAGAGTGGGTTCCTGGACGGAGGTGCGCTTCGAGTCGGGATTCAGGGAACGGCGCTTCTCGTTACCACCGTACGCGTCGCGAGTCAGATCGGGAGAGGAACCGTCGGGCAAAATGGGCGAAGCGGAAGACGGGCTGGGCGGCGGCTTGACGTGGCTGGGCTCGGGGAACTGAATCTCGGGGATGGTCCTGTCCTCGGGCGACATGGGGGAAGACCTTGACATTCTCTGGGCATTTTTGAGCAGGCCCATGCGATCGGTGCCGACGCTGGACTTGCTGTAGGTGGACATGCCGTCGTTGAATTTCGAGGCGGAGCGCAGCGACATGGTGTCGTCCTTGACGAAAGTGACGGGGCGGTAGGGGTCGTGGTTATCATTGATGCGGGACATGGAGTGGAACGACTCGCGGGAGTCCTGGACGCCACCGGGCATCAGGTACGGGCTGGTTTCCATATCCATCGACATGCCACGGCCGCCCTTGCGGATCTCCTTTTCAACATCCACCACGGACATCTCGGGGGCCTTGCCATTGGCCGTCTTGGGCGGCTCGCCCAGGCCAAAGTCGAGGGACTTGTGCTTGTCATTGAGGTCCTCGAGGGCCTGCTTCTTCATGTGTCTCCGGTGCAGGAAGACGAGCACGATAATGGCAATGGCAATGGGAACGCTTCAGAGGATCAGCCAGCCGCAGGAGGGGACGGGGAGAAGAATCAAGCATACATGGCAGCCAGGATGATGGCAGTGCTGCTATTGGTGGGCTTCTGGCACGTGTCCGAGTCGCGACTCGAGCTGCATCCTTTCGACGTCTCCTCAGACCGGGCGGCAATGACGGGGCTGGCATCCCGCGCGTGCAGGGTCTTGGAGGGGCCCGAGACTTCCTGCTCAACGGGGATCAGGACGTTGAGATCCAACTCGGCAGCGCCGTCGGCGGGCGGGACGGCGGCAGCAGCTTTTCGCGCATGGTGGAAGGCGAGGTGCGAGGCGTGGTGGTTGCGGTTCATGATGCGGCAACGAGACTGCTCGTCACGCGACAGCTAGTGGGTTTGCTGGGCGGGGAGCTCCACGATGGCGTCGGTTGCGGGTGTTGGGATCCGGGGATGCTGGAGGAGGGCCGGATGGGAGTGATTACGGATTAACAGCGTAAGGTCGTAAGAGCGGGCGTGGAGCGGAACCAGACAAGGAGCGACTTCAGGACCGCGGCGCTGGTGTATTAGGCCCTTGCAAAAGAATGACTTGGGTAAGATGGAATAAAAGAGCGAGGGAGAGAGGCGGAGGAGGCGGAGGGGGCGAGAGAGCGAGTGAGGCCGCCGAAGAGCAGTCGGAGGTGAAGAGGAGAGCGGGCGGGCGTGGGCTGCAGGTATGGCTGCTGCTCGCGTCGCCCGCCGGGGGAGGCCTGGGGGTGATTGGCTGCGTGCGATAGCGCCGGCCGCGGATTAGGAGACGAGGCGCGACAAGCTCAGTGCGCGGTGTCTGGCTAGCCGCTTCGGGGCGCGCGTGCGCCAGGGGCTGCCCGGCCGTTGACGCGCCATTTCGGCCAGCGAGTCGTCGTCAGAGGGCGCCGGCCGCCGCCAGCGCGCCTTCGAGAAGCCTGGCCTCGCATCGCGATGGGCAGCGGGCGGAGGGGCAGCAGCGCCGCCGCGTGCCACGGTGCCACGGCGCGCTGCCCTAGCAAGCGGCTGCTCGACGCTGCTCAGGGGGCCCCGAGCCAAACGACGGCCCGCCGCGAAACCAAACCAAACCAAACCAAACCAACACCGCAACCGCCGCGGCTGACGAGAGCTCCGGCGCGGCGCTGCCCGCTTGCCGGCCTCAGGCAACGTCCGCCGGGCCAAGCGATGGCTGCGACGAGTGCGACGGGCGCGAGTGCGACGGGCGCGCGCTCGCATTTCTTCGTAAAATTGTTTCAATTGAGACACTGACAGCCTGCCGGCCCGCTACGGCGCAGCTGCACTGGCCCCAGACCGCGCGGGTGCACGGCCGAACGCAATTTCGCATCGCCCCATGAGTCGCCGGCCACGACATGCACCACATCGCCCGCGCCGTGCTGGTGCTGGCAGCCGCGCCCACGCAGCACGCTCCGCGCTGTCCAGCCGCCGCCGTCATGCGCTTGCCGCGCCGGCCCAAGCAGCGCTCACCGTCGTCGCGATGGACTGCGCCGTTCCGCCGTCGCCCCTCCGCCGATTACCTGCGCCTGCCCCCTGCTCCGCCAATCACTCGCCACACCGGCCAAGGGGGATCTGCCGCGCACGATGATCTCGCTGCCATCTCATGCAGATGGGCTCTGCGAACCGGGCCGGTCCTGGCCATGGCGAGGCCCGCCTGCCGATATTAACCAAATTGCTGCGCCATTTGGAGCCGCAAACCCAGACAATCCCACCTTGCACCGCCCAGCCCACTGCACCAGACGGCAATTGGGATGCGCCCGTCCAAGGAGATCCGTCTTATCAGCCCGATCCTTCTCACGTGCCGGCCCCGCGCACGGCCGCTCTCGTCGACGTCCTCCCCGCTCGGTGGAATTGATGAGGAAGCGCCTAGCTGCTCCAGATGAATGAAGTGGGGAGACCGGCTACTCGTGCCCGCCCGCGTGCAGGCGGTCTGTTTCGCAGAACATGAAGCAGCGCCACAGCTCGACTGTGGCACCCGGCGAGCGCTCTGCACTCGGGTGTGGCCGATGACGAGTTCCGTTCCTGAGGCTGACGCAGACACATGTCTCTCTATATCCCTTGCACAGCTCGAGGAAATGTGTAGCATATTGATGAAAGAACCCCCGGGCTACAGGGAACTTCCCGTGGACTCGGTGCAAGCTTGCGCCTCTGACGGCATAAACATGTTTTATCTTCCTTGTTCCCTCCTCAATAGTTGATGTGTTATCGCCACCCTCTGTAGACGTGCTTCTGCTGATAGGATGCGTTGAGAAAGGCTGCCTGATTCGGGAAGGGGATGTTCAAAGACGGAAACCCATCAACACGCTAGTTTCAAGGGAGTCTCAAACCGCGAGCTCTATAAGCGACCTAGATCCGGGAGGATAGGGACCATACGACCAAAATATCAGTAGAAATCCCCATGTCTCTCCGACGTATCCGTATCCGCAGCTCAGCCTTTTGAGGACGTCACCCGACGAAGAGAATACCAGCACAGTCTTGGCCAACAATACGTAGAGAGCAACACTTCCTCTTGTGCTATAAATGTTCAAGTGTTGACCTGACAGATCGCTGCTCTCTAATTGTTCCTTAGAGATACACGTGACCAACCAAACGCCAAAAATAGTCCATATCCTTGCTTTATCGCTTCAACATCCTCTTGGATGTCCGACAGCCCGTGCCGGCTCACGGCCACGGCCTCCTTTACGGCGTTTACTGCGGCGGTGCTGCCTCCTCACCACTCGGTTTGGACGATGCTGATCCTTCGCCGACCTTCAAGCCCTCCATTCCTCTTTGCACGCCGGTAAAAGGGCACACGCCAGCGGGAGGGGCACCCTGGCCGGTGGCCTGGGTGCTACCGGACGTAGTCGACTCTACATCGCTTTCATCGGACGTGCCGATAATCTTCTTGCCGTGCAGATATCCCTCGCGCTCGATGATGATGTCCTCGATCTGCTCGGCGAATTCGTCGCCGTCACGCACGTACCATTTGGCAAACAGATCGTTCTGGATCCAAATGACCTTGCCCAGTGCCTTGACGAGTGCGATCTTGCGGTTAATGTGGAGTCGGGGGTGCGACAAGATGGCCTCGTTCAGGACGTCCTGGATGAAGGAGAGGAGCGCACCGATGTGCATATACTCGACGTGGAGCGGGTGCTGGCGACCGCGGCCGACGTGCATCATGCTGCGTGTGTCATTAGCATTCGAACACCGTCTCTTGGTTTATTGGAAAGAGGGGAGAATGGGGCGGGCTGAATCGTGCAGGCCAGCCAATCTGGGCCGTTGCTTTGAAACAGCCGAACCAGAATAGCAGCCAACGCTCGCGGGCCGTCCCACCGCAATATCCACAGAGGGATGCGAGGCGTCCAAAAATAAAAACGAAAGGATCGACCGTCCCCAGCAGGGAAGAGACGTACCCGACCTTGTCCAGATACTCCCAGAATTCCATCTTGCTTGGATCGGAGCACAGCCTGACCAGGTAGGCGCGCAGGAACATTTTGCGGTGGATGATCTGCGGGCTGTTCTCGTCTGGCACGGCGTCCATGGGGCCCTCGAAGCTGGTGCTGCGGGTCTCGAAGGCGCGGGCAGTAATGTCATACTGCAGCAGTTTCTTGTAGACGATGTTGACGATGGCCGGGATCAGCGCCTTGATGTACTTGTGCCCCGTCTGCAGGGCCTCGATGTCGCCTTTTTGCACGCGAAACTTGCACGTCAGTCACTGAACAGGCTCCGGCAGTCGAAGGACATGGGTCTTCCCCAGCCCGGCTTTGAGGGGCATGGAGTGGGCGCTGGGTCGCTGGGATGCCGGCTGCGCTCGGGAGAAGGTACGTACTGGAGCTGAAGTCGAGAAAAGTGTGCAGGTACTGTATCCGGGCCTCGAGGTTCGTGTAGAGGTCTTTGCGGTCAATGTGCTGGATGGGGCGCTGGTACAGTCCGGGCGGCGCCATGGTGTCGGCTTGAGGTGGGCGGGCAGAGAGAGGGAAGAGGGGGGAAAGGCTCCGTGGACAAGCGGCGGGGGAGCTGGGGCACGGGTTTAGTATGTACGGGCGGCAGGTATGCTGAATCAGAGCCAAACGGCCAGGAGGCTTGTTATCCGAGGCGCGAGCTCAGGGAGCTCTTGCTTGGTTTCAGGTTGCTGTGAGCGGTGACGGGTGCAGCACGCCGTACGGATTGGGCAGGGCCTGGAGGCAGAGGATAGTCCTCCTGCACCCATGGCTGCGGCGGCGCGGGAGGCTATATAGCGCGCGAAGGACGCCGCTCAGGTGAGCGACGGGAACATGAGGCACGAGGCGCGCTGGCGCTGGGTGGTCGCGTCGTGGTGGTCTGATATGTCGCGCTGACTTCTGCTGCTCCTTCGTTGGACCGTTAGCCCGCCTCCCGTCCGCGCCGCCGCCGGCCCTGCCCGACGGCGACGGCGACGCCTGCGGAACGCGCAGATGCCAGATGCCATGCCAGATGCGAGATGCCAGCTGCCGGATGCCGCCCGGCCTGCACGCCGCCGCCGCCGCCTGCAGCGCACTTTCGCCCGCGACTGCCCGCGACGCTGCACCCACGCCCAGCGCGGCCGGCCAGCGCGGGTCGCCAGGTAGATTGGCCCTCCGCGTCACCGCCAGCCCGTGGGCGCCGCCGTTTTCTGCGCCGCGACCCGGCGCCGTGTCACGCAACCGCGCGTCATTGCTCTGCTCCTCCGCCCTTCCTCCGCGCCCACGCCTGCGCCCAGCACCCACCGCCATGGCGAAGAAGAACAAGCACCGCCCGCCCTCCAGCCCCGCCGCCGACCCCGTCTCCAGCAAGCGCCGCCGGCTCACTCGCGCCTCTGCCACGCCGCCCGCATCTGCTGCTTCTGCCCGCGAGTCCTGCGCCCGCTCCGCCGCCCCCGCCGCCCCCGCCGCCCCGACTGTCTACGTCGTCGCTGGCTCGAAGATTCAAGCAAAGGTCCGCGCCACCGTCGCTGCGCTCAGTGCAGACACCAAGACAACACCACCCCCGCCTTCTGCTGCCGACGGTGGTGCCACGGGCGGCTCGGTGAAGCCAGCAAGTGCACACGAGGGGAACAATGGCGTCGTGCTGCTCGAGGCCCGCGCCCCGGCCGCCAGCAAGCTGATCACCGTAGCCGAAGTTGCCAAACGCACCCTGGATGGCGAGCAAAAGCGATGGTGGGCGTATACAGGCGTGAAGGGTGTGCTGGAAGAATTCGATGCCGCAAGGAAACCGGCGGCAAGCGAGGAAAGTGATGACTTCCGGGAAGGCCTCTCTAAAGAAGACGGCGAAGGAGACAGTGAGGACGAGGCGTTCGAGCCGCTGCAACGAGACCAGAGTAGCTTGTCCAGCAAGAAGGTGCGGAATGTTCCCGTACTGGTTATGTACCTGGCAACGAGGCCGGTGCCTGAATTGAAAGCGCTCTATGAAGAGCAGTGCTCCAAGCCGTAAGGATGGCAGCTACTTTGTCACGCATAGCGACCGGCGTTCTTCATATTTCAGGGTCCAATTGGGAGCCAACAGAGCATAATGCTCGCTGAGCTTCACATCTGACGTGGAAGAGAGCACACGAATAGCAAAGGGAGGGGGGGGGGGGGGATTGTGTGGGCACCCGCACTTGAGCAAGGGTGCAAATAAATGAGTAGGCAACCTCTAAAGAATTTCCATTTTTATGTTTTGGGGGGTGATCTCGTGCAACTCCGCGAAAACAACCACTTGTCTTCGCCTAAGCTGCCTGCAAACTCTCGTTCCTTTCCACCAAATCTCCAACACCTAACCCCCGTCCAACCTTGACCTTCCTCTTCTTCTCGCCCTTGCCGTCATCACCCTCGTCATCCTTGTTGCCCAAGCTGCCGACCGGTTCGCCCTCATCCTCACCGTCGCTGAGGCTTTCGTAGATCATGGCCTGGCGGATGCCCGAGAGGTCCATGCGCATACTGTACGCGTCCTCACCGTCCGCGTAGTATTTGGCCTCAACCTTTTCCACTACGAAGCCCAGCGTGTCGCGATACAGGCGCAATGCAGCGTTGTTGGACATACGCACGTGCAGCGAGACGTAGTGCGCCCCAAAGGTTTCGGCCATGGCGCGCTCTTCAATGCGTCAGTTTAGGCATACAGCAATGGCACGGATTGCATGTAGAGGGGCTGTAGCATGGAAGAGAAGAGAGCTGATGTATAACACAGCACCGAGAAAAAAAGTCAAACTCGAACATGTTTTGCGGAGCCGATCGTGCCAGTGGCAGGATCTTGGGGATCATTAGGGCGGCAGCAAATGCCATGAATATTCAACGCGAAGATACAGGAAGCAAAACACTTACGGCTCTGTCTCATAAGCTTCTCAGCGAGTCCCAACCGCCGGTGGGTGCGCATGACACTCAAACTGGTGATGTGGCCGTGCTGGATGCCATCGGCGGGGTCTTCCTCCATCTTCGCAAGCACGTAGCCCACGATCTTGGGAGGGTCGTAAGGGGTCTTGGGCGGGCGCGAGACCTGGGTGGATTACGTCAGCGACGAATGCATTTGAACGCAACTCGTGCAGCATCTATACAGGAGTACATGCATTGAAGGGAAAGCGCCAGAATCCGCGTGGGAGAACGAGCTAAACCAAGTGTGAAGCGATGTAAAGGCAAAATGTGGCCTCAGAGCAGAAAGGAGACGATGATAGACAAAGACAAGCAGAAACATGAGGAACCACTCACATCGACGGCGACATAGGACAACTGTGGCCAAGAGAGAGCGTGATAGAGGTAGTACTTGCAGAAGTAGTTTTCTGGCAAGTTTGTGATGTTGGCCGTCTGGACATGTGGAATGTCGGCGGGCCTGAGGAGACGGACGTCCATCTTCGCGGCCGTGTCGTTCGGGGCTCGATTGAAGCTGTTTCTGCGGACTCGGTCCAGGTGAGGGCCGAACCAGGCGGAGGAGGTGGCGGGCTGTTGCTGGAAGGCGGGTGGTTTGGAGAGGAACGTGACGTCCGGACATCGACGTGAAGGCCGCAACTCTCGCTTAGCCCCGCCCGCCAATCAGACCACGGCACGGGCTGCACCGCCTTCCAAAAACAACCGCTTGCTCCTGCCACTGGTATTGCTACTAAAGACAGCAGCAGCAAGCATGCACATCACTTGTTCGCTACGCAGCATTGGAGAACCAAAATCTTGATGTTCAAACTTGTGCTAATCAGTCTAATCTGCGATTTTCCCCGTCTGCTTCTGCTGATTCTTCCATCAGTCTGTCGGTCTAACAAGCACCCTGATCCCTTTCGAACCCAGCTTTGGGCTTGCGAGAGCAAGGTCATGCGCAAGCTCCACATCCGTCTCATCCGTCTCGAACAGCTCTAAATCGAACTGGCGGAATGCTGCCCCCAAACCTATTGTGAGTTCGGCGTGGGCCAAGCTCCAGAGAAGTCAGCGGCGGCCATACAAGAGGTTGACCCGCGGCGAGCCAAACGGGGAGAATGGCAGCTTACTTGATCCCAAGACAGCTCCTGTCGCCCTTCCCAAACCCTACGAAATACCGCTCCAACGGGCTTCCATTTGGCGCTATTGGATTCCCCAGCCACCTCTCTGGCATGAAACGTTTGCTGTCCGGGAAAATCTCACCGTCCATGTGCACATCCCACACACTCATGCTGACCGGCGTGCGCGGCGGAATCCGCCATTGTCCGTAACCCAACTCTTTATTGGCCACTCGTGGCGACCTCCCCGGAAGTCCACCTGATAGGCGAACACCTTCGCGCGCGCATGCCGCTAGGTACGGTGCCCGCTCCAAAGCCCGCAAGTCAGGCTACGCACTAGCGTCAGGCACGAGCTCGAGCAGCTCTTGCTTCAGGCGGCGACACACGCGAGGGTTATTTATAATGTGGAAACTGGCTACACTGAGCGCCCATGCAACAGTCTCGACGCCAGCGCCAACAATATTGCCAGCGTCGGCAGCCACGCGTGGGATTGTCTTCTGGTCTGGAGGGAGGCTGCTCCGGAGTAATTTTTGAAAGACTGTAGGGTGTGAAGCCTCCTCTTTGGACTCCGAACCCCCCATCAAGAGAGGCAGTCGCTCGCGGATATACTACACAAAAGATCAGAGACTGCAAGACATCCCGGAGCCAATCGAATGTGCCAATTCGTACCTTGTTGTACTCGAACAAAGGACTCTGCTCCGGCCATATTGTTTCCTTCCAGTTTTGCGGAATAGCTCTCAGCATCTTCTCAATGTTACTAACTAATGGTCTATAAGACTGAAATAACGAACCTACTCACCGACTGAACTGAAGGAAAGTGAAGGGCGAAGTGCGAGAACTGGCCAATACTCATGACAGCAGCGTGGAAGTTGTCCTTGCACCCCTCCGAAGCCAATGAGTCCCTGCAAATCCTCCAAGCGAGCTTCGTAACGATATCACCTGTGAAAGCAGTCCAGACATCCTTAAGGTCAATTGGTTCCGAGGACTCCGCGCGCTGCGCAAGTTGCTTGCATACAAGCCGTACTTTGCTCAACAGAAGAGGCTCGATGTCGTATATGGCACGTTTCGAAAATCTAAGCCAACCGGATCAGCTTGAATTACGCCATGAAGTCTCTGGGGAAGCTGGCAGCGGATTGAGGGCAGCCCGCCGAGCTCTGTGGACTTCATTTTCAACTGTGTTTGCGTGACTTTTGGGCAGAGAGGGCCCACTAAACCGGTCCGCCATCCAGGCATATTTGTCGGATTTTGAGTTGCGCGCATATAGCTCATCCCAGAAGTCACTATCCTGGATGTGGATTTCTTCAGGGGTGATGCGGACAACTGGACCTAGACTTCAATCAGTCCGTGGGCGTTCGTAGACTGGGATGTCGTGGTAGTTCGTGTGATTACCGTAACTCCTGTGCAGCTCTTGGATGTGGAATGTAAATTGGCCCCTCAATATCACGTCGTAGTAAAACTCGTACCACTTGCTTAGCGCGGCCAGTTTTGGGCCTGGAAACTGCCGCAGTGGATGGAACACCAGCCGTACCAGTGCCATGACGAAGAGCCATAGTACACAGGCGACACACATGGCATGCAGCACCGTGCTCATCGGAAAGACCAGAAAAGACGGCATCTTCACACTTGGACATCGACAAGCGGTTTTCAAAGAGATGAGGGAGGGTTCCGTTACGCTGGCTGCACTTTTAAATGAGAGCCGATATTTCTGGCGGAAGGCGGCGGGTGAGCTGAGGAAAGCCTAATATGGATGCTGTCGCAGACTGGCTTGCTCTTGTGCAACCAAGGCAGCCACCCGATTGGTCGTAGCCCGGTTATGCATCCCGAGGGCTGGTTCGGTCCTGCGCTCTTGCGAACCGCCAAGCAGATCGACCTAAAGCCCATAAGCTCCGAAGAACTGTCTCAACCCCAGTCGATTATCGCTGTGAATAGCCAGTGAGGGACTTCGGCTCCTCGCCGCCGTGCATCAACGTCCAAAATTCTTCCACATGTATCAGCTGCGCAATGCAGAGTATAGCCGAGCAAGAGACTGAAATCTATTGCCTAGCTTTGACGATGCTAGCCACCATCGAAGTATTCATGTTCCCATTCCCGTACCACGACATTTTCTCCCGCCGAATGCCCGGATCCAAAACCTTGCTCCGATGTAAAAAGCGCACTGCAAGCCACAGCCGAACCGATTCACGATGAGGTCGCAGTGGTCGAAACGTTGTGCCGGGATGTGGTATTTTGATTTTGAGGCTCCAGCTAAACCTGCTGCATCGACAAACGCCAGCCCTGGCTACATGCAAAACCCGTAGACGAAAGGAGAAGGGATTTAGTCGAAAAGACCGAAGCCCATGTCCTCGTCGGACTCCTCCTTCTCTGTAAAGCAGCCGTGTCAGCGTGCGTCCTGCGCCAAATCGAGCGGTTGCGGGGGACAAAAACATACCCTCCTCCTTGGCCTCCTCCTTGGCGGCCTCGGGAGCGTCACCGCCAGCAGCGGCGCCGCCAGCAGGTGCGGCGGCAGCGGGGCCACCAGAGCCAACGTTCAGCAGGAGCTCCTTGACGTCCTTGCCCTCAAGCGCCTGTGTCCATGTTAGAACCAACCGGGCCCTCCCGAAATCCGGGTTCGCGCGCAGCGTACCTTGGCGAACAGCGATGTCCAGATGGGCTCGACATCGGCGACCTTCGCGGCGGTGATCAGAGTCTGGAGCTTGTCGGCCTGCGATGCGGTTAGCGATGGGCGGGCGGCGTGAACGGCAGGCGACTGACGGTGATGTCGACACCGTCATCCGCGAGGATGAGGGCGGCGTAGGAAGAGGCAAGCTCGGCGGTCGACATTGCAGCGGTGGTGTCGGTGGTGGCGTGAAGTGGGCGCGGGTTCGATGTTGTCGTCGCTGTCGAGGTCTCGGGTCGCGATCTTTTTGGGCGGCGTGTTGAGCAACATGTGTGCCCGGGCCGGTGCGCGGCGAAAGTGTTGTTCCAGCTAGCGAGGGCTTGGCGCGCGCCCCGCATCAGTGATGCTGCACTTCGGCGATCCAGGCGTCAGTTACGTCAACCGGCTCTTCTCCAATAACTCTACGCGCCGCTGTGCTGTGCCTGCCCTCCGTATCGCATCGCACGCCGCGCCCCTCTGAGACAGTCCCGCCATGACCGACTCGCCCGTGGTGCGCATTCCGCTGGATCCCCGGGAGCAGCCCATCCTGGATCAGCTGCTCGGCATCCGCACCCAGCTCGAGCTGCTGCGTGCAGACAAGTCCACCTACGTCAAATCCGAGGACGTAATCCGCCTGTACGGCAGCATTATCGAGCAGGTCGAGCGCCTGAATAAGATTCGCACCCACAAGCGCCTGGAGCAGAACAGAGGTCTGTCATTTGCCCGCCTCGCCCCTCGCCCCTCGCACCCCCGCCTGCCCGCCAGCCTTAAACTTTCGCCCTCGACACATGCGCGACAGCACCCACCGAAGCTTGTGACTAACATCCCTCCCAGTTGACACTGTCCTCGATGACTGCTTCCAGCTGATATCGCTGGCCTACATGGCCATTGGTAAGAACCACGAGGCCCCGGCTACCTATTCCGCTGTCTCGACCATGAAGGTAAATCCTGTTCCGCTCTGCTGCGTGTATCTAGATGCTTATGGTCCCTAGCGTCTGCTGGACCACCTCTACGAAGCCGCATTCTTCTCGCCCAAGGACTTGGATTCTATCGAGCAGCGTTTGCAGGAATACCGTACTTCTGTCGAAAGGGGTAGAGAGACGTACAGTCCACACCTCATCACCCTCCTCGAAGCGCGCATGGATGTCTGCCAGGAGCTCCTAGGAAAGCTGCAACACTCCCTGGAGAAGCTCAGCCCTGAGCTGAAGCCAACCTACGAGAAGTTGGTTTCGCTTCTACGGTCTCTTTCGGCGTGCAACACCCGTTCCAAGGTAAGCCGCATCGGAAGTACCTCGAAAGGTCGATCGCAATCCTTCGTCCGTGCACTCCGATATACTTTTCTGGAAGCCCGATAGATCTTTCCAGGCGCCCGTGACTTATTGCATCTTTGAGGGTATGTTCTTGGTGGACCCCGGCTGATTTATCGTGCAGTTCCCCGCTGTTGAGGTCAAGCAGCTCCATGAGCAATTGAAGCAAATTGCTGAACAGCTCCAAGCAGACAAAAAGCTTGACGTGGACCTTTCCGACCAGGAGCGCTACGCACAAGTGATCCAGCATATGCAAATCCGCCCAGCAGATGCGGCACCGGAAGGAGACGAGCTCGTTAAGGACCTACTTACACGCTGCTTCCTTTGGAATGACATAATAATGCAAAGGTGCGTTGAAATAGATCTTCCGAGCCTGCCTTTGAACACGTTGGCTAACTTGCCCGGCCCTCCAGACAAGGCAAGGTCGATGAGAAGTTTGAAGACATATACAGGAAACTCCTCAACATCCGGACTCAACTCGAGAAGCTGCAGCTTACCCAAGCATGGTCGTTGCGGGAGACAGATCTCTACAGCTTCCAACGTCAACTCGACAGGATTGACGAGAGCAGAGTGGACGGTAACTTCCTAGATGCGCTAGGAAGACCTGCCGAACTCCACACCCAGAGGGTTAGTAACCACGGTTTTCTACCCTACTCAGTAGCTGACGATCTGGACAGACGTTGCTTTATCTTCTTCGCAAAAGCTACGCCCTGATTTACTTTCTCATTATCTCCTCTGAGCCTGTCTCGGAGGCTCTCCTGCCAATCTATAACCAACTCAACACCTTGAAGAGGTGTTTGGAAGAAGTCAAAAGATCCGGTGGCGTATCTTCTCCTCGTGATCTGTACCCTTATAGCATGAAGGTACTGTCTTCTTCCGTATTTTTCCATGGCACTCCCTGACACATGTGGCAGTTGAACTCTATCGACAACATGCGTCAAGACGGGAAGTTTATGATTGGAGACGACATCCCAGACGGGCAAGGGGCCGTGAATCATCTCTTGGCGGAATGCTTTGATCTCGCATACGAGCTAAGGACTGCAGCCGAGGAAGAGTCCGAGGAGGAAGGTGAGACGGTGCAGCAAGACGCTGAGCTACCAAAGGTCGAGGCGTAGTAATTATGGATTAAGCAACAGGGAAAGGAGAGTTCGGCGTCTTGGGATAATATCCGGGCGGGTTCAGAGCGGAGGAATCAGCAGCGAAAGGCATGTATTGTGACGCATGGGATGGATGGGTAAGGTTTCTTTTTGTGTGCATTCACCTATCAGATTACCCATTTTTGTGGCCTTACGAATCGACTTGTATTCTGCCTAACAAGTCCAACCCATCTCCTTCGTCGAAGGCTTTCGGAGCATCTGCGTCCTTGAAAGTTAATCTATCGCCATACGATATACCTGCACGTCATCAGCATATTTGCAAGGATAACAAGCTGCAGGCGCATATACAGAGCTCTTCTCCTGCTCTCACATCGCGCAGGGTCTGATACGTGACCAAGAGTCGCTCAACATCCCTCTTCCAGCCTATGTTTTGGTCGCGGGCGTGGTTAAACATGGAACCAAGGCCAAATATCACGGCTTGGGTCATTTGGCTTCTTCCGTCGGCCATACATATGGGCCAGTTGCTGTTCGTTTGGGTTATCACGCGAACGGGCAGGTTGGCTACTCGGTTAGGACATACTACGTGTAGTGATACAAGGAAGTCTGTTTGATGTGCTGGGCATTCTCTTCAGCACTGAGAGGTAGCACGGGGCACACCTCTATAGTTGTGCGTGCAGGAATGTCCTGGGCAGCAAAAACACCTCGGCCTGTGCAACGGCAGGTCAGACAGAAGCGTCCCGACCGGATAGCGTACAGAAGGCGCCGAGACAGGGACAACCTTTGGGGGTGTCGAGAACCAAGACAAGATGTGCAGATCGGCGCAGGACGACGTGGCCCCTGGTGTCACCGCTCATCTCTTCTTCAGCCAACGGAGGCGGCGGAGGGGGTTTCGCGAGTTGTGCGAGGTTGCACAGGCGGCAGCAAGCCGAGGTAGTTTTGGGCGTTGGAATTTCTCCGGGCGGTGGGCCAAGGGACGCCGCGGCGGCGGCGGGGAACGCACGCGGCAGCATCCGCCAGCTCGCTTGTCGAGCTCCCGCAGTGCCCTGCACGTCAAGAGTTACCTCCATATCGGATTCAGGCCGGCTGCCCATCCTTGAGGGCTCCCTCGCTTTGCTTTTTCATGCGAAGCCCGGCTGTCGGGTGCTTCGTTCGGCAGACGCTGCGTCCTTCCCATCCTCGCCGCTGCCAGCACTCCGCCGCCCATGGCCCACCAGCGCTCCCACTCGACCAGCGAAGGCCTCAAAGGCCCGCACTCGGTCAGCCTCAAGGTCCTGCGGTAAAGCTTTCCGCGCCGCTCGCTGCCCCGCTGCTCCAGTAACCAACGCCCTCCCATAGTCTCTCGCGGCCCTCGCTGGCCCACAGCTTCCCGCTCCCACAGCCCGCCGAGCCCGATGAGTTCACCATCTCGCCCAAAGCCTCCCTCGCATGTCCCACTGCGGACCCCAAGGACCCTTTCATCGTCACACCGCTGCTGAAACTGCCCGAGGCCTTTGGGAGTGCCTACGTTGGGGAGGCTTTCTCTTGTACACTATGCGCCAACAATGAGCTGCTGCAGGGCGACGAGAGCAAGACCGTCAGCGGTGCGAAGATCGCTGCCGACATGCAGACTCCCTCTACCCCTAGCGGCATACCGCTGGAGTTAGAGCCGAACGATGACGCCGACGCAGCCCAGGCTGTCATCGGCGTCGGCCAGTCAGTGCAGAAGATCCTCACGTTCGATCTGAAGGAGGAGGGCTCGCACACCCTGGCCGTTACAGTCACCTACACTGAGACTCAGATGGCTGGCGAGGGCAAGGCGGCAAGCGGGCGTGTCCGCACGTTCCGAAAGCTGTATCAATTTGTCGCACAGCAGCTCATCAGCGTCAAGACAAAGACCAGCGAGTTAACTTCTAAGAACGGGCTGGGCAAGTTCGCGTTGGAAGCACAGCTTGAGAATCTTGGCGAAGGAAGCTTAAGCCTCGAGGTAGGTGCCAAGTCCATGGACCGTACCGGTGACGCCTTGCTGAAACAGTTTTGTAGCCGGTAATTGTCAATGCTGAAGCACCGTTCAGGGCCAGCTCCTTGAACATGCCTCTCAACGCTTCACCGGAAGAGCCGCCGCACCTCCCCGTTCTAGGCCCTGGAGATGTCTCACAGGTCGCCTTTATCCTTGAGCAACAGGAGGGTGTGGCCGAGGGTGATACACCTCCTGCGGTCAAAGCAACGGGCCGGCGGGTGCTCGTCCGCAACCTTTGGGTGCAGTGGCGCAGCCCGCTCGGTGGCCGGGGATCGCTGAAGATCGGGCCTCTGTTCACGCGATCGCGTTGAAGCGAATGAGGCCATTCCACCTGGCGTGCGCAATGAAATTGAAGCCGTGGCTTCTCCACGACCGAAGAGCCAACGAAGCCACAGCTTGTCGCTAAAGTCGCGAAGAGCGGAGCGGCGGCACGATTAGAGTTTGAAGGATGGGATGTCCACGCCGGACGGGCTGACAGGCACGGGTGTAAACAGAGCGTGGGCAGACCGGCGAGCCTCGGGGTGCGGAACGGGCTGCCGAACGGGCGTGGTGACAGGGCAGACGCGGCAGGTAGAAAAGGATGGTGGAGAAGAGTTTATACGCGCCTGTGCCTGTGCCGGTGCCTGACGACGGGAGCTGGCGGGTGGGAGGCTAAAATGCAAGACCAAACAAACGAGGACTGGAGCATCGGGCCCGCGGAGCTGGCGCGGCACTCAACATCAAACATGGCCTGCTCAAACAGCCGGAGCTGCCAGCGCAAAACGTGGTGCACCGTGGCTTGGAGATCTCTGCCCGGGGCTTGATTGCGTCAATCACCAAGATTAGCTTTGGACGCGTCCGCACGGACGCGGCGGTCTTCACGCAGGCGCGCCTGCTCTCAGCATACGGATGCGTGATAAATATAGGCGCGTGTGGGGAGGCCGGTGATGAGTAGCCCAAGCCCCTTTTCGAGAGGTGCGATGTGCGCGCATCAGCAGGAGGGGCGCGTGTGGATATGTCGACACATGCTGCGCCAAGCGCCGCTATGCTGCTCGACCGGAATTTGCATTGACGCCGTGGTCCCTGCAGCGCGGCCGCAGAAAGGGGAAACCTGTGCCTGCCTCGACGCGGCAGCTCACGACGCTGGCGGTCGCGCTGCGCTCAGCCCGGGGTGGCATCATGGCCAGGCGATCGCGGCGAGTAATGGCCCCCCTGCCCGCGGGCTGCAGCGTCGTCGACGGCCGTGTCTCTTGCGCGGCCGTTCGGCAGGCGCGCCCAGGGACGGTGGCCGGAAATGGCAGCGAGCAGGCGGCCCCCGCGATCACCACGCCAAGCGCAGAGGACGTATCGTTTACGGCGCGCGGCCAATGGCGCGGCGGGCTCGAGGGAGGCGTGCTATCGACGCGCCGTATTGTACTCGGGCGAGGGCCCGCGTTGGGCGGAGGTGTACGAGCAGCACGTCCGTCCGCCGGCTGGTGGTGGTCGGGGCTGCTGGGGGGCACGGCGCAGTGCGCCGCGAGCGATCAGGGCGCCGCGCTACAGAGACCCTCGCGCCGGCGCCATTGGCCGCCGGCGGGCGGGTCAAATGCTGATGTGCGTGTGTGCCTGCGCAAGCGGGCGGCGCGAAATATCGCGCGCGCCGCTGTGGGGATGCGCGCGTTGCGAGGGCTGCGCGCTGGCCAGTCGAGCGGCAGGCGTCGTCGCCGGCGCGGTGGTGGAGGAGTGGGCGAGGACAGGCGCAGCACAGGCGGCGCGCGCTGACTGGGCGGGCCACGGTGACGGGCGGCAGCCCTAGCAGCCTGCAGCGTGTGGCAGCCGCTGCGGTGCTCCCTGGCGGGCGCCGGCAGGCCTGTCCTGGTCGCGCGGCGCGGCGCTGGGCGGTCCCTGGGCGATCAGTGCCAGCCCGGTCTTCCTGGAGAGATAACAGCGAGCGAAGCTTGACAGGCCGCACAGCGCGATGCGCCCGAGGCAAGCCAGGATCGCTGCTCGCGACCTTCTTAATATTATACCACCAGAACCACTCCTGACCCGCCCCAGCGCCCTATCGCTGCCGTCACTTGACCCCCCTCAAAGCACCCCCCGGCCGCCGCCCGAGGCCCAGCCTTCACGCCGCGCCGTCCTGACGAGACCGCGCCGGCCCACTCGAAACGCAGCATCCTCCGTCTCTGTCGCACAAAGCAAGCTCCCGCGCGCCCGTCTGCCGCAAAACGTCCATGCAGCTCCAGCACGCAAACGGTGCCCGTACATGACTTGACGCCGCCCGCCCGCACGCCTCTCTCTCGCTGACCTCCGCGCCCGCCCTGCGCGCCGCCGCTCCTTTGCCCCAGCCCCCACGCCGCTCTTTGCTCCTGTTTGCCTTCATTTCTATGCGCTGCATCGTTGCCTGAGTTGCGACCACCATGGCCCCCGCCCCGCCCGCCGCCGACCCGGCCAACGTGCCCCTCGCCGACTACTTCTTCATATCCGGCATCGAGTCCTCGCAGGTCTACGATGCCCAGCGCGTCAACGGCGCCGCCGTTGCCCCCGTCGAGTCCACCATCGAGGAGGATGCCGCGCTCGAGGTTGAGGAGGAGGCCACCCCGACCCCGCCGCGGCCCATCTCGTCCGACGGCCTGTCTCTCTCCAAGCGCGCCAGCCACGAGATGCGCCAGTCGATAAGCAGCATCATAGGCCCCGACAGCGGCGCCCCGCCCACCGCGAGCAATCGCAGCAGCGCCACCATCAAGGGCTTCCCCCAGATTGGCGGCTCCGGCCTGACCGACTTCGACTTCGACCAGGCCCTGCGCAAGTTCGCCGCCGAGCGCGAGACCTTCCTCGAGGAGATACAGTTCAGCGCTGGCACGCTCAAGCAGGAGGATCGCCCGCGCCCGAGGCCCAAGACGCAGAGGATTGTGAGTGAGGATGCAGGCAGTCTGGGCGCTGGGATCGGGAGCATCAGGAGGAGGATCAGCACAATTGGCAGAAGCCAGCGCAATTCCAGCGTCATGCGGAACTGTAAGTGTGCACCCGGCCCGCGACGTCCCAGCGCGCGCGTTTGTTAACTTCGTCGCTGCAGCTTCGATTCGCACATCAAGGAGAATGAGTGGATACAACTCCGTCATCCCTGCACCGCGGCCCTTCCTCCACACGCCCAACATGCACCCCCTGAAAAGAAGATACGAGCCTGTGTTGCTCGACAGATATCCGCCCAAGGCCATGGTCGACGAGCTGAAGAGGAGAAATCCCTTCCCGGACTACGTGCCAATGTTCGCGTTCCCCAACGACGTCAATGTAGTGTCGTCAGACGAGCGCCCTAGATCAACATGGCACGGCTTTGCCATGACGAACGGCGACGGCTCCAAGCTGCACGGAATCTGTCTGACCGTCTGGGTGCCACTGAACCCCGTAGCAGCGGAGGAATTGGAGCGGCAATGCGAGGAGTGGCGGAAGGCCAACATGACTCCGGAAGAAAGAGAGCTGGCAGGGAGTCTTGGAGAGCGCCTGGCCGCCGAGAGGGCGAACCTGTCCAGGTTGTTAGCACAATTGCCCACAGTGCCTTCGGGATCTGAAGAGAGAGAAAGACTCGAAGATGACATCAGCGCAGTCGAGGAGAAGATAGGCCTGATGAACGACCTCTTACGGCCCGTCAGACATGGGGCCGCGTCAAAGATCGACGGCCTGACTGATGGAGACACCGGCCTCTGGATCCCCCGTGCGTATGGTGTGCTGGGAAGAGACGGCGGTATGACGAGCTTCTGGAAGGAGTGGCTGCGGGCCGTGGTCGTGCCCATGTACCAGGGCAGTATCCTACGGGTTCCGTCGAGCTCACCCAGAATCGGCATGTGGCAGCCGCTTGAGCGCTACGTCATCAATCTCTGCGCCGAGGCACTCAGCCCCATGTCATCAATCACTCAGGTCGAGCTTGCCGTGCGCGAATTGCGCATGTACGCGCGGAAGGAGGCCGCCAACGAATTGCCCGGTTCCAGGAACACTGATATCTACGCTCTCTTCCGGTCCCTCTCGATTCAGAATATCGTTGCCCTATTCGAATACGTGCTTTCCGAGGGGCGCATCATTTTGCTCTCTTCACACACAAGCATGCTACACCTCGTCAGCGCGGCAATCACTCACCTCCTTTATCCATTCAAGTGGGCGGGCGTCTTTATTCCTGTCCTTCCGGTTCGGTTGATCCAGGCACTGGAAGCGCCATGCCCTTACATTGTAGGCATTGAACGCCGCTACGAGAATGTGGAGTTGCCTGAAGATGATTTCGTGCTTGTGGACCTTGACCAAGACGTCATTGAGAGCACGGCTCCTCCAGTTCCACTGCCTCGCCAGCAGCGGAGAAAGTTGATTTCCCTGCTGCAGTTGGCCGCACCCCACCACATCAAGTATGGCGTCTCGACCGGGCCACCCGCCTATGCCATCGAAGCCTACCCGTGCGATTCCCTTTCCTCGGAGAACACGGCCATATTCACGCACAAGGCACCGCGCGCAACACTCGCTCACTACGTCAGCCTCAACTCAGCGTCGTTTGGGGCCGCTGGAAGCGTGACTGCCCCGCGACTCTGCGTTTTCAACGCCTTCCTCCAAGCCAGGGCCGAAAGTCGTGGCGCCAGCCGAGGTGCCAGCCGAGGTGGCGCTGAGAGACCGTCGACAAGCTCGACCAGCAGGACCAACAACTCGCCTCCATCGCCCAGCAGCCGGTCGCCTACTTCAACGGTATTCCCTCCCCTGCCCTCTACGCCAATTTCTCGTAGCGATTCCGGTTACGCCCTCCAAGCAAGCCTCCGTGAGAAGCGCTCCGGCCATTTCGACGCGGCCTCGCGACGGAGCTCTTCGGTACTTCAACAAGCATTCCACAAGGTCGTGTCCGTTAAAAGTACTAACTCGCTGCCGCAGTTTGGCCCTGAGAGGATGAACACGCTACGACGCCCGAGCCAGCCTTTCCTTGGTCACTCGTCCAACCTGTCCACCTCAACGCTTGGTACGGACTACCGCGCCCCGGGTTCCTCGTATGCCCCGTCTGTGTATGCCCAGTCCACTCTTGCTGCTTCGACCGTCATGCCCAACGCCTTTTCGGCTCCCGTGCGCAACACAGACACAACGCAATGGTGCGAGGGTCATTGCATGCAATGGCGACCGAACGAAGAGAAAGCAACTTGTTCTATCTGCGACGAGAAGGCGGAGGACGGCATCTACAGGTGCACTGGTAAGCCATGCATTGTTTCGTTGTCACTCGATTCTATCCTAACATTGAGATAGGCTGCAGTGTGATCTCGCACCCCAGGTGCCTGAACCAGATCTGCCTCGTCTGCCCGTCTGTCTTCCAGGCGGACCAGGTGCGAGCTGCTTTTGTCCGTTGTTTCGCCAGCCTGCTTTACACATACAGGCGATATTTGGGTGCTCCAAACTCAGAACAGAAGAAGTCGGGATTGCTTTACTCGTTCAACATGGACGGTTTCCTGCGAAGCATGCCGAGCGAGAACCAGGAGTACTTTGCCATGTTGCGTGAGACGCAAGGTAAGTGACGAGTCGTATCGATAGACGACACGCCGCTGACCAGCTTGTCACTCAGGCTTCAATGAATTCGTCCACGAGCGAGAAACCGCTCGCCCTGACGACCCGTCGATCAAGCTGTTTGATCAGATCATCCTTTCCAAGAAGAATCGCGGTCGGACTTCGTTCTTCTCGAAGTCCTCTACCGACTTCCTCAACGATACCTCGGACCACTTGTGGCGCTCCGCAGTTGCGACGCCGCCGTCCGCACGCTTTCCTGGAGACTATCGCTCAGTCGTAAGCCGTCAGCCGGCTAAGCTGGACCCAACGTTGATGAAGGAACCCAGAGTCATCCAAGGCGTACCGAGAGTTCCTCAGCAAAAAGCAAAGCGGAAGCCGATTCCGTCAATGATGGGCAAATGAGACGATCGTCATGAATTTCTCTTTTCTTCTCACACTGACCACGATCATTACAAATCGGGATCTCCTTTCGAAAATATTGTCGGTTTAACACGGAAGGAAGCCCGCCCAAGGGGGAGAAAGAAAAGTAAAAGCTTGAAGGGCCATTCGGTCGACCAGGCCGACCTTTCACTATTACCTGTTCCTTCACGCCGAATTTCGGCTGTTTGGACCGCTCGACCCTCACCGAGTATCTCCCAAATGCCTTAGAGAGGAAACTAAACAGTCGACGACATTCGACTCACACGGGTCGGCAGTTCCAGCGAAACGCGGACGGACCTTCACCACATCCACAAAATCTCATTCTGTTTAATACTCACCGCCCTTGGATTTCACGGCATCTGAGGGCAATGTACTTCTTGTCAATCATTGAGCGTTGGAGTATTTTTGGCGTCAAACTAGAGAAAAATGTTTTAGGACATGGTGGGATAACCAGGAGGTTCAAATTTTCATCTTGTTGGATCTTGCGCCACTTTCTTGCCTGCTGCATTGCACCGTTTCTGTTTTTGTGTTTTTTCACTTAGTTATTGTCGTCATACCTCATCGCTCCGTGCCTGCTGCACGTTTGGGATTGAGGTTGATCCCCTGCAGTTACCGCCCTTGCGACTGCGCTGCTTGCTGCACGCGGTTGGCTCTTAGGATAGAGTTTTTTTTTTTGCTGCTTGCTGGTTATTGTGCTTCTGTTGGGTTGACTGATACCTGGACCAAAGGAGGGTTGGACATGGGAAAAAGCGGGAGCGGGTGGTTTTCGGGCGCATGTCTTTTCATCTGGATGAGAAAGGCAAGTGTATGCCGCCGTGAGAGGCGATGCTGTGCTAGACGGCCTTGTAGGAATATTTTCGAGCTGTCGGCCATCTCTTCTCCAGAGGTGAGAAGTCATGATGGCTGCACTGCTTAGCGGGTAGAAGCATGCTGCGGTACGAGCGTGGAAGGGTAGATGGAAGCGCTGACCTACATAATAATATCCATAGACCTGCCGCTTTGTCTGAGGAAGCAAAGACCGGTCGGGCTTAATTCAGCAGGATTGTTCACCTGTGGTTAGATTTCCTGACGTTTGCGTACATGATTCTTCTCGCGCGAGCATACGAGTCACTCCCAGCAAGGCGGTCTGTCCATTCCTTCTTGAACCTGCAGCTCTGTGGTGGATGTACCTCGTTGCCGTGGTTGGATCGTCGAGTCGGCAACCCGCGGATATGAAACCGCGAAGGCACAGCCGGGAGGAGTGGAATGCAAAGGCATCCCATATTCCGGGACGGCGGGCCACGTTCGTGTGGAGAACCGAGGCATGTGCATGTGTAGGCGCGCGGTAGAGCTCGAGTTAGCTAACAGCCCTGCGCGGGGTAAGGCCGCCAGACCCTGTCGATCCCTCGCGCTCGTAAGCAAACGCCCAAACGTCAGAGATCCAACTGGAGGGGTCAGGTCGTCGGTCCTCCCGACGTCATCCCACTCTTCACCACACGCGCCACCCACTGCCTCGCCGGCTCCGACCCACGACTTTGCCATCTCTGCGAAGGCGCTTGGAGGGCGCTGCGGCTTCCTCTGTTCCGGTCCGATCTGACTCTGCCAGCAACCAAGGCACGCCGTGCCCCGCTGTTCCCGCTGCCCCCGCTGTCCCCGCTCCGCCTGGCTCCGCGTTGGCCTTCCCAGCTCGCGGCGAGGACGCATATATAAACGGCTCTTTGGCCGCTGGCTGCTCGTTGTTAGATTCTTGGTAGTCGACTTCCACAAGTGCCTCTTTCTCATCCCTGCAACTTTGCTATAGACGAGGATTGGAGTGTTGAAGCATTCAAAATGCCATACGACCTAAAGGGACGAAACGTTTTGATTACAGGAGGGAGTAGAGGCCTCGGCGCTGTTCTCGCCCGCACCTTCGCCGCTGAGGGCTGCAACATCGCCATCAACTTCCAGAGCTCGGAGGCCGTGGCAAGGGAACTGGCAAACGAAGTTGAAGAGAAGTACAGAGTCAAAGCTACAGTTATAAAAGCGGTGAGCGCCAAAACTTCTGCAGTCATACCCACAGTTTTATTGGCTAATCCACCCGTACAAGTAGGACGTTGGTGTTACCGCCGAATGTGAACGATGCGTGCAAGAGACCATCAAGACTCTCGGGGGGCTGGACATTCTCATTGGAAACGCGGTAAGAAAATCTCTTCAACCCGAATCAGATCGCTTCCATGCTCGACGCCACTCGCTCGATGAACGGCGTCTCTTACGCCCTTTGACTAACCACACGCACGATCAGGGTTATACCAAATTCACCACCGACTGGAGTGATCTCGACGCACTAGGCGAAGATGATTGGGACAAGGTAGGCAAAGCCCCACTCCAAGAATATTTGCCTCTTAGTCCTCGTTCCGTATGGCTAAACGGAGGCCGCAGTGCTGGGCCGTCAACGTCAAGGGAAGACTCGCCCTGATGCGCGCCGCCTTGCCCACGTTTCGTGCGAACCCGGATGGCGGCGTGTTCCTCATAACTTCGTCCATAGCAGTGAGTGCCGCCCTGTGGCTACAGGAAAATTGAATCGGTCTCGTTGACATTTACTACAGGGTGTTTCTCAGGGCGGTAGCTCAATGGCGTAAGCTCATCTCCCGTCCCAACCCCCGATTGCACAGCACCCAGAGCTGATGCATTCATGGCGAACAGGTACTCCGTAACCAAGGCCGCACAGCTCCATTTGATGAAGTGCTTGGCTGCGTCACAGGGCGAAAAAGTCCGGATCAACGCCGTGTTGCCAGGCTTGCTGCTGACTGACTGGGTGAGTCCACACGTACCCTGAATAAGGAAACAGCAGTTCATGAATCCTTGTGATTTCTCGCTCGTCTCGGTTGTTCTCTTCGTCTTTGGTTGCCATCCGCTCATAATCGCCCAGGGGAACCTCTACGGTGAAGAACGTATCGAAGCCCTCAAAGACAAGGCTGCGCTGAAGAAAGAAACCGATCTTCATGACTGCGCCAATGCCTTCGTCATGCTAGCCAAGAATACTTCCATCACCGGCGCCAAGATCCAAGTTGGTGAGTGATCTCTAATTCCAGTCATCCGGGATCGCCGAAAGTGAGAAAGATCTAACGGGTTGCAATGTAGATGCTGGGCTTTATATCGCAGCGCCATAGATTGGTCGGTGCCTAGCCACCGGCGCAAAGGATCTACGCTCGTAGTGCGGGGTATGTTCGAGGTCGGCTCGGGAAGTAATGCAACACGTGCATGCCTTCACGGGCAGTTGAAGGATCCGTCCGGATGGATTTGGCATTTCTTTGGACGAATTCTTCAACTGCCCATATGAGCCTGCTGTAATACCATGCAGACCGACAGCGTAGGCTAGCCAATCAGATCCAACTTTAGCTGAGAGTTAAACAAAATACCACGCTGTGAATGCTTCGTCTGAAGCTTGAACCCTCTGTGTCCTCCGTGAGGGCAGAGAAGCTTCCAAGCTGCTCGGACTCAGTCATCCAATGGACTTGAGTCTTCTTATTCCTGCTGACCTACGCCGGTCCCCCGGCACGTCCAGAGCGGTCAATATCGCGGGGGGGTTTTTTTTTTGGAATCTCTCTGAGACCTGCAGAGGGCTGCGGTTTCAAAAACGGCCGCATGTAGGTTTGTGTTGGCCCATAATGCTCCACATGCTCGATCGAAATAGAGTGCTGAGCACCGCGAGCATCCGAAGGAAATCAACCTTCAGTCCTCGTCGGCCAATTCTGTTTCGTCCAAGGCCTTCATGACTTCTTCGATATGGCGAGGATCATCAATGCCCCAGACACCGCCGCCCTTGACGGTGCCCTTCATTCCCACCTCCTTGCCAACCAAATTACGGCCAACCTTGCCGGGACCGACACCAACCCATCTGCGCACCTTCTCCTCTTTATCCAGGTACCTGACAGAACCCCACCAGTCGATAGTCTCGACGCACTGTCGTGCCAGCAAATCCTTCAGGTCGGCGCGACTCCTGAAGGGGCGCGCAGAGACGTTGGAGATGCATGGCATGTGTCCTGGCCAGGTCACAATGTCCTCGCCGCTGGCGGTCTTGGACGGGCGGGACAGAATGCGTTTCATCTCGTCTTCGGCGGGTTTCATGAGCGGCGAATGGAAGGGGCTGTCGGCCTTCAAACGGACGGCCCGCGGATCGTGGCCGCCGAACTGGCGCAGATGGGTCAGCAGGGTGGCTATGCGCTCGATGCTGCCGCTGAGCACGATCTGGTTCTTGCTGTTGATGTTGGCAATCAGGACCTTGTCGACGGCGGGCATGTCCTCGGCCGAATCGGTCTTGGAGCCGTCGGAGCCCATGCCGAGGAAGTCGTAGACCATGTCGATGAGGGCGCGCATGCGGTCCTCGTTCTCGCACACAATGGCCACCATGCCCACCTCGCCGCCGCCAATGGCAGCCGAGGCCTCTTTCGAGCAGCGGGCCATGACCTCGGCGCGGCGGCGCACCATGCGCAGGGCATCGGCGAAGGTGAGGTAGCCGCCGGCCACCAGCGCGGCGAACTCGCCCAGCGAGTGGCCGAGGGTGAAGTCGACGCGGAGCCGGGGCGTGAAGGCGAACTCGGCCTCGAGCACGCGCAGGATGAGCACCGAGGTGGCCATGATGGCAGGCTGGGCGTTCTCGGTGGCGGTCAGGGTGGCATTGGGCCCGTCGGCGATGATGCGCGACAGGCGGAGGCCGAGGGTGTGGTCGATCTCGTCGACGATGGGGCCGACGGTGCGCGGGAAGGCATCGAGCCAGGGCTGGATCATGCCGACGCGCTGCACGCCTTGGCCTGCGCAACTGCGGCATCAGCATCACGGCGGAGCGGAGGGGAGGGGAGGCGGAGCGCGGCGTGCCTGGGAAGAACAGGGCCGTCCGGGGGCGGCGGGCGGCGGCGGCGGCGGCGGCGGCGGCGGCGGGGCGCGCGAGACGGCGGGCGACGGGGCAGCTGGGCGGCATGGCGAGGGCGGGCGCGGGCGCGAGGATGGTGTCGCGGGGGAGCGACGGTGACTGACGGCAACGGCGAGCGACGACGACGCGGGCGCTGGCTGGGCAGACGCGGGCGGTGACGCCGCGGCTAGCGCTCGAGCGCGCGTCGCGGGGTCCCGAGGGAAATCATCTGCGCCGGCCGGGATATCCCTGCGCTGCGCCCGCGGCCGCCGACCTTATGGGGACTTCTGCCAAACCGTCGTGCTCAGTATTAGCCGCAGTCCTCAGCCTCCAGCGCGTCCAGAAACCTTGTCTACCTCTGCCCGCCCGGCCGCGCCCCCGGCCGCCGGCCGCCGGCCCCGAAACACGGCCAATCCTCATCATCGTACTTTCGCTAGCCGGTCCGCCTCGAGTCACGCTATAGTACAGTGCCACAGCAATCACAATCACCTCGCTTGCGCCACCGCGCCCCTGCCCTCCTCCGTCGCCGTCACCGCTGCCCCCGCGCGTGCGGGTTGTGCTCCCAGAACCGGTCCTTGTACTGTGCCGGATACCCAACCGCCAGCGCGTTGCTCGGGATGCGCTGTGAATGAAGGTCAGCCGCCGCAGCAACACCGCCACCCCCTGGGGCCAACTTGCCTTTCTCGTCACCACCGACCCTGCTGCTATTGTGGAGCCCCTCCCGATGTGTGCTCCGGGCAGGATCGTGACGTTGCCGCCGATGTACACCTCCTCCTCGATCGTCACCTCCTTCGCGAACGCGAGTGCCTTGCTTCCCTTCCTGTCGATCGGGTTCTTGTCGTAGTCGATCGTGTAGATGTTGACGTTCGGTCCCAAGATCGTCCTGGCGCCGATTTTGACCCGCCGAGCGTCGAGAATCGTGCACATGGGGCCGATGACCACGTCGTCGCCAATGACAATGTTGTACCCGTAGTCGCAGTAGAACGGCGTCTCGATGCACACGTCCTTGCCCAGGCTTCCCACAGGATTGGCTCCGGTTCGCGGGATCCGCACATGCGGCGGCTCCAGGATCGCTCGGAACAGTCGCAAGCGCTCCGATTGACTCGCTCCAACCACCGGGTTCGTGAAGTTGTTGAACCGCCACAGCGCAGCCTTGCATTGCTCGCGCTCCTCGACCAGCTGCGGAGAGAAGGGGAAGAAGAAGTCGCCCGAGATCATCTTGTCCTTGTCCGACTGCGGACCTTGTGGTTGTGGCTGCGGTGCCCGCTGCAGCGTCGACGACTGGTGCTGGAGCGCAAGTTGCGCCGTCACGGCTGACTGAGACGTGCTGAGGTGCTGCGGCGGCGGTGGCGGCACCGAAGGCACCACGACATGCGGAGCGCTCGACTGTCCGTGTTGGTACGAGCTGTGATCGCTGTAGTTCCGGTGCTGCCTCAGCACGTCCGTGGGAGGTGCAGTTCGCGGATACTCGCTGTTGACAACGCGTTCTTGTGGCGTGGGTGTGTGCCAAGCTGTCCACGGACTCCGCATGTTTGCCCGCTCGTCGTCCACCACGATCGGCCGTGGGCGCGCTCCGTCAAGAGACTGCGGCGGTCTGGGTTCGGGATAGGCTTCAGTCGTTGGTCTGGGATAAATCCCTGGATGCTCGGTATAGCCGTGTTTCGACTGCAGTGGAACGTGGCTCTTGGCCATTCCTGGTTTCGTCCAGGGCGTCTTGACCAGATACCCCTCGCACACAAAGCCGCCGCGCGTGCAGTTGTTGCACTCCGGCTTCGCTTCATCGCACTTCTTCTTGCGCCGCCTGCAAGTCTGGCAGCCTGTTTTTGTCCTGTTGCTGAACACTCTTTTGCGCTTCTTGACGTCCACCTGCACGCCGGCCCGAGTGATTTCGGTCGTGCTGCCGTAGTCGTTGGCTGGATGGTGAGCACGCTCGTCTTCCCCGTGGTCGCCTTTTCTCTGCCCCCGGTCCATGCTTTGAGGCTCCCGCTGGAGCACATCGGCGTACTGGCCACTCGGGCCAGACGACCTCTCGTACCATCCACGGTCTTTGCCGCTCGCAGCATCAGACGCGCGTCCGTGGAGCTGGTGCGGGGAGTCGAAGTCTCTGTTCTGGGCGGCCGGGTCCCTGTCGTCATAGTCCAGGGGCTCCTCGTCGTCTGAGAAATCCGAACTCGAACTGATGGAGACTGCCCGCAGGTCGCGGGACGCACGGCACTTGTAGCCGTCCCGGTCGTCGTCGTCGTCGTCGTCGTCGTCGTCGTCATCGGACAAAGAGCGCCTTCGCTTGCCCGGGCTGGACAGGCGCGTGTCTCTGTCCAGCGGGCGCGGACTCGGCGGCCTGTCGGGGCGGTCTGGATGCTGCGAGAGCAGCCTCCGGTCCTGCAGGCGGTCGCTTTCAGGGCTGAGTTCAGCGCGCGAGTGGCGGCGCTCCGAGCCGTTGCCGCTCAGCTTGACCGTGTGCGGGGGGGAGCGGCCGTTGACTGCAGTGAAGCCGGAGACAGGCGTGTCGGGGATGCGGTCCTTCTCGTCCAGGCGGACGACGCTGTGCACCGGCTGCTCGCGCACCGAGGGCGACATCAGGGGCGCACAGCTGGGAGGCGGCGGAGGCAGTCGAGGTGGCTCACAGGCGGCCAGGACTTCTTGCTCGCGCGCGGACGGCTGGGCTTCGGCGTGGTGGGAGCTCGCGCGCGGAGGGGTCGACGGGGCCTTTTCAAGCGCGAGGAATTCTTCAGCAGGCCGCGGCGTCGCACAGAGCGTCGCCGGGGCGGGTGCGCTGGGCTCGACAGAAGCAAGGGAAGAGCGCGCGGATGGCGCGTGGAAGATCAGCAGCTGGGCGGGCTGAGGGCGCGCTTAAGCTGGAGCGGCCTGGGCGGGCTGAGCGGGCTGCGGCAGATGACTCGAGGGCGTAGCCGCGGTTGGCGATGGGTGGATGGCTGCGACGACGCTGGCTTGGGCACGCGGCGGCGGGCGCCTGATATAGCAGGAGCATGGTGAGAGCCCGCAGAGGCTCTGCCTGCCCTCTGGAGCGGCCCCAGGCCCCCGGCAGGCGCCGCTCATTGGCGGCCCCGGCGGCGCCCAATACGCAGCAGCGCGCGGCAGGGCGGCGCAGGGGGCGCACATGCGCGCTTCTGGCGCCCGGCCACTCGCTTACGAAGCGGCCGCCGCCTCCTCGCATCGCGCCGCGCGACAGTCTGCGCAAGTGGTCCACGGCGGCGCTTGTTGCTGCATCCCCCCGCCGGCGCGCCGGCCTGCAGCGTGCAGCGCCCTACGACGCAGCTGCCTGCCACCTGCCTGCCGCCGTGCCGCCCACCCACATCCCGGCCCTGTGGCCCCGGCCCCCAGCGCGCGGCAAACGACGCGGGCCCGCCAGGCCGGGCGGGCGGCCTTGCCCAGCCCAGCTCCGCGACTCGCGCGCGCGCCGCCCGCCGGCACCGCTTGCGGCGCAGCCGCCCACGCGCCCAGCGCGGCCGCTGCCACTGTTGTGCCGCACCGCAACCACCGCCCTCCCCCCCCCCGGTCCCGCTGCCCTCCCGCGGCGCGTCACGTGACCCTGCGCCGGCGCCGTCGCGAGCACGCTCACAGTGCGCACCGGCGCGCCGCCGCTGGGGCTGGCCGGCCGCAGACGTGTGCGCGGTGGCTGCTGGCCGCTGGGCGGCGGTGCAGGGCGAGGGCCCAAGGGCGCGGCGGCAGGCGCGCGGGAGCGCGCTGCTGCGAGACGCCCGACGCAGCGGCGGGCGTGGGCGTGGGCTCGACACTTCCAGCTGCCGGCGGGCGTGGGGCCTGTACGGCGGCCGAAAGAGCAGGAAGCGCATCTGTCATCTTCCGGGCAGGCCTGGCTGCATGTTGTGTCGATCGAGACGGCCGCACAATCTTCACGCGAACGCCCTCAGCTGCCAGCCACGCCGGCCTGCATGGCCCGGCCCGGCAGAGAGCAACCGCAGGCGCCTCTGCGAATGCCCTGCCGTTGCCCGCGGTCCTGTGCTACTGTGCTACTGTGCTCTGTCCGCTTCCCCGGCCGCAACGGGCCCCGGCGCGAGCCCATCTCCGCGCCGCTTCAGTCCTCGGGGGGAATCAGTACGTACATCACTCGACCCACTCTCTGTGGCTTTTCGAAAGACGCCCGGCCCCTGGCATGACGGCTGTCTGTGTCTATCGCAGCAAGCGTTGCCGTGTGCTAATCATCTGGCGAAGTGATGATTTGGCCTGATATTCACGGCACCCGCTCCAAACTCCCTGCCATTTGGCCACGGGGCTTGCAGATGCCCAGTTGCGCTCTCGCAACGGCCAGGCTTCCCCCATTTTCCCCATCGTGTTTGCGTTTCACGCTCCGTAACAGCTCACCGACAAGCCGGGCCAAAGAGGCCCGCGTTTTAGGGCTCAGGATGCATCATTGCTGCAGCGACAAAGTGCGGCACGGATGCATGGTTCGGGGTCAGTGCCGTTGATCGGGCGCCCTTGCTTGCATGGTCTTGTACGGCATAGCCGAGAGTTGACGCTGTCCGTGATGAACGTTTCTTCTCAACTGCCCGCTGCGCAGGTGGGGCACAGAACACTGCTAGTCCTGCCTCGCCCCTGAGGGCGGACCGCAGAGAAAGTGCTCTCCATTGGCCTTTCTCATTGGCCTCAGTGCGTCGGAGATGTCCTCTACGAACTCGGCAGCGTCGTCCGCACAGTATATGTGCAAGGGTGTCGATGAGGGGCAGAATGCCACCCCCATGGCAACTCCCATCAGGCCCAAAGCCCTCCAATCAAGCACGGCCGCAGCATCGGCTATCGGGCACCGAATTTCTGTACAACGGGGTATGTGGTGGGGACAAGGGTAGCCCGCTGTAGATGTAACTACTGCGACTAACAGCGCGGCAGTCCCGGAAGCCGTGGCGGCTGGTGAGCTGACCCACGTACAGTCACACAAACGCTCGTCTCGAGTAGCTGGCCAAGGCGCGCGACGGCAGGTTGATGTCTGGTTTCCAGTCGGCAGGCCCGTTCATGCCGGCCACAGTCAGTGGGCACACCGCTTCCACCTACGAGGCAGGCTCCATCTCGGCAGGCTTCTGGCCTCAGGCTGCCCACCGGCAGTCACCCTAACACCTCGATACGATCTGAAGTTTCCACCTTCCATTCACGCAAACCTCATCGACCTCCACGCAGCTCATCCTCCGGCCCGCGAGAAGACGCATCGCGCCAACGGACGCCACAGTGCTGCATCCATGGGACTGCAACGCGGCGACAACCTCCTGAACGCGGCTGCCATCAGCGTTGTCTCCAAGACTGCCGCAACTCGGTCTCCTGAACGAGGCTGCTGTCAGCATCATCTCCAGCGTGACCGGTAGTAGCTCAGTCCCCTCCACATGCACCGTCCGTATGTTTCCATCCAACTTCGAGTAACTCCTCCTGGCACCGCGACTGACACGGATCGTTGCAATGCAGGCCGACTGCATATCATCGAGGATGCGTTTACGTTGTCGACACCGGCTCGCACTGGACGAATCGAACGGATAGCGATGCCCGGGACGTAGGAACCAGTCGTGGCTCCGTCTAAGAGCGCGAGATAATGGCCTTCGGCGGCGCCAACGAAGACTCACACTGCTACAAGCGAGCCTCCGCGCGGCTCTTCCTAGTGGCCGCGCTCGCACAGGTACACAGCACCATTCCACAGCCTGCCGTGCGACGGGCGCTCGATCGAAGCGGACCCCGTTCCGGCTTTTCGTCCTGCGCGAGGCGATCGCCCTGTGCTGGTGCGTCGACAGAAAATCGAACGCCGGCATGCCCCCCGTGCAGGGCGCAGAGCTCTCGACTAAATACTTAGCCCAGCCTACAGCCCGGAGCGCGGGACTGCCCACGCATGAAGGCTTCCACCACGATCAACGCAATCACCACGGCCTTGTGGGTCCCCCAGGCTAGCGCTGACTCGCCGGGTCGCGCACAACACACAAACACAAGTGCTCTGGAGCTGCTCGGGGTGGGGGGTCGTGGGAGAGCCGGAGGAGCTCGCGGCGCTGGAGGACTGCCCGAGCTAGAAGCCTGGCCGGCGCCAACAGAGCCACGTGCGAAGGAGCGGGCCGCGTCCAGCAACCCAGAAACTCCCACCGGGAACGCGGCGGGACGCCGCTGCGCGCGCGGGCCCGCCCGTCGTATCGAGTCAGCGGTCCATACCGCCTTCCGGCGCGCTCTGCCCGCCCGTGGACGGCGTGGCACACGTCCAGCCACTGCCGGCCCGCGGCGCCCACGGAGACCCCGCGCAGGGCCTGGCGCCTGGCGACTCCAGGTGCTGGGAGCAGGAAACCATCAGTGGGTGGGCCCGCCGCAGCACGTGGCACGGGCGATCGCAAGTCACCGCCGCGACGCGTGACCGACCCGGCGAGCGCCTGGCTGCTGCCCTGAAATCTCTGCCGGCTCAGCTGCTGCTGCCGGCGGGTGCGACGTCACTGAAGAAGGCACGCACGTCTCGCTTGCTTGCAGCAATCTCTTCTTTGGCTCGTGACGCTGCAGGTGACAATGCAAGGTGACGCCCCGGCGCCGCTGCGCAGAGGGGCAAAGCATATTAGACTCGCCACCGCGTTTAATTGAGCATGTTCGCCCTCGCTCCAGCCCCGAGTGTAGACACGCAGCTCGCGCCGCTCCGTGGCGGAGGAGCGATGCGTTTGCCTCTGTGCGGGTTGTGCCTGGCTTGTCCATCAACGTTGTGCCGCACATCGCAGGAAATGCTACCAATCTATCATCTATCCCACCCTCCTCCTCTTGCCCGCCCGGCCCCAGGCATCTCTCACGGCGGCACGAACGCTGAAATCACCAAAGAGCCACTGGTTCGCGTGCCTGCCGTAGGCCCTGAAGTCGCTGCTCCCGCTGTTCAGGCTCGCGCTGCTCCGCTGGTGGCGCAGGCCCGCTCGCGCTGCGTCTCCTGAACAGTGTTTCACCGGCGTCTGGCACGCAGGAGATTGGCCTTCTCTCCCGCCATCAGGCCCCTGTCCGGCAGAGACGCTTCGCTTGTGCAGCTTTGTCCGGATTTTGGAAGTGGGCTTCGTGGAGACCCGACCGCTGTCAGCGGCGAAAATTGACCGAGATCCCCATGAGCGAGGCTCTTTCCGAGTATCCCACGGCGATGGCCCGGCACCGTTGTCAACTGAAGGTCTTTGGTCGCGGGCCCGGCCTATCTGCTCGCTTGCTGTCCAAGACCCGGCACACGCGAACCTTTGCTGTCTCGGCAAACGCTCCGTCGGAAGATATAGTGGAGTGCTTGTTCCTCGCAGCCAGCGTTCGTGCGGCAGCTGGCCGTACTCACTGTCGGGCTGCAGCACCTTCGCAAAGACGTCCCCATCCGTGGAGCCGCGAGGCTCCGGCGTGCTGAGAACGCAATCGAGCGCTCCAGGGTACACGGGCAGCACGTCTGTCAGGGATTGATCGTCGAGGCCAATCAGATCAAAGTCGCGTTGGCGCCGTGGTCCCTTGTACGAACCGATCAGTGCCTTCGAATTGGGCTGCCATGGTCGTCAGCGCTCTGCTATGGTCACGGCCAACCGAATATCACCTACCGAAGTCTTGTAAGGCCACATCTCAGTGCCATGTGCTCGTTGCGCTCGATGGAATTCCTCTTTGATCGGATCCGTTTTCTGCGGGCTGTGGTTCCTGTCTTGCATCTCCAATTCACCCTGTCCTGAAAGACTCAATTCAACGCAGAGGTAGTGCATCCCGGCCGATTCTCCAGATCTCTCCCCGGGCGTGCACCAGCCGGGCACAGGGATGTCGCATTCGCTCGAGCGTGGGGACCACATCGTCGCTGTGATCTCGACAATCCTGGCCGAGCTCGGACGCATGGTGGGCATGCGTTCAAGCATGGACCCACACAAGTCAAGCAGCGGAACGTAAGGTTGCTCTGACCGTTGTCGTAGGGCCGAGATCCATTTCGTAGCAAGATGCAGCTTCTCGTGGTACGTCGCTCGGCGGTTTGCCGCTGTCGAAGTGATGCCAAGGTAGGCGTAGAGGCCAGCAAGGGTCCCGAGAAGGGTGAAGGTGACAAGCTCAAGGTAGACACAGCCAAGAGAGAATACGTCGGCTTTCCTACCGTGCCTTTGCGCGAGAGCAATCTCTGGCGCTGCGTATAGCGGCGTGTTGGGGCTGTTGCTGGAAGAAGTTGAGTCCGGCTCGGAGACGACCTCTCTAGAAATGCCGAAGTCGCTGATGAACAGCCTCGAGTCTTCAAGAAGAACATTGGCCGGCTTGATGTCTGCATGGCGGATTCGGTTCTCGTGGAGGTGCTGCAGCGCAGAGGCCAAATGGGCAAACCACGGCATCACGCTCTCCGGTTTCCCCTGTGGTTCGTGGGAGTGAAGGTATCTTTGAAGATCGGAACTCGCAACAGGTCGCAACACTAGGTTCAAAGAAGTCTCCTCGCGCCAGGCAGACTGGAGGCTGATTACATTGGGGTGCTTCGAAAGCTTCAGCTTGCCAAGAATGCGGGCTTCTCTTTCGAAACGAGCAATAGCGGCCGCATTCACAGGCTTGCTTTGCTTCAGAGCAAGCTCCTCGCCGGTCCTCAGCCTGATCTGCTCCACGGTCGCGTGAGAGCCTTGACCGAGTATCTTGCCAGTACGGAAGGCCATGCCAGACCCTCCCCAGCGCGCATGAGTGAAGTCGCCAGCGCTTCCGTGTCCTCCATTTCCGGCATTGTGGTTGACAAACCCAGAGCCGCCATTGTCGAAGTGAAACATAGTGGAGAATCCAGGAGAGAGACCGGATTCACTCGCTCTGCCGTCATCGCCGCCGTCGCCGTCGCCGTCGCCACTGTCGTCACTGTCGTCCCCATCTATGTCATCCCCGTCGGGCCATTCATCGTTCCAATCATGCATGTTTCTTGGGCAATCGCCCGAGAAGTGGGCTATGATGTGCCTGGTTCTCCCCGTCCAAGTCCCAAATTTTGTTCTGCAAAAGCCACACTTCTTTTTGAACGGTAACGAACGACGCACCGAGGACTGCTCTCGCAACGTCTGCCAACTTAGCCCGGATTCCCCGCGCTTGACATGGGCTTTGACGTGGTCCCCGATCTTGTCAACACGGTGACTAATGAAAGGAGACGTCGTGCTAGAAGTCTCGCGGCAGATTTTGCATATCCACAGGGCCTGAGGCTGGCGGTTTTCCTCGTGTCTCTTCCAGCTATCGACCAAAGCTGCTCTGAACCCACATTTCGCTGTGCATTGGAAAGCCCCTTCGTTGTTACAATGTCTTTGGCCAGTGTTGCACTCCTTCATCCGAGTATCAAGATAACGTCGGACCATCTGGTGTTCCCTCTCCTTCGTAAAAAGAGGCCCCGAGCGCGATGACTGCGGCAGCTGCTGAGAAGATGCCGGAGGCCGATGTCGCTGCTGGGCTGCCATGTGGGTGGGACTAGCGGGGACCCCAGTCTGCCTGGGGCGCGCGGAGTCCTCCGATATATTGTTCTCTTGGGCCCACGGCTCTGTGGGTGGTGGTGAGAACGGAAACCGAGCGCTGCCTGATTTCGACCGCAACTCTTGATGGACCAGACTTTCCGCTTCGGCCTCCTCGACTTTCGCAAGGGCAGCGAGGTTGCCGATGTCCTTCTTGGATGGAAAGTAAAACTCGCTAGAGTCGAAGCAATTTTGGACCCAACACTGGACTAGTTTCTGAGCATTTCGGCGGTGGTCTGAGTCCGGCTTGGAGTGCTTTCGTGTAGCTGCACTCGGTTCCTCCGCTGGGGTTGCGGTGCGCTTTCTCTTCATATTCTCCTGACTTCTGGGCCGCCTCCAAGTTGGCAGACCAAGACAGTCGTCGCGTGGGTGGCTGCCCTCCGGCTGGTACGATTCCAAAACATGAGAGTACTGAGATGCAGCACCGCCGCCATCCGTGGTTGGATTCTCTAAGGTCTGGTCTTGTGGAAAGTACTCGGGATGGATCGAAGGAGTAGTGAGCAGCGAGGGGTCGATGCATCCGTGCTCGACTGGGATGAGGCCGCCAGTGCCTCCGGTGACGGCCGCGGCGGGGCCGGAATTCGAGGCGAAATTGAAAGGCTCAAGACAGCAGCTGAGGGAACGCTCGCCGTCGAGGCCGTCGCTTATACGCTGCCTCTCGCCCATGGCGCCCAGAGCTTGAACGGCGGCTTGGGGCCGAGCGGCGTGACAGGAGGGCGAGGCGTTGAGTCAAGATTACCCAAGCGTCATACTGGGAGCCTTAGCTGGACCCTGGAACTGCTGTTCAGGGACAAAGAGACCTACCAAGGAAGCCGGTGTAGTCAGAGACGTCGGCAGCCTTGCAAGCTGAAGGCGAGGCGTCACGGATAAGCAGGCACCAGTGTTGGAGGTAGGGTCCGGGGCGGCTGAGAAAACGGACGGCGCAGAGAAAGAAGCAGGCGGGAAGGGACGCAGCCGTTCTTGAAGCACATGTGGTTACGGCCGCCCGGTGTTGGAGGCGTCAGGCCGGGCTGACCGGCGGGCGTGGAGGGCGTGGAGGGCGTGGAGGGCGTGGAGGGCGTGGAGGGCGTGGAGGGCGGCCTCCGCCCCGAGGGCGGCGCCGCGCAGGCAGCAGGCCGCCGCCGCCGCAGCCGCATGGCGCAACACGGCACACGAGGCGGCGTCGCAGGTCGTTGGTTTTCACACAGCGGCTGGCGGGCCAGCCCGTTGCCGTGGGCGGCCCACGGACGAGGGTCGTCGGGCGGGAAGTCATGGCCGCCGGGTGCGCGGACCGGGCCTGCCCGTCCAGATCCAGAAGAACCACCTGCACCCTCCGCGCGGGTCGACGTCGATCAACGCGGATCCCGACTCCTCCCCGCCGCCACCACGCCACGCTGCGCCGCTCCCCCGGGTCCCGAGCTCAGGCCATTTGTTCCTTTGCAGCCAGAGCCCTCACTCGGAATGAGCGTGGCTAGACTTCGTCGGATATCACCCGGACTACTTCTGTCGCGTTGTCTCTTCTGATTCGGCACGATCAGGAGCCTCTTCGCCTTGGGCCAGAAAGCAAGGATGGCGCTCGTCAGCAGCGGGCCGCGTTTGGAAGACAGGTGGAAGAGAATAGCTTCAGGCAAACCAGAGGTTGAGCAGGCGATTAGCTAGTTCTCGGTCATCACGGGTAGCCGGATTCCCTGTAGATGGCAGAGCGAGATGAGCAAACAGGCAGCTGGCTGTCGCAATTGCTCTTTCGCTTCCGGCACGGCACGCTCTGTCTAGGCAGAGTCGTTCGAGTCCGTGACGGTGCTAGTATCGAGTTTCAAATCGTGGACTCAGAGGCTGACGACTCCCCCACGCTCCGCCGTGCTTATGGGAATTACGGAGCCAGCGCATGCACGCCCAGCCGCACCCACCGTCAGAGCTCAGCTCCAAGATTGCCACGTTCTCACCACTCACCGTGCACTGGGGCGAGGGACAGGGAGCTGCGCATGTAGAAGTGGTGTCGTTCAAATATATCTGCTGGAGCCTGCCGCATCTCGCGACGGCGGCGCCGTAACAAACACTTGCGCCGTTCGTTTTAGGTAACTTTTGCGTGCCCTTCCGTACCCTTTTCCCTTACTTGGGGCTCTTGTTCTTGGTGCTCCACCCCTTAGAAAAGCTCTGCCTCTTCTACCGGTCCATCTCGACCTTTGCACCCTCCCCATTGGCCTGTGCTCCGCCGCCCGTCAGCGGCACCGTTTGCTTAAGTGGCGGCAGCAAGCTGCGCGCCGTCTGCCGTGCCTGCTGCGCCAGAACAGCATCCATGAGCACCAGCGCCGCCATTGACTCGACAATCGGCACTGCACGCGGCACCACGCACGGGTCATGCCTGCCCTTCGCCTCCAGCACACCATCCTTCTCGCCGTACGTTGCCGTCTGCTGCGCCTGCCCGATCGTAGCTGGCGGCTTGAAGCCCACGTTGAAGTAGATGTGCGCCCCGTTCGTGATGCCGCCCTGGATGCCGCCCGAGTTGTTGGTCTTGGTCGTCAGCCGCGGCCGCCCCTCCGCTCCCAGTGCCTTGATGAACGGGTCGTTGTGGACGGAGCCCGGCACCTGGCAACCACCAAAGCCCGACCCAATCTCGAAGCCCTTGGTAGCAGGGATGCTGAGCATGGCGTGGGCGAGTGTGGCCTCGAGCTTGTCGAAGCATGGCTCGCCGAGGCCGGACGGCACGTTACGTATCACACAGCTCACCGTGCCGCCGATGCTGTCCTGCTGGTCCCTGTAGCGCTCAACGAGCTGCTTCATCCTCTCACTTGCCTCCTCATTGGGGCAGCGCACCGGGATGAACGAGTCAACCGTCTCGCGATCAATCTCGTCTAGGAGCTTTAGAAAGTCTGGGTTGGTCGAGGTGGTAGGGTGCTCGGGCGTGGGAGGGAAGAGAAACTCGTTGCCAACGGAGGCGGTGAAAGCAACGATCTCCACGCCGTACGCCTGCCTCAGGTACTTCTCGGCGATGGCTCCGGCGGCAACGCGGCCTGGGAGCATGTCAGCGACGAGGCCTGCTCAGGCGTCAGGCACAGCATTCATTACCAATCGTCTCTCTCGCGCTGCTGCGGCCGCCGCCGCTGCTTGCCTTGACACCGTACTTTTCCAGGTATGTCCAGTCAGCGTGGCTCGGGCGCGGGTAGAGGTCCATGGTGCTGTTGCCGTAATCCTTGGGTCGCTGGTTCTCGTTCATGACACGCATGCCAATGGGAGTGCCCAGCGTCACGCCAAACTCGGTGCCCGACTGGATCTCGACGCGGTCCTTTTCGTTGCGCGGGGTCGCGATTGCGCTCTGGCCAGGACGGCGGCGGGTCATCTGGGGCTGGATATCGGCCTCGTCGAGCTGCATGCCCGGGGGACAACCGTCGACAATGCAGCCAACGGAGAGGCAGTGCGACTCGCCATAGCTGCGCGGCGGGTTAGCTTTGCGGGCGGCGGGCGGCGGGCGGCGGCGACGGCACATACGTGGTGACGCGGAAGTGCGTTCCAAAGGTAGACATGGTGGGCGGCAGTGGTGGTGGGCGAGGTGACTGGGGTAGAGCGAGGCGCGCTGGTGGGCGACAGAGCAATGGGCGGCGGTGTGACTGGAAAAGTCGTCCGATCGTCGGCGCAAAAGAAGGTCGGCGGCCGAGACCGTTCCTGCGGTAGCGGTAGGGCTGAGCCCCTGCCGCGTCCGCCATTGGCACTGGCACCCGCCTGCCCTCCCTGCCTGCCGTCTCCGCCCCCAGGCCCCCGCCGTTCCGCTGCCCGTGTCGCGCCCGTCCGCCCCGTGCAGCCGCGCGCGCAACCCGCTGGCGCAACCCGTGGTGTGGCATCTCGGCGACTCCCCGCGTTGGGCCTCGCACTCGCACGAGTACAAACTGGCTGTATTGCCGGCTTACTACGCTACGCCATTCCTTTGCGCATGTTCTCCATGACGCCGACTATGCTATCAGCCATTCCACCAGCCTGGCTTTCGATCATCTCCACGTTCACTCTCCCCAACGCATTCTGCATGCCATCCACGACTTCTCTATCTTCGAAGATCTCGCCCATGTATCGGCCCTCGTCTACCCAGTAGGATGCGCTGCGCTCGCGCAACCCCCTGTCCCGCGCTATCGTGTTCTTCATCGCGCCCAACATGCTCAGCTTACCTCTTAAGCTTTCCACAATGCGCGTGTTCTCTTCGATGCGCTCCGAAATTGTTGGAGGAATGACGAGCCAGCGGTTGGTTGAAGTCAGCCACATGGTCAAGCCGAGCAGACAATCAACGACCGCGAACAAAATGTAACGCCAGGTCCGCATGCGCCAGTACAACGGCTCCAAGTCGCTGAGACGCAATGCCGTCGCATTTTGCTTGTGGTTGTATGTGCCGACGTTCCAGACCTCGAGAGCGGCGAGAGTCACGCCAGCAATCGCTGCCCAAATTCTCCAGCGTGCTCCTTCCGAGCCGGACGCCAGCGAGGACGTAACAAGACCCAGTATGGCAAGATGGAGAAGGTGCGGCGCCAGGATGGAGGGCAGGGCGTAATAGAAATAGCTGGACGGTTCGTCCGAGGTGCAAAAGGGACATTCGGCCAGGACGAACGGTCCGTAAACCAGATACAGCAGCTTGGACTCCTGATTGACGAACTTGGACCTCAGAGCCTCGTCGACGGCATCCAGCGGGCGGAGCTTGCGGAGACGGGCGAACAGGGTATCCGGTGGAATCTGCAGACGGGACGACGTTGTCTGGAAGACATTCTGGGGAGCGAAGGTCGGGAGGGAGTAGATGAAGGCGAGGATGGCAAATGCGTAGAGCCCGTTGAGAGATACGGCGACAGCTGGGGGCATGGGGCGTATGCGGCCGTGCGGGTTGCGCGAGGAGGCGCGGATAGACCTGTACAGCTGGATGGCCTTTGGCAGGAGCATCGGGCCGAAGAATATCAGCAGGGACTTGAGCCTGGCAAGAAATCAGCCTGCGAGCACGGCAGAGAGCACGGCGGGGCGTTGCGAGTTACCCTGAGAGCGATATGGCGACCATGGCGGCGTGGTGACTATGGCATGTGCGGAGGACAGGAGCTTGTCGTGGTGGACGAGCTCCAAAGCTCCACGTCGCAGTGCGGCCACCACTTGCTTAGCGCGCGTTCCCGTTGAGCGGCGCGCCACCGCGCCCAACCGCCCTGCTCTGACGTCCACCTCCGCGCCGCCCACTCCAAACCACCGTGCTCGCCCACCATGACAGAGCCACGCATGCGCATGCGGCAGAAGGGCCAGCAGTTTGACACGCGCGACCGTACGTGTGCTCTCCTGCCCGCCGCTGGCTGTTCGTCCCTCTGACCAGCTCGCAGTCGAAGCCTATCTGATCGCTTTCGGCGACGACCGCAACCCGCTTCCCGAGACCGTCCGCGTCCTGGACGAGATCATCACCGAGTATGCCTGCTCCACAGCCCGTCCGCCCGCGCCCGCGCTGACGCCCCCAGCTTCATCATCGAGACGTGCCACGAAGCCGCCCTCTGCGCCTCGTACTCGCGCCGTGCCAAAATCAAGGTCGACGACTTCAAGTTCATCCTGCGCAAGGATCCCGTCAAGCTTGGAAGAGTCACAGAGCTGCTGAACAAAGAGAAGGAAATCAAATCACAGCGTAAGGTCTTCGCCGTCGATGACGAGCAGATCGGCAAGGACGAGACGCTCAGGGAAGAGGCCAAGAAGGGCAAGCGCAAGGACGAGTGTCCCAAGGACGAGCGCAAGGACGAGCGCGTGTCGAAGAAGGCCAAGAGCACCAAGGACTGAGCGTACGAGTAGCATCACGGCAGGCATGGGCACGGCGAATGGCGTTATAATGGCTTAATATACCCTTTCAACAATTCTACTGGCCAACACCCTGAGCCTCGGGTCTCCATGCACCGTCCTCCCTGCTTTCCAAGATCTCGTCGACTTTCACTCTCTCGTCGACAATCTGCTGCCCGTTCACCAGGTCATTTTCGGTGACGCGCTTGTGCGCGTCTTCCTCGTCCTTTGCGATACCAGCCTTGACGTGCCTGCTGACAAGTCTCTTGCGCGCCGTATCGAAATCCACCTCGACGAACCACCGCTCGTCCATCAAGTGGGCAGCTTCCCGCCACGGATCTCTGTCCAGAGTGAGGTAGTTGCCCTCGAAGACAATGACGCGCGTGGTCGGGGCAATGCCAATGTCGTCGGCGACGGGATCCTTGACGGCGTGGTCAAAGCTTGGGGCGTACAGCGTGTGGCTTTCCGGGGCGAGTGGCTTGCGAAGCTCCTTTACCAGGGCCAGGAAGCTGTCTCCATCAAAGGTGAAGTGGGCTCCGCGGCGGGCGTGCGCGGTGTACGGGTCGGGCATGGCGTCCAGTTGGGCGCGCGACAGGTGGTAGCCGTCCATGGGGATGAAGGTCGCTATGGGCGGCTCGCCGGCGCTGGCACCCGGCATCTCAGCGCGGTGCATCTCGTTGATGCGACACACGACCTTCGCGGCGAGCGTTGTCTTGCCGCTGCCAGGAATGCCGGAAACGCCAACAAGCAGGCGCTGCGACCTCGGGAGCTGCTTGTATTTTTCTACTGCGGTCAGCCAACCAGCCAGGCGGGGCAGAGCAGAGCCTCGGCGAGCACGCACCCCAGGTCTTCTTGACCAGACGATCCACTTGGTCCTCCATACTGGCTCTGTCCGGCCCGGTGCCTGCGGGGTAGCAGACGAGATGACGGTGTGTTGGGGTCTGGCGCTTTTGACGCGTCGCGGGTCCCACCGCGGGGTCGAAGTCGCATGACATCGGCTAACTTGCCAAGTTGCGTGTCGCCGACGTCCCCCGCCAACACCACGCTCTCTCGTGCACCCTGCTCCATGCGACACAGCTCACGGCTGCGTCACCAGTCACGCCGTTCAATCCAGTCGGCCGCCACGAAGTCGACGTCCACGTGCGGGTCTCGGCAAGGCAACATCATGCAGAACAAATAAAACTTTTGGGTATCTCTGTCGTCTATAAAGAACCTCCCCCGTACAAAAGATGGTGCAGATCCGCCATGCTCGGGCCTCCATACACGTCCGCCCAGCAGACAGCATATTCCGGGCAACTAAACGGCCATGTTAGCATGCTCCTCCCGTGCGGTCTCCGTCTGCGCCACTTACTGGACTGGCTCTCGGCCAAACATAACGTGCCATAAGTACTCGAACACCCTGCCGCTGTTTTCATCGTCGAGGTCCGTTTCCATCAGCCATTGCCTGTACAGCACGTAATCCTCCACTGGCCTCATCATGATCTGGTCGCGCGACACTGCGAATTGTGCGCAACATGGAGCTGCAATCACCTCCGGGCACTCTGTGCCGAAGAACAGCTCCCAAACGCTCGCCATGCTCTTCTCGTACATGCGATTTTCCGGCGTATCTTCTCGGTAAGGCTGCACTTCCGCCGGACACCCAGGTCCCAGGGTGCAACGAAGATTTGCAAAGCCGACCTGTTGGACGTAGTCGATGTTAAGCGCCTTTAGAGCTGCCATGTTGCTTCGTGCTGGCATCCCCGTCGAGTGCCAGAAACGATCCTGGTGGCTGTGGATAAACGCGACTGTTGACGGATAATTGCCGTAGCTCTCAATAAGGTATGTGAGGTACGCCATCGCCTGTCATCCCGTTCATGTGTTAGCCTCGTCCAGCATCTCATGGCATATTACGTGTCCTACCTCTTTCCCCTTGTTCATCGGTGTATGCAGTGTCGCGTTCAAGTCGTTCACAGAGTATATGGCATGCTGCCAGCTTGAGGCCGTTAGCTCGTGTCCCCTGCAGTCTCCACACATCAACTTACTCAGGGAGATGCTCGTTGACCCAAGTCACGTCCTCTTCAGCGGTCTTTCCCATAACCACGACTTTGTCTGGCAACGCCTCCGGATGCTCGCTTTCGGATTCACCTTCCGCTCCATCGGTCTCTGGCTCGTCTTTCTCGTCTCCAACAGGCTGCTCGTGGACCGGCCCGACCGTTGCAGCGGCTGGGCCCACGCTGTCCGGTCCAGGATCTGTTTGCTGGGCTTCGCTTGGTTCAGAGACGGGCTGGCCAACACTCGGGGCGGGGGTTTGTTCTGACGTCGAAATGTGCGGAGTCGGAAGCGGCGTCGAAGCAGGCGCGGGCGTGCCGAATCCGATGAACTTAGGATCGATGCTCGTGATCCTGGTCTGGCTGCCGCCGAGATGGGCTTTCAGGCCGCCGGCGAGTTCGCCCTTGATCTCATCGATGTGGTTCCACCGGTCCTTGAGATATTCGGAGTGGCGGAAAATGGTGCAGAGAACCAGCAGGATCACGAACGCCGACGCGAGGCTGCCGGCGCGGACAGGAGTCTTCATCTTTCGGGCGAGCCTCGCTCACCACCCGCGACATCGAGGATTCTCTGAAGGCGGCGGAAACACAGGAAACATGCCGTTCATATGCGGCGACATGCACCTGACGCGCGGCATGTTCACAGGGCCGCTGCGCGGCGGGAGGCCGCCGAACGCGCATGACACGGCTGCCGGAGAGGCGGTGCCCCAGGCAGAGCAGGCGCGAGCAGTGCGGCGGGGGCCTGTTTCGCCCGAAGAGCTATCAGAGGTGGTCCAGGGCTACGCGTTCACGGTGGTTTACGTCGTCTAGCGCCGGCCAAATTAACTCGAAACGGCGCCGGGGGTGCGTACGCAGCCTCCGAGTCCACCAACCTGCGCCCTCGCGACGCTGTCGACTGGCTGCGTGTTCCCTGGCTCACGCACAACGGCCTCATCCGTCAAGCCGCACATTGCGCATTGCTTCGTCACCTTGGCCGCTGCGTTCGTCAACAGCCACAAAGCTTGTAGGGACAGCCACACCAGCACACGCGAGCTCCGCCGCCCCATCTCTAGAGCTCAGCATCGCCAGACCACCGCCATCTGCCAGTCGCCTCGCACATGTTCCGACCGGCCCATCTTCCACGGAACACATGGGGAGCTGCAGTGTTATTCCGGACGAAAGAATGCTCCAGGACTCGCAAGAAATGCAACCGGATGGATTCTTGAGCTGCCTATGGCCGTGATCTCCCGTCCGCCCCACACACCAAGCGTGGAGCCTCAAGCAACAAGCAATCCCTCAGCCGACTAGACTTTCACTTCCGATTTCGCCTCTTTGAGCTCCAGCATCCGCTGCTTCCGCCACATCTCGGCATACTTCACGCCAAATCCGTGCTCGAATACGCGTCTCACCTCTTCAAGGGTCATGTTTGCAGCTTCGGGGAAACAGAAGTACACGAAAACACACCCGAGGAAAGAGAGAGCAGCATAGAACCCGAGAGTGCCCGAGGGTGTGATGCCCTTCATCATGGACAAGAACGTGGCGCTCACAACGATGTTCGGTCCCTAACTCTGGTCCCTAACTCTGGTCAGTAAGCATGCGTGGAAATCCCGGACTTGACGTACCCAGTTGCAGACGTTTATCATCATGGTACCTCCTTTTGTCAGTAAAGTTTCTTTGGCTCTGGTTCCTGAGAACTCACCCATCGCTCTGACCTCCATCGGGAGGAATTCATTGGCCTGCCACGGCACGCACCCCAGACCGGCAGCATAGAAGGCGACAAACCCAATCATGGCCACTAAGACAACGTATGCAGGCGCACCAATGTTATCGTTGGTGACCTTGAGTGTCGCAAGATCGATGGGAATCCACTTGAATGCAATGGCAGCGCCTAGCAGACGGATTGGCATTCCCGGCATGCTGAACAGGAGGATCCTCCTGCGGCCAACGCGGTCGATGAGGAAGATCGACAAGACTGTGAAGATCAAGTTGACGCAAGCAACGATCGTTCTGACCGCCAATGGATTCCCGAAGCCCACGATGTCGAAGAGTATCGAGGAGTAGTACATGAGAGTGTTGAACCCACAGAACTGCTGGAAGGCCATAAGTCCACAGGCGGCGATGAGAGCGCGCAGGTTTGCTGGGATGGTGAAGAGCATGCGGAGGGCGGCGAGGAGGGAGATTTCCTCATTCAAAGCCTTCGCTTCGGAGACACCGAGCTCGATGCTGCACACCTTATCGGTCAGCTGCTCTTCGGTGGCTTGAGGGTAAATTTTCCGCAGCACGCGACCACACTCTTCACGACGATTGTGGAAGAGCAGCTGACGGGGTGACTCGGGGCACCAGAAAAGCAGAATACCGAGCAGGATCGAGGGCAGAGCCCCGACGCCAATCATATAACGCCAGCCCTGTTAGAGGTGTTAGCAATCAGCGCTACTGTCGTCGAGAGCAGGTCTGCGGTGTAGGGATTTGCAGCATCCATCAGGATGGGTTTGGCAAATTGCTCCCACCACTTTTACATCCGGACGAATTCGTCAGCTCCCTGCACCGCTGACCTGCTATCTACCGTCGCTGAAGGTGTCTCATCTACGGCTCTGGACGATCCAAAAGTGTACTGAACTCAGGCGGGTCTGGTCGGACGAAGGGGATTGCCACTTACATGGGCGACATGTTCGAACGCGGCGTCAAACGCATAGGCCAAAACGGAACCACTCCCAAGGAAAATCATATCCACGCTTATCATTCGCCCTCGGAAACGGGCAGGAGAGATCTCGGCGATGTATAGGGGGACAACCTGCGAACTGTCAGCAGTGGTCTGGGTGTGTTTGGGCCAGGTGGGGACTTGCAGTCGGCGCACTTCCAACACCAAGTCCAATTGAAAATCAGCCGGTTGCCATCTGTGCGATGGAATACGACGTGGCCTGTATAAGGGCGCCGGCTGTGAATAGCAAGCTTGCAAACCAGCTGGCAGGTCGGCGGCCATACTTGTCGGCGGTCATACCGGCCACCAGAGCACCACACAGACCACCGGCAGCACATAGTGCAGTGATGAGCTCCTCCTCGGAGCTGGACAGAATCTTGTTATCGAGGTCACTGCCAATTACCACCAGGACTCCTGAGATGACTCCAGTGTCATAGCCGAAGAGCAGGCCACCTGCAGTCCAGTTATTAAACACTCCTGCCAAAGTTCACGGTATTAAATGCTCACCGATGGCAGCAGCTGAAGCAACCAGCCAGATGAACGCTCCCGGCGTCGAGTCCTCGATGCTGTCCAGGTTGTGGTCATCCTGCTTGGTTGTTGGCCCAACGTCGAAGTTGGTCACGTCTTCGATGAGCTCGGTGCCCTTTGAGATGTCGGCGGAGGCCATGGTGGGCGAATGGAAAGGGGAGTGATGGGTACTGGATGCTGGAATGGATAGGGTGGTTTTCCGGGGGTCTTATAGACAGGCGCCGGCCAGGTGGGCAGCCGGCGAGATCTGGGGTACGGGGTCTGGGTTCTGGGGAATGCGGAGAATCGAGAGATAGACTAAAGCTGGTGAGGCAGGAAAGGCCCGTGGGGCGACGGGTAGGAACACGCGGCTGGCATTCATTCCCCGGCCGTGCACTTAAAGTGCAGCGAGAACCCGGACCCGCTTCCGTACCACGCCTAGACGAGCTAGTCGGCCGGGTTTGACCTAACTGCTGGCACCGCGGAGGACAATAGTATAATAGAGGATCGATAATCATTCTTAGTAGAAGGAGCCTACCGTTATAGATAGTAGCCCTCGTAGACGTAGGGTACTATTGTAACGGTAGGCTCCTTCTACTAAGCTTCGGAGTTACTTAGTAGGTGGGGCTAAAGCCGAAGGGTTTACCTTAATTGATTGCTATTTGACGTCCGGCGGGTCCACGCGTGGGTCGGCAGTATGCCTATCACCGTGTGCCCTTAGGCCTCCCATGGGGCATAGGACGTGCCTTTTACGAACACGCCTCTGTATATAGAGTTGTTAGGGCACGATCAGCCACCAGGCTGATCATTGCTGAACCTTTTGTCGACTTCTAGTCGACGGGAGGTTGGCCGAATGGTCTTACGCGCCGACTGAAACCCAACACGGTCGGGTCCGTCGTAACAGTACCACTCTACCTACAGTCTACGCTAAGGGTGTTACGGAGCAGCCTCTACAGGTTAAGGAAATTAGGGATCAGCCCCGCTGGGAACGACAGAAGTCGGAACCCTGAGGGTCCGAGGTCACGTGACCCCCGCGATCAGTTGGACCCACCCGCTCATTCGCCAAGGCAAATGAGCGGACTGTTACGAACCTCCAAGGAAGCGGGCTTTAGGATCCTAAGGGCGGGGAACCCGCACGGGAGATAGGACCGCAAGGGACAACGCGGTTACGGGATAGGACGGAAGACAGAGTCCCCTACGGGAAGAAGGCCCACAGGGACGAAGGATCAAGGGCTAGAATCCCCGAAAGGATAGAGGTAAGCGGGCGCGGAATAGGTAAACATAGCGATCGCCTCGCACCGACGAATGTCGGAAACCAGGAAGGTGGTTGGGCGCTAACGTCACGTGCGCCCCACGCACACCCGTGACCCGGACCCACACTTGGATCTGTACAGATCCAAGCCTCACAGATCCATCCACCTCAGATCCCACTCCTACAGATCCAACCCGAACAAATCCAGATTGTTATAGCTTTTCTAGTAGTATATAGTCATACTCCCTTAGCTAGACATTTGACCCTTCGTGGTCAACTCAAAGTTCCAATTCAAACCCTATTAATTTGGAGGTAACAAGCTTATTGCGCACCGCGCTATCACGTGATACTTCCCTCTTTGCACCGCCATCCTCCTCTTGTCTCTTCAAGGTAAACCCTTCGGTTTCTACTAACCTGCTAAGCGACTCCGAAGCTTAGTAGAAGGAGCCTACCGTTACACTTTAACCACCATCCTTGCAAGAGAAGGAAGGCTTTAAGAAAACTAAAGAGAAGTATCCCCTAGAACGCCATCTCTAACATAGTCAATGTCCGACGTCGAGATGAGCAACGCCCCGACTCAGCAGCCGACCGCGGCTTAGCTAATGTCAACCATCCAACGCCTGCAAGCGCAGATCGAACAGCTTCAAGCAGGTCAAGCGGCCCCGAGGCCGAGAAAAGTCAAACTCCGGAACCCCGATACCTTCGATGGTAACCGACAGAAGTTACAAGGCTTCACCTCCTAACTCGAGCGGTACATCCGCATCTACGACGACCAGTTCGAATCTGAGGAAGACAAGGTTCTCTTCGCGTCTACCTACCTTCGCGGAACGGCAGAGCGATGGTTCGAACCCTACCTCAACGAACACCTCCACAAGGACGAGGACGAGCAGTCCAAGAACACTCGGGACATGTTCGATGACTACGACAAATTCGTAGAGCATCTCAAACGCGCCTTTAATGACGTGGACGAAGTCCGACAAGCAACTCAGAAGATCATGGTCCTACAACAGAAAGGATCGGTCTCGGACTACACCTCTATATTCCGACAAGCGGCTGCATTCCTGGAGGGATGGTCGGATCAAGCACAGCGTGATCACTACTATAAAGGGCTCAAGCCAAACATTAAGGATGCGATGGCCTTCCACAGCTACCCTAAAACGCTAGACACGATGATCGAGTTAGCCAGGCGCCTAGACGAGCGCCTCTGGGAGCGACAAACGGAACGGTACCCTGCCAACACGACACGGACAACCAAGCCACGCCACACTCAGAATGGCGGCGAGGCCATGGAACTGGACAGTTCTACCCGTCAAGACAGGAATAACAAGGGACGGAACAATGGATGGAAGGGACGAAACAAGAACACGCAGACAAGATGGACACCGGAGCAGCAAGAACGATTTGCGAAGAAACTCTGTGTCTACTGCGGAGATAAGTGGCAGCCAGGGCACGATTGCCCGCTACGGCCTAAGAAAAGCCGCAGCCACGCGGCGGCCGTACGCAAAGACTCTAGGGAGGAGCTGGCAGCCTTCGAGAAGATCAACCAGCAGCGAGCAGCGCACGCAGCCATAAGCTGGACCGTATGCTACTGTGATGGCTTGTATCCGGTGTACTCGCGGAAATACAGTGGCATTCTATCTACGAGAAGACTAAGCTGAAGAGAAAAGAAAGAAAGGTTTAAGTAAGATAGCGCTGCTTATATATCTCTCCAGAGTCCCTTTTATTGGTAGCGAGTTGCAGGGTTTTCTTGTTGAGCTTCACTAAGCTTCAGGGTCTTCTCAACCCAAGGTCTCGCCGCAGGATCCATCCAAGGCACTTAACGGTCTAAACCGTCACATTACCCCCCTCTTCTCGGGCTTGAAGGTAGGACTTGAGCGCGTCCGTTTCTTGAAGTGCCGACGCTGGCTCCCAAGTTAGTCTTGCATATCCTTTCCACTTAACGTGGTATTGCTTCTGGGGCCTTCGTTGGCCGCGCTTTCGTTTCATCCTTTCTCCATGAATTGCCTCAACTATCCACCATTCGTGTCCATCATCTAATATTGGCGGCGGCTGGTAGTCGTCCTGTTCTTGACTCGGCAGAGGGTCTATTCCAGCAGGACGTAGGAGGTCAACATTAAAGACGTTGTGTATGCTACTTGGCACATCCAGTCGATAGCTGTGGGGACCAACTACTTCAGTAACTGTGAACTTTGCTGAGCGGTCATCTAACTTCCGGCTTGGGCGGTCTGTCTTAATGTTCTTCATGCTCAGCCAGACCTTATCTCCCACTTTGTACGCAGGTGATGGGTTCCGGTGTCGATTCGCTTGGGCCTCCTGATCCTGTTGCGCGTTTGCCATCGATGCTTCTACCCATTCGGTGATTTCCTTGATCTTCGCAACAATCGCTTCTCCCTTCTGGATGGGCGACGTCGGATTCTGCATGGGCTGTGGATCTTCGAATAGCTGTAGCGGCTCGAGATGGTATCCATGAGAGAGGAAGAAGGGACTAACGCCCGTTGATGAGGATTCGTGACCATTAATCGCGAGCTCGACTGCTGGTAACCAATCGACCCAGTTGTTCTGCGCTTGATTGGTCATTCGACGAAGTTTCTTCTCGACTTCAGTATTAGCGCGCTCTGTCGATCCATCTGTCTCCGGGTGGTACGCTGTCGATATGCGCCTCTCGATCTTGAGTAGTTGGCAGACTCTTTTCCATAGTTGGCCAACGAATTGACTACCTCGATCAGAGACGATTGCTGCTGGGACTCCATGATAGCGGTAGAAGCGCTTAATGAATAGATTGGCGATTGTCTCAGCTTCGGTATCCTTGCAGCCCTCAAGAATAACTCCCTTCCCCAGACGGTCGGTGATTACCATAAGCATTTGACATTCTTGGCTCTCAGGTAGCGGGCCAATAAAATCAATCGAGATCTCTCTCCACTGACGATTTGGTACAGGTAACGGCCGCAATAGTCCTTGCTTACGATCTCTCCAGACTCTTGTCCTTCCACAAACGTCGCAGTTCCGCACGAATCTTCGTACGTCTGATACGAAGTTTGGCCAGAAGAATTGCCTAGCGACGAGGGCTATCGTCCCGTTACGTCCAGGATGAGCCGTCATAGTCGAATCATGAAGTGTTTGAATTAACTTGGTCCTCAGTGGCTCGTAATTCGGCACCCAGCGCCTGCTGCGGAATAGTAGCTCTCCTTGACCATTCAGAGAGCAATCAGCGACTGAGAGCTTGACTGGCTCTTCTAAGTCGTTTGGTAGTGTCCTTTTATCTTCTCTTACTGCCGTTACTAGGCGTTCTTGATCCGGGTCCGCCAATTTAGCCTCTTGCCAGAGTTGTCGCAAATGATCTTCAATTAGCTCTGTTTGCTGCGTGTCTGTCGGTTCGTCTGTTGGCTCGTCTGTTGGCTCGTCTGTTGGCTCGTCTGTTGGCTCGTCTGTTGGCTCGTTTGTTGGCTCGCCGGCTTCTTTCTCGGTTCTTTCTTGTCGTCTTGTCTGTACTGGTACTGCGAGCACTCTCCAACAGTTGGCTTGAATCTTATCTGGGCTTAAGAGTCGTGCGACACGATATTGAAGCCTCTCATCATCTTGAGATACTGGTAAGTCTTGGTCTCTTCGTGTAAGTGCGTTAGGCTGAGCCCCAAGCTTGCCTGGACGATAAGCAATGGTAAAGTTGAATCGGCTTAGAATCAGCTGCCATCTCATTTGCCTCTCAGAGAGCCGTCGGACTGTTGTAAAGTATTCGAGATTCTTATAGTCCGTAACAATCTTAAATTCTTTTACGCTTCGTAGCTCTGCATCCCACTGCTGAAGACACTTAATAATCGCAAGGAGCTCCTTATCGTAGATCTCGTAGTTGCACTCTGCTGGCGAGTTCTTCTTTGAGAAGTAGGCAACTGGCCGGAGTACTCCATTGTTATCGTATTGGGATAAAATTCCTCCTGTACAGTATCCTGAGGAATCAGTCTCGAGGATTGTCTTTCGGTCCGGGTCAAATTGGGCAAGGATTGGTGCCGTGATAAAGGCCTTCTTTAGCTTTCGAAACGCTCTTTCTGCTCCTTCTGTCCAATAGAACGGAACGTCTTTCTTTGTAAGTGCATGTAACGGAGCCGTAGTCTTCGAGTATTCATTAATAAAGCGCCGGTAGAAGTTCGCAAAGCCAAGGAATCCAAGCACTCCTTTAACTGTAGTTGGTGTTTCCCATTCCTGAATAGCTTTTACCTTAGCTGGGTCCATGCGGATACCTTTCCCAGCTTCGATAATAAATCCAAGATACTTTGTTGACTGAACCTCGAATTCGCACTTATCGATATCAAGCTGTAGTCCCGCTGCTTGTAGCTTTTCGAGAACCTTAGTTACGTGCTCTCGGTGTTGGGTACGGGATCCCTCGGTAAAAATAAGCACATCATCGACATAAGCCGATACGAAGTCGTCCAGGAAGTCTTGTAGGGTCCAGTTGATATATCGTTGAAAGGTGCTTGGTGCATTAGCTAGTCCAAAGGGAGTAACAAGCCACTCAAATAGTCTAAAGCGGGTTCGAAAGGCTGTAAGCCATTCATCTCCTGGTTTAACCCGAATCTTATTGAATGCTGCGATTACATCGAGTTTCGTAAACCATCTTGCCTTACTGATCCGGTTAAGGGTCTCCTGGATAAGAGGTAGTGGATATCGATCCTTCCGTGTAAGTTGATTAAGGGCTCGGTAGTCACAACAGAATCGTAAGCCTCCACCTGGTTTCTTTACAAAGAGGACTGGCGCTGCGGCTGGAGAATTGCTTATACGGATAAAGCCTTTATCGAGTAGCTCTGTAAGCGTTTTCCGGAGTACTAGTAGTTCGTCTCTAGACATGTTGTATAAGGGTCCCCATGGGGCCACTGGTGTCCTCCCATTCTCATCTTTCTCAAGCTCAATCTGATGATCGATTCCAGGTCGGTGTGGAGGTAGCTTGTCGGCTTTACTTCTATCGAAGGAGTCGAGAAACCGTTTATTTAACCAGGCTGGTAGTTTCGTCCTTGGGTCCGTATGCTTCTTCTCAGCAAGTGCTTTATTAATATCAGCTAGACTTGCTGAGAAAACCTGGTAACCGAGTCGTTTCTTCCTCGTAAGAAGGCGGAACCTAGCGGCTCCGACCCTCCTATAGTCGAGTTCTTTTCTCTCTCTCTGGCTTTGTACCACTAGGCCAGAGTCCTTAAATCTAAGGATTTGTTTTTCTGCATCTAGTTCTGCTCTCTCTTTTACTAACCATGGTAAGCCAAGAATAACTTTATAGCCTTCAATCCTTGGAGCTACATGGAAGTAAGCTCTTTTCGTTTGGTGTCCGCCGATATCGATCTCGGCAATTGCTACTTCGGTAATCCAGGAGTCGGTAATAGCATCAACTGACTGGATTTATCTTGGTCGGATAGGGATACGCTGGAGTTTATGTCTTCGAGCGAATCGAGCATCGATAAAGCCATAGGATAAGCACCCAGAATCAATAAGGGTTTGAGTGGAGATCTCCTTATTGATAAGTGCTGAAACTAAGAAAGGTGGTTTTTCCATATGCTTATTCTCGAATTGCTTCCAATCTGCTTGAAGCTTACTTTGCTCCTTTTGCTCCTGACGGCGAATTTTATCAGGAGCTATTCTTTTTCCGAATTCTCATTGTCCTCTGACACTTTAGTGTCCTCCTCTAATTGCGGAGGAACTTCCTGCTCCGACTGTCTGATACCAGCAGCTTGGGCTGGGCGACGGGCAGGCGCATAAGGGCATGCATGCTTCCAGTGTCCTAAAGCACCGCAACGCGTGCAAAGCCTGTTCTGACGACGTCGGTTAATCTCATCTTGAGTTACCCATTTAGCTCTCCGGGTTAGTGCGGCTTTGGCTGGGCCTGTTAGTTCCCAGTCCATTTGGTCGTTTTGAAGAGGCTTTGGATACGTAGTAGGTCTGGTAGTCGTTATTGATCGAGTAGATCTCTCATTGGTTTGAGGACTTGGGCTTCTCCTTCCTTGATACCCACTTCGTATAACTGACTTCTTAGCCTTATTAACAGCCTCTATGTCGTTACTAGTTCTAGCCAGCAAGTTGGCAAATTCGTGGAACGTAAGATCTTCTAAGCTCTTACCAACTAGTCGGTCTTTTAGTTCCCAGCTAATTGAGTCCCAAAGAGAGTCTTTCTTTTGCTTATCGTCCCATGTAGTGCTTTTGCCAGATTCAAGCATTAGGTGGCGGAACTTTACAAAGTGTTCTCTAAAGGGGCCACCTTTTTGATGTAGGGCTCGGAGCTCGCGACGTGCTTTTTCCTCGCGATATGGGTCGCCAAATACGGCCCTTAGCTGTTCGAATAGGTCCTGGGTTGTAGCCGTCTGGCTTGAGGATCTCCACCATGGTTGTAAGTAGGTAAGCGCGGTTCCTCGTAGCTGGTTGAATAGCAACGCTGCTTGTGTCGTTTCTGGGTAGCTTGCGTAATCGATTCGAAGTTTCTGATTTGCTTGATCAATCCAGGCTTCTAGCTCCTTTCGTTCTCCTTTAAATTCTGCTAATTCGGGTAGAATTTTTCTTGGCCTTTGACTTGCCGTAAGCGCTTGAGTAACCGCTTTAGTAATTGCGGTCGGTGGGGTTTGTACTTGAGCCGTCGGAGTGGACGTAGCTGTTCCTACGCTAGGCTGCCTTGTTGTTGGTGTAGTAGCCTGGCTATCCATTCGTGCCTGTAGCTGAGTAACCATTGTAAATAGTTGGTTCGCCCATTGCGGTGGGTCCTCTTGTTCGCGCTGCGGGGCCTCTTGCGGTTCATCCATTGGTTGGTCGTCCATTCTAGGACGCGTCCTTGGGTGTCTTCTTAGGTGTCTCCTTGGGTGTCTTCTTAAGCGTCTCCTTGGGTGTCTTCTTAGGTGCCCTCTCTAAGATCTTCCTTTTAGATCTTTTTTTTAGGGACTTCTTCGTGCCTTCTCAAACGCCACGCTGTCGTTTTATTAAAGGGCTTCCTTCGGGAACCTTCTTAAGTGCCTACACGGACACCTTCTTGAACGATTTCCCAGGTATAGTTAACTGGTAACGAGCCTAGCCACTATCCTATTCCTTAGGTGACTTGGGTAACTTAGGTAAAGAGAAGCCGTGCTCACGTAGGAGCTTTGGCGCATAGAGGAAAGGGGACGAGCTTAGTCTAATGTGATGGCTTGTATCCGGTGTACTCGCGGAAATACAGTGGCATTCTATCTACGAGAAGACTAAGCTAAAGAGAAAAGAAAGAAAGGTTTAAGTAAGATAGCGCTGCTTATATATCTCTCCAGAGTCCCTTTTATTGGTAGCGAGTTGCAGGGTTTTCTTGTTGAGCTTCACTAAGCTTCAGGGTCTTCTCAACCCAAGGTCTCGCCGCAGGATCCATCCAAGGCACTTAACGGTCTAAACCGTCACAGCTACAACGACAGCTGCACGATACACCAAAGTAATAAAGACGCCACGGGATGGTACCCCCGTAAACCAGGAAAAAGCCGACAAGTCAATGTCACCACACGAGTCACCGAAGAACCTCAGCTCGACGCCCTTGTCGACGCGTTCCCAAAAGACTCTGACTTGGTAGACAGCGACACAGGGGAACTATACGACAGCACCCCAGATCGAAGCGAACTTAGCGAATGCACAGGAAAAGAAGAGGGAGAGGCCCTTACAACGGACGAAAAACGGAGCACTCTCACCTCGCTCGAAGTGCTCGCTCAACGATACGGCATCAGTCACTACCTGGAAAACGAATGCGGCAATCACGGTCAAACGGTTTGGATCCCGGACCAGAGGAACCTCGCCCTCATGGCTATGTGGGAATGGCGACAGGAAACCCTCTGGGAAACTCGCATTGAGCAAAACGGAGAAAAATACGAACTCCCGGTAACTCCAGAAACAACGCTCGTTGAAGGACACCACCAAGGTCTCTCAGCACGCGAGCAGGCGGACTACGATTCTCTACGAGAATTAGCAAGAATTCTCTGTTAACACGGAACGGCAACAATCCAGAATCGAACGCTCAAATGGATTCCCGATGAAAAGCTCAATCATCATCCAACCTTCAAATACCAAGTGCGGAACGACAAAGTCTACTGGACAAGGGTGACCAAAAACGGCAATTAGACCGACTGGAAGCAAGCATACATTCAAGTCAACGAATGGGAAGACTATATGCATAGCGAAGTCCATGGCCGACCAACGTCAAAAAACTAAACGGCCTCCCTAGTCAGGGACCCCAGGAGGGGCCGTTAGTTAGGTCCCTCAACCAGGTATCACGCACATCGAACGGACCAATACCCACCGGATCAGATCTTCACCAATTACTCCACGTAGAAGTCACTTTCTGCGGAAAGAGAGCAAGTGCCATAATCGACAGCGGCGCGCAGGGTAACTTCATTCATCCGCCATTCGCCATTAAGCACGGCCTCCGGCACCAAGCAAAAGACCAACCGTACGAGCTTAGTACAGTGGACGGATCACCCTCCACCTACGGCAACGGATGGGTCAGAATCGAAACCGGAGATTCGCCCATGTTACTTGGCAACTATAAAGAACACATTAACCTAGACTTTATGTCTATCCTAGGACATGACATCATCCTTGGGATGCCATGGTTGAAGACGCATGCACCATACATCAACTGGAGGAGGGGAACAATTACCTTCCCGGATGAACTATGCGAAAGACACCTCGCTACCGCGAAAAGGACGAACAGGGTGGACGTACCCGAGCAAAGAAGCCGAAACGATGAGCTAGAGTCAACACGCCAGAGCAAGAAGCCCGAGCACGACTAGAGCCGGAACGATGAGGAAAAGAAAAGTACTATCGATATCCAAGAAATCTCCTTAGCGGCCCTACAGCGCATGAAGCGTAGGGGAGAAAAAGCGTTTACAGTCTACGTTAGACCAAGCCAGGAAATGGAGCAACGCATCACAGCACGCATGCGCAGGGCGGACGTGCCCGAGTCGAACGACCAAAACGGTAAAACGGGACCTCTAAAAGAGGATAACGGCCCAAAGTCAGTCGGAGGAGACTGCTCCCAGAGGATCGAGAGACGCTACAGCCAACCTACGCAACGAAGTAGGAATCTTCTATAGGATAAGAGCTACGACGTCCGAGGCATTTCGGCAGTCGGGACCCAGCAAGTAGTTAATAACGACGGAACTATAAGGCCTACTAGCGGAGTTAAACCGCCAATACCAGAACTGGAAACGGTACCCCCAGAATTCTGGAAATACGCACAAGTGTGTAGAGAAAGAGGAAAAGGAAGCTTACTAAAACATTAACCTTGGGATCACGAAATACCCCTTATCCCAGGAACGCAACCCGCGTTTAAGCCAATCTATTCCCTCTCTTAGAAGGAAAGCGAGGCTTTAAGGGAGTACATCGACACGAACCTAGAACGAGGATATATACGGCCTTCGTCATCACCGGCTGGCTATCCTATTCTGTTCGTCCTAAAGAAAAACGGCAAGCTCCGCCTCTACGTCGATTACAGACAACTGAACGACGTAACGGTAAAAAACCGATACCCATTACCTCGTATCGACGAACTTCAGGATAAGCTCCGGACCGCTAAGTACTTTACTAAGTTGGACCTTCGAGAAGGCTATTACCTGGTTCGCATGAAAGAAGGAGAGGAATGGAAGACAGCGTTCCGAACAAGATTCGGTCACTACGAGTACACGGTTATGCCATTTAGGCTTACAAACGCTCCTGGCACGTTCTAGAACTTAGTCAACGATACCCTACGTCCGTATTTGGATGTGTTTTGTATGGCTTACCTGGACGACATTTTGATCTACTCAGATACGCTCGAAGAACATACCGAGCATATAAGGAAAGTCCTTAAAGCACTACAGGACAAAGATCTCCGAATAGCACCAGACAAATGCGAATAGTATACCCAGCGAACGGAATTCTTGGGTTTTATCATTACGCCTGGGCACATCAGCATGGACGAGAAGAAACTGGACGCAATCAGGGACTGGCCGGCACCACGAACCGTTAAGGAAGTATAATCCTTCCTCGGATTCGCCAACTTCTACCGTAAATTCATTATGAATTACGCAAAAGTATTAGAACCCCTAACCAGACTTACTCGAAAAGAGCACGGATTCCAATGGGGAAAAGACCAGTAAGACGCATTCGACTCCCTTAAGCGAATGTTCTGCGAGGCACCCATTCTGGGCATCTTCAACCCGGAACTCCCTATTACGGTCGAAACGGACGTATTAGACTACGCAATTGGCGCTTGCATCAGCTAACCGGACGAGCAAGGCAAACTTCATCCAATCGCGTACTACTTAAGGAAGATGACGCCCCTAGAGCTCAATTACGACGTCTATAATAAAGAACTGTTAGCCATTGTCACGGCTTTCAAAGAATGGAGACACTACCTCGAAGGAGCTAAGTACCAAGTAATGGTTCACTGCGATTACAAGAACCTCACGCACTTTACTACTATAAAGGAATTGACTCGAAGACAAGTCAGGTGGGCGGAAGAACTAGTATCCTATAACATGAAGATCACCTACAGAAAGGGATCAGAGAATACTCGCGCAGATACGCTAAGCAGAAGAGCCGACCATATCGAAGGGAAGCTAGGACTACAGCCTGCGGTTTTAAACCAGTAGGAAGACGGAAGCCTTATACCAGCTAGAACGTGCGCACCTATATTTAGGATTGCCCAATCATGGCTTAAGGGGGATCCGGAAAGCGAAGTCCCACTTACCCCGGTCAGGCTACTAGCGCCGGCGTATCGCCTGGAGGGCAACGCCTGGACAAAGAAAATCCGAGAGGCCTACGAACATAACGCAATGGCCCAGGAACTCGGAAACGTGGAAAACGACCCTCGCTTAACCAAAGACGAAGACGGCACAATCCTGTATTTAGGATTAATCTACGTCCCAGTTAAACTACGGGAAGAAATCGTTAAGGATATCCACAAAGCACCAGCACACGGTCATCAAGGAACGGACAAAACGGTCGAACGAATTACCAGGAACTACTACTTCCTAGGACTTAGAAAGATGGTCCAACGGATAGTCACACAGTGCGACCTTTGCATTCGAAGCAAAGCAGCAAGACACGCGCCCTACGGACTACTTCAACCACTTTCAGCACCGGAAAGACCCTAGCAGTCTATCACATTAGACTTCATTACGGATCTACCCCAGTCGAAGGAACCCTTAACTGGCGTCCTTTACGACTCGATCCTAGTTATCGTCGACAGGCTTACTAAGTACGCGTACTACCTACCGTATCTTAAAACGGCGAACGTGGAAGACCTAGCCTACACCTTCCTTAGGACAATCCTCGGCAACCACGGGCTACCGGACGAGCTAGTATTAATTGATTGATTGATTGATTTATTCATTCTGCATGCAAGCCGTTGGCTTATGGCAGTGTACTAACTGGTGCCTGTAAGGGCTCTAGACGAGCTAGTATTAGATAGAGATCGGCTGTTTATATCTTAGTTCTAGCAGACTCTTACCCGTTAGCTCGGATCTAAGTATAAGCTATCTACTACGGCACATCCTTAAACGGACGGACAAACAGAGCGTACGAATCAAACGCTAGAGCAATATCTACGCTGTTACATCAATTACACGCAGGATAATTGGGTTGAACTACTTCCTCTCGCCTAGTTCGCGTATAACAGTTCAAAAGCAACGGCTACGCAAGAATCACCGTTCTACGCCAACTACGGATATGAGCCAACGGCTTATAGGGAATCGCTTCTAAGCAAATCACTAAGCCAGAAAGGAATCCTCAAGACAGACCAGCTAAAGGCACTTCACAAACAGCTCAGCCTCGACATCGAATACAATGGATTTTTGATGTCCCGCTACTATAACAGACGGCACCAGGAGGCACCGAAGCTAAAGAGGGGGGATAAATGTAACGGTAGGCTCCTTCTACTAAGCTTCGGAGTCGCTTAGTAGGTTGGTGAAAACCGAAGGGTTTACCTTGAAGAGACAAGAGGAGGATGGCGGTGCAAAGAGGGAAGTATCACGTGATAGCGCGGTGCGCAATGAGCTTGTTACCTCCAAATTAATAGGGTTTGAATTGGAACTTTGAGTTGACCACGAAGGGTCAAATGTCTAGCTAAAGGAGCGTGACTATATACTACTAGGAAAGCTATAACAATCTAGTAGAGCCCTTACGAGCTGGGCTCATATGGGCTCGTAAGAGAGCCTATTTTCTAAGGGCTCGCTGAGCCCTTCGCTCGAGGGCTCGCTGTGGGGTACACGTGACTAGGGCGCCTAGGCCCTTTCTCGCCCGAAGCGGGGTAAGCGGAGATCCTTCTTTCCCGCCTCCTAGGCTTTCTCCCCTTCTAGCTGCTTTGTTACTTAGTGCTCTTCCTAACCCTTGTGTCTTCCTATCTATACGGACTGAGGTTCGTAACACTACCTCCCCCCTTAAGGATCTTCGGCCCGAAGATTTGTCCGTTGGGTTATATTTTGTCTCCCGTTCCTCCTGCCCTTTCTTCTCCTGTAAGTTCTCGTCATGCCTCCTAAGAAGCGTTCTTTTACTGAGACTCTGGATGGGTATTCGCCTCGCCCTTATCGGACTACCCTTCGTCGGAAAGAGTTGTTGCGGCAGGTTCTACGTAACGGAGTAGAGATGATCCCTTGTACTAATTGCTTGGAGCACCGGACTGCTTGTATTGCTTTGGAGGATAATCCTTCTGAGTGCGGTGCTTGTTTACAGGGGCGTCGCTCGGGGTGTGATGTTGCGGAGTCCAGTGGCTCTGGATGTAAGTGGCTATCCCTATCTTTTCTCGATTCTGTTTGACCTTCCTTAGTGGAGAAGCTTGATCGTGCCTGTGAGCGGGTTGCTGCTGAGGCGGATGCTGCTTTAGCAAAGTTTCTGCGGTTACAGAAACAGCAGCGGTTCTTGAAGGAACGCCGTTCGCGTATGATTCGTGAGGGCTTCGAGAATCTTGCCGCACTGGAGGCTGCGGAGGACGCAGAGGCCGCGGTAGTCGGGGGTCCTATTGACCCTGAAAATACCGAATCTTCGCGATCGACAAAGCGCTTGCGTGGCGAGGCCTTAGCTGACGCTTCCGTGGGTCCTGCTGGGTCCCCTGGGGCTGGCTCTGCTGTGCCACCCGCGAATTCCGAGTTGGTTGATCAGGCGCGGCAGTCTCCGTTCCCTGATTTCGATTTCGGATCCTTCGTGTTTGATGAGGCCGCGGTGCCGGCCGATCCGGGTTTTGGCGATGGAATCTTTCAATAAGGTCTTTGCATCCTTCGCAATTTTCCGGTGGTTCCCAGGTATGGTCCCAGTCTCCTTCCCATTGTAGGAGGTATCTGAATTGACCATCAATATAGCCGCTGTCTAGGATCTTTTCTACGATCTATTCCTTGTTTTCGTCGGCCTCTGGGTTTTCTGATACCATTTCTTCAGTCTGCTGGACGGTGGTAGCGTTCTTTGGTGCCGGTTCGAGCAGTGCAATGTGGAAGACGGGTACTATCCGCATAGTTCTTGGTAGCTTGAGGCGGTAGTTGACTTTCCCGAGTTTCTCTTCGATTTCGAATGGTCCAATTTTCTTGAAGTCCAATTTGCTGTTTGGTCGCTTCGTTTTGATGTTTTTTCTGAGTAGGTAGACTTTATCCCCCCTCTTTAGCTTCGGTGCCTCCTGGTGCCGTCTGTTGTAGTAGCGGGACATCAAAAATCCATTGTATTCGATGTCGAGGCTGAGCTGTTTGTGAAGTGCCTTCAGCTGGTCTGTCTTGAGGATTCCTTTCTGGCTTAGTGATTTGCTTGGAAGCGATTCCCTATAAGCCGTTGGCTCATATCCGTAGTTGGCGTAGAACGGTGATTCTTGCGTAGTCGTTGCCTTTGAACTGTTGTACGCGAACTGGGCGAGAGGTAGCAGTTCAACCCAATTGTCTTGCGTGTAGTTGATGTAACAGCGTAGGTATTGCTCTAGCGTTTGGTTTGTTCGTTCTGTTTGTCCGTCCGTTTGAGGATGTGCCGTGGTGGATAGCTTATGCTTGGATCCGAGCTGGCGGGTAAGAGTCTGCCAGAATTGAGATGTGAATAACCGATCTCTGTCTGATACTAGCTCGTCCGGTAGCCCGTGGTTGCCGAGGATTATCCTAAGGAAGGTATAGGCTAGGTCTTCTACGTTCGCCGTTTTAAGATACGGTAGGTAGTACGCGTACTTAGTAAGCCTGTCGACGATGACTAGGATCGAGTCGTAAAGGACGCCGGTTAAGGGTTCTTTCGACTGGGGTAGATCCGTGATAAAGTCTAATGTGATAGACTACTAGGGCCTTTCTAGGGCTGAAAGTGGTTGGAGTAGTCCGTAGGGCGCGTGTCTTACCGCTTTGCTTCGAATGCAAAGGTCGCACTGCGTGACTATCCGTTGAACCGTTTTTCTCAGTCCTGGGAAGTGTCACGACTCAAGAAGAACAAGTCAGATTCTCGAAATTGACTAAAGTTTCTAAGCTAGAGAAAGGAAAGAGAAAAGAAAGGGAATAAAGGAGAAAGGAGGAAACTTATATATCCAGCCTAGGTACTAGTTAGAAGTCGAATAGCCGGTCTTAGGCTTCCCTTTCCCGTACGTTCCCGCTAAGTGTTTGCTCTTAGCAAACCCTATGTCTTAGACATCTTGTCTTAGATAAGTGCTTTAGCCTAATTGGGCTTAGTTTTCTGGAGAATGAGATGTTGACGGTCTGAATCGTCACATTACCCCCCTCTTAAGCGAGAGCTTCTGGCGATGACCTCACTCGACAGCTTTATCGTTTTCTTGAATCCACCGTTTGAGTTCCTTCGGTGGACCGGGCTTCGCTGGGTAGGAGTCGTGAAATTCCTTGAGTTTCTGAGCCGCGTGGTTGAAGTTGTCTACTGGATACCATTGAGGGTCGGGTGGCCAGTCTGCCCACTGAACCCTGTACTGGAGTCTCTTCCCCTTGCCAGTGTAACGGGAGTCGAGAATGGACTCTACTACGTATTCGTCTTTATTGTCTACCTGCACCGCGGGCTGCGGCTCCGGTATCTGGCCTAGAAGGGGTTACTGTCGTCCCTTGTAAGCTTGCTTGGATGGAACACATTGCCGCGGTTAATGCCTGGGGGTAGTTGAAGGCGGTAAGCGGTTCCCACTTTCTCGATAATAGGATATGGCCCAATCCGCGTCCATCCTAGCTTCCTTGAGGGTCGGTCCAAATCCATGTCCTTAGTAGAGATAAACACCTTGTCTCCCACCTCGTAGGACACATCCTTCCTGTGACGGTTGGCGAACTCTACTTGCTTCTCCTGGGACTGCTGCAGGTGGAATTTCGTAAATTCCCAGACCTTTTGCATCTTATCTGCCATCTCGTTGGCTCTTTCCCTGCTCCAGGTAGCCGCGGCGGTGGGCGCTAGAGGGGTGGGCGTCCAGTCAAAGGATAGGCGGGGCTCATATCCGTAGACCACGAAGAAGGGGCTTACGGTAGAGGAGGCGGAGACGTTTCCATTAGCAGCGTATTCTGCGGAGGCAAGCCAGTCTACCCAGTCGTCCTGATGATAGCTAACGTAGTGACGGAGGTAGATTTCCATTTCTTTGTTGGCGTTTTCTGTTTGCCCGTCCGTCTCTGGATGGTAGGCTGTTGAAAGGCGGTGGTCAATCTTCAGTAGCTTGCAGAGGCCTTGCCAGAATTCGCTGATAAACTGGGGTCCTCGATCTGAGATGATGGTGTCCGGTAGGCCATGATACTTCCAGATATTGTCTCTGAAGAGCTGCGCCATTTGACTCGCGGTGGTGGTGTCGTGGCAGGGGATGAAGTGCCGCATTTTTGAGAACCGGTCTACCACTACTAGGACGGCGGTGAATCCTTTGCAGTTTGGCAACTTGGTGACAAAGTCACAGGATAGGTGCTTCCAGGGCTGGTCCCCGATGGGGAGCGGCTTGAGCAGGCCGTTGTAGGATTCCGTTTTATATTTAGCCCTCTTGCAGGAGTGGCAGTTCTGCACGTACCGCTTTACTGCCTTTTTCATACCATTCCAGTAGTACCTCTCCTTTAAGAGTTCCCAGGTGCGCTGGATGCCTGGATGTCCCGTTGCTGGGGGTCGATGAGCAGCCTGAATGAGCCTTAGCCTGAGGCGGTCGTCCTGTGGCACAACAAGGCGGTTCTCCTGGAAGACGAGCAAGTCATCGCGCAGTGAGTACTCAGGGTACTTGCTAATGTCCTGGCGGATGGCCGTCAAGGCGTCGTCTGTCCGGTTAGCTGTCCGTAGCTCAGTAGGGAGGTCAGGGTTTTCGAATAGCTTAAGGGGAGAGAGGGTGAAGCTCCCCGGAGGGAGCGCCGTGCGGTTCATAGAGGTGAGGCGGGAGTCAGAGTCGTCCACCGGTAGATCCTGCTCTCGACGAGAGAGAGCGTCTGCTCTCTTATTCTTCTTTCCTGCGATAGGAACAATCCTAAAGTCGTACTCCGCGAGTTCTTCTGCCCATCGAATTTGGCGGCGGGAGAGCTGCTTGTTCGTCATAAACGTTTTCAGGGTCTCGTGATCAGTGAATACCTGGATTGGCTCCTGTACACTCCGGCACTCGGGACTCCATTCCTGAAAGGCTCGAACGATGGCCAGGAGTTCCTTGTCGTAGATCGTGTAATTACATTCCGTGTCTGAGAGCTTCTTGGAGAAGTAGGCCACTGGATGAAGCTTCCCTTCCTCATCCTTCTGTGAAAGGACTCCTCCACTAACGTAGTCAGAAGAGTCAACTTCGAGGAAGATGGGCTTCGCCGGGTCGAAATGTCGAAGTACTGGGTCTGAGCGGACGGCGTTCTTTAGTGCTTGGAAGGCGGCCTCACACTTCGGCGTCCAGGCCCACGCTACCTTGTTCTTGGTCAGGTCGGTGAGTGGTTTTGCAATCCTCGAGTAGTTCTTAATAAACCGGCGGTAGTAGTTGCAGAGGCCTAGGAATGAGCGCGCTCCTCGGAGAGAGATTGGGGCTTTCCATTCCAGGATAGCTGCAACCTTCTGGGGGTCCATCCGGATTCCGTCTCGCCCGACAATGAGGCCAAGGAAGCGAGTCTCGGTGACCTCAAATTCGCATTTCTTAATGTCCGCTTGAAGGCCTGCTTCTCTGAGTTTCTTAAGGACCAGTCGTACCTGTTCTCTATGCTCTTTTCTTGTCTTACTGTAGACCAGAATGTCGTCCATGAACACTGAGCAGAAGTCGTCTAATCCGGCCATCATAACCTCGTTCATGTACTGCTGGAAGGTGGCAGGTCCATTACATAATCCAAAGGGTAGGACGTTGTAGCGGTATGATCCGTAGCGCGTCCGGAAGGTTGTAAGGTCCTTGGAGTCTTCGTGCATCCGAATCCTGTGGAATGCTTGTCTGACGTCAATCTTAGAGAAGTAACGCGCTCCAGTCAACCGGGCTAGCGTCTCGTCAATCAAGGGAAGTGGGTATTTATTCTTCTTCGTAGCTGCGTTAAGGCGGCGGTAGTCCACGCAGAAACGGAATCCTCCATTGGCCTTCCTTGCCATGAGGATGGGTGAACCAAACGGTGCCCTGCTCGCTTCAATAAACCCCTTTCCTAGGTTCTCCTCAATGTAGTCCTTTGCAGCCGCGAGTTCGTCCGTAGACATCCGGTATAGCGGCGGCGTGCGTAACTCCGGGTCCTGGTTGAGCTCTATCCTGTGGTCACAAGGTGTTGACGGGGGAAGCTCGTCTGACCTCTGCTTGGAGAAGTTCTCTGCCAGGTCCTGCAGCCATTCAGGTAGCTGAGGGGTGAGTTCTCTTAACTCCTCGGGTAACTGTTGTTGGAAGGCGTTGATTCTTGCCTGCTCCTCCTCCTCCAGCAACTCCCAGAGACGGAGATGGTACACTTCAGTGCCTTGTTGCTTTAGTGAACGCAGAAATCCTTCCGCAGTTACGAGCTGCATATCCCTCTTTGGTACCTTCTTTCGAGGTGGGGGAGACTTCTTCTCCACGTCCTTGGTCAGTTCCTTGTTCATTTCTTTAAGGGACTCCCTTATATCGGCCTGGAAGGAGTGTCTAGTAAGGATTCTCTGGGGCCTCCATGATTCTACCTTAGGAGGCGTCGTTGGATCAAGCTTTCTTGGCTCCGCCGCGGCGGGCCTGCCGGGGTGCGTGCAGAAGTTCGGCTTGAACGTGACTGAGTTGCTGTTTGCGTCTGGCAACGCGCCGTGGGCCTGCAACCAGCCCTTTCCCAGTAGCATGTCGTGGTTCCCAAGGTCCATGATGAGTAGGGGAGAGGTGGCTTCCCAGTGATCCTTGACTTGGAGGTGTGGGCAGATCTTGTGGGTGATAGGTTTTCCGCTTCGCCCGTCCGCAACGGTGTAGGGGATCGGTTTGGAGAGGGGGAGGGGTACAATTCCAAGCTCTTCTGTCATCTGGTGCGCGAGGCTCCTGCTCACTGTGGCGTATACAAGTGCTCCAGTGTCAACCATTGCATCAACCTGTATTTTCTTTCCTTGACTAGATAATATACAGTGTGCAATAATAGGTTCTAGGTTGGGGTGCCACAGGGAAGTCACCTGTACTTCCGTGAACAAAGCCTGTTCCTTACTCCTAGGCGCGTCTTTGCTAGGAGTTACTCTTTTCCCGAGTCTTCAGCTGATCCAGAGTCCGGCTCAGCATTGGCGATGGTAACCGCCTTAGCAGGGCAGGCGTTAGCCATATGCCCTTTCTGATGGCAGTGGAAGCAACGGCCTTCCTTGCGGTAAGAATCCCGCTCCTTAGCGGTTAGTGACTTCTTCTGTTCCTGCCTAGAGGTAGTACGCTCCACCGTTGGCTTAGTATTCTTTAGGGATTTATTAGCACGCTCCTTCTTCTTCTCTGCCGCCTTAACATCGTTCTGAAGTTCCCTATCTAGCGTACGGGCACGAGCCGTTAGATCCTGGAAGCTGAAGTTTAGGGAGTCCTTAACGGGCGCCAGTCCATGGCGAAGTCCTCCTGAAAGGCGGGTCCATATCTCCTCAAACCACTGGTCCCTTGGAAGCTCGGATTCCGTGGCGAGGGCAATGAACTTGGCGTAGAAGGAGTTGAAAGGCGTCGTGTTCTGGTAGAAGCGGCGGAATTCCTGGCGCTTGTTCTGGAGGAAGTGGGGGTCGTCAAATACGGAGGTAAGAAGAGCAAAGGCCTCTTCTGCCGTCTGGAAGGCAGCGGGTCCCTCATGAACGTTCGGCCTAATGGTGTCTGAGGCCGTCCCAGTGGTGCGTGAGAAGATGTAGGATATCTTGGCCCTTTCAGTCTTGTAGTGGTCCGCGTTAACTTCCAGCTTATTGTACATCTCGGCCTTCCAGTGCCTAAAGGAGGGCTCCTTCTCGGGTTCTCCAGTAAACTGTGGAGGATCAGATAGCTTCGCGGAGCGTCCTCCCTGATGCTGAGATATTAGGGAGCGGACTAGGGTTTCTACAGTTGGCTGACTGTCAGGAACGGAGCTCATCTCAGACTGGTTTCCAGGGGATTGACGTCCTGTAGTAGGTCGGTAGCTAAAAGTAACGTTCGGCTCCCTGAGGCCCTTATTTTGTCGTCTAACGCGCTCTAGTTCAGCCTTAAGGATACCTTTCTCTGCAGTGAGCTCCGCATTCTCCTGGTAGATCCGCGCGCTTCCTTCTTCAAGGTTCTTAAAGTTCCTAAGAAGCTCGTTGAACTCAACGGCGGCCTCTGTCTTCTTTCCTTGTTCTTGTTGAATGTGCTGGAGGAGATCTCCTATTAGGTACTTTGTTTTTCCTAGATCCTGGAAGAGGATCTCCATCTCTTCCTCATTCTTCAGCACATTGAACAGGGAGATCTTTCCATGCTGGAAGGGGTTCATGGTGAAGTCTTGAATGTCCCCTCCACCCAAATGGTTGTGGGGTGTGTACTGGAAGAGCACATCATCTGAGGTTATAGGGAGTGGCTGTTCAATTGCCTCAGGAGCGTCTTGCTCTTTTTCTTTCCCCTTAGGCTCCTTAGTACGTCTGGCGCCACGCGCGCTCGATCCGGGAGCCGACATAGTGGTAGGTCCAACGTTCGTTTACCAGGGCAAGCCTGCTGGAAGCTTGAACGAAGGAGGGGTTGGTGAGAGTTGATGAGAAGTGATGAGAAGTAATGAGAAGTGATCGGTGGTCAGAGAGCGGGATATCTGATTGGTGAGCGAGTAGGATAAGTGAAAGGGTGGCTTCGTCTTCTTAGAAATCAGGGCAAGCCAGCTGATAGTTAAGTAAGAGTAAGCCGAAGTGGTTAGGTAAGCTTAGAAAAGTGTTACGACTCAAGAAGAACAAGTCAGATTCTCGAAATTGACTAAAGTTTCTAAGCTAGAGAAAGGAAAGAGAAAAGAAAGGGAATAAAGGAGAAAGGAGGAAACTTATATATCCAGCCTAGGTACTAGTTAGAAGTCGAATAGCCGGTCTTAGGCTTCCCTTTCCCGTACGTTCCCGCTAAGTGTTTGCTCTTAGCAAACCCTATGTCTTAGACATCTTGTCTTAGATAAGTGCTTTAGCCTAATTGGGCTTAGTTTTCTGGAGAATGAGATGTTGACGGTCTGAATCGTCACAGGAAGTAGTAGTTCCTAGTAATTCGTTCAATCGTCTTGTCTATTCCTTGGTGACCGTGTGCTGGTGCTTCGTGGATGTCTTTAACGAGTTCTTCTCGTAGCTTGACCGGGACGTAGACTAATCCTAAATACAGGATGGTGCCGTCTTCGTCTCTAGTTAGACGAGGGTCGTTTTCCACGTTTCCGAGTTCCTGGGCCATTGCGTCATGTTCGTAGGCCTCTCGGATTTTCTTTGTCCAGGCGTTGCCCTCCAGGCGATACGCCGGCGCTAGTAGCCTGACCGGGGTAAGTGGGACTTCGCTTTCCGGATTCCCCTTAAGCCAGGATTGGGCAATCCTAAATATAGGTGCGCACGTTCTAGCTGGTATAAGGCTTCCGTCTTCCTACCGGTTTAAAACCGCAGGCTGTAGTCCTAGCTTCCCTTCGATATGGTCGGCTCTTCTACTTAGCGCATCTGCGCGAGCATTCTCTGATCCCTTTCTATAGGTGATCTTCATGTTATAGGATGCTAGTTCTTCCGCCCACCTGACTTGTCTTCGAGTCAATTCCTTTGTGGTGGTAAAGTGCGTGAGGTTCTTGTGATCGCAGTGAACCATCACTTGGTACTTAGCTCCTTCGAGGTAGTGTCTCCATTCTTTGAAAGCCGTGACAATGGCTAACAGTTCTTTATTATAGACGTCGTAGTTGAGCTCCGGGGGCGTCATCTTTCTTGAGTAGTACGCGATTGGGTGAAGTTTGCCTTGCTCGTCCGGTTGGCTGATGCAAGCGCCAATTGCGTAGTCTAATGCGTCCGTTTCGACCGTAATAGGGAGTTCCGGGTTGAAGATGCCCAGAATGGGTGCCTCGCAGAACATTCGCTTAAGGGAGTCGAATACGTCTTACTAGTCTTTTCCCCATTGGAATCCGTGCTCTTTTCGAGTAAGTCTGGTTAGGGGTTCTAATACTTTTGCGTAATTCATAATAAATTTACGGTAAAAGTTGGCGAACCCGAGGAAGGATTGTACTTCCTTAATAGTTCGTAGTGCCGGCCAGTCCCTAATTGCGTCCAGTTTCTTCTCGTCCATGCTGATGTGCCCAGGCGTAATGATAAAACCCAAGAATTCTGTTCGCTGGGTATACTATTCGTATTTGTCTGGTGCTATTCGGAGATCTTTGTCCTGTAGTACTTCGAGGACTTTCTTTATATGCTCGGTATGTTCTTCGAGCGTATCCGAGTAGATCAGAATGTCGTCCAGGTAAGCCATACAGAATACATCCAAATACGGACGTAGTGTATCGTTGACCAAGTTCTGGAATGTGCCAGGGGCATTTGTAAGCCCGAATGGCATGACCGTATACTCGTAATGACCGAATCTTGTTCGGAACGCTGTCTTCTATTCCTCTCCTTCTTTCATGCGAACCAGGTAATAGCCTTCTCGAAGGTCTAACTTAGTAAAGTACTTAGCGGTCCGGAGCTTATCCTGAAGTTCGTCGATACGAGGTAATGGGTATCGGTTTTTTACCGTTACGTCGTTCAGTTGTCTGTAATCGACGCAGAGGCGGAGCTTGCCGTTTTTCTTTGGGACGAACAGAATAGGATAGCCAGCCGGTAATAACGAAGGCCGTATGTATCCTCGTTCTAGGTTCGTGTCGATGTACTCCCTTAAAGCTTCGCTTTCCTTCTAAGAGAGGGAATAGATTGGCTTGAACGCGGGTTGCGTTCCTGGGATAAGGGGTATTTCGTGATCCTAAGGTTGATGTTTTGGTAAGCTTCCTTTTCCTCTTTCTCTACACACTTGTGCGTATTTCCAGAATTCTGGGGGTACCGTTTCTAGTTCTGGTATTGGCGGTTTAACTCCGCTAGTGGGCCTTATAGTTCCGTCGTTGTTAACCACTTGCTGGGTCCCGACTGCCGAAATGCCTCGGACTGCGTAGCTCTTATCCCACAGAAGATTCCTACTTCGTGAAGTGGGTAGGCTATAGCGTCTCTCGATCCTCTAGGAGCAGTCTCCTCCGACTGACTTTGGGCCGTTATCCTCTTTTGGAGGTCCCGTTTTACCGTTTTGGTCGTTCGACTCGGGCACGTCCGCCCTGCGCATGCGTGCTGTGATGCGTTGCTCCATTTCCTGGCTTAGTCTAACGTAGACTGTAAACGCTTTTTCTCCCCTACGCTTCATGCGCTGTAGGGCCGCTAAGGAGATTTCTTGGATATCGATAGTACTTTTCTTTTCCTCATCGTTCCGGCTCTGGTCGTGCTCGGGCTTCTTACTCTGGCGTGTCGACTCTGGCTCATCGTTTCGGCTTCTTTGCTCGGGTACGTCCACCCTATTCGTCCTTTTCGCGGTAGCGAGGTGTCTTTCGCATAGTTCGTCCGGGAAGGTGATTGTTCCCCTCCTCCAGTTGATGTATGGTGCATGCGTCTTCAACCATGGCATCCTAAGGATAATGTCATGTCCTAGGATAGACATAAAGTCTAGGTTGATATGTTCTTTATAATTACTAAGTGACATAGGCGAATCTCCGGTTTCGATTCTAACCCATCCGTTGCCGTAGGTGGAGGGTGATCCGTCCACTGTACTAAGCTCGTACGGTTGGTCTTTTGCTTGGTGCCGGAGGCCGTACTTAATGGCGAATGGCGGGTGAATGAAGTTACCCTGCGCGCCGCTGTCGATTATGGCACTTGCTCTCTTTCCGCAGAAAGTGACTTCTACGTGGAGTAATTGGTGAAGATCTGATCCGGTGGGTATTGGTCCGTTCGATGTGCGTGATACCTGGTTGAGGGACCTAGCTAACGGCCCCTCCTGGGGTCCCTGACTAGGGAGGCCGTTTAGTTTTTTGGCATTGGGTAGCCATGGGCCTCACTGTGTATATAGTCTTCCCATTCGTTAACTTGAATGTATGCTTGCTTCCAGTTGGTCCAATTGCCGTTTTTGGTCACCCTTGTCCAGTAGACTTTGTCGTTCCGCACTTGGTATTTGAAGGTTGGATGATGATTGAGCTTTTCATCGGGAATCCATTTGAGCGTTCGATTCTGGATTGTTGCCGTTCCGTGTTGACAGAGAATTCTTGCTAATTCTCGTAGAGAATCGTAGTCCGCCTGCTCGCGTGCTGAGAGACCTTGGTGGTGTCCTTTAACGAGCGTTGTTTCTGGAGTTACCGGGAGTTCGTATTTTTCTCCGTTTTGCTCAATGCGGGTTTCCCAGAGGGTGTCCTGTCGCCAGTCCTATATGACTATAAGGGCGAGGTTCCTCTGATCCGGGATCCAAACCGTTTGACCGTGGTTTCCGCATCCGTTTTCCAGGTGGTAGCTGATACCGTACCGTTAAGCGAGTACTTCGAGCGAGGTGAGGGTGTTTCGCTTGTCCATTGTCCGGGTTCTTTCCTGGACCGTCTCTTCCCTTGTACTGCTAAGTTCGCTTTGGTCTGGGGTGCTGTCGTACAGTTCCCCTGTGTCGCTGTCTACCAAGTCAGAGTCTTTTGGGAACGCGTCGACAAGGGCGTCGAGCTGAGGTTCTTCGGTGACTCGTGTGGTGACATTGACTTGTCGGCTTTTTCCTGGTTTACGGGGGTACTATCCCGTGGCGTTTTTATCGCTCTTGTGGATCATGCAGCTGTCGTTGTAGTATGCGGTCCAGCTGATGGCTGTATGCGCTGCTCGCTGCTGTTCGATCTTCTTGAAGGCTGCCAGCTCCTTCTCGGAGTCTTTTCGTACGGCCGCCGCATGACTGCGTCCTTTCTTGGGCCGTAGCGGGCAGTCGTGCCCTGGCTGCCACTTATCTCCGCAGTAGATACAGAGTTTCTTCGCGAATAGTTCTTGCTGCTCTGGTGTCTATTTCGTCTGCGTGTTCTTGTTTCGTCCCTTCCATCCATTGTTCCGTCCCTTGTTGTTCCTGTCCTGACGGGTAGAACTGTCGAGTTCTATGGCATCGCCGCCGTTCTGAGTGTGGCGTGGCTTGGTTGCCCGTGTTGTGTTGGCAGGGTACCGTTCGGTTTGTCGCTCCCAGAGGCGCTCGTCCAGGCGCCTGGCTAATTCGATTATTGTGTCCAGCGTTTTGGGGTAGCTGTAGAAAGCTATAGCATCCTTAATGTTTAGCTTAAGCCCTTTATAGTAGTGATCACGCTGTGCTTGATCTGACCATCCCTCCAGGAATGCAGCCGCTTGTCGGAATATAGAGGTATAGTCCGAGACCGATCCTTTCTATTGCAGGATCATGATCTTCTAAGTTGCTTGTCGGACTTCGTCTACGTCGTTGAAGGCGCGCTTGAGATGCTCTACGAATTTGTCGTAGTCATCGAACATGTCCCGAGTGTTCTTAGACTGCTCGTCCTCGTCCTTGTGGAGGTGTTCGTTGAGGTAGGGTTCGAACCATCGCTCTGCCGTTCCGCGAAGGTAGGTAGACGCGAAGAGAACCTTATCTTCCTTAGATTCGAACTGGTCATCGTAGATGCGGATGTACCGCTCGAGTTGGGAGGTAAAGCCTTGTAACTTCTGTCGGTTACCATCGAAGGTATCGGGGTTCCGGAGTTTGACTTTTCTCGGCCTCGGGGCCGCTTAACCTGCTTGAAGCTGTTCGATCTGCGCTTGCAGGCGTTGGATGGTTGATATTAGCTGAGCCGCGGTCGGCTACTAAGTCGGGGCGTTGCTCATCTCGACGTCGGACATTAACTATGTTAGAGATGGCGTTCTGGGGGATACTTCTCTTTAGTTTTCTTAAAGCCTTCCTTCTCTTGCAAGGATGGTGGTTAAAGTGTAACGGTAGGCTCCTTCTACTAAGCTTCGGAGTCGCTTAGCAGGTTGGTAGAAACCGAAGGGTTTACCTTGAAGAGACAAGAGGAGGATAGCGGTGCAAAGAGGGAAGTATCACGTGATAGCGCGGCGCGCAATGAGCTTGTTACCTCCAAATTAATAGGGTTTGAATTGGAACTTTGAGTTGACCACGAAGGGTCAAATGTCTAGCTAAAGGAGCGTGACTATATACTACTAGGAAAGCTATAATAATCTAGTAGAGCCCTTGCGAGCTGGGCTTATATGGGCTCGTAAGAGAGCCTATTTTCTAAGGGCTCGCTGAGCCCTTCGCTCGAGGGCTCGCTGTAGGGTACACGTAACTAGGGCGCCTAGGCCCTTTCTCGCCCGAAGCGGGGTAAGCGGAGATCCTTCTTTCCCGCCTCCTAGGCTTTCTCCCCTTCTAGCTGCTTTATTACTTAGTGCTCTTCCTAACCCTTGTGTCTTCCTATCTATACGGACTGAGGTTCGTAATAATAAAGTCTACCTACTTAGAAAAAACATTAAAACGAAGCGACCAAACAGCAAATTAGACTTTAAGAAAATTAGACCATTCGAAATCGAAGAGAAACTCGGGAAAGTCAACTACCGCCTCAAGCTACCAAAAACCATGCGGATAGTACCCGTCTTTCACATTACACTGCTTGAACCAGCGCCAAAAAACGCCACGGTCATACAGCAAACGGAAGAAATGGTACCAGAGAACCCAGATACCGACGAAAACAAAGAATGGATCGTAGAAAAGATCCTTAACAGCGGCTATATTAATGGTCAATTCAGATACCTCCTATAATGGGAAGGAGACTGGGACCATACCTAGGAACCACCGGAAAATTGCAAAGGATATAAAGACCTTATTAAAAGCTTCCATCGCCAAAACCCGGATCGACCAACACCGCGGCCTCGTCAAACACGAAGGACCCAAAGTCGAAATTAGGGAAAGGAGACTGCCGCGCCTAATCGACCAACTCGGAACTCGCGGGTGGCACAGCAGAGCCAGCCCCGGGAGACCCAGCAGGACCCACAGAGGCGTCAGCTAAGACCTCGCCACGTAGGCGCTTTGTCGATCGCGAAGACTCGGCATCTTCAGGGTTAATAGGACCCCCGGCCTCGGGAGAAGCCTCTAGGCGGTCCAACTCCTCTAGCTCTTCAACCGTCTCGGCCTTGGAGGAAAGCATCAACGCCGCTCGACGACGTAATAAGGACCGTTGCTTCTTAGCACGATCTAAACGCGCTATGGAAGTACGAAACTCCTAACGCGCCTTCTCCTCTACTTGATCCGCCTTCAACAAAGCCTGACGAAGACGAAGGACTAAGAGATCGGTTAGTAAAAAACCGCCGCGCGCAACGAGTAACGTACAATCCGAATTGTCCAAACCACTAGCATCGCACGAAGATTTGCCACGACGAGCGCACTCGCCGCAACGTGAATGAACCCCGTCCATCTAATAAGAGATAAAGGAAGGGTCTCCCTTAGATTTACCAAAATTCGCAAGAAGGCAGGAAGAACAAGGAAGCGGCATCGTCGTACCGTTACGATCAATCTCGTCACCTAAAATAAGATGTTCAGCCCGCTGTGCAGAACGCTTACGCTTACGGGTATTAACAAAAGACATGGCGAGAAGACGTATAGGAAGAAGAGAAGAGGAACCACACGAGTAAAAGATATACACCTTACGGTAGATCTTCGGGTCGAAGATCCTTAAGGTGGGGGGTAGTGTTACGAACCTCTAAGGAAGCGGGCTTTAGGATCCTAAGGGCGGGGAACCCGCACGGGAGATAGGACCGCAAGGGACAACGCGGTTACGGGATAGGACGGAAGACAGAGTCCCCTACGGGAAGAAGGCCTATAGGGACGAAGGATTAAGGGCTAGAATCCCCGAAAGGAAAAAGGTAAGCGGGCGCGGAATAGGTAAACATAGCGATCGCCTCGTACCGACGAATATCGGAAACTAGGAAGGTGGTTAGGCGCTAACGTCACGTGCGCCCCACGCATACCCGTGACCCGGACCCACATGTAATGAACAGACCTTGGAGGGCGGAGAGGGACGAAGTAACGAAGCCGGTAAAGGCAGTAGAGGTAAAGCAGATACCGAAGTATAGGGGATAAGAGGAGGGGGGCGAGAGACTAGGGACGAATGCTAAGAGGCGGGTAGAGAGAGACGAGTGAACAATAAAGGAGGCGAGCAAGGTCTAATTTAAGGCATACTAAGTTATACGCGAGGAATACTTATTGCTAGACTAAAGAACTAATTATAAGGCAGAGAGGCGAGCTTTATATACATAAGGAACGAACTAAAATACTAGCTTCCTGATTTATAAGCAGGCAAGTCTAGATCTAGATTCCAAATCGATCGGCGGTAAATAAGAAGTAATTAGTCCATATAAGCTATATTTATAATAGTAGGCTCTCTTCCCTAGAGGTGAGTTCCTACGAGCCTTTAGTCTAAGGGTCGAGGTTTTAAAGGATAACGTTTATAAAACGTATTAAGAGCTTCAAGGTCTTTAATAAGGTTGTAAGGTTCCTAGGTTGGTATCGAGTAACCAGTCCATTTTATAAGGTATTTTGGTTGTCTCCGGGTTGTTTTAATATCCAGAATCTCTTCTACCCGGTACTCTTCTTCGCCGTCAACGATAATAGGCGGGAGCGGAGGTTAGATTTAATTAGGTAAGGGGTTAGAGGCTACGGGTTCGAGTAAGGAGACGTGGAATACGGGGTGGACTTTTATTGTCCTTAGTAGTTCTAGGCGATAGGTATGAGTTAAGATCTTTTCTAGTATAGAAAAGGGGCCAAGGCGTTTAAAGTCGAGTTTATCCGAAGGTCTTGTTGTCGAGATATGCCGTCTTAGGAGCCAAACAAGGTCACTAGGCTTAAAGACGGGTGGCGAAATACGGTCTTTATTAGCCTATTCTGCGTAGGCGTCTTATGCGAGTCGAATTTCTTGGCGAAGGTAGTTTTCGAGGTTTTCGAGGTTCTCTTAGAAGAGACGTAGGGGTTTAAGGGGGGCTAAGATTAAGTCTTTCTATAGAATCTTATAACGAGGGTGGAAGCCGTAGTTTATAAAGAAGGGGGTAACCTTAGTCGTAGTCGAGATCGTATTATTATAAGCGAATTTAGTAAGGAAGAGAAAGTCGTTCCAATCGTCTTATTGGTACGAAACGTAGGCGCGAAGGTATTGTTCGAGGATAGCGTTAACACGCTCTGTCTAGCCGTCGGTTTGTGGGTGGAAAGCCGTACTAAAGTTGGTCTTAATAGATAGGGATCTACTAAGAGCTCTAGTAAATTTAGAAGTAAAAATCGAGCCGCGGTCAGATATAAAGTCGTTGGGTAAGCCGTATAGTCGAAAAACGTAGTCTCGATAAAGCTTAGCAAGCTCTATCGAATTAAGGGTTATTTGGCAAGGAATAAAGTGAGCCATTTTAGTTAGTCGGTCTACGACTACTAGTATAGCATTAAACGAATTGGACGTTAGAAGTCCCGTAATTAAATCGAGAGAAACGGATTGCCAGCGGCGTTATGGCACTTTAAGGGGTTTTAAGTATCTAAAGGGGGCGTGTCGAGCGGGTTTAATTCTTTAGTAGGTCTTATAGTTCCGTATAAAACGAGCTACTATCTATCGTAGACCTAGCCACCAGAAATTACGAGTAACGAGTTTAAATGTTGCTGCTTGGCCTAGGTGTCTAGCAGCCGGATGCGAGTATCGAGAGCTAATAATCCTTTAGCGGAGGCTTAGGTCTTCAGGGATATAGATAAGTCTATTAACTAGTAATAGACCATTATTATCCTTAGAGCATGCGCCTAGATCCACTTTAGGATGTCGAAGTGCGTGGGTATCGAGTATAGTAAGGATCTCTTGCCTAAGAGTATCCTTATCAAGTGCCAAGCGAATATTACTAGCCAGGGACGGTTCTAGCCTAGCGATCGAATATCGAGTTGAAATAAGGGTCGAAATTTCGAATTTTCCGGGGGTAAGGATCGTAGTAGGGGGCAGGCGCCCCTCTCGAGTAGGGAGGTCTCCTAACCGTCTTATTAACGCATCCGCGCGTTGATTCTTAGTTCCTGGGCGGTAGACAATCTTAAAGTCGAGTTCTAAGAGTTTAATTGCCTAGCGTACTTGTCGACGGTTTAAGATTTGTTTAGAGGCAAAGCTAGTCAAATTCGAGTGATCCGTAAGAACGAGGAGTAGCGAGGAGAGGTTAATAATAAGGGAACGGTATTCTTTTAGGGCTTCTATAATAGCTAAGAGTTCTTTATCCCTAATACCGTAGTTCTGCTCTGCGGAGGTTATTTTCCGAGAGTAGTAGGCGATAGGGTGTAGAAGTCTCTTACTATCGTTATACGTTACCTATTAAGATAGGATTACGGATATAACGAAGTTAGAAGAGTCGGTTTTAAGGATAGTCTCGAGTTAGGGGTCGAAGTATCGGAGGATTAGGTAAGAATAAAAGGCTTCCTTAAGATAAGTAAATACTTTATCCTATTCTTTCCCCTAAGTAAAACGAATGTTCTTAGCTAGGAGCTTAAAGAGAGCTCTAGCTTTTCGAGAGTATCCTTCAATAAATCGTCGGTAAAAGTTTATAAAGCTAAGGAACGATTAAAGGTCTTTAACTGAACGAGGAGTCTCCTAGTCTCTTACGGCGGCTACCTTAGCTGGGTCCATAGAGATACCGTCTGGAGAAATAACGAAGCCAAGGAACGTAGTTAAAGTCGTATAGAAATCGCATTTTTCGCCTTTTACGTATAGGCCTGCTTCACAGAGCTTTTCGAGAACTAATCGGACGTGTTCGTAGTACTCTTCTTCTGTTTCTAAGTAGATAAGGATGTCGTCTAGGTAGACGACGTACTAGCGGTTAAGGTATTCACGTAACGTATCGTTAACGAATTATTGGCAGGTAGCCGGCGCATTCGTTAGGCTAAAGGGTATAACTAGGTATTTATATAGGCTATAGCGAGTCCTAAAGGCCGTTAAATGTTCGGAGCCTTCCTTAATTCGGATAAGGTTATAAGCACCGCGAAGGTCGAGTCGAGTAAAAATACGAGAGCCTTGAAGTTGACGGAGAGTCTCGTTAATTAAGGGGAGTGGATAACGGTTCTTTTTCGTAATACTATTTAGTTCGCGATAATCCACGCAAAAACGAAGGCCGCCTCCTGGTTTCTTAACAAAGAGAACAGGGGACGCAGAGGATAAGGATAAGGATCGAATAAAACCTTTTTTAAGGTTTTCATTAAGGTATTTACGTAGAGCCTTAAGCTCTAAATCGGACATTAAGTAGAGAGGGCCGAATAGGGGTTTCTTACCCTCTTCTAATAAAATCTCATAATTAATATACCGATGTGGGGGAAGTCTATCGGCCTCTTTCTTTATAAAGAAGGGAAGAAGATAGTGGAATCGAGCGGGGACTCGTAAGCGGAGGGTTTCGAGTTCTTGTTCTGGGGTTTGCTGTTCCGTTTCCTTAAGGCTATTAAGGTGTTCTTAGATCTCCTTAATTGATACGGCGTATATCCTAGTCTTATCTCGTCGGACATAACGAGTAAGGGCGGCGTAGGATATAGTAGCGCAAGAGATCGAAGGCGAATTAGGAGGTAAGGGGGAAAGCGTAGTTGTAGGTTAGCGAGTAGGCAAGCAATTTGCTTGGCAAAAAGGGGAGGCGAAGGTAATTATGTTTTTTGACCATAGGACGTGTGGATCATGCCGTTCTAGCCAGGGTTTTCCTAGGATAATTGGATATTGGCCGAGCTTAGTTACTTAGAAGGTAACGAGTTCTTAATGCTGATCAATATCAAGTTAAAGGTCGGCCTCGTAGGTAATCCATCCGGCGATAGATCCATCCGCGAGTTCGAGGGATTCAGCTTGGGGTTTTTGGCGTGTAGGGATTAAATAGGAAGCAATAAAGGCATTATCTATAAAAAGAGACGAGGCACTAGAGTCTAATATAGCCGAGGTTTCGATTTTGTTGTTAACCACTGATTTAAGGATAAGGAGCGGACGTTTCCTAAGATCTATAGCACGGGGCTGTAGGGTACGGGTTTTAGGAGGTGAAAACGAGAGTGTTCCAAGATTCGAAGACGAGAGGGAAGCAAGGACGGAAAACTAATTCGAAGTAGAGAGTAGAGGAGGGCTAGATAGGTACCGGGTACTGCCTAGCCTTCTACGTTTTTTAATACGTAGAGGACGGAAGCCGTAGGAGGTATATACGACGTTATATTAAGCTTAAGTCCCTTAGCCTTAGCTTTAGGATATTCTTTAACCTAGTAGTTAGGATTACCGTAGTAGGCGCAGAGGTTGTTAGCTTTTCGGTAAGTCTTTCGAGCGGTAGTATCTAGTTCCATAGGTTCACCTTAAGGAATCGAGGTTGGTGTAGGAGATAAGGGTTAAGGAGCAGCTAGTATAGACGAGAGAGGAATCGAGGTAGAGGTACGAGTTAAGGGTGTCTTTTTCTTAATAGTTCGAGCATAGAGTTAGTTGTCTAGTATAATGCAAGCCTTAGCGAACTTTTCGAATTCTGCTGGCATAGCTCGTCTAATAAGAAGGTCCTTAAGGTTCTCTTTAAGGCTAAGGCGGAAGTAGTAGATCTTAACTGCGTTTTCCTTCCAACTAAGGGTCGTAATAAGCGAGAGAAACCGTAAATAGTACGCCGAACAGGACTTGTCTTGTTTGAGTGCGAGGAGGGATCGTTCAGCTGTTGCGTAGGTGTCGGGATCATTAAATACGGCCTTGAGAGCTTAGTAGAAGGACTCGTAGTTGTCGAAGTTTACGGAACCATTCGAGGTAGAGACGTAAGGGGTAAACCAGATATAAGTAGCATCGCGAAGGTAGGAACCAGCGTAGGTAATCTTAGCCGTATCCGTTACAAAGGTAGATGGGTCTAAGGCGAATTTAAGCTGGAGTTGCGTGGCGAAATTCCCGAATCGAGTACGTTCACCCTTAAAGGGTTCTGGGTCCGAGACTTTAGGAATACGAGGACGAGGAGTAGGGGTTTCCAAAGGAGATATAGTAGACGTAATAGCTGGCGTGTTGGCAGGGAGGTTCGAAGCTAGTAACTAGAGTCGAGCGAAGGCTTTATCTTAGCCAAAACCGTAGTAATAAAAGATGTAAGCAACTTAGGCGTTCGTAGTATTCTTAGGGATAACTAGTGAATCGATATCGGATCTTAGGCAAGATTATCTTCCTCTAGCGTACGCCTGACTAAGGGTAACGCGTAGGGAAACCGGGATGTCTTTAGGGAAGGTGGGGCGAGCATTAATAGGGGTAGGGACTTGATCGAGGACTTAGAATAGCGTATCCTAAGGGTTAGGAGGTATGGTTCCATCGACTATTCTGGAGATTATAGTCTAGGGCTTCGGCGAGAGCTTTAGGCCTACTAGATAGGAGTCTAGTAAAATATAATAAACAGACCTTAGAGGGCGGAGAGGAACGAAGTAACGAAGCCGGTAAAGGCAGTAGGGGTAAAGCAGATACTAAAGCACATAGAATAAGAGGAGGGGGGCGAGAGACTAGGGACGAATACTAAGAGGCGGGTGGAGAGAGACGAGTGAACAATAAAGGAGGCGAGCAAGGTCTAATTCAAGGCATACTAAGTTGTACGCGAGGAATACTCATTGCTAGACTAAAGAACTAATTATAAGGCAGAGAGGCGAGCTTTATATATATAAGGAACGAACTAAAATACTAGCTTCCTAATTTATAAGCAGGCAAGTCTAGATCTAGATTCCAAATCGATCGGCGGTAAATAAGAAGTAATTAGTCCACATAAGCTACATTTATAACAAAGGCTAAGGCGGAAGTAGTAGATCTTAACTACGTTTTCCTTCTAACTAAGGGTCGTAATAAGCGAGAGAAACCGTAAATAGTACGCCGAATAGGACTTATCTTATTTAAGTACGAGGAGGGATCGTTTAGCTATTACGTAGGTGTTAGGATTATTAAATACGGCCTTAAGAGCTTAGTAGAAGGACTCGTAGTTATCGAAGTTTACGGAACCATTTAAGGTAGAGACGTAAGGGGTAAACTAGGTATAAGCAGTATCGCGAAGGTAGGAACCAGCGTAGGTAATCTTAGCCGTATCCGTTATAAAGGTAGATAGGTCTAAGGCGAATTTAAGCTAGAGTTACGTAGCGAAATTCCCGAATCGAGTACGTTTACTCTTAAAGGGTTCTAGGTCCGAGACTTTAGGAATACGAGGACGAGGAGTAGAGGTTTCTAAAGGAGATATAATAGACGTAGTAGCTAGCGTATTAGTAGGGAGGTTCGAAGCTAGTAACTAGAGTCGAGCGAAGGCTTTATCTTAGCTAAAACCGTAGTAATAAAAGATATAAGTAACTTAGGCGTTCGTAGTATTCTTAGGGATAACTAGTAAATCGATATTAGATCTTAGGTAAGATTATCTTCCTCTAGCGTACGCCTGACTAAGGGTAACGCGTAGGGAAACCGGGATATCTTTAGAGAAGGTAGGGCGAGTATTAATAGGGGTAGGGACTTAATCGAGGACTTAGAATAGCGTATCCTAAGGGTTAGGAGGTATAGTTCTATCGACTATTCTAGAGATTATAGTCTAGGGCTTCGGCGAGAGCTTTAGGCCTACTAGATAGAAGTCTAGTAAAATATAATAAATAGACCTTAGAGGGCGGAGAGGGACGAAGTAACGAAGCCGGTAAAGGTAGTAGAGGTAAAGCAGATACCGAAGTATATAGGATAAGAGGAGGGGGGCGAGAGACTAGAGACGAATACTAAGAGGCTGTTATAAATATAGCTTATATGGACTAATTACTTCTTGTTTACCGCCGATCGATTTGGAATCTAGATCTAGACTTGCCTGCTTATAAATCGGGAAGCTAGTATTTTAGTTTGTTCCTTATATATATAAAGCTCGCCTCTCTGCCTTACAATTAGTTCTTTAGTCTAGCAATAAGTATTCCTCGCGTATAACTTAGTATGCCTTAAATTAGACCTTGCTCGCCTCCTTTATTGTTCACTCGTCTCTCTCTACCCGCCTCTTAGCATTCGTCCCTAGTCTCTCGCCCCCCTCCTCTTATTCTATATACTTCGGTATCTGCTTTACCCCTACTACCTTTACCGGCTTCGTTACTTCGTCCCTCTCCGCCCTCTAAGGTCTGTTTATTATATTTTACTAGACTCCTATCTAGTAGGCCTAAAGCTCTCGCCGAAGCCCTAGACTGTAATCTCTAGAATGGTCGATGGAACTATACCTCCTAACCCTTAGGATACGCTATTCTAAGTCCTCGATCAAGTCCCTACCCCTATTAATACTCGCCCCACCTTCTCTAAAGACATCCCGGTTTCCCTACGCGTTACCCTTAGTCAGGCGTACGCTAGAGGAAGACAATCTTGCCTAAGATCCGATATCGATTTACTAGTTATCCCTAAGAATGCTACGAACGCCTAAGTTGCTTGTATCTTTTATTACTACGGTTTTGGCTAAGATGAAGCCTTCGCTCGACTCTAGTTACTAGCTTCGAACCTCCCTGCTAACACGCCAGCTATTACGTCTACTATATCTCCTTTGGAAACCCCTACTCCTCGTCCTCGTATTCCTAAAGTCTCGGACCCAGAACCCTTTAAGGGTGAACGTACTCGATTCGGGAATTTCGCCACGCAACTCCAGCTTAAATTCGCCTTAGACCTATCTGCCTTTGTAACGGATACGGCTAAGATTACCTATACTGGTTTCTACCTTCGCGATACTACTTATACCTGGTTTGCCCCTTACGTCTCTACCTCGAATGGTTCCGTAAACTTCGATAACTACGAGTCCTTCTACTAAGCTCTTAAGGCCGTATTTAATGATCCCGACACCTACGCAACAGCTAAACGATCCCTCCTCGTACTTAAACAAGACAAGTCCTGTTCGGCGTACTATTTACGGTTTCTCTCGCTTATTACGACCCTTGGTTGGAAGGAAAACGCAGTTAAGATCCACTACTTCCGCCTTAGCCTTAAAGAGAACCTTAAGGACCTTCTTGTTAGACGAGCTATACTAGTAGAATTCGAAAAGTTCGCTAAGGCTTGCATTATACTAGACAACCAACTCTATGCTCGAACTATTAAGAAAAAGACACCCTTAACTCGTACCCCTACCTCGATTCCTCTCTCGTTTGTACTAGCTGCTCCTTAACCCTTATCTCCCACACTAACCTTAATTCCTCAAGGTGAACCTATAAAACTAGATGCTACCGCTTAAAAGACTTACCGAAAAGCTAACAACCTCTGCGCCTACTACGGTAATCCTAACTACTAGGTTAAAGAATATCCTAAAGCTAAGGCTAAGAGACTTAAGCTTAATATAACGTCGTATATACCTCCTACGGCTTCCGTCCTCTACGTATCAAAAAACGTAGAAGGCTAGGTAGTACCCGGTACCTACCTAGCCCTCCTCTACTCTCTACTTCGAATCAGTTTTCCGTCCTTGCTTCCCTCTCGTCTTCGAATCTTGGAATACTCTCGTTTTCACCTCCTAAAACCCGTACCCTACAGCCCCGTGCTATAGATCTTAGGAAACGTCCGCTCCTTATCCTTAAATCAGTGGTTAACAATAAAATCGAAACCTCGGCTATGTTAGACTCTAGTGCCTCGTCTCTTTTTGTAGATAATGCCTTTATTGCATCCTATTCAATCCCTACACGCTAAAAACCCCAAGCTGAATCCCTCGAACTCGCGGATGGATCTATCGCCGGATGGATTACCCACGAGGCCGACCTTCAACTTGATATTAATCAGTATTAAGAACTCGTTACCTTCTAAGTAACTAAGCTCGGCCAATATCTAATTATCCTAGGAAAACCCTGGCTAGAACGGTATGATCCACACGTCCTATGGTTAAAAAACATAATTACCTTCGCCTCCCCTTTTTGCCAAGCAAATTGCTTACCTACTCGCTAACCTATAACTACGCTTTCCCCCTTACCTCCTAATTCGCCTTCGATCTCTTGCGCTACTGTATCCTACGCCGCCCTTACTCGTTATGTCCGACGAGATAAGACTAGGATATACGCCGTATTAATTAAGGAGATCTAAGAACACCTTAATAGCCTTAAGGAAACGGAATAGCAAACCCCAGAATAAGAACTCGAAACCCTCCGCTTACGAGTCCCCGCTCGATTCCACTATCTTCTTCCCTTCTTTACAAAGAAAGAGGCCGATAGACTTCCCCCACATCGGTATATTAATCATGAGATTTTATTAGAAGAGGGCAAGAAACCCCTATTCGGCCCTCTCTACTTAATGTCCGATTTAGAGCTTAAGGCTCTACGTGAATACCTTAATAAAAACCTTAAAAAAGGTTTTATTCGATCCTTATCCTTATCCTCTACGTCCCCTGTTCTCTTTGTTAAGAAACCAGGAGGCGGCCTTCGTTTTTGCGTGGATTATCGCGAACTAAATAGTATTACGAAAAAGAACCGTTATCCACTCCCCTTAATTAACGAGACTCTCCGTCAACTTTAAGGCTCTCGTATTTTTACTCGACTCGACCTTCGCGGTGCTTATAACCTTATCCGAATTAAGGAAGGCTCCGAACATTTAACGGCCTTTAGGACTCGCTATAGTCTATACGAATACCTAGTTATGCCCTTTAGCCTAACGAATGCGCCGGCTACCTGCCAACAATTCGTTAACGATACGTTACGTAAATACCTTAACCGCTAGTACGTCGTCTACCTAGACGACATCCTTATCTACTCAGAAACAGAAGAAGAGCACCACGAACACGTCCGATTAGTTCTCGAAAAGCTCTATGAAGCAGGCCTATACGTAAAAGGCGAAAAATGCGATTTCTATACGACTTTAACTACGTTCCTTGGCTTCGTTATTTCTCCAGACGGTATCTCTATGGACCCAGCTAAGGTAGCCGCCGTAAGAGACTAGGAGACTCCTCGTTTAGTTAAAGACCTTTAATCGTTCCTTAGCTTTGCAAACTTTTACCGACGATTTATTAAAGGATACTCTCGAAAAGCTAGAGCTCTCTTTAAGCTCCTAGCTAAGAACATTCGTTTTACTTAGGGGAAAGAATAGGATAAAGTATTTACTTATCTTAAGGAAGCCTTTTATTCTTACCCAATCCTCCGACACTTCGACCCCCAACTCGAGACTATCCTTAAAACCGACTCTTCTGACTTCGTTATATCCGTAATCCTATCTTAATGGGTAACGTATAACGATGGTAAGAGACTTCTACACCCTATCGCCTACTACTCTCGGAAAATGACCTCCGCAGAGCAGAACTACGGTATTAGGGATAAAGAACTCTTAGCTATTATAGAAGCCCTAAAGGAATACCGTTCCCTTATTATTAACCTCTCCTCGCTACTCCTCGTTCTTACGGATCACTCGAATTTGACTAGCTTTGCCTCTAAACAAATCTTGAACCGTCGATAAGTACGCTAGGCAATTAAACTCTTAGAACTCGACTTTAAGATTATCTACCGCCTAGGAACTAAGAATCAACGCGCGGATACGTTAATAAGACGGTTAGGAGACCTCCCTACTTAAGAGGGGCGCCTACCCCCTACTACGATCCTTACCCCCGGAAAATTCGAAATTTCGACCCTTATTTCAACTCGATATTCGATCGCTAGGCTAGAACCGTCTCTAGCTAGTAATATTCGCTTAGTACTCGATAAGGATACTCTTAGGCAAGAGATCCTTACTACACTCGATACCTACGCACTTCGACATCCTAAAGTGGATCTAGGCGTATACTCTAAGGATAATAATAGTCTATTACTAGTTAATAGACTTATCTATATCCCTAAAGACCTAAGCCTCCGCTAAAGGATTATTAGCTCTCGACACTCGTATCCGGCTGCTAGACACCCAGGCCAAGCAGCAACATTTAAACTCGTTACTCGTAATTTCTAGTGGCTAGGTCTACGATAGACAGTAGCTCGTTTTATACGGAACTATAAGACCTACCAAAGAATTAAACCCGCTCGACACGCCCCCTTTAGATATTTAAAACCCCTTAAAGTGCTACAACGCCGCTGGCAATCCGTTTCTCTCGATTTGATTACGGGACTTCTAACGTCCAACTCGTTTAATACTATACTAGTAGTCGTAGACCGACTAACTAAAATAGCTCACTTTATTCCTTACTAAATAACCCTCGATTCGATAGAGCTTACTAAGCTTTATCGAGACTACGTTTTTCGACTATACGGCTTACCTAACGACTTTATATCTAACCGCGGCTCGATTTTTACTTCTAAATTTACTAGAGCTCTTAGTAGATCCCTATCTATTAAGACCAACTTTAGTACGGCTTTCCACCCACAAACCGACGGCTAGATAGAGCGTATTAACGCTATCCTCGAATAATACCTTCGCGCCTACGTTTCGTACTAATAAGACGATTAGAACGACTTTCTCTCCCTTACTGAATTCGCTTATAATAATACGATCTCGACTACGACTAAGGTTACCCCCTTCTTTGCAAACTACGGCTTCCACCCTCGTTATAAGATTCTACAGAAAGACTTAATCTTAGCCCCCCTTAAACCCCTACGTCTCTTCTAAGAGAACCTCGAAAACCTCGAAAACTACCTTCGCCAAGAAATTCGACTCGTACAAGACGCCTACGCAGAATAGGCTAATAAAGACCGTATTTCGCTACCCGTCTTTAAGCCTAGTAACCTTATTTGGCTCCTAAGACGGTATATCTCGACAATAAGACCTTCGGATAAACTCGACTTTAAACGCCTTGGCCCCTTTTCTATACTAGAAAAGATCTTAACTCATGCCTATCGCCTAGAACTACCAAGGACAATAAAAGTCTACCCCGTATTCCACGTCTCCTTACTCGAACCCGTAGCCTCTAACCCCTTACCTAATTAAATCTAACCTCCGCTCCCGCCTATTATCGTTGACGGCGAAGAAGAGTACTGTGACGATTCAGACCGTCAACATCTCATTCTCCAGAAAACTAAGCCTAATTAGGCTAAAGCACTTATCTAAGACAAGATGTCTAAGACATAGGGTTTGCTAAGAGCAAACACTTAGCGGGAACGTACGGGAAAGGGAAGCCTAAGACCGGCTATTCGACTTCTAACTAGTACCTAGGCTGGATATATAAGTTTCCTCCTTTCTCCTTTATTCCCTTTCTTTTCTCTTTCCTTTCTCTAGCTTAGAAACTTTAGTCAATTTCGAGAATCTAACTTGTTCTTCTTGAGTCGTGACACTTTTCTAAGCTCACCTAACCACTTCGGCTTACTCTTATTCAACCATCAGCTGGCTTGCCCTGATTTCTGAGAAGACGAAGCCACCCTTTCACTTATCCTACTCGCTCACCAATCAGATAACCCGCTCTCTAACCACCGATCACTTCTTATCACTTCTCATCACTTCTCATCAACTCTCACCAACCCCTCCTTCGTTCAAGCTTCCAGCAGGCTTGCCCTGGTAAAAGAACGTTGGACCTACCACTATGTCGACTCCCGGATCGAGCGCGCGTGGCGCCAGACGTACTAAGGAGCCTAAGGGGAAAGAAAAAGAGCAAGACGCTCCTGAGGCAATTAAACAGCCACTCCCTATAACCTCAGATGATGTGCTCTTCCAGTACACACCCCACAACCATTTGGGTGGAGGGGACATTTAAGACTTCACCATGAACCCCTTCCAGCATGGAAAGATCTCCCTGTTCAATATGCTGAAGAATGAGGAAGAGATGGAGATCCTCTTCCAGGATCTAGGAAAAACAAAGTACCTAATAGGAGATCTCCTCCAGCACATTCAACAAGAACAAGGAAAGAAGACAGAGGCCGCCGTTGAGTTCAACGAGCTTCTTAGGAACTTTAAGAACCTTGAAGAAGGAAGCGCGCGGATCTACTAGGAGAATGCGGAGCTCACTGCAGAGAAAGGTATCCTTAAGGCTGAACTAGAGCGCGTTAGACGACAAAATAAGGGCCTCAGGGAGCCGAACGTTACTTTTAGCTACCGACCTACTACAGGACGTTAATCCCCTGGAAACCAGTCTGAGATGAGCTCCGTTCCTGACAGTCAGCCAACTGTAGAAACCCTAGTCCGCTCCCTAATATCTTAGCATCAGGGAGGACGCTCCGCGAAGCTATCTGATCCTCTACAGTTTACTGGAGAACCCGAGAAGGAGCCCTCCTTTAGGCACTGGAAGGCCGAGATGTACAATAAGCTGGAAGTTAACGCGGACCACTACAAGACTAAAAGGGCCAAGATATCCTATATCTTCTCACGCACCACTGGGACGGCCTCAGACACCATTAGGCCGAACGTTCATGAGGGACCCGCTGCCTTCTAGACGGCAGAAGAGGCCTTTGCTCTTCTTACCTCCGTATTTGACGACCCCCACTTCCTCCAGAACAAGCGCCAGGAATTCCGCCGCTTCTACCAGAACACGACGCCTTTCAACTCCTTCTACGCCAAGTTCATTGCCCTCGCCACGGAATCCGAGCTTCCAAGGGACCAGTGGTTTGAGGAGATATGGACCCGCCTTTCAGGAGGACTTCGCCATGGACTGGCGCCCGTTAAGGACTCCCTAAACTTCAGCTTCCAGGATCTAACGGCTCGTGCCCGTACGCTAGATAGGGAACTTCAGAACGATGTTAAGGCGGCAGAGAAGAAGAAGGAGCGTGCTAATAAATCCCTAAAGAACACTAAGCCAACGGTGGAGCGTACTACCTCTAGGCAGGAATAGAAGAAGTCACTAACCGCTAAGGAGCGGGATTCTTACCGTAAGGAAGGCCGTTGCTTCCACTACTATTAGAAAGGGTATATGGCTAACGCCTGCCCTGCTAAGGCGGTTACCATCGCCAATGCTGAGCCGGACTCTGGATCAGCTGAAGACTCGGGAAAAGAGTAACTCCTAGCAAAGACGCGCCTAGGAGTAAGGAACAGGCTTTGTTCACGGAAGTACAGGTGACTTCCCTGTGGCACCCCAACCTAGAACCTATTATTGCACACTGTATATTATCTAGTCAAGGAAAGAAAATACAGGTTGATGCAATGGTTGACACTGGAGCACTTGTATACGCCACAGTGAGCAGGAGCCTCGCGCACCAGATGACAGAAGAGCTTGGAATTGTACCCCTCCCCCTCTCCAAACCGATCCCCTACACCGTTGCGGACGGGCGAAGCGGAAAACCTATCACCCACAAGATCTGCCCACACCTCTAAGTCAAGGATCACTGGGAAGCCACCTCTCCCCTACTCATCATGGACCTTGGGAACCACGACATGCTACTGGGAAAGGGCTGGTTGCAGGCCCACGGCGCGTTGCCAGACGCAAACAGCAACTCAGTCACGTTCAAGCCGAACTTCTGCACGCACCCCGGCAGGCCCGCCGCGGCGGAGCCAAGAAAGCTTGATCCAACGATGCCTCCTAAGGTAGAATCATGGAGGCCCCAGAGAATCCTTACTAGACACTCCTTCCAGGCCGATATAAGGGAGTCCCTTAAAGAAATAAACAAGGAACTGACCAAGGACGTGGAGAAGAAGTCTCCCCCACCTCGAAAGAAGGTACCAAAGAGGGATATGCAGCTCGTAACTGCGGAAGGATTTCTGCGTTCACTAAAGCAACAAGGCACTGAAGTGTACTATCTCCGTCTCTGGGAGTTGCTGGAGGAGGAGGAGCAGGCAAGAATCAACGCCTTCCAACAACAGTTACCCGAGGAGTTAAGAGAACTCACCCCTTAGCTACCTGAATGGCTGCAGGACCTGGCAGAGAACTTCTCCAAGCAGAGGTCAGACGAGCTTCCCCCCTCAAGACCTTGTGACCACAGGATAGAGCTCAACCAGGACCCGGGGTTACGCACGCCGCCGCTATACCGGATGTCTACGGACGAACTCGCGGCTGCAAAGGACTACATTGAGGAGAACCTAGGAAAGGGGTTTATTGAAGCGAGCAGGGCACCGTTTGGTTCACCCATCCTCATGGCAAGGAAGGCCAATGGAGGATTCCGTTTCTGCGTGGACTACCGCCGCCTTAACGCAGCTACGAAGAAGAATAAATACCCACTTCCCTTAATTGACGAGACGCTAGCCCGGTTGACTGGAGCGCGTTACTTCTCTAAGATTGACGTCAGACAAGCATTCCACAGGATTCGGATGCACGAAGACTCCAAGGACCTTACAACCTTCCGGACGCGCTACGGATCATACCGCTACAACGTCCTACCCTTTGGATTATGTAATGGACCTGCCACCTTCCAGCAGTACATGAACGAGGTTATGATGGCCGGATTAGACGACTTCTGCTCAGTGTTTATAGACGACATTCTGGTCTACAGTAAGACAAGAAAAGAGTATAGAGAACAGGTACGACTGGTCCTTAAGAAACTCAGAGAAGCAGGCCTTCAAGCGGACATTAAGAAATGCGAATTTAAGGTCACCGAGACTCGCTTCCTTGGCCTCATTGTCGGGCGAGACGGAATCCGGATGGACCCCCAGAAGGTTGCAGCTATCCTGGAATGGAAAGCCCTAATCTCTCTCCGAGGAGCGCGCTCATTCCTAGGCCTCTGCAACTACTACCGCCGGTTTATTAAGAACTACTCGAGGATTGCAAAACCACTCACCGACCTGACCAAGAACAAGGTAGCGTGGGCCTGGACGCCGAAGTGTGAGGCCGCCTTCCAAGCACTAAAGAACGCCGTCCGCTCAGACCCAGTACTTCGACATTTCGACCCGGCGAAGCCCATCTTCCTCGAAGTTGACTCTTCTGACTACGTTAGTGGAGGAGTCCTTTCACAGAAGGATGAGGAAGGGAAGCTTCATCCAGTGGCCTACTTCTCCAAGAAGCTCTCAGACACGGAATGTAATTACACGATCTACGATAAGGAACTCCTGGCCATCGTTCGAGCCTTTTAGGAATGGAGTCCCGAGTGCCGGAGTGTACAGGAGCCAATCCAGGTATTCACTAATCACGAGACCCTGAAAACGTTCATGACGAACAAGCAGCTCTCCCGCCGCCAAATTCGATGGGCAGAAGAACTCGCGGAGTACGACTTTAGGATTGTTCCTATCGCAGGAAAGAAGAATAAGAGAGCAGACGCTCTCTCTCGTCGAGAGCAGGATCTACCGGTGGACGACTCTGACTCCCGCCTCACCTCTATGAACCGCACGGCGCTCCCTCCGGGGAGCTTCACCCTCTCTCCCCTTAAGCTATTCGAAAACCCTGACCTCCCTACTGAGCTACGGACAGCTAACCGGACAGACGACGCCTTGACGGCCATCCGCCAGGACATCAGCAAGTACCCTAAGTACTCACTGTGCGATGACTTGCTCGTCTTCTAGGAGAACCGCCTTGTTATACCACAGGACGACCGCCTTAGGCTAAGGCTCATTCAGGCTGCTCATCGACCCCCAGCAACGGGACATCCAGGCATCTAGCGCACCTGGGAACTCTTAAAGGAGAGGTACTACTGGAATGGTATAAAAAAGGTAGTAAAGCGGTACGTGCAGAACTGCTACTCCTGCAAGAGGGCTAAATATAAAACGGAATCCTACAACGGCCTGCTTAAGCCGCTCCCTATCGGGGACCAGCCCTGGAAGCACCTATCCTGTGACTTTGTCACCAAGTTGCCAAACTGCAAAGGATTCACCGCCGTCCTAGTAGTGGTAGACCGGTTCTCAAAAATGCGGCACTTCATCCCCTGCCACGACACTACCACCGCGAGTCAAATGGCGCAGCTCTTTAGAGACAATATCTGGAAGTATTATGGCCTACCGGACACCATCATCTCAGATCGAGGACCCTAGTTTATCAGCGAATTCTGGCAAGGCCTCTGCAAGCTACTAAAGATTGACTACCGCCTTTCAACAGCCTACCATCCAGAGACGGACGGGCAAACAGAAAACGCCAACAAAGAAATGGAAATCTACCTCCGTCACTACGTTAGCTATCATCAGGACGACTGGGTAGACTGGCTTGCCTCCGCAGAATACGCTGCTAATGGAAACGTCTCCGCCTCCTCTACCGTAAGCCCCTTCTTCGTGGTCTACGGATATGAGCCCCGCCTATCCTTTGACTGGACGCCCACCCCTCTAGCGCCCACCGCCGCGGCTACCTGGAGCAGGGAAAGAGCCAACGAGATGGCAGATAAGATGTAAAAGGTCTGGGAATTTACGAAATTCCACCTGCAGCAGTCCCAGGAGAAGTAAGTAGAGTTCGCTAACCGTCACAGGAAGGATGTGTCCTACGAGGTAGGAGACAAGGTGTTTATCTCTACTAAGGACATGGATTTGGACCGACCCTCAAGGAAGCTAGGATGGACGCGGATTGGGCCATATCCTATTATCGAGAAAGTGGGAACCGCTTACCGCCTTCAACTACCCCCAGGCATTAACCGCGGCAATGTGTTCCATCCAAGCAAGCTTACAAGGGACGACAGTAACCCCCTTCTAGGCCAGATACCGGAGCCGCAGCCCGCGGTGCAGGTAGACAATAAAGACGAATACGTAGTAGAGTCCATTCTCGACTCCCGTTACACTAGCAAGGGGAAGAGACTCCAGTACAGGGTTCAGTGGGCAGACTGGCCACCCGACCCTCAATGGTATCCAGTAGACAACTTCAACCACGCGGCTCAGAAACTCAAGGAATTTCACGACTCCTACCCAGCGAAGCCCGGTCCACCGAAGGAACTCAAACGGTGGATTCAAGAAAACGATAAAGCTGTCGAGTGAGGTCATCGCCAGAAGCTCTCGCTTAAGAGGGGGGTAATGTGACGATTCAGACCGTCAACATCTCATTCTCCAGAAAACTAAGCCTAATTAGGCTAAAGCACTTATCTAAGACAAGATGTCTAAGACATAGGGTTTGCTAAGAGCAAACACTTAGCGGGAACGTACGGGAAAGGGAAGCCTAAGACCGGCTATTCGACTTCTAACTAGTACCTAGGCTGGATATATAAGTTTCCTCCTTTCTCCTTTATTCCCTTTCTTTTCTCTTTCCTTTCTCTAGCTTAGAAACTTTAGTCAATTTCGAGAATCTGACTTGTTCTTCTTAAGTCGTGACAAGTACCGGGTAGAAGAGATTCTGGATATTAAAACAACCCGGAGACAACCAAAATACCTTATAAAATGGACTGGTTACTCGATACTAACCTAGGAACCTTACGACCTTGTTAAAGACCTTAAAGCTCTTAATACGTTTTATAAACGTTATCCTTTAAAACCTCGACCCTTAGACTAAAGGCTCGTAGGAACTTACCTCTAGGGAAGAGAGCCTACTGTTATAAATATAGCTTATATGGACTAATTACTTCTTGTTTACCGCCGATCGATTTGGAATCTAGATCTAGACTTGCCTGCTTATAAATCAGGAAGCTAGTATTTTAGTTCGTTCCTTATATATATAAAGCTCGCCTCTCTGCCTTATAATTAGTTCTTTAGTCTAGTAATAAGTATTCCTCGCGTATAACTTAGTATGCCTTAAATTAGACCTTACTCGCCTCCTTTATTGTTTACTCGTCTCTCTCTACCCGCCTCTTAGTATTCGTCCCTAGTCTCTCGCCCCCCTCCTCTTATCCCCTATGCTTCGGTATCTGCTTTACCTCTACTGCCTTTACCGGCTTCGTTACTTCGTCCCTCTCCGCCCTCTAAGGTCTATTTATTATATTTAGGGCTATAAGGTATACTCCTACGTTAATCCAAAGTCTCTTCTAGTCGGATCTAGACATAACAAGTTAATAGACCGAGGAAGAGTAGGAGTATTTATAGGATATATAGACGAAATAGAAAAACATTATCGTCTATAGGCCCCAGACCTTCGAAGGGTGATCTGCAGCCATAGCGTAAGGTTTATAGAGTAAGAAAAAGGAGGGGATATTAACCTAAACCTTAAGGTTAAACCAACGTTAAATACTATCCCCGAGAGACGTCTAGTTAGACGTCCGCGAAAAGTCCTTTTTGCTTCAGAGCCTCCCGTAGAGGAAGAGGAAGAAGCCCAGCAGCTAGAAGCTAGTAAAGCGGTTACTACTAACGAAAGTTAGTAAGAACCGTAGCCCCCGGCTACTAAAAGAGAGGAATAAGACCGTTAACTAGACAATTAGGACGCTGTACCAAGTAGTACCCCTAGAATATAAAGGTTTAGGGGAGTCTTTATCCCTAAACGAAAGAGATCGCCGGAGGACTCATCTATAGACGAGCTAGAACTAAAGGTACTACGGAGCCTATTTATACTTATTAGCTAAACACCACTTAAGTGCTATAAGGAGCCGGAAGCGTAAGTGTTTTACGCACTATCTATACAACTCCGGACGATTATTAGACTAGAGATCCTAACCCCTAAGACCTATAAGGAAGTAGTAGGAGACCCACAATTTAGTACCCTATAGTAACGCGCTATAGAGGATAAACTTACTACTCTTATAGGCAATAGAACTTGGGAAGAAGCCGTCCCGCTAAAGGGAGTGAATATTGTAACAAGTAAGTGGGTATTTAAGCCAAAACTTAATACCGACGGCTCGCTTAAAAAGGCTAAAGCTCGCCTTATTGCACGAGGATTCACCCAACGATTTGGATACGACTTCTGGGATACCTTTACTCCAACCGTTCGTTACGAGACGCTTCGAACGTTCCTAGTAATCGTAGGGCTCCTTAACTTGGAGCTCTACTAGGTTAACGTCAACAATGCCTTCACTAAGTCACGTCTCTAAGAAGATATCTACATGGCCCCTCTAGAGGGAGTAATAGTTAAACTAGGAAGGGTCTTTAAACTCCTACGCAGCCTATACGGCCTTAAATAAGCCGTACGAGATTGGAATAACAACTGCATTAGAGCGCTTAAAGATCTTAGTTTCCGTTAGAGCGCAGCCGACCCCTGCCTACTCATCTATTACGAAAGAAAAATCATCTTACTAGTCTACGTTAATGACATCCTAATCGCTACTCTAAAGATTAAGGATATTATCTAGTTTAAAACCGCTATCAGCAAGGTCTTTAAGATTAAGGACCTAGGGGAGATAAAGAAGATCCTTAGTATTAAAGTTACTCGTGATAGAAAGAGCAGAACGCTACGTCTTAATCAGTCCTACTATTTATAAGAAACACTTCAAACTCTTTATATAGAAAAGGATAAGTTAAGACCAGCAACGCTACCGCTAAACGGATACGACGCTCTCCGCCCCTCTAGGCTAAACGATAAGCGAATCGACCTAAAAGAGTATTAGTATACTGTTAGAAAGCTAATATACCTTGCGGTTCTCACGCGTCTAGACATCGCGTTCCTAATTGGCCGGCTAAGCTAATATCTAAGTGATCTAGTAGAATATTACGGCTATACACTTAAGGGCCTACTGCGGTACCTTAGATTAATAGCCGATCTCGGGATAGTCTATAGGGATAGTAGGAGTATAGGGCTTATAGAGTATTCGGACTCGAACTACGCCATAGACAAAACAGATAGGAAGTCCATCCTCGGATATATCTTCCTGCTCGGTAACGGTCCTATTAGCTAGAGGAGCTAAAAGTAAAGATTAGTGGCTACCTCTACTATAGAAGCCGAGTATATAGTAATATCCGCCTGCGCTAAGGAATCTTAGTGGCTTACACAACTGCTTCGAGAGATGGGCGTAGGCGAATACCTCGGGTTATCCCCTTATCGTGTAGTACTATTCGAGAACGAGAAGTTTAACAGTACTATAAGTCTAAAGGGAGACAATTAGGCCGCGTTAGCCCTAGCGAAGGACCCTTACGTGCATGAACGGTTAAAGCATATCGACGTGTACTATTATAATGTTCGAGACCTTGTTTAAAGGAATCGAGTGTAGATCGAGTATGTTTGTAGTAAGGACATAGTGGCGGACGGGCTAACTAAACCCCTAGTAAGAGACCGCTTTGCCAGCTTTATCTAATAGCTAGGTTTACAGCCGACGCTCTACGGCTGAGTAGGAGTGTTAAACAAACAGCCTAAGGGCTACTATACCTAGGTAGATTTTAGCTGACTAAGCGAGTTGGCTTTTAAGCCCCATATCTAAAGGGAAGCCAATGCCGAGAAGGATCCGATTAACGAGGACCAATTAGGGTTTAGCGTAGCACGTGACGCACACGTATATCTTCCGTGTGCCGCTAATAGGTAGAAGAATTAAACGACTTATCGTAGACTATCTCTATACCGCTGCTGTGAACCCTCATTATTCAAAATAAATATATATAATAATTTAGATTATTACTTTAAGTTAATTATAAAGAGTTAACTATCTAGCTAAAAGAATATATTTATATACTTAAAAAAAGCTTTTATAATCTAATAGTTTAGTAGTTTAGACTACTAAGTCTTTAAATTTCTAAATCTATATATTTATAGGTTTAATCTACTAAGCGTTTAAACTACTTAAACCTATCTTCTTAGATATACGTGTTTTCTTAGTACTTTTACTTTTTAGATGTCTTTACTTTCTAGATGGCTTTTATTTTTAAAGTATCTTAGCTTTCTAGAAATTCTAGTATTTTTAGAATATAGTTCTTCTAAACTCTTTAATTCTAGAAAAACCTTTTTAGGTTTCTATATTTTCTAGAATTCTCTTCTTTCTAAATTTTTTCTATATTTAGAGTTTATAATAAATACCTAATTACATATATTTCTAGTAGAGAAGGGGTAGAATCTAGCGTGGTTTTTAGCCCTAGTAGAAGGGGTCTAGTAGGGAGTAGAGGAGAAGTTATCTAGAGAGTAAGAGAGAGTTTAGAAACGCGTACTATCTAGATATAGATAAGGCTTAAAGTCTTAATTACCTTATAAGACGCTATCTAGAGCTACTTTATACTATTTCTAATAAGGGTAGAGGTTATATTTAGTCTCTTCTTCTTAGAATATTTATAAAAGACCTTTAGGTCTAAAAGACGTTATTTTTTATTTTAAAAAGTCGATTTATGTTAGGGCTTAACCTTAGGATAATCGCTAAAAGGTTTATTATACTATATACGTTAAGCTAAGACTTAAAGAGAGAAGAAGAAGAAGAAGAAGAAGAAGAGAAAAAGGAGAGAACGACTTAGTATTATATAATCCACCGATAATTATTTAAGGCTTCTCCCGAGGCTCTAGACTCTTATATTACCTCCTCTTTCCCCCCCTTTCTCTCTTTCCTCGGGGTTACGGGTTTAATTCCCGGTAGGGGCGCACCTTTCCTTCGATTTAGAGGGGTATATAAGTTAAGAAAGCGAAAACCTAATATTAAACGGCTATATAGTACAGTTAGAAACTTGGCTAACCGGTAGTATACGATAATAATACGTTATATTAAGATAGTAATATTTCTTAGTTAATAGGCGCTTACGTACTTATTAGCTAGCTATCGAATTAAGGGCCTATCTATTAATAGGAAGAGGGTTACCCGGTATAGTAAGGTCCTTCGGACCGCGTTATCCGTATTATAATTCCCTAGCTAGGTATTATCGAGTTAAATTCCCCTATTAGTTACTAGTAACTAAAGAAGTAATACCTAGCTAGACTTAGCCTCGCCCTTTAGGGTAGGGCTAAACCGCTTACTCTCTTTTTAATCGCTATTAGTTCTTATCTAGTTACCTACTAGTTCGATTTTAGTACTCGTTACTCGTTCTTTTACTTAAGATAGTAATATAGTACTACTATATCCTATAGTACTAATACTAGCTTCTATATTAGTCGAGCGTACCCTTTCTATTTAACTTAATACTTGTTGAACAATAAGGGTTCATAGCAGCGGTATAGAGATAGTCTACGATAAGTCGTTTAATTCTTCTACCTATTAGCCGCACACGGAGGATATACGTATGCGTTACGTACTATACTAAACCCTAATTAGCTCTCGCTAATCGGGTCCTTTTCGGATCTTTAGTTTTCTAACTAGATTAACTCTCTAGAAAACCAACTCGCTCTACTACTAAAATCCACCTAGGTGTAGTAGCCCTTAGGCTATTTATTTAACACTCCTACTTAGCCTTAGAGCGTTAGCTATAAACCTAGTTACTAGATAAAGTTAGTAAAGCGGTCTCTTACTAGAGGTTTAGTTAGTCCGTCTACTACTATATCCTCACTGCGAACATACTTAACGTGCACTCGGTTCCTTTAAACGAGGTCCCGGACGTTATAGTAATGTACGTTAATATACTTTAACCGTTTATACATATAAGGATTCTTTATAAGGGCTAACGCGGTCTAATTATCTCCCTTTAGACTTGTAGTGCTGTTAAACTTCTCGTTCTTAAACAGTACTGCGTAATAAGGGGATAATATTATAAATATAGCTTATATGGACTAATTACTTCTTATTTACCGCCGATCGATCTGGAATCTAGATCTAGACTTGCCTGCTTATAAATTAGGAAGCTAGTATTTTAGTTTATTCCTTATATATATAAAGCTCGCCTCTCTGCCTTATAATTAGTTCTTTAGTCTAGTAATAAGTATTCCTCGCGTATAACTTAGTATGCCTTAAATTAGACCTTGCTCGCCTCCTTTATTATTTACTCGTCTCTCTCTACCCGCCTCTTAGTATTCGTCCCTAGTCTCTCGCCCCCCTCCTCTTATCCCCTATACTTCGGTATCTACTTTACCTCTACTGCCTTTACCGGCTTCGTTACTTCGTCCCTCTCCGCCCTCTAAGGTCTATTTATTATAGATAACCCGAGGTATTTACCTACTCCTATCTCTCGAAGTAGCTATATAAGCCACTAAGACTCCTTAGCGTAGGCGGATATTACTATATATTCGGCTTCTATAGTAGAGGTGGCTACTAATCTTTACTTTTAGCTCCTCTAACTAATAGGACCGTTACTAAGTAGGAAGATATATCCGAGGATAGACTTCCTATCCGTTTTATCTATAGTATAGTCTAAATCTAAGTACTCTATAAGCCCTATACTCCTACTATCCTTATAGACTATCCTAAGATCGGCTATTAATCTAAGGTACCGTAGTAGGCCTTTAAGTATATAGCTATAATATTCTACTAGGTTACTTAAATACTGGCTTAGTATTATAAATATAGCTTATATAGACTAATTACTTCTTATTTACCGCCGATCGATTTGGAATCTAGATCTAGACTTGCCTGCTTATAAATTAGGAAGCTAGTATTTTAGTTTGTTCCTTATATATATAAAGCTCGCCTCTCTACCTTATAATTAGTTCTTTAGTCTAGCAATAAGTATTCCTCGCGTATAACTTAGTATGCCTTAAATTAGACCTTACTCGCCTTCTTTATTATTTACTCGTCTCTCTCTACCCGCCTCTTAGTATTCGTCCCTAGTCTCTCGCCCCCCTCCTCTTATCCTCTATACTTCGGTATCTGCTTTACCTCTACTGCCTTTACCGGCTTCGTTACTTCGTCCCTCTCCGCCCTCTAAGGTCTATTTATTATATTTTACTAGACTGCTATCTAGTAGGCCTAAAGCTCTCGCCGAAGCCCTAGACTATAATCTCTAGAATAGTCGATGGAACTATACCTCCTAACCCTTAGGATACGCTATTCTAAGTCCTCGATTAAGTCCCTACCCCTATTAATACTCGCCCTACCTTCCCTAAAGATATCCTGGTTTCCCTACGCGTTACCCTTAGTTAGGCGTACGCTAGAGGAAGACAATCTTGCCTAAGATCTAATATCGATTTACTAGTTATCCCTAAGAATACTACGAACGCCTAAGTTACTTATATCTTTTATTACTACGGTTTTAGCTAAGATAAAGCCTTCGCTCGACTCTAGTTACTAGCTTCGAACCTCCCTACTAATACGCTAGCTACTACGTCTATTATATCTCCTTTAGAAACCTCTACTCCTCGTCCTCGTATTCCTAAAGTCTCGGACCTAGAACCCTTTAAGAGTAAACGTACTCGATTCGGGAATTTCGCTACGTAACTCTAGCTTAAATTCGCCTTAGACCTATCTACCTTTATAACGGATACGGCTAAGATTACCTACGCTGGTTCCTACCTTCGCGATACTACTTATACCTAGTTTACCCCTTACGTCTCTACCTTAAATGGTTCCGTAAACTTCGATAACTACGAGTCCTTCTACTAAGCTCTTAAGGCCGTATTTAATAATTCCGACACCTACGTAATAGCTAAACGATCCCTCCTCGCACTTAAATAAGATAAGTCCTATTCGGCGTACTATTTACGGTTTCTCTCGCTTATTACGACCCTTAGTTAGAAGGAAAACGTAGTTAAGATCTACTACTTCCGCCTTAGCCTTAAAGAGAACCTTAAGAACCTTCTTATTAGACGAGCTATACTAGTAGAATTCGAAAAGTTCGCTAAGGCTTATATTATACTAGACAACTAACTCTATACTCGAACTATTAAGAAAAAGATACCCTTAACTCGTACCTCTACCTCGATTCCTCTCTCGTTTATACTAGCTACTCCTTAACTCTTATCTTCTATACTAACCTCGATTCCTTAAGGTGAACCTATAAAACTAGATACTACCGCTTAAAAGACTTACTAAAAAGCTAACAACCTCTACGCCTACTACGGTAATCCTAACTACTAGGTTAAAGAATATCCTAAAGCTAAGACTAAGAGACTTAAGCTTAATATAACGTCGTATATACCTCCTACGGCTTCCGTCCTCTACGTATTAAAAAACGTAGAAGGCTAGGTAGTACCTAGTACCTACCTAGCCCTCCTCTACTCTCTACTTCGAATTAGTTTTCCGTCCTTGCTTCCCTCTCGTCTTCGAATCTTAGAATACTCTCGTTTTTACCTCCTAAAACCCGTACCCTATTATTACGACTCAAGAAGAACAAGTTAGATTCTCGAAATTAACTAAAGTTTCTAAGCTAGAGAAAGGAAAGAGAAAAAAAAGAGAATAAAGAAGGAAGGAGGAAACTTATATATCTAGCCTAGGTACTAGTTAGAAGTCGAATAGCCGGTCTTAGGCTTCTCTTTCCTATACGTTCCCGCTAAGTGTTTACTCTTAGTAAACCCTATATCTTAGATATCTTATCTTAGATAAGTGCTTTAGCCTAATTAGGCTTAGTTTTCTAGAGAATAAGATGTTAACGGTCTAAATCGTTATATTACCCCCCTCTTAAGCGAGAGCTTCTAGTAATAACCTATTACGAACACGCCTCTATATATAGAGTTGTTGGGGCACGATTAGCTACTAGGCTGATTATTACTAAACCTTTTATCGACTTCTAGTCGACGGGAGATTGGCCGAATAGTCTTACGCGCCGACTAAAACCCAACACGGTCGGGTCCGTCGTAATATAATGATCAGCCTACCTATAGGTCGACAGGTTCGAGCCCTATTATCGGCAGTTAGTCGAGTGAGTGCTGGTTTTTCGGGTGGCCAGCTAGAGGTAAGAGAGTGGGTCTAGTTCCCCTACTACCCTACTAATAACGGATAATTAGGTGACTCGTTCCCCCGGCTTATAGCCACAGTCCGCTGCGGGTCCGGTCGTATTTGACTAGCGCATGACTAGTTGGTTAGGAGTAACTCTATATCTAGATAACGGGCTGAGTCTACCAGCTAGGGTTATCTACCTTAAGAGGGGAGGTAGTATTACGAACACGCCTCTATATATAGAGTTGTTAGGGCACGATTAGCTACTAGGCTAATTATTACTAAACCTTTTATCGACTTCTAGTCGACGGGAGATTGGCCGAATAGTCTTACGCGCCGACTAAAACCCAATACGGTCGGGTCCGTCGTAATATAACCTTACTCGATAGCTTTATCGTTTTCTTAAATCCACCGTTTGAGTTCCTTCGGTGGACCGGGCTTCGCTAGGTAGGAGTCGTGAAATTCCTTAAGTTTCTAAGCCGCGTGGTTAAAGTTGTCTACTAGATACTATTAAGGGTCGGGTGGCTAGTCTACCTACTAAACCCTATACTAGAGTCTCTTCCCCTTACTAGTATAACGGGAGTCGAGAATAGACTCTACTACGTATTCGTCTTTATTATCTACCTGTACCGCGGGCTACGGCTCCGGTATCTAGCCTAGAAGGGGGTTACTATCGTCCCTTATAAGCTTACTTAGATAGAATATATTACCGCGGTTAATGCCTAGGGGTAGTTAAAGGCGGTAAGCGGTTCCTACTTTCTTAATAATAGGATATAGCCTAATCCGCGTCCATCCTAGCTTCCTTAAGGGTCGGTCTAAATCTATATCCTTAGTAGAGATAAACACTTTATCTTCTACCTCGTAGAATATATCCTTCCTATAACGGTTAGCGAACTCTACTTACTTCTCCTAGGACTACTATAGGTGGAATTTCGTAAATTCCTAGATCTTTTATATCTTATCTACTATCTTATTAGCTCTTTCCCTACTCTAGGTAGCCGCGGCGGTAGGCGCTAGAGGGGTAGGCGTCTAGTTAAAGAATAGGCGGGGCTTATATCCGTAGACTACGAAGAAGGGGCTTACGGTAGAGGAGGCGGAGACGTTTCTATTAGTAGCGTATTCTACGGAGGTAAGCTAGTCTACCTAGTCGTCCTAATAATAGCTAACGTAGTAATAGAGGTAGATTTCTATTTCTTTATTAGCGTTTTCTATTTGCCCGTCCGTCTCTAGATGGTAGGCTATTAAAAGGCGGTAGTTAATCTTTAGTAGCTTATAGAGGCCTTACTAGAATTCGCTAATAAACTAGGGTCCTCGATCTAAGATAATAGTGTCCGGTAGGCTATAATACTTCTAGATATTATCTCTAAAGAGCTGCGCTATTTGACTCGCGGTAGTAGTATCGTAGTAGGGGATAAAGTGCCGTATTTTTAAGAACCGGTCTACTACTACTAGGACGGCGGTGAATCCTTTACAGTTTGGTAACTTGGTAATAAAGTTATAGGATAGGTGCTTCTAGGGCTAGTCCCCGATAGAGAGCGGCTTAAGTAGGCCGTTATAGGATTCCGTTTTATATTTAGCCCTCTTATAGGAGTAGTAGTTCTATACGTACCGCTTTACTACCTTTTTTATACTATTCTAGTAGTACCTCTCCTTTAAGAGTTCCTAGGTGCGCTAGATACCTAGATGTCCCGTTACTAGGGGTCGATAAGCAGCCTAAATAAGTCTTAGCCTAAGGCGGTCGTTCTATAGTATAATAAGGCGGTTCTCCTAGAAGACGAGCAAGTTATCGCGTAGTAAGTACTTAGGGTACTTACTAATATCCTAGCGGATGGCCGTTAAGGCGTCGTCTATCCGATTAGCTATCCGTAGCTTAGTAGGGAGGTTAGGGTTTTCGAATAGCTTAAGGGGAGAGAGGGTAAAGCTCCCCGGAGGGAGCGCCGTACGGTTTATAGAGGTAAGACGAGAGTTAGAGTCGTCTACCGGTAGATCCTACTCTCGATAAGAGAGAGCGTCTACTCTCTTATTCTTCTTTCCTATAATAGGAACAATCCTAAAGTCGTACTCCGCGAGTTCTTCTACCTATCGAATTTAGCGGCGGGAGAGCTACTTATTCGTTATTATTATAAATGTAGCTTATGTGGACTAATTACTTCTTGTTTACCGCCGATCGATTTGGAATCTAGATCTAGACTTGCCTGCTTATAAATCAGGAAGCTAGTATTTTAGTTCGTTCCTTATATATATAAAGCTCGCCTCTCTGCCTTACAATTAGTTCTTTAGTCTAGTAATAAGTATTCCTCGCGTACAACTTAGTATGCCTTGAATTAGACCTTGCTCGCCTCCTTTATTGTTCACTCGTCTCTCTCTACCCGTCTCTTGGTATTCGTCCCTAGTCTCTCGCCCCCCTCCTCTTATCCCCTATACTTCGGTATCTGCTTTACCTCTACTGCCTTTACCGGCTTCGTTACTTCGTCCCTCTCCGCCCTCTAAGGTCTATTTATTATATTTTACTAGACTCCTATCTAGTAGGCCTAAAGCTCTCGCCGAAGCCCTAGACTGTGATCTCTAGAATAGTCGATAGAACTATACCTCCTAACCCTTAGGATACGCTATTCTAAGTCCTCGATCAAGTCCCTACCTTTATTAATGCTCGCCCCACCTTCCTTAAAGACATCCCGGTTTCCCTACGCGTTACCCTTAGTTAGGCGTACGCTAGAGGAAGATAATCTTGCCTAAGATCCGATATCGATTCACCAGTTATCCCTAAGAATACTACGAACGCCTAAGTTACTTGTATCTTTTATTACTACGGTTTTAGCTAAGATAAAGCCTTCGCTCGACTCTAGTTACTAGCTTCGAACCTCCCTGCTAACACGCTAGCTATTACGTCTACTATATCTCCTTTAGAAACCCCTACTCCTCGTCCTCGTATTCCTAAAGTCTCGGACCCAGAACCCTTTAAGGGTGAACGTACTCGATTCGGGAATTTCGCCACGCAACTCTAGCTTAAATTCGCCTTAGACCTATCTGCCTTTGCAACGGATACGGCTAAGATTACCTACGCTAGTTCCTACCTTCGCGATACTACTTATACCTGGTTTGCCCCTTACGTCTCTGCCTCGAATGGTTCCGTAAACTTCGACAACTACGAGTCCTTCTACTAAGCTCTTAAGGCCGTATTTAATGATCCCGACACCTACGTAACAGCTGAACGATCCCTCCTCGTACTTAAACAAGATAAGTCCTATTCGGCGTACTATTCACGGTTTCTCTCGCTTATTACGACCCTTGGTTGGAAGGAAAACGTAGTTAAGATCTACTACTTCCGCCTTAGCCTTAAAGAGAACCTTAAGGACCTTCTTGTTAGACGAGCTATGCTAGTAGAATTCGAAAAGTTCGCTAAGGCTTACATTATACTGGACAACCAACTCTATACTCGAACTATTAAGAAAAAGATACCCTTAACTCGTACCCCTACCTCGATTCCTCTCTCGTCTATACTAGCTGCTCCTCAACCCTTATCTCCCACACCAATATAATGAACAGACCTTGGAGGGCGGAGAGGGACGAAGTAACGAAGCCGGTAAAGGCAGTAGAGGTAAAGCAGATACTAAAGCATAGGGGATAAGAGGAGGAGGGCGAGAGACTAGGGACGAATACTAAGAGGCGGGTGGAGAGAGACGAGTGAACAATAAAGGAGGCGAGCAAGGTCTAATTTAAGGCATACTAAGTTATACGCGAGGAATACTCATTGCTAGACTAAAGAACTAATTATAAGGCAGAGAGGCGAGCTTTATATATATAAGGAACGAACTAAAATACTAGCTTCCTAATTTATAAGTAGGCAAGTCTAGATCTAGATTCCAAATCGATCGGCGGTAAATAAGAAGTAATTAGTCCACATAAGCTATATTTATAACAGTAGGCTCTCTTCCCTAGAGGTAAGTTCCTACGAGCCTTTAGTCTAAGGGTCGAGGTTTTGAAGGATAACGTTTATAAAACGTATTAAGAGCTTCAAGGTCTTTAATAAGGTCGTAAGGTTCCTAGGTTAGTATCGAGTAACCAGTCTATTTTATAAGGTATTTTGGTTGTCTCCGGGTTGTTTTAACATCTAGAATCTCTTCTACCCGGTACTCTTCTTCGCCGTCAACGATAATAGGCGGGAGCGGAGGTTAGATTTAATTAGGTAAGGGGTCAGAGGCTACGGGTTCGAGTAAGGAGACGTGGAATACGGGGTAGACTTTTATTATCCTTGGTAGTTCTAGGCGATAGGCATGAGTTAAGATCTTTTCTAGTATAGAAAAGGGGCTAAGGCGTTTAAAGTCGAGTTTATCCGAAGGTCTTGTTGTCGAGATATGCCGTCTTAGGAGCCAAACAAGGTTACTAGGCTTAAAGACGGGTAGCGAAATACGGTCTTTATTAGCCTATTCTGCGTAGGCGTCTTGTACGAGTCGAATTTCTTGGCGAAGGTAGTTTTCGAGGTTTTCGAGGTTCTCTTAGAAGAGACGTAGGGGTTCAAGGGGGGCTAAGATTAAGTCTTTCTATAGAATCTTATAACGAGGGTAGAAGCCGTAGTTTGTAAAGAAGGGGGTAACCTTAGTCGTAGTCGAGATCGTATTATTATAAGCGAATTCAGCAAGGGAGAGAAAGTCGTTCTAATCGTCTTATTAGTACGAAACGTAGGCGCGAAGGTATTATTCGAGGATAGCGTTAATACGCTCTATCTAGCCGTCGGTTTGTGGGTGGAAAGCCGTACTAAAGTTGGTCTTAATAGATAGGGATCTACTAAGAGCTCTAGTAAATTCAGAAGTAAAAATCGAGCCGCGGTCAGATATAAAGTCGTTAGGTAAGCCGTATAGTCGAAAAACGTAGTCTCGATAAAGCTTAGTAAGCTCTATCGAATCGAGGGTTGTTTAGCAAGGAATAAAGTAAGCCATTTTAGTTAGTCGGTCTACGACTACTAGTATAGTATTAAACGAGTTGGACGTTAGAAGTCCCGTAATCAAATCGAGAGAAACGGATTACCAGCGGCGTTGTGGCACTTTAAGGGGTTTCAAATATCTAAAGGGGGCGTGTCGAGCGGGTTTAATTCTTTAGTAGGTCTTATAGTTCCGTATAAAACGAGCTACTATCTATCGTAGACCTAGCCACTAGAAATTACGAGTAACGAGTTCAAATGTTGCTGCTTGGCCTAGGTGTCTAGCAGCCGGATACGAGTATTAAGAGCTAATAATCCTTTAGCGGAGGCTTAGGTCTTTAGGGATATAGATAAGTCTATTAACTAGTAATAGACCATCGTTATCCTTAGAGTATGCGCCTAGATCCACTTTAGGATATCGAAGTGCGTAGGTATCGAGTATAGTAAGGATCTCTTACCTAAGAGTATCCTTATCAAGTACCAAGCGAATATTACTAGCTAGGGACGGTTCTAGCCTAGCGATCGAATATCGAGTTGAAACAAGGGTCGAAATTTCGAATTTTCCGGGGGTAAGGATCGTAGTAGGGGGTAGGCGCCCCTCTCGAGTAGGGAGGTCTCCTAACCGTCTTATTAACGTATCCGCGCGTTGATTCTTAGTTCCTAGGCGGTAGATAATCTTAAAGTCGAGTTCTAAGAGTTTAATTGCCTAGCGTACTTGTCGACGGTTCAAGATTTGTTTAGAGGCAAAGCTAGTCAAATTCGAGTGATCCGTAAGAACGAGGAGTGGCGAGGAGAGGTTAATAATAAGGGAACGGTATTTCTTTAGGGCTTCTATAATAGCTAAGAGTTCTTTATCCCTAATACCGTAGTTCTGCTCTGCGGAGGTTATTTTCCGAGAGTAGTAGGCGATAGGGTGTAGAAGTCTCTTACTATCGTTATACGTTACCTATTAAGATAGGATTACGGATATAACGAAGTCAGAAGAGTCGGTTTTAAGGATAGTCTCGAGTTAGGGGTCGAAGTATCGGAGGATTAGGTAATGTTAAACAAACAGCCTAAGGGCTACTACACCTAGGTGGATTTTAGCTGACTAAGCGAGTTGGCTTTTAAGCCCTATATCTAAAGGGAAGCCAATGCCGAGAAGGATCCGATTAACGAGGACCAATTAGGGTTTAGCGTAGCACGTGACGCACACGTATATCTTCCGTGTGCCGCTAATAGGTAGAAGAATTAAACGACTTATCGTAGACTATCTCTATACCGCTGCTATGAACCCTTATTGTTTAATAGGTTATAAGCCCGGGTTCGTATACCTACTAGAGCAGTCTAAGCGTTCCCGCTAGGTGTTAGATCCCGTAAACGTTTACGAAAAGACGTGTTGCCTCTACAGTCGGTCTGTAAGCAACCTGGTACCGGTAGCTAGATACGGTCTCCGTTAAGAGGAGAAACAAGCACATTTTAGGAAGCTATCGCCTGAGGCCTAGGCTTATGCTAGGAGAAACAGCCACCTCGTTGTCTATCTATACCTTAAGAGGAGCAGACGATTTAATCGAAAATCCGACAAACGCTTAACTTACCGGACTATAGTATCTTGCTATTTCGCTTCAACAACTCTTTACCCTAACTTTTAAGTCTAACAGCCTGGACCCGATTAACCGCAGTACACTTATTTTACTACGTTTACAACTCTTTCGATTACTTCATTTCGAAACATACCTTCCCCTTCGCTATGTCTTCGTAAGACTTTGCTAAGCGTCGTCCTGTCCCGGTCCTCTCCTATAATAATAAAGACGACTGGTTCTCTTTAATAAAGGAGTGGCTTTAAGGAGAGGGACTGTTCCATACAGTTACTGCAACAACAAGCCCCGGGCTTGGGTTTAATTTGGAAAGAGACGACGCGAAGGCTAGATACTGGCTACGCATTTGCATTAATAAAGATGATCGCGAGCGAGTCCGAGAGCTAGAAGAGTTAAGGCTGATCTGGGAATCTCTTAAGGAAAAGTATGAAATCAAACTGTAAGTTACTCGAAGGTAGTTTCTTCAATCTTTTATCAACTTCCAGTTCCAAGAGGGAACCACAATCAGCGAAGCCTGGACCCAACTCGCGATACTTGGGAGGAAAATCGCCGTTGCCCTGCCAGAGCACAAGTCTTTTTCAAGTGAGAAAGCTCGGCTCGACCAGCTCCTTTAGGCATTGCCATAAGAGTATATAACAATCTAAGACTCGGTTAACACCTAACCAAATCTTACTACTCTTCAGGTATTACAAATACTGAAGGAAAAGGAGGCACAGCTAAAAGCTAATAACATAGCTATGCTTATAAAGAAGGCGTTTAAACCCTCTCGCCGCCCCTACCTATCTAAACCCGAGTCAGACTCTAATAGGCGGCTACTTCAGTGTTATCTCTACGATGGACGCTACCGTATCCTCGACTGCCCTCAACTTCCGGCAGCTAAGGAGACCGCAAAGAAGCGCCGATCGTAGAAAGCCCGCTCTAGAGCCGAGAAACAAATCCAAGAACTCTAGAGGTAAATTAACCAGTTAAAGGCCTTCTCGGCCAACGAGAAGGATAACACCCAGGACCCAGCTACTATAGGCGAAGAATCTAGCAGCTATAACGAAGAAGTATTAGACGAAATTGCCGCCCTCTCTAGAACCGCCACCAGTAAGATCCCTAGAGAACACTAGATAGCGGATTCTACCGCCTCAGTACACATAACTAATAAACCCCAACTTTTTAGTAGACCTCTAACACGCATTATAAGGCGAACGATTAAAGTTAGTAGGGGAGTGCTATACGCCGACTACGTCGGCTCAGCCATGTTACTAGATAGGCGCGGTAATTCTATTCGTTTAACTTCTATACTCTATGTCCTAAAGCTTGGTGTAAACCTCCTTTCAGGCCGATAGCTATGTAAGAGCGGCCTTAAGGGAAGCTTTAACGACAAGTACCTCTACCTTAAGAATTAAGACAATAATACCATTCTTAGTACACCTAAGAATGGGGGAGTCTATATAGTAGACCGCGTGAACCTAAAAGCGCTGTCTACCTACTATACCGAGCAGCAACCCATCTTAAGATCACTAGAGCCTACCCAGTCAGATAAGGACAACGACATGACTAACGCCGGGTTAAAGCAATTACCCGATACGCTAGAACCGAAGGCAGATTCGTTAAGGAATCGATTCGAACTCTAGCACCGAAGGTTTGCCTATATGGGAACTAAGAAGCTAGGAGAACTGCACAAGGTTATAACTCTCGCCGACCCGATCCTTACGCCAAAAGAGGAAGACTACGTGTGTAGTGTATGTGCCCTTACTAAGATTAAGAATAAGAAGGGACACCACGTAAGTAATAGGAAAGCCGCGAGCTTATCACTTATTTTAATCGATGTTTGCGGCCCGCTACTAACTTCCTAGGCGGGATATTCCTACTTTCTTGAAATCGTAGACAATTACTCAAGGAAGGTTTAGACAATCGCGCTTAAGAGAAGGGAAGACGCGCTAAACGCCCTACGATAGTAGCGTCTAAAGGCAGAACTCCAAGGGGGAGCCAAACTACTCGCTGTCCGTAGCGATAACGCTACCGAGTTAAAGTCACTTCTTAACTAGTGGTGCGCAACCCTTAGAATTATTCCTTAGTACACTATTCCCTACCAGTTAAGTTAGAATGGTGTAGCTGAACGAGCCATCCAGACCACCGAGACCAACGTTAGGGCAATGCTAAAAGACGCAAAGCTCCTAGTTAAGTTCTAGGTGGAGGCAGCCGAGACTAACGTATACCTACGGAATCGGACTGCTGCTGGACCTCTTATTAACGGAAAACCCATAAGCCCTAAAGAAGCGTTCACTGGTTAAAAGCCAAGTATCGACTATATACGTGTTTGGGGCTGTAAGGTATACTCCTACGTTGATCCAAAGTCTCTTCCAGTCGGATCTAGACATGACAAGTTAATGGACCGAGGAAGAGTAGGAGTATTTATGGGATATATAGACGAAATAGAAAAACATTATCGTCTATAGGCCCTAGACCTTCGAAGGGTGATCCGCAGCCATAGCGTAAGGTTTATAGAGCAAGAAAAAGGAGGGGATATTGACCTAAACCTTAAGGTCAAACCAACGTCAAATACTATCCCCGAGAGACGTCCAGTTAGACGTCCGCGAAAAGTCCTTTTTGCTTCAGAGCCTCCCGTAGAGGAAGAGGAAGAAGCCTAGTAGCTAGAAGCTAGTAAAGCGGTTACTACTAACGAAAGTCAGCAAGAACCGCAGCCCCCGGCTGCTGAAAGAGAGGAATAAGACCGTTAACCAGACAATTAGGACGCTATACCAAGCAGTACCCCTAGAATATAAAGGTTTAGGGGAGTCTTTATCCCTAAACGAAAGAGATCGCCGGAGGACTCATCCACAGACGAGCTAGAACTAAAGGTACTACGGAGCCTGTTTATACTTATTAGCTAAACACCACTTAAGTGCTATAAGGAGCCGGAAGCGTAAGTGTTTTACGCACTATCTATACAACTCCGGACGATTATTAGACCAGAGATCCCAACCCCTAAGACCTACAAGGAAGTAGTGGGAGACCCACAATTTAGTACCCTATAGTAACGCGCTATAGAGGATGAACTTACTGCTCTTACAGGCAATGGAACTTGGGAAGAAGCCGTCCCGCCAAAGGGAGTGAATATTGTAACAAGTAAGTGGGTATTTAAGCCAAAACTTAATACCGACGGCTCGCTTAAAAAGGCTAAAGCTCGCCTTATTGCACGAGGATTCACCCAACGATTTAGATACGACTTCTGGGATACCTTTACTCCAACCGTTCGTCACGAGACGCTTCGAACGTTCCTAGCAATCGTAGGGCTCCTTGACTTGGAGCTCTACTAGGTTAACGTCAACAATGCCTTTACTGAGTCACGTCTCCAAGAAGACATCTACATGGCCCCTCCAGAGGGAGTAATAGTTAAACTAGGAAGGGTCTTTAAACTCCTACGCAGCCTATACGGCCTTAAACAAGCCGTACGAGATTGGAATAACAACTGCATTGGAGCGCTTAAAGATCTTGGTTTCCGTTAGAGCGCAGCCGACCCCTACCTGCTCATCTATTACAAAAGAAAAATCATCTTGCTAGTCTACGTTGATGACATCCCAATCGCTGCTCCAAAGATTAAGGATATTACCTGGTTTAAAACCGCTATCAGCAAGGTCTTTAAGATCAAGGACCTAGGGGAGATGAAGAAGATCCTTGGTGTTAAAGTTACTCGTGATAGAAAGAGCAGAACGCTACGTCTTAATCAGTCCTACTATTTATAAGAAACACTTCAAACTCTTTACATAGAAAAGGATAAGTTAAGACTAGTAACGCTGCCGCTAAACGGATACGACGCTCTCCGCCCCTCTAGGCTAAACGATAAGCGAATCGACCTAAAAGAGTATTAGTATGCTGTTAGAAAGCTAATGTACCTTGCGGTTCTCACGCGTCCAGACATCGCGTTCCCAATTGGCCGGCTAAGCCAATATCTAAGTGATCCAGCAGAATATTACGGCTATACACTTAAGGGCCTACTACGGTACCTTAGATTAATAGCCGATCTCGGGATAGTCTACAGGGACAGTGGGAGTGCAGGGCTTATAGAGTATTCGGACTCGGACTACGCCATAGACAAAACAGACAGGAAGTCCATCCTCGGATATATCTTCCTACTCGGTAACGGTCCTATCAGCTAGAGGAGCTAAAAGTAAAGATCAGTGGCTACCTCTACTATAGAAGCCGAGTATATGGCAATGTCCGCCTGCGCTAAGGAATCTCAGTGGCTTACACAACTACTTCGAGAGATAGGCGTAGGCGAATACCTCGGGTTATCCCCTTATCGTGCAGTACTATTCGAGAACGAGAAGTTTAACAGCACTACAAGTCTAAAGGGAGACAATCAGGCCGCGTTAGCCCTAGCGAAGGACCCTTACGTGCATGAACGGTTAAAGCATATCGACGTGCACTATTACAATGTTCGAGACCTTGTTTAAAGGAATCGAGTGCAGATCGAGTATGTTTGTAGTAAGGATATGGTGGCGGACGGGCTAACTAAACCCCTAGCAAGAGACCGCTTTGCCAGCTTTATCCAACAGCTAGGTTTGCAGCCGACGCTCCACGGCTAAGTAGGAGTGTTAAATAAACAGCCTAAGGGCTACTATACCTGGGTGGATTTTAGCTGACTAAGCGAGTTGGCTTTTAAGCCCTATATCTGAAGGGAAGCCAATGCCGAGAAGGATCCGATTGACGAGGACCAATTAGGGTTTAGCGTAGCACGTGACGCACACGTATATCTTCCGTGTGCCGCTAATAGGTAGAAGAATTAAACGACTTATCGTAGACTATCTCTATACCGCTGCTGTGAACCCTCATTGTTTAATAGGTAAGAATAAAAGGCTTCCTTAAGATAAGTAAATGCTTTATCCTATTCTTTCCCCTAAGTAAAACGAATGTTCTTAGCTAGGAGCTTAAAGAGAGCTCTAGCTTTTCGAGAGTATCCTTTAATAAATCGTCGGTAAAAGTTTGCAAAGCTAAGGAACGATTAAAGGTCTTTAACTAAACGAGGAGTCTCCTAGTCTCTTACGGCGGCTACCTTAGCTGGGTCCATAGAGATACCGTCTGGAGAAATAACGAAGCCAAGGAACGTAGTTAAAGTCGTATAGAAATCGCATTTTTCGCCTTTTACGTATAGGCCTGCTTCACAGAGCTTTTCGAGAACTAATCGGACGTGTTCGTAGTGCTCTTCTTCTGTTTCTGAGTAGATAAGGATGTCGTCTAGGTAGACGACATACTAGCGGTCAAGGTATTTACGTAACGTATCGTTAACGAATTGTTGGCAGGTAGCCGGCGCATTCGTTAGGCTAAAGGGCATAACTAGGTATTCGTATAGGCTATAGCGAGTCCTAAAGGCCGTTAAATGTTCGGAGCCTTCCTTAATTCGGATAAGGTTATAAGCACCGCGAAGGTCGAGTCGAGTAAAAATACGAGAGCCTTGAAGTTGACGGAGAGTCTCGTTGATTAAGGGGAGTGGATAACGGTTCTTTTTCGTAATACCATTTAGTTCGCGATAATCCACGCAAAAACGAAGGCCGCCTCCTGGTTTCTTAACAAAGAGAACAGGGGACGTAGAGGATAAGGATAAGGGTCGAATAAAACCTTTTTTAAGGTTTTTATTAAGGTATTCACGTAGAGCCTTAAGCTCTAAATCGGACATTGAGTAGAGAGGGCCGAATAGGGGTTTCTTGCCCTCTTCTAATAAAATCTTATAATTAATATACCGATGTGGGGGAAGTCTATCGGCCTCTTTCTTTGTAAAGAAGGGAAGAAGATAGTGGAATCGAGCGGGGACTCGTAAGCGGAGGGTTTCGAGTTCTTGTTCTGGGGTTTGCTGTTCCGTTTCCTTAAGGCTATTAAGGTGTTCTTAGATCTCCTTAATTAATACGGCGTATATCCTAGTCTTATCTCGTCGGACATAACGAGTAAGGGCGGCGTAGGATACAGTAGCGCAAGAGATCGAAGGCGAATTAGGAGGTAAGGGGGAAAGCGTAGTTATAGGTTGGTAAGTAGGCAAGTAATTTGCTTAGCAAAAAGGGGAGGCGAAGGTAATTATGTTTTTTAACCATAGGACGTGTAGATCATGCCGTTCTAGCTAGGGTTTTCCTAGGATAATTAGATATTGGCCGAGCTTAGTTACTTGGAAGGTAACGAGTTCTTGATGCTAATCAATATCAAGTTAAAGGTCGGCCTCGTGGGTAATCCATCCGGCGATAGATCCATCCGCGAGTTCGAGGGATTTAGCTTGGGGTTTTTGGCGTGTAGGGATTAAATAGGAAGTAATAAAGGTATTATCTATAAAAAGAGACGAGGCACTAGAGTCTAATATAGCCGAGGTTTCGATTTTGTTATTAACCACTGATTTAAGGATAAGGAGCGGACGTTTCCTAAGATCTATAGCACGGGGCTGTAGGGTACGGGTTTTAGGAGGTGAAAACGAGAGTGTTCCAAGATTCGAAGACGAGAGGGAAGCAAGGACGGAAAACTAATTCGAAGTAGAGAGTAGAGGAGGGCTAGATAGGTACCGGGTACTACCTAGCCTTCTACGTTTTTTAATACGTAGAGGACGGAAGCCGTAGGAGGTATATGCGACGTTATATTAAGCTTAAGTCCCTTAGCCTTAGCTTTAGAATATTCTTTAACCTAGTAGTTAGGATTACCGTAGTAGGCGCAGAGGTTGTTAGCTTTTCGGTAAGTCTTTCGAGCGGTAGCATCTAGTTCTATAGGTTCACCTTAAGGAATCGAGGTTGGTATAGGAGATAAGGGTTGAGGAGCAACTAGTATAGACGAGAGAGGAATCGAGGTAGGGGTACGAGTTAAGGGTATCTTTTTCTTAATAGTTCGAGTATAGAGTTGGTTGTCCAGTATAATACAAGCCTTAGCGAACTTTTCGAATTCTACTAGTATAGCTCGTCTAATAAGAAGGTCCTTAAGGTTCTCTTTAAGGCTAAGGCGGAAGTAGTGGATCTTAACTGCGTTTTCCTTCCAACTAAGGGTCGTAATAAGCGAGAGAAACCGTAAATAGTACGCCGAACAGGACTTGTCTTGTTTAAGTACGAGGAGGGATCGTTTAGCTGTTGCGTAGGTGTCGGGATCATTAAATACGGCCTTAAGAGCTTGGTAGAAGGACTCGTAGTTGTCGAAGTTTACGGAACCATTCGAGGCAGAGACGTAAGGGGCAAACTAGGTATAAGCAGTATCGCGAAGGTAGGAACCAGCGTAGGTAATCTTAGCCGTATCCGTTATAAAGGTAGATAGGTCTAAGGCGAATTTAAGCTAGAGTTACGTAGCGAAATTCCCGAATCGAGTACGTTTACTCTTAAAGGGTTCTAGGTCCGAGACTTTAGGAATACGAGGACGAGGAGTAGAGGTTTCTAAAGGAGATATAATAGACGTAGTAGCTAGCGTATTAGTAGGGAGGTTCGAAGCTAGTAACTAGAGTCGAGCGAAGGCTTTATCTTAGCTAAAACCGTAGTAATAAAAGATATAAGTAACTTAGGCGTTCGTAGTATTCTTAGGGATAACTAGTAAATCGATATTAGATCTTAGGTAAGATTATCTTCCTCTAGCGTACGCCTGACTAAGGGTAACGCGTAGGGAAACCGGGATATCTTTAGAGAAGGTAGGGCGAGTATTAATAGGGGTAGGGACTTAATCGAGGACTTAGAATAGCGTATCCTAAGGGTTAGGAGGTATAGTTCTATCGACTATTCTAGAGATTATAGTCTAGGGCTTCGGCGAGAGCTTTAGGCCTACTAGATAGAAGTCTAGTAAAATATAATAAATAGACCTTAGAGGGCGGAGAGGGACGAAGTAACGAAGCCGGTAAAGGTAGTAGAGGTAAAGCAGATACCGAAGTATAGGGGATAAGAGGAGGGGGGCGAGAGACTAGGAACGAATACTAAGAGGCGGGTAGAGAGAGACGAGTAAATAATAAAGAAGGCGAGTAAGGTCTAATTTAAGGTATACTAAGTTATACGCGAGGAATACTCATTGCTAGACTAAAGAACTAATTATAAGGCAGAGAGGCGAGCTTTATATATATAAGGAACGAACTAAAATACTAGCTTCCTAATTTATAAGCAGGCAAGTCTAGATCTAGATTCCAAATCGATCGGCGGTAAATAAGAAGTAATTAGTCCACATAAGCTATATTTATAACAGTAGGCTCTCTTCCCTAGAGATAAGTTCCTACGAGCCTTTAGTCTAAGGGTCGAGGTTTTAAAGGATAACGTTTATAAAACGTATTAAGAGCTTCAAGGTCTTTAATAAGGTCGTAAGGTTCCTAGGTTAGTATCGAGTAACCAGTCTATTTTATAAGGTATTTTGGTTGTCTCCGGGTTGTTTTAACATCTAGAATCTCTTCTACCCGGTACTCTTCTTCGCCGTCAACGATAATAGGCGGGAGCGGAGGTTGGATTTAATTAGGTAAGGGGTTAGAGGCTACGGGTTCGAGTAAGGAGACGTGGAATACGGGGTGGACTTTTATTGTCCTTAGTAGTTCTAGGCGATAGGTATGAGTTAAGATCTTTTCTAGTATAGAAAAGGGGCTAAGGCGTTTAAAGTCGAGTTTATCCGAAGGTCTTGTTGTCGAGATATGCCGTCTTAGGAGCCAAACAAGGTTACTAGGCTTAAAGACGGGTGGCGAAATACGGTCTTTATTAGCCTATTCTGCGTAGGCGTCTTGTGCGAGTCGAATTTCTTAGCGAAGGTAGTTTTCGAGGTTTTCGAGGTTCTCTTAGAAGAGACGTAGGGGTTCAAGGGGGGCTAAGATTAAGTCTTTCTATAGAATCTTATAACGAGGGTGGAAGCCGTAGTTTGTAAAGAAGGGGGTAACCTTAGTCGTAGTCGAGATCGTATTATTATAAGCGAATTTAGTAAGGGAGAGAAAGTCGTTCTAATCGTCTTATTAGTACGAAACGTAGGCGCGAAGGTATTATTCGAGGATAGCGTTAACACGCTCTATCTAGCCGTCGGTTTGTGGGTGGAAAGCCGTACTAAAGTTGGTCTTAATAGATAGGGATCTACTAAGAGCTCTAGTAAATTTAGAAGTAAAAATCGAGCCGCGGTCAGATACAAAGTCGTTGGGTAAGCCGTATAGTCGAAAAACGTAGTCTCGATAAAGCTTAGCAAGCTCTATCGAATCGAGGGTTGTTTGGTAAGGAATAAAGTGAGCCATTTTAGTTAGTCGGTCTACGACTACTAGTATAGTATTAAACGAATTGGACGTTGGAAGTCCCGTAATCAAATCGAGAGAAACGGATTGCTAGCGGCGTTATGGCACTTTAAGGGGTTTCAAGTATCTAAAGGGGGCGTGTCGAGCGGGTTTAATTCTTTGGCAGGTCTTATAGTTCCGTATAAAACGAGCTACTATCTATCGTAGACCTAGCCACTAGAAATTACGAGTAACGAGTTTAAATGTTACTACTTAGCCTAGGTGTCCAGCAGCCGGATGCGAGTATCGAGAGCTAATAATCCTTTAGCGGAGGCTTAGGTCTTTAGGGATATAGATAAGTCTATTAACTAGTAATAGACTATCGTTATCCTTAGAGCATGCGCCTAGATCCACTTTAGGATGTCGAAGTGCGTAGGTATCGAGTGTAGTAAGAATCTCTTGCCTAAGAGTATCCTTATTAAGTGCTAAGCGAATATTACTAGCTAGGGACGGTTCTAGCCTAGCGATCGAATATCGAGTTGAAACAAGGGTCGAAATTTCGAATTTTCCGGGGGTAAGGATCGTAGTAGGGGGCAGGCGCCCCTCTCGAGTAGGGAGGTCTCCTAACCGTCTTATTAACGCATCCGCGCGTTAATTCTTAGTTCCTAGGCGGTAGACAATCTTAAAGTCGAGTTCTAAGAGTTTAATTGCCTAGCGTACTTGTCGACGGTTTAAGATTTGTTTAGAGGCAAAGCTAGTTAAATTCGAGTAATCCGTAAGAACGAGGAGTGGCGAGGAGAGGTTAATAATAAGGAAACGGTATTCCTTTAGGGCTTCTATAATAGCTAAGAGTTCTTTATCCCTAATACCGTAGTTCTGCTCTGCGGAGGTCATTTTCCGAGAGTAGTAGGCGATAGGGTGTAGAAGTCTCTTACTATCGTTATACGTTACCCATTAAGATAGGATTACGGATATGACGAAGTCAGAAGAGTCGGTTTTAAGGATAGTCTCGAGTTAGGGGTCGAAGTATCGGAGGATTGGGTAAGAATAAAAGGCTTCCTTAAGATAAGTAAATACTTTATCCTATTCTTTCCCCTAAGTAAAACGAATGTTCTTGTTACGACTCAAGAAGAACAAGTTAGATTCTCGAAATTGACTAAAGTTTCTAAGCTAGAGAAAGGAAAGAGAAAAGAAAGGGAATAAAGGAGGAAGGAGGAAACTTATATATCCAGCCTAGGTACTAGTTAGAAGTCGAATAGCCGGTCTTAGGCTTCCCTTTCCCGTACGTTCCCGCTAAGTGTTTGCTCTTAGCAAACCCTATGTCTTAGACATCTTGTCTTAGATAAGTGCTTTAGCCTAATTAGGCTTAGTTTTCTAGAGAATAAGATGTTAACGGTCTGAATCGTCACATTACCCCCCTCTTAAGCGAGAGCTTCTGGCGATAACCTCACTCGACAGCTTTATCGTTTTCTTAAATCCACCGTTTGAGTTCCTTCGGTGGACCGGGCTTCGCTGGGTAGGAGTCGTGAAATTCTTTGAGTTTCTGAGCCGCGTGGTTGAAGTTGTCTACTGGATACCATTGAGGGTCGGGTGGCCAGTCTGCCCACTGAACCCTGTACTGGAGTCTCTTCCCCTTGCCAGTGTAACGGGAGTCGAGAATGGACTCTACTACGTATTCGTCTTTATTGTCTACCTGCACCGCGGGCTGCGGCTCCGGTATCTGGCCTAGAAGGGGGTTACTGTCGTCCCTTGTAAGCTTGCTTGGATGGAACACATTGCCGCGGTTAATGCCTGGGGGTAGTTGAAGGCGGTAAGCGGTTCCCACTTTCTCGATAATAGGATATGGCCCAATCCGCGTCCATCCTAGCTTCCTTGAGGGTCGGTCCAAATCTATGTCCTTAGTAGAGATAAACACCTTGTCTCCTACCTCGTAGGACACATCCTTCCTGTGACGGTTAGCGAACTCTACTTGCTTCTCCTGGGACTGCTGCAGGTGGAATTTCGTAAATTCCTAGACCTTTTACATCTTATCTGCCATCTCGTTGGCTCTTTCCCTGCTCCAGGTAGCCGCGGCGGTGGGCGCTAGAGGGGTGGGCGTCCAGTCAAAGGATAGGCGGGGCTCATATCCGTAGACCACGAAGAAGGGGCTTACGGTAGAGGAGGCGGAGACGTTTCCATTAGCAGCGTATTCTGCGGAGGCAAGCCAGTCTACCTAGTCGTCCTGATGATAGCTAACGTAGTGACGGAGGTAGATTTCTATTTCTTTATTGGCGTTTTCTGTTTGCCCGTCCGTCTCTGGATGGTAGGCTGTTGAAAGGCGGTAGTCAATCTTTAGTAGCTTGCAGAGGCCTTGCCAGAATTCGCTGATAAACTGGGGTCCTCGATCTAAGATAATGGTGTCCGGTAGGCCATAATACTTCTAGATATTGTCTCTAAAGAGCTGCGCCATTTGACTCGCGGTGGTGGTGTCGTGGCAGGGGATGAAGTGCCGCATTTTTAAGAACCGGTCTACCACTACTAGGACGGCGGTGAATCCTTTGCAGTTTGGCAACTTGGTGACAAAGTCACAGGATAGGTGCTTCTAGGGCTGGTCCCCGATGGGGAGCGGCTTGAGCAGGCCGTTGTAGGATTCCGTTTTATATTTAGCCCTCTTGCAGGAGTGGCAGTTCTGCACGTACCGCTTTACTGCCTTTTTTATACCATTCCAGTAGTACCTCTCCTTTAAGAGTTCCCAGGTGCGCTGGATGCCTGGATGTCCCGTTGCTGGGGGTCGATGAGCAGCCTGAATGAGCCTTAGCCTGAGGCGGTCGTCCTGTGGCACAACAAGGCGGTTCTCCTGGAAGACGAGCAAGTCATCGCGTAGTGAGTACTTAGGGTACTTGCTGATGTCCTGGCGGATGGCCGTCAAGGCGTCGTCTGTCCGGTTAGCTGTCCGTAGCTCAGTAGGGAGGTTAGGGTTTTCGAATAGCTTAAGGGGAGAGAGGGTGAAGCTCCCCGGAGGGAGCGCCGTGCGGTTCATAGAGGTGAGGCGGGAGTTAGAGTCGTCCACCGGTAGATCCTGCTCTCGACGAGAGAGAGTGTCTACTCTCTTATTCTTCTTTCCTGCGATAGGAACAATCCTAAAGTCGTACTCCGCGAGTTCTTCTGCCCATCGAATTTGGCGGCGGGAGAGCTGCTTGTTCGTCATAAACGTTTTCAGGGTCTCGTGATTAGTAAATACCTGGATTGGCTCCTGTACACTCCGGCACTCGGGACTCCATTCCTGAAAGGCTCGAACGATGGCCAGGAGTTCCTTGTCGTAGATCGTGTAATTACATTCCGTGTCTGAGAGCTTCTTGGAGAAGTAGGCTACTGGATGAAGCTTCCCTTCCTCATCCTTCTGTGAAAGGACTCCTCCACTAACGTAGTCAGAAGAGTCAACTTCGAGGAAGATGGGCTTCGCCGGGTCGAAATATCGAAGTACTGGGTCTGAGCGGACGGCGTTCTTTAGTGCTTGGAAGGCGGCCTCACACTTCGGCGTCTAGGCCCACGCTACCTTGTTCTTGGTCAGGTCGGTGAGTGGTTTTGCAATCCTCGAGTAGTTCTTAATAAACCGGCGGTAGTAGTTGCAGAGGCCTAGGAATGAGCGCGCTCCTCGGAGAGAGATTGGGGCTTTCCATTCCAGGATAGCTGCAACCTTCTGGGGGTCCATCCGGATTCCGTCTCGCCCGACAATGAGGCCAAGGAAGCGAGTCTCGGTGACCTTAAATTCGCATTTCTTAATGTCCGCTTGAAGGCCTGCTTCTCTGAGTTTCTTAAGGACCAGTCGTACCTGTTCTCTATGCTCTTTTCTTGTCTTACTGTAGACCAGAATGTCGTCCATGAACACTAAGCAGAAGTCGTCTAATCCGGCCATTATAACCTCGTTCATGTACTACTGGAAGGTGGCAGGTCCATTACATAATCCAAAGGGTAGGACGTTGTAGCGGTATGATCCGTAGCGCGTCCGGAAGGTTGTAAGGTCCTTGGAGTCTTCGTGCATCCGAATCCTGTGGAATGCTTGTCTGACGTCAATCTTAGAGAAGTAACGCGCTCCAGTCAACCGGGCTAGCGTCTCGTCAATTAAGGGAAGTGGGTATTTATTCTTCTTCGTAGCTGCGTTAAGGCGGCGGTAGTCCACGCAGAAACGGAATCCTCCATTGGCCTTCCTTGCTATAAGGATGGGTGAACCAAACGGTGCCCTGCTCGCTTCAATAAACCCCTTTCCTAGGTTCTCCTCAATGTAGTCCTTTGCAGCCGCGAGTTCGTCCGTAGACATCCGGTATAGCGGCGGCGTGCGTAACTCCGGGTCCTGGTTGAGCTCTATCCTATGGTCATAAGGTCTTGAGGGGGGAAGCTCGTCTGACCTCTGCTTAGAGAAGTTCTCTGCCAGGTCCTGCAGCCATTCAGGTAGCTAAGGGGTGAGTTCTCTTAACTCCTCGGGTAACTATTGTTGGAAGGCGTTGATTCTTGCCTGCTCCTGCTCCTCCAGCAACTCCCAGAGACGGAGATAGTACACTTCAGTGCCTTATTGCTTTAGTGAACGTAGAAATCCTTCCGCAGTTACGAGCTGCATATCCCTCTTTGGTACCTTCTTTCGAGGTGGGGGAGACTTCTTCTCCACGTCCTTGGTCAGTTCCTTGTTCATTTCTTTAAGGGACTCCCTTATATCGGCCTGGAAGGAGTGTCTAGTAAGGATTCTCTGGGGCCTCCATGATTCTACCTTAGGAGGCGTCGTTGGATCAAGCTTTCTTGGCTCCGCCGCGGCGGGCCTGCCGGGGTGCGTGCAGAAGTTCGGCTTGAACGTGACTAAGTTGCTGTTTGTGTCTGGCAACGCGCCGTGGGCCTGCAACCAGCCCTTTCCTAGTAGCATATCGTGGTTCCTAAGGTCCATGATGAGTAGGGGAGAGGTGGCTTCCCAGTGATCCTTGACTTGGAGGTGTGGGCAGATCTTGTGGGTGATAGGTTTTCCGCTTCGCCCGTCCGCAACGGTGTAGGGGATCGGTTTGGAGAGGGGGAGGGGTACAATTCCAAGCTCTTCTGTTATCTGGTGCGCGAGGCTCCTGCTTACTATGGCGTATACAAGTGCTCCAGTGTCAACTATTGCATTAACCTGTATTTTCTTTCCTTGACTAGATAATATACAGTGTGCAATAATAGGTTCTAGGTTGGGGTGCCATAGGGAAGTCACCTGTACTTTCGTAAACAAAGCCTGTTCCTTACTCCTAGGCGCGTCTTTGCTAGGAGTTACTCTTTTCCCGAGTCTTCAGCTGATCCAGAGTCCGGCTCAGCATTGGCGATGGTAACCGCCTTAGCAGGGCAGGCGTTAGCCATATACCCTTTCTAATGGCAGTGGAAGCAACGGCCTTCCTTGCGGTAAGAATCCCGCTCCTCAGCGGTTAGTGACTTCTTCTATTCCTGCCTAGAGGTAGTACGCTCCACCGTTGGCTTAGTGTTCTTTAGGGATTTATTAGCACGCTCCTTCTTCTTCTCTGCCGCCTTAACATCGTTCTGAAGTTCCCTATCTAGCGTACGGGCACGAGCCGTTAGATCCTGGAAGCTGAAGTTTAGGGAGTCCTTAACGGGCGCCAGTCCATGGCGAAGTCCTCCTAAAAGGCGGGTCCATATCTCCTCAAACCACTGGTCCCTTGGAAGCTCGGATTCCGTGGCGAGGGCAATAAACTTGGCGTAGAAGGAGTTGAAAGGCGTCGTGTTCTGGTAGAAGCGGCGGAATTCCTGGCGCTTGTTCTGGAGGAAGTGGGGGTCGTCAAATACGGAGGTAAGAAGAGCAAAGGCCTCTTCTACCGTCTGGAAGGCAGCGGGTCCCTCATGAACGTTCGGCCTAATGGTGTCTGAGGCCGTCCCAGTGGTGCGTGAGAAGATGTAGGATATCTTGGCCCTTTCAGTCTTATAGTGGTCCGCGTTAACTTCCAGCTTATTGTACATCTCGGCCTTCCAGTGCCTAAAGGAGGGCTCCTTCTCGGGTTCTCCAGTAAACTGTGGAGGATCAGATAGCTTCGCGGAGCGTCCTCCCTGATGCTGAGATATTAGGGAGCGGACTAGGGTTTCTACAGTTGGCTGACTGTCAGGAACGGAGCTCATCTCAGACTGGTTTCCAGGGGATTGACGTCCTGTAGTAGGTCGGTAGCTAAAAGTAACGTTCGGCTCCCTAAGGCCCTTATTTTGTCGTCTAACGCGCTCTAGTTCAGCCTTAAGGATACCTTTCTCTGCAGTGAGCTCCGCATTCTCCTGGTAGATCCGCGCGCTTCCTTCTTCAAGGTTCTTAAAGTTCCTAAGAAGCTCGTTGAACTCAACGGCGGCCTCTGTCTTCTTTCCTTGTTCTTGTTGAATGTGCTGGAGGAGATCTCCTATTAGGTACTTTGTTTTTCCTAGATCCTGGAAGAGGATCTTCATCTCTTCCTCATTCTTCAGCACATTGAATAGGGAGATCTTTCCATGCTGGAAGGGGTTCATGGTGAAGTCTTGAATGTCCCCTCCACCCAAATGGTTGTGGGGTGTGTACTGGAAGAGCACATCATCTGAGGTTATAGGGAGTGGCTGTTCAATTGCCTCAGGAGCGTCTTGCTCTTTTTCTTTCCCCTTAGGCTCCTTAGTACGTCTGGCGCCACGCGCGCTCGATCCGGGAGTCGACATAGTGGTAGGTCCAACGTTCGTTTACCAGGGCAAGCCTGCTGGAAGCTTGAACGAAGGAGGGGTTGGTGAGAGTTGATGAGAAGTGATGAGAAGTGATGAGAAGTAATCGGTGGTCAGAGAGCGGGTTATCTGATTGGTGAGCGAGTAGGATAAGTGAAAGGGTGGCTTCGTCTTCTTAGAAATCAGGGCAAGCCAGCTGATGGTTGAATAAGAGTAAGCCGAAGTGGTTAGGTAAGCTTAGAAAAGTGTCACGACTCAAGAAGAACAAGTCAGATTCTCGAAATTAACTAAAGTTTCTAAGCTAGAGAAAGGAAAGAGAAAAGAAAGGGAATAAAGGAGGAAGGAGGAAACTTATATATCTAGCCTAGGTACTAGTTAGAAGTCGAATAGCCGGTCTTAGGCTTCCCTTTCCCGTACGTTCCCGCTAAGTGTTTGCTCTTAGCAAACCCTATGTCTTAGACATCTTGTCTTAGATAAGTGCTTTAGCCTAATTAGGCTTAGTTTTCTAGAGAATGAGATGTTGACGGTCTGAATCGTCACAGTTTAACTCTACTAGTAGGCCTTATAGTTCCGTCGTTATTAACTACTTACTAGGTCCTAACTACCGAAATGCCTCGGACGTCGTAGCTCTTATCCTATAGAAGATTTCTACTTCGTTACGTAGGTTAGCTATAGCGTCTCTCGATCCTCTAGGAGTAGTCTCCTCCGACTAACTTTAGGCCGTTATCCTCTTTTAGAGGTCCTATAGTACGTATACGTACTACTATACGTTATTCTATTTCTTGGCTTAGCTTAACGTAGACGACGAACGCTTTTTCTCCCCTACGCTTCATACGCTATAGGGCCACTAAGGAGATTTCTTAGATATTAATAGTACTTTTCTTTTCTATATCGTTTCGGCTCTAGTCGCGCTCTAGCTCCTTGCTCTAGCGTCCTAACTCTAGCTTATCGTTTCGGCTTTTTTACTTGGGTACGTCTACCCTATTTGTTCTTTTCGCGGTAGCGAGGTGTCTTTCGTATAGTTCGTCCGGGAAGGTGATTACTCCTTGCCTCTAGTTAATATATAGTGTATGCGTTTTTAACTATAGTATCCTAAGGATAATATCGTGTCCTAGGATAGATATAAGGTCTAGGTTAATATATTCTTTATAATTACCGAGTGATATAGGCGATTCTCCGGTTTCGATTCTAACCTATCCGTTACCGTAGGTGTGACGATTCAGACCGTCAACATCTTATTCTCCAGAAAACTAAGCCTAATTAGGCTAAAGCACTTATCTAAGACAAGATGTCTAAGACATAGGGTTTGCTAAGAGCAAACACTTAGCGGGAACGTACGGGAAAGGGAAGCCTAAGACCGGCTATTCGACTTCTAACTAGTACCTAGGCTGGATATATAAGTTTCCTCCTTCCTCCTTTATTCCCTTTCTTTTCTCTTTCCTTTCTCTAGCTTAGAAACTTTAGTCAATTTCGAGAATCTGACTTGTTCTTCTTGAGTCGTGACACTTTTCTAAGCTCACCTAACCACTTCGGCTTACTCTTATCCAACCATCAGCTGGCTTGCCCTGATTTCTAAGAAGACGAAGCCACCCTTTCACTTATCCTACTCGCTCACCAATCAGATAACCCGCTCTCTGACCACCGATTACTTCTCATCACTTCTCATCACTTCTCATTAACTCTCACCAACCCCTCCTTCGTTCAAGCTTCCAGCAGGCTTGCCCTGGTAAACGAACGTTGGACCTACCACTATGTCGGCTCCCGGATCGAGCGCGCGTGGCGCCAGACGTACTAAGGAGCCTAAGGGGAAAGAAAAAGAGCAAGACGCTCCTAAGGCAATTAAACAGCCACTCCCTATAACCTCAGATGATGTGCTCTTCCAGTACACACCCCACAACCATTTGGGTGGAGGGGACATTCAAGACTTCACCATAAACCCCTTCCAGCATGGAAAGATCTCCCTATTCAATGTGCTGAAGAATGAGGAAGAGATGGAGATCCTCTTCCAGGATCTAGGAAAAACAAAGTACCTAATAGGAGATCTCCTCCAGCACATTCAACAAGAACAAGGAAAGAAGACAGAGGCCGCCGTTGAGTTCAACGAGCTTCTTAGGAACTTTAAGAACCTTAAAGAAGGAAGCGCGCGGATCTACCAGGAGAATGCGGAGCTCACTGCAGAGAAAGGTATCCTTAAGGCTGAACTAGAGCGCGTTAGACGACAAAATAAGGGCCTTAGGGAGCCGAACGTTACTTTTAGCTACCGACCTACTACAGGACGTCAATCCCCTGGAAACCAGTCTAAGATGAGCTCCGTTCCTGACAGTCAGCCAACTGTAGAAACCCTAGTCCGCTCCCTAATATCTCAGCATCAGGGAGGACGCTCCGCGAAGCTATCTGATCCTCCACAGTTTACTGGAGAACCCGAGAAGGAGCCCTCCTTTAGGCACTGGAAGGCCGAGATGTACAATAAGCTGGAAGTTAACGCGGACCACTATAAGACTGAAAGGGCCAAGATATCCTACATCTTCTCACGCACCACTGGGACGGCCTCAGACACCATTAGGCCGAACGTTCATGAGGGACCCGCTGCCTTCCAGACGGTAGAAGAGGCCTTTGCTCTTCTTACCTCCGTATTTGACGACCCCCACTTCCTCCAGAACAAGCGCCAGGAATTCCGCCGCTTCTACCAGAACACGACGCCTTTCAACTCCTTCTACGCCAAGTTCATTGCCCTCGCCACGGAATCCGAGCTTCCAAGGGACCAGTGGTTTGAGGAGATATGGACCCGCCTTTCAGGAGGACTTCGCCATGGACTGGCGCCCGTTAAGGACTCCCTAAACTTCAGCTTCCAGGATCTAACGGCTCGTGCCCGTACGCTAGATAGGGAACTTCAGAACGATGTTAAGGCGGCAGAGAAGAAGAAGGAGCGTGCTAATAAATCCCTAAAGAACACTAAGCCAACGGTGGAGCGTACTACCTCTAGGCAGGAATAGAAGAAGTCACTAACCGCTAAGGAGCGGGATTCTTACCGCAAGGAAGGCCGTTGCTTCCACTGCCATTAGAAAGGGTATATGGCTAACGCCTGCCCTGCTAAGGCGGTTACCATCGCCAATGCTGAGCCGGACTCTGGATCAGCTGAAGACTCGGGAAAAGAGTAACTCCTAGCAAAGACGCGCCTAGGAGTAAGGAACAGGCTTTGTTTACGAAAGTACAGGTGACTTCCCTATGGCACCCCAACCTAGAACCTATTATTGCACACTGTATATTATCTAGTCAAGGAAAGAAAATACAGGTTAATGTAATAGTTGACACTAGAGCACTTGTATACGCCACAGTAAGCAGGAGCCTCGCGCACCAGATAACAGAAGAGCTTGGAATTGTACCCCTCCCCCTCTCCAAACCGATCCCCTACACCGTTGCGGACGGGCGAAGCGGAAAACCTATCACCCACAAGATCTGCCCACACCTCCAAGTCAAGGATCACTGGGAAGCCACCTCTCCCCTACTCATCATAGACCTTAGGAACCACGACATGCTACTAGGAAAGGGCTGGTTGCAGGCCCACGGCGCGTTGCCAGACACAAACAGCAACTCAGTCACGTTCAAGCCGAACTTCTGCACGCACCCCGGCAGGCCCGCCGCGGCGGAGCCAAGAAAGCTTGATCCAACGACGCCTCCTAAGGTAGAATCATGGAGGCCCCAGAGAATCCTTACTAGACACTCCTTCCAGGCCGATATAAGGGAGTCCCTTAAAGAAATGAACAAGGAACTGACCAAGGACGTGGAGAAGAAGTCTCCCCCACCTCGAAAGAAGGTACCAAAGAGGGATATGCAGCTCGTAACTGCGGAAGGATTTCTGCGTTCACTAAAGCAACAAGGCACTGAAGTGTACCATCTCCGTCTCTGGGAGTTGCTGGAGGAGGAGGAGCAGGCAAGAATCAACGCCTTCCAACAACAGTTACCCGAGGAGTTAAGAGAACTCACCCCTCAGCTACCTGAATGGCTGCAGGACCTGGCAGAGAACTTCTCCAAGCAGAGGTCAGACGAGCTTCCCCCCTCAAGACCTTGTGACCACAGGATAGAGCTCAACCAGGACCCGGAGTTACGCACGCCGCCGCTATACCGGATGTCTACGGACGAACTCGCGGCTGCAAAGGACTACATTGAGGAGAACCTAGGAAAGGGGTTTATTGAAGCGAGCAGGGCACCGTTTGGTTCACCCATCCTCATGGCAAGGAAGGCTAATGGAGGATTCCGTTTCTGCGTGGACTACCGCCGCCTTAACGCAGCTACGAAGAAGAATAAATACCTACTTCCCTTGATTGACGAGACGCTAGCCCGGTTGACTGGAGCGCGTTACTTCTCTAAGATTGACGTCAGACAAGCATTCCACAGGATTCGGATGCACGAAGACTCCAAGGACCTTACAACCTTCCGGACGCGCTACGGATCATACCGCTACAACGTCCTACCCTTTGGATTATGTAATGGACCTGCCACCTTCCAGCAGTACATGAACGAGGTTATGATGGCCGGATTAGACGACTTCTGCTCAGTGTTCATGGACGACATTCTGGTCTACAGTAAGACAAGAAAAGAGTATAGAGAACAGGTACGACTGGTCCTTAAGAAACTCAGAGAAGCAGGCCTTCAAGCGGACATTAAGAAATGCGAATTTGAGGTCACCGAGACTCGCTTCCTTGGCCTCATTGTCGGGCGAGACGGAATCCGGATGGACCCCCAGAAGGTTGCAGCTATCCTGGAATGGAAAGCCCTAATCTCTCTCCGAGGAGCGCGCTTATTCCTAGGCCTCTGCAACTACTACCGCCGGTTTATTAAGAACTACTCGAGGATTGCAAAACCACTCACCGACCTGACCAAGAACAAGGTAGCGTGGGCCTGGACGCCGAAGTGTGAGGCCGCCTTCCAAGCACTAAAGAACGCCGTCCGCTCAGACCCAGTACTTCGACATTTCGACCCGGCGAAGCCCATCTTCCTCGAAGTTGACTCTTCTGACTACGTTAGTGGAGGAGTCCTTTCATAGAAGGATGAGGAAGGGAAGCTTCATCTAGTGGCCTACTTCTCCAAGAAGCTCTCAGACACGGAATGTAATTACACGATCTACGACAAGGAACTCCTGGCCATCGTTCGAGCCTTTCAGGAATGGAGTCCCGAGTGCCGGAGTGTACAGGAGCCAATCCAGGTATTCACTGATCACGAGACCCTGAAAACGTTCATGACGAACAAGCAGCTCTCCCGCCGCCAAATTCGATGGGCAGAAGAACTCGCGGAGTACGACTTTAGGATTGTTCCTATCGCAGGAAAGAAGAATAAGAGAGCAGACGCTCTCTCTCGTCGAGAGCAGGATCTACCGGTGGACGACTCTGACTCCCGCCTCACCTCTATGAACCGCACGGCGCTCCCTCCGGGGAGCTTCACCCTCTCTCCCCTTAAGCTATTCGAAAACCCTGACCTCTCTACTGAGCTACGGACAGCTAACCGGACAGACGACGCCTTGACGGCCATCCGCCAGGACATCAGCAAGTACCCTGAGTACTTACTGCGCGATGACTTGCTCGTCTTCCAGGAGAACCGCCTTGTTGTGCCACAGGACGACCGCCTCAGGCTAAGGCTCATTCAGGCTGCTCATCGACCCCTAGCAACGGGACATCCAGGCATCCAGCGCACCTGGGAACTCTTAAAGGAGAGGTACTACTGGAATGGTATGAAAAAGGTAGTAAAGCGGTACGTGCAGAACTGCCACTCCTGCAAGAGGGCTAAATATAAAACGGAATCCTACAACGGCCTGCTCAAGCCGCTCCCCATCGGGGACCAGCCCTGGAAGCACCTATCCTGTGACTTTGTCACCAAGTTGCCAAACTGCAAAGGATTCACCGCCGTCCTAGTAGTGGTAGACCGGTTCTTAAAAATGCGGCACTTCATCCCCTGCCACGACACCACCACCGCGAGTCAAATGGCGCAGCTCTTCAGAGATAATATCTGGAAGTATCATGGCCTACCGGACACCATCATCTCAGATCGAGGACCCCAGTTTATCAGCGAATTCTGGCAAGGCCTCTGCAAGCTACTGAAGATTGACTACCGCCTTTCAACAGCCTACCATCCAGAGACGGACGGGCAAACAGAAAACGCCAACAAAGAAATGGAAATCTACCTCCGTCACTACGTTAGCTATCATCAGGACGACTGGGTAGACTGGCTTGCCTCCGCAGAATACGCTGCTAATGGAAACGTCTCCGCCTCCTCTACCGTAAGCCCCTTCTTCGTGGTCTACGGATATGAGCCCCGCCTATCCTTTGACTGGACGCCCACCCCTCTAGCGCCCACCGCCGCGGCTACCTGGAGCAGGGAAAGAGCCAACGAGATGGCAGATAAGATGCAAAAGGTCTGGGAATTTACGAAATTCCACCTGCAGCAGTCCCAGGAGAAGCAAGTAGAGTTCGCCAACCGTCACAGGAAGGATGTGTCCTACGAGGTGGGAGACAAGGTGTTTATCTCTACTAAGGACATGGATTTGGACCGACCCTCAAGGAAGCTAGGATGGACGCGGATTGGGCCATATCCTATTATCGAGAAAGTGGGAACCGCTTACCGCCTTCAACTACCCCCAGGCATTAACCGCGGCAATGTGTTCCATCCAAGCAAGCTTACAAGGGACGACAGTAACCCCCTTCTAGGCCAGATACCGGAGCCGCAGCCCGCGGTGCAGGTAGACAATAAAGACGAATACGTAGTAGAGTCCATTCTCGACTCCCGTTACACTGGCAAGGGGAAGAGACTCCAGTACAGGGTTCAGTGGGCAGACTGGCCACCCGACCCTCAATGGTATCCAGTAGACAACTTCAACCACGCGGCTCAGAAACTTAAGGAATTTCACGACTCCTACCCAGCGAAGCCCGGTCCACCGAAGGAACTCAAACGGTGGATTCAAGAAAACGATAAAGCTGTCGAGTGAGGTCATCGCCAGAAGCTCTCGCTTAAGAGGGGGGTAAAGTGTCACGACTCAAGAAGAACAAGTCAGATTCTCGAAATTGACTAAAGTTTCTAAGCTAGAGAAAGGAAAGAGAAAAGAAAGGGAATAAAGGAGGAAGGAGGAAACTTATATATCCAGCCTAGGTACTAGTTAGAAGTCGAATAGCCGGTCTTAGGCTTCCCTTTCCCGTACGTTCCCGCTAAGTGTTTGCTCTTAGCAAACCCTATATCTTAGACATCTTGTCTTAGATAAGTGCTTTAGCCTAATTAGGCTTAGTTTTCTGGAGAATGAGATGTTGACGGTCTGAATCGTCACACCGACTTCTTGTTAGGGCTTAACCTTAGGATAATCGCTGAAAGGTTTATTACGCTATATACGTTAAGCTAAGACTTAAAGAGAGAAGAAGAAGAAGAAGAGGAGAAAGAGAAGAGAACGACTTAAATATAAGAACGACTTAGCATTACGTAATCCGCCGATGATCCTCTAAGGCTTCTCCCGAGGCTCTAGACTCTTATATCACCCCCCCCTTTTCCCCCCCTTTTTTTCTCTCTTTCCTCGGGGTTGCGGGTTTAATTCCCGGTGGGGGCGCACCTGTTCTTCGGTTTGGAGGGGTATATAAGTCAAGAAAGCGAAAACCTAATATTAAACGGGTGCTTATTAGCTGGCTGTCGAATTAAGGGCCTATCTGTTAATAGGAAGAGGGTTGCCCGGCACGGTAAGGTCCTTCGGACCGCGTTATCCGTGTTGTAATTCCCTAGCCAGGTATCATCGAGTTAAATTCCCCCATTGGTTGCGGGTAACCAACGAAGTGATGCCTGGCTAGACTTGGCCTCGCCCTCCGGGGCGGGGCTAAACCGCTTGCTCCCTTTTTAATCGCCATTAGTTCTCATCCAGTTGCCCGCTAGTTCGATTTTGGCACTCGTTGCTCGTTCTTTTGCTTGAGATAGTAATCCAGTGCTGCTGTATCCTGCAGTGCTGATGCCGGCTCCCATGTTGGTCGAGCGTACCCTTCCCATTTGACTTGATACTGCAGTTGGCGCTTTCTTTGCCCTGGTTTTCTCGCTATTCGTTCACTTAGGATTGCCTCCACTGTCCATTCATCTTGACCATCTACTCGAACCGGTGGTGGTTGATAGTCGTCCTGTACTTGGCTTGGTAAGGGGTCTGCTCCCGCTAGCCGGAGTAGGTCCACGTTAAAGACGTTGTGCACCGCTCCAGGGATATCCAACTTGTAGCTGTGAGATCCAACTACTTCGATAATAGTAAACTTGGCTGCCTTATCATCGAGCTTCTTGCTTGGTCTATCCGTCCTTAGGTTCTTTAGATGTAGCCAGACCTTATCACCTATCTTATAAGCTGGTGAAGGATTTCTTTGCCGGTTGGCTTGTCTCTCTTGTTCCTGTTGAGCTTCCGCCATTGACATTTGCGCCCAGTCCGTGACTTCTTTAATCTTGGCCACAATTGCCTCCGCTCTTGCCACTGGAGAATCCCTGTGGAGGTCATTGGATTGAATATCTTCGAGCAGTTCTAGTGGCTCAAGGTGGAACCCATGGGAGAGAAAGAATGGGCTTGTCTGAGTCGTCGTTGAAGTTCTTCCATTAAGGGCCAGCTGGACTATTGGTAGCCGGTCTGTCCAGTCCTTTTGGTAGTGATCCACGAACAGTGCGAGTTTTCTTGCCACTTCAGTATTCATTCTTTCTGTTGATCCGTCCGTCTGGGGGTGATAGGCCGTTGAGATGCGTCTCTTAATCTTAAGGAGTTGACAGATTCGTTGCCAAAGGAGGCTAACGAATTGAGTTCCTCTATCAGAGACGATTGCCGCTGGGATCCCATGGTTCCGGTAAAAGCATGTAATAAAGAGCTTTGCAATAGTTTCCGTCTCAGTATTTAAACAGGCCTCAAGGATTACTCCTTTTCCTAGGCGGTCAGTAATTACCATAAGCATTTCGCAACCATTGCTCAATGGTAGAGGCCCAATAAAGTCAATGGAGATCTCCCTCCATTGGCGGCTCGGTACTGGTAGCGGCTTAAGTAATCCTTGTTTCCTATCTCTCCAGATCTTTGTCCTTCCACAGATATCACAGTTCCGGCAGAACCTCCTAACATCATTAACGAATCCTGGCCAGAAGAAGTGCCTTGCCACGAGGGAGACTGTTTGGATACGTCCCGGATGTGCTGAGAGGGGGGAGTCGTGCATCTCCTGAATGATTCTCGTTCGTAGTGGCTCAGAATCCGGTACCCATTTCCTATCTCTAAAGAGGAGGTTCCCTTGGTCGTCTAGCGAGCATTCAGCGATTGAGACCTTGAACTTCGTAGTAAACTCCAGTGGGAATGTTCTTTCTCCTTGCCGTACAGCCTTCTGGAGCTGCTTTAACATTTGGTCCTGTTGGAGTGCTTCTTGCCATTGCTCCTCTAGGGAAAGAGGTTCTCGCGTTTGTTGTCCAGGTCGTGCTTGTCGAGGTTTGGTTGCCATAGCCTCTTCGGATAGAAGTGAATCTTCATTACTCCATTCTTGTTCTTCGGGGTCCTCTGGTGGTCCGGTATTAAGAACTAATCCGTAGGGTATCGACTGAATGTAACGGCGGGCCTCTGCCTCTAAGGATCAAACACCAAAGAGGGTGGTAAGCCGTATGGGGGTTTACCTTGAGTGGGTACAAGGGAGGGTGTGAGAGAACGGAGTGACGAACACACGTGACAGAACACTATGTGTGAAGGCCGTGTTACTAATCAATGGTGTAGATTGATTATTGAAGTTGACCACGAAGGTCAAAGCTATCTAAGGAGTGTGGTTTATATACATGTAGGAGAGTGTCTACAATCTATATGCTCAGTTGGTAGAGCGCGATCAGTTGGCCTTGGCAACTGATCGAGGGTAGTTAACTGAGCGTATCGGCTCAGTTGACTCTATCTGCTCAGTTGGCCTTGGCAACTGAGCGGGTGGGTCCAACTGATCGCGAGGGTCACGTGACCTCGGATCCTTATGACTCCGACTTCTGTTGTTCCCTGCGGGGCTGATCCTTAACTTCCTCAACCTGTGGAGGCTGCGCCGTAACACTATCCCCCCCCTTAAGGATCTTCGGCCCGAAGATTCTCCCGTATCGCCTGAGTTAGTAGATTCTGCTCGTTTGTCGCCTCTTGCGTTGGATCCGGCCGTTCTTGAGGGTTTCCCGTTGTTTGCTTTCGAGGGCGACCTCGTTTCCGTGGGAGGTCAGGGTTCTGGCGATGGAATTCTCTGACGAGGTCTAAGTGTATGTCGTCCTTAGGGATCCACTGGTTATCCTCATTCCCGTATCCTTCCCATTTGACCAGGTACTTAAGCTGATGGCCGAACCGCTTACAGTCCAGGATTTTCTCCACTGGGTACTGTTTTTCTTCGGCGTCCGGGTTTTCTGGTACAATTTCTTCTTGGGTTTCGGGGATGTTGGCGTTTTCTGGTGCTGGCTCGAGCAGTGAGACGTGGAAAGTGGAGTTCATCCTCGTGTTTGACAGTTTGAGTCGATAGGTAACTTCTCCGAGTTTTTCTTCAATCTTGAATGGGCCAATTTTTTTGAAATCCAATTTGTCGTTTGGCCGTTTGGTCTTGATGTTTTTTCTGAGGAGATAGACCTTATCCCCCCTCTTAAGGTTCGGTGCCGCCTGGTGCCGTCTGTTGTAGTATTTGGACATCATGATTCTGACGTACTCGAGGTCAAGGCTGATAGCCTTGTGGAGTTCCTTCAGCTGCTCAGCTTTAAGGATACCACTTTGCGCTAGCTTTCTACTTGGGATCGTTTCCCTGTAGGCTTCTGGTTCGAACCCGTAATTGGCGAAGAACGGTGATTCGTTCGTGGATTCCTGTTTAGCGCTGTTGTAGGCGAATTGGGCCATAGGTAACAGTTCTGCCCAGTTTTCCTGTGGGTAGTTGATATAACAGCGGAGGTATTGTTCAAGAGTCCGGTTCATTCGCTCGGTTTGACCGTCTGTTTGCGCGTGTGCTGTGGTAGCGAGCTTGCTCTTCGTTCCTAGCTGGCGCATTACTGTTTGCCAGAATTCTGAGGACATAAGCTTGTCTCTGTCCGATACCATTTCTTCCGGCATTCCGTGATCCGCGAAGATGGTTCGTAGGAACGTGTAGGCGAGCTGTTCTGCGTTGGATGCCTCGAGGTAGGGCAAGAAGTAGGCGTACTTCGTAAGTCGGTCGACAAAGACGAGAATTGAGTCGTACGAGACTCCTGTGAGAGGATCCTTCGACCTAGGCAACTTGGTGACGAAGTCCAACGTGATGGACTGCCATGGTCGTTTTGCTACTTCCAGCGGCTGTAGGTAGCCGTAAGGTGCATGTGTCGCGGCCTTGCTTCTGATGCAAAGATCGCACTGCGAGACTGCACGCTGTACGGTTTTCCTTAGTCCTGGAAAGTAGTAATTCCTCGTGATTCTTTCGGTTGTCCTGTCGATGCCCTGATGTCCATGTGCTGGAGCTTCGTGGATGTCTTTTACCAGTGCTTCTCGCAACCGTGTTGGTACATAGATAAGTCCTTTGAAGAGAAGCGTTCCTTCTCTATCTTGAGCGATACGCGGGTCGTCCTCAAGCGCTAAAAGTTCCTGCGCGAAGGGGTCCTGCGCGTATGCTTCTCGGAATTTCTGGTGCCATGGGTTGGCTTCGATGCGGAGCATAGGTAGGGTCTGTCTGGCAAGGAGGAGCGATCCATCGCTGTCCGCTGCGAAGATTGCAGGGTGCGGCTCGGTTTTTCCTTCCATGTAATCCACTCTTCGACTGAGTGCGTCAGCTGCGGCGTTATCTGATCCCTTTCTGTAGGTGATCTTGAAGTCGTAGGAGGCCATTTCTTCTGACCAGCGAACCTGTCGTCGGTTCAACTCCTTGGTCGTGGTGAAGCGTGTGAGGTTCTGGTGATCACAGCGTACTATCACTTGGTGGCTCGCTCCTTCGAGGTAGTGTCTCCATTGCTTAAAAGCTGAGACGATGGCCAGAAGCTCTTTATCGTGAATATCGTAATTGAGTTCTGCCGGGGTGAACTTCCTGGAGTAGAACGCGACTGGGTGCCATCTGCCTTCTTCATCAGGTTGGCTGAGACATGCTCCTAGGGCGAATCCTGACGCATCAGTTTCCACTTCGGTGGGCTTGTCGGGATCGTATATCCCGAGCACTGGGGCTTCGCAAAACATCCGTTTGAGCGAGTCGAATGCCCGTTGCTGATCGTCTTCCCATTTAAAGCCATGCTCCTTTCGCGTAAGCCTAGTTAAAGGTTCCGTGACTCCGGAGTAGTTCCAGATAAACTTCCTGTAGAAGTTTGCGAATCCAAGGAAGGACTGTACTTCCTTGATTGTTTTTGGTACTGGCCATTCCCTAATGGAATCCAGCTTTGAGTCGTCCATGCCGACATGACCCGGGGTGATGATGAAGCCTAAGAACTCCGTTCTCTGGACGTGCCATTCGCACTTTTCGGGTGCGATAGAGAGGTTCTTTGTTTGGAGGGCTTCTAGGACCTTTCTTACATGCTTTTTATAATCCTCTAGGTCTTCTGAAAAGATGAGGATGTCGTCGAGATAAGCCATGCAGAAGATATCCAGGTATTCTCGTAGAGTATCGTTGACGAGATTCTGGAAGGTTGCCGGAGCGTTGGTAAGCCCGAATGGCATTACCGTGTACTCGTAGAGTCCTAGCCTCGTTCTAAAGGCTGTTTTCCATTCTTCCCCTTCTTTAATTCTGACTAGATGGTATCCTTCCCGGAGGTCCAGCTTCGTAAAGTACTTTGCTTTCCTTAACTTGTCCTGGAGCTCATCGATGCGAGGGGGAGGGTACCGGTTCTTAATCGTGATGTCGTTCAGCTGTCGGTAGTCGACACATAGGCGTAGCTTGCCGTTCTTCTTTGGGACAAAGAGGATTGGGTATCCGGCTGATGACGTCGAAGGTCGGATATATCCTCGTTCGAGGTTCTTCTCGATGTAGTCCCTAAGCGCTTCCATTTCCTTTTCTGATAAGGAGTAAATGGGCTTGTAGGCTGGCCTCGTGCCTGTCTTAAGTAGGATTTCGTGGTCCCACGGCTGATGTTCCGGCAAGTCCCCTTTCCTTCTTTCTCGGCAAACGGCCGTCAGATCCCAGTACTCGCTGGGTACCGTTTCCATTTCGGGTATCGGAGGGTGTCCATATGGATTGTTCCATGTTTCTAGACTGTCATGTTGTCCTTTGTTGATCCTCGCGGGATCATCTCCTCCTAAGGGAGCTGCGTAGTCCTCGTTTTTTGGCCTTTGTCGTTGGGCTCTGGCCAGTGCTCTCTGTTGCACTGCCGGCGAGGGCTTGATGTACATGAGGCAGACCTGATGTCCTTGGCGTCTCATACGCTTAAATGCCTCTCCTAAGATGATTTGGACGTCGATTTGAGGCTCTAGGGCTGCTAATTGCTTGCGCGAAGCCTTACTCTTAGCCTTATGCCGCTTCCTCGTAGTCCTTCGTGTCGTGTGTTGTACTTCTGATTCTTGAGAAGTGTCGGTCTGGGTTGGTCTTATTCCGCTCGAGGTGTTGCATTTTACCGAGGAGGCTTCGTTGCTGTCCTGGTCCTGGCTTACTCCGTCCTTGAGGTAGCCGTTGATGTTGCCGTCGCGGGGTCTTACTCCATCCTGGTCGACCGTTTCGTTGGGTGTATCGTTTCGCTCAGTAGGGCTTATTCCTACCGATGGGTTGCATTTTACCGAGGGGGCTTCGCTGCTTGCGTCGCAGTCCTGGTTCTGACTTACACCACTGTCGGAGTTGCCTATACAGTTGCCACATTTAGGCCTTATACTGGCTACTTCCCGTGTTGATGCTGCTAGGAGTGTCCTTAGGGTATCTATCAACCCGTTTCTTTTCTCCAGCCCTTGTTTTCGTAAGAGGTTGTCAAGGTCCTCTTGAAAAATGATGGAGTCTTCTTTTCCAAAGTCGAAGATTGGTCTTTGGGTTCTGACCCAGGGCATTCCGAGAATGAGATCGTGCCCGGGTACTCGTTGAACGTCGAGGGAAATCTGTTCCTGGTGATTCCCTATCTGGAGGGTTACTTCCTCCGTTTCAATCTTTACCCAGCCTTCTCCGTAGGCTGCTTGGGAGCCATCAAACCCGCTGAGGGAGTATGGTTCCTGTTTCTTACGGTAGGGAATGTTCATCTTCTGCACAAGCTCGTTGTGGATGAAGTTTCCGCTTGATCCTGTGTCGATCAGGATCCTCGTGGGTACTCCGTTGAGTATTCCCTGCGTCTTGAACTGTTTCCATAGGTTTGGTCCGGTGAGAATTTCCGTATTCGAGGTGCGTGATACCATGTTGAGGGACCTAAACTGCGGCCCCTGCTGTTGTCCCTTGGCTGCAGGGCCGTCTAGTTTTTTGACTGGTGCCTCTGGTTGCTCCATAGTAGGAAGAGGTTGTGGCGAGTCCATCCGTTCGGACTCCATCCTTCTATTTCCCACTTCTCGATAATTCGGTGCGTCCCATCTTGTTGTACGCGTACCGGGAACCAGTGATTTTCGTTCTTCTGACGTTGGTGCGTCCTGCACTGATGGTCGATGCACGAGATCCATGCGATCTGCCGATGCTTCTTATGCCGGGGGTTAAGGCGTTCGTCGTCTTCTGGGAGGATCTGGTTGCTTAGCCTAGGGATCCGTCGAAGGGCTTTCCACCTCACGCCTGGGACGGCTATTTCCATGCTAGGAAACAGTCTTGCCCTTTCTTCTTCCTGGGTGCGTGCCCTCTGGGTTGCTAGGTTGTCCTCGAGCGTGACTTCGTCAGTCTCCGTGTGACGATCCTCGTATAGGCGTGTTTCCCATAGTTGGTCCTTTCTAACCTGCCAGGTGACTAGCGCGAGTCCTGGTTGGTTATCGGGGATCCAGATGCCTTGTTCTTGTTCGCCGTGGTGGAAGGGAATCTTGGCGATGATGCCGTGTTCCTCTACTTTCTTAAGGAGCCTGTCAATAGCGCCTGCTAACGGGCTCTCCTCCACTTCTGCGAGGTTTCTTTCATCGGAGCTATCCTCTTCGGCTTCGGTACTGTCGTAGAACTCGCCGCTTTCACTGTTGATGATCTCGTCGTCGAGCGGGAATGATTCGACAATATCGTCGAGGTCGAACACTTCTTCGTTCCTTGTGAGCATAGCGATGCCCCTTGGCTTCTTCGGGTACCATCCCGTAGCGTCCTTATCGCTTTGATGCGTTCGACAATTATCGTTGAAGCATGCCGTCCAGCTTAGCGTGGCGTGGTCCTCCTGGCGGGATACGGTTGATGCTTCGCGTTGAGCGCTTGAGGTCTGCTTCCCTTCTTTCTTGTTGCGAGGGTTCTGCGGACATGTGGGCGAAAAGTGCTTGTCGCTGCCACAGGTGATACAGAGTCGATCTTTGTACCATTGCTTCTGCTCATCTGTCCAGTTCGGATTGGGGCCTTTAGGTTTCTTGTTGTAGTTGTTCCTACCCCTAGTATCCTTCTGGTTGTTTTGTCGATTGGCGGCGTCGAGAGCCATAGCATCGCCTCCTTCCAACGTGGTGCGTTCGCGGCGTGGCCTGGTCGTGTTTGCCTGAGGGTCACCCTTTCTTTCGAACCACCTGTTGGTCCGTCTTCGGTCCATGTCGGTTGCTAGGCGGATGAGTTCCGAGAGCGTTTCTGGCTCGTCGTGGTAGGACATGGCTTCCTTGATTTCGTCTTTCAGGCCTCGGTAGTACAGTTGTCTGAGCGTGTAGTCCGAGTGTTCTCCTGCGACGTAGGCTGCTTCCTGGAATTCGGCCGTATAGTCGAGGACTGACTTCTTTTGCTGGATCCTGAAGAGGATCTGGTTGGCACGCTTGGCCTCGTCAATCGCGTTGAACGCTTCCTGGAGCTGCTTGGCGAAGGTCCTGTAGTCGGAGAAGATGGCCTGGGTCTGAAGCGACCATTGCCAATGCGGCTTCTCCTGAGTCTCCCTCTTGTATGGTCTGAACCACTTCTCTGCTGCTCCTCGGAGGAAGGTGCTGGCGTAGCGAACCTTGTCTGCGTCGTTGCCGAACTGTCCTTTGGCGAAATGTAGGTAGTCTTCCAGCTGCATAAGGAAGCTTTGCGTCTTGGTACGCTCACCGTGGTAAAGGTCCGGTTTCGGCACCTTGACTCTGGTGGATGGTTTCTTTGCGGCATCTGGCTCGGTAGCCTGATCCTGTCTGTTCCTCAGGATGCGATTCTCGGTTCGCAGTTCCTGGATCATCTGCATGAGATCTCTCATGGTGGGCTCCGTTTGCTCCTGATGAGCAGGCTGAGCGGCCTCTTGAGCCGGTGTCTGAGGAATCGCTGGACGACCTTGTCCTGCGCTGACGTCTTCCATGTTGACCGTGCTCATTGCTGTTTCCTAAACTCGTTAGGGGGTGATACCTTACCCGATGTTCTCTTACCCTTCCTTGCAAGGATGGTGGTCAAAGTGTAACGGCGGGCCTCTGCCTCTAAGGATCAAACACCAAAGAGGGTGGTAAGCCGTATGGGGGTTTACCTTGAGTGGGTACAAGGGAGGGTGTGAGAGAACGGAGTGACGAACACACGTGACAGAACACTATGTGTGAAGGCCGTGTTACTAATCAATGGTGTAGATTGATTATTGAAGTTGACCACGAAGGTCAAAGCTATCTAAGGAGTGTGGTTTATATACATGTAGGAGAGTGTCTACAATCTATGTGCTCAGTTGGTAGAGCGCGATTAGTTGGCCTTGGCAACTGATCGAGGGTAGTTAACTGAGCGTATCGGCTCAGTTGATGATGATGATGATGATGATGATTCATACACCCGTCGGCCTCAGAAGACCATAGGGACAAGTAACGCTAATCGACGCTAATCTACATTAGGATCCCGGTTCATTCAAAGCCCAGCACGCTGAATGTAAAGAAACCATTCCTCCCTCTTGTTCGACAATTTGAAGATAGGCTAACAAAAGCACAAACAGATAATACTTAAACAAAACGCAAGGAAAAACGAAGGAAATGTGAAAATAGAGCTACCTTCCATGTACCCCTCATGCCATCCCCTTCGAGACCACTTCCCGAGTGCTGTCAGTCCCTGTAGCGGCGTGACGGCTGGCTGGAGAAGGAGTTAATTTGCCTTAAGAAGGATTGAGCTCTCAGTCTTTGGTTGCGATTAGTCTTCCCGTGGCCAGAGCAAATGCCGCCGTTGCTTTGACTGCGCGCACGTCTGCCCGCCACTTCTCCGGTGGGCCATCCCCATACCTACCATCGGGCCTTTTAGTGCCCGACCATCCGCCTAGCATGAACGCGAGATCTCCGAATCTACTTCCCAGGTCGATTTGCAGTTTAATCCGGAGATCCATCCAGCGTGGGCATTCCAGTAGGAAGTGCCTCACGGTTTCCCTCTCGGCTCCGCACCCGCACGTAGGTGCATCTACTCGTTTGATTTTATATAATGGCTCATTCAGGCTCGCTTTCGACGTCCTTAGCTGCGCAATTGCCCCTGCTTCTTTGCAGTTTAGCTGGTCATAGAGCTTCTTGGTGTGAAAGTGCGCCAACGCGCGGTCAAGCTTGCGGATGGACATGCCGACCTTGGATGCTTCGAACGTCTTCCTCCACTGTCTCGAGGTGATTTCCTTGCACCGGGCCATGGTTGACGACCGTAGCAGTCTGCTTAGAGGAGGCTCCTGGTTGCTCTCTGTAGCTTGCAGTGCCAAGCTGTGCGCCTTCTCATTGCCTGCTATCCCTTCATGCGCTGGCACCCATCTAAACTCGACGGGTGGCCCCCTGTTGCATCTGATCTGGTCCAATAAGCGGAGGATGCTTCCGATAATCTCTTGACGTGGCCCCTGTCGTGGCCTACGGAGGAGACGAAGGGCAGTCTTGCTGTCGCTGTAGATGGCGTGTTTTACCTCAGCTGCTTCGGGGTATTCAGTCACTATCGCGGTCGACCACGTCCCTTGTATCAGCTCTACAGCCTGTTGCATTGCCTGGAGCTCTGCAAAAGGAGTGTCTACTACCTCAGACTTGCCGACTACAGATGAGTGAGTAATGATAGTCGCGCCCTTGCTGTCTGCGCAAGCGATGCCGATACCAGCCTTGCCGTTCCTTTGCGCGCTGCCCGTGAAGATGGCGACCTCTGACTGTGGTGGGGAGCTGGCTCGGAGCTTTGCCACTTCTAGAGACTCGATCTGGACGACTGGCCTGCCGGCCCACGGCATTCTCACAAACGGGCGGATCGTTTCGAGGTGCCCGACGTCGATATCTCTGGCCATCATCATTATCCGCTGCAGCGGGGACACGAACCTTTTGTTGGCCGGGTCGATGGCACGCTTTAGCTTCCAGAACGGGTGTTTCTGGGGCAGCGTATGGCAGTTGACCCAGAATCGAAGCAGTTGTTGGTCGAGGCGGATCTTGGCAGGTAGTATCGCTGCTTCGGCTTCGAGGATGGGCAGCGCGACCGTCCTAAATGCTCCGGTGATTGCTCTACCCGCAATTCTCTGCACTGTCTCGAGCGATTTTAGCAGTGGTGCAGTCATGACCGGCGCCCACACTGGAGCCGCATAATCTACCGCCGGGGCTACTGTGGCCAAGAAGAGCTGGCGCACGCTGCTCGGCCGGAGGCCCTGTAGTCGCTTCAGCGCCAGGGCTGCCTGGACACCCCTCTTTGCAATCCTCCCCGCGTGAGCCTTGAAACGAAGTTCCTGGTCGAAGACGACGCCTAGAATCTTTGCTTCTGCCTTTGGGTGCACCTCTCTTCCCTTGACCACTATCGGCTCATCAGACCGTCTTTGCTCGTTCCGCGTGAAGTGTATAAGCGTTGTCTTTCCGGCTTCAAACGTCGCGCCGCTCGTCGCTTCCCACTCTTCGGCTCGAGCCACCACCGTTCTTTGGAGCTTTGCTACGTTCTCGCTTGCAGACGATCCCGTCACCCAGGCGCTATAGTCATCAATAAACGCAATAGCTCCTTTACTCCTATTGGTTACGGACTGCACCAGGTCGGCGTTGAAGAAAAGGAATAGCATCGGTGAGAGAGGCGACCCCTGCGGAAGCCCTGCCTGCGGCAGGTCCATGACCCTAGATGTCTCGCCGTTTACCACCATAGAGGCGCTCCTGTTGGAGCAGAATGCTTCCACCCACTTGACCAGCACTTCCGGGATCCTTCTTTGTCTGAGTCGCCGTAGGAGCACGTCGCGGGAGACGCCGTTGTAGGCACCCTTGACGTCGAACGACAGGAGCGAGAGAACCTTGCCTTCCCGCCACGCGTCGTAGATGCGCTGCTGCAGGACCGTTAGTGCCTGTACCGTAGACCGTTGCTTTCTGCCGCCAAAGTGGTTCTTAGGTAGTAGAGAGTGCTCCTCTACCAGAGCAGAGATCCTCTCTGCCACCACCAGTTCCAGCGCCTTCCCTAGCGTCGAGAGCAGCGAGATTGGCCTGTATCCTTGCGGTACTTCCGCCGACCTTCCTGTCTTGCGCAGCGGAATAATCTTCGCGATGCTCCAACGGCTGGGTAAGCGGCCTTGTAGTAACGATTCGTTGAATAGCTGAAAGACGTGTTTGCCAATCACTGGCCACAGCTCGCGCCACACAACCGCCGGAATTCCATCTGCTCCCGGTGTTTTAAATGGGCTGGCCCGGAAGATGGCCTCTTTTACTTCTTCCATTATCAGCGGTGCGTGTTCTATCTGCTCACCGAGGCTCTGAGTCGCCTCAATCTGAGTACTCTGTATTTCAGGGAGCTCCGGGAAGAAGTCCCTGATTAGCGTCTCCGAGATCTCCTCGCAGGATTCCGCGTAGCCGTCCTGGTGTTTGAGGCGTGTGATCCGGGCGAGGCCGCTGCTTCCTGAATCGGTGAGATACTTGGCCGCTTTCCAGATGTTGGTCGGCTCTATGAGAAAGTCCTTCCAGTATCTCCGCCGCTGGCGCCTTATTGTGTCGTGGAATCTCTTCGCCGCTTCCCTTGCCTGTGCTTCTAAACAGATATCCGGCTCTCCCCACCTTCGCCGTCCTCTCGCTTGGTTTCTAAAGAACGTAAACGCCCTCCGCAGCTGACTGAGGTCCGCCGTCCACCACTTCTTCACGTACGGTGACGGTCTCGCTTTGGGGATGCAGCGCTGGATGGCTGCCGATACTATTTCGGAGAGGTAGTTGGCGAGGTCTTCGATGTCTTGGACATCTGGAGGTGGCTCTTCGCCGAGCTGCTTTCTCACCTCGCTTCTAACGGCTTCCCAGTTGGCGCTGCGGAACGTGTATTGCGATTCTAGTTCCTGATGGGGCACGTCTGTCTCAAAACGGGCCTCGATAGCCAGATGGTCATGCCCGTATGCCGTGCTGGCAGGTCCACAACCGCTCATCTCTTCCGTCAGTCGGGGCGACGCTAGGACGAGATCGATTGTAGACCTCTGTCCGGCCGATTCATACGTGACCGTGCCTCTAGGAAGCAAGCTCTGCAGGTGAAAGTCCTCCATAAAGTCGATTATCGGCGTACCTTCCCCGTTGCGCCGCGAGCTGTATACCTGATCACCTCCCCACAGTTGGTCGTGTCTGTTAAAGTCACCGCAGATGAGGAGCTCTAGCGCCCCATTAGTCTGGCTTCCTGCTTGTGTGATCGCTGCTCGCAGGTGCTCGAGCGCGCTGGTGAGTTCCGGGTCGTCCACGCTTTCCTTGCTGGCGACGTACACGGCTGCTACGAACACGATCCGGTCCCGTAGCGTAACGACTGCAGCTGTGATGTCGGCAGAGGGTACTACTATCTGCCTGGCTTGTGTGTCCTTGCGGATCCAGAGCATTGAACGGATGGGATAACGACAGTGCCGCGGTGTCGACGGCAGTAGTTGCTTCCAATATAAATGAGTGACGGGTGCTGCTACGGTCTCGCCGCCAGGCTCGCGAAAGCAGCTTGGCTCCGAGATGAACATGATGCTAAAGTCGCTAAGGTCTTCGTCGTTTAGTAGGCTATACTGCGCTGTTCCGCTCTTTCCTAGGTTCGCGTGAATCACTTTTAGCGGTCTATTCATTCCGCTGGCCGAGCATTTTGCGTAAGAGCTTGTCGTACTCCGGGCAGCCTCTATCGTCTGATCTATGCGGGCCGCCGCAAGCAGCGCACTTTACCGTCGTCGACGAGCAGCCGTCTTCTCGGTGGCCAATGCCCGCGCACTTTGTGCATCTTTCTTCCCCTCGGCAGCGGAACTGCAAGTGGTCGTAGCTCTGGCACTTGAAGCAGCGTCTTGGCCGTGGACGGTGCTCGAACACGTTGGTATACGCAGCCTCTCCGCCTACATCGATCACCCTCCTGGCGAGGAGTGTATCCGCCTCGCTCTTCTTAGCAAGATAGACCACCGCCGACCCGTAGAGGCGGCCGCTTGGCTTGCTTAGCCAGCGGACTTGTGCTACTTCGACGTCGTTCTCAGCGCCGATTATCTGGCCTGCATCGGCGCGCACTGTGGTGCGGTCATCGTTTAGAACTGCCAACTTGTTGACGTTGTCTACTTTGACTGGGTGCCACTGCCGGCCCCGAATCCTCGCTCCCCGGAAGGCCGTCTCCAGCCATCCGAGGTTCGACCTGACGAGCTCTTCGTCCTCTTCCGTCCGGAAGAAAGCGCGCACCTTGGCCGCATCGCTCGGGTTCTTCGTGATCCCACAGTACTTGACCCCCTTTGTGGCCTCCTGACTCTCCAGCGCCGTCTGCAGACGCGCGCGGATATCCCCCGCGCTCGCGTTATCGACGTTGGCATTCGTGAGATCGAGCTCAATCGCGGGTGGCATCGTTCGAGTCGTAGATACGGTCGTATGGTTCGCGCGTACTAGGACAGCGGCAGTAGACGACGGACTGCTGTTCGCAGGTGTCGGCGGTCCTCCTCGAAGCACGTTTGCATACGTGGCGTTGATCTGGGACTGTGAGCTTAGATTCCTGCGCGTCGACTCCACCAGCGCGGCAATCTGCTTCTCCATCTTCCCCATACGCTCTTCCATCTTGGCCTGTGTTTCCTTAGACGTCTCGAGCACGCTGCGTAGGCGCCTGATCTCGTCTTCGTTCCTGGCCACCTGCTCCGCGAGCTCTTCGTTGCGCTCGGTAAGCCGGTCGTTCTGCGCGACGATAATATTAAGCAGGCCAATCACGTCGTCCAGAGTCGAGTCGCTCGGCAGGTCGGATGCGGATGTCGCGCGAGCCCTGCGCTGTTTCGTTGGTTTGCCGGTGTGGAGGGCGCGATAGTCGGTTTGTTGAGCCCCTCGACGCGTAGCGCGACGCAACGCGCCGACGGTAGTGTAACCGCCCCCATCATCTTCATCCGCCGACATTCTTGGTCTAAGCGATGGGTTCGAGGTCCGTCGAGGGGGGGCCGTATGGGGGTTTACCTTATCGGCTCAGTTGACTCTATCTGCTCAGTTGGCCTTGGCAACTGAGCGGGTGGGTCCAACTGATCGCGAGGGTCACGTGACCTCGGATCCTTATGACTCCGACTTCTGTTGTTCCCTGCGGGGCTGATCCTTAACTTCCTCAACCTGTGGAGGCTGCGCCGTAACACTGAAGTAACTGAGCTGTCCTTTGTTCAAGTCTCTCATCCTTATCCGTTGTAGGTAAGTCTTGGTCCCTTCTTGTTAATGCGTCTGCCAATCCATTGGTTTTCCCTGGGGTGTACTCAATGGTAAAGGAGAAGCGGCTAAGCTCTCTCCACCATCGAATCTGCCTTTCAGAAAGCCTCCTTGCCGTGGTAAAGTATTCCAGGTTCTTATGATTAGTGAGGATCTTGAACTGATGAAGTCCTTTTAGTTCGGCGTCCCACTGGCGTAAACACTTAACCACCGCAAGTAGTTCCTTATCGTAGATCGGGTAGTTGCATTCCGCGGGTAGGTTCTTTTTTGAGAAGAACGCTACTGGACGTAGAAAACCGTCGTTGTCGTACTGTTGGAGTACTCCTCCTGTGCAGTATCCTGAGGAATCCGTAGCAAGGATCGTTTCTCGTTCTGGATCAAATTGCATAAGGACCGGCGCTATAATAAAGGCCTTTTTTAGCTTCTCAAATGCGGCGTTAGCCTCCTGGTTCCATCGGAAGGTCGTATTCTTTCTCGTAAGGGATACCAGAGGCGATACCAGATTGGAAAAGCCTTTAATAAACCGTCGGTAAAAATTCGCAAAACCAAGAAATCCGAGTACTCCTTTAGCCGTAGTAGGTGCTTTCCATTCCTGAATTGCCTTGATCTTTTCTGGGTCCATGCGGATGCCTTGTCCGGCCTCAATGATGTACCCCAGATACTTAGTAGACTGGACTTCAAATTCGCATTTCTTTAGGTCAAGTTGTAAGCCTGCAGCGTCCAGCTTCTCTAGTACCTTGTTCACTTTCTCGCGGTGCTCCCGGCGGGATCCATCCGTAAAGATTAGGATGTCGTCAACGTAGGCTGAGACAAAGTCATCTAGGAAGTCCTTTAGAGTCCAATTAATGTACCGTTGAAAGGTGCTCGGAGCATTTGCCAATCCAAATGGAGTGACCAACCACTCAAAGAGTCCAAAGCGAGTTCGAAATGCCGTTAACCATTCGCTTCCTTCCGCGATTCGTATCTTATGGAAGGCTGCAGCCACGTCCAGCTTAGTAAACCATTTTGCCTTACTTATTCTGTTGAGGGTCTCTTGGATCAGCGGTAATGGATAGCGGTCCTTCCTTGTAAGTCGATTGAGAGCCCGGTAGTCACAGTAAAAGCGTAGACCGCCTCCTGGTTTCTTAACGAATAAGACCGGTGCCGCAGCAGGCGAGTTGCTTACACGGATAAAGCCTTTATCAAGTAGCTCATTAAGAGTCTTCCTTAGCACAAGGAGCTCGTCACGAGACATATTATATAAAGGCCCCCATGGAGCGTCGGGTGTCTTGCCGTTGGTGTCCTTTTCGAGTTCAATTTGATGGTCAATTCCAGGTCGGTGTAGTGGGAGTTTATCCGCTTCTTTCTTATCAAATAGGCCGATCCGTTTAGGGTCTACCCAACTAGGCAGCCGGCTTTGAAGATCGATAGGGGGTTTCTCCTGTAAGGCCTTATTGATATCCGCGAGGCTGGCTGTAAAGATCTGATATCCTTTCTTTTTCCTAAGGCTCATAAGGTGGCAAAAGGCAGCGGCTCCAATTAGCTTGCCTTGAGACTTAGGGAGATCGGTGTCTTGTTTTACAGTTAATCCAGTATCCTTAAAGGTGATAGTCCGTTCGCTTTGGTCAAGTACTGCCTTTTCCTGTACCATCCAGGGGCTCCCTAGCATGAGATCGCATCCAGAGAGCTTTGGGACGATATAGAAGAACATTCGCTTTTGGTGGTGACCTCCAATATCGACCTCGGCCCAGGCAACTTCATTAATCTTCCATCCAGTAGGTGTTAATCCATCCAGTGTTCTTGGGGTGATTTTAATACGCGGGAGGTTACAGCGTTCAGCGAATTTGCGGCTTATTACAGCGTAGAATTCACAACCAGTATCAGCAAGAGCTTTTCCAAAAGACTCTTTATTGATCATAACTGAGGTAAGAAGTGAATCCTGTTCCAATTTAGGTTGCTGCTTCCGCCATTCGTTCTGTGCTTCCTGCTTTTCCTCCACTGTTGGCTCCTGCCTGCGATTTTTGACAGGAGCTTTCAGTTTTCCGACTGCTGGGCAAGTGCTTCATCATCCTCTAAGTCTTCCAGCTCGGGTCCCGCGTTTTCCTCCTGCTGAACAGGCTTTGCAAAGCGTGTAGGTCTCCTTGGTGGCAGCCAGGGGCATTGGGCAATTAGATGCGTTGAGTCGCCGCAGCGTAGACAGCGGTGTTCTTCCTTTCGTTTCTGCATCTCTTAATCATTCACCCACTTGACACGGCGTCCCTGGGCTGCTTTGGCTGGTCCGGTGGGCTCCCACTCCATATCGTGTTGGAACGTCGTTGGTTTTGACTGTTTGGACCCTGGCTGCTTGCTAGTGGACCCTGCTGAGCCAACCTTATTCTGGCCACGCCACCAGCCTTGCTGCCAGCCCTGCTGAGCTCTCTTGCCATTGTTGCGCAAGTTGAATGCTTCCAGTTGATCACTGACGCGTTTCAGCTCGGTGCAGTAGTCCTCAAAGGACTGGCTTATGCCTCCAAGGCCAATCATGCTTTGTTGGAGCTCCTGGCTGATCCCTGCTTCCAAATAGGCCTTGAGGATTTCGTCCGGCCAGTTGGTGCCCCCGGCCTCTAGTACTAACTTGCGGAACTCCGTAAAGTACTCCATAAAAGGCTTGTTGGTTTGGCGTAGCTTGTGTAGTTTGCGCTGGGCCTTTTCTTGCACATGGGGGTCGCCAAATGATAGGCGGAGTTGATCCAGTAGACACTGTGCAGTCATGCTGTTCGTGTTAATACTAGTCTGGACCCAGGGCTGTAGCTGGCGAGCTGCCTCGCCCCGGAGCCTATTGTGGAGCATAAAGAACTTGGTCGTTTCGTTGCAGTGGTAATAGTCCACGGCTAGCTTTGCTAGTGCCTGAGAGATCCAGGGTTCCAGTTCATCCCTGTTGCCTGAGAACTCAGCAAGGGGTCCGAGGTTCTTGGTTGGCTTGTCGTTTAGCGGGCCAGCTTTATCCGAAGATTCGCCAGAAGTATTTGTTGGGGTGGGAAGAGGATTCGTGTCGTTTTCTCCTTTTTGAGTTTGATTCTCCCTTTCAAGTTGTTCCACCTTGCCATTGAGTGCGCTCATCTGAGCCATCATCTGTTGCAGCATCTGCTTTATTTCTTGGGATTCCTGAGCCTGTTGCTCATCCGCATGCTGTGGATTAACCATTCTGAGGATCCTGTGCCTCTCGTTGATTCCAGTGTTTCCGGTGCTTCCGGTGTCTCCAGTGATTCCAGTGATTCCAGTGATTCCAGTGCGCGACTGTGCCAATAATCTAGTTCTAATAAGTCCAATGGGTTGAAGTCTTAGCTATTGTCAGGGCTCAACCTCAGGATGATCGCTGAAAGGTTTATTGCGCTATGTACGTTAAGCTAAGACTTAAAGAGAGAAGAAGAAGAAGAAGAGGAGAAAGAGAAGAGAACGACTTAAATACAAGAACGACTTGGCATCACGTGATCCGCCGATGATCCTCTAAGGCTTCTCCCGAGGCTCTAGACTCTCACACTTCTATCGTTCCTAGCGGGGCTGATCCCTAATTTCCTTAACCTATAGAGGCTGCTCCGTAACACCCTTAGCGTAGACTATAGGTAGAGTGGCACTGTTACGACGGACCCGACCGTGTTAGGTTTCAGTCGGCGCGTAAGACCATTCGGCCAACCTCCTATCGACTAGAAGTCGACAAAAGGTTTAGTAATGATCAGCCTGGTGGCTGATCGTGCCCCAACAACTCTATATACAGAGGCGTGTTCGTAATAGATATATATACTGTGTATCACTTAACTAATTATATAAGCATACCGGTGCTTGCCAATCCGCCCTGACGATATACGAACAGAGAAGATACAGCCATAGGACTTGCCGACCTTATTAAGGGTTGAGAAAGGCTCCCAAGAGCTTCTTCGAAATGGCGGATTTGGTCGTGAGGAGGGATATCTAGAATGTCTTATTAATCAGTCGATCTACACTTAGAAAGCCTATAGAGAAACCCGGCATACGTTCTTTGGTTACCCAATCTAATTCTGGATGTGTGCGGATCTACGGGGCCAGTCAAGAGCGCTGTAGCCAAAACCTTCATCCGTCCTCGCGTCGGTGCCCATATCCCATCCTTTACCGAAACACAGCGGAACGCGCTAAACGTAGCAATGGGCAGTGCGCAGAGCAACTAGTTACGCGAAGAGGGCGCGCGAGGCGTGGTGGTGAGCGATTAAAGCACGGGGTATCGTCATGGTCAGTGCGTGAAAGCAACAATGTTGTGCGGGAATCATAAGGCGATCAGTTGATGGCGGTGTCGTTCAGAGCCACGCAGACGGCGCCACGATGGTGGCCATTGTACTGGCGGATGATGGACTGCGAACTCAGTTCCCAGAGACGGGCGTAGTGGTCTGAGCAGGCGGTGACGAGGTACGCAGAGTCGGCGCTGAAAGCGCAGTCCCAAACCCAGCGCTGGTGGCCGTGCAGAGTAGTCTCGAGCGGGAAGGCGCCGGGCTCGCGCTCGACCGGCAACTGCTCGGCACCAGTCACATTGTGGGGCTGAGAGGTGTCGACAGACCAGATGCGGGCGGTGTGATCGGCGGAGCAGGTAGCCAGGTGGCGCACGTCGGGCGACAGCAGGACGCGGGTGATGTATGTATTGTGGGCGACAAAGCGGCAGACAGGGACCAGCGAAGTAATGTCGCGGTCCTGGATCATGCGCCAGACGTAGACGTTGCCTGAATTGTTGCCGGCGCACAGCATGGAGCCGTCGCTGGCAACAGTGACGGAGGCGACGGCGACGTCGTCCTCGGGGATCAGCTGGTGCGAGCACTTGTTCTCGCCGAGGTCCCAGATGCGCACGTTGCCGCCGCGGTCGCAGCTGATGAGCTCGCCCTGGTTTGGGTGGATGACCACGTCGTTGACGGCAATGCCGCCGTGGCTGTAGTTGCGCTGGACGTTGCCGCTGCGGGTGTCCCAGATCTTGACGGTGCCGTCCTCGGAGCTGGTGACCATCCACTTACCCTCGCAGTGGAAGGCGACGCCGGTGATGTTGGCCGTGTGGCCCTCGAAGGTCAGCACGGCATTGGGGTTGCTGGACTTGATGTCGTACAGCTTGACGGTGTGGTGACCGGCGGCGGCGAGGAAGCGCTTGTCGGGCGAGATACAGAGGCGGTTGACCTGCGAGTCGGGGTGCGGGATGGTGCGCGAGCAGATGCCCGAAAGCGCCTCCCAGAAGCTGTTGCAGTCAGCGCTGGGCAGTCGGCAGCGGCATTGCATGGCGCGCTCACCGGATGGTGTGGTCGTAGCCGGCCGTGCAGAGGATGACGCTCATGGCTGGGGCGTGGGCGCCCGCGGGTGACAGGCGGCGGGATGAGCGGCGGGTTGGGGAGGAGGAAGCGGTGGTGGTGGTGGTGGTGGTGGTGGGGCGCGCGCCCGGCAGGATGGACTGAGGTTGAGAGCTGCAGGGGTGCGGCGGCGGCGGCCTCAGCCTTATGGCCTGGCCTGCGCCCAGCTGCACCTCACCCTTCGCCCGGTCGTCTCTCGCGAATCCACCAACTCGAACATGCGAAATCAGGCCGTGTGCTCCCGCGGGGGCCTCTTCTCTGCCGGGTCTGCGCCGCTCGTCGGCCATGGGGGTTCCAGCCGCCGTCGGCGCCGGAATGGCATGTAGCAGGTTGAGCTTTCATCGACGACGCGCCCTGCTGGCTCGCCTTGGATTCGTGACTGGTGACTGGCACCGTGGTATGGCTGCCGATCAGGGTCCAGGTGGTTATGCCTGGGTCGAATGCCATCATTGCACCTGGTAACGCTACCATAGCACTCTCGACTGCCGCTGTGATGCTCACCCGGTCGCTTTCTGCTGCTGTACTTTTAACCGCGCAATATGTGTTATAAACTCAGTCGCCGCTCGCTCTTCTCCTGACCTGCATCCTCGCTCACTGTTGTACTCATCCCCGAACAATGTTCCGACGACTTAAAAACATGGACTCGTTCGGACATAGCTACTTCATGTCTGCACCGCAGCCGCAGCTCCAGCAAGGCCCACGAGTAAATGATGGCGCCCACCAGCAGCCTCACACAAATTACCCCTTTACCGCCGCATTCCGGCAGTTTTACGCCGCTCGCCAAAATAGCCCGGACCTAGACCACCCCTTCGGGCCCTCACGGTTACCTCTTAGCCCAGCTACCAACTACGACCAAGGCTTCAGCCTGGGCTATGCGCCGAGACTCTGCGACTCATACGCCAGCACAATACTGCCAAATCGTTCAACCCATGGGAACAGAACACGCAGATGGGCCAGCCGCCATTCTCGGGCAGCCCGCACCGAGTCATTCCACAGCAAACTGGAATAACATCACGATATCTACCGTCTTCGTATTCTGCAGGATACGGGGATAATGGACTGTGGCTTCAGCAGCCTCGCTCAATTAAGCCACCCCGACAGCCTGTTCAACAGCCTATAGCAGATTACAGCCAGACGGTTGAGTCCTCGATGCCGCCACCCTCAGGCGATCAATTTCAAGAGAACGGCACTCCGCCGTCGACAGCACTACATCAGGCCAATCCCGCCACCATAGAAGAAAACAGCAAGTCGAACCCCATCAACATCGACGACGATCCTCCCCCAAATTCAACTCTGGAACCAGCGATTGAGTGGGTTGACGTGACAGATCTTGTTTATGCTGCCAAGGAAGAACCGTTCGAAGACGATATGATTCACGAAGCCTGGATCTTCATGAATTGGATGCGGACCCACAGAAGCCAGCTTTCGTTCAATGAGAAAGCTAAGACACACAAGTGGTTTATTAGCGCAAACGACTATAAGAGACTGTTTTACATCAAAGTTGACGATGGCACCAAATGATATGGGTGGGGACTTGAAAACAGGTTACGCTGTCTTGACGCTGCTAAGCGAGATATAGGCCAGCCCAAGCAGATCAGAACCAATCAAGCACAGTCGAGAAAAGCTCGAGAGCAGCGACAGTCAGGACGTAAGGAGCGAGGGGAGAAGAAGAAAAAGGGGCGAGCTCGGAAAGAAGAGGAGCAAGTTCAGAAGGAAGAGTCCCATGCCCGTAGACGAAAGGTGCAAGAAAGGACCAAGAAGCTGAATGGCTCTGGACAGAGAGGGAGGCAGCAGCAGAAGGAGGGCCATTTGGAGCAAAACGAGAACGGCGAGGCCAAGACCTACCCGGAAGGAGATGTTGAGGAAGAGGAGGGGTCACAAGACCTTAGTGGGGATGCTGAAATGGCCGATTTAGTTGATGAGTGTGAGCGGCTCATGGGAGAAGATTCGGAGGCATCAGAGGAAGAGTGAGGAGTGACGTTAAGAAGGAGGATGTCGGAATTTAACAGCACTTAATTTTGAGATAGTAACTGTACGTGAAATCTCATGACTCTGTTCTGCATTCTATTGCTCGCTAGACGCGTGAGCCAAAGCCTGGGCAAGCAAGCGAGTACCTTCTCCTTTGCGCTGGCCTTCGACTGTACATGATTCTATGTATATCACCTTGCCGTCAGAGGTGGCTGTGCCGATAGCTGGTAGTGTTCGATGCTGGCCATTAGCCCACCATGTGCCCAGAGGCTGTGCCGCCTTTGTTTGGCTACTGTCCACGCTGACAGCATGGATGATGACCCTTTTGGATGACTCGCGCCCTGAAATCTCAGAGTAGATGGAATTGGACCACAGCTGGCCCAGCACACGCAAGGTGCGAACAATGCGTTCGGCGGTCCAGGCACGGAAGTCTACGTTACTGTGTTGTTTTGTGATCTTGGAAGCATGTCGGGGCGGAGACGAGCATGGCGGAGCGACGTGTTTTAGGGGCGGCAGGAAGGCGCCGTCTCTGAGAACCTGGACTAGCATGGAGCCTCCAATGGGGCCTAGGTGGTCGACCAGGTGCTGCGGGGTGCAGGCGTGGGCATCGGGAATACTAATGCCTGGATATGGAGTCTGAGACAAGACGGCGCCTTGGTCGAAATGCTTTGGATGCAATGTCTGGATACTGACGCCGGTGGTGGTGTCTCCGCGCAGCAGGGTGTGGTGGATGGGGGCAGGGCCGTAAAGGTCGGGTAGTATGGAGGGATGCACGTTCAGACCGCCATACCTGGCATCGTTCAGAATGCGCGGAGGCACCAGGAGACCAAACGACACAGCTACGACCAGGTCGTAGGACGTGGGAGGAGTCCAGCCGGTGAAGGTGTCGATCTCGTGGGTTGGCAGAGCAAGCTCATGGGCGGCTTGCTTGATGGGCACTGGCGGGGTGAGCGCTTGAGGCGACGGTCGGAACAGAGGCGTGCGCACCTTCGCGGATGTGCTTCAGGCCCCGGCCGGTGGGCTTGCCGGGCCGGTGAACGACGTGGAGAGCATCGATAAGGCGCGGATTGCTCACGTGCTCGCTGTGCAAGGCGTGCAGCGCGTGTATGCTGAAGTCGTCGGAGCCGCAGAAGAGGAGCCGCAGCGGCGGCGCGGCGGCAGAGGCGAAGGCGCGGCGGCAGCGGGGCGGCAGAACGCGGGCAGCACGGCGCGCAAGCAGCATGATGGTGTTTGGTGGGCGCTGCGGCGAGGCGATTGGCGAGGCGGGCGGGCGATCAGCCGCAGGCGCGCCAGGCCTGTGGCCTGTGGCCCAAGGGCTGGAGCTGGAGCTGGATGGAGCCCGTGAGCCCCCGGCTGTGGCACTGTGGCACCCGACAACAACCTGCGCGGCAGGAGCCACACCCACCCAGCTCTGTGCGGCCGGCCCAGCAGATGGCGCGCAGCTCCTCGCCCGCTCCTCCATCTCCCTCCCTCTCCCTTCCTCTCCCCGCCCTTTGTTCTCCCTCCCCGGCCCAGCCCTTTCTCGTGGACGACACGCGCCCCGCGCCCGCAGCGCCGGGTGACGCAACTATCGAGCTCCCGCTGCTCGCCCGCCGCCTCGCTCTCCCTGCCCTGCTCGCCCTCCATGGCCGCCAGGGTCGTTCCTGCCCAGCTTGCGTCCCTCGCCGTCTTTTGCCCTGACTTGGCCGCTGACGACGACGCCTTCCGCGACCAGCTTGTCTTCTACCACGCCAGCCAGCCGACGCGCCGCCACAACGATGATTCGCAGGACGATGAAAATGAGCGCCTGCGCCAGATCGGCTTGGCCCAGGGCATGATCAGTTTCGCCCGGTATGCGCTCCACCGCTCCGGCGTAGCGCCTGCCCTCCTGCTCGCCTCGCCGCTAATGCTGCATCAGGAGCTTCTCTGACGGCGCCCCCGTTGATCATGTCGATACCGAGAAGTCGCGCATTGTCATGCACGAGCTGGAGAAAGGCTGGTGGATTCTGGCTGTACGTTGCGTCCTGCGTGGCGCCGCTTGCTTCTAACCCTCCAACTAGACAATCGACCTGACGCGCCTCCCTGCCACCTCAAGCCCCTCCAACGACCAGCCTGCTGTGGAATATTCGGCCCGCGAGGTTGCGCCGCCCGAACTGCTACTGCGCCAACTGCTGCGAGCCCATTCCATCTTTCGCTTGCATCACGGCCCATCTCTCGCCGACCTGTACGTGCGCTCGTCGCGTCAGAAGTTCTGCAACACCCTCGATAGGTTCTGGTCCCGCTTCGCCAAGGACTGGGATGTCTTGCTCCATGGCAATCCTGCTGCCGACATCTACCCCGCTGTCAAACTTGCTGCCGGCGGAGAACTGGGCATGGGCGTGGGTGAGGAGGAATGGGGCAGCGGCGAAAGAGAGGTCTTTGAGGATTTCACAAGCAGGACCGAGGGTATGCTTGACATGGTTGTTTCTCGCTTTGGCGAGCCACACTCTGCTTTGCAGAAGGAATCTAAAAATATCGTGCCTGCCGAGGACGAGGAGCCGTGGATGGGTGCCGGCCGCTGTCCCGAAGCAGCCGACGGAGTCATCTTCTCCGGCATTGGTGCAATCTCGCGCTCGTCTGTGCGAGATATTTCTAGCTGGATGCAATCGCTGTACACGTACGGAGACCATGCTTACGGCGTTAAGGAAAATCCCAGTTCGGATCGTCGAAAACGAAGGCGACGCGAGCGAATCAGTAAGACGAACAATCGGCTAGACTCCCATCGACGCACTGCTTCCCAGACCGGCCCCAAAAGGATGCCTGTCAGGACTTCCAGCTCTCTGCCACCGGGCATTCCACGGCCTATTGTCACAGCTGTGGAACAATCGCTTGACCAAGCATCCAATGCTGCTGACGCAATTCAAGAGCGCGACCGGATTGCGGACGAACAGGCCCGGCCTGATAGTGACACGTGGATGAAGTATCTGACCTGGGGATACAGTTCTGCCTGGGGTGGAAAGCGGCCTAAGCCTGAGCAGCGATCATCTCCGCAGAGCAGCCACGAACATCTCGAAGAGGATCTGGAAAAGTCACGCCAGGCGTCAATGCAACATATTGACCCGCAGCCTGACATCGATCCCGTAGAAGAGGCTGTGAAGGCGCAAATTAGGAGAGAGAATGCTGGCCATTTCCTCATTGGTCTCCAAGGAGATCTCGAGGAAGTGATCATGAGTGATTGCGATGCTGCTGCCACCGACGAGGAGGTGGCGCCTGGCGGCGATTGGGAACATCGGACCCTTTTGCGGACTCTGCACGTGAAGCTTATCGGACATCAAGCGCAGGGCACTGGCGAAGACTCATCAGAAGCCACAATATCACACGCGCAGCCCAAATATGAACGGTTACGTGTCATAATATATGTAGTAAGTGCAACAAAAACATGGTCACAGGCACTCTTTTAACAACATGACAGCATCGTCCTTTCATCACCACAATGCTGTTTGAGGCCCGCACAGCCACGCTTTCCTATCCGGCATTCTATCGTCATTTGCACAGTTACCTGGCTCCTCTACACAGGCCTTTGTCTGTCAGCACATCGCCTACCAGGGTCGCCGCACGTATCGCTGCATCATCAAACCCATACACCACAATGGCAGGTGGAAGTGGCCAAAATCCGCAGCCCATCTATGATCTCGTCTTCGACCCGCTTCACTTGACCATACATAGTAGCATTCCCAATATTCCTGAACCGAGAACAGCAGGCGCCGAGGGCTTCGGCCTGTCCAACGGCACGACCAGCGGCGCTTGCTGGACCCGCGTTGAAGCACTGAATGCCCACTCGCAGATACTCACCACGCTTGGGAGCGCTCGGTATGCGCCCAATGACATCGAGCGAACCGCCAAAACAAGCCGAGGCTGGTGGCTTGTCTGGATGCGCCTCCCACCATCACACCCAACGCGAGAAGGTCTCACAACTGCCAATTCTCCCGTACTCTCGGCAGCAGAGAGCAAAGATCCCTCTGCAAAAGCATCCGAGTCGTCTCTCAAAAGTCTCTCACCATCTGTATCCCAGGATCAGTCCAATGATGATGAAGCTTCGATTGAGGAACTCACCACCTCAGCGCCCACCGTATCCCAAACCTTGCCAACGGCTTCGCTCCGAGAGGCGCTCCTCATCCGACGCTCCCGCGAGGCTGGGCCGCCCTCCCTGCGCAACAACCGACATGGTGGAGGTGCCAGTGGAAGCAGCGGCAGCCTCTGGCGCCTCGGTCTTGGAGGGGGCAGTAGTGCGGCGGCCACAGGGGGCGCAGCGGCTGGATGGGGTCCGCGTGGGCTTGCAGAAGGTGTAGGTATTGATGCAAGGAAATATATAGAGGGTCTGTTGAGCTTGAGCCGATAGGTGGCAACTTCGTACTCGAGGGATACAGGGAGTTGCAATTGGAGTCAGAAGTTGCGACGCAAGTAGGTAAGAAGTGGGTAGAGAGACGTCGAAGAGAGAGGAGCTCTGGTGGGTGTCCTTGGCACAGAAGAGCCGTTGCGTTGGATGGGTATTTGAGAGATATACATAGAAGGCTGATCGAGTGGTTTGCCGTCTTAGCTCTTCTTGCTCGGTCGCTGCAACAGAATATTCAATAACTCCTATGCAAACACTATTAGCCTCATGTTATCTGCAGTGCCGAGAGCATATACTGGGCTTGGCGAGTGCTTACTTCGGCCATGTCTGCCTTGCAGAATCGAAGTTGCTAGAGATGAAGCTCCAACAGTCTCATTAATGTCAGATCCCAGATCTGAAATTAGCCCCCACAACTCAACTGGGGTGCCTTACCCAGCCATCAGCATGGACTGGTCTCCGCGAGCAAAAGCGCGTGGGCAGTGGAAGCTTTTTTCCAGACCACTTTAGCAAACTTGACTGTCTTAGTAAGAGGTGAATTATCGACTTCAGCTCGGCGAAATTTGCACAATTTTGCTAGGCTGGCAGATACCAATGTCACAAGTCCGCGAGAAGTCAATAAGAAGGGTTTATTTCAACTCGTGACTGTTCTCCGAATTTTTGCCAAACCGCTCATGTGCCAATCTGAAGTCTCCCGCGTCAAGCCTAATTCAGTCTGTCGTCTGACCTCACCGGCTGTTAATACACACATGCTTCAATAAAGCGTCCAGTACCGCAAATGAGTGTCGTATATCAAAAGGCATCCTAACGAGAGGCTATTTCTATAGTCGGGTTTTGGTCCGGAAGCGGTCATCTCAAGCATCTTGCAATTTTGATCCTCTTAACGAACGGTAGCGAGACCGGCCATAGGTTTCGGGCCAAGAACGTCATCCAGAAAACCATTCCACACCTTTTTCAATGTCGTCTCGGTTTCATACGCTGGACGGAGTCTGGAAGCGGCTGAGTTCACGGCGCTGGCCAAACCCTGAAAGTCGATGGCCGAATTATCTGTCACATCGCTCAGTGCTGATGGAGCGTGAAAGTACGTCGTGTCGGCAGAAACGGTGCTGATCTCGGGACGCATGGGCTCAGGCTGCAAGGGTATTATGTCAGCTCGTGGAAGATGCGGCTTTGAGCAAGGAAACTTACCACTTCGGCCTCATCGATGGTTTGGGCGCGGGGCGAACTGAAGTTAACGTCCGGAAGCAGTGGAACACGGACGTTGAGGCCCTCAGCCTCCGAGATGGACTCGGGAAGGTAGGCAAAGTCCATAGTAGAGCTATCATTGACAGCCTTCAACGTGCGGCTGGTGTTGAAGTGACGGGTGGGCTGAGAAGAGGCAGCAGAAGCGTCAGCGACGGGGCGCTTGTTCGTCTCGACGGCAGAGCTGAAGCCGCGAGATTGCAGGGAATCAGCGGTCAAGCGCTCAGTCAGCTGTATCAGGCGCATTAGCAAAAGTGGATTGGCGAATTGGAGGGCACCGGTGTGGTGGTACCGGAGGGGGGGCGCGGCTTACATCAGACTTGGATCCGGCGGTGGGCAGCTGCCTCCGGGCACACTCAGCACGAAGGCCGGCGAAATCTTTGGGCAGGGCGGCAGCGGGACGCTCGGCAGTGAGGAGAGGAGATGGAAAGGTAGCGGGGCCGGTCATGTGGAGGCCGCGGACCTGGCGGCTGTGGGCAACCTGGCGGCTGTGGGCGGAGAGGAACTTGAGGGCACGCAGGGACGAGGCTCTGCTGGCAGACATTGTGACAGGCGGGTGACAGGCGACAGGCGAGGACGGCAGAGTGGTAGCAATAAAAGGGCGAGACAGGAGCAGCAATGACTCGGAAGTGATGGATTGTTGGGGCGTGGTGACGGCGTCGGCGTTGTTGAGAGGGCCGGAGCGAGGGGGCCTGCAGTCGGCGGCAGGCACGTCTTATATGGAGTCGGAGAAGATGCAGGCGATTCACGACGCACGGCGGACAAGCTTATCGGACCTGGGCATGCTGGGCAAGGCAAGACGACGACGACGGCCAGGCACAGCTTGTTGAGAGCTCACGGGCAGCGGGAGCACTGGAGCTCTGGACAGCGGCCGGCGCGTGCACCCCGCTTTTCCTGGAGGGCGACACACCGCCCGCGGCGCCCGCGTCGCTGCGAGTGGCCGGTGAAGGCGTCCCCGCATACGCTGAGGGCTGATCGGACCAGATTCGCACGACTCCTCCACTGCCATCGCGCATAGCCTCACCCGACATCTCGTGAGGCCCCCGCCGCCGGCCTCCGCGCCCGTCGACGGCGGCAGTGGCAGTGGCAGCGCGGCGGCATGCCGCAGCGCGCCCAGCAGCCCAGCAGCACCGCCAGCGCCCCTCCCCTTGCTCCCTGGCCGCCTTGCGCCTTGCGCCTCGCGCCTCGCCTCGCAGGCTTGCCCGACACACGACGTGCGGCCGCGCCCTGGCTGTGCGCTCGACATTCGATAGCGCGCGCGCCGACCCCAGGGCGATAAGGAGAGCCGGACGGAGGAGGGCAATTTCCCGTTCGGCGGCGATCGTCGCGCGCGCGCCGTTGGGTGTGGGTGGCGCTAGCTGCTGACATGGGCGACGGGCTGCTCGAAGGTGTGGTGCTGGACCGCCGTGCCGTCGTATATGTACGCTTCAGGGCATGCTGACGCCGCGGAGGGCCGAACGGGACGAACGGGGCGCATTCTTGGGCCTGGCGGTTTCAAAGCTGCACGCTCGCGCAAATGGGCGCGCTCGCCGGCACTGTTAGTCAGCTGCACTATGCCGGTCGCAGGCGGCCAAGACCCGCGCGCAACTCCTCTAAGCAGCCGCGTGCCTGTAGATCCGCCGTGTCGCGCTGCGCCAGACAACCGCCCGCCGTCTCCCTCAGTTGGGGGACGCCCAAGGGCCGTCCGCTCCTCCACACCTTCACCTCCAGCGCCATAGTGGACGTAGACTTTTTCGCCCGCCGCGTGTCCAGTCTGCTCAAACGGCTGCCAGCTGCTCCCCGACGCCTCTCATCGCTCTGAGCCGCTCGTTCAGCCCCCGGAAACAGCCACCGCCTGCCTCACCTTTGTTTCTGCTCGCGACTCTTCCTCCGGGTCTGCTTAACTGCATCGCACTCGGTTTCAATGCTCCCTCGCTATTAACCGCTCGCCATGCTGTCGTCGCGCCTCCTTGCCAGCGCCGCCGCCGCCTACCTGGCCCTGCCGCTGGTCGCCGCCTTCTACCCGTATGCCCTGGACGCAAGCCTTCTTGCTGCGCGCCATGAGCCCACCGTCAGCTCTGCTCAAGACCAATCCTTTGCTGTGCCCATCCGCCGCACCCGTACCAGGCGCGACAACCAATTCAACGTCGTCACCGCGAACGATCCTACCCAGTCCGACAGCGTTGCCGTGGACAGCGATGGCAGTGACTTCTCCTACTTCTCAACCGTCAAGTTCGGCACCAGCGACGTCGAGTACTATCTCCTGCTGGACTCGGGTGCTGCGAACACGTGGGTCATGAGCGCCGACTGCACCACCGACTCGTGCGCCAAGCACAGCACCCTGGGTCCCTCCGGTTCCAGTACGCTCGAGGTGAGCTCTCTCTCAGCAGGCCGCCGAGTGGCTAGCAGCTGCTAACAATCCATGTCCAGGTCACCTCCAACACTTTCTCCATCGCTTACGGAACCGGCAATGTCAACGGCACCCTTGCTAGCGACAAGGTCCATGTGTCGAGCTTTTCCGTGGATCTGACATTCGGCCTGGCCGACTTCGCCTCGACCGAGTTTGCCTCGTATCCCATGGACGGCATTCTAGGTCTTGGTCGGGCCGACAGGACGGACAATGACGTCACTGACGGTACTCTCCTGGACGCTCTCGCCGAAGCATCTCTCATTCCAGCAAAGCTTTATGGCATCCATCTCTCGCGCAGCTCGGACGGCCTGAAGGATGGGGAGCTGAACTTGGGTGCTCCTAATCCCGACCGCTACGATGGCGACCTTGCGTGGATCAGCACCATCGACAACGACCGGGGTTTCTGGGAGATACCAATTGACGACGCAGCTTATGACGGCACCCAGGCTGGCCTCGTTGATCGAACCGCCATCATCGACACCGGGACCTCGTACATGCTTTTGCCTGGTAACGACGCTGCCGCTCTGCACAAGCTGATTCCGCAATCGGCACAGAATGGCGAAATCTTCACCATCCCCTGCAGCACCACTCAGTCCCTTCAGCTGAGCTTCGATAACATTGCCTACAACATCTCAGCCAAGGACTATGTCGGTCGCAATGTCGGCGGCAGTACTTGCCAGAGCAATATCATTGGCCGTCGTACTTTCGGAGACAAACAATGGCTTGTGGGCGCGGTGTTCCTGAAAAATGTGTATACTGTTTTCGATTACGACAATTCCCGTATCGGATTTGGTGTCAAGGGCTCTGGCGGCTCCATGGCTGAAACATCGGCCAATCCAACCTCGACATCCGCTGCCGGCTCCAGTGCGAGTAGCTCGGCGACGTCGGCTCTGATGACGCCGGACGCTCCTTTGGTCTCCGAAGGAACGGGATCGGGAGCGCAATCTCCATCCGGCTCAGCGACGGCTGCAGCATCTACTGCAACGCAGTCGTCTGCTGCCCCGGCTTCCGCATCACAGGAGGGGCTGGGGCTGGGATTCGGGCAACCGCTGACGAGTGCACGGGCGGGGGCATTGCCTCTGCTTATTGCCCTCTTCTATCTTGTGGTCATCTTCTGAACCAAGGCCCAAAGCGGGTCGCATATCAGCATTTTCGTAGGCCTTCAAAAGAGGCTCCCAACATCACGGATATTCATTGTAGAAACTAGTTTAATTGAATACACGATTTATTATGGGTACGTGCTGGGGTCAGTTATCATTGGTCACTGAAGCTTCCACAATTACTGTTTACGGTAGTTTGCGGCTTCGATCATATGCAAGGGTACCGCCGCCATACAAGGATATTCTACCATTGCTCCGTTTCATGGTAATGTATGTACTGGAGTATTTACCGGAACGTGAGGTAAGTTCCACCGCCAGGAGGGTGGCCGCCGAGGGTGAAAGGCAGAGAATCGCGGATAACCACGGAGTAATATCGAAGAACAATCGATGATCCACAACAGGGCGGTAACGCTTTATGTTTATATTTGGCCAAGGTGAAGACACCAAGCTCGAGATCAGTATCCTCAGAGCGGAGACGCAGCGATGCCACGGAAAAAGAGATTATGACTGCTCGCTGCGATGGCCATAGATACAAGCACAGGAATATAGAAGCGAAGACACGGGTGGCTGCCATTTTGGACGGGCGGAGTTCGCGGAGACGCGAGCGGCCGCGGTGGCGGTGGCGGCGCGGGTGGCTTGCGTGGCACGACTTTTGCACCGCGCGCCAGTACAACACGGCCCATTTCTCAACTCCATGCTCGCCACGCGCCTGCCCTTGTGCCGGCGCCGCAGCCCCGCCTGGCTCGCGACAAGGCCTGCCATACGATGCTTCGCCTCGCTCGCTGACGCTCTGCAGCGTCCGGCTGCCGGAGTGCACGCCTTCGTCTCGCGGTCGCGCGACCCGCTCGTCAACCTGTCCATCGAGCACTACCTGCTGCAGAAGTCGGCCCCGGACTCGGTCATCCTCTTTCTGTACACGAACCGGCCGTGCATTGTCATCGGCCGCAACCAAAACCCGTGGCTCGAAGTGAACCTGGGCCTGCTGCGCCACGGCCAAGTTGACCTTGTCCGACGACGTTCTGGCGGCGGCACCGTCTTCCACGACGAGGGCAATGTTAACTGGACTGTCATCTCGCCGCCTGCCACTTTCACGCGGGACAAGCATGCCGAGATGGTTGTGCGTGCGCTGAGGCAACTTGGCGTCGAGAGAGCCAGAGTCAACGAGCGCCACGACATAGTGCTCGACCAGGGCCCTCGCACTTCTGCCGTCCTTCAGGCCGACACCCACAGGACACCGTTTACCGTCGACGACCCGGCAGGCCCACGCCCGCTGAAAGTCTCGGGCTCTGCCTACAAACTTGTCCGCGGGAGGGCCCTGCATCATGGAACGTGCCTGCTGTGTTCGCCCAACCTCACCATCATTCCCCAGTATTTGCACTCTCCAGCGAAGCCCTTTATCAAGGCGCACGGTGTCGAAAGCGTCAGCTCGCCCGTTGCAAACATCGGCACCGAAAACTCTGCTTTCATTCAGGCCGTGCAGCGCGAGTTTGCCCGCATGTACGGCAGCGCCTCTGCTGGCCCGTCGGCAATTGAGGTGGGAGATGAGCAGCTCCGTCTCTCCGAATTACACCAAGGATATGATGAGATGAAGGTGCGTTTCAATAGGTACCCAATTATAGCGCTCTTGTGCTGACGCCGGGCTAGAGTCTTGACTGGACGTATCTTCAAACGCCGAAATTCACCTTCTCCGTCCCAGCTGCCGACCCAGTCTCCCAGGAGAACACGACCCCCCCTGCTGGCTTTTCTCCGTCGGTATGCCTTCCCATTCGCAAAAGCCTAATGTTGCCGTTGTCGAGCCCACTTTTTCTTCTCACAGATTCCAGACCAGCAAATAAGGTGGCATAGAAGCTAACTCGGCCTTTAGACAAGAATCACGCTGGGTGTCCACAGTGGGGTTATCCACGAAGCATCCATCAACCTTGAACCGCCATTACGTGACCAAGCGGAACAAAGCGCTTTTAAAGGCCGCAAACTGCATGAAATCGATGACTGGAGCCCTCTGCTTCGAGACGTCATCGGCAAGGATTGCAGCATCAATTATTCAGACGTTGCATTCATCGCGGACTGGTTGCGTAACACACTACCAAGTCCACGGAGCCAATGAAAAACACATTTGTGAACGCCGCTTCAACGCCCGGACAAATCACGACAAGATTTAGTGCTATAGTGCTCTATAACAACATTGGGAACCCATGGCTCGGCCAAAGATAATGATATACCAGTACCGCTACGCAGACCCACATACTCAAAGCTTTGGCGCGGTATTCGTTGCACCGATAGCAAGGTTTTACCTGGGTCTGTCCCTGGAGTAGTGTAATATGCCGTTCCTTACATGGGGAATTAATGCAATTGTGCAGTCGGGACTTGCGTATTAGTCTAATGCACTTCCACGTTCGCGAAGAAATTAAAAAAAAAAAAAAGGAGGGAGGAGGAGTTGCTAATTTCCTACCCCCATCCCCTTTGCTGTTTTCCCACACCCCTCGCTCCGATTATGCAGTTGCCGTATTCTATGTTTAATAACTTGAACTTGCCGGCAACTCCGCCGTATTAACCCGGCGTAGATTCTCTTTCTTTGCGCTTATCCTCTACACCGGGCTACCTCCACTTCGTCTTTTACTGCGTGGTTTACATATAGGTAGTCGAAGCATTTGTCCGGACGTAAGTGTGTAGTGGAGAAAGTACTAAATACGCCCGGATGTGTACTTCAACTTCCCATTTGTGAACTCGTTGCAATGATTTCCGAACCGATCTCAAAGGAGCAGGGGAAGGGGCTAATACGATAACTAAAAGGGTGGTAAGAAGAGAACGAAAAAAAAAATAAAAGAAAGTAGATCGTGTTCATGGGATGGCTTCCCAACGCTGGACTTTGCGAAGCGCTCACATTGACTTTCAGCGCCTGAACATGAGCTGAAATTCATTCTGCTTGGATATCGATTGGAGAAATGATGCGGCTGTATGATCTTTGCCACAACCACTGTGACGCTGCACGTCACTCGCAAAGATTCGGTCACATCTGCGCACAGCATACTCTGACGTAGTCGGACCATTGTGTTTGACGGACACACTGGATCCTCTGGATCCTCTGGCACGATGTTGACGACGTCCGGACCACTGCATCATCCCTGAGTGCGCAAATCTTGGGCCTTTCGTCCACGCCACCACACTAGCTGTGCTTAACAGACAGTACTACAAGCACTGCAAAATGATGCCGATTGCCCCCCGGCGACGGTGATCTGCCCACTAATCGGCGTCATTACGGCGCTAATCTTGTCGGGGAGCAGAACGCTGGGTTACACGAGAAGGAGTCGATCTTGAGTCCTCTACTGCACACTGACGTTGCAACGTAAGCTGCTTGTGCGAGGGTGGAAGAATCCACCAGCCAACAGGAGAGAGGCAACAGGGAATAATTCTTATTCTCGTGTCATTGGGCCGTTCTTCGGTCAGGGTAGGGGAAAACTCGTCCTTAAATGTTCTTCTCCCACACCTGAATAATGCGATAGGTCAGCATGTCGGAATGATTCGTCCACGTGGTTGCACGAGGGATAACAGCCTGGCTCAGCCCGACACAAGAGTGTAGTGAAGAAGTGGAGGCGGAGGAGGAGCTAGAGAGTCGCGGGCAGATCTTCTCAGGACACCATCATGCGGGAGCTGGGTCCGACGTGCGTGCCTTCCTTGGGACAGCCGTGGCTATGCCGACTGGTCACTTTCCCAGCAGCGACGAATCTGCAAGATATGCGTCTGCCCGAAGAACGAAGGTTGAGAACAGCCACGTAGGGCTGCGTTACAGAACGACGAAGAACTCCACCTGGAGCGGAGCAGCAAATGAGGGCGGCGCCAGCCGTGAGTCCAGAACACCAGCATCCGCAGCGGCTCTCCTCTGGACGTTTCACTGTGCTCGAGCCTGCCTATAAGCTTTCGCGCACCCGGGCAGCGGGACGTAGCGCCACCGTCGAGCCTATCAAGAGCAGCGGTAGGAGTTGACGCGGCACCGCGCTGCAGGTAACGTTTTAACCAGGCTCTGGTCGAGAACCCGCCAGCCAGGCGGTTATTGCCGCGCTCCGGAGCCACAACCGGACGCGCAAGCTCAGCCTCGCAAGCTACCTCGCGCCGCGGCGGGAGGTGTTGAGGGCCGTTGCTGAGACAGCTGCGGGAAGCTTGGAGAAAACAAGACGAACGGAGAGAAGAGTGTGGAGCTCCCTAACGGGCGTGCCGGCCCCCTTTCGCGATCGCCCGCAAGGACGTGGTCTCCACAGCGCCGCCCCTCCTCCTGGAGCGCAGTTCCCCCAACATTTGCCCCGTTGATCGGCCTGCGGATTGGCCAGCAGCGAAAGTGGAGCAGCGAGCAGCGTGGTCTGACTCCTGCACCGCGTCGGCCGCCGACGCTCGACCGACCCGTTTCGTTGAGCCCGACGCCCGACGGAGGCTGGCCGTGCTGGGGTCGACGTGGGCTGCTGCTGCGTGGCAAGCCGTGCAAGCCGTGCAAGCCAGCGCGAGCACAGGTGCACGGCCGTGGGCTCCATGCACCCCATATTCTGGCCCGCAGCACGGCCCCTGCAATAGCACGCTGCTGCTTGCGGAAGGGCGTAAACAGAGCTGGCATGGCCAGTCGCACAGGCCATGGCACCATCTGCAGCGCAAGCGAGGCTCATGCGCGCCATCGGTGATGGTGACGATGGCGATGGGCCGCCTGGAAAGGGGGACGGCCTCGCGCTGCTGCAGGGACGCTCGCCTCGAGTCAATCGCGAACCTGCTCAGGGCCCGCCACGCCCGCGCCTCCGCTGCCCGGATGGCGGCGGGTTGGCGCTGAGAGTGTGGAGAAGCTGGGCGTCCTGTGTCACTCTCCGCGCACACGCTCTGGCGGCGTTGCACAGCAGTTGCGCTGTTGCACTGCACGCCGGGCACGGAGATTGTGGGTCGGCGTTGCTCGCATGGAGCGCGTCCAGCCAACTGCCGCGCCCGCCTAAAACCGCGAGAAGGCGGTCGTGATTTGTCGTTCCCGGCTCCGGCTCTCAGCAGCGTCATGGCATGGCGACCGGGCCCGGCGACGTGCGTCACCTCACAGAGCAGCAGCGCCGCGAGATAAAGCAGCGCCTTTATTCCATGCGCCTGAGCACGCGCCCACGCCGCGCCTCGGGTACGCCCGTGTTTAGATCTCCAGACCTCTGCTTTCTGCGCTCTGTGGCGCTAGGAGATCTGACAAAAAGTAAATTTAATTATGGAGATCTGCCGCGCTCCTCTTATAGCAAGCGCTCCGCTATCGAAACGCTCGCTAGCCGTTGCTCTTCTGCACTGCGTCCGCGAAGAGGCAGCGATCTGCCAAACGGCGCTCGCCTGGGCGCCGGCAGCGCTGCATCCCTTGGGAGCCGTACCCACTGCTGGCATGCATGATCTTGCGACATCAATGACGACGGCCACAGCATCTGAACGCTGCACTGAGACAGCGAGCCCTGCCGCAGTGGGCGCCGCAGTAACGGCGCGACGCAGCGAAGCCACACGGGCAAGCCTCGCGGCCAAACACCTCCAAGGAGCAGCAAATGGCGCAGATCTGGCGAAAATTCTTCAAGCTCCAAGCTCAGCCACTGCGCGCGAAGCCGGCGGGGATCCTTCAAGCCCTGATCTGCTATCAGCTGGCCCCCAGCAAGACGCAAGGACGGCGCGGGCTGAAGAAAGGCGCCGCGAGAATGCTGAGGGCGATAACCAGAGCACCTGTGCGGGCGAGGAGATGGGAGCGCGTGGTGGACGACCGCAGAGATGCGCCATTCCAGTGCCTCATGAGGGCGTAGCGTGGGGGTGGGCAGGCGGATAGAGCCTGTGCCATCCCGGCGCAGCAGCGGCACCCTGTTGGCTGCTGATCCAATATACCCAGCTGCGCGTCAACCTGAGAGGCTGGCGTCAGGACGTGCCTGGGCCTGTTCTGCAGTTGGCGTGCTGCATGTTCCGAAATTGCAGCACATGCTCATGACCTCTGTGACTGGCGGACGCTGATCCGGCGTAGATTTGGCCGACAAAAAGACCTATCGCACGGTGGAGACGGGCTCAGGTGTGGCTGGACGGCCATGAGGGCAGCGACGTTGCTTTTGGCGGGAACATGTCCATGGCTTACAGCAGTTGCCGACGCTGGCGCGCGATCCCGCGACCTCGTCGACGGCGGGCAGGCGGGCGGGCGTGGGAGGCCAGGGCGCCAAACACCTCTCTCGATTCCTGTTCGGGCGCACGCGGCGATGGAAGCGGAATAGCGCTCGCAGCTGCGGGCGCTTGAGCATGGCTCCCGGTCCCGTGAGGGCGAAGCCCACGATAGCGGCGCGGAGGGGCTCACCCACAGATAAGCTCGCGCGGCTGGAGATGGGGGCGCGGGTCAGCATTCCAGTCGTCGCGCAGGCGCCTGACCGACGGCAGCCGGCACCCAGCAGCCAGCGGCGAGCGGGCGTGTGACGGCACAGTCAGCAGCGCGCGGGCTGCTGGCTGGTGGTGGGGCGCGAAGTCGTGGCCGGCGCGGGCTGCGACGGCAGCGGCCTCGGGCGTGTCGCAGCCAAGGTCGCGGGCCCGTCGGCGTGCGACACGGCGGGCACTCACTGGCCGGGGGGGCGCCAGGAACGCCTGGCCGGGCGGAGCAGGGTGCAGCGGCAACAGCGCGAAAAAACCGTGCGCCGGTGCGCGCCAAGCCGCTCAAACCTGCCGCAGTGCGGCCCCTGTCAGCAGACACAACCATTATCCCGCTATGCAGGCCTAATGCGCCTAGCTGCTTGCGAGTCCCTGCTTCTGCACAGCGCCGGATGGGTGTGCACACCTGCAGCGAGCGAGCCCGCCGCGCCCGCGTCCTTGATTCGCCCGCCATGCCTCGAAGCCGCACAGCCAGCGGCCTGCATCCTCATACAAGAGCGCCGCCTCCCCTCCGCCAGCCGCCGACCTTTCCATGAGGCAATCCCCCGCTACCATCACGAGTCTTGACCTTCAGCCTCTAGCTGAGCACACCATCTCCACCCCGGTTGACTCATCCCAAGCCTCCACCCGTCGCGTTATATAGCCTCGCTGCCCGCCGCCGTCACCACCGCCGTCCAACATCCACCCTTCGCCATGGCTGCCGAGTGGTCCCACGACTTCTGCCTCACCTGCGACAAGCAGATCGAGCATGGCGCCTACTGCTCGCAGGCCTGCCGCCTGGCCGACCTGGACAAGGCCACCGACTACACCGGCTATGCTTCTGCCGCCTCGTCCTACGCCTCGTCGACCGGCAGCTCCGCCTCCGGCTTCTACTTCTCCACCTACAAGACGTCGACCTCGGCGCCCTCCAGCCCCAACCTGTACTCGCCCAGGCAGCCTTCGTACTTCTCGCACTCGGCCTCGCCTTCAAGCTCGTCCAACGCCAGCGACTCGTCAAAGCGCGGCCTGACGCCGTCATCATCGCAGACGTCGCTGACGTCGATGGCCGCCTCGGCAACCCAAGGCCTCTCCGCCCAGGCCGCCAGCGAGCTGCGGAGCTACGCCCATGCCTTCGACCAGGTGCGCGACATCCGGAGACGGAAACAGTCGACCTGAGTCATGGCGCTGCTAGCTGTTTCGCTCGGTCAACGACCACGTCTTGGCAGAGACATGCGCTGGCTTCCAACAAAACCATCGACGATTCCTGCTGGGTCTCCCGGTCAAAAAGCAAAAAAATTTCATTTACGAACACTTCTCGCTCGCGGCATGCGTCGAGCCGGAGCAACGCATTGCATCTACGCATTTTAACGGCATAATCTCGACTTCTGGCATTCATCTCCCGGTGCGACGAAATGGGACGGCGCAAAAATCGAAACAGTTGAAGGCGGTTCGACGTTCTACACTACTGGACTTTTCCTTTCTTGCACGCCTCGTGCGTGTGCTGTGTGACCAAAAAGCATTTTCTTTTGTGGGTCCTTTGGACTCGGATGTCGATGAAGTTTGGGACGGGAGTCACATCATGTTTGCTTGGGTATGGCCCCGGTGGTTTGCTCTGGGATTAGCAAGGTGTAGGTGTCCTGCTATACATCGGGACCGGTGCTCGCGGTGCTTGGGATGCATGGATTCGCAGGTTGGGCCAGGTCTGGGGAGTTTTTGTTTGCAGCGCTTGTCGATGTCCTACGTACACTTCTCTCTTCTCCACCTCTTCTCCGGCGCACGTGGGCCGGAACGCGCTATACACCGCATGGCTGTATGTAGGCGCACAGCGGGCAGACAGCCGCTGAATGGAAATGATCCCAACAACACAGACGTTCTATGCATCTCGGGTGACTCTGGCGGCGCTCTGGCCACGGCAGCGTGACGGTGGCGTGAAGCAGACAAGGTGACGCACGGTGGGTACCTGGCAGGCGTTGCAGCCATGCATCTGACCTCGGCGCGGTGCCTGAGGCCAGGTCGCTTTCTTCACGGTCTATGACGAGGGCGGAGTCCCCGGCGGGGGAATCGCGCGTCGTGCGATCGCAGACTAGGGCAGTCCCGCCCGGAGTCGCGACCGATGGAGCAAGCCACGATCGTGCTCCTCCCCCACGCCGGCACATCACCGTCATCGCGCGTGGTGGTGGTGGGATTCACCTGGCAGCCGCCTCGCGCGCGTCGGCGGCGATCCGCGCCAATCTGTTTGCGCGCGAAGCGAGCCAAAGCAATTGGCCTGAGATAAGCTGGGCGAGCGCGTGTGCCACGCCGGCTATCTCGCCAGGCAGGCTCGGGCAGCGGATTGGCAGCCGTCACACAGGCGGGCGGGCGCACGCAGGCCAGGCAGGCCAGGCGGCGCGCGGGGGTGGTGAGCGGGTTGGATGGCGTCTGGTGACTGCGCTGCGACTGGGCTGACTCGCGCAGGCTGGAGGGCGTCAGGTGTCGGCGGCGGCCGCGTCTCCACCGCGCGCCCATCGAGGATCGCGGCGGCGACCCCACAAAAGGGGCGGCCCAAAGCTGAAGGGATGCGGGCCGGAGCGGCGAAGGCCAACTTCCACCGCGGCGGGCCTGGCAGCTGGCAGCACCGCAGCACCGCAGCCCGCCGCCCGCAGCCCGCAGCACCGCCGCCGGCGCTGCGGCCGCTCCCGAGCTCACACCACACCACCAGTGCGCGTTTCACCTCTGGCGCACCGCACACGGCAGGTACCTACTGACTGGCCTCCCCGTCGTCGCACCCGGCGCGGCGGGTGTGGCGAGCGTCATGCTGCTCGTGGACGCCGCGGGCGCGCCGGGCTGCCAGCGCACGCTCGCAGAAGCTTCTTTCGTCCTTGCAAGATGAGCTCCGCGTCCCGCCGGCAAGGAGCAGCGTCTTGGGAGATCGGCCGCTATCGGCACGCCAAAGCGCTCCCCGATGTCGCTCACCACCGTCCACCACTCACCACCAGCCCATCGCCGGCCGGTGGAGCGCTGCCCGCTGCGCTGGAACCACGGTTGCTGGGCCTGCCGCTCGCCGCGCTCCTCACCGCTTCCCCGACATGAGCCTTACAGCTGTGGGGATTACCTAAGGCGCAGGGCACGGGAGCACGCGCTGTCCTTGCTGAACAAAACCGCCCGCGCCCCACCGCTGCCACTTCACATTTCACAAAACCCTTGTGCAACCGCCCGACGACCTGCCCTCAGCCCGCTGCGTCGAGGCACACACCGCCCTCCGGCCCCGGGCTGCCGCTGGACACAGCAGCATCGCCAGCGAGACGAAGCGCCTCTGCAACGGCCTGGGCTGGCCACGGCGCAGACCGACTTGCACGCACGCCTTGGAGATCGCTCGCCAGCGCCAGCGCCCTCACCGGTCCCTGGAAGATCCCCCTGAGACGAGGGCGCCCTCTCCACAATCCCGCTCCGCGGTGCCTGAATCAGAGCCTCGCGGGACAGCTGCTCGTTTGCCGCCAGCCCGCTTCCCCGAGCACAGGCAATGGGTACACGTATGGCCTCTTGCTAGTAGTGTTGGCGTGACCGGTCAGGGCGCCCTGGCCACCCACGAAAAAAAAAAAGTTGTACAACCTCACCCGTACCGCTCTATACATACATACATACATACGCGTATGCTGCATCCCACGGGCCTGCCCGAGCCCGTGCGGCCGGAAACCTGTCGATATGGTCTGGACGATCCTGCTTTCTAGAAATCTCGGGACGCCTCGGAAGACCTGCTTGCACAGCTGGCCGAGTGACAACGCACTGCCCCGGTCTAGCCCTCTGCCTTCTCCATCTTTTTTCCCTCTCGATTTTTGAATTTTTCTTTGTGCATTATTGACTTGGAGCTCCTTCCGCCGTCCGCCGTCTGGGTATCGTCATCTCTCCACAAACACGTCAGTGAGAGCGTTCGCGTGCTTTCCAGCGCATCTTGCATAAGGCAGTATAACGTAATTGCAACCACCACAGGCGCGCGGCTACCTGCTTTGTAGCCCCGAGCCCATGTACGACCAGCCCGATGTTGGACGGATCGATCGACGGAGTCTGGCCCATGGCCGGCCACGATATCTTGCCGAGATCTGGCGGCCCTGCATTCAGCCTTGCCTGCACCTCCGGACATAGCTTGGTGGATCGTCTCCTGTGCTGCACCGTTCCTCGACATGGTGCGTCTGACCTCTTTGCACCTTGCTGTCTGTCTCACACACCGCAACACTGCTGGCCCGAAATTCAAGCTGGACTGCCGCATTCTCAACATTACTTAGCCACCCAAGATGCCGTCACATGTGAGCACTGACTTGTTTTCATTTGCTAGCAAGATGCCGAGAAACAGTCGCGCAGCGGGGTAATCAAGCCGGTGGGTGGGCTTTGTCAAAGCTACTGTTTAGCTCCCCTTTAGTCGTGAGCGTGTTGCAATATTGTGTTTTGCGAGTCGACAACGCACCAATCTACGGTGTTGATGATCCCACGCGCACCCAGTTCGAGTCAGCCAATACTCCACGTGCTAGAGTTCATGGAGCGCAGGAATTTTTCGGATGTGATCGGCTGTTCATCTCTACGCAATAATTCTTCGGGTGTTCATTTAACTATGCCGCATACACACCTGGATGCATTGCTAATCAATTCGAAGGCATATCTGCTTGGGTTCCACTAATCTGCCATTATCAGTGTAAATGATGGCGATAACAAGAAACGCTAACCCAAAAAGCAGGTGCTATGCCTCGGAGTGGCACATGTAGTTACCTTTCAAGTAGCCCCGTTCCTTGCCACTCTAATCTCAATTCTTGCCTTTAATAAGCCAAATGAAGCTTACTTTCACAGATTCTAGACATTCGACCGAGACAGTGGGGCAGAATCCTCAGGCAACGCCAGAGCCTTCCTCTGGCCATCAGCGTTGTCTTATCTTTCACCAGTTCGAGGCGGATACAACAGAGGTATGATGGGACCTAGGGACATTGCCGAAATTTGCAAGCAGGCGCGCTTAATTGAGAAATAAACACGGTCATAAGAGCTGAAATGCCTATGAACGCGTGTTCTATAGCTAACGCCTGATATGAAGCGCTCGGGTTGCCGTTGTTTCCAGGTGCAGCTACCGATATCGGGGTATTCGTAAAAGAGCAACATTTGGCGAGTTCCTCGGCGGTTGAGCTTGACAGGAAGAACAGCCACTTCCACATCCTTGGTTCTGGACCGCTTCTATTCGACATCTTTGAGGCATCTTTCAAGATGCCAACGAACCTGCAGGTGTGTTCCAAGATCAGCGCATGAATTGACACCATCGACTACGTCACAGGAGCCCGGCGCATCGGAGATTGTACCTGAACCCCTAGTCGAAGGACGAATACGACGTCGAGAATGTCGTCGCCGGCCATAATTACGCTTTTCATCGCCTTCGGTTCTTGATTTTTGTCGCAGCCATCAAGTATAATATATTGCGAACCACTTCCTCGGGTCTTTCTCAGTTCCAAGAGGACTGAAACGATGGCATGTTGGGACAAGGGACTGTCCAAGGAATTTTCCAAGAAGCACCTCAATCTTATGCACACCCCGCATTTATTTTTTTTAAGGTTTCCTTGTCTTCCCATCTGTCCGATCGAATAGACCCTTTCCACATGCCGCAACCTTCCGCGATCCAGATTCCTGGAAGACGTCGATTACTCTTCGAGTCTCAGCCGGAGGCGCCGGTCGGTACCAACGCTATCCGAGATACATAAGCTAGAAATGTGTATCGTAGACAGTGTCGAAGTTATGGCGGTCTCCGAAAACCTTAGTGGTTGGCTCGACGCGTATCTCTCCTGTATTCTCGACTCATAGTAGCCCCGTGGCGTCGATCACGCATTCCGGAATTTCCAACTCCACGATCTGCAAGGGTGCGAAGCCAGCGCCCGTGCTTTTGCAGGTTTCTACTCAGAATTTCGGCGTTGCTACCACTTCCAGAGAAGGGGCGAGTGTAGCATATGACTTCCAGCCTTCATTTGGCGTTGATCCAGTAGTCGCATGATTCGATCTTGTGCGGAGGTTGTCAAGTCTGGGACAGTGGGTAACGAAAGCCAATGCAGATACAAAAGTCTTACGTTTCTTATGAGCTGTGTTGGCTCTGTGGGAACCACAAGATAGAAGGCCAACCTTCTGCGTATAGATCGGTTGCGGCGGAAGGCGGAAGCTTCTGCCCAAAACTAAGCTTTTACAGCCACTAAACCCCGCCGCCTCTAAGCCCATCATGGCGTCGCCGTGTTTCCCAATTCTGGATCTAGACAAGAAGATACAAATTTGGACGATTGCAAAATCTCCCCGATAACCATATGTTCGGCACTGAGCCTAAGATACTGCCCGGATATTTGAAGCTGTCTGGGTTATGTCTAATGTGCTCTCGTGTCATTCAGCACGACGCCTTGCAACATGCCATTCATTTCATGACCCTCTCGACCCAGATAATGGCTGAACCGTGACACATGACAGCTGGAAAACAGCTAGCTGCCACTGGCCTCCCTGTAGAAGGAGATGCTCTTGCCCGCCCCAGCCACAGCGAACATCTCAGCGCGGTGAGTCTTGGGTAGCCATTTGACGGCCCATAGCGTCTTATCAGACTCGGAATGCGTAGCAACGCACGCCTTGGTCTCCACGGACCAAACCTTGGCCTTGCCGTCGAAGGAACTGCATTTAAGAAAGACAGGTAGTTAGCCCTGGGTACGATAAGATTCCTTGAGGTGAAAGGAGAGAACACCACCCACCCAGTCAGCAGATACTCGCCAGTATCGTTCCAGTCAAGGCTCATAATCCAGGCAGCATGGCCAGGGAGGTTGGCAACCTGCTCGCCAGAAGCGACATCGTACAAGGCGATTGTCCGAGCGTCTCCAGCAGCGGCCAACAGCTTGCAACCGGGGGAGAAAGCAAGAGCACGGATTGGCTTGATCAGACCTGATCAGGGTTTAGCTGTCATGTCTTTGAGAGCACACAGGGCACGGGAGGCGTACCGGGTAGCGAGTGGAGCATGCGTCCGGTCTCGTTGTTGAAGACGTATATACTTCCGTTCTCGTGGCCGGAGGCGGTAAAACGGCCATCGAAGCTCTGATAGTGGCGTTCAGGATGTGTGGGCTGGAAGGGGCTTCTGCGAGGCTTACAAGGTGGATGCACATGCCGAAGCTGCCCTTTGTCTCGAACTGCCTGATCTTGTGCTTGGACGATGTCTCCCACACGTTGATGCGCCCGTCGTGTGTTGTGCTTGCCAGATAACTGCCGTCTTCGCTTAGGGAGATGGCCCAGACTTCGCCGGCATTGCCGCCTTCTGTTGGCCGGGACCGTGTCAGCCTATGCCCGGCAGGCGGGAAGAGGGACGGGCGAGAAAAACAAACCCACAAGGGAGGCCTCCTCCTTCCAGGACCCGTCCTCGGCCAGGGCCCAGAGCTTCACGTCGCCACCGAAGCCGGCGCTCGCTGCCTTCTTGCCATTTGCAGAGGTGACAATGTGGTGGCAGCCAAGCTTGTGGGCGCCGTGCAGGGTCTGAGTGAGCGGGAAGTCGGGCTCGGCGGTGGAGTGGACGCGGATGCTGGAGGAGCCAGAGGCAGAGAGCAGAGCGGTCTTAGTGGGCGCAATGGCGAAGATGTCGGTGGGGTGGGCTACGAAGCGTCAGCGCTGGCGAGAGGCGGGGCTGTGCGCACAAGAGAGGCGGTACCGTTGTCGAGCGCGTGGAGGGTGAGGTATTGTTTCGACTGCAGCAGACGTCAGCCAGGCTGCAGAAGCGCAGCAGCGGGGAGCAGCAGGCGCACCATGGCCGCGAGCTTGGGTGCCGGGCGGAGGAGACGAAGGCGGCGGCGGGGAGGGTCGCGTCAGGCTGGGCGGAAGACGCGTTTTGGGTTTGACGATGTCATAGCGGGGAGCACGAAACGTGACGCACACAGCAGACGGCAACGGCCTCGCGCACCCGGGCCACGGGCCAATTGATCATCATGGTTCTCGATAGCGGTAATTGTACATGCTTTTGATGCGCGCCGGCACACACTGCCAGAAAGAAATTGTTTACACTCAATGCGCGCGGGATATCCCAAACACCAGCCCAATGCCGTCAGCGCCGTTAATGCTGTCCTGTGGTCCCACGTCCTCCTGATCAAGCCTGGTCCTTCGAAACAGGCTCCTCGTTGCCCTTCAGCCAGTGCTGGATTGCTGCAGCCGTTGTCAGCCTCTCCCTCTCGAGTCGCGGCTGCCGGGGCAGCAGACATACACTGCATGCAGTAGGGGCACAGGATGTGGGCGCGCTTGGGCTTGCCGCAGCCGGGGCACTTGACAACCTCGGTGACATCCTTCAATGCCTTGCCGGCCATCTGCCTGTGCCGCGTCTTCATGTGCGACGTCTTCTTCTTGGGCACGGCGCGCAGGATCGACTCCCAGACGCCCGCCAGCAGGCCCGAGACAGCGGCAATGGCAGCGACGGCCGGGGCAGGAACGCGGAGCGACAGCGGCAGCAGCGGGCGCTGCTGGAGGCGCCGGAGCGTCGGGGCGCGGGCGGCGGGGACGAGGGCGGCCAGCGGGGGCGCCTGGAGCGAGCGGAGGGCGGCCATGGCTGCGCGCGGGAGCGGAGAGCGTGCTCGCGGCGGGGGCGGTGGTGGCGGGCTGGGTGGAGGAGGCGGCGGCGGTGGTGGTGGTGGTGGTGGTGGGCGAGACGGCGCTGCTGGCGGTGCTGCAGAGCAGACTGGAGAGTGATGGCCGGCGGACCGTGCACGATATCCCTGCACGGCTGTCGCCCGACCTCTCTGCCCCCTTTCCCTCTCGCGCCTGCACACGCAGCGACCCTTCAGGCGCCTCCATACTCCACGGTCCCTCAGTCTTCGATTCTCCTCCACCGCAGCCCACCCCGTCGTCGCTCGTTAGCCTCTCCCGCCTTCTCGCAATCCACCCCCATCAAGCCCTCGCCGAGGCTCCTGCAGAAATGGCCGCGTCGCCCCAGACCCAGCAAGCTCCCTCGATTTTCCCCAAGAGCCATGTCGGCTTCGACAGCATCACGCAGCAGATTGAGAAGAAGCTGTTGAAGCGCGGCTTCCAGTTCAACGTCATCTGCGTTGGTACGTGAAGCTGCCCCCCGCAGTCCCCACTCGTCGCTGACCGCACTGCTCCGCAGGCCAGACGGGCTTGGGCAAGTCGACCCTGATCAACACCATCTTCGCCTCGCACCTCATCGACAGCAAGGGCCGCCTGGCTCCCGAGGAGCCCGTCCGCAGCACCACCGAGATCCAGGCTGCCTCGCACGTCATTGAGGAGAACGGCGTGCGCCTGCGTCTCAACATCGTCGACACCCCCGGCTACGGCGACCTGATCAACAACGACCGCTGCTGGGACCCCATCGTCAAGTACATCAAGGACCAGCACTCGGCCTACCTGCGCAAGGAGTTGACCGCCCAGCGCGAGCGCTACCTCCAGGACACGCGCATCCACTGCTGCTTGTTCTTCATCCAGCCCTCCGGTCACGCCCTCAAGCCCATTGACATCGTCGTGCTCAAGAAGCTGAGCGAGTTCGTGAACGTCGTGCCTGTCATTGCTAAGAGCGACTCCTTGACCCTCGAGGAGCGCGCCGAATTCAAGGCCAGGATCAAGGAGGAGTTCACCTTCCACAACTTGAAGATGTACCCCTACGACAACGATGAGGACGACTCGGAGGAGGTTGCTCTGAAGAACACCATCAAGGTTAGTGGAGAGGTGTTGCCACGCGACTACGTGTCGAGGCAGGAACTAACGTCTATCGCAGGACCAAATCCCCTTTGCTGTTGTTGGTTCTGAGAAGACCATCGTTGTTGGCGGCCAGCAGGTCCGCGGCCGCCAAAACCGATGGGGTGTCATCAACGGTCCGTAAAGCCCTGTGGAACCCGCCGAAGCCCCATGCTAATATGGTCTTAACAGTCGAGGACGAGAGCCACTGCGAATTTGTTGCCCTCCGCGACTTCCTTACCCGCACCCACCTGCAGGATCTGATCGAGACGACGTCGCAGATCCACTACGAATCCTTCCGCGCGAAGCAGCTGCTTGCGCTCAAGGAGTCCAGTGCCGTCGGCCATGGCGGCGGCTCGCGGCCAATCTCCCCTGCTGCGGACAGGGAGCTGAGCAGGAACTCGCAGAGGATGACCATGAACGGCTACTAAGTGGATTCAGTTCGAGTTGTTCCGTGTGGCTGGGCAACGAGGAAAAACCCCCCCGGCCTGGGGACGGGCGGAGGAGTCGGGTGGCAGCAGGCAGGTCGACTATCCGGGGGTGGTCAAGGGAGCTTAGACGAGCATGATTGATACCAATGCGGGCCAGCCGGGCCGCTTACTTTGACACAATTTTCCACTTTTAGCATTGGAGTAGGTGGGTGGGAGGAGGGGATGCCAGCTTTTCACTCTTCCGTTCTTGGGCAACCCTGTGTCCCGACTTTCTCTTCGAATTTTCTATCTCAGCATGCCTTATTTTGCTCCTTCTACTCTTTTAGTAGCAGCTCTTTTCCCAAGTGGAGATCTTCTTGTAGTCAAAAGCAGCTAAGCGTTTCCTTTCCAGCTGCGGGTATGTAATAATCGTCTTTAATCGCTAAAGCGGGCCGCCGAATGAAGGATTCCCTGTGATTAGCTGAGCCTCGTGAGGCTACGTACCCTATCCCAGCACATGTCTAAGCCCCAGTGCAATCGGATCTTTCGTCTCCACCGGCGCCTGTGCTCGCCACTTCTAGGGTCCGACAACAAAATCCCTGACTTCCTTGTAAGCCTTGTCCAGATCGTCGTTCACGACAACCTTCTCATGGATCGCCCCGGACTCGGCAAACTCCATCTCCACCCTCGCCTGCTGCAACCTCTTCTGGATCGCCTCTTCGGTGTCGGTTCCTCTTCCCCTCAGCCTCTGCTCCAGCACCTCGACGCTCGGGGGCGCCAGGAACAAGAACTTTGGCCGAGCAAACGGCAGCTTGCCCTCGTGGGCCAGGCGATCGACCTGCTTGACGCCCTCGAGCTCGATGTCGAGGATGCACACGCGGCCCTGCGCCGCGACGTCGGCGACGGCCGCGAACGACGTGCCGTAACGGTTGCCGCCGAAGATGGCGTTCTCGACGAAGGCGTCGCGGGCGATCATGCCCTCGAAGGTTGGGTGGTCCGTGAAGTGGTACTCGCGGCCATCCTGCTCGCCCTGGCGCGGGGAGCGCGTGGTGTCTGTACGCGCCGTGAAGACACGCAACTCAGCGACCTGGCCTTGAAAAGTAGAAGAGAGACTGGGAAGGCGTACGTGACACGGAGAAGCCGAACCGATCAGGAAACTCGGCAAACAGCCTCTTGAGGATGGTGCTTTTGCCCGCGCCGCTGGGGCCGGAGATGATGACGGGCCGCGTATCGAACGCCGGCCTCGACTGCTCTGCGGCCATGCTATTATTGTGAGCGCTTGAGATACTCGAAAGCGGTGCCGTGGAGAAGAATTGGCGCTCAAGGAGGCTGCGCGCACGCGGCTGCAGTTGCGGTGGAATGAGGAGCGTGGAACGGGGAGCGAACGACTCGCTCGCTGAGGGTGAGAGCTGGCGGGAGAAACTTTGGCAACTGCGCGTCGGAGCGAGCAAGGAGGCTCGTAGGCGCATGCCGCTGTTGGGCGGAGGTGGTGGTGGGATTGCGCAGGCGGTGAGCGACACTAGTTGCCGGGGCTGGAGGCGGCCCCACCCGGGCAAAATTTGGAAAGCTGCCAGGACCCTGCAGACGTCAGATCAGGCCCCATTGCTACCCACCGCAGCCCTTTCGATGACTAGGTATGTATGTATGCGCTCGACATAGTGGTCTGCTTCCCATTACAGCGTTACTTGGCATTGACTCTCCAGAGCTAAAGTGTTTCACAGAGTCCGTCAGTTCCTTCGAAAATGCTGCATTTCGCCTAGGTATCGTCCCTGTCCTTTTCACCACTGCCGTTTCGCCATGACTGGAAGCGGCCCCCCAGCCACGTCCCGTATATGCGTACATGTCTGGTCCATACAACCCACCATCCCTCCTTCTGTACTGCAGGCTACATCCGAGTTGACCGCATCCCGCCATCGTAATATTCCCTTTCTTTCCCTATCCTTTTCCCCCGTTTGAATGAAGCAGGAAACTCCCCAAACACCGTGCAATGAGTATGCTCTGATTCGAGGTCCATTTCGCTTAGGTGGACCACCAGAACTCAGAAGAAAAAGTAGAAAAGAGATCCTGTCCGCGTGGCCTAACTGCTGGGCAAAACGAACTTCTCGTTCTGGCAACTCTCTGACGATGGCCAAATTCCATTGCGGTATTGCAATCATGGCAGTGGTAGCTCGTTTATCTCTTCTTGCTGCCGGGGCGCGGCTTGCACTCATCGGCTTGGACTGGGTGCAGCATGATCTTGGTCGGAATGTTCTGATTGTTATGGGCGTAACCCTTGCTCCAGTCATAAGATACGGCATAGGCGAAGATGCTGCCGGCCGCGTTGAATGCCGTTGACGTGATGGGGCCGCCGACCTCCGGATAACCCTTGAGGCGGTGCTTCGCATCCTTGTCCCAGAAATGGAAGGTGCCGTCGCTACCGGCGGTGCTGAAGGTGCCGTGCTGCGGGTGGAAAGAGATGGCGTTGACCGAGAAGACTTTAGCAACATCACGTTGTGTGCTGTCGGTCTGGCGGTGGCACTTGAAGGAGAAGTTCGAGCTGTCGATGGGGTCAGAAGGTTTCTTCATCCACTTGGCCACGACAAGATTCTTGTTATTCTGCTGCTGGGGATTTGGGGAATTCCTAGTCGCTCTACAGTTATATATGTCCCTCCAGGAAGCGGGGTTGGAAAGAAATGATACTTACGAGGCGTCCTTCTCCTCCACGTACTGGATGGCGCACCTGCCCTCGATACTGCCGACAGCAAAGCCCGTCGCGTCCGTAAAACAGCTGACGACCCTGGTCTGCCACTTCAGCGGGCTCTGCATGGTCTTGTAGAAAGTGTTGGGGTTATCCAGGTTGATAATATCGATGTAGCGGTCGGCAGTGCCCACCACCAGGAGCTTGTCCTTGACATCCATGGTGTAGATACGCTCCTGGGCGTTGATGGTGATGGCGGGCTGGGTATTGCTGGCGCGGACGTCCCAATACTTGACCGTCTTGTCCCACGAGCCGGTAACGAGCACGGGGGTTTGATTAATGTTGGTCATCCGGATGCTGCGAATGGGTTGGTCGTGCTGGGCGACCGTGACGGGCGTAGGGTTACCGCCGAGATCGACCCTCTTCGCCGTCTTGTCAGCACCGGCGCCAACAATGCAGGATCCATCCTGAAGTGTCAATGTTAGCCACATGTACAGTGCGCCGACGGGAGCTCGACATGTAGAATCATGGCACACGTACCAAGGCCCAAGCGCAGCAGAGCGCAGGCGCTTCGAATTTGAACGAGGTAGCAGGTGTGCTCTGGCCGTTGCCATCAATTGACCAGATGTAGACGGAGCCATCCCAGGACGAGGCGGCTAGAATGTCGCTGACGGGCGAAAAGGCGATTTCGCTGATTGAGTCGGTAGGCGGAGAGTTGATCTGCACGTCCTTGGAGGTATCGCCCTGGGTGGGATTCGAGGCCGAGCTTGCGGCGCCGGCACCGAAGAGAGCCATGGTTGGCGTCGGGTGTGTGAGATCGGGGATGTGGTTGCGACGCGGTCGAGCGTTTGCAGGGCGACGGCGACGTGTAGAGCGCGCGTTGCGGCCGAATCAAGTCGCGCAGGCGGACGATGGGCGGCGAAGGTGCGGGAAGAGGAGAGGGCGTCAAGGGCTGGGGGGACGAGCGGGTGGCCGGAGGCGGCCCTTTTCTTTGCGCGCGAGAGGCAGCTTTGTTCAGGCACAGGCAGGCGCAGGTAGCTTCACGTCAAGATGCCTAGAGCTGCCTCGCGCCCGCCGCATCCAGTGTTTCCCAGCGGCCCGACTTTTCCTCCGGCCGCCCAGGCCCGCCCGCCTAAAAAAACTCGTGAACCCGCCTGCCGCCCTCGCACTCCAACTCCTCGCCCAAAGAATCGCAGTCGAAGCTCACACACAGAGACGCCCTCCAGCGGCGTTCTCACTCCGCTCACACAACGCTTTGGGAGAAAGTCCCCGGACAGCCCCACTCAGGGGACTCCGCGTCACCGCGCCGCCATAGAAGCAGCGCCGTCTCTTCGCTGTTCCTCGGCCTCCTGCGCGCCTTGCACCGCCTGCACCCGGCTGCTCCCTCTCTGCTCCACTCGGGCCCCAAGCTGCTCACTATGGATGAAGATATGAGTCCGAGCGGCGCAAGTCTTGGGCTGGCGCGAGATGGGCTCTGTGGCTGGGGAGGTGCTTGGACACCGGTGGGAGCTCGAGGTTGCTGGCGTGCCAGTAGCAGTGTTGAGGTCCTTTCGTCGAGAAGATAGTAATGCGATTGCTCTCTTGTCCGTCATGGGCTGAGAGTAACTCGATGGGGCTTATTCTTGGTGCGAGGAGTTCACAACTTTTTTTTCCGCGTCTGCAGATTGCTGCCATCAGGCCATGTTGCCTGCTTGGGCTCGGTCAAACGGGCCAGACTCAACAAGAGCGTGTTCATATGATGATATCTACAATAGAGTCAAGCACTGATGCGCTCCCGCAGACCCTACGTGGTGACGGGTGGCGCCTGATGCGAACACTGTAATACTCTGATGAACAACTGCTTTCGTTTCTAGATAGTATATCAATATCAATGTTCCCATGCCTTTGGTACTGCAAGCTATGGATTCCGAAACCCCAAAAGAGCTTTGTACGCAACCTTGACCCGTGGAAGAACTAAGAAAGCACCGGAAAAGCAAAAAAAGAAAAAAAGAAAAAAAAAAGCCCAAGCACCGCTCTTCAGCCGCAAACTCCAAGCCCGGATGAAACCATAAACTCAATCGGATAAGCGAATTTCCTTAGGTCTCATCCACCCTTGGCTTTTTGCTGTCTGTGCCGTTGATTGCTCCGTCTGCGGTTACGTTCGTCATGTCCGTCAACGCGGGCCTAGCCGACACTTCCACTGGCCGCTTCAGCGCAGGCGGCTTGTACATCGACCGGTTTGCCAGTGGGCTTTGTGCGGCGGTCGGCATGCCCAGTCTCCTGTTCGAGTCTGTCTGAGGGTTGACGAAATTTGGCTTTGCCAAGGCGCCAACATTGACAGTACCATTTGTGCCGCCATTCGTTGCGGTCTGCTGACCAGTGATGGCAACTTTCCTGACTGGAGCTGAAGTCCGGTGGTCAACCCCCGTTGTGCGCCGTAAGGATGGGGACTCTGCGTGGGGATTGAAGGCGGCCGGGGCTTGAGTGGGCGGCCGATGAGCTGCTTCTGCTTTCAGGAGAAGTTCGGCGGCACGGCCAGTGACGAAGCGGACAGGAGCATCCTGTGGTTGCTGCTGTTGTGCCTGACCTTGATTGGAAGAATCTAGTCCTGAAGTTTCCGATGTAACAGGAGGCGTGACACCGTCTTTTCGAGACACCTGTGCAGTAGGAGCCTGGAGAGGTGTGGTAGTTGTTTGGTGCTGTTGCGACTGGTTCCTGCCATGTTGGGGTGTATCAGCAGTAGGTGTCTGGACGCGCTGTCTCGGTCCTTCTGGGCGGGGAGGCGCGCTCATGTTCGTGTTGTTCATGGGTCTACCGTTTATTTGAGGCCTCTGTTGTGGTGCAGATTGTACACCATTGGCGCCTCGTATCGCCGGCAGAGACTGTACTCGAGCGATATGTTGCTGTTGCGCTGCACCAGAAAGCTCAGGCTCCGTTGCCGGCTTGTCCAGCAGCATACTCTCGTACGCGGAATCGTCATTCTCAGCTGCACGATCGAAGTCCATACCCTCAAACAAGTTGCCTCCAAACTCGTCCTCAAATTCTGTGCCGTTGGATCCAGTCGAATGTGCGCTAGCAATTCTTGGTGGTTTCTGCTCCGTTGGTGGCTGTCGGCCTGCCTCGCCGAGTTCCACCTTCTCCGTCTTCAATGCTGGGGCAAAGTCGGAATGTCGGTGCAAGTTATCCGGGTTCCATTTAGTTGGCGCCACTTTCATTTTCGAAACCTTGCTTTCATAGTTTTTGTCGTAAAGGCAGTTTCCAAGAACGTTGCCAAAAGTCCGCAGTGCGCGCTTCAACGCGTCGGTGGCAGCCTCTTTCTTCGCCTTCTCAAAGGCAGCTGCTTTGCCGGTGCAGTTTTCGATGTGGCCATAGCCAATATCCTGGTGCGAATCAGCACACAACCGTATAAGATCCGGTTCGCAGTACCACATACCTCATGGTACGAACCATCCCTCAGTGTAACCCGGATGATGACGCTCAGACCCAGGCTCACCTTGCCGGAGCTCTCACTTTGGTCGACCTGTGAAAGCCGCTCCATTAGCACATCCACGTTCGAGGCGCTCAATTCGCAACGGCTCTAGCATGCCGGGGAAGGCGACTCACAAAGTCGATTGTCGTGTCCCGTATGGAGCTGCTCCAGCCGTTGAACCCAAACACTTCGTTGGCAAGGTTGATGGCTTTCTCGGCCGGAAGATAGTAGAGAGTGCGGCCACTGGGTCCTTTACGCGACGATATGAACTCCGGGCCAAGCTGCTTGTCGAGACGGCTCTGCAGCGTCGCGATCTCCTGTGCTGTCCATTCCGAAATGCGCGGCTTCTCCACGTCGAACGGGTTCGCGATGCCGCGGTATTGGTCGCCCGGTCTGCAGGCGGAAACGTGGTGTCAGCGCAACCATGAACGCAAATGGAGCGGAGGCACTCACCGAGGCATTTTCGTCGCTGTACAGGCGATGAGGGCTATGTCATTGCGTGTCGGGGTGGCAGGTGTTGTAGGCGGCGAGGGTGACGCGCTCGGGCGCTAGGCGGCGACGCGCGCGCGATTCTCGATGTCATCCACATGCGCAATCACGCGCACGCGTCCCTTCCGTCACCTTCGCCAGCTTCATTGCGAAACAATGAACGTGTTTAGAAGCACATGATGAACGCTTGATATTCAATACTCGACGCCCCGCGTAACGCCAACTGGTGCTCTATGTATACAGTATAAACCGACTGGTTCCTCACCTCCGCCGCTTTTCCGCATCGCTCTCATCATCGCTATCCACCAGGCTGAAAGCTTCCCTTTCAAAATTGCCGTCCCCCTGATTTTGCTTTGCCCTTCCCGACTCGCTACCTTCTGAGCTAACAGAGTCAACAAGCTCGTGCTCCTCGTACGCTGCCTCCATGTCTCGTTCACTGTTACTTCTGCTTCTATAGCCCTCGAGGCCCATTCCCCTGCTCATTATAGAGCTACCGTTGTCCTTGGCCCAAGGGAAAATGCTCTGGTATCCCGCCTTGCGACGGCGATCGCGCCAGACGAGATAACCGCCAATGCACGCCAAACTGGCAACAACGACAAGAGCAACCTCGCCGGACTTGTAGTACGCTTTCCAAGTAGCGTCTTCCAGAGCCTGCTCCTGCTCCTCCTCTGCAACAGTTGAGTTGGGGTGGCTACCCACGCTCGTCAATGGACCCTTCTCGCCGTCGATCTTGGAGTCGACCGGCTTTCCACCGATGCTTGAAAGGTCCACATTCATGAAGCGGTCGAGCATGTCACGAGTGCGACGTGGGTAGTCGAATGGCACCATGTGGCTGCTGTTGTAAAACTTCACGTATGTGAGGTTGCGAGCCTCCTGGTAGATTCCAGCAGGTTCACCTTCGAAAGTCCAGTCCCGGCGGGGGGCAATCTCCCCAGGATTGATCTCAAAACCCTTTCCCCCATTGAATGACATGCCGTTGATGAGGTCCTCGGTTCCCATATGATTACAGATGAGATCTCTGTCTCCAGAGAAAAGAAGTATTGGGATCTCCTTCAAAATGTTCGGGAGAATCTCAATGGAAGGCTTGGAATTGCGAGCTTTGAAGTTCAACGACACAGAGCCTGAACATTCCTGCCAGCCGGTGCGCTTGGCTGGATCAATGTGAATTGCTTGTTTCACGTCTTCGCGACGGAGATATGGCGTGAGCTGCTTCAGGTCCGGGGGCCAGTTCATGCCGCAAGCTTCATTAGTGTCCCTCAAGCGGATGTCGTACATGTTGAGACATTGGTGTTCCTTGTCATTGGAGGTCTCTGTTGTGACGCTGAGGAGTGTTGATAGAATCTCTTCGCAGTCACCAATGTCCACATGTCCAGCTCCGCCTGCGTCCAGAGTCTTGATGCAGACGGACTGAGCCGCCTCCACCTTCTTCGCTGCCTCAGACCCATACTTCAACAGGTTATTCTTGTAGGCAAATGGGAGCCAGGAAAGATATTGCTCCACAGGCGAAATCCATCCGTTGCCTATTATGAGGCCTTTTAGTTGCCACTTCACCTTGGCATCCTTGTTGCGATCCATCATGGCCTGGGCAATGTAGGGGATATGCTGTCCAGCATACGATTCTCCAGCGATGTAAATCTGCCATTGCGATTAGCCCAAGCATTTGGTGAGAAGGCTGGCGGAATCCATACATCATCATACATGTATTCGGGGAACAGAGCGAACCATTTCTCCAAAAAAATGATGAACTGGTCCGCCATTTCATTCAACTCGTGCAGATAACTGTTCGTATCCACATAGCTGAACCCCGTGCCGACTGGATTGTCCACGAACAGAAGGTTTGCGAATTCGTCCCAGGAGCCGTTGTTGTACGCCAGTTTCTGGTCCGGCGTCACCCTGTACGGCCCGATTTCCATCATGGCGCCGTCCATGGAGCTGCATCCCGGGCCGCCATTCAGCCAAATAACCGTGCGCTGCCGGTTTGCAATGTGCCTGTTTTGGTAATGCCAGAAGAATAGATTCCCGTGGTGCTCCGCATTCACTTCTATGTGTCTGTCTCAACTTTAGCTTCGTCAGGAGGGCGCGGAAGGCCGCAGGGAGAGGAGCGGTTACCCTGCATGCATCTTCAGGAACGGGCCCGGCGGCGCGCCTGGCAGCGAGTGCACGAAATAGTCGGCGGCTGTCTTCTCCTTGTCAGCCGCCCAGGCCGCAGGCAGCCAGGCGGCGGAGGCCAGGAGGGCGCAGGTGAGGGCGTGCATCGAGGCACCGGCGCGCGACCCCGAAAGCGAATGCAGCGGGTTGTGCATGTGGAGGGCGGCGGAGTCGGTGCGAGAGGGAGGACAGGTGTTGCGAGTTGAGTGAGGAAGGCCGTGCGTGCTATTTCATGAAGGCGCTGCTCCGGGCCAGACGGCGAAGGGAGGGCGCGGGCGCGAAACGACGACCGGGGTTTCGAGAGGCAGCACGGATGACAGGTCGAGTTCCAGTAGTAGGGCGGCGCGGTACTGCACGCCGGGCGCAGGTCCAAGGGTGTTGGTGGTCGGGGCTGGCTATTGAGCACCTTTTTCGGGGCGGGCTGCTCTTTGAGAGAAGGACTCGTGGCCTGGGGGCGGCGATGGCAAGGGGATCGTCGGCCAAGGGTCCTGCGGAATGCCGCGAGGCTGCTGGGATCCCCGTGCGGCCGCGAGCCGGGCGACTCACTGAGCGCCTCAAGACGTCGGCCGGCTGCTGTCCCATTCGACGCCAGTCGCGCTGGCTCGCCCTTGGGCTAGAGATCCCACCAGATGCCATCTACCCGTTTTCCGTGCCCCTGGCGCACACGGGGGCTTGGCCCGGTTGCCACCTCCACATGCGCGCGAGCTGCGCGCCTGCGTCGGGGCTTTTGCCCACTAGCCGCTGACCGCAGCTGTTAATTTGGTGTCAATCGATGCATCCTCCGGGCGTATCCGCCGCGACGCCACGAGAGGACATGGAGGCACGAGAAGCATGGTGAATGGTCGTATTCCGCGTCTGCGCCGACGCAGCCGCGGCCGCACGTCCAGTTGTGCAAGGTGCAGCATCAAGAGTGTGTAGCTCGTTGCGAGAGCCTAAGTAAGCTACATGAAGGAGACGCAGCAGGAAAGCAATGGAGGCCATCTCATCGGCCCTCGATCCCATCCCCTCGTAAACGCCAAACCCATTGTCCGCGCGCCCGCTTTTGATCAGCGACACAAAAGGCAGCGGTGAGCTAATCCCACCCGAACGAAGCTCCTGCGTTCGTCACGTCATAAAGCTGCGCAGAAGCCCAATGTAAAAACCCTCCCTGGGAACCCTTATACAATCATACCAACGCGCTCCTCCTCACGACTGGCGGATAGGCACAGCCTTGCCCTCTTCCTCGGCCTTGGCTTCGAGGCCATCCTTGGCGCCCTCCATCTCCTCGTCGTCTACGCTGGTCTCGCGGTTGAGACTCGTCTCGCGGTGGATGAAGCTGTTCTCCTTGACCGGGCTGCTGCCCTGGCCGTTGGGGTGGTGGGGGGCTGGCAGGTTGATGCCGCCGTTGCCAGTGTGGGGCGACGAGCTGTGCGGGATGTTCTCAGGAACAGGGTGCTCGCGGCCGATCTGAGTGACGCCAACGTCGTCTGCCTTGCCGGCCTTGGAGAGGGCATAGTCGCCGCTGTCGAAGTACTTGCGCTCCTGCAGGGCGGCGGCGGTTAGCGGGCGATGGCGGCGATGCACGTGTCGGACGGCGTAGACCTACCTTGAGCTTGTTCTGCAACAGGTCCTTGCGGTTTGGCAGCTTGCCGTAGAGCCTGAAGAGGCGCTGCTCCTCGGCCGATAGTGACTGCGATGCTCGTCAGCGCTGCTCTCCACTCGCAGGGCGTGCTCGAGCCCCGCGCGGCGGGCGGGCACGGCAGGGTCGGGTGACGCACGCTGATGTCGACCTTGTTCTTCTGGTGGGGGTTCATGATGGCGGTGCGGAGGCTCGAGGTGGCGATCGCAGGACGCGGGGGTCAAGGTGTCGTTGGCGATGGCGGCGGGCTTTGTCCGGCGGGTGAGATTTTTAGGAACGCGGCGCTCAGTGACGAGGGGCTTGTCGCAGCGCAGCGCAGGTACACGTCAGTACGGGAGGGCAGCGTCCGTGTTTCTGGCCTCAGGCAGGGTTGGGTAGGTATGGACTGGCGGCTCCAATTACGGCACGGATGCTGGGCTGGGCTATGACTGCACCGGCGGGGATGCCCTTAAGAGCCGATCCCTGCGCTTTCGAGAATAATTCGAGTGGCTAGAGGCAACGAGGCCGCGCTGGCTCGGCGGTGGTGCAGCGCTTCACTTATGCTGTCTGCTGCTGGCGCGGGCCGTTTGCTGGTGGAGCAAGGGAAGCTAACAGTGGGGTGGCTTGACGGAGGTAGAGTGAAGGTTAAAGCAAGCTGCGTGCTCGGCGCTCCTTGCAGGCGGCGACGGGGGGTCGCGGCGGCCGAGGAATGGGTCGGCCTCGTTCGTGCTGCTCGTTGGACGTGCGGTACTGCTGAGCGCCAGCGGATGTGTCTGAAGCAGCCCAGGCGCCCGCGCCATTGGCCACTGCCCAAGCCCGCACGTCACGCGCATCGCCGCGCCAATCGTCATCGCCCGGCCCGCCAGTGTCATTCGCGTAATGCTGTTCGGGCTGCGAAAAAAAATCACCAATTGTCCTCGCTGCGCGTGGCATTGCCCTCTGCCCGCTGCTCCGCCCTCGCCGCGCATCGCTCGCGGACGCCCAACCTTAACCTTCGCGCGCCAACCACCGGAGCTGACGTGCTAGCAGTCGGGAAACTGGTAGCGATCAGGTGCTGCCCGGGAGATAGGAAGACCAGACGGGCCACTAGAGTGCTCGCAGCTGCAAGATAGCTCCGCTCGCTGCAGGCGGATCACACGGGACGACGGCTCCAACGGCGGAAACCGTCCACGCCCTTCACCTCAACCTCCCCAATCACGTACCTGCTGCGCAGTGTCCCGGCAACATGGCGACGCCAATCACGGCCACGTTCGTCGTCGAGCATCTTGATCCCGAACTCGAGGCCTGGTCGTCGCTCGAGTATGCCGCCATTGCCCGCGAGTCGCGCGCCGCCGGGTGCCGCTTCCTCTTGTCCAGCGTGCCCGAGACGTTAAAGCTGCCAGAGGACTTGGCCCGCGTCGATGGGCTCGAGGTCGAGCACGACAGTGTTGAGAATCTCTTCGAGAAGCCGAAAGTCTGCTTGCTGGATCCGGCTGCCCAACAGGAGCTAGGTCCGGCCGATGGCGACGAGTTCGACGTGTTCCTGTTTGGAGGCATTTTGGGTATGGCGCGAGCAAGAGACAGTAGCACGTGGCTGAAAGCTGATTCTGTACAGGAGACGATCCACCGAGAGGTACAAGCAGATATGGCATTGGCCGCATGTTTGCTCACCCACCTGACTAACAGAATCGGACAGACCGAACCTCAGAGCTACGCAAGAAGGGTTTTGAAGGACGTCGCTTGGGCCCGGTCCAAATGACGACGGACACTGCAGTGCGAGTCACGAGAATGGTGGTCCGAGACAGGAGTAAGGCTGTTCCACAGCGTGAGGTGCCGCAGGTCATCTAACTCGAATCTTGCCAGTGCCCCTCGAAGAGATCCCATTTGTCGACAACCCCGAGGTCCGGGTTGACAAACACGAAAGCACGGAAATGCCGTTCCGCTATGTCACAGACAAGACTGGCCAGCCCATCATGCCTGACGTGAGTTCTTGGCGTAGCTCAAGTTGAGCACGGCTGACCGTTTCGCAGGGCATGGTAGATTTGATCAAGAAAGACTCCGAGAGAGGGTTCGGCGACCTATTATAAAGCAGGACAAGAAAATTGATTTCTCCAACCTCAAAACTAATTCAAAATTCAAGAAGATCATTAGGGTATCACTATATCGTACATGACCAACCTCTTCCCGTCATTTCGCTACAACTCTTCTTCGCTCAATACCTGCGGTGACTGCCCCTGCCATCCGTTCCCCTCATGCGTCTGGTTCCCGCGGCCTGTGAAGATTTTGGTGAGCCAGGATCGACAACATTACGGACTTGCACGAGACTTACCTTCTCACCGGGCCTGCGGGTCATGGTACCCTTCAGTTTGAGCATGGCGCCCGAAACCTTGTCCTTGAGAGAGGGCTTGCGCTTGTGGTGGTGGGTGGTGGCACCAGCCCTGTGGCCCGGCGTAGTTTTCGTCGTCCTGGTGGTGGTCGTGGTCGTGGTGGTGGCATGGGCCTTGCGACCGCGGAGCCTGCTCATGATGCCAGGCTTGCGGGTGGAGGTTCTGGTCTTGCGGGTGGTAGGCATGGTGGTGAGGATTACAGCCGAAGCGTCTTGAGGAGTCTGCTTGCGATGGTCGTCGTGGACGTGAAGGAGGATATGGTGGTAGTCGTGTGTGGGTTGGAGAGATAGAATGCTGGAATCCCGACGGCTGACACGCAAGGATTATATACAGGCGGGAGCTACGTAGACATGGAGAGAAGCAAAACAGGGTTCTGTGGAGTATCATGGATCCCCAGGGCTAAAACGTCATGCAGGGCCAAAAGCAGGGCAGGCCGATTGCCTATTCAACACACGGCGCATGACTCTCGCAGCGGATATGGAGGTGGCTGTCGTGTGGCTCTGCCAATAGCACCAGAGCACACGAGGCCGAAGACTGCGTTCTCGTGACACGTCGCGCCTAGAGTACTCCCACCCGGCCCAAGCTGGAGCGCGCGCTTCGCAGCCAGCGTGCCTACGGGCCCCGTCTTTGTTTCACCCGCGTTCGTCCCCAGCTGCACGCCTCTTCAAATGTCCAGCACTCGCACTCGCAGTGCGCCTGCGAGCACCGTGGCACCCACGCACCGTCTCAGGCGCCGTCTGCCGTGAAAGACGTGTGTGGTCCGTGCCCCTACGTCATCACACAGCCTCCAGCAAGTTTACTCTAACAGATGCTGACGCAGGCACCAGCATCAACAGCCTGCGACTCCCGTTTCCAAGGAACCCCTAGATGAACTGCCGCCATGGGGCTGACAGCGAGCCACTGGCTATTGGTGGAACTGTCTGTCGCACCGCCCGAATCGTGTTCTAGAAGGAGCCTATCGCCTTGAGCGCGCCGCTGCAATAAGGCAAGCAAGCTGCCTGGATCATGCTGACGCGGAGCCCAAGCGAGCGGAACGGGTGAGCCAGACACGATCTGGTGCGTGCCATCAACACCATCGGAGACCTCGTGGGTCTTGCTGGGTGTCGCGGTTGTGGTGCATTCGCTCTAAGGCATGAGCCTCGAACGAGTGTACTCTAGAGTAGCCATGTCGTCAGTTGCATTGGCGCCCCGTGGTGCCTTCCGATGATGTAATGATGTCCAAATACTGTACTTTACTCTACAATAGCCCCGCGATTTGCATCCTCTGCTCCTTCCAACTGAATCTTCTCTCGCCCTACCTGCCGATCTATCGTTACGACTCAGCCAAAAGCTCCAGATTGCACAATGGAGACAATCAAGAACGCAGTCAAGTCTGCCACGGGCTCCGACTCGCAATTCGAGCAAGGTTGGCCCACCGCCCTCTACGACTCAGAGCCTAGCAACTGACGTGGGGAAAGGCCACCGGGTCCCAATTCAGCATCAACCGCCCCCAGGCCTGCAATCCGATCTCAAGGGACCTCAGCCCGAAGATGAGAATGTTCCCAACGAGGACGGCGGATACCAGATCTACAAAGCGGCGGGAAAGCTCCTGGGCAAGAAGGCCCTCATTACTGGCGGCGACAGCGGCATTGGACGTGCGATCGCCATTCTCTTCGCCATGGAGGGTGCCGACAGCTTCATCGCCTATCTGCCTCAGGAAGAGTCGGATGCTCAGGAGACGAAGAAGAAGGTCGAGCACTATGGCGGAAAGTGCTACTTGATGGCGACAGACCTCACCGACAAGAAGAACTGCAAGGCTGTGGCGGACAAGGCGCTGGAGACCATGGGTGCCGTGAATATTCTAGTGAACAATGCTGCATACCAAATGATGACGGAAAGCATATTGGACATTCCGGAGTGAGGCGAGCATACCTCGTCGAAGAAGCAACACTAACACATTTCAGGGAACAATGGGAGCATACCTTCAACATCAACATCCACGCCCAATTCTACCTGTCCAAGTACATCATCCCGCACATGAAGAAAGGAGACACCATCATCAACAATGCTTCGATGAACGCCTACATCGGACGCCCTGATCTCCTGGACTACACGTCAACCAAAGGGGCCATTGTTTCCTTCACTCGCGGTCTCTCGAACCAGATGGTCTCGAAGGGCATTCGCGTCAACGCCGTTGCTCCGGGGCCTGTCTGGACGCCATTGATCCCAGCCACTATGACCAAGGAAGCCCAGGATCAGTTCACCTCTCCAATGGGACGTCCAAGCCAGCCAAGCGAAATCGCGACGTGTTTCGTCTTCCTTGCTTCCACAGACTCGGCATCAATTTCAGGCCAGACCATCCATGCCAACGGCGGTGTCGTTGTTAACGGCTAGGCGTTGTTCTAGAAGCAGGAGCAAGTTCAGTACTGCAAAAGGTAAAAAGGGTCTTTCCCTCGGGTAGTTTAGGTAGATTGGCGCAGACGGGCATCATGACGACACGAGAATGTATGACCTAATCGGCTTCTGAGTACATGTGCCACTACTCGTGAAAGGTCGCGTGAGGTTATGGCTGGCACGGATCGCTTTCGACGAGCATGACTGAACTGGAGAGTGAATAAGCACTGGTCTGGTTACATGGACGCGGGATAAAGTGTGCGGCAAAACCATCTGGACGAATGCTTCAAATCTATACGGCGGAGCATGGCGGCGAAATTAAAAACTGGGCGTTTGTTCGTGCAGTCCATCTGCTGCAGGCTCCCGTAGTAGGCGAGTGGAGTGGGTCTGGCCGAACTACGGTGATGTCGGAGAAGATGCGGAGGTGGAGGCTGGACACCTGTGCGCGGTGTCACGTGCAGGCTATTCCATTTCGGGGCGGAGCTTGGCGACAGGTGTCCCTGGCGATCGACCATGGTGTTGCATATCTGCCGCCGACGCTCTCCGCCCGCAAGCAGCACACCCAGATACAATGGCTCGCTCAACCCTCGGGATGCCGAGATTCAGCTCGCTGCTCACTCTGCTGACCTTCGCCGCCTGGCTGGTCCCCGTCAACGCCCTGTACTTCTACATGGAGGGCAATGGCCAGAAGTGCTTCTTTGAGGAGCTCCCCAAGGATACGCTGGTAGTCGGTCAGTATTCAGCCCCCCCCCCCCCCCCCGGCCCTCCGCGAGCCCAGGCGCATACCTCCCGCCCATCGCAGTGTTCTATGCTGTTTGCTCCTTCCTGCTCCTCTGCTAACCACCGCATCTGCGACGACAGGCCACTACAACGCCGAGCAGTGGGACGAGGGTGTGCGCGCCTACGTGCCGAACAACAACGTGCAGATCTACATCAGTGTGGAGGAGGTCTTCGACAATGACCACCGCGTCGTTTCGCAACGTGGCACCTCAACCAAGGGCAAATTCACCTTCTCGGCCGCCGACTCGGGCGAGCACCGCATCTGCTTCTCTCCCATCGGTGCCGCAACCCACTCCGGCTGGCTCCCCGGCGGTCAGCAGGTCGGCAGCATCCGCTTCGACCTCGATCTCGCCATCGGCGAGACCAGCAAGATTGAGAGCGACGACAAGGACAAGATCCAGGACCTCCAGCAGAAAGTCAGGGACCTGAACGCCAGGTTACAGGATATCCGCCGTGAGCAGGTGTTCCAGAGGGTAAGGGTTTTCAAGACACGCAAGCATTAGCAAATGCCACAGTCCTGGCTGACACGGCTATCACAGGAGCGCGAAGCCGAATTCAGAGACCAGTCTGAATCCACCAACGCGAAGGTCGTCCGCTGGACACTGCTCCAGGTCGCAGCGCTGGGCGTTACCTGTGCCTGGCAGCTGTCGCATCTGAGGGCCTTCTTCATCAAGCAGAAGCTGACTTGAACGACGGGTATAAGGCGTTGGCTCGTGTACGAGGGATACGACTTGCTTCACGTTCTGCGAGGGTATATAAGTAGGGTGGTTTGCTTACGGCTATTGGTGGTTAGAAGAGCGCCATGTTTTGGGCGTGAATCGAAAAGCCATTTGTTTCCTGACGGGTGCACCAATTATTGAAAATGGTTTCCCCTTCGTGTATACCCCTTCCGTAATGACATCTTATCCATGCAGCGGCACCTCATCCATTCTGTCCTCGCCGCGCTGTATCACAAAGTCCCCCCCCCCCCCCCCCCCAAAAAAAAAAAAGAAAAAACTTGCTAAGTTGGATTGGCCCCGTATCGAAGAAGCACTCATTGATCGTTCATCATTCATAGATATACCATGTCTATCGCAAGGACCAGAGCCGCGTCTGTGAAAATCGTTCAACAGTTCTTTCAACTCGAGAAGCCAGACGAAAAATCGCTCGTTGAAAGAACTGCGACACATGCTGGCTAACATGACCTTGAACATGCGAGCCTTCATTGTGGCTTTCAGCTGCCATGCTCCGCACTTATGCAGTTTTCATGTATGGAAAATAGTATGAGTCAGATGATATAAAGCTACAGAGAGATTAAGGACTTCAAAAGTTCAAATCGTCATCAAAGCCCATGAGGCCAGAGAAAACGTCATCATCCGCCGTCCCCGTTCCCCCTGCGTCCAGAACGCCATCCATGCCGCTATCACCACCGAGCCCCAAGTCATCCAGACTTGTTCCCGTGCCATCAGCTGTACCACCCAGATCGGCCGTGAGGTCAAGCGCGCTCTGATCAATGCCGGTAGTCGAAGTATCGGTGCCCGTTCCCGCGCCAGTCGTTACTGCAACATCACCTGCTCCTGCAGCTGATATGTCAACGCTGACGTCGCCCATCTCAATGCCTTGCATGAGGCTTCCGCTAAGAGCAGCAGCATCCGCGGCAGCGGCAGCGGACGTGGGCAGGTGGACACCTGCCGCGGCCGCCTCCGCCAGTTGCGCTTCCACACGACGGTGGAGACGAACAGCTGCTTCGGTAAACCTAGGATCGGTTTGCATCAGTTCTTTTGGATCGTCCAGCTCATGCTTGAGCATCTCGCGGAGGTTGAAGGAGCCGTTTCTCGGCGGCGTGTGTATGGGCATATGTGAGTTTAGCCACGACACGGGCGTGCAGCTACTAACGTGCAAAGGCGCACAGACAATGTTGACGGCTATGTCGAGCGCAACGTCGCCGGCGCCGGCGCCAGTCTGACTCTTGAGTTCCTCCAGAATGGCACGAAGCACTTTCTGTGCACCGACTATTTGCAGAGCGCTGAATATCTGGCGATGTGTATATGCGGGCGGCGTCGGGGTGAGGTCCGCGGTGGAGTTCCAGCTAGTGAGGTGCTGCATTGTGAATTTTATCGCAGAGCGGAATGAAGCCCCTGGGTTGGACATCCACGGTTCAAGCTCCGCAGAGGAACTCCAGGGCGTCCGCTCATAATCGTGGTACGAGCGTACGATCTCCAGCAAAGGGTTGATGTCGGTTCTTGAGGGCTCACGGTTCTGGATACTCTTCAAGCAACGCTCCAGCCTTCGCGACACCATGGAAACAATGGTGCTGTGCATAGCTTGTGCTTCTCCTGATATCGAGGCAGGGCGGATGAGCCTCGTGAGAATCTGCATGGTGATGTCAAGATCGTGAGAATTCTGCTCTAGAGCATGTGAAGTTATCCACATCACAGCCCCTACGAGCGAAGGGAGGAGGAAAGTCTCCAAAAGGACTGTGCTCATCAGCTTCAGAATGTATACTCGAAGGGAAGGGCTATCAGAAGCACTGACATTCTAGGCCAGCTTTTACGGTGTCTAGAGGAAGCACGTCGGCTGAGCATGCGAAAAGTGTCTGACTGAATATTGTGGGGACAAGTAGGTAGAAGTCTTGAGGCCTGCAGCTTGACAGCAACTCGTCGCTAATGCCTTCCGGGTCATATAATCCGCGAAGCCAGCCAGCGAGGTGTTTGTTCTGATCCTCTGTGAGTTCTTCTGTACCGAGACTCTTGTGGCCTCGTTCCAGCAGTTGAATGATGAATGATCCATCTTCAAGTCCGAGGTCAGATGCCTTTAGATCATGGCGGTGTATGAAAGCCTGGACAAGCAACAAGACTGAGCCAAACTCGTCGTAGACCGGCTGATACTCGCCTTTGAAATGTTAGCGCTCTCCGCAAAATGATTGCAAGTTCTTACTTTGATCTTCGTCATTCTTCCACGAGTCCAGGAGGTGGCAAAGAGGCTGCAGTATGCTCGCTGGAGAGGTGTACTGTAGCATGACATCAAGGGACCGAGGCTTCCGCGATAAAGTGTTACAGATGGTCTTGAGAGACATAGTTTCTCTGGTGGTACACAGATTACGGATGATCTCAAACGTGTCAGTTGGTCTTCTGCCTAAGTCCGTTCCTTAGATTCCATACCTCGGTCATGGCTCCGACTATTGCGCCCGCATTGCCATCCATTCCTTCTATCTCGTTGAGGAGTTCCTCGACACGCTCGAAGTTCGTAGAACATTGTGCTATCAGGTTCTCCTTGATGTACTTTCCACCTACGGGTACACTGCTCATTGGTGTTTCTCCCAATAGGCGTTCGATGCTGGACTCAGGGATGAGTTGGTGTAACGCGCAGGCCACCAAAAAGTCCTGGCGAACATCGGAAAGCAGACCATTGACGGGCGCCATGTCGAAGGTTTGGGAAAACGAGGGGAAAGCATTGCGATCGATGTGGTTCAGCGCCTGGGTAATGCAGAGTTCTGGCGTGGTGGTGGGAAACATGGACCCAGCTAGTATAGCAACGAGCGTGGGTACCTTGTTAACGAGGAACGAGCGGAAGTTGAATATTGTTTCATTCGATTCACTTCGGTAGGTTGTGTTCGCGGCGAGGACATCGAATGATGCAGTTATAAGATCAACGCCCATGGATTGGAAATCGACCTGCCGCAGTCAGCAAACAGTTTGGGGACAAGAAACCGAACGTACCTTGTAACGTGCATGGAGATAGTTTAAGATCATGTTGTCATCGGTCAAAGGTCGACCGATAAGCTGGGCTGTTAGCTGACGACCTTTGGTTCAGGGTCACAATCACCCACCAAAGAGTTGATGAAGACATAAAGTCCTGCGCGAGTGTTGATCATTGGCAGATTCATAACAGTTTCGAGCTGAAGGACTGCAACGTCAAGGCCGTGGCTTCCCGTTCCATCAGTCATACCACTACTTGTATGTTCAGTTGTAAGAGAATACTGCTTCTGCAGCATTCCGAGTCTGTCCCCCCACTGAAGAGAAGCTTGGCTCAGATGTGGGACAAAGAAGGTGAGAGACTCGGAAAGAGATTTACGCATTCCTGTTATATATAGTCTGTCAGCCTTAATGCTCCATAAAGGTGGCGATGAAGAGCAGAGATAGGAGGAGAATGACGGGAAAAGATTGCAACATTCAGCATTTGGGCCACTGTGATAGACTGTGACAGCATGGCAGTGGACTAAGCAAAATCACCGCTGCAAGCTATTTGGGGCGAAGGCATGGTTTCGACATATCTTCGTGCAGAGGGAACCGGTGGGTGGTTCGTGAAATGTTGCTATGGCAGCTCGGCCATGCACGGATATTTGAAGCATTTTAATCTGCATTTGTTTGCTGCACTCCTGCGCCCTGATGAATGCTTCAACCACCCACCCGAAGGATATCGTACCACATTGCGGAACGAATTGGGAGAACCAAAAGGTGCTTTGAGGACGAGGGAGAAACAGACCTTTCGGCAATGCTGCTTCGATAACGCCTGCCACTTTCGGGTGTTCCATGGCGGCAATGACTAGCAAGCCCAAGCTCACCATAGTTTGCGTACGCTGTGCCTGAGTGCCGTCGGTGAGCGAGTGCATGACCGACTCTGCCGTTTGGGAAGAATTGACGGCGTTCATCCATTGCGATAAAACCGCCAGGGTCTTTTGAACCTCAACAACGGTCCTGGGCCGCTCGTTGGTCACGAAGGCCTTGGAGAGCCGGGCGAAAACCAGCTCTTCCAGCTCCGGGGTGATGTGGTCCTGCTGGAACTGGCGAGCCTTGCGGGAATCCTCGGCGCCAGCAGGGTAGTCCCGAGAATAGCGAAACAGCGCGTGGAGGACCTCGGGAGGATTCAGGAAGTTGAGCACTAGAAGGCGCTCGAGGTAGACCGGGATTAGCGGGTCCAAGCAGGCCGTCGCCCTGGACCGGGGCCGCAGCAGAGCCTCCGCAACCTGGGCTTCATCGCGGGGGATCCTCTTGCTCAGCTGGACGGCAAACCTCGCAAGCTTGTCCGCGCTGAGCCTGTTCTGGAGACATTGGTCGACAAACTGCGTCCACGTGGCCATCTGATGGATCGCTCGATCTTCGAGGTAAGGGCGTCTGGAGATCCGAGGCGAGCTGCGGGCAGGAGGGCGTGAAAAGTCTCTTCGGATGCCGCCGTCACATCCCGCTCCTGCGTTCGTCAGAAGCGTCCTGAGGGCCACGTTGTGAGGGCTCCGGTTCGGTGGCGCGTCGATACTGGCGGGAGGACGAGGCGCGGTGTTTGTTGTGCGGCAGGGCCCAGCAGCAGAGCACGGCGGCGAGGCTTAGTCAGCCCGCGGTCACGGGGCTGCATTCCACGGCCGGCGTCGGCGGAGGACAGAGAGTTGCAGGCGAGCCAATGCTTTCCAATTACGTATCTCATGCTAACAAAACACAAAAGCAGTGCGGGTGTCCGAGACGGCGGGCTTTGGTTAAGTTCCCGATCCGTCGCTGCGTCCTCCAGGAGAGCCGCTGCCTCTTAAACGCCTTGCTAATAGTCACCCCGGTCGCTGCAAAGAATACACCACACGCCAAAAGGGATCAATCAGTGCCGCTCGGTGCTGTCTGCGGGCACGTCGTCCATCGCCTCTGGCGCCCGCGGCCCCACCATCCAGTCCTCCATGGCCAGCCACTCACTCCACGTCTTCTCGGCCGCTTCGATCTCCTCGAGCTGGACATTCTGCAGCGGCTTCATGAACGGAACCGTCTCGTGCGGCGAGATGTCGTATTGGTACTTGACCTTGGCCCAGCCGACGCTTTTGGCGGCGAAAAGATAGTTGCGGCGCTCGCACTCCTGGACCGGCCCGACGCCCTTCCTCCACTCGTCGCCGAAGAAGCCGTGGAGGATGCCGTCCTTGTCGAAGCCCGTCACCACAAGACGTCGGATGAAGGGCACGAGAGAGACCCATACGGGAGCGCCAGGACGCGGGGCATGGGGTGTCGGACCTTGTCTGGACCAGGATGCGGGATATGACCCCGACCCCGTGCCCGGCGGAGCAAGCCCCGACGAACTGGCGACGGGGTTTGCCGACCACTGGAAGGGCAGACAGATGTTGACAAGCGCCGCCACGGCCTGGACGGAGCCGTCGTGCTGGGCGTGGTCGAGGAAGTAGCGCTGGCAGCTCTGGTACGCCGGATGCCACTCGAAGATATCGAACTGCGGGTCTCCGATCATGGACGGGCGCGGAGCATCAGCTGACGGGCCCGTGGCGGGGAAGAGCCCGCCGCGGGACGACGAGGCCTGGGCGAAGCCGTTCGACGGGCCCGGGTACGCCATGGCGCAGCGCGGTGGGCGGTGGGGGAGCTGCCTGGCACACTGGAGAGCGCGGGGGCGGTGGCGGTCTGGCGCAGAGGGTTGCCAGAGCAGCTGCGGTGCTCTGGTGCGGAGAGCAGACAGTGGTAGGCTGCGGGCCGGGTCGCTCTTGTAGACGAGGGGGGTTACGGCCAGCGTTAGCACGGCGCGCCGGGGGCATGGACTGGAGGGCGCGTTTGCTGTATTGCCTGGGCGCGGCTAGTGCCCTGGGCGGCGGGCGTTTATATAGCGTTGCGCTGGAGAGAGAAGAGTCTCGTCGGACCCACCACCTGCTTTTGCCATGAGCGCTGCTGAGGGCAGCAGTATAGCAACACTGCGCAAGGGTGATATCAAATCGTCGTGTGTCGCCGTCTCCGCGATCTATGAGTCCAGGCCGCGGCTCCCATTGGGCTCGCGGGCCCGACAAGGCCGCGCCACACGTTCCTTGCGTCAATCTGCCCGGCGGGCTCGCTCGCGGCCGCCTCGACAGCGTCGACAGCCTGGCCTCGCACCGCAGGCGGCAGGCGGCGCGGGCGCTGTGCTGAAAATAGCGCGGCAGCGGCAGCGCGATGCCACCTGACGCGCCGCCGCCAGGAACAAGGTGAGGGGAGATGGGAGCCACAGCAGCGCTGCCCCAGACGACCCGCAGCGCTGGATGGCAGTTGCCGGCGTGTGGCTGCGCGCTCAGACGGAGGCGCCGACCGCCGCCGGGTGCGTTGCGCCTGGTGGTGCGCAGGGCGGAGGCTAGAGCGCTCCACCTCGACCTCACATTCCTTTTCTGCCAGCGCCCGTCGAGCCAATGCGCAGCGTGGCAGCATGCCGGCCTGCCTCTTCAGCCGTCGCCTGAGCGCCGCCGGGCCCGCGAGCTGAGCGAGGCCCGCAGCCGCCCGCCCGCCAGCCGCCACTGTCCGCGGCTTCGTGCGCCGTCCGCCGAGCTGGGACGGCGGGACGCGAAGTGCGTCATCCCGAAATGCTTGGAAAACACCCTCGATCGCTCCCGCAGCGCCCTGTGCCACGACACCAACTTTATTCTAAGCTCGTCCCGCTCCAAGACATCTGCTCGCCAATCTGGCCGCGCTGGAATCTCACCCTGCATCGTCCCGCAGCCATGGCCCAACACACGTTCTCGCTGACCTCGCGCGTCATGGCACGCCTCCCCCGCGCCCCAATCGCGTCTGCCCCGCCCAGCTGACCTCGTTCTGCCACCAGCTTGCCAATGGCCTCTCCATGCCGCAGATCCACCTTGGCGTGTACCTGACCCAGGGGAAAGAATGCTCGCAGGCCGTCCTGTGGGCCCTCGAGGTATGCATGTCCTTCTTCCGCTTCGAGTCCACGTGCAGCTTGCCATGCTCGGCGTCGCGCCGCCCGGGAACTCCTCCAGGAGCATCCAGTCGGGAGCTGGTAGGCGCCAGCCAGCTGACTCGCCCGTTGCTCGGTCATCCACGAGCTAGATGCTGACAGGCGTAGGCTGGTTACCGCGCGTAAGTTTCCCAGACGTTCCGTTCTAGATGCCCCCCAGCCGACCACGAGTGCGCCAGCATCGACTCAGCGCAGATGTATCGCAATGAGCGCGAGGTTGGACAAGCTGTCAAGCAGTTCCTCGCAAGCCCCGGAAATTCGCTGGGGTTGACGCGTGAGGATATTCATTTCACCACAAAGCTTGCGTCCAACACGTCGTACGATGCGGCGCGGCGGTCTATCAAGCAGTCGCTGAAAGCATGCGACCTGGGCTACATCGACCTCTTCCTTCTGCACAGCCCGTACGGCGGCAGGCAGGCAAGGCTCGAGTGTTGGCGGGCCGTGGAAGATGCAATTGCCGACGGTGAGATCAAAACTGGAGGTGTGAGTAACTACGGCGTTAAGCACCTCCAAGAGCTGCTCGACTCCAAACCCCGCATTCACCCCGCTGTCAACCAGATCGAGGTGCATCCATTCAACACCCGTACCGGCATCACCATGTTCTGCCAGCAGAACAACATTGTGGTTGAGGCGTATGCGCCGCTTGCGCGCGCGCTCCGGATGAAGCATCCAATGATCGTGTCCCTGTCGAAGAAGTACTCTTGCACGCCGGCGCAGCTGCTCGTTCGCTGGAGCCTGCAGCACGGCTATGTGCCTCTTCCCAAGAGCGTCAAGAGGGAGCGCATTGTCGAGAACGCCGAGGTCGGGAAGTTCGAGGTGGAGGAGGCGGACATGGAGGCGCTGGACAGCCTGGACGAGTACCTGGTGACTGGTGAGTGCTCTCCCACTGTCCCACAGAGACAGAACGAAGGCCTCGCGGCAGCGGCGAAGTCGGCGCGCTGTGCCATGGCTCCCCACGCTCTCCTCCGGACAATCTTCGTGCTCCGCGGCGGGCGCTGGGTGTTGAGGCTGGAGAGGGAAGCGCAGTGCGGCCGACGCCCACGCGGCGGCCTGTGTCGCGTAATACGCTGACGAGTGTAGATTGGGACCCGACGGACTGCCCGTGAGGAGGCAGGGCGCCGAAGTCGCGGGGCGGAAGGTGGTGTCTTGTGTGGTCGCGCAGCGGAGGGGTTGATTATTTCCTTAGCGGGCGGGGCAGCGCTGCCGTTACCGGAGGCCCGGGGCAACTGGGCTGCTGGCAGGGTCCGCGGTGGAGTGGGCGCCCACGGAGAAGCGAGGCCGGGCACATTTGTATGACAGCGCAGAAATACGTCCACGCCTGCGCGCGCCGCAGAATTTGCAACAGGCTCGCGTGATGCTCGGCGCCGGCGCCGGCAGTGTCGTGCAGCAGCGCGCAGGTGGAGCAGCCCGTCGGCGCAGCCCCCCCCCCCGGCCCGGGGGTGTCGTCTGGCGTCGCGGGCTCGTCTTCCGCCCTAGCCAGGCGCGCCTCAACTGCCCAGCAAACTGTAACGTAACCGCCTATTCCCAGAACCGCCCAGCACCACGGGCACGCTGGCCGATGACGGGCCAAAATGAGAGCCATAAATCTGCGCAGCCAATCGCCGTCGCGCTTCTTATCTGGCTCTCCTTCACCCTCGCGATACTCGAAGTCGCAGACGGCCGCCGTCGTCCCGCATCTGATCTCGCGGGTCTGATCGGATTCGTCGCCAGGAAGCTGCGCTCTAGCCAATGGCAGCCTGCGCAACCAGAGCTGCTGGTGGCTCGATGGGCCTCTACCGCGCTCTCCCACGCCGCCGTCCGCCTGGACGCGCCCTGTGACGTCCGTCCGCGGGAGCAGCTACGCTTTTCTTTTCGTCCCGAGCTCCAGCTCCGTCCTGCTCATAAATAATCTGCCGGAGCTCCTCCGTTAGCGGTTCTCGACTGTCTCCTCTGTCCCTCTCTGCTGCTCCTCCAACTCGCCCAGCTCCCACCATCCCAGTTCCAACACCGCCGAAATGTCCAACCTTCCCCACGAGCCCGAGTTCGAGCAGGCCTACAAGGGTACGTTGGCTTGTGCTTTGCTCTTCTCTGCCAGCTGAAGCCAATTGACTGACGAGACGTGCTCCAGAGCTCACCTCGACTCTCGAGAACTCCACCCTCTTCGAGAAGCACCCCGAGTACAAGACCGCCCTCAAGGTTGCCGCCATCCCGGAGCGTGTCATCCAGTTCCGCGTCGTCTGGGAGGATGACAAGGGCCAGCTCCAGGTCAACCGCGGTTTCCGCGTCCAGTTCAACTCTGCTCTTGGCCCCTACAAGGGCGGTCTCCGCTTCCATCCTACCGTCAACCTTTCCATCCTGAAGTTCTTGGGTTTCGAGCAGATCTTCAAGAATGCTCTCACTGGCCGTAAGTCTGTGCTCAAGCGAAGACTGCGTAATGCAGAGCTAACGGGAGGCTCCTAGTGAACATGGGCGGTGGCAAGGGTGGTTCTGACTTCGACCCCAAGGGCAAGTCTGACAACGAGATCCGCAGATTCTGCCAATCTTTCATGCGCGAGCTGAGCAAGCACATTGGTGCGGACACCGACGTTCCCGCCGGTGACATCGGTGTCGGTGGCCGTGAGGTCGGTTACATGTTCGGTGCTTACCGCAACGCCCGCAACAAGTGGGAGGGTGTCCTCACCGGCAAGGGCGGCTCCTGGGGTGGTTCTCTGATCCGCCCTGAGGCCACTGGCTACGGTCTGGTCTACTATGTCGAGCACATGATCAACTACGCTTCTGGTGGCAAGGAGTCCTTCAAGGGCAAGCGCGTCGCCATCTCCGGCTCCGGCAACGTCGCCCAGTACGCTGCACTCAAGGTCATTGAGCTCGGCGGTACCGTCGTTTCTCTGTCTGATTCCAAGGGTGCTCTCGTTTCCACCGATGCCTCCGGCTTCACCCCCGATGTCATCGACACCATCGCCAACATCAAGCTCAACCGCAAGGCCCTTACCGAGTTCTCCGACTCCAAGTACAAGTACATTGAGGGTGCCCGCCCCTGGGTCCACGTTGACAAGGTCGACGTTGCCCTTCCCAGCGCGACCCAGAACGAGGTCTCTGGCGACGAGGCCAAGGCGCTCATCGACGCTGGCTGCAAGTTCATCGCCGAGGGCTCCAACATGGGCTGCACCCAGGATGCCATTGACGCCTTCGAGGCTCATCGCAAGGCCAGCAAGGACTCTGCCATCTGGTACGCTCCCGGCAAGGCTGCTAACGCCGGCGGTGTCGCCGTTTCCGGTCTCGAGATGGCCCAGAACTCGCAGCGCGTCAGCTGGACCTCGGAGGAGGTTGACGAGAAGCTCAAGTCCATCATGAAGAACTGCTTCGAGAACTGCCTCGAGACGGCCAAGAGCTTCGTCCCTCCCAATGAGGGCGAGTTCCCCAGCCTGGTCGCCGGCGCCAACATCGCTGGCTTCGCGAAGGTTGCGGCTGCCATGAAGGACCAGGGTGACTGGTTCTAAGCTGTCTTAGAACAAGAAAACAAAGCATTAGAAAAGGGATTTCGGTGAAACTTTCATTTTGTTTTTGGGCGGCACTTTAGGGGAAACCAGGAGTTTGTATATACCATGATTCCGGGATGAAATGAATTTCTTTGATGACACCACCCTTTTTCTCCCTCTCATTGACGTGAAGTTACCAGGAACCAATGCTCCTACACAATACTATAAGTGCGATACTACGTGCACGCGTACGCAGCATAGGTAAGCACAAGCAAGATTGATATTCGCGCTAAAAAAAAGTCTGCAAGGATTGAGATCCTGGATTTTCAGAGCGACACAGCGATAAGGGCCCAGTCTCACTTGAATCGTGTTCTAGAGCTCGCGGTGACGTCGATGTGCATCAATTAGAGATCGCGTCTTATCAGCTCCGCGGGGAAGCTGCGCAGCTGGGGTAAACACTTTTAGGACACCTTGATAACGGCAATTGGTCGAGGGCGCTGTCTGACTCTTCCTGCTTGCCTTGCAAGAGTATTTCGAGCCGCAAGCTTTCTAGAGCCCGTCCACGTGATCCTTTGAGACACGAGTCATTCCCGGCATTTTGCCGACTCGCCGACTCGCCGACCGGTTGGCGCCAGGTGGAAAAGTCAATTTTCTCTTCGCTGTCTCCTTCTTCAAAACCTCACCAGCACTACTCCGACCACTATCGCAGCAACCGCGCTCGGCCGCTCTACGCTACATCTCCTTGCTCAATGATAGGCAAGCACAATGCAGCGTAGTTGCCGCCCTGAAGCCCGGCTGCCAGCAACTGCCACCGTCGCCTGCGAATTCTACCGGTCAGCGGCCTGCACCTCAACGCACACCTGTGCCTCTGCAGCAGGAGTTATCAAGCACTTCGCGTGACAACAACATGACGGCGCTTTCGAAGACTCGGCGATCTTGATCTCCCTACGGTCACGAGTTCAAAAAGAACGCCAAGAGCAAAGCCAGAGGCCTGCCTCCAACGGGGGTCTCTTCTCACTTCGTGTTGCAGTTTCTGAGTCCTTCGTGGCGAGGAAGATATTGCGTCAATCTGATGAGAGACATGCTTGATGCGGATTTGAAGAGCATTCACGACGAGCATCTGGTAACTGCGCAAGCGCTTTGTACCCTTTGATCACTGCTGGGAATCCATGCTCTGTCAGCAGGAAACGTACAGCAGCCTGGTCTCATGCCGTCATCAATAAGGAACACAGGCATGTGAGTGTAAGCTTGCCATGGCTTTTGCGGCCTCTGTGCCAAAGTAAGAGCCACGCGCGTCGGTGTCTCAGTACAGAGTAGCTACCAAGTAGTCAATCCGACAGTGATAATCTTGATTTACAAATTATATTTATGGCTTCTTCCAGCTCGGGCAGTGGCTATGACCCAGTTATAGCTCTTTCTTCTCCGATCCAGCTGCAGGAACAGGTGCCCCCTTCATCTTCTCGTTATCCGCCGTCCTCCCGGTTAATAAGGCGTATAATGCTACCAGTGCCTCGCTCACCAGCGAGATGATGCTCGCACAAGCAATGCCCCAAATCTGAATGCTCACACTACCCGTCGGGGCCTTGGGGAAGGCCAGTATCCACTCCACGTAACCAGGAAACCAGCCCTGGGGGATCCAAAAGAGAGGTTGCTTTGAGTACCACAGCTGTAGGAAGAAGCGCAGACCGTTTGTGGCGAACCAGCGAATGGAGGCGACAGTCGTGTCGAACTTGGTGCGTGCGGAGCGGATAGCAGAGTCTAACAAAGGGAGGGGAAACGTCAGCTGGGAGGTAGCAGACAGAGCATGGGAGGATTTACCACTCTTCTGGAACTCGCCGTAGACCTTGTCGTGGGCGCGGCGCAGCTTTGCCCACCTGGCGAAGTCATCCTGGGCGCTGACGCCGTTCATCTCTTGTTTCAGGCGCAACACCTCACGCTTGAGGTTGCCCTGCTCGCGGGCGGCCTTGCTTGTTGGTGTGGGGAGCTTGTTGTACAGAACCCATAGCTATTCGGCGCGGGTCGTCAGTGTCATTGTCCGGCCGTGACTCGGGCAGGGTGGGAAACATGCGCACCAACTCGTTGAGGGCAGCGGCGGGGACGGAGTTGACGAGGTGGGTGACGAGGCTGACGGTGAAGACGATCAGCAGGAGAGACGCCATGGCGGCGGGCAGAGTCGGTGTTGTTGGCGCTGCAGCGGGCAGGCGAGGTGTCGGCGCAGATGAATACCTGGTGTTTCCCATCGGCGGGTGATCCGTGCTCGCCCAGGCACCTCTGACATCAGCCCTCCGCCGGGAATAACACCTTGCAGCCTACTCTACACCTCCACCCCACCACCGCGCAGCTCCGCCGTCAATGTGATGGCCGTTACCAGCGGGCCTCCGCACGCGCCTGATCCGAGGCACAAGCTGGCCTACGATGTACTGAACGAGTTTTTCAGGAAACACGCCGAGGACGTGGTCGAGATTGAGGTGCTGCCGCCTGCGATCACGCCTCCTGACGGCTCGCTCGTCCTTGAGGACGGACTCTGTGTCGGTGTACCCAAGAAATTTCTCGCTGCTGCGTTCGTCGCCGCTTGTTCCATCTTCTTTCAGAAACGAAGCGACTCGGATGAGGCTGCCGTGCAAGCCGCTCTTGACGCGACGAGGGTCATTCTCCTCTTCGACACGGAGCACCTGACGGCCGCAAATTTCCGGAGATGGCAACTCCATTTCTTCTCGTCCCGCTTCGATGGCGAGTTTGGCAATGCACGGCCTCTATATTTGGAGCTCAATTTCTTGGACAGCATTCTCACCTCTCCCCTTCACCGCCAGTCCAAGTCTCCAACCCTGTGGAACTACCGGAGTTGGATCATGAGAGTCTTTGACCCTTGGGTATGCATGTGCCGCAGAACAGTTCAGGATAGAGATGCCATCTCTCCCTCCACGAACTTTGCTCGCGAGCTGAATGTGGTACTCACGTCTGGGGAGCGGCATCCCAAAAACTACTACGCTTGGCAATACGCTAGACAGCTCATTGTACAAGCCGTCGGTGGGCAGCTCATCGAGGAGAACTTGCCGTTACCGATGCGTCTGGATCATCTACCCACAGACCTCCAAGCACCCCCGGAAAACTTGATCTTGAAGCAGTCAGTACAAACGGTGCATGGTTGGTGCCTCCGCAACCCAAGCGATATATCGGCCTGGTCGTTCCTCGGATTCCTTCTGCTACGGTGTCCGCAGGATAAGCAGTATGTTCGGCAAGTTGTCGACAAGACTCTCGAACTTGCGCACGATTTTCGCTGGGTGCACGAGTCAATCTGGGTGTTCCTGCGAATTGTCATTGCGGACCCGAGACTCGTCTCTAAAACGGACCGTGAGAAGTATGTACAAGAAATAACAAGGAAATGCGGAGAGAGTGGAAGCCCGTCGCCTAAGGCTGATGCCGCCCCAACCGGAACGCCTCATCCCGCCATTAAGACCCTGCACTGGATACGCCAACACGCAGAACCTTGACGCAAAGACTAGACTAAGGAAAACGTATTCACAGTTCCTCCTTCCCTGAGACTACTTCGCCTCAAACCATATCCAACTGCACCCGCCTCCGGCCACAGCCGTGCCACAGCCAACATAGCGTACTTCCAATCAGGCGTCCCGCAGTCTTGAATGGGCTTGCCAGAATAGTACAGATAGTGATCTGTGGCTCCGGCTGCGGGTGTTGCTGTTGTTGTTGCTGCTGCTGTTGTTGCGGGCTCTGTTCCGGAATGATGCACAGGACCTGGCTGCGGCCGTTGTCACCGGTTGTGATAGTACCGACGAATACGACAGCTTTGTTGCCTCCAGCCAAGCAGAAGGGAGCCACCACATCGACCCGAGTCCACTGGCCAACAGGAGGCAGAGTTTCAAGCGGCGGAAGCTCGGAAGGCACTGTGTGGACAGGGCGTACAGGCGGCGACTCTGGCTCGCTGTCGACCTCAGAATCTGGACCGTATTGATCACCGGGCTGGTATGTGACCAGACGACCGGTACGTTCGTTCATATGCTCGATGGACGACGCAGTCAGACGATACAATCCCTTGCTCTGGTAGCGAGTAAGGTGACGCCACTGGATTGCGTAGATGTCCTTCGCATTGATGAAAGACCTGGTAGACATTTGCCTTCCATTCTCCAATTCAATGTGTGGGTGTCCGAACCGGCCCTCGATCTCTTCTGGATGGTATTCGGAGGGCGCAATTGGCAGGTACCAGTTGACCTGGCGCCGCTGCTTGTTCACTCTCATGTTGAACCTTTCTGCCAGGGTCTTGTTGTGGAAAGAAGTCACCTTTGCTTTGTCAGCCAGGGTGTTCGAAAGTCAAGGTTGTACGGCGCTCACAATGTGAAAGTGGACGTATTCTCCGTTTCGATCAGCCGGCCTCGAACAAATGACCACCGGGTGGTCGAACGCTTCTTTCAAAATGGCAGGCGTCTGTCCGACAGCCTCCACGGACCCGAATGGCAAGTCATCGAAGGGAGGCAGCCACAGGACTCTGCCGACGACGGCGTCCTTGCTCTTGATTGGTCTGGAACTCATTATGACTTGATGTTTGCGTCAATCCAGGGGCTTCTTAAGCAGGTCGAAGGAAAAGACTTGATGATGCGATGCCGGTACGTATTCGAGTAGCAGCGCGGTTATATTCCATACTTCAAGCCTCGAGGTCGTCCAGCCAGACAGGCCTCGAGGCAGTGCGGTAACCGCCACACAGCTCAGCTGCTCCACACTGGAGACTCTGGGGACCATGCTGCACAGCAGGAGCATTGGACAAGCGAGAAACGACAAGCATTCGAGAAGAGCATCTGTCGAATGGACACGGCCAATTTGCTCCGCCTCGTTCCGCCATCCTGGCTTGCGGATCCGCGCGCATATACGCGATCATGGACACCAAGAGCGTTTGCAAATTGCAGCACAGCCCATGCGGCACAGATCCCGGCCATGTCCTTGGTTGATTCTGCAGCCTGGGACTCGTCATGGCGTGCGACTAAGGAGCAACGGGGTTTGGCGCTTGCGTGCGGCGCGGGCCGGCGCGTAAAGATACTGTCAGGTTGGCAGCACCCCGGCCTGGGGCTGTCGCTTGTCACCGCTCTGATCAAGTGTGCCTTGCGCACCGCCACACTCAGATAAAGCAGCGCTGCTATGCCGCTCCAACACCCCGCAACTCGGACTTCAAATGCACGGCTTGGTGGATCTTGCTGCGTTCGCTCTCTGGCCCGCCACTTGCGGTTTGCTTTGCTTCATCAACACCCTTACACGGCGTTGCGGCTGAAGATTCTACTATCGATCGATAGATCAGCCTCGTAGCCACACAAGGCTTTCATGTGGCGGGCATTACATTGCACCCGCTTTCGCACAACGGACGACCTCTGCACACCACAAGTCCGACTTCAATTCCTTTCCTACCCCACGCCAGATCCCTGGCTTCTTGATTCTGCTGCCTGTTGTGCCGCGTATGAAGCGTTGCCTCACAACCATCCCTCGCTGTGGCGCTAGTGCTCGAGCCATTTCAGGCAACAACAATCAGATCTAGCACGCTGTTCTTCAATAAACCGTCCCATGTCACTTGTTTCTTCTTACTTTTGCCAAACCACGTGTTCCTTCCAATTCCCCCAGCTCCATCATGCTTACCGTCGAAACCCGCCCGGTCTACAGCGTTGCGGCGACGGAGCGCAGCTTCGTCCTGGGCGTCATCCGCCTTGAGAAGCGCTCCTTCGCCCGCATGCTTATCCGTAAAACAGCCGGTCACAAGCTTCCCACAGAGCTCGCTGCGCTCGTCGAGGACCGTCTTTTCGAGCACTACTGGGCCCAAACGACGGCAAAATCGTGGGACCGCACCGACGCGCTGTGGAGGGAAAGGCATCCAGCGCTGTATTGGGAAAGATACATGACCGAGGATGCGATTCGGGCGTGGTGCGAGCTTGCAGTAAGTTGGCGTCGTCATCTCACCAGCCCACGCTGACGACGGTACTACCAGGAAAGCCTCAACCTCACCCTTGCCGCCCGTGAAGGCCCGCACGACAAGCGTCTCGCCGATGGCCGCGCCGGCATAAGTTACCCACTAGATAAATTCGTCGTGCACATTGCCCGCACAGGCCGCTACGCCCACGGCGGCGTCGCGCTGCGAGGCTCCTCTGTTCTCCATCCCCCGTCATCATCGTCTGCCGACCCCTTGACCCCAATCGCTTCGACCGAGCCTTCCGCTGCAGAGGACCTCACCGTCACTCGTCTCCGTAGCGGCATCTGCAGTATGGCCGTCGACGCGGCCCGCGGGACCTGCAACGCGTCCTTCGTGCCCGGTGGTGGCGGCGCGCACATGGTGGGCAGCGATCGGGAGGAGAGGTTTTTGGAAGTAGATGGATTCGAGGAGGAGGTTAAGGCGTGGGACGATGCAGCGGTGAGGAAGTGTGCTGCGGTGTTGGGGTTGCAGATGGTGGGTGGAAGGCACGGAGAGGAAGATGCACTGAGACCGAGGCTGAGAATCGTGCAGAGCTTTGCATCAGATAGGATGGGCTGAGTTTGAAGGAGTGACAAGATGGTGGTGTCTTGAAGGATATTGTTCAGCAATGTTGCTTACTAACTGTCCGATGACAACTGCGAGTACTTCAAAAGATTTGAGGTTCCTCATTTTGTGCTTCATTATCTATTCATCTACTTCTGAGTAAGTTGTACACATTGTGTCTATGGAGCAACATGAAATCCAAGCAGAGTTTGTCAAAGGTGGTGGTAATGCGCTTAAGTGTTTTGGCTTAATTGTTTTGTTCTGCTTTGTTCCGTATCGTGTGGTCATTCAGTGGCCAATTACTCTAGTTATTAGAGCCATCAGAGGCACGACAGCGTCTCTTTGTTGAGGAGCCATCAGAAGCTGTGTAACACAGATCAGCACAGATATTCCACAGTGCTAAGGGTGGATGAAGCTTTACCTCCGCATACCAGCCCGGTACAGCACCCGTCGCCATCGAGGCGAGTTTCGTCAGAAGCGTAACATTCGGCTATAATAGTTACATCAACCATACGTCTTCTGTTTGTAAGCGGCAAGATCACTCACAGCCACCGGGCTTGCAGTAGCCGCAGATAGGAGACCCTTGCTTCTGGGTGATGCAACGAAGAATATCAGCGCAGTCGTCGTTGACTTTGCATTCCCCTGGGCGAAGGGTTAGCAGTAATTCCCACAGACACTTCTTTTGGTGGAGTGAACTTACCCAGACGAGGAACGATTCCACCCTCTGCAGCAACTAAGGGAACGACGACAGCAAGGGAGATCATCAAAGCCTTGAAGGAAACCATTTTGGCAGTTCAAAGAGAGGACTTGTCTGTGTCTACTGAGGGCGATTCTCCTGGTGCCAAGCCGTTTATGCGAGGAGCAGAGGAACAGGCAATAAGACATGTTTGGCCAGTATTTATACCATTCTCTCCGGTCCTGACCCCTTTAACCACTCCGAAATGCTCGACAAAATGCTCGTAAATAGAGTTTGGAGTCGCGAGTAATTGCTCCGAGAGCCCCAAACACAAAGGCTGCACGGTATCAAGGCCACCTTGTGATCTAATGGCTGCTAGGATGCCATTCCTGCTGAAAAGATGGAAATTTGTGTTTGCCTCTACGCTACCGCCAAGATGAATTGCAGACCGAGCTCGCTTTTCGACCTGGCTTTGGACCGGTCTTCGCATTGATGCCATATGTAACACCAAGCCCTGATGTAGCGAGGCCAGAGAGGCGGTCATTTGACTCGGACACCTTACCGTCGGAAAGGCCGGCGGGCATAGTCCGACATGCCCAGAAGTGCTCGGTCATCCGTGATACTCCGACTTGACATGACAGCAGCAAAAACCATCATTTCGAGTCATTAGCGTGACCAGGGGAACAGCCATCTAATAGGCTTTTTCTTTCTTTTGGCAAAACGGATAGCATCACTCCGAGCACCCGCTAAAGTAGTCCATGATGTAAGTTTTCTTCCATGGTGTTGTAGCCGTAGATACGTCACTTCGACGCCGGTGTGCCGTATGAACACCTCTTATACCTATTGATTTAGAGGAATGAACTGCCCAATAAGAGTAGTATCGTGATGATGCGCCCATACCGCCTGTCTCGCTAACAGACAAGCATGCAGGTCGAATTATGAATGTATACACACATATTTATCCGTTTTGTTCCGGTGTACATGACCCCCTGCTGGTTCTTCCTCGCCGCACTTGGTCCAACAGGACCTCTTCAACACTCGGTACCTGATCGCGCTTCCTTTCTAGACGATTGCCCGTGGTCTATGAAATGTCCAACCCTTTCGTGTCACCCGTATTCGTTGGACTTGCTGCGCTCTCACGGCGGCTGGAATCCCTTGAACCCTTGCCCTCCAGGGCCTCCTGCTCGAGGAAAGTTTGCCACAATTCGGCGAGGCTTTCCTTGTTCTGCTGGGCGGATGATGATGAATGGCCTTCTGATAATAACAGATCGGTGCTCGTGAGGGAGGGCGTTGAGGGAGTGCGGCGGAAAGGAGATAAGGGGACGCGGAGAGTATTGTTGGCGGTGGCAGTGGAACCGGGACGGGAAAGCCCGGCTTGCTCGCGTTGTTCTAGAGATGGTACATCAGCAAAGAAACCGTTTGATGCCGAGAAAAAGCAACTTTCGGCTGAGTTGACACGGACTCACCATCGTTCCAGCCGAGTAACGCAGCGATGAGTTGGAGCACCTGGAACTTCTTTGGATCACTCCTGTCCAGCGCAAGGAAATGCAGAAGATGATTTGTGACAATTTGCCTGTCGACATTGTCCTCGGGTCGGCCTTTCCGCAGGATGCGCAAAGCCTTGGTCAGGTGGTCGTTGAGGATGACAGCTTCATGACGAAGCTTGCCAATGAGCAGGTTCTTCTCCTTGACTTCCTTCTCGAAGGGCAACGCACGCTCGAGTTCCTTTTGCGTCGTCTCGAGCTCGGATTTTGCCTTTTTCGAGGCCTCCTCGGCAGCGTGAAGTTGTGTCCGGAGCTCTTCGAGCTGGTTCTGCGAGTTCTCAACAATCTCCCGAAGCTCCTTCTTGCGAGCTGCACAAAGCTGTTAGCTTGGACCGCAACATCTTGGAGAGAGATAGAAGACTGACCGTCCTGAATGTCCCGCAACGCTCTCTGCAGACCATCGACCGTCGATGTCTGCATGTCTCTCTCATTGACAGCCCTCTCCAGTGCCTCGCGCTGGATGTTGAGCTGGTCCTCAAGCTCAGCCACCCTGTCCCCAAGGTTCTCCCGGAGCGATCGCTCCTCCATGGCCAGCACCTCCCAGTCCTGCATGGCCTGCTTCGCCGTCTCGAACTCCTCCCGGGCGTACGCTTCACGCTGAATTAACTCGTCCCTCTCCTTGACCCAGTTCTGCTGCGACAGGGTGGCGCGGCTGCGCAGGGTGGAGACCTCGGAGGCTTGCTCCTCGGACTGGTTGCGCAGCTGCTCGTTGTCGTCGCGGAGCTGGCGATTCTGGTCCTCGAGATCGTCCACCTGGCCGCGGAGGCGCTCGAGCTCCTCGGCATCCTGGCGCATGCGGTCGCCGAGCTGGCTCTTGATGGTGTTGACCTTGCCGCGCAGGTCGCGGTACTGGGTCTCGGCATGCTCCTTGCTCTTGGCAGCGTCGTCGGCCTGCTCCTTCAGGCCCTGTATGTCCTCCTCATGCTTGCTCTGGATGGTCTCGAGCGACTTGCGCAGCTGGGTGACCTCCTCGCGCAGCTCGTCGCGCTCCTTGGCCAGCTGGTCGAGGCGGTCGGTGGTGTCCTGGTCCATCCGGGGCTGGTGGTCGCGGGCGCCGTTGCGCTGCGGCGTCTGCGGCTCGGATGTGGCAGTTGATGGGCGGGTGTCAGGGTCGCCCTTCGCGCTCGACTTCTGGAAGCAATTAGCGTGTGGGCGCAGGTGGCAGGCGGGGGTGTGGGCGGGCACCGCGGGCGAGGCGTCGCCGTCGGCGTCTGCGTCGTCGTCGGCGTCCTGGTCGGGGAGGTGCTGGCCATTGGCGGGCCGGGCGGCGTTGTCCTGCCGGTCGGGCTGCTTCTTCTTGCTCTTCTTCTTCTTGGACTTTGGGGTGGCCGGGCCTGCGAGCACGCCGCACTACGACGTCAGCGAGGGACTCTGGGGGGACGCTCGCGGCGTGGAGCTCGGGGGGCAGGGCAGGGGGCGCGCGACGCACCGGGAAGGGGCAGCGGCGGGGCAGTCTCGTGGGTGGGAGACATGTTGGCCTTCATCAGCTGGGTGACGGCGGTGGAGGAGCTGTTGCGCCCGAGGCCTACGGCGTACATTGGGCGAGCCCTGCGGTCCAGTCGTCGTGTCCACAGCGCGCAGTTGCACCGGCGGAGGAACCCTTGCAGCAGCACCCGCCCGCCAGCCGCCAGCCGCCAGCCGTCCTCCGCCCGGCCCGCTGAGCGCGCGCGCGAACTCCCACCTCCACCATGGGCTCCCGTGGCCGCCACCAAGCACCACGCCCCCGCCGGTGCCGTCGCCGCTCCCGCGCCTGCTGCCCGCGATTTGGAATCATGACGTGAACCTCCTTCTCGCCGGCCTGATCTGCACGCCCGCCGCCGTCACTAGCTCGCAGCCACTCGCGGGGTACACACCATGCGGCTCTCGCGCCGCCAGCCGGCGAGTGAGAGCCGCTGCTTTGCAAATCGCGCGCCAGCTCCAGAGATCCAGACCGCAGGCGCCCCGCAACTGGGGCCTTCTAGCTCTCCCGCCGGTCTGGCGACATGGCAGCTTAAGAATCCCAGCTGCCCGGCTCCTGTGCTGCGTCCGTTCCCTGTACATACACACGTCTATATCTTATTTACATCAATCAATTTCCTACCGTTCCGTGCTTCATCATGGCAGCACAAGACTTGGCCAAGAGGAACTACGTCCGCTGGGATGCCGACGGCGTCGAGCAGATCCCGCCAAACGAGGCTGAGGACATCCAGGCTGTCGCCGACATGATCAACGAGATCCAGCGCACTCACTTCAACAACACTCGCCATGCTTTCGGCGGCACTCATGCCCGCACTCAGGGCGTCGTCAAGGGCAATTTCATCGTGTCCGAGGACCTGCCCAAGCATCTCAAACAGACCGAGCTGTTCGAGAAGGCTGGCGATTACCCTGTAGTGTGTCGTTACAGCTCCGAGCCCGGCGACCCAGGCCTGGACGTGAGTACCCCAATCTGGCACCTCTCCTCGCGAGTCTTCAGCAACTGCTCACACCATGATCAAAAAGGACCGCATCCCGCAACCCCGCGGGTTCTCCATGAAGCTATTCAACGTGCACGGGGAGATGTTTGACGCTGGCGCCGATTTCCCAACGCAGGATATCGAGTTCAACAGCACGCCAGCTCTGGATCTAGCAGATGCTAAGACCACGCGGGAAATTATCGACCTGCGCATCAAGTATGGAGGCAACAAGCCCGAGTTGTACAAGCACCTGGAGGCCCGTCAAGACACCGATCTTCAGAAAGCTCGAGACTTTGTCCGCAACACCCATCTCGAAAGCACGCGTCAGTACTCGCAGACGGCATATCGCTTTGGAGACTACGTCATAAAATACTCCCTGGTGCCATCATCCGAAACGCAGAAGAAGCTCTATGAGGAAACAGTCAAACCCGCTGATGGCTCGGACATCCTGCACCGGTGGCTACAGGCTTTCCACAGAGAACACGATGCCGAATACCTCTTCCAGGTGCAGTTGTGTGAAAATCTCGAGGACCAGCCGGTCGAATACGCGGGCACAGCGTGGGATCCAGAGAAGTACCCATGGCAGACGGCCGCGAGGCTTGTGATTCCTAAGCAGGATAGCTTTGACTATGAGAGAAAGGCGTTTTGGGAGGACCACATGCGTGTCGATCCGTGGCATGGCCTAGTCAGCCTTCAGCCCCTGGGTGGCCCTAACCGCTTGAGGAGAGTTGGTAAGTCCACAGGACTGGTCTCCATGCTAGTCCCTAAAAAACTGACTCGAACTTCAGTGTATCCCGCCAGCAGCGGCCTTCGTCGCAAACTGAATGGTCGAAAGGAAATCAACGTCAAGAGCATCGACGAAATCCCTTAGCGGGACGCAGGAGGATCAGTGGAGTGCGGTACAAAAATTGGCCTGGTTTCATATTGACAGCGCTGATTTATACTTCTACATGCGCCTGCTGGGAAATACAATCTGAAGCCCAGAACTATCGCACTGGGACTCTACTTTTACTTCCGCCTACGTAGTTTTCTGGTTTTTACCACTCAAGTCAGCAAAGACGCTCTGAAGCCTTGGTTTCCACATCACCGTTTGTTCAAATGTTTTCAATGCGCCAAATCAATCCATGCTGATTTTCAAGTTCCTATTTTCGTATCACGCCTGCTTTCTTTTCTGAGTGATTTGGAACAAGTGAACCGGATCAGCCGTCTACTGTAGATATTTGACTGCATAGTGGGCGAGGTATAAATCAACGACATGAGCTCTGGTACCCGAACGTAGACGAGAGGCCTGATAGTCTTGAATGCCGAGGCAGCCGGACAGTTAGAATAGTCAAGATCAAAGAAGACCGTGGCAGTAGCTTGCGCTCTGCACATTACCTAAAGCGGTAATTATCCGCAACTTTGAACGTCGAAGGATAATGGGCTTTCAACCGCGAGACATTTCGTATGACAGATAAGAGATTGCATGGGCAGATATGCATCTATGACTTCATCATCTGCGGAACATTCATCTTCCCAGGCCTAGTCTAGTCACGTGCATAGCACAGTCCCGTGGTGCGCGAGCTACAAAAGCAAGGGCGTGTCCTTGTCCTTTCCTAATTTTTTTTCCTCATGATACCAAACACGGTCTCCACATACCCTTGGGTTGTCACTATGCTGCATTGTGCAGCGAAATTGGCTTTCCACATTCCCGAGAAGACCTAGAGCGTCATCTGGCCTGCTTGAATCTTGACGTACCATTTCGAGAGTTCCTCTGTGAGGGTTACGCGTTCGATCTTGCCTACACATTTTTTGGACATGAATAGCCGGAGGCTTGCCTGTGACCTGTAATCAGACTGGAAGCATTGGACGAGGAATAGGGCAGGATCCCCCGCCTCTCCGAGAAGGCAATCTGGCTATGCATGTTCATGACTCGACATCTTCGAGAAACTGGCCGAAATGAGAGTTCAGTGAGGGCGACATGCGAAAAGTTCCGGAGGTATGCGTGTTCGCCTTGAGGCTTTGACAAAGAGTGAGAATGCGGTGTAAATGCACTCAAGGGCAAGCATGGCCCGGCACATTTGGCAGGTGCTACCAGAACGGGTAAATGGTGCTCAGCACGGAGCTGACTCGAGGTGCATGGCCGAGTAGTTCGCCGGGTGTGGGCGGGGGCAAGGATCTGACGGGGCAACCCTGTGCACCGCTGCTTTCACGGAAGAACCTAATCTTCGACGCTGGGCGGCACCAGCCTCACGCGGGAGAGAGGCGCCTGACAGCTCCTTCCACCAAGAGGCCTATCTTTGGCATTCACTCGAGGCTGTGTTGTAGGACATAGAGAACGCTTTATTTAGCTGCTCTGGATATCGCAAACCCCCACTACGCCGATATGCACTTGACCCGAATCTCGAAGCCATTGCCCTCTACCTCTGGCTTACACAGCCATGGTCTGACCGTCGGCCTCGCCAGTGTTGACCTTCTTGCCGGTCTTCTTGATGGTGGTCAGGACAGTGTCGTAGTCGAGCGAGTCGGCAGCGACGACCTCCGCGGTCTGGGTGTCGAGCGAGACGGTGTGCGACTTGACGCCTGCAAAAGTGGCGCGATTAGCGGGGCAGGCTGCGGGGAGCTGGGGTTGGGGAGTGCTCACCGTCCAGCTTCTTGAGGACACGGTCGACGGCGCCGGAGCAGCCGCCGCAGGTCATGGTGATGTTGAACTTGTAGTTGTGCTCGGCCATGGCGGTGGATGCGTGAGCTGCGGGGGTGGCGGGGTTAGGCTTGATTGGGGGCAGAGAGCCTGTCTGGAGAGCGTACTGTGTCTGGAGAAAGCGGCGGATCGGGGAACGGGTGGAGGCAGCTGTGGGCGGTGCCGGAGGGCGTTTTTCGAGGGGGAAGAGCCGGCGGGAAGGGTGTTCTGAAGTCAATAAATAGGGCTCCGGCGTGAGAAGACGGAGCAGAGGACAGCGTTACAAATCCAGCTCCAGCACTCGAGCCCGGCATCAGGCTTCACGCCGCGGCCTCGCTTCGACGGTCCTTCGTGCGCAGTGCCTGCATGATCTCCAGCGTGAAACTCGCGCATGTCACAGCGCTGCTGGCCCACCCCGCCACGCGCTGGCTCGCGGCTCTGGGTTGATTGGCGACCCGTGGTCGAGCGCACGCTGGGCCGGAGCGCGGGCTCTGCGCAAACGTCACCGCGGCCCAGGGCAAGCGAGTCGTGGGGCCTGTCTTCCCGAGTGCGCCGCCGACATCTGTAAACACGCTCCACACCAGCGCCGGCCCCCTCCACCGGGCATACCGCACCCATGGCGTCGTGCGTAAGCTCCCTCGCGCGCTGCTGGTCACTTGACTGACCACCTGTCGCGCAGCTACATTCTTCACCTGCCCTTCCGCCGCACCCATTCGGTCACGCTCGCCGACGCCATCAAGCAGTACATCTCCAGCAAATATGACCAGCACCCGGACATGTTCACCGCCGACCTCGAGGCAATCGATGCCTTGCGCTCTGGCGCCATTCACGCCGTCGAGCCGCACCAGAGCGGCATTCGTAAGCTGCAGGCATACGCGGCCCAGCTCGTCTGGATCGGCGGAAAATTCCCGGTCGACGTAGGTGCACCGGTGGAGATGCTAGGCCGACGGCTGGCTGACAGGAACTCGCGCTGTTGCAGATAGGTGTCGACTTCTCCTGGTTTCCCGCTTTGGGCTACAACACTCAGCGACCTGGTATGTGTCTCCAACCAGCTCCCGCGGCACGCCACCGAGGCTGACACACGCGCCATCAGTGTCGGAGAACAACATTCGCTTCGAGTTGGCCAACGTGCTGTTTAATCTTGCCGCCATGTACTCGCAGCTGGCAACCTCGACGAATAGAACCACTGCCGACGGCTTGAAACTCGCGTGCAACTACTTCTGCCTCGCCGCTGGTGTGCTGTCCCACCTCAAAATCAGCGTTATCCCCGATATGCGCTCAAGCCCGCCGGAGGACATGGACGCTATGACGCTGGAGAGTCTGGAACACCTTATGCTCGCGCAAGCGCAGGAGTGCTTCTGGCAGAAAGCTGTGAAGGACGGGCTGAAAGACGCCTCGATATCCAAGCTTGCAGCCAAAGTGTCTGACTTATACTCGGATGCTAGCGACTGGGGAATCAAGTCCGATGCGGTCAGCAGTGAATGGATCCATCACATGGGCGCGAAACACCACCATTTCGCTGCGGCTGCACAGTATAGAGCTGCCCGCGACTGTCTGGAGAAGCGCAAATATGGCGAGGAGGTCGCCCGGCTGCGAGATAGCCTGACGTGTGCCAACGAGGCGCTGAAAGAGGCGCGGTACATTAATAAGACAGTCTTGGGAGATCTGAGCGGGCTCAAGAATCGGGTCACCGAGGATTTGAAGCGCGCCGAGAAAGACAACGACATGATCTATTTGCGTACGTTCCGCGGGATACATTTGCGGCGTTTATATCTAACCGCCGACTACAGAGCCTGTCCCCCCGAAACCCGAACTGAAAACGCTGGACCGGGCCACCATGGTATCCGCAAAAGCGCCAAAGGAAGTATCGGATCCTTTGTCGATGCTGGGTGACAACAGTGATCTCGGAAGGCCTCTTTTCTCGAAACTCGTACCGTACTCTGTCCATATTGCTGCAAGCATCTATGCCGACCGTAGAGATCGTCTGGTGACTAAGACGATTGACGAATTGGAAGGACTGACCGCGAGGATCCACGAGTATGACACCTGACGTCTGGTCGAGGAAACAAGAAACTGACGAGGTCGACAGGGTTTTAAAAAGCTTGAACCTTCCGGGATCTCTCCAGGCGCTTGAGAAACCCCTGGGCTTGCCGCCTGGGCTTGTTTCACATGCAGAGGAGATACGTCAACAAGATGGCCTTGACCGTTTGTATCGTTCGATTGACGAGACAGAGAAGTTGAAAGAACAAGACAGAGCAGTCTATCAGGAGGGTGTCGACCTCCTGCGCCAGGAGACGGCCGAGGATGAGCGGGCTAGGAGACAGTACGGAACGGACCGGTGGAATCGCCCGTCTTCGGCTGACGCAGCACCTAAACTTTACGCGCAAGTCAATGATATCGACGGCTACCTGAAGTCTGCGGCCAACAGTGACCAGATCGTTCAGGGTAAGATCAAAGACAGTGAAAGCCACATACGGCTCCTCTCCGGCACCGACCATGATTTGGAGCAATTTGTGCCGAGCAGTCGGCGAGTCACCATGACTGCGGCCGTCGAAAGGGAAGCGACCAAGCTCAGGGGTTGCCTTAACGAGGTCAGCCGACTGGAGAGTAGACGGAAGCGCAAGATCGAGGCTCTCAAAGCCAAGGCCAGACAGGATGACATTAGTAAGGATGATGGCTGACATGATGGCGCAGCAGACGATCATTGGAGGCTAATTTAACTCACAGACCCGGAACTGCTCCAAGAAGCCGCTCGGCTCGAACGGGAGTACCCGATGCAGAATATCGAGGCGGTGCAATTTGAGGACCTCTTCGAGAAGCGTCTCCACAAGTATGATGTTGACAACGAAATGGTCGCCGACGAAGATCAGGAGCAACAGGCCATCATCAGGCGCTTGGAGGACGCGAATGTGGCTTTCGTTTCTGCTCGGCGCGGAGACTCGTCGACACGGCAGCGCGAGCAAGCACTGCAGCAGCTGGAGAATGCATACTTCAAGTACAAAGAAATCATCTCCAACCTGGATGTGGGCCGCAAGTTCTACAACGACCTGGCCAAGATCTGCGGGAGATTCAGAGACGACTGCCGGAATTTTGCATACCAAAGAAGGGCAGAGGCCACGCGATTCGAGAGGTAGGTTTGAGCTGAAATGGTTTCAGAGCGGCGCACACTGACTCGGCATGTGCACAGCGATCTCTCGACGGCCATGTCATCGTTGCACCTGCAGCAGGCCAGTGCGCTGCAGGAGCAGCGGCAGGCGGATCAAGAGAACCGCCCGTATCCCGCGCCGGTGCACGTGGACCAGCCGGCCATACCGGCGCCGACGCCCACGCGGGCTTCGATGGCGATGGGGCCTACGAATGGGATGTGGACACCGGACATGCCCATCCGCTTCGGAGCGGCGCAGGGCGGGGAGGGCCAGGCGGCGGCGGCGACGGACGCACGGTGGGACCCGTCGAAGGGCATGAAGTTCGCGTGAAGGGAGCCGTAGATAGGGTTGGGATCCGTGCAGACGTGGGCGCACGTGTCGCGGCGGGGCAGCAAGGCTGAAACGCACGTCTTGGAGGCAGGGTGGCAGGGTGGCAGGCACGGGAATGCAGGACAGCGCGTAGGGGCGGGCTGTGGTGCTTGGGACATGGGCCTTGGGCCCTTGGGACCTGGGACGGCGGGCGGGCGAGCTGGCAGGTCTAAGAATAGCTCGAAACACGCGCCGATCACCCGTGGCGGGCGGGTTTGGCTGGAGATTCGCTCGATAGACGACGTCTTGGTTGCGCGGTGCCTGGCATGCAGGCGGGCAGGACGTGAGTGGGCGCGGCGCGACGGGGGCGGGCGCCCTGGGAAGTGCGCCTTGAGTGCGCCTTGCCAGAATTACGCTGTGGCAGTGCTCGCTCAAACGCGCCCTCAGACCATCCCGACGGCCCGGCTGGTGCCTGCACCGCGTCATTGGCCTGGCGGCCGTTGCGCTCCCGCGGGCAGCGCAGAGGCATGCCACATGCCCAGCGCGCCCGCGAGCCCGCGGTCGCCGTCTGCCACTCCGCCGCACCAGCCACGCAGCTCGTCGTGAGGCGGAGCCAGGCGCTGGCGCTGGCCGGGCCCCGGGTCGCTATCGCGCGCGCGGGCTCTATCGTCGTCGTCGTCGTCTTCGTCGTCGTCGCGCGCCCGCAACAACACCCGCCGGCCCGCGAGCTCAAAAGCACATAGAGATCCGCGCGCGCTGCCTGCCGCGCCCCAGCTGCTGTCCGCGCGCCTGTGGTGCCCGCGGCGACTACAATAAGCTGTGTGGCCCGCCGCTCGGCCTAACTACAACCCACGGCGCGCATATCTTACTGTCCAGCCCCCACACCCGCCGCCCAACAAGGCTCCGTTTCACGCCCTCTCCCCTCCGCAGCGAGGCCTGCGCTGCGACCGCTCCCGCGCTCAGTCCCGCCGCCCGTAACCCGCGACCCGCGACCCGCGACCGCCTGCTGCCAGCGCGCCGTCGCTCCTATTTTGGGCGCCCCGCAGGCCGAAGCTTGTGCATCCTGCCCTAGCGCTCTTGGAGCGATCGCTTATATCGCATCGCTGCCGGTCACTCACGCCCGCCTCCCACCGCCGCTGCTGCGCCCCCAGGCTGAGTCGCAAGGCCATCCTCACCCTCTGTCGGCTCGACTGTCCTGCCCACGACACCGCACCCCCGCCGCGCATAAGCTCGCGTCTAGCTGTGCGCAGCACCCACCTCTTGCCGCGTCCCGCGCCCGCCTCCTCCACGTCGCCCGCCCATGGTCTGAGCGCGTGCGAGACTCCAGGAAAAGAAACATCGACATCATGGACACCTCGCGCCGCGACCGCTCGCCCTCGCAGGGCCATCAGCCTCATATAAGCCCGCACACCTCCCCGTCGCCCCACCAGAGCTACCAGAACATCGCCGGTCTCGGTCTCGACGCCAACTCGCTGACGCCCGACAACAGCGCGTTCGCGCCCTCCTACGATCAAGCCGGCCAGCAGGGCTACCTGTCGCCCACCCACCAGCCGCAATTCCCCCAGCAGTCCAGCATTGCCGACCACACCTTCCTCCAGGCCCAGGGCCTGCCTTCTAACCAGCCCAGCCCCCAGTTCGGCGCCCAAGGCAGCAATCTCTACCCGCAGGACCTCTTCAGCCAGGGCACCTCCGCCGCCGACAGCCAGGCCTTTGATGCCCAGTTCCTCACCACCGGCGACGGAAACCAGGGCTCGTCCATCGACCCCTCGTACCTCCTCGACCCCCAGCTGCAAGACCAGTCCATTGATCCCTCGAGTCTTATGAACCACCAGATGTCGACCGCCGCCCACTCCCCCACCCCGCCCCACCTCCTGCAGGCCGACATGTCGCGCCATGCCAGCACGAGCCCCCACGCCTCGCCGAGCTTGAACCAGGGCGCTTTCCATTCCTCGGGGCACTCCAGACAGCAGTCGCTGGACCCCAACACGGCATACGGGCAGACACATGGTGGCGATTGGAACGGCATGTCTTTCAGAGGTCACCGCAGAGCGCCCTCTGACACATACTCGGATGTTTCGTCAAATCACGCCTCGCCGTATTTAGGGAACAATGATAGCTTTGACCACGAGAATCCATCGCCCTTGCTCGGCGCACAACAGGACAATTCCATGTTCCAAGAGGTCTTGAGCTTTGGTCAGTTCTCGCTGTCTGACAACCCCAACCAGCCCGGCATCACCCCAGGACATAGCCCCCACATATCTCCCCGCCTTGCGCCCCAGCAGCAGAACCTGCCTCCGTTCACGGCGTCCAACAACTATGGACTTGCGCCTGTGATGAGCAATCAGCCGACTGGCCAGCCGAACAACATGGACATGTTCCCTGGTAGTGGTCAGGAGCCTTTCCCGGCACTGAACCAAGACTACGGCTTGTCGGACCAGATGTCTCCGCCGGAGATTAACATTGACTTTGCGCCGCCCTCGCGACAGCAGAGCTTCGAGCCCCCGAAGCCCGAGGGGTCTGAGAATGCGCTTAGCCCGCCCAACAGGAGCCTTTCGCGTAATCGCATGCGCGCCAGGTCCGACCCGTTCAGCGGCGCCAGCTCGCGCGCATCGACGCCAGCCAGCGGCAACACGTCTGATCCTGCTGCGTCGCTGCATCCCAACACGGCGAAGGTGCCCACCTCGCGCTCATCCTCGCCGCATGGCTTGCATAAGTCCTCGCGCCGGTCCTCGACCTCGAGCATTCCTCATCGCGATTACATGCTTGGCCTCGCTGACCCTAATCGACCCAACCCAAACAATCCCACGTCGGCCGCGTCCAGCCCGGGGACTGGCCCTGAGCCGATCATCAACCCCGGAACCAGTGGGTCGAAGCGCACCCAAAAACACCCGGCAACCTTCCAGTGTAGCTTGTGTCCCAAGCGCTTCACCCGCGCATACAATCTGCGCTCCCACCTCCGCACACATACTGATGAGCGCCCGTTTGTTTGCAGCGTTTGCGGCAAGGCATTTGCGCGCCAGCATGACCGGAAGCGGCACGAGGGATTGCATAGTGGAGAGAAGAAATTCGTTTGCCGCGGTGTGTTGAAGGACAGCAATGGCTGGGGTTGTGGGCGCCGGTTTGCGCGTGCCGACGCTTTGGGACGGCATTTCAGGAGCGAGGCGGGTCGTGTGTGCATCCGTCCGTTGCTGGAGGAAGAGGCGGCGGAGAAGGGCTGGGACATCCCGGGCGTGACTAGCCCGCCGCAGCAGCACCAAGTGTCTCAACCCATGGAGCAACTCAACCCGCTGGGAGGCCAGCAACAAGGCTTGGGCATGATGATGCCACAGCACCCGCAAGGCTCACCGTTCGATCCGTTCGCTCCGCAACAGCCATCTACCGGCTTCAACCCTGGCATGGGTGGCGGCATGGGCTTTGGGCTTCCGCAGGCGCTGCTGCAGCAGTACCCCGCTCTTGCAGGAATCCAGTGGGACGCATTGCCACCAGCGAACAGCAACGAGGACTTGGTGGAAGACGATGCGATCAGTGGACGGAGCAGCTTCGATGCGAGCTCGGGCGGCGAGATGTTCGAGGATGGTGGATGGGAGCAGACGGTCAGCGACTACGAGGGCAGATGATGACGAGGCGCAAAGGTTTTATACGTCTCGTCCCCTCTGGCTCAGCCACAGCAGCCCAAGCTTTCTGGAGGCCCGCCAGCTGTGCGGGCCAACGACCGACAGCACGGGCGAAACACGGACTTCATGCACTGCCAGGTCAGTGTCGTGAGTGCAGCCTTGTGCTGTCCCGGCTGCGCCACAAGGGCCGCGCCTCGCGCATACCCCACACCGTTTCCAGTCCACGTAGCCGCGCGAGGTTGTCGAGTGATGGTTGCTGAGCAGCTAGCGGGCGCTTCGTTGCTGCTCATTGCGCGCGGTCAGGCGTCAGTCCGACGTGGCCACCACCCCATGCTTTTTGGTTTCCGTCTCTGCGGTATGGTTTCCTGCAATTCACATAGTCCCTTCGCCCGATAGATACCACATTGTTGTGCTTCGCTTGTCCCCCTTTCCCCCAAATACCCCCACTCCTTTCCTTCGCTTTGCTCTGCACGAATCTGGCGTCACCGCGACATTCCAGGCGTCGACCGGCAAAAACTGCGCTGAGGCCGGTAGAAAGGATCATAGCACGGGCTCTGCTTTTTTGGATGTTCGGGTACGATGCCGGCGAGGGTTTGAGTCTTGCACGCGGCTCAGATGCTCTTTATGGCCGGATCTGCCCTTTTTACGGTTGAATTTGACTGGTTTCCGAGGCACATGTCATGATAGACCGTTGAGGAGTCTTCAATTACGCGGTCTTGTCGTTTGTTTCATTATGCTCGTTTTGTCGGTGTTGATAGAGAGAAGGAAGAAAACAGAATGGAAACGCCTCTGTCCCACGCGTGCCGACTTGTCTTCATTGCAGTGGTCTTTCTTTCTCCCCCGAGCAACTCTCCGGCCCAGACAGAGGGCTGGCAGCACTGACATTCGACAGTCGATTACCCAGAGCGGCAAGCCGGTGGCCGGGATATGACATCGCTGCTGATTAGCGCACTTGGCGTCATCCATCGGGCCGCCCGTCAGCCAGCCCCCAGGCGTCTCGTCCGGGCCCTGCGTATACGCGTATTAGTCGATCATTGGAGCCCCAGCAGATGCTCTTATATATCTGCAGCCCCGGCTGATGGTGAGCATCGCTCTGCTTGTGTTTCCACTGTCTCCGGGCCCCGCTCACCATGCACCATCAAACACAGCAGTCATACGATCCACCGTCCGGAGCGCCTGGCCACTATGCTCCCACCACCTACGTGCATTCTGCACCTCCGCCACAGTCTCATCTCACATCCAATGGATCACAGCATGTTCCTCCACCCCCTCCTCACGCATCACAGTCACTGCTCCCGCAAGCCCTGGCGCCAGGGACCTGCACGGGACGGGCAGCGACAAGTCCGAACCACCCAGTAGCCTCTCCGCCGCCCGCTTATGAACAACTTTACAGGGCGTCACTGAGACCCCCAGAAATGAATCCGCTGGGCCAGCCAATCCCACAGGCCCTGCGTCCCGGATATGGGCAATCCATGCCTTCTGCGGCACCACCAATGCACTCACTTCCCGACATGCAAAGGCTCAGCCTCGCCGACGCCGCTGGTCCGCCGACTCCACGCCGCACTCGGCATCACGCACAGTGCGACGGATGCGGCGCCTTCCCGATCCGTGGACTCAGGTGGCACTGCCTCAAATGCCCGGATGAGGACCTTTGCAATGGTTGCAAAGAAGCCGGCCAGAAGCGCTCCCACCCGTTCGCCCCGCTCGCACCAGGGGTCGAAATGCACGAGGGTGTCTTCTGCGACGGATGCGGCCGCAGTCCCATCTACGGCACGCGATTCATCTGCCAGAAGCACCGCGATGAAGACTGGTGCGGCGACTGTCGGCGAAGCGGCAAGGCATGCACCGGTCCATTCGAGGAGCTGCACCAGAGCCCCCTGGGCGTGCAGATTGAGCAGTACGCCAGCATCCCAATACCACGAGAGTGGCTGCCGCAGCGCGGACAGCTGCCCCCCGCAGTTGCAACGTACCACATCCTCGACGGCAACGAGACCAGCTGGCTGGAGCCGCCCGACAGCCTCTGCTGGATGCCCATGCCGGCCCGCGCGCGCGCCGGAAGCGCCACCAAGGTCAAGCCAGCTTTCACGGCCGACATCACCAAAAAGGGAGGCAACTTCCGCGACCGGACGTACACATGGACGTTCAGACGCGGCGGCGGCGACGGTAAGAAGCTGTGGCGCTACTCGCTCGAGAGCGACCGCAAGACGGGCACCGCCGTCATCTCGGAGCACTTCGGCGCCTGCAACGCGCGCGGCGGCGACGCGTCCGTCGCCCTCGGCCGCTTCGAGTTCGCCCACGGGCCCAGGTGCGACTCTCTGGTGTTCGCGGCGCCGGGCGGGACGCAGTACCGCTGGCTGACGAGCCGGCCCGTCTCGACGCTGCGCGGCGACCGCTGGGACGCGCAGCGCTACATCCTGCTCCGGCTGGGCGGCGGCGGCGAGCAGGTCGTCGCCGACCACGTCTGGTGGGACGGCCACCCGGACGCGCCCGAGGACTGCATGGCCGTCCGCAGCACCGCGCTCGACCACGGCCTGGCGCTCGCGACGCTGACGGCGCTGCTCGACCGCCAGTGGAAGTGCCTGGCCGCGGAGAAGGAGGTGGATCCGGCGGCGTTCGAGGAGGCGGTGCGGCAGGCGCGGCTAACGCCGTTGGGGAAGCAGATGTACTGGACGGCGGGGGACGTGCAGGCGGCTGGATCGGGTGGGGGTGGGCATGGGAAGCTTAATGCGCATACCATCGAGGCGGTTGGGAGCCTGATTGACGCGACGGCGACTTTGGTGGATGCTTCCGGTGGGGGCGGGGGCGGTGATGGTGTAGGTGGAGGTGGAGGTGGAGGAGATGGAGGCGGTGGAGGCGGCGGTACCGCCTGTTAGAGCGTAGGGCGCGGTCTTTCGCGTTCCAGCATTTATATTCCCTGAGCTTTTCTTCTTGAATATCCAACCGCCCAAGCCCATGCACTCACTCGCCACGGAGTGAGGAATGGGGTTTTATTGTGAAGACTCGATGACGACTGTACATACAGCAAAGCCCAACGCCCTTTAGACTCCGCTCAGCTGACATGCGATCCAGCTTCAGATATAGTACGCAGGCTCATAACTCCACAGTAGCGAGAACGTCGGGGTGACTTGGTGTCTACCCAGCCCGAACAAAGCTACTATGTCACGGGGATGATATGGCGCCCCCCCCCCCCCCCCCCCCCGCTTTGAGATGAACAATAAACCCTCCCCAGCATCCCGCAGGTTTGGCTTTCGGTGATGTCGGGAAGTCGAGGCAGAAACAAATCCGAGAATCTCGGATTGTAGGTAGATGGCCATCCCAGCTCCAACCATACTCGCCATCCGAGCAATCTGTGCCAGCGCAGCCCCTGACCGCAGAGATCGCAGTTCCCACGTCGGTCAGACATGGATGATTCATGTTTTGTTGCCGAACGACCTGAGCTCCAACTCTGGGTCAACAACGTGCCGGTTGACGGTGGGCAGGAACCAGCTGACGGAGATCCAAGGGAGTCATTCTGGACCCCGATCGAGTGTTTGGCTTTCCGGTTGGCAGCGGGCCTCTCTGCTGTTGTTCGATCACAGCACAGCAGCCCGGCCGGCCAAGCCGCTACCCACCGGCTGCTCCGGCAAGCTCGAGCACCACAGCGCGCGTCCCGAGGATCCCGAAACTGGGTTCTCTCGGTAGTTCCGGGAGACGCTGATTGGGCGGCGCTCCGTAATCCGTATCAGGCAAGTGTCGGGAAAGAATGCATGCCGGCGCAATGCCTGAACGACCCTTGGCTAGCAGTATCGGCGCCCTGGTTCAGCCCCTTCTATTCCATGGTCCGGCTAGCTCGAGCTTCCAGAAAGTCGGCAGCCGGCTTCCGCCCCGCTGCGGAGCAGCTCTTGGGTGTGGAGGCGAAGTCGTGTGTCGGTGGAGGTTAAGGCTTGTTCTGTGAAGCCAGGATCACGATGGCCCATGAGAAGATTCAAGGACTCGTCAGGTCGGATCAGCTTTCTGGTTGCCTTTTTCCCCTGCAGCCGACACTTGCCTCAATCTCCTTTGTGTATAAAAGATTCGCGTTCCCACCGCGGAGTGTCCAGTACGTGCAGTCTCTCCTGCCGCAGGATTGTCCAAGATGTGGCGTTTTACACCAGTACTCCTTACTTTCTGGCTTCTCTCACCGAGCACTTCGGCTGCCCGTCTGAAGAATGTTAAACGCCAAGCAATTGAGGACGATTATGACTTCATTATCTGCGGAGGTAGAGCGTCCCACCATGCAATTTGACTTCGTGATCCGGACGGCCCACTGACAAGCTGGTTGCAGGCGGCACAGCTGGTCTTGTTCCGGCCAACCGGCTTACCGAGTCCGCACGCTTCAGAGTGCTCGTTCTGGAGGCAGGCCCAGAGCCTACCGCGGTAGCTGCTTACGAGACACCCGGAGGGAATCAATTCCTCAAAGGTAACATATGCGCAAGCCCTCTCGGCTACGTGCTGTGGCTGATAGTGTGCGCGCTGATAGGGAGCGTCATTGACTGGGCGTTTCTGACCACACCACAAGAACATCTCGACGGCCGGACCCTACAGTACCTTCGTATGTTCAGCAGCTCTCATGAGTGAACAGAAACAAGTTCCAGAGTCTGATGCAGTGCAGGAGGCAGAGCTCTTGGCGGCAGTAGCGCCATCAACGGCCTGTATCACGCACGTGGAAGCGATGGGTGCTTTCCACTCACCCCAGCATGAACGACCACAGCGTCTTCAGCATCATGGCCACGGTGCGGAACGAGTCTTCCACAACCCAGATGTCCGCCAGCATCGCGAACCTCCAGGAGGCGCAAGCCGACTTCTACGACCACCTCCACGGCCCGTACACGGCCCCGTCCGGAATAACGAACGACTTCCAGGCGCTGTCCAGCGCGGAGCTCGCGTCCATCGACGCCCAGGAAATCGTCGACCGCGGCCTCGTCAACCAGTCGCACGTCGAGTACCTGTACGAGTCGATCTGGTACCCCTGGATCCCGACGCCGTACTACGCCCCCCCCCCCCCCCCCAGTACTACTCCCACCCACCGACCACGCCATCGCCATCCACGCCTTCAAGCACCTCCGCCGCATCCTCGCCCACCCTGCCCTCTCGCAGCACACCGTCGGCCCGCACAACGGCGAGGTCAGCCCGGGCCCGGCCGTGCGGGGCGACGACGCGGCCGCCGTGTTCGACTACGTGAAGGCGAACACGATGCCCAACTGGCACGCGGCGGGCTGCGCGTCGTGCCCGAGCTGCCCGACGCGAACGTCCTGGCGGCCGTGTACATGGTCGCCGAGAAGGGCGCGGAGATGGTCAGGGAGGACTGGGCGGATGTTGGGTACGAGCGGCGGCGATGCTTGTTGGCTGACTGAGCAGCTAGGCGGTTTGGGTGAGACGACGTGAGGATGATGGGGTGGTGTACCTATGCAGTGCGGGGCGGTTTGGCGGGGTGGTTGCGGAGATTGCGGGGATCTGCCCCGCTGCGAGCATGTTACCGCAAGCTTGTGGTTCTCCTGATGCGATGAGTCTCGATGTCGGGATACATTGGGCTTGTGAGCTGCAGAACAAAACGTTGGTGGGTTGATGGTACCGTTGCTGCGGCCGAGATGGCCTGTCGCCATGTGGGAACAGCCAACGCAGCTCGCATGCCAGCCAAGCGCGGTAAGACACCGCAAAGCTTCCCGAACGTGCTTTTTGTATCGTGCACCTGTGCTGACTGAGCTCGACTCACAGTGAGTAATGTAACACCGAGCAGTCGTCCAGGAGATCAGTCGGACGTGTCGTTGTCTCAGAATAAAGGAGCAACACCGCCCTCCTCTGTGACTTAGGCAAAAGCCCCAGAGCCCGCACTTTGTCGGCGCAAGTCGGCTTCATCATCCCGAAGAGGGAGGGGTCCTTTTGACCCCGTAATTCGGATTGCCCTGAACTCTGCTGCCAGCGCCCTCCTCCAGCGCTGACTATATAGTACGCCTTAGCCACTAGCCCGAAGCTCTGAAGTGCCCTGAACGAACCATCATTTTGCGCCCAGTCACTTGAAGCACAACCGGAGAGCTCCTCATCATGGCGTCTGTGATGCCCGCCCCGAATCCTACAAATAGGCTCGGGCATCCTCGCATTCTCAGTCCGAGCGCGGGAATCAGAGTTTCTCCGCTCTGTCTTGGTGCAATGAATTTTGGCGAGAGCTGGTAGGTCTCCACAACGTGTTTTCTGAAAGGAAGGAGGTGCTGATGTGGAACAGGAAGGTAAATTGACCTGGGAGAAATCAATGCGGCGACAATTGACGCGTGCTCTGTGCAGGCGATGCTGGGCGAATGCAGCAAGGACACGGCTTTCGAGATGCTGGACTTCTTCGTCGACAACGGGGGCAACTTCATAGACGTTGCCAACTCTTACCAGGAACAAGAGAGCGAGCAGTGGCTGGGCGAGTGGATGGAACTGCGCAAGAACCGGGACGATATGGTCATCGCGACCAAGTACACCCAGTTCTACGAGCCCAGCGCCAAGATCAGGTACAACTACCAGGGAAACCACCGGAAGAGCATGTATCATTCTCTGGAGAACAGTCTCAAGAACCCCAAGACGAGCTACATCGACATCGTGAGTGGCCCAGCCCGGGCGAGAAAACAGGCCGTTGATCCGCTGCAGTTCTATGTCCACTGGTGGGACTTCTCGACCAGCATCGAGGAGGTCATGCAGTCCCTGCACCACCTGGTCGCCGCCGGCAAAGTCTTCTATCTCGGCGCCAGTGACTTGCCCGCTTGGGTCGTCAGCTCGGCCAACAGATGTGATGCCCCCGGGAGATCGGGCTTGCAGTAGCCGCGAGCTGACGCAGGAGGAACAGATGCCCGAGATCACGGTCTGACACCGTTCTGCGTCTACCAGGGCAAGTGGAGCGCCGCCGACCGTGATTTCGAGCGCGACATCATCCCCATGGCTCGTCACGAAGGCATGGCGCTGGCGCCCTTCGGGGCGCTCGGGCAGGGCAAGTTCAAGAAGGAGGCGCAGGGAGGCCAGGCACCTGCAGCAGCCGAAGGTGATGCCCGCAAGCTGTTTGTCGAGGTCGACAAGTACAAGCACGTGTTCGCTGTGCTTGACAAGCTAGCCACGGAGAAGGGCACCTTGCCGACAAGTATTGTGCGTTCTCGCTCGTCTTCTTCCACTCCCAACTTTCCATCACTAACACCCGCCGAGGCTCTGGCGTACGTTATGGGCAAGACACCCTACGTCTTTCCCATTGTGGGCGGCCGCAAAATCGAGCGCCTCAGATCCAACATCGAGGCTTTGGATGTTGTGCTCGCCGAAGCGGAGATTGACGAGATCTCGAGCATGGAATCCCCACGGAGCTCATGTTCGAGTTCCACGGGGCGCAAAAGTACAACTCTCGCATGTCCTCCAAGGATGTCGTACTGCTCAAGTGTGCGTCTTATTTGGAGGAGCCGGAGCCGACGAAGGCATGTTGACACACGCCACCCCTGTTTTCTTGGTGATTGCTGACCATCTCTCTCCAGCCAATTGGGCAGCGGAAGCTGTAAGAGATCGACCTGCTCTGTTGTCGACGACTTCGGATGGGCTGGTGGGGGAGGTGGGATCTCCTCAGCACTGTCAAATCTGTCGCATTCAAAGCAAATGGAAACGTTTCATTGCTGCAGGCCGTCGCTTCCCCGACGTGAAGCCCGTGAGACAATTCAGTTCTTCCAAACCTTCGCCACAAAATCCTCGACGTCGGCCCAGAGGAGGTCTGGCACCTCGAGGGCCGCGAAATGGCCACCCTAAGGCACGAAGGACAAGATTCAGCATCGCAGCTCGCTTGGACATCTGGCAATTGCGGCCCTACCTTGTCATGCTCGTAGAAGTGAGTCATCGCCTTGTCAGCCTTGACTATCTCCTTCGGCGGTGGCACGATCTCACTCGGGAACCATGAAAATGCTTTCGGCTTGCCGCCCCTGAGCTCGGCACCAGTTGCGCGAGCACCCCCAAGTAACTGCAGTACGCATCAGCCGTTAGCCGCCCGGCACGAATGGCAAATGAAAGGTTGAAAGGCTACTGACGGCCCGATAGCACCAGATCGAGGTTGGATAAGTGCCGGTGAACCAGTAGATGGACACGTTGGTCAGGATCGTGTCCAGCGAGGGAGTGCAGGCTGGGTCAGACCACTCAATCATTTTCTCGCCAATCCTTCTAGGATGTCAGCATTTGCACGTGGAGTGGACCGGGCCCCTTACCAAGAAAGCAGGGCAGTCGGACTGCTTCCGAGTGCGAGCCCGATTGTGCTCGGCCTGGTTGCGTGGATCAGGCCATATGCCATTCCAGTGGTCCGGAACTTGGCCCCGCGTTCTACGGCCCGCTCCTCCATTGGATCCGAAAAGGTCACCTTGGGCGGTTCCGACATCATGAAGTAGATGTTGAGGTGTACGGCTGATGCCATGCGATTCTGCATATCAGCAACGGCCGGAACGCTTTAGAATCCGCGGCAGAGGGACTGACCTTTCACTGAGTCGTACAATGCTGCCAGAGACTCGGCAATCGGGCCGCCGAGATCTCCGCCTTGGGTGATGTAGCCGCGCTCGCCGAAGCCAAGCGTGGCCATCATCTTGTTGAAGAGACGGGCGATGTCCAGGATCTTGAAGTCCTTGTCGAGCGGCGGAGGTGAAGAGAAGCCAAAGCCAACCAGCGAGGGCACGATGACATGGTACGGGAGCTTCTCGGGAGCAGAGGCGTACTGCTCCCGAAGCTTGAGCAGGATGGGCATGAATTCAATGATCGATCCTGCTGGCGCATGAGCCGAAAGCCGAGCGAGGGAAGCCGTCGCTCTTGCGTGCACTCACCAGGCCAGCCGTGCGCGAGGAGAAGTGGGACTGCGTCCCTGTTCTCCGAGAACAGCGCGGCAAAGTGGATGCTGTAGCTCTGGCCGTCGTCGTCCTTGACCTCGATCCTGAACTGCGGGATGGTGTTCATGGTCTCCTCTTGCCGACGCCTGCCGCCAACTTCAGTCAGCACGCGGGAGTCAGAGACGAAGAAGCTGGCTGCTCGCACCAGTCGAATTTGCTCTGCCAATACTCCACCGAGTCCACGAGCCAATCTCTTGGCGTCCCGAACACGCGATCATTGTGCCCGTTCTCCCAATTGGGGCGCGCAATGGGCAGCAGCTTCAGGAGCGTCTTCAGCTTCTGGACATCGTCCTCCGGAACCGCAATTTTGAATTGCGACAGCGCGCCGTCGGCGGACACGGGAAACGGAGGCCTGGCGAAGAGTGGAGGGGATGGCATATTCGGCGTGCTTCGGGGATGACGTGAGATGGAGCCGGCTTGTGGGCGAGGAGCCGCGGATTTATACCTGTCCGGCTCCAAGCATGAGCGTGATAATCAGGATTCAAGTCCCCGCCTCTCGGGGCTTGGTAATACTGCACGCGCAGGGTTGTCGCGCAGTCGGAGCCGGATGCGTTACTACCCGTTGCGTGCCGATCGCTTTGCTGTCCCATAGGCCATGTCTGGCATAAAACTCGGCCCCGCTTACATTTTGGACGATTGTAGCGAAGAGCAGCGTCATTCAAGACAATGCTGACTTGCAGGCGGGGCTGCTCATGTCAGGCTCAATGGACTTCCATGATGCGAGGTCGCCAGCAACCCGTGGGTGCCACTTCAACTACAAATACATCAGCCTCTGCTCTTCGCGAGTGCGGCTCCCCTCTTGGTCTACGGATACCAGGAGCTTGGCTAAGCTTGCGGGGAATTAGCGTGCAGGAGACACCAAGCTAATGTGATGACAAGTCGCAGGTAGCCAACACCACTCTGATAAAAGAACATACGCGTCGATTCGGTACGTGTGCACGCGACTACCTATCCTTGCGTTCCATCGTACAAATCGAAGTAATGCCAACCCGCCCACAACGCCGTTGAGCCTATTGTGCATTGCCTGTACCCAAGAACAATCATCCGGAACCATTAACCTGTCAATGCAACCGCCCGTTTTACTGTCATAATCGCCGGCGAATTAGTCTAACCACTGCACATGATGCAGGCCTCCTTGTTCTCGATGCTGCATTGCAGCACCGCATCCGCGTAGATGTCACCATCGCGCTCGTCCGAGTCCTTCTCCTTATCCTCGTCCTGAGGCTCCTTGGCGTGTTGCGCCGAAGGCAGCTCCTCCTCCTTCGGGACAGCTTCTTCAGGGTTTGTGGAAATGAGCTTGGGAGAACCGTCCTCCACATCGGCCTTGAACTCAGGAGCCGTGATGGCATCCTTCCTCGGCGTCATCGGGTTGATCTTCCTCTCCTTGGAGGGCGTAGTGGGCGCAGGAGTGGAAGAAGGCGTCGGCACACCATTCGCCTCGGGCGAGTCTGCCTTCTGCGCGTACATCGGCCGAGGAACCGAAGCACTCTGGTAGCCAGCAGTGCCGAGAGTACGACGCTTCTGGGTGCGAGCAACGTTGGTGTCGGCCACCTTGAGCGCCTCCTGATCGACGGTGAACTGGATGGGCGCAGCCGCAGCCTGGGTACGGAGGTAGTACATGCCAGTCTTGAGACCGAGCTTCCAGCCAGCGAAGTGCATAGAGGTGATCTTGCCCATCGTGGGGTCCTTCATGTGGATGTTCAGCGACTGGGACTGGTCAATGAAGGCACCGCGGTCGGCAGCCATCTGCACGATGGTGCGCTGAGAAAGCTCCCACACCGTCTTGTACAGCGCTTTGATGTCGTCGGGGATGTTGGGGATGTTCTGGATGGAGCCATTGGAGGCAATGATGCGGTTCTTCATGCCATCAGACCACAGGCCAAGGTCCACCAAGTCCTTCAGCAGCCAGGGATTGACGACTTGGAACTCGCCAGCCAGGACACGGCGAGAGTAGATGTTCGAGGTGTAAGGCTCGAAGCACTCGTTGAAACCGAGGATCTGGCTGGTGGAGGCAGTGGGCATAGGAGCAACGAGCAGAGAGTTGCGAATACCATGCTGGGCGATTTCGGCCTTCAAACTGTCCCAGTCCCAGAGATCGGTGGGGGCCTTGTTCCACATGTCGTACTGCAGAATGCCCTCAGAAGCAGGGCTGCCCTGGTACGTCTCGTACGGGCCATCCCTCTTGGCCAGCTCGATCGACGCGGTAAGAGCAGCGTGGTAGATGGTTTCGAAGATTTGAGTGTTGAGCTGCTTGGCCTCTGGTGAGTCGAAAGGCATGCGCAGAGCCAGGAAAGCATCAGCGAGACCGTTGACGCCAACAGCAATGGGACGGTGGCGGAAGTTGCTCTTCCTTGCCTCAGGGACAGGGTAGTGGTTGATATCAATGATCTTGTTCAAGTTCTTGACGAGCACCTGGGTGACCTCGTGAAGCTTCTTGAAGTTGTACACACCTCCTTCGACGTCGACGAAAGTGGGGAGCGCAAGAGACGCAAGGTTGCACACAGCAACCTCATCAGGAGCAGTGTACTCGACGATTTCGCAGCAGAGGTTAGAGCTGCGAATGGTGCCGAGGTTCTTCTGGTTGCTCTTGCGGTTGCAGTGGTCCTTGTACAGCATGAAGGGGTTGCCGGTCTCGACCTGGGCCTCGAGGATGGCGTACCAGAGCTTCTGGGCGCGGACCGTCTCGCGGCCACGACCCTCCTTCTCGTACTGCTCGTACAGCGCCTCGAACTCATCGCCGTAGACGTCAGCCAGACCCGGGCATTCGTTGGGGCACATCAGGGTCCAGGTGCCGTTCTGCTCGACACGCTTCATGAAGAGATCAGGGATCCACAGGGCATAGAACAGGTCACGAGCGCGGACCTCCTCCTTTCCGTGGTTCTTACGGAGGTCAAGGAAGCTGAAGACATCGGCGTGCCACGGCTCGAGGTAGATGGCGAAGGCACCCGGACGCTTGTTGCCACCCTGGTCGACGTAGCGCGCAGTGTTGTTGTAGACACGGAGCATGGGAATCAGGCCATTGCTGGTGCCGTTGGTTCCAGCAATGTAGCTGCCCGTGGCGCGGATGCGGTGGACATTCAGACCGATGCCACCGGCGGTCTTGGAGATCATGGCGCAGGTCTTGAGAGTGTCGTAGATACCCTCGATGCTATCCTCCTTCATGTCGATAAGGAAGCAGGACGCCAACTGCGGCTTGGGAGTGCCGGCGTTGAAAAGAGCTACAGTACATATTAGCACAAGACGTACAGACTACTGGAGCTGGAAATCTTACTGGGCGAAGCATGAGTAAAATACTTCAGGGACATGAGGTTGTAGGTCTCGACGGCCTTCTCAATATCCTCGCCGTGGATACCGACAGCGACACGCATGATCATCTGCTGTGGCCTCTCGGCAACCTTTCCATCGATGCGGAGCAGGTACGACCTCTCAAGAGTCTTGAAGCCGAAGTATTGGTACTGGAAGTCGCGGTCGTAGACGATGGCCGAGTTGAGCTCCTCGGCGTGCTTCATGATGATATCGAATGTCTCCTTGAAGATCATGGGGGAGTGTTTCCTGTTCTTGGGGTTCACGTAGTTGTAGAGGTCGGCGATGACAGCCGAGAATTGCTTCTTGGTCTGCTTGTGGAGGTTCGACACGGCGATACGGGCGGCGAGGATGGCATAGTCGGGGTGCGTGACGGTCATGTACGCTGGAGGCTGTCAGTAACTTCTCAACTGACATGATATACAGCCAGAAGCTCACCAGCAGTTTCGGCAGCCTGGTGGAACGACAGTTAGCACTCGCACCGATCGGCGTTTGTGGCGGCAGCGACTACTTACCAGGTTGTCCAGCTCAATTGTCGACACGCCTTGGTACACACCAGCTAGCAGACCACGATGTCAGCAGCTTGCCTGGGAGGGCTTTTGGGTGGTTGTCTTGTCTTACAGATAACCTTCTGGGTGATGGTGGCGGGGTCGACGTGCTCCGGGTCGAGGCCGTAGCACAGCCTCGACACGCGGGCAGTGATCTTGTCGAATTGAACGCGCTCCTTGCGTCCATCTGTGGTGGAGCATACACGTTAGCTTGAACGCTGCATAGAGGCGCAGGGTGGGGGGTGGGCGACAGGAAGGAGGACATACCGCGCTTGAAGACGAACATGGTGGCGGAAAGCTGCTCTTCGCTGTTCTCCCTGTAGGCCCGCTGTTCCAGGAAAGAAGGACGGTAGCGCTGAAGCGGGGTGGGGGGGGGGGGGTATCACAGAGATGGGAGAAGAGAGTGGTTGGGAGAGAAGACGCGGCGGGCGGCGTAGGTTTTTGTAGTGTACACAGCCGGCTACGCGCGACGCGTCTCTGGCGTCGAGGGGGCCGTGCTCGTGTTTTCTGCTTGTTAATGGATTTCTGGCACATCTCCGGCTAAAACGCGTTCTCTGCGCGTGCTCCCAGCCCGCCACCGCTGCCGCCGCCAGGCACCCGCCGCAGCCTCCCCGAAATCGCTGCGACGCGCCCAGACACGTCCCACCCCGTCCGTTGCGCGCAGAAACCCGGGGAGCGCCTCTCTCGCGCGCCCCCACATGGCATGTGCGATCGTGCAGCCCTGGGTCCATTCTGCAGACCTCAAGGTGTCCGGCATCGGCGTTACGTCACGCGTAACCTCCGATGCGCGCTCTTCCTTCTGTTGGCGACATGTCCCGAAACACTGGCTGCTCCACGCAACTTGTCTCTTCAAGCGGGTGGCTTCTTTTCCTTCAAGAGGGCAGACGGAGGTGGACGACTCCATATCTCTTCACTGTTTCCGGAGCTGTCGCCGAAGCACTTAAACTTCCATTTTTGGACTAGCTCGGTTCTCAACCCTTTGTCCTCTGCGTGCCTGGCCTCTACTTCTGTCTCAGTCACACACCTGACAGCTGGATAAGAAACTAAAGCTAGCATTCGCAGCTACCTGAATATTGGCTATCGATACAAAAATGACAGAGCCTACCAATGAGCCAGCCCAATGACAAACACCGCGCTGGCCACAACGGGCCTACCCAATCAAGCCAAACCCCCACCGACACAAAGCTCCAGCACTCCTTTCCCAAAATAGTCCGAACAGGAAAGAAACCAAAGAACAGCTCTGCTCTCCAAAAAGAACCACCAACTGAGACTCGCTCGTTCAAGCAGCCGCAGCCTTCCCCGCCTTCGCCTCCATCTTCTTCTTCATCATCTTCTCCGCCCACTCCCTGCTCGCTTGCCTGCCTCTCTCCGCCGCTGCTGCGCGCGCCTTCTTGGCCGCTTCCTCCTTATCGCGCTTCTCTTGCTCCAGACGCTCCTTCTCCAGCTTGTCCCGGTTGAAGATAGCCTTGCCTTTCTGCTTCAGCACCTGCTTGTCCGCCGACGAGACCTCCGACTTCGTTACGGGGCCGGGTCGGAACGAGAGTTTCGAAGAAGAAGGCGGATGCGGACCTTGTGAGGACGTCGCTGAAGGGGCGCGGGCCTTGGTGGAGGGGGCAGCGGTCGAGGGGGCGTTGAGTGCGGCCGCGGTCGTTGAGGAGACAGACGATGCGAGGGAGGATTGCGAGGACGGAGCGCGTTGATGGGTCCCGCTCACCGAGCTTGAGGCACTGGTCGAGCGTTGAGCAGGATTAGGTCGTGCCGGAAGCGCAAGGTTGCGCTTTGCGTCCATGGTACTCTGTCTCTTGCCACCAGCACCGGGCTCGACACGGATGGAACTGGTGCGCTTGAGTGCGGAGTCTTTCTGGTCTGCACTGCTATGCATCAGGCCCTCACGAGCGCGACTCGCGGCTGTCTGCCGAACTTGCGCCGCCGCCGCTGGGTTCCTAAGGAAGCTGGGGACGGGACGGGCCTTGAACTCCCGCTTCTTCTTCTCGGCAGCTTCCTTTTCGTCGCGCTCATGTTTGGTCCGGTCGTCCCTGGAGGCCTTCTCCTCCTCGCGTCGGAGCCGCTCCTCCTTCTGGGCCTTCAGCTTCGCCGCGATAGCTTCACCCGGAAGCTGGAAGGTTGACTGGGTGGGCGGCTTTGATGACTTGGGAGGAGGCGGCGGAGTAGGAAAAGACATCGACACAGGACGGCGCTTCATTGCGAGGTAATCGATTACCTGGCTCGCAGGCCTCTGTTTGCCACCTGCAGAGCTATCCTCCTTCGCGGGCGCAGCACGGGTGCTAGCAGAGCGGGTGTGCGAAGGCTTAGCAGCAGCAGTAGAGGTTGGTGCAGTAGCAGATCTCGCAGGGGGGTTTGAAGCAGACGTGGAGGGTTTTGACGCATGTGCAGAGGTCTTTGGAGCTGGCTTTACGGCGGGTTTCGTGGCTGTAGTTGTAGCCGCCCTCTTTGCGACAGGCCTCATAGTCGAGGAAGGACGAGAAGCGACCTTGGACTTCGTGGCAGCAGGCGCAGCTTTCTTGCCCTTCGAAGCGGCAGGAGCGGCAGTGGGATCTTCGGTAGACGTCAATGACTTGTCGACTTCCTCGAGTGCATCCTCGAGTGCGTCGAGAGCCTCGATGGAATCTTCGAGTTTCAGTGGTGGCATATCGGCCGGAATCTCTGGGGATACGGAGTCCGCAGCTTCAGCACTTGCAGTCTGCTCGACAGGCTTCTCCTTCTGCGGGCTCATGCGCATTTCCTCCAAGATCTGCAGCTGCACGGGGTCGATTTCCGGAGAGGTCGTCGGCGACTCCGTCTCCGCGGGAGTTTCTGCCGCCGGCGAGGTCTCCGTGACTTCGGTGTCCACGGTCTCGGTGCTTTCGATAGCTTGATCAGATGGCGCAACTGATGTGGCTGGTTCGACAGGTTGAGCTGACTCGATTGGCTCGACGGACTCGACGGACTGTGCTGGGTCGACAGACTCAAGTTCTGGTTGCGGTTCCGACTCCACCTGAGCGCGGCTCTCTACAGAAGGCTGATCCTGAGGCTGAACTTCTTCGAGCTTGGGCTGAAATTCCGACTGAGGCAAGGTCTCCTCAACAGGAGACTCTTCGATAGTCTGAGCAACTTCCGACTTGGCGGGTTCCTCCACGATTTCCTGTGGGGGCTCGACCTCTTCAGGTTGACCGACCTCGGTCTCAAGCTCTTCAGCGACCTCTGCATTTGATTTCTTACTAGCAACCTTCTTGCCAGCAGCCTTGCCCTTCTTTGCTCCTTTGCCCTTACCCTTCTTCTGCGCAGCAGATACATCTTCCTCCATGACGGCTGCCTCTATCGCCGGTTCTTCGGTGTCTTCAACCTGTGGCGCATCCTCTAGGGCCTCAACTTCAACATCAACTTGCGGCTCCGGCTCGGGTTCAGGCTCCTTTGCCTTCTTCGACCTAGTGGACCTGGTCCTCTTGGGAGTAGGCGCAGGCTCTTCCTGCTCCACAGTAACTTCGTTTGCTACGTCCACACCCGCAGGCTGCTCATCTTCAATCTCGGATTCTGGTTCCGGTTCCGGTTCCGGCTCGGGAGCCTTCGCCTTCTTCCCCCTCGTTGACCTGGTCCTCTTCGGCGCCGGGGTGGGCTCGGGCGCATTCTCTTCCTCTGGGACCACCTCCTCCGGTCTATCCGCAGCCTCAGGTTCAGGTTCAGGCTCGGACGCCTTCGCTTTCCTGCCTCTCGTCGACCTGGCCCTCGCAGGAACAGGCGCGGGCGCGACGGGCTCGTCGTCGTCGTCGTCCTCCTCCTCCTCGGCAGGCTGCTCCTCAGCTTCGGGCTCCGCCTCCGCCTCCGCCTCGATCTCGAGCCGAGCGTCAGGCTCGGGCTCCTGCGCCTTCTTCTTGCGGCCGCCCCTCGCCGCCCTCGTCCTCGGCTTGTCCTCGCCGTCCCCCTCGGCCGGCGCGCTCTTGTTCGCGGCAATCGGGCTCAGCGGTTCGCGAGGCGCGAGCTCCATGGTCGCAGCTGTCGGGGTTTCGGGGCGCTCGGATGGTTCGACGGGGCCGCTCTCGTCGTCGGCGGTGTGTTGTGCGGTTTCCTCGGCGGTGGCCTGCTGGGCGCGCGTGGCGGCGCGGGTGTTGCGCGCCATCTTGCGCCTCTCTGCAATAGGCTGTTTGTTTGTTTGCTGATGGTTGGTAGGTATGCGACGGGGTGGCTTGCTGGCAGCTGGTAGCGCGCGCGCTCAACCCCGCGTTTGGGCGGGTTCGGCAGGGATGGGGTGCTGGACGGCTGCAGAGCTACAGCAGAAAGAGGACGAGGAATGGGAAACAGGATTTCGGGCGCTGGGGATGCTGGGTATGCAGTGTGCACGGCGTCGGGTGCGCGTTAGGGGGCCAGCGAGATTGCGGCGGCCGGTGCGCGCGCGCTTCGCCTCGTCTCGTCTCGTCAATCAGGCAGCGCGTCGTATTCCGTCTCGTCTCGGCGATCGCCAGCGGCGGGCGCGCTTCGACAGTGTCGCAGGGAGAAGCCGGACAGGCCGGGTTCGCGCGCGCGATGATTGCCGTGTTGGTGGTGTGGCAGAGCGACAACGAGCAGCAGCCTCTGGCTCGCCGTACTACGGTACGTATTTTGCTTTCACCCAAGGCGGAAACGCGCCGATCAGGCCGACGATCGCGACGCACATGGAAACTCGGAGCAGCGCGCGGGTGTCGCGTGAACATGGCGCGCTGTCTCCAGCACAGACGCGTCTCCAGCTCTGTATGCCGGCTGGGGTGCGCGCATGTCACTGCCACTGTCATTGGCCGCCAGCCATTGCCATTTGCGTCCGCCAAGTTCAGGCGCTCTCGCAGCCCCGCGCCGAGAAATCCCGCTCTGGCTCCTGCTCTCCGCCCCGCCCCGCACAAGTGAGACAGCAGCTGAATATTACAGCCTTAACTTTATAGCTTTACACTTGAAAGCCTTGCCTCACCACGTGGGACACTCCGAGGAACCTACTTGTCCGTCCCGACGCTCCAGACCCGTTGGATCCCCTCGATCCCCCCTGAAGCTTGTCAATCTTGACGCCCACAATCAGAGAGCAAGAGCAGGGACACCCATATCACCAGACCCGGCCAGGAAGAAACTTCTTGTCCGGACCGGGCTCGACCGCTTCGGAATCATCTCCAACCACGCGCACGCGGACCCGGCGACATTGTGCGCTGCGTAAGGTTGTGGCTTGGACCCGGCGCCTGTCAGCTTGCCATCGGCGTCCCACCAGCCGAGTCGGCACCACCGGCTATGTGCTTTTTTACTTTCACCCGCCTTCCTTGCACTGTATTTGAAACTCCCGCCTCTCGGTTGGAGGGGGATTTGCGTCGTCTCCACACCCTTTGCCGTTTTCGGTGAATGCGAGCTGCTGGACTGTTCCTGCTGCAGGCCAAGAGGAGCGCAACCAGACCGCTGGGTATGCATGCTTATCGCCGAGATCGTACTGTCGATGATCGCGCGCATACGTGGACTTCCGTAAAGCGGCCCATCCGGCTGTTGTGCCGAGTGCGGAGGTGAACCATGCCGAGGATCAAATGTCACTTGCATCTGCCGCTTTGCTCCCAGGTCATTGGCCGCTAGCGATGGCGGCGAGTAAGGTGCGACGCATTGATAATCCGAGATGGCCAAAAACCGATGGAAATTTGATACTCCGCGATGCCGAGCTAAGCACCATGGAAAAGGCGGTGAGCTTGCACACCTGCGCCAGGGTTTGAGTCAATGTTTGTATTTGCTTTCCTCCCCCCTCCCTCGGGACAAGTATCTAGAATGTTGTTGTATACAGTGAGGGAAAACCAGTACGGCAATGTACTACATAGTAATAGGCCGGGGTATCGACGGTTGAAAGTGTCCTTTAACACCGCCATGCAGCTTAAAGCTTTTCAACGCCACGCGAATAGCAATAGACAAAAAATTAGCACCAAGTGCTAGCCCTGTTCCTCCTCATTGTCTCAGCTCAACAGCCAGACCAACAAGCCGCCATCAGCCAAGCATACCGCGGCCACGACCACCCCCACGAACATCCCGCCAAGTAGCCCCATGCCTTCCCTTTTGCTGACTGCACAGAGAACGCCGACCAAAGCAAAGATCAGGTTGGCAACCACACCGACAACAACCATGACATCCACCTCTCGCCGAAGCTTCTTTCGACTTGTGCCGGCTAGCGTCCATGTGATGAGCAATACAATCACTGACGCAGCAAGCGAAGTCATGCATAGTCGGAACTTTGTCGCTTCTCGCTCAGCACGGCGCTGTTCAAGATCCGCCAGGAGCTCATTCAAGTCAGACGGGTGAGCGCCGAGCGTCTGTGTCGGACCCGGATGGTAGTTCCATCGAGATTCCGAGGCGCGATCACTCGGACGGAACAGGTCGAGGAGACGGCTACGACTTGGTTGAGCCGACTTGCCCGAGCGAGCAGAACCGTTGGGGTTGTCAGACATAGTGCCATAGTTGTGGGTCCGACAGCGGACAGGGGAGCCTGGCTCGCCATCATCGCTATCTTCGGCACTGTGTGCTGTCGGTGAGGAGAGGAGCGAGTCGTGCTCCGAAGGCCTGCGGCCCCCAAGCGCGTTTTTGAGTTTTACGAAGAGCCTGCTGATGGTTTCTTGGCCGGGAATCTTGGGAGATTCGAAGGGATCAACATAGATCACGTAGGCATCCTCGTCCTCGCTGTTTTCCGGATTGTCATACTCATTCCAGTAGCCTTGAGGGTTCGTGCTGCTCTCCTGTTGTTCGTTGATTGCGAAGTCACGCAAATTCGAGCGTCGAGGCTTCTTGTTGGAGGTGCTCTGGGGCGAGGACTCGATCTCGTTCATTGAGGTTGCTGAGGACTCGCCGTTCATCGTCGTGTAGCGGCTAGTCTGCCCGTCGGTCACGGAGGAATTCGAAACTGATGTCTGTCTGGAGCTCCCGGGTTCCAGATACGGGACCGCACTTCCACGGCGGGAGGACTGTTTGGGCACGGCCGCGGGAACTTTTCTAATGTCACGTTCGAGCATCGGCAGCTTCACATAGTCAGCAAAATCGATTCGGTAGTTTCGTAATCGCACAGGGAAACGCCTACCCAGTACGGCGGTTGCATCGCCGACGGCTTGCAACACGTCCAGATTGCGTGGGCCTCCAACGAGAAGCCTCTGATTCGTTCCGTCTGCAAAAGTTGTTAGCCATGTTCACTGTCAAACAAGCGGCGCTAGACTTACAAGGTGGCTATTGTCGAGGACTCGGACGAGGTCGGTGGTTTGCGCTCCTTCACAACGAACTTCCAAAACAGCGACAGGGAAGGCAATTGCGTCGCTCCTGACTTTTTTGGGCCAGTCGCTCTCCACCAAATCGGAGAACATAGCCGCTTTCATACAGATTTCTCGGTCAAGTGTAGCCCAAACACCGTGATCTGAGTCATTGTCCATACCAACAAACCGGCTGCGTTTGGCGCAGATACCTGCGATGGGATGGAAGTTTCTGTGGGACAGCAGCCACGACCGTAGGTCATCGACAGGGTCACGCTCCGAAATATCAGATTGAGACACATTTTCCACGATGGGTGACAACCCGGACGGCCTCCGAGAATGGAAAGGTCTTTCGACGTTCAAGAAGCTGCCCAGATGCTTGCGTTTCAACTTAGCACACTCAGTCATCTTGCCACTCTCTGCGTCAATCTCGCATGGTACAGATATGGCTGCTTCACCACTGGTATTCCATCGGGCGCTTCCCAAAACACGAGCCGCGGGCTTGCCTGGAGTTTCTTCCGTACCCTCAACCGTCGTGGAGCTCCGCTGTCGGGCATATCTCTCAGCATCGTCGATGAAAATAGCACCAACATCGTCTGCTCTATCGTTGAGACCGTCCAGTCTCTCGGAAGAGTCCCGTCGTTTCGGAGTCTCGAAAGGAGAGGTTGGCTGGGATTTAGTGGTTTTGCCCTCGAAAAGTCGCAAACTCTGGAGTAACAAAATCTGGATCTCCACAATTTGCTCTGGATGCACCCAGTAGGTAGCCCGAGTCCCCGATGGTCCTAGAGGAAGCGTCGCCAAGGCGGTGTCAAGATCCACCTCGTTTGCAGTCTCGGCTGCAGCGTGGATCTTTGATGGGACTGCTTTCAGATCCTCGGACTGGGCGACCTCCAAAGGGTTGTCGTCACTGAGCGCGATCTTAGGCGTTTGAGGCGTCTGGCCCGCCTGGTAGGCTTCGCGCACAGCGTGAAGCGTGTCGCTCCAGTAATTCAATAGCGAGGAAAGATCAGTGTGCGAAAAAGTGCCGGGCTGGTCCAAGACTTCATGCTTGAAGCGCTGCTCCAGCGCGTCAGAGCGCGTCCATTTTTTATATTTCTTGAGCAGCTTGGCAAATGCAAGCCGCTGGGCGCCGACGAATCGGGCAAGCGACCGAATCTCCTCTCCGGCCCTGCATGCAATTAGCCCAGGCCATTCTCAGGTCGCACACAGCATGCGCCTACCTCAGCACATCGCCCTCTATCCTGCCATACTTCTGGCGGCGCTTCTCGGATATTTTGCGGTCGTTCGGGGAGGTGGCTCGTTCGCGGAGAGTGAACTGATTGATCTGCTTTGCGATATGGTCTGGGGGAAAGGATCAGCAGCTGGGCGCAGGGGTGGGATTGCGGCGGGCGTACTCAGGCGTCGCTCAATCTCGCCAGACTTGCTGCGTACGAAGAGGTCGATGCGCTGGTGCTCCTGGGCAAGCACGTCGTACAGCTGATCCTCGAATTGGTTGCGGGGGAGGTCGGGCTGGCCGGGAATGGACACGGCCTTGCCATTCCCCGGGGTCGTATGCTCCTTGATGAGATGCTTGATCTCGTCGTAGTCGACGTTGTCTGCGGCACGCAAGCACTTAGCTGGGTGATGTCATAGGCACTCATGCAGGGCGCATTGGGAAGCGACTTACACGGCCCCCACTGGGGGATGGATCGCTGGCGCAGGGTCTCGCCGTACTTCATTCTTCAGCACTACTGGCGTCAGGGAAGGAATGCAAGCAGAAGGGACTGCGCGTTGGGTCGGCGGGCAGCGGCAGGACGGCTGGAGCAGCGGTTCATGTGGCTTTTGGGCGCAGGACGCGGACGTGGACGCTGGGGAAGCCGCGGTGCTTGGGCGGGAGAGGGCGGGTAATAAGGGCGCTGGGACTGGCGGGATTCGAGCGGGCAGGCGGAGAGCAGCGGTTTCGTCTGTGCGAGTGCAGCTGAGTCGAGCTTGGCTGCTACGCGTTGATAAAGTGTCGCCAAGCCGCGCAAAAGCTGCGGTGACGCTGCGCGGATCAAGCCCACGATCAGCGAACCGTCGCTATCGGAGATCGCAGGAATTGGCAAGCAACGGCTCCGTCTTAGCTCCAACGTCTAAAGGCCGCCGCAGAGCAGCCGTTTCCGACGACCGCGCCGGCTGCTGCTCCCGACTGGGCGCGCGCAGGATGTCGTTAGCCCGCAGCGATTGGCAAGCGCGCGCAGCGAGCGAGGACAGGGGAGGTGTCGCAACGAGCGTCACCGTGCTGCTGGACCCAGCGTACCCAGGAGCTGCGGATCGTGGGCCGGCCTGCTGCAGGGCCTAGAGGCGCGCCGCCCACAGGCCCTCAGCGCGCCGACACCCATGTCCCTGTCGCCGCGCGCTCGCTGGCCCGCCAACGCCGGATGTAGACGCTCGACGTCGTTATCAAGGTACGGGGGGGTCCCTCGTAGACGCGGGCCCGGTGGGCGGCATGCGCGACCCACTTGCGTAGGTCGTAGCATTGCTTCCCGTTCTTCATCTCGTGCGCGGCCCCGCATGTGTGCATGCCCCCAGCTGCGTTCAGGCCCCCGTCCGCCGCTCAATGCTGGCCGGGAATGTTCGTTAGGCCCGTCGGCCGTCTCGAGGAGTCGCGTGGGCACTTACCGCTTCCGTGAGACCCCTCACAACCACCGCCTCGGCCGGTGCTAAGCTCAGCGCTAAGGCGGCTGAGCAAGTCCTGCTCACCACTGCTTCACCAACCCGCTGCGAATCAGGGCTGCCGGATTGCCACCTGCACCACCAGGCTCTATTTCCGGCAGCGTACCGAGCACCGTAGAGCAGCTCTGTTAAGCATTGCCAGGCGCGACATTAAAAAGACTCCATGTCTCATTCCGGCCAGTGTCTCCATCAAGTTCTTCAAGAATCACTCCATTTGCTCCAAAGTTCCTTCTGAAAACCTTTGCCGTCCCCACTCCACCACCCCGCCACGCCCCGGTCCCTAGCCTGTCGGCAGCTTGCAGGACGCGGCTCACAGCTATGAATCTTCGACATCTCCGGAGCAGCAGAGAAGTTTCTGCCACCACTTTCCCTATCTGGCATATCAGGCATTGTCTGCACGCACGGCACTGGATGCTCGTATTTCATTTGCTCTACGTGCAGCAGATCTGTCGTCCGACGGGTGGCATGCGGCAGGTGGATACTTTTTTCTCGCCCCCCTTGCCGGCCCTCATTCAGCAGCAAACTGTTTCGCGAAGGAAGAAGCAGTGTAGGTGGACCTGGCGGGAATGTGCCCGCATCCGCGCGTTTTCGGTGGGTAGGCTCATTTCCTCGAGACCCGAGGTGGCGAGTGCGCCCCGCCAACGGAATGCTTGAGGACGATCCGACGAAGCTTCATGTGAGGTGGGTGAGCACTGTAACGGTAGGCTCCTTCTACTAAGCTTCGGAGTCGCTTAGCAGGTTGGTGGAAACCGAAGGGTTTACCTTGAAGAGACAAGAGGAGGATGGCGGTGCAAAGAGTGAAGTATCACGTGATAGCGCGGTGCGCAATGAGCTTGTTACCTCCAAATCAATAGGGTTTGAATTGGAACTTTGAGTTGACCACGAAGGGTCAAATGTCTAGCTAAGGGAGTGTGGCTATATACTACTAGGAAAGCTATGACAATCTGGATCAGGCATTTGGATATGCCTCTTGGATCAGGGAGATGGATCAGGGCTTTGGATCAGTCCCGATCCAAAGTAGCCCTTTTAGGGTGAGGGGCGCACGTGACGTTAGCGCCTAGCTGTCTTTCTTCCGACATCCGTCGGTACGAGACGATCGCGGTGTTCCCCTGTTCCGCGCCTGTCTGCTTTTGCCTCTTCCTAGGATTTCGACTTCCGCCTCTATACCCTTGTGGGCCTTCTTCCCGTGCGGGCTTCTTACCCTTGGGGCTACAAAGCCTGCGCTCTTGGAGGTTCGTAACAAGCACGCGAGCTCTCCTCCCGACGCAGACGAGATGCAGCTCGAGGGCGGCGGTAGGCCCGTCTCCGCCACACCTTCGATACTTTACATGTGATATAGCTGAGTATGGGGGCGCGACAGTCGATCCGTCTGACTCGCCCTTGAGATCGTGTGACTGCTTGCCGTGTTGGGGATTGCGCGAGACGATGTGCGGAGTGCGGAGAACGGGTGGCCGTATTCGCACCGGTTTCAACAACAGCAATGCTCTGCATCATGTTGAGACAGAAGCACGCATTCCTCAGCGAATCCGTCCGACCGGAAAGCTTGGCCGCATGACGAGCCTATGCATATTGTTCGCTGTGCGTACTTTCGGCTTTTGTTTCGATTGCCCGCCGGCAGCTCCAGTGGCGTCGCAAAGACATGCAACTCTACGGAGTTTGACATGAACAGGCCATTCAGCTCAATGTGACACGGAGCTGTGGAGCAGATTGTGCGGGCTGCGAGCGTGTTGCATGAGCGCTGTGGAAGTCTGGACTGCGGAAAGTGAAAACCTGCTGTAGAGCGGTGTTGTCGCCGACGAGTGAGAAAGAGACTCCGCGCACGAGGGCCGATTTCAAGCAATGATTGGCCTATGGGCCGCGCCGCAGAGCCCAGCAGTACGTGAGCCGATAAGGTTGCAATGTGGGGCGAATTGTGGCCGTCTATTCGAGGGGGGAGAGCAAGCGAGCGTAGGAATGCCGGGGGAGGAGCAAGCAGGAGCAGGGCAGGGACAGGGCGGAAACAGGGTACGCTCCGCTGCTCACCGCGGGGCGAGAGGGCCTCCGGGCGGAGAACCTTGGCGCCGCTAAGAACGGCCGAGGGCGCCGATACCCTAAATTTTTCAGAGAGCAGCACCACGACACTCGCGCCGACGCCCCGCGCCCGCACCGCTGGACAATGGCCACCCTCTCGTTCTCGCCGACGGGCTCTATCTCGTCGCATACCCTGTCCGCCCAGTCTGTTCAGCCACCGCCCTCCTCCGACGCAAACTCCGCCGCCGCGCAAGCACTCGTCGCCGCCCTCGCCGCGTCTCCGCACGACTTCCTGCAGCCCACCTCGAATCTTCACAATGCGACCCTGTCGCTGGCCAAGCACCTTCTCGACCCGCTGGCATCCGGCGTCAGCGACGCTCAGGTCAAGCGCCGGCAGGAAGCGCGCAAGAAGCGGAAGCGAGGCGAGGGCGACTCCGAGTATGGCCCGGTGCTGCAGTTGAAGAAGGTTCACCTCGATGGATTCGGCATCGAGCAGGTGTGGGAACAATCGAAGAGGGTCCTCGACGCAGCCCGCGCAGAGGTCGAACGCGACTTGCCCGAGGCGCTGGCTGAAACAGATGGTGCCCTGGCCAATGGTTTTCCCGCCCAGAAAGGCGTGAAAATGGTTCGCTTTGGCGAAGATGGTTTTGAAGTTAGCGGATCCGAGGAGGAGGGCGAAGAAGAGGAGAGCGAGCTGGGCGAGGAGGGCGTGGACTGGCAGTACGATGGCGACGATGTATCTGGAGAAGAGGAGGAAGGCGAAGAAGAAGACGGCGAACAATTCGAGGAAGGCTTTCATACAGAAGAGGAAGACGGCTCGGACATGGACGACATAGACTTGGATCGGGACGACTATGATGACGATGACGCACCCGAGGATGACCAACCCGCTGAAGAGTACGTTCCGGACCCGCACGGACTGAACGACGGCTTCTTCTCCATCGAAGACTTTAACCGCCAATCCGAGTTCCTGGAGCAGCAAGACACAAGGGGTGACAACGGCGACGCTGAAAGCGACGAAGAAGAAGTCAACTGGGCCGAAGACCCGCTCAACTCGACTTCGCTGGTTGCCAAGGGCCTCAAGAAAGAGAGCGGAGAAGACGCGGACAGTGAAGATGAGGAAAGCGGTCCTACATTTGGGAACATGGATCTTGACGCACCTGAAGGTGCTAGTGACGATGGGATGGACGATGAGTCTATCGCTGAGGGAGAAATGGACGGAATGGACGACGTGAACAACGCGAATAATGTCATGTACGCCGATTTTTTCGCACCTCCGGCCAAAAAGGCGAGCAAGAACAAGAAGGGCCGCCCGCATCCTCACAACTTCCCTCAGAAGGCGGCATCGGCACCAAACGACCAGGATGTGGAAAAGACAATGGCTGCAGTTCACCGCGATCTGTTTGATGAGTCGGACGGCGATGAGGACGCTTCAGATCTCAGTGATGTTGACCGTGACGACCCCAAAGCACGGAAGTCGACTCATGAGCGCCGCCAGGCCAAGCTAGCGGAGGAGATCCGTCGTCTGGAGGCCCAGAATGTAGCGAAGAGGGAGTGGACTCTCTCTGGTGAAGCCAGGGCTGCAGACAGGCCGGTGAACTCCCTGCTCGAAGAGGACCTTGATTTCGAGCGCGCTGGCAAGCCTGTTCCTGTCATCACTGCGGAGGTGAGCGAAGACATCGAGTCCCTGATCAAACGCCGCATCATCGCTCGAGAATTCGACGAAGTCATCAAAAGGCGCCCTGACGACCTGGCCACCGGTCCAGTCCGTCGCGGTAGGTTCGAGCTGGAAGACACCAAGGCACAAAAGAGTCTTGCGGAGGAGTACGAGGAGGAGCATCTGCGCAAGACCGATCCAAGCTACATGGACGTCAAGGACGAGAAACTCAAGAAAGAGCATCGCGAGATCGAGGCGCTTTGGCGTGACATTTCGGCCAAACTCGACGCCCTCTGCAGCTGGCACTACAAGCCCAAGCCCGCGGCTTCCAACCTGGAGATCCGCACAAATGCGGCCGCGATCACCATGGAAGATGCTAGGCCCACGGCTGGCGGCGACATCGGCAACGCAAGTATGTTGGCACCGCAGGAAGTGTATGCGCCGGGCGAAGAGAAGACCAGGGGCGAGGTCGTCACCAAGGCCGGCCTGCCTGTTGCGAAGGAAGAGATGAGCCGCGAGGAGAAGAAGAGCAGGAGAAGGAGGAACAAGGAGCGCATGCAGAAGGCCGGTGGACCGGAGAAGAAGGAGAGCAACCAAACGAAGGAGAGGAAGGGTGTTGTCAGCGATCTCAAGAAGGGCGGCGTCAAAGTCATCAACAAGAAGGGCGAGGTCACAGATGTGGAGGGCAAGTCTGTCAAGAGCGGGAGAGCTCAAGGCGGCGCTGGGAATTTCAGATTGTGACGCGTTACATTTCAGGTGTAGTGTTTGGGGGATTCTGCATATAGATTCACGGCTCAGGGGTGGGTTCAACATGTCTTCTGTCATATCGAGGCTTAAAAGTTCATTGCCACTACTGCAGCCACGTTGTAGCATTGAGCATCTCCTTCGGATTGACGAACACTTCACTTGCCGGAAAGTCACTTGTTTTGACGTAAATCCAGGTCAACCATCCTTCTGATCTGTACCATTCCCCTGTTTAATCCACGCCATCACGCTTGCCAGTTCAGACATCCGATTTCCTAACCCATCCCGCGCCATCTACGCAGCCCCGCTCCCAGATCCCTGCCTCCACTCACCCTCGCCCTCCAGGAAAGGCCTCGGATCCAACGCCCCGCACCCGGAGCACCATCTCGCTTGCCACCAACCCCGTCCCCGCCGCGTTGGCCACGCCCCACTCGTCGTGGCCCGTCGCCAGCCACAGCCCAGCCGCGCCGGGCACCGATCCCACCGCCGGCCCCGCCTCCTCGCCGTCCTCCGTGCCGCCGGAGGCGTAGACGGTGTCGGTGGCGTGGAGGGGTTAGAGCTCCGGGGAGGCGGCGGGGAAGGAAGGCGTGTCTGGGGACCGGGCGATGGCGGGGAACAGGACGTGAGGGGAGATTGGGGTGGGTGGCTTGATGACGAGGTTGTGGGCGCGGAGGGCGGAGGAGGTGGACGCGAGGGAGGAGGGTTGGCGTCCAGGGACCGGCGGCGACGAGGACGTCCGTGGCGGCGAGGGTGGTCGGCGTGCTGCGGCTGGTCTTGGGGGTGTAGGTGACGGATTCGATGGGCTTTTCGTCGGCGGCATGGTTGATTGCGGTGGCGCCGGCTCTCTCGGCGAGCTTAGCGATGCTGCTGGTATAGAAGAGCGGATTCACCTGGGCGGAGTTGTTGGGGGTGCCGATTTCTGTGTACGAGTTGACGCTTGCGGGCCGGATCCAGTCCAAAGCTGACGGGTAGCCGTTTGGGTGGCCCTGGTCCCCATTTGACGACGCCATACCGTCAGGTGCTTGGGCTTGAAGATCGACCTCGGCGCAGTGCACTCGTCGATATCCCCAGAGCCTCTCGCCGCCGTGCCTCTCTGCGAGCTCCCGATGCGTCTTGAAGCTCAGTGGCGCCAGGCACTGCGGAGTAGCTCAATCGGCCAACAGACCGCCAGCTTTTCCGGAAGCACTGCCCGCGATCTCTGTTGCCTCGAGAATGGTGACCGAATGAAGTTCCGGGTTGTAACAGCCATGGCGGGTGAGAAAGTATGCTGTCGAGCAACCGATAGCCCCGCCACCTGCAGGGACGGAGGCTAATTTGGGACACGCATGATCAGGGCGTGGTATGCTTACCGATAATGACTATCTTCTTTGGCTCTGCGGGTGAGAATGTGGACGCCATCGCGACGCTGAAGATGCCGCCTGAAGCGAGAAGGGAAATGACGTCAGATCGAAGGCGGTACCAGATGGTTGGCACCTGAGACGACGATGCTGAAACTTGGGATTCCCGGAGCTTCTACGGAGCTTCTCGTGTGATGACGAAATTGTGTATAAGAAAGATGCGGGAAGCCTGTGCCATGCGGTGGTGTAGCTGTCCCCATACCTTGAGAAGCGGGGCACCGGGGCCAGCCGAAGAGGCTCTCTTGCTGCCTTGACAAGTCACTTCTCTCCGAGAACATGTGGGCATTAATATCAAGATCTCAAACCCGCTCCTCGACCCGAAGATGTGTTACTCTTTCCATAAATGGAGACCGCACGCATCCACTTGCGCCAAAACGTAACGGAGATGCCAGATCGATCATTGGGTTAGAGTGTGATAACATGTTTCTGTATCATATCCATGTGTGATTTGGTAAAACGCCTCGATACTACGCTCTATCTGTGTTGTGAGCCCAGCAATGCCTGTCTGGACGCGTGTTCAAACAGCAACTGACAGGCCGAGCTCTTGCCAGATTCTGATCCCGCTTCGTACAAATTAGCTGTCTTGGCTGTCACTGTCGCGCTGTTGGCTTGTGCAAGCCCTTCAAAGTCCGCTGGGTCACTGCCACGAAAGCACGACCCAAATCTCCTTTACTTACAGCATCACCACGCTGTCTAGATCGATGCAAGACCCCTGTATAAATTTCCCTCCGAGCCCAACCCAAAACCCTTCTCCCGGTGTTTGGTGCACGCGTTGGACAACCTACGACATCTACGCCTGGAGCTGCGAAGAAAAAATCGAGCACCACGACCCACCCAAAATGGTCTTCAACCAGAGAACTTGCGAATTGGTTGATGTTACCCTCTGTCGAGCTTATGAAGAGAGAGGCGAGAGGCACGGTGGCCCTCTGCGGCGCCGAGTGCGGCGGACCGGCGATATAGAGGCTGAGAATTATGCGGCCGCTGTGTTTTACGGAGACGATGGCAGGAACTATGAATGGCTGAAGGCCGAGAAAGAAGAGGCCCAAGGGATGGAGGTTGGCCGTGTGGGGCAAGGCCTGAGTCACTCCGAGGTCCCCTCAACTGATGTGGTCGCCCCCTAACAGTTCTTCCCAGCCCGCCTGCTAATTGGAGTGGTCCTGAAAAACTCGTGTGCAACTTTGGCATTATCGTCCATGAGTGAGACTGGTGGTATTTGCACTCGATTGCAGCCCTAGCTTTGGGGGTCATGACTCACCATATGGAGGCTAAATGTCAATGCAAAAGCCCAGATAGAAGCAGACACTTTCTCTGCAACCAATCTAGACAAGATCCCAGGTTACAGTTCCTTCATATTTATAATATTCAGATTACCCAATTACGTCCAAAGGGAAACGACAACGCATTTCCCACAATTCAAAAGACTCCATTTGATTTGCGGCCTGGTGAAGCGTGCTACTGAAAGCAGGATATCTACAAAGCGGATCTTGCTGACTTCCCATGCGTTCCCAATCTCGTCGTCCTCATCCCCTGCTGTTTCTTGGCCCCAAAGTGCTCATGTCCTATTATTATCCTCGATCCGTTCTTCTTCTCCTTTCGTGATGCTTAGTGTGCTTGACGCATTACTCGAAATGCAAAAGTGGCGGCTCGGAAAGCAAACCAGAATGTGCTAGGTGCTTGTTCCCCTAGCCGGGTATCTAAGCGCTGTGAAGCTGGAAAAGGACAAAAGAGAAAAAAAACCGAGCTTGAAGTTGTCTTGACCGCTGCGGTGTACGCAACGGAGGCGAAGGGAAAATGGAATTGCGATAGATGTGCATGTTGTCTGGTCATCTGTCTGGAACTCTGCCAGGCTGCACGATGTTGTGCTTCTTGTCTTCTTGTGCGGGAGGTTTGCAGAGGCCGCAGCAGCGCGGGCTTGCTTTGGCTGTGGAGATCCGGTACGCGATGCGTGGGTATGTCTGATGATGGGGAATGTGCCACCACGTCCATCGCTGGGTTGGTAGTGATATGCGTTTTGTTCCTCTTCTGGCTTTAATGCTTCATGAGCATTTTTGAGCCCATCTCTCTTCTGCGGTCTCTTTTCTCTAAAAGCTCCGCAACATCATTTCTCAGTCCGACTTCCAGTGGCTTGTCAAGCGTCCGTCATCATCCGCTCTGCCAAGATTAAGCTCGATAGCATATAGACCCATGGTCGCAGCGAGATTGATCCACCGCCACAGATTGCCACCAGCATCCCCCCCTTGACTCGTCCACCATTCGCCGGCCCCATCACCGTTGTTGCTGGAAGAAGCGAAATGCTGCATGAGCAAGCTTGTGTAGACGGCTATCAGGATGCTGGGACTGAACCAACTGAGGAAGCCCAACACACGACCGGCCTCGTCATCGTCGTCCAGGGAAGGATCTTGAGTGAGCGCACGAGCACCGGACTCGCGGACGGCTGGGATGATGCGAGCGGCGGCATACATGACAAAAACGCGGTAGGCGAGGGATATGAGCACGGAGGGAGTGATTGTCATGATTGCAGCCACGATGAAGTTGAAAGCGGAGTGCACGGTGGATGGAAGAGTCGATAGGGCGTGCATTAACGTTGTGTAGGACGCCATGATGATAGGTGGAAGAGGAGGAAGGGCGGGTTGAGCAGGCGGCTGATTTTGGAGTTGCTCAGAGGGTTGATAGTCGGTGAAGATTTGGTAGATGCAGAGGGTGACGTAGGCAAACTATAGGACAACGGATCAATAGACGCAGACGGGGACAGGCAGGTTGAGCTTACAAGCAGAGAGCTTTCCACCGGGTTTCCGCGTCCACTTCCAATTCCCCAAGAGCAGAGGAAGACGGCACATGTTATGGCAGCTCCAATCAGGATGGCGTCCACGTTGCTGATCTCTGGGAAGGTGGTAATCCTCCACAAGAAGTATACGGAGCTTGAGATGGTGGAAGCCGAGACAATCAAGAGGCCAATCTGGGGAGCATCAGCACATTTTGCTCCAGAGTTCTAAGCAGGAAAAAGTAATGGGGCTTACCATCCAGCTGTCACCGCGCTCGCGGTTGACAAGCCATCTGGAAATCTGGCCGAAGGCCTGGATAACCAGCAGGCTGCAGAAGCCCTCGCCGATCTGGAAGACGGGCGTGGACCAGCGCAGGAGCCTATCCCAACCTCCGATGGTCAAGCTCTCCGCCAGGCCGTCCCTGCCAAAAAGCCAGTCCCCCACCGAAGAAAAATCAGCCCGGGGTCCGTTGAACGTCCGCTCCACCCAGCCACTGCTGTTGTCCGCGTCCACCGAGAACTTGTTCAAGCTCCAGATCAGCAGCGTCGGAATAACGAGCCACTGCGAGAGAGCAATCAGGCTGACGAAAGTTTTCCGGACGCGGGACTCGTCCGGCGTTGCTAGGCGGAGGGTCGAGTAGAAGAAGTAGAAGCTGGACAGCGCCAGCGAGAAGGCCAGGCCGCAGGTTCTACCGCCGACATCGAAAGCGAGGGGTATGGTGAAGATGATGGCGAACAGGAAGAGCAGCGAGGAGACCACGCGGGTGAACCACATGGCGCGGAGGAGCGCCGCCTCAGCAGGCGGGCGTGCGGGCGGGCGTCAGAAGGCTCGGAGGGAGTGTTGAACTCGTTGCGCGCCGGGGCGACGCGCCGGACGGGGATCGGAAGCAGGACAGAGGGCGCTGTTTCGGGAGGGCGGCGTGGAGCAGGCGGATGCTGGGGGGCGGCGGCGGAGGAGCGAGATGTGGCTCGTGGCTTCCGCGGCGCTCGTTCTTGGCGGGACACGTGCGCGCCTGTTGAGCCTCCAACGTCTCTGGGTCGACCGCGTTGCACGTACGCGCGCTGGGAGGCGGCCGTGGAGAGGACAGACTGGCACTGGGCGGGCAGACGGTGCGCGGTGCAGAGGAAGCTCGCCGAGCGGCAGGTGGGCCGTGGGCTGTCGCGTGCTTTTGAGCCGGGATCGGCGTAGCGATGCAGACAGAACAGCAAGGCCGGCGGCGCCCTAGATCCTCCAGGCTATCGGGGGCGTGGTCGGGCGAGGCAGGGCGAGGGCACGGGGAGCGATGCAGGCGGAGGGGCTGAGGGCGGCGGACGCTGGGTCTCAGTGCGGGCGCAGGCGAAGGGCGCCATTAATCAGGAAGCTGTGGACCTGGCGCCAGGTTTCTGCTTTCTTGAGCGCTCGCGCGGCTGGCGTTCAAGGTCGCGTTTTTATCCACCCGCTTGCCTTGGCCAACACCTCACCCGCCCTTCACCGCCAAGCCCCGCGCTGCTCAAACACACCGGCCCGACGCATCCTGCCTGGCTCCCACTCGATTTTGGCGCATTTTCGCCCACGCCAATTGCCCGCAATCTGGCTGGCCACGCGCCTGCACTCGCCTGTCGCCACAGCACCGCGCTTTTCGCCCGCCCCGCTATTCGCCCGTCTGCCACTCTACTCCACGCACCACCACGGCGTCTTCGTATGACTTCTGCATCGCCCCAGGCAAAGCGCCTCAAAATGACTGGTCCTCTGATCGGCACCCACAAGTCTGTACCACCGGCCAAATCCTGCTGAGCCCGCTGACCCTCTGCTAGCGGCCACTTCCATGCCGACGAGGCCCTGGCCGTCTACCTGCTGCGCATCCTGCCCACCTACGCCTCCAGCGCCCTAGTCCGCACCCGTGATCCCGCCGTGCTCGAGACCTGTCACACCGTCGTCGACGTTGGCGGTGTCTACGATGCCTCGAAGAACCGCTACGACCATCACCAGCGCGAGTTCAACGAGTTCTTCCCTGGCAAGACGACGAAGCTGTCGTCCGCTGGCCTCGTGTACAAGCACTTTGGCAAGGACATCATTGCCCAGCAGACCAGCCTGAGCATTGACAGCGAAGACGTCGAGATCCTCTACCAGAAGCTGTACGAAGGTCTCGTCGAGGCTTTCGACGCCAACGACAATGGTGTTTCATCCTACGACAGCAAGGCGCTGAAGGCGGCAGGTCTGGAGAAACGCTTCGAGGACCGTGGCTTCAGCATCGCGTCGGTGGTCAACCGTTACAATTACCATTTTGAGGACGACGCGGGCCAAAACAAGGAGCAGCAACAGCAGGAGGAGGATGAGCGCTTTCTGAGAGCCTCGGCTTTTGTCGGCGAGCAGTTTTCCATGGAATTGGTGGACAAGCACCGCAATTGGCTCCCTGCACGCGCCGCTGTCAAGGCTGCGTTTGAAGATCGTAAGCAGTACGACCCGCAGGGCCGCATCATGGTCCTCAAGCAGGGGATGCCGTGGATGGATCATCTGTACACGCTGGAAGCAGAGAGCAACACGCCGGCAGAATCCCTGGTGCTGTACGTTCTGTTCCCCGAGAACGACGAGCCGGATAGCAAATGGAGAATCCGGTCGGTGTCTGTCGAGGGCGGTGGCTTCGACAACAGGAAAGATCTGCCGAATGCGTGGAAGGGAGTCCGGGACGAAAAGTTGGACGAAGTGTCGGGCATCCCGGGCTGCGTCTTTGTGCACGCCAGCGGCTTCATTGGTGGCAACAAGACGTATGAAGGTGCGCTGAAGATGGCGCAGAAGGCATTGGAGTTATGATTTCAAAAGGCTTCGAGGGGTTTGCTGTGGTCCAGCGGCTGCAATACCGCTGCATAAACATCGAGGGTCATTGTGCGGCGTTGCCATGGGACAAAATAAGGATGTTTTCGAAACGGCTCACCAAAACGGCCACGACGGTGGTGGCTGAAACATGCGGAAATCAAATGCCTGTTACGAACTGCACAATTTTCTAGAAGGCGACCGTCTCGCGAACGTGCGCTACTTAGCGCTCATCTCAGCTTGTCGCCGTGATCGACGACGCGACGCGTTCCGCGGGAGCATCCGTGTAAGCGAGGGGCTCACCCTGACGTCATGTACCATTGTAGCGTCCCGCTTTCCGTTCTTTGATGTCGACCTCACTGAAGGCATCATGCGATCTGCTGTCTCCAGTTATCTGCACCCTATTAATTCACACTTCGCCTTACACCCTGCAATCTGAAGGAGTCTCTCACGAAAGCATAGTCGCCTCAACAGACACTATGGCATCGACCAAGGATCTTAGGATCGAGAAGCTGTTCTCTGTCAAGGACTTCGTATGCGTCATCACAGGCGGTGGCACGGGCATCGGTCTGATGGCCGCACAGGCCCTTGCGGCCAATGGTACGTTGCTGCCCACCTTTGCACTTCTCGATCAATGATGGCTGACTTGGACAGGTGCCAAGGTATACATCACGGGCAGACGTATGTTCTTGATCATACTGAATGGGGGCCGCTGCAGCATTAAAAACGGAATCAGGAACGGAAGCACTTGAAGCTGCAGCAAAGTCACATACGCCTGATGGCCAGGGAGGAGATATCATCCCGTAAGTGACTCGTGCACATGATTTCATGCTCACACCTTGCGAGATTCGAGATCAGAAAGGTGCCAGGACCTTACGAGTTTCTAGGTGCGGACCCTGCGATGTCACTAAGAAGGATGATCTCGACAAGCTGTATCAAGAGATCTCGAAGAAGGAGAAGTACATCAACCTTTTGGGTATGACTCGCCACCCCGTGAGATACGAATCGGTTGGACTAATGTCCTTAAAGTCTGTGCAGCCGGCATCGCAGGCGCAAAGGCAGAGCCCAACGAGGAGCACGCACACAGCATCAAGGAGAAATTGTGGAACAACGAGACATTCGACAACTGGAACGAGGTTTACAATGCGGATGTCACATCGGTCTACTTCACAACAGTCGCGTTCTTGCCCTTGCTGCAAGCTGGTACGGATTCCCACGGGCACCTCTCAGCATCAGTTATTGTCATATCATCCATGAGCGGCATCATGCGTCATGCGCAGGGCCATTTCTCGTACAACGCTGCAAAGGGTGGGACCGTCCATCTGACGAAGCTCATGAGCGCCGAATTCCAAAAGGTTCGCATCCGGGTCAACAGCATTGCTCCCGGCTATTTCCCTTCGGAAATGACTACGAAGGAGAGTGGCCCTGACCAGAAGAGCCACCTACCGGCAGAGAATGTCCAGGCCAAAGGTCATGTTCCGGCACAAAGAGCGGGCAGCGACGAGGAGATGGCGCAGGCAGTGGTAAGCATTTCCCTCCTCTTATGCGGCTTTCTCTGCGGCCGATGGTCAGTGCAGAAGTCCGCAGGGTGCAAATGACTCCGAGCGCGGAACGATTGGCTTTGTGATGGCCAACTCATCGCGGAGCATCCGCACGGGGTCACCGTACCGCCAGGCTGGAAATCTGCGCTGGCCATTGGTTGCACCCAGCAGATCGACTTGCTATTTTTGAGACGGAACCCGCGGCTAACGGCATCTACCCACAGCTATTTCTGACCAAGAACGCGTACGTCAACGGCGAGATCCTAGCCGTGGATGGAGGCGTTCTGAATGTCGTCTCAGGACGGTGAAAGCGGGAAGACAGACAAGCATTAGGAAACCTTCCAAAAGAGGAAACACGAGGAGTCGAGATAAAGTTTGGCATCGGTTCAGCAGTACTAGTACCTACATAGCGTCTCAAATACAAAGAACGTCTGCATGGGGAAGCACCCAAGGCGAGGACGGGCGGCGCGTGAGCCTTGGCGAGTGCCGTGCATCTAGCACCCCTGCCAGTGATCCAGCGCCATCGGACGCCAAAGACGTAGGGCTGCACAGACGCGGGCGGCGAGGCTCGTCGACGTGGGTCTGTGGCTCGCCGGCGATTTGTGCAGCCGCAGCCGCGAGTGTCGGAGGGACGAAGACGAGCAGCGCGAGGGCGCAATTGGGTGACGGGCTGCTGTCGCCTGTCAATCGCTTGGCGGGCCGGGACGATCTGGCGGCTGGCTGACGACCGGGTCGCGGGCCCTGCACAACAAACAGTCGCTTGCCTCGACGACCCGTCACTCCCTCTCGGCCGTCCCGTCGCAGCCTGCGCAGCGCGCTCCTGAAATTATTGAGTTTCGCGGCCAGGCCGGCCCACCCCGCCGTTTACGCTACCCGCTTTGAGGCCCAGCGCAGTCGGTCGTGTCGCGCTAGTTGCGCCGGCGCCTTCTTTCCTAACAACTCAGCCCTACGCCCAAGTCCAATTCCCGCACGTTTGCCCGCCTCCTCAAGGACCGCAGTGCCGACCGAGCTGTGCGAGCCAGAGTCGCCGGCGACGCACTCCTACCGCGCCGCGAAAGCTGGTGCTCCCCAGCAATCTCCGGCCTCTCTCACCACCCAGGCCCGCTTTCCGGATGGGTGACATGCAGCTCACCGCAGCAGCGTTCCCCGCCGTCCACCACCGCTTGCAGAGCCCCGACTCCACCTGATCCCCTTGCTCTCCTCCATCCCCGGCTCCCGACTCCCGAATCCTCGCTCCTGCTCCTGAGCCCGCGAGCAGCAGCCGCCGCTGCCGCTCGAGACGCTTTGTTTCCCACCCAACACTGTCGCGCAACCACGATCAACCACGCCTGAACGCCGTGCTGGGACCGGGCCAGGGAGGCGCTATGGTGGCACACATGTCGGCACACCACGGTGCGGACAAACACTCCAATGGCAGCCGGCGGCCGCAGAGCCGCGGCGGCGCACATGGGCAGAACACTCCGGGCTCTTCGTTGCCGCAGCAGGCCAGAGGGACTCCAGGCTCAGCTCATACCCGGGCGCCCAGGCCGACGACGGTCGACCGGGAAAGGGAGAAGCCACCGAGTAAAGATGGGGCCGCCCAGCGTGCTGCTCAGGATGTCGCGGGCTTGAAAGACTATGTGAGAGGATCTCCTATCCCTGCGCTGTAAGACACGGCTACTAGAGTCATATTTTGCATTGGCTCTAGCGCCGCGGGGGCAGCTCTTACTGCGAACGGAGGACGGAAGATGCTGACGGAATCTTTGTGTTTTAGCAACTCGGCGACTGCCTCGGAAAAGGCGCATTCGGTTCAGTATATCGCGCCCTCAACTGGGGAACAGGCGAGACCGTCGCCATCAAGCAGGTCAAGCTTGCAGACCTCCCGAAGAACGAACTGCGCGTTATCATGCTTGAAATCGACCTGCTCAAAAACCTCAACCATCCCAACATTGTCAAGTATCATGGCTTCGTCAAAGACGCGCAATCACTCTACATTATCCTTGAGTACTGTGAAAACGGCTCCCTCCACTCGATTTGCAAGAATTTCGGAAAGTTTCCGGAAAACCTCGTCGCTATCTACATGTCACAAGTGCTGCACGGGTTGTTGTACCTGCATGAACAGGGTGTCATCCACCGCGATATCAAAGGCGCCAACATTCTCACCACCAAGGAAGGGTTGGTCAAGCTGGCGGATTTCGGTGTTGCTACTAAGACGGCAGGCCTGAACGACTCGAGCGTTGTGGGTACGCCGTACTGGATGGCACCGGAGGTCATTGAGCTGTCCGGCGCGACTACGGCGTCGGATATATGGAGCTTGGGCTGCACGGTAATTGAGCTCCTGGATGGAAAACCTCCATATCACAAGCTTCAGCCAATGCCGGCGCTATTTCGGATAGTCAACGATGACCACCCACCGCTCCCAGAAGCTGCTTCACCGGTGAGTACCCCATGTCCACACCCTCTATTCGTGTCTCGAAAATGTACTGACCAGTGATTAGGCTGTACGAGACTTCTTGATGCAGTGTTTTCAGAAGGATCCCAATCTCAGGGTGTCTGCTCGAAAACTTCTGAAGCATCCCTGGATCGTCAACGCTCGACGTGCGGATTCAGTGGTTCCGACCAAGCCCACCAAGTATGACGAGGCCGTCAAGAGCGTGCAAGAGTGGAACGAGGCTCTGAAATCCCCAACCAATGAAACGCTCCGCCGAGCATCACGACCGCTTTCCTCCAGTCCAGTTCCACCGAGAAAGGAACCACCGCCGCCGATCGCAGCGTCCGTGCCTCCACAGGGTGGATTGCGCGTCAAGAAGACACGTCCGGCCACGGAGGTTTTTGCTTCGCAGGAGGAGGAGGAGAATGATAACTGGGACGATGATTTTGCTTCTTCTATTAATGCGAGCGCGCTGCAATTGCCGCATCTGCGGCCACACGACAATTTCGCCGGCTTGCTATCGAGCGAGAAGCTGAAAGCATACGCCACGAGTTTCGATACGGTGACGGAAGAGCCAAGCACGGAGAATATATTCGATGGTTCGATAACGCTCAGCAGCCCACCGCCTTTAGACTATCCTGAAGGATTGGAAACCATAAGACCTTCGTCCGCCTCCAAAAAGCCGCCTGACAGTGGCAAAAGCAGCCGGACAAATTCAGGAGCCCAGAAGGGGTCTCAAGAACCAAAGACGCAGTTCTTCCGCGGAATGTCCAAAGCAGCGGTGGTCCCGCCCATCAACCCCCGGATATCATCGTTCACGAAGCCAACAGCGGCGTTCAGGGAGAATTCAGTGGAGGACTACTCAGACCTCATTGCATCCGACGATGCGGCTTTTCAGAAGAAACTCCAGTTCCTCAAGGACCGCAACAACAAGGAATATACCCCTCGTCTATTCCACCCTTCGGACCTAACAAATGTCCCCCGCTCTGCCCAAAATGGAAAGAAGAGCGGCAGTCTTCGCCGTAATGTTTCATGTGGCAGCTCAGACGGGAAGCAGTCCGTAAAACAGTCGAACCTGCAAGTTGGGATCGAAAAGTATGCGGAGCATGAAGAAGAGGATTTTTCGGACGTGTTCGGAAACGACGGCGCGGCGCCATCGCTGAGACCCAAGCATGAAAGTGATAGTGGTTCAGAGCGGGGCACGCTAAGGATGATGAACTCGAAGCTGTCAGGGTCCTGGCTTGGCGATGAAGAAGACGAAGAGGATCCTTTCGCCCAGTTGGAAGAGGGTTTCGACGAGATAGACCAAGAAACCAACGTTGCCCGAGACCGTTATGCGAGACTAATCAGCCTCGTGGAGAACAGGGTCAGCTCGCTCAAATCAACACAGCCGGAAGAGGTGCTTTACGACGTCTCGGATGAACTGGTACGTTTGATGACATGTTGGAGGCAAAGCTCAATTGGACTGACCATTTTTTGCAGCTACAAATCCTGATGGAGTCACCGGAGATTAAGAACGTAATTATCAGCTCTCATGGGATGCTGCCGATCCTGGAAATACTGGAGAGTCTGCCTCGACGGGAGATCATTTTAGATTTGCTAAAGATTGTGAACATTGTGAGTTCAGCAACAGACATGGAAATCAATTGAAGTTGGTACGCGTTTCTAACAGCCTATGACAGATTATTCTCGACAATGTGGAAATTCAAGAGAATCTCTGCTTTGTTGGTGGTATTCCGATCATTACTCAGTTTGCTCACAAGAAGTTTCCTTCGGAAATCCGCCAGGAAGCTGCAGCCTTCGTTCGACAAATGTACCAAACCTCAACACTTACGCTACAGATGTTCATTGGTTGTGGAGGCCTGAACGTGCTTGTGGAATTTCTGGAAGAAGACCTCGAGGATGATCGCGACTTCGTTCTCATCGGTGTTAATGGCGTATGGAGCGTCTTCAATCTTCAAGTGAGTTGTTTAGTACGCAGCATGCAGACGCTCCTGCTAATACCCACAGGGGCCAACGCCGAAAAATGACTTCTGTCGCATCTTCTCACGCAGTTCTGTTCTTTACCCTTTGTCGCTCGTTCTGAGCAAAGTGCTCGAAGAGGATGGTGAGGTTGCAGAGCTCATCGAAGAGCGCATCGTTGGTATCTTCATGCTTTTCTCGCAAGCAGAGACCCATGTCAAAGAACTTGTCGCAGATCGCATGGTCTTGAAGAGTGAGTGATTCGAGGAGCGTTTCTTTTCAGGCAGCACGCTTACCTGATCTACAGGAGTTCTCAAGGACTTGCAGCGCATGCGGCCCGCCAACCAGATCACCATGCTCAAGTTCATCAAGAACCTTTCCATGCTTACAACTACTCACGAAGCTCTGCAGAACTCGAACGCCATAGAAGTCCTCACAGACCTCCTGAGTTCGAGCATGAAGCTCCCGCACTTCCGTGAAGTGTCGAACCAGATCCTTAACATTCTGTATAACCTTTGCAGGCTGAGCAAACCTAGGCAAGAGGATGCGGCACTGAACGGGGTGATTCCTCTGCTTCAGACCATTGTCAAGACAGAATGGCCTCTAAAGGAATTTGCTTTGCCCATCCTGTGCGACATGGCACACTCTGGCAAGGTTGGCAGAAAGGTGTTGTGGCAGAACAAGGGTTTGCAGTTCTACATCTCCCTTCTTTCCGACAAGTACTGGCAAGTCACTGCTCTAGACGCCATTTTCATCTGGTTACAGGAAGAGACTGCCCGCGTAGAGCAGGCTCTCATTTCAGGATCCTTCCCCAGCGCGATTATTTCCTGCTTCACGACGCAGGACTCCTCTGTCGACGCATTCGAGAATCTACTTGAGCCACTACAGAAGTTACTGCGTCTATCGCCCCCAGTGGCCGCGCTGCTGGCCCATCCTGAGCTCTTCAGCCGCGTAGGCCAGAAGTTGCACACGAGAAAGCCAGTTGTCCGTCTCAATCTACTTCGTATCATTCGGAGTATTTGCGACGCAACGGAAGAAAGCGGTGGCGGGGCCCCTCTTATCCAGGCCCACGGACTTTTGGACGCGATCAAGCGTTTGGCGGAGTCCGACCCCGCCATCTTGGTCCGCGAGATGGCGAACGAGCTTGTGAAAGCATGCGAGAGCCAGACTCTTCTGTCGCCAAACTCAGCGCGGCGCAGCGCAGAGTATCCTAGATCGCGGCCCTCGAGCGCCAGGAGGCAGAGTGTGACGTTCACCCCACTTGGATTCCCACCACCCGTCCCGCCGCTGCCGAGCGGCATGTCATCCAATTTGCCGCCACCCACACCACCAATGTCTGCAGTCGAATACCGACGCAAGGGCAGTTTCTGGGAGGGCTCTGGTGACAGCCCGAGGAGCACACTGCTGCTTGGTGCGAGCAGGAGTTTCGACAATGGACTACCGTCATTAAGACCCAGTTCCTCGCGCTCGAACCACTCTCGACCTCTATCTCGGCAAGGAAGCAGCGAGAGTGCATCTGCAGCATTTGCCATGCCTCATCGGCCAAAAACCAGAGATGGCAGTGGCGACAGCACGGTTTCTGCCTTCCACCGGCCGAGGACGAGGGATGGCAGCGGCGACAGCTCCGTTCAGGTCTACAGTCGGCCGCGCACCAGGGAGGGAAGTGGCAACTCCGAATACTGTGTTGAGCACATGAACGCCCACCAACGGGAACCCAGCGACGCACCCCAATATCGCCCACACACGCGCGACGGATCGAGCAGCTCCACATCGACGGCGATTTCGACTTCCAGCCATTCGCGCGAGTACACGTTGTCGAAACCGACTTCTTCCTCTTCGATAACAGTCAGCGATCCTTTGTCGCTATGGGCTGTCAGCGGCGAGGACTCCATGAACACTCCCACCAACGATTCCTCGTATCCCGATGGCCGCTGTGAAAGTGTTAGCTCGAGCAAAGCTAGCCGCCTACCTATCAACGTCAGGCCTAGCAGCAGAAGACAAAACCTCAATTCCTTGTCAAACGGCAATGGTAACAGCAGTGGCCCAAGCAGCAATTCTCGGCCAATCCTCACGCATTCACACACGGCCAGCAACGGCAGTGACAGAGACAGGAACAACGTCGTGGTTGGGACGCCGCCAAACCAAGTGTATGGTGGACCAGGCTCTGCAGGCTTCTCGACGCCACATTCGTCGCACCATTCGAATGCTGCTACCCCGCACCACCACCAAGGCCATAAGCTTCAAGTGCGGAGGCGTCGGCAGACGAGCTCAGGCTACGGGCGAAGGGGCTCCAGACAAGACGATCTTATGCGCGACATTGGTCATGCAGGCGTCCTGGCGCGGCGCGGCAGTCGCCAGGACGACGCAGGGGTCGAGTAGCAACGAGCCCGCTCCGTCAGCACCCCTCAAGACCATCTGCAACACCAAGGACAAGAGAAACAAGCAAACAACAAGCAACAACCACCACCCCCATCAAACAAACGCTACAACCGTTACGAAACCCAACAAAATCAGCAACAGCAACCCCATGAACTTTATCAACAGCAACAGCAAAACTCATCAAAGTCCAGCTTATTAGCACCGCCAGGAGTCGGAGGACTTCGGCGGAGGTTTACTACACCGTCGCCAACTCTGACGCTGGAGGTGGAGCTGTCGATGCGCGTGCGGGTGCGGCAGGCGGAGCTGGTGCGGCGGCTGAGCGTGGGCGTGGGCCTGCGGATGGATCTGCAACCGCCGTTGCGGCGAATCGCCAGCATGTACGACATTCGCCGCGAGGCGGTGATGCAGGAGGCGCTGACGGAGCTCGACGCACTGGCAGAGGAAGCGGCAGCCGGACGCGTGAGCAGGATGAGCCTAAGTCGGGTGAGGGAGTGGTCGTATGTCTAGTCTGCAGGCTTTCTGTGGATTTGAAATGCTTCTGCCGTGCCTCTGTGCGATCTTGGGTGATATGCTTGCTTTACCGTCCTGACTGCTGTGTATTCCTCTGCCAGTTTGTGGTTTGCGTCGAAGCTTTCTTCAGGAAGCAGAAAACAGGAGAGATTCCCTCAGATGGGAAACGAGAAAAGAGAAGAAGGTGCACCGGCCCCTACCCACACGCTCTTTTCCTATGTCGATGCATGCACGCGTTTTGAGGATTTCTATCCGTGGTTTCTGTTATTCCCTTTTGCTCCATTCAATCTCCAGTTTCGCGAAATGGGATACCCGCAAGTTATGCGCGCGTACGTGCGTCTTCGTCTTTAGTGTTTATTATCTTTTGTCTACGCTTTTTACGTCGACTTTGGGCCTCTGCGGACTCATCATTCCGGATAGCACAGGCGCATTTGAGGGTTTCGGGTTCACTTTTTCGGTTCCGGTCTTGAAGCCTCTCATAGGGTTGGAGGATTGATGGTTTTCCTTGGGTTAGGGTTGCCGGATCGGTCTTGTGTGCGCGAATCGAGAAACTTTTGAGGTTGTGGTTTTTTTTTTTTTTTCATGACATATCCTGCAAGAGTTCCTTCCGTTTCCTCTCGTATGTGGTTTACTTGTTTGCCGAAAAGCGAGGGAGCTGTTATCGTGTGTTGTCCCGGGCATGCATTGCGCGGTCTCGTTATCTTTGCGCGGGTTTTGGAGTGGGCTTCTAGACTGGCGGCAGTGGCCTGTTTGAGAGCTGTTCGGCTGGCCGGCTGGTTGGACGGGTGGCAGATCGGATGGCCGGGCTGGCGCATATGGAGAGTGAATGAAGATTTGGAGTTTATAGTGTGAAATTGCTGCGAGGTTGAAACTGCACATGTCGCCCTGGTGGGTTGCTAATAGTGCGAAGCTGAACCGGGGCCCACGAGGATTCTTGTTGAAGGGCACTACTCTTGTTGACGGGTGCTACGACGTACGTGTAAAGATGCCCGTCATCGAGAGGCGCACGCCCCACTTGCCGCACGTTGGCCGGCCAACCGCAAACACACGACCTCGCTCTTGCTCCGAAGCTTCCTTCCAGAAACGCTGCAACAACCGCGTTCCGTTTGCGTAAGTCCACGAAGCCAGCCGCCGCGTCATTTCGACCCCTCGCCCCTCACATCTGCGCTGCAACACAACACAACCCCGTTCTGACACGCCAAACCAGCTCGCCGAGACCTCGACCGACGTTTTCCTCTCTGTAATTTTTCCATTCCGTCCTTCTATCAGCCCCGTTCCGGCCAGCCCACGGCTCTTCTATTCGAACTTCTTCGCTTCTTCTTCTTCTTCAAGAGTCCCGCGGCCCGCACCCTGCCAGCGCGAAACATCACGCACCATGTTCCGCCTCCTCGCCTCCGCCCTCCGCGAGGGGCAGGCGCCGCCGCCGCCGCCAACCCAGCAACAGGAGCCCGCATCGCCGCCGGCGCCGCCGCGGCCGACCAGCCCGCGCCTGCAGGTGGAGCACGCGCGGCGGCTGGAGGAGGAGCTGGCGATCGCGCGGGCGGACGCGGCGTCGCAGCGCGCGGCGTTCGAGGCGCGGCTGGCGGAGCAGGAGGAGCGGCTGACGGCGCAGCTGGCGTCGCAGCGCGACGTGCACGCGTCGGCGGCGGCGCGGCTGGCGGCGCGCAACGCGCGGCTGGAGGGCTCGGCGGCGCAGCTGGCGGGCGAGCGCCGGTGGCTGGCGGCGCGCAACGAGGCGCTCGAGGCGGCGGAGCGCCGGCTGGACGCGCGCGTCGGCGAGCTCGAGGCGCGCGTGGCCGAGCTCGAGGAGGAGAGCTGGGTGCTGCGGCGCGAGAGCGCGGCGGCCAGCGCGGAGCTCGAGGGCGTCGGGGGCGAGGTGGCGGGGCTGGCGCGGGCGGCGGAGGAGATGGCGGAGAGGGCGCGGAGGGCGTTGGCGGCGCCGAGGGCGAGGGGCCCGGGTGGTGCCGCGGCCGAAGGCGGGCGGACGACGCCGAGGGGGAAGGGGATCGAGGCGCCGGATGGCTCGTTGAGCGGGGAGACGCTGAGGACGGGCCCGAGGGAGGGGGTGGATTCGCGGGCGGGCGGCATGGATCCGCGGTCGATCGAGGCGCTGAGGACGCTGGGCGCTTCGAGGGGGGACGCAAGCCCCACGCCGGAGAGGGGGCAGCAGAGGAGATTGGGTGGAGGGGGCGTTCGTGCGGGCGGCGAGGCGGCGGCGGAGAACGTCACGGTGCGGCCTTCGCGGAAGAGGCAGCGGACCGCGTCTGACGCGGATTCAGGAATGACGGCGTAAAGGCACGGAGAGAACGACACGGTCAACGCGAAATTTCCCTTCCAGACACCTTTACGAGAGCTCGGCTCGGCGCATCGCATCGGCTGGACGGACCCATGGGGGTTCAATCGCATCACAAGGCGGGGACGATGTTTTGGGTTCTTTGGGTTTCCTTTTTCGGTATTCGTGTCTACTTGTTGGATCCGGCGCCATCACCCTCTCTCTGTTCAGGCCAGAGACAGAACATGTATTTACACCGGTATAGATAGAGCATTCGCGAGCATGGATAGTAAAGTAAACCCGGCAGGGGACGGAGAAGAGGACGAGACCCTGCCTGATATCGGGACAAGCGATGATGGTGAAATTGCGGAATCAGCGGCGAAGAGTTAAGGAGTGTAGAAGAAAAAAAATAGAGAGGACGGGCAAAGCGGGGGGCGTCGTAGCAGTACCAAAGGCACGGGGCACACACACACACATCTTCGAGGCTTCCAAGTATATCTTCGTCTTTCCTACAAAATGCCCAAGTGACCATCTACAACGACAGACTCCCCTCATCTCGGCAGGCCCGCCGAGGTTCCGCAGCGCAGGGGCAGAGTATACGTACAGCCATGTACAAACATACACAAAAACACAAACTCGCTCACTCACCGGCGACCATTCCAAACGGCCAGAAAGTCGGGTGAGAAAAAGAGAAAAGGAAAAAAAAAAGAGCAGACCGAGAAACTCCTTGTTTTGCCACCCGACCGATGCCGATGCACAAGATGCACGCAGTTGAAAGTTGATGCCCTCTGAATATGCAATGATGCCATCCCTCCCTGCCCGTTCGTTCCCTTCGGATCTCTGTCGTGTTCTAAAAAAAAAAAAAAAAATTCAATTCGTTCCATCTCCAATCCAACCGAATGCTCGTAGACCGGTCTCTGCGCTCCTCGACGAGGGCGTCTAGCTGCACGAAGACACGCCCCCCTCGTTGCGCATGAGCTTCGAGACCGCCAAAACCAGGCTGACGCCCAGCACGCAGCAGCCGAAGGCCACGCAGACCATGGCGCAGATGCGTTCCGTGCGGCCCGACTTCTTTTTCGATAGTTTCAGGAAGCACAGCGGCGGGAGGATGTAAGCGAGGGCGCAAGCGGACGTTGCCTGTGGAAGAACAAAGGTTATCACAGAGAAAGTGGGGACGTCTTCTAAGTAAAACAGGCTTACCCCTATCAACTCGAACACGGCGCCCAAGTCGCACGTCATCAGGCTCAGGCCCATCGCACTGACTACCAGCGTGGTGGTGAAAAGGAGATGGCGATTCGCGTCCCACGGATCGCCCGGGAAATAGTAGTTCTCCATCACTTCTCGGCAGACGAACGCTTCGAGCGGCAGCGTTGACAGCATGTTGAGGCCGAAGCACAGGCGTGCGATATTGACCATGATGTTGTCGGCCGGGAAGTTGTTGAGCACATTCCCTTGTGTCATGTCGCCGAAGGTCAGGTAGCCGGCGAGTGCCATGAGCAGACAGGCGACCATTGAGATGGTGGTGCTGTAGTGCGTAACCTTGGAGAAGCGGTCGAGCGTGGGCTTTTTGAGAGAGCCGTAGATGAGAAGGGAATTGTGGTCTGGGCAAGGTGCTTTGTCAGTACTTTCGCTGTTCCGAACGTGTCTTTCAAACCCGAAATTGGCATGCTTACGGCAAACAAATGCTAGATGTCTGTTAGCATGCAAACCAACCGTTTCACGGGACGTAGTAATTACCAAATGATATGACGCCAACAGCCTGGAAAACGCCGTCGTTGATGATTAAGCTCCCCGAAATCTTGCCTCTCATGTTCGGAGGGACTCTGGGACCCTGAGTGACCACTGTGACAAGGATGACGATCATGCTAACTAGTGCCAGAGTGGATGCTTTCGCCAACTGCCTGCCATTAGCATCTCAACCGCAAAGCCGTTGTTTGTCTTTCCGCAGTCCAACTGCTGCTCACCTTGGAAATATCTCTATACAAAGAAAGAGGGTATGAGATGCCGAGAATGAAGAGAACGATGACTGCTCTTCTGTCCGTGAGCAGCCATAGGAAGGGAGTATCGGGAAGCGAAGGAAATAGAGCTTCCAGAACTTGCGGGATGGTGTCGCCCACAATGATGCAGAACGCTATCATACCGCCAAATGCACTGCAGCAGCAATTCCAATTAGCACGTCCGACTCAACGCCCAGGAACCAAATCGTGTCCTCTTGCCGCCCGGTCCTCTGGAGTCACTCACAACGCCCATTGTGCAACGCTGATAGCTATCAGGCCAAAGTTCCCAAAGCAATGCTGCACCGTTGCCTGGAACGAGTTCGCGCCGCTGAGTTTCGAGTTTATGACGATGAGGCGGATGGTCCAGTCGACGGTGACTGTTAGAACGAGCAGGAGGATGATGCCTGTCAGGAGGCCGGCTTCTTTGAAGGCGTAGGGTTGGCCGATGATGCCGGCGCCACTGCGAGAATTCCACGTCAGACATTCCAGCACGATCTCCACTCTCCAGCAAGGGCCAAGCCAGTTGCCTGGATCCCCGCAGCATTACGACACCAAGGGATAGCCGGCCGCCTTCGAGAATTTTTCCAGGAATGAGGGGGAGAGAGGAGAGGGGGTGGGGCCCAAAAACGTACATTATGCTGTTGGCCATGTTCATGAACGCGCTCCGCAGCCCGCTCTTCGGCCTCGCGCTCTCCAGCAGGTCCTCCGGGCTGAAGCCCAGCTCCGAGTTCGCCACCGTCACGCTCGGCGCCTCGATGTCCGTCAGCAGCGGCAGCCGCTGCTCCCTGCCGCCGCCGCCTCGCCTCCCGGCCCTCCTGCCCCGCCGCCCCCGGCCCCCCGCGGCGCCGCTCGACAGGAAGTCCTCCTCGTCCGCCCAGCCCGCGTCGCCGTCGTCCCCCTCGTCGTCGCTGTCGCCCGACAGCGGCGCGCGCGTGGCGTACGGGTGCTGCCGCGGGCCGTTGCCGATCCCGCCATTGGGTGTTGTGCCGGTGCCGCCGCCGCCGCCGCCGCCGCTGCCGTCGCCGCTCGGCCGCGTGCTCTCGGAGCTGCGGTACGACGACGCCTCCTCGAGCGGGATCAGCTCGGCCTCCTCGTCGAACCGCACGCGGTTGGGCGTGCGCGGCGTGCCGTCCGGCCGCGGCTGCGCGAGGCTGGACTGGCGGCGCGGCAGGCCCGGCTTGCCGTTGGGGGGGCCGCCCAGGGCGGGCGAGGGCGAGGCGCCCGGCGCGGGCGAGCTGGAGGCGGAGCGCGGCGCGGCGGCGGCGGCGGCGGCGGCGGCGGCGGCGGCGGAGAAGAGGGAGGCCGGGGCGGGCGACGGCACGGGCGAGGCCCGCGGCGACGAGGTGACGGTGGGTTCGTGGTAGGGGCTGCTGGGCGTGGGCTGGGTGATGCCTAGGTGGTCGGCGTGGTGGTGGAAGGCGGGCGGTGGGCGCGGGCCGGGGCGGCTGCGGTGCTGCGACGGCTGCTCAAGCTCGAGCTCCTCGTGGGCGGCGTTGCCCAGGAGCCCGAGGACCTCGTCGGCGTCGTGGGCGGCGGGGCGAGGCATTGGATTCCGGGTGTTCACCTGGGCATCTTCCGCTCTGGGGAGGTCAGGGTGTGTGTGGAGGTGTGTCGTGTCAGGGAACGGCGCGCCGGGGGCGTGTCGGTCTGCCGTCTGCCGCCTGCCGTCAGCCTCCGCCGCTTCTGGACGGCCGCGCGAATCGGCGTTTAGGGCTGTCCCTTGTTATTTCTATATTCGGCCGCCGCCCATTGTCCATTGTGCGCCGGACCCGGCCTGAGCCAGCGCCCGCTCCCGGCAGTGCGCCCGTCGTCACGCACGGAGAGGCTCAAGAAGGGCGCCGGCTCGCACCCCGCTGCATGCCAGCCCGTAGTCCCACGCTCGCGGATCCAGGCAGACGGCTCCTCCATGCGTCCACGTGCAGCCCATCCCTCGCCTCGAACCGATCCGATCGTCACGGTGCAAGTCTTCGGCCACATGCGCGCGAGTACGCCACTGATTAACTATTGCTCCACTTCCGTGGTGTTTGCATGTGCCCAGGAATCCCCTTTCCAGGTATCGAGCTGCCGCTGAAGAAAACACGCGCCTGCCAGTGGTCCTGTAGATTGGCTCGCTCCCAAATTTCACGCCGAGAGAAAACACCAGACATAGTGGCGAAAGACATTAGACCCCTTTTTCTAGACGATTGAATCCCATCGTTCAGTCATGACCTTCTTCCCTGAACCGCCCTCTTATCGGATGTTGCGGACTCCGTATTGCGCCTTTACCTCCCGATGATCCCGATCCCGACACCGACCCGATGCTTTCGCTGATGCGTCCAACGAGCGGCGTGTCGCTTGCCTGTGTGCTTTGCGTTACGTTCCGGCCAACCTGCAACGGCTGCGGGTAGAAATGTGCTGGCGTGTTGGACGTTGTTGTTGGCGGATACGCCGAATCCGGCTCCGATTCTCGTGAATAGTCACTGGGTGTCGCCGCCATGCCCGGATGCTGGCCCGACGGAACTACAAGCCCCGAATGTCCGGCTTGTGGTGAAGGCGGAGGTGGAAAGTGCTCGTTGTGCAGAGCATGTTGTGAGGGGTCGTAAGGCTGGGCATTCGGCGGTTGGAACATGTATTGTGGAAGAGTACCCGGGGGGCCCGCTGGGTACATGTACTGCGGGGAGCTGGGGGACACAGGAGGTTGCATGTAGCCTCCGGCCATTCCAGGGGGGCCTCCGGGGCCGTAAGGCGTTTGCGGCGATACGGGGAATTCGGATCCCCCCATGGCTGGAGAAGTAGCGTTGGGTGATGGGCTGTGGTGCGTGTAGATCGGTGACATGGTTTGAGTGTTCGGAGATCCACCGCCCTTCTGGAACCTATGGCTGTTTGTTGCCGAAAGTTCGGATACGACTCCGCCTCCATTTTCGACATTTCCTGCTGGCAATTCCACCGGCTTCTGCTGCGATCCCTTTTCATTGGCGGCATCCTTGCTCTTCTTTCTCCGCCGAAGGCAGAACCATGCCACTGCCAGAATCAACAGCAAACCGCCAATCCCACCCACAACACCTCCAACAATTGCGCCCGTGTTCGAACTTCCCGAGTCACCACTGCTTGCTTCACCGTTTGACGTCGAAGAGCTGGTAGGGATATCTCTAGTAGCCGAGCGGGCCGCAAACGTTGGTATCCGGGAAAAGTACACCGGGAGATCTCGGTCAGCCCAGCTACTCGACGGTGCTTTGTTCGTTGCGCCTCCAGTTGAACTGATCCAATCTATCAGCACGACGCGTAACCGCGACTTGTTTAGCCGACGTACCTTCCACCAATCTTTGCAACAATCTCCGGAGGAACCACGTATTTGGTAATATTAGGATAGAACAAATCCCACAACGCATCCTCTGGTCCGTTCTTGCCCAGGTTCAAGTTGTGAGTGCCCCAAACAGTTGGCGAGTCGCATTCCTCATGCTGTGCGAACCAGCCGCCGATAATGAGCATTTGTGCATCGTCGATCACGTTGCAAGACGAAATCCCATGGGGGTTTCCGGGTCCATTGTCTGTTGGGTACCATTTGATCCATTGGAACGAAGGTAGCGACAGTATGTAGACGTCGTCATACCCAGTGGTATTATCGATGCCTTGGCCACCATAGATGTAGCTGGTCCCGTCAGCAGCGAGCTTGGGAATGAAAACCATGTGACCCACATGTTGTACGACGACTGGTCCTGCGCCCAGGTGGCACCGCCGCAGAACTTCCTCCGCATGTCAGGCACGTCTCCGGTGGCAGTTTGCTTGTACCATTTCGTCGAGGCGATGTCGTAAACGTAGATGTTACTCAAAGCGTCCCCCAGGACGGTGCCATTGTTGAAAGGGTCGAGGACACCTCCAAAGTAAATCAAAAGGCCCTTGTCGGAAGCTGGCAGGAAAACCATGACCCCCTCGCCCCGTCCGGTGCTGTCGGGGCCGGTGTTGTTGGTCCAGGCATCATTGACGAAGTCATAGATAATGAGATTGCTGGTGAGCATGGGATCGGCTCCCCATCCAGGAACCGTCTGGTTGTTGAGCCAGCCGCCCAGGTAGTAACCCACCCCAGTCTCGTTGACGGTAGCGCCCGCCCCGTAAGATACACGCTGGATTCCAGATGCTGCACTGACGTCGGTCCGGTTCCATTGATTCAGCAGAATGTCGTACGCCCACGGCGTGAAGGCTTCAGGAGTGGCGTCGTTGTATTCACCACCATACAGATACAAGACCTTGTTCACCTCGTCGGCCCACAGGACGCCGCCACTGAGGTCCGGGACGTCTCGTGTCTTGTTGAGATCGTCATGGAGCAGCGGCATGCCAGTGGCGGCGTCGTCGAGGTCGTTGTAGAGAAGCCAGGTGTCTGCGTCGACAACAGTCAGCGGGGAGGCGCAGGCGCAGCAGAGGCAACAGCATACTGGTATAATTCAGTGGGTTCTGTGACATTGGGTTCCACGTGAGCTGGCCGCCATCGATGTACAGGCGGCGGTCGACGACGGCGGTCTGGTGTCCCCAGCGGCGGCAGAAATCCCGGACGGGGTCTTTGGCAGCATGGGCATGCTGGAAGGCTGCAAGGGCAGCGGCGATCAGGTATCCGCGGAGGAGCGGTGCCATGGCTGCTGAATGCGCAAGGTGCGCGCCGCTGGCAGCATAAATGTCGAATTGCCAAACGAAAGGAGGCAGAAGAGCGAGATCAGACAGACGACGGGCTGGGCGGAGAAAAGGCACAGCTCGACCAGAGCGGTGGAACAAGAGGGCCATGGCTGAGAAAGAAATGCGGAAGCACAGGGCTGCCGTCCAGTGCGCAGATCGCCCGCCGACGCCAGGGCCAGCACGGAATCGGCGGACTGAGGGCAATCCTGCGATGCAGGACGGCGGGCGGGGCAGCGCTGATTCGCGCAGGGAGCAGTGGCGTGGCACGACGAGGCCAATGGCGGCAAGGAAGGCCCGCCCGCTGTGCGACCCGCAGCCAATGGCCCGCCGAGACCTGCCGGTACGCATCTCCAGCGCAACGGCAGCCCTGGCGGCCAGCGGCCGGGGGAGGCGTGCGGAGCGGGTGGCGCGTCTAGAACCGAGCTGCTCGTCGTGCTGACGGCGACGCGCTGTCTGCTGCCGTCGCCCGCCTGCTGCGCCCGCACGTCAGCCGGAGACAGCAGCTGCGGAGACTCGCAGCGCGCGCCGGCGGTCAGGTCATACAGCCAATCTCTCTCGGGGAGCACGAGCGGGGAGTGACCTGCGAGCGCCGGCGACGCATTTGGACGCACGTCAGCTTTTGGCGTAGTTGGGTCCGCCGGTGCAGGCTCCGCCATCCCTGCGCTCACCGTCCCAACGGCGCCGCTGCTCGCGTGTGGGCTGCGACGGAGCCCAAATACGGCGCTCCCCCAGCGCGCCGGCCAGCGTGCTCGTGAGCGCTCGCACTTTTACTTTCCGCCGCACTCCTAACACGCGGATACGATGTGGACGCGTGAAGATCCCGCCGCAGGGATGGCCCACCACGTTTCCGGGGTCCTCCATGGCGCTCAGCCTCCTTTTCGAGCTACCGCGAGCTTCTTCTGGCCCGGCGATGCTTGGCGCGGCCTTTGCCGCTCTCCCCGCGATTGTGCAAGCCACGCCTGAGCATAGAGTTCGCTGCGCCCGTAGCTTGCGCGAAGCCACGCGGAGCCTTCAATGTTTGGGGCTGAGGCCAGCGAGCGAGGGCTGAGTCAGTCCAGGTCAATATACCACACATCAGCTATGACTGTGGCTGCGTGGTGAGACCTGCCTGCGCGTGGTTGATTCCACAGGCTCAGGCACCAGCGCAAGCGCCACTGCAAGGTCCCTTTCGCGCGCCTCTGCTTTGGCTGGTTCCTGTGCCTGTGTGATGTACCACACATCAGATATTCCGAGCCCTTAGGAGAGAAGTACGGTACGGTCAATAGTGCACATGTCGAGTCAGAAGTAACAGGGCCCTCATACGCGTAGTTGCCACAGAGCAGATCAGAGCGAGGGTCTGCAGCGCACGCGCACGCACACGCACACCTGCGGCTGCTGCCTTGCAGCCCGCCTCCAGGTAAGCCGATAGGCAGCCCAAGCCCGGGATCTGCACCAGTACGGAGATCCAGTGAGGCGGGCGGACGTCATGTCTGACAGCAAGAAAGCTTGCCTACTAGGGTGGACGTGGACGCTCGGGGTCATCCGGGTGCATCTCTGGCCGGCCTCGACGCTGCCGGATCCTGGGAGGGGTCGGAGAATTTGGGCGCTATCTCGCGGCTCCGTCTATAGGGTTGAGGACGCTCAAAAGTCGAGCAGGTGAACGATGTCTGGAAGCGGAAAATGGACGGCAGGCGTCTGGATTGGCTGGAATCCTGCGTGCGGCCCGGACACACGGCTGGTGCTTAGGACGTCTCATCGACCCGATTGGCTCGCGCATTCCTTTTGGCGTCGTGGGCGTTCTCTGAGCACTCTCGAGTGAAGGTGAGATCAGGATTCGTCGACTCGCGCCGTTTGATGTAAAGGCCCAACCTCTCCCCTGCCGACCCGCAAGCCTCTCGCCGGTCCTGCATCATTTACCGCCGACGGCAGGATCAGCTGGCAATCGGCATCCCTTCTCTTGATGTGCGGAGGTACCAGACATGCACTTTTCTTTTCTCCTTGCTGATTCGAGTAATCTGGCCGAGGCCAAGATCCCGTCTGGGTGGCCTCATGCCGGGGAGCAAGCAGGCTCTGCCCCGGCTGATGGTCCTCGGTTTCGCGTGGGCGGGTGTGTGGTGACAGGTGTTCGGTGTCGGCGGCCGGCCCCAACAACACCGTGGGCGGGGAAGGGGAGCAAAACGCGGCACGTGTCATGGTCAAAGCGAGGGTTCCCGCGTCTACTTTTCTCCGCCCGAACTTCCCTTTGCCCTCCGACTTCTAGCAATGAATTCACCCGGCCCTTATTGCAGGATTCTGCTTTTGTAGCAAATCCACCAAGCGCTTACGTGGCCACGTATGCGCACACCGTAAGCACACCGCCAACCGCTATACAAGTCGCCCAGGTCGTGAGTTCAGCATGAGCGCTCTCAGGAAACAGATCTGAATGCAGACCGTGGCAACTACCAGGCTGTAGTGTTTTATGAGTAAGCCGCGGTGATTTGTGAGAGAAGCGTTTCAAATCTTACGAAGATCGAGATCGCTAACACATGATGAGAATGCAAAATTCCATAGTCCTTTCCAACCTTTCAAGAATCTTGTCTTGACCCGAGCTCGCGCTCTTTTCTACCTTGGTGATATGGGCATGATTGGCTTCTCAATAATTCAAGCGCACACCGTCTCCCGCAGCCGCTGCCCCCGCACTCACAGCTCCAGCTCCTCCAGCTCCACCGTCCCCATCCCTTCTGCCCTTCCTCTTCTCCTCCGGGCCCGCCTCGTAGTCCAGGTCAAATCCTCCGCTCAGTCTCATGCACCTGTGACACATCTGATGGTCACAACCCTCGGTCGGGCATTCTGGCGTCCTTCCACCAAACGTGAGGAGTCGACTGCATCCGCAGCAGCGCCCCAGGGCCTCGTAGATCATGGAACGGCTGGAGAAGCTCGAGCCGCGTCGAGCGTGCCAACCGGCAGGCTTTTGGATTCCGCCTCTGGACGGTGTGCGGGGTCCCTTGCGGCCCGAGACGCGGCGGTCGCAGGATGGTGGAGGTGCGCATGAAGTGCCCCGGCGGTTGCTCCGTGGTGCTATGGGGTCGATCTGAGTAGTTGGAGGTTCTCCACGGTTCGAAGAAATGGTGGTAGCTCCAGCGGACCTGCGGACGCATTAGGATTATCTGGGAAGGGCGAGGGTTTGGAGATTGCCCACCCCTGCGCCGGTTGCTGTACATTCAGGATCAGGAAGTGGGTTGTTCCAAACGAGTGCAAGCCCTCAGCTTCAGTCAGATCGCCACGTTGGTTCACTTGATTGGCTGCGCTATGAGGGAAGTCAGGCTCGAAATCTCTGAGGCTTGCTGCATCTCATTACTTACGCCTGATGGCTTGCCAGACCTTCCGGGATTTCCACAGGGGATTGGTGCCTGAGTGGAAATTAGCACCGGCCGTCGAAGTCTAAAATGGAGGGACAAGAATCAAGTCGGCGCTTAGAGAAAAAGAGCTTCGAACCGAGTCTATGGAAAGCATACACTGGTTAAAGCCCAAGAACACTAGAGGGCGGACTCACTCCGGATTGCTTGGAACAGGTGGTGACCAGCTCTTCTCTGAGTTGGAAGAGTCCATCATGATAATGATGCAGTATAAGGATGACGGGCGTGGTTAGATCCGCGAATCGTATGGAGTGCTCACGAGATCGTCTGCGAGTTGTCTGAGGCAATGGAGATCTGATGCGGCGAAACTCCTGCAGAATATCCCCAACGAACCTGCGTATCTGCAGCCAAAGGAAACCTTGCCCGAGAGATGAGAATTGAGGGGCATCTTGCACAGCGCGAGACCCGTTGGATCTGCGGTCGAAGTCTGCGGCAGGCTGTACGGAGGACGGTCCTTCTTTGTGAACACCTCGTCTGACTCCCGAAACGGCTAAGTGGCGGGGCGGCAGCAGCGAGCCGGCAGCAGATTCTGGCAGGCACGCCCACCACCTACAAGCCCTCCCGCACCCTCGACCCGGCGTCTGCCTCACCCTACTGTTTCACTGCCAGGTCCCGTCAACCCACCGACATCCGGTCCGCGCGGCGCTGTCGCGACCTCTTCCGCCACCATGTCCGACAACCACGACGGCTACGACCGCCCCGCAGAGTTCGTCGACAAAGACCAGGCTCATGCATTCAGACTTGAGCTGGGTACTTCCCATCGCGAGAAGGTTGTTGCCTCATTCGACGTCCGTGATGCCTACGCCAGGGCGCGCCAGCAGCCTTTCGCTGCGAACAAGCCTGTGCGTCCCCCCGGAGGCTCAACTGACCCCGCGCTGTCCGGATGGACGAGTAAGCCCAGCGTGCAGACCACCGTCAAAGACATCTGCTGACTGCTTGATCAAAAGACTTCCACCGCACTACCACGGACCGTGACCTCGACGCTGAGAAGCAAGACCGCCTCCACGATGGCCAGCTCTTTCGTCTCAATCGCCAGGCGCGTGGGGAAGTCATGCAACAGCCTGCTCGGAGGGAATACGAGCACAACAACGGCGCCATGTTCGGCCGCGGCCCTCCTCCTGGCCGCAAGGACGAGAGGCCACTCGACCCCGTCCTAAACAATCCTCAAAATGCCGACGCCATGGCTATTGCTAAGGCTTTACGTTTGTGAGTATCCCGAATATGTTTAAATGATGTGTCTGATCTTTGAATTCAGCCAGGGTTCCTACAACGACAGGGGCGGTAGGCGCTGTGGTCCGGGAGTGTCCACGCCATCGCGCCACACTGCACCGAACAACATGCCTGCCCACTTTGCACCTTCTGGCACTCCTATTCGTGGAGGCTTCAGTGGCCGTGGCCGTGGCGGCTATGCACCCAGCAGTGTTGGGCGCAATGGTCCTGGACGCCCGGGATCTCTCAATCCCCACGCCGACATCCATGCCCACCAGGGAACACCTGATACGAGGAGCTATGCCAATAATGCAGGCCATGGAAAGGCCAAACCTGCCATTGCTCGTGCCGGGAACATCCCTCCGATGATGGACCGTGCGAATAGTACAAGGTCGACTGCAACCATGGCCAGCTCCTCCGTCGCCAGTACCTCTACCGGAGCCATTTTCTCCGCGAGCCGTAGGCCTCCGACGCAAGTTGGGAAACTCGCCACCCCTGAGGAATTCATGGCGGCTGCTAAGCAGAAGGGTCTCCTGGGTTCGAAGCACGCTCCTAGCGCTTCTGCTAACGTCCTGGATACTAAGGAGAAGAAAGAGGAGTTGAAGACGAACCCCAACGTCAAGAAGGGCCTGGTTGGATCAAAGTATGCCACCTGAGTGTTCTGCATCACCTCAAGTTTCCTCAAGATGGCGTGAGATGCCATGAAACACGGAAACGGCGTTTCCTGACAACGCTAGGCGCGCCTGTCAAACGTTCGCAGGAAGCTCGCAGGAACCTTTGTGGCTCTTATCAGAATTTTAGCCCAGTCCAGCCTTTTTCCTACGCCAGTTCATTCGATCAATCTGCATGGGCCAGGAGCTGGAGAAAATGAAGCAGGAAAAGGGGCATTTGTATCGACGATTGGCAACGGAATTTATGGGTGGGCGTGTAGTGGGCGGGGATTTAATCGGATTTGCGGGTCTCCACGCAAGGCAGTCAGACAGAATTTTGAGCAGATCGTGAATGCAATCTGCTTGCAAAATCTTGCCATGTTTTGCAGTGCTTGAGGCGTGGCTAGAAGAGGGGCACTGCAGTGGTGTGTGGTGAGCAACGTCGGGATAGCCTCGCGCGCCAAAACGCGGATCGCGTGGTGGCGCTCGCCTCGCTCCGCCAGGCGCGAAGGGAAACACGCCCATCAGGCTCGGCCCTCGACATCAACATTAACACCGCAACACCCCAGAGACGCGGCCCACGATGTCGCAATTCACAGCCATATCGTCGAGGCCCTCCGCTGCCGCCGCAAGCGCGCCCTCCAAGCCCAGAGCCGCTCCAACGGCCGCCACGACGAGCCTGCCCGAGGTTGAGCAGGCATTCGCCGACCAGCCGGAGCTGAAGAAGAGGGTGTACAGCGCCATCGGTAAGCCATCATTTAATCGTGCACACTTTTCGCCGAAGATTGACCCAACAATATGCAGGCGAGTCACCACAGCACCAGCCGCTATTCTCGTCCATTTCGTCGTACATCCTCCAGCTCCGCCAAGCTCCTCCGTCCACCAACGGCGCCGCTGCCAACGAGCCTGCTGCGAAGAAGCGCAAAATCGACGGCGCGGAGACGCAGAAAGCCGCTGCCGGAGCAGTAGGCTCGTGGGCGAACAGCGCTGCGGGTGCCGACTTCACACTTCCGGACGTGAGCTTCTCGATACCTCAGCGGAAGAAGCTGAATCTGCAGCTTGTGGCGGCGGCAAGTGGCGGGGACAGCTCTGGCGGTGGTATACGTGTCTGCTCGGGCGGCGGGGCGAATGTCGAGTTCGGCATTGGCTTCAAGGATGTTGGTGAGAACATTCTGCAACCTCCAGCATGTGGCTTTCAAGTACGCTGACGATTCTCGCCACTGCCAGAACAGGTATTCTGCCTCCCGATCCCCGAGAAAGCAAAGCGCCAGTGGAACTTCATCGTCATACCGAAGAACAACGATGGCGTGAACGCTGCACCGGAGGGTTCCGCGGTGCCTGAGCAGATTGTGTGGACCTTTCAGGAACCGACAAATAAGGAGCTGGAGGCGGGCGCAGAGGCGGGTCCAGAGCCCATGGCGGAGCGGCTGAACAGGTTCCTGGCGCCGTTCGGCAAGAGCGTCGTCTTCCCCACCAAGGAGGAGTTCCAGAGCACCATACCCCAGAGCCACCGCAAGGGCGAGCTTGGGTTCCACGTCAAGGCTTTCAGAGGAAGCAAAGAGGGCACGTCTACATTTCACATGCATTTTTGCTGTCGCGCAATACTGACGCCCGCCAGGTTTCCTCTTCCTCACCAGCGTGGGCATCATCTTCGGCTTCAAGAAGCCACTGGTCTACTTTTCCTTCGGAACTGTGGAGTCTATTTCGTACACCTCCGTTCTGCAGCGCACTTTCAACCTCAACATCACCACCAGTCCCAGCGGACCCGAGCAAAAGTCCCAGGAGATTGAATTCTCCATGCTCGACCAGGCGGACTACACTGGTATCGATCAGTACATCAAGCACCATGGCCTGAACGACGCTTCCATGGCGGCGCAGCGCAAGGCGCAGATGTACAATGTCAATGGCCCGGCGGACGGTGAAGCTGAGAGCGCAGATGCGGCGGCGGACGATGGGGAGACGGAGCTCGAGAAGGCGCAGCGACTTCTGGAGGACGAAGAAGACGAAGACGAGGAGGATTACGATCCGGGCTCGGAAGGCGACAGCGAGGGATCGGGAAGCAGCGACGAAGACGATGACGATGACGACGACGACGATGAAGAGGAGGACGAGGACGCAGACGAAGACGGCAACATTGTGCAGGACGAGCTGGGCAGCGAGGCAGAGGATGTGCAGGTCACGGACGAGGAATAGGGCGGACCCCTGGATACCTGGGTTCGCGAGGATGCGGCGCGGTTTGGCGGAATGACTTATACCCTATGGTAGAACAAGAGCTCACTGTACAGATTCACGAAAGTGACGGAGGTCCTGGAGGAGTTCACGACTGGCATGACGTCATTGGCCCAACTCGCGACTGATGCTGGCCGCCCAGCTTTGTGGGGAGGCTGCCTCTGGGCGTGGGCGCGGTGGTCAACTAGGCTCAGTTGGCGCAGCCAGACTGGGAATAAGGTTAAAGGCGCAGCAGCGGTTTAGGCGTTGGCCCGAGGAGCTTGGACTGACGGCGCGCGAAACACTGTGGCGATGCTGCTCGTCGAGGAGAAGATGGGCCGGACCCCTGCGTTTATAAGCGACTTATATAAAGATGGCGCTCGCTCAGCTCCGATCCCTCGCTTCTTGAGCCCGTTTCCGGCACAAGTCGCCTAGCCGAGCAGCTCTCCAGAATCCATCGGAATGGGACAGAATATGTACCGCCCCGGCGTGTGCTGCAGGTGAGCGCAGCTGGCCGACACGGCGCTGCAGGCCTGCCTGCCGGCGTCCACGCAGCCTATCAACAGCGCCATGTGTCTCGCCGGATGTCGGGCGAGGGCCGCAATACGTACGCCGGCTGCCCAAAGCAGCGCTTCAGCCGTTGTCAGCCGCCGTCCGCGATAGATCGTCCCGGCCGCGACCAATTGCTGCGCCGCGTGTGCTTACAGCAGCGTTACAGACACCCCGAACGTGCCAGGCGCCGTCGTATTCGGGTGGGATCCCCATCGCAAGCGCCCATGCGGCTCTACGGGTCGTAAGGCTGAGCGATGGAGCCAGAGCCGGTTCTCGACGCCGCAACGTCTCCTCTCGACTCCTCCCGGGCCACTGGACCCGTGCCGCTGGACTCGCAGGCATCTGCACGACCAGCTACAACTCGCGCGCTCGTGCTTGCGACTAGACGTCCACGTCGCCCCCGTCGATCGGCCTGACGCGCGACGAAGCCACCGACAACCCCGATCAGGAACAATCCCCACACCGCCGATGTAATCATGCCGGATTTCCAGTTCCTTACCACCGACAACCCGGAGGAATTCAAGAAGGGCCGCTATCTAAAGCAGATCCGCTCGCATGCCATGCTGAGCGTGAAGCACAGCGAGCAGCAGCAGCGGTCAAAACCCGGCCAGGCCTCAACACATCCAAGCCCCGCGTCCAGCAGTCGCCCGGGTTCAAGCGTCAGCCCGTCTTCAGCGAGCGAGCGCCCCGCCGCAGCAGGGCCTCCGGTTAAATTCGTCGACTACGACCCTACCAAGGCCGCTGAAAGGGGGTCGCGCAAGCGCTCGCAGCAAACCCAGGATGCCGACGACGAAGACGAAGACCGCGCCGTCGCAGTCATCCCCAGGAGGTCGGCGAAGGCCCGCACGAGATACTTCGCCCGGTATGCAGACGCGGTGCTGGGTCCTCGACAGATGGGCCGCGGGGTCGATGTCCTGAACACCATGCCGGAGTTTTCGAATCCGAAGATCAGCGTCTGGGACTTGAAGCGGCGCTTCGACGACCTCATGCTCACCGACAGCATGAAGAAGTTCTACTTTCCCGCCATGGACGGCTGCAAGCACGCCTTCCTCAGCACCGCTTGCATCAAGGCCACCTACGCCGACATGCTCAACGGCTTTGTGGAAGAGAGCCCAGCGACGCTCTACATCAAGGAGGAGGTGTACACGATGATCCGCGAAAGCCTTCTAGACCCCAAGCGACAGGCCGACGACGGCATGTTCATGTGCATCGGCCAGCTTCTGGCAGCGGAGCTGGTGATGGGCGAGGAAGATGTCATGATGACCCACGAGCAGGGCCTCGACCGGATCGCCCAGCACAGAGACGGCCTCAGTAACTTCGGCGGACGGGGAGTCGTCGCAAACGCCATCACGACGATTGTCCTCCTGTCGGCCGTCGTTCGCGAAGGGCAGGCACCGACACAGTTTGTCGAGCACATGAGCCAACCCGCTGCCGTGCGCACATCCACACACCTGGCCGAGTCGCCCATCTTCTGCCCGCGCAACGACTTCTACAACATCGCGCCGCAGTGCTCGGAATGGACGCTCCAGACGCTCCGCGACATGAGGGAGATGACGGACCTGTTCGTGAACTCGGAGCGCACTGTGCGACAGCAGACGCGCCGCGACGAATACCCGTATCCGCGCCAGCTCAGCTCGCAGTTCTGGGCCTTTCACAACCGCATGCTGGACCTGCCTCCCAACAGCGACGCGAGCACATTCCATCCGGATGGTGGGGGCCCAGACCACGTCTACGAGGCGTGCCGCCACGCCGCCATCCTGTACTCTTACGCAATCGCCGCTCGGGTCCCCATCTCGACTGCCGGCCAATACTTCGAACACGCGTACCCGCACATGTCGCCCGCCGTGCAAGTCGACGCCGCGAAGAGCACCCCGTCCTTCTTCGATGCCGACACGCCTTCGGCGGCCAGCGACGCCGCCCTCACGCCCGCCTCGCACGGCTCGTCATCGTCGACCACGTCCTCGTTCTCCTCTCCGCACCCGTCCGTCTCCATCCTCGCCGCCATCCAGCGCACACCCAACGTCCAAGATGCTTGGGGCGACCTCGTCGGCGTCCTGCTGTGGGTAGCCCTCGTCGCCACCACTGCCGCCCGCGCCCCTCCCTCGTCCCGCTCTCCGTCCGGGTTCGGCGACTACCTTGGCGGCGGGTACATGGCGGCGGCGGCAGCAGCAGCATCATCTTCGTCGTCCTCGGGGGCTGCAGCCCCTACGCCGGGCGCATCGCCGACATCGACATACTCGGGCACCGCCTCCATGCCGGGCTCGGCGGCGGCGGACGTGCAGAGGGACTACGAGCGGGCCAAGGCGCGCAAGACCCTCGCCATGACGGCCATACTCTGCACGATCAAGCTAGCGTTCGAGCAGCCGGAGTCCATCATCCCGGCCGAGCGGACGCTGTTGAGGGTTCAGGCGCTGCTGCAGAGGTGAAAGGGAGGAAGAGGGGAGAAAGGGACTGGGTTTCTGTCGTTACCTTTTTTTTTTACCGATTCCACCGATCTTGACGGACACGGGTCGTCCGGAATTACACAGCTGGGAAGGGGGGTGTGGACAGAGATTGAGTCGTGGAGGCATTTCTGTCGCTCTACTGCGAGTCCGCGATGGGCCGTTCTGCGGCTTGAGGGAGATGATTGAGAGCTGTCGATCGCTCGTTCCTCTTAGCGCTCTGGTACCCCGGAAGCGTGGAACTTTGAAGACTATGAGAAGCAAGAGTCTTGTGCGAGATTGGCTAGTATCGGCTCGATGGAAGGACATGGCAGACCTACGCCTCATGTCCAACTTTCTAGAGATCAAGAAGTGTCAGGCCCCTCAGGCAGCACCACCATGGACTGTAGGGTAACTAACCAGCAGCAGCTAGCAACCAGGAGGGAGACCCGGTCACGTGCCAGGGCACGTGCACAGCGCTAGGTACATGGCACGGGCCCAGCGCCAAGCGACTGGGTATATTTACCCTTCGCCCTCTCCTTCTAGACTCTCTTTCCTTTTCTCCTTGTACATAGATTTTCAGTTGAGAGTAATACCACCCTTTCGGCTTTGCTGCCTCACAAGAAGTCGCTGTGTTGCGGCCACCTTTTGAGCTTCCTGGTGTAACGGCGGGCCTCTGCCTCTAAGGATCCAAACACCAAAGAGGGCGGTAAGCCGTGTAGGGTTTACCTTAAGTGGGTACAAGGTAGGGGTTAAGAACAAGTATAGACGAATACACGTGACTAAGCACTACGTACGAAGGCCGTGTTACTAATTAATAGTGTAGATTGATTATTAAAGTTGACTACGACGGTTAAAGCTATCTAAGGAACGTAGTTTTTATATACGTAGGAGAGTTCTATATAATCTATATACTTAGTTAGCGGGTTACGCTTAACTACTATTCTTTCTAAGCCTAGTGGAGCATCTAAGCGGGGAGCGCTCAGATGGCTTGTCCGCTCATTTGCCTTGGCGAATGAGCGGGTGGGTCCAACTGATCGCGGGGGTCACGTGACCTCGGACACTCAGGGTTCCGACTTCTGTCGTTCCCAGCGGGGCTGATCCCCAACTTCCTCAACCTGTGGAGGCTGCACCGTAACACCTGGACTGATGGGGAGGGTTTTTAGTGAACCGTTGGGGTGAAGGTGAGGATCTCACAGGAATTGCACGCCACATCGCTAACCAGGTTACCAGATATCAGACGCGTCGGCTACCCCGTGGAGGCTTGCCCTGTACCGCCTGGTGCGCATCCATCCAACACCCCCTCAGAGCCAGTCTGAATTCAAGGGAAGAAGTCTCGCAAAGACACGACCAGCACCCCGAAGAGTGTCCGAGAGAGAAAGCAATTTCACGCTGCATCCGCAACATCGGGCGCGAATCACAATCAAACGCTGCAAGGTGGAAGTTAAGAGAAGGGAAAATATGAGAGATTGAAGGAGACTCCGTCATAGGAAAGGGTGTGTCATGGCTTCACCACGGTATTTTTGGAAGGAGTACCGTCGTGCCGAGAGAGATGGACAAGAATCATTCCTGATTAATCGTTGCGCAAACATACGTTACATCAGCACTCTTATGCCTTTTGGAGCTCACCCTAGAGCGGGCTTCGAAATATATTGGATACAGTTCACCGGTACGTTTCTGCGGTCTATTCGGTGTTTTCGAGGCTGTGGCGCAGCTCAACTGTCCTATTTCCCCTTCCGGTGTTCTGCGAGTGGCTGGGTGTTCGAGCCAACGGTACGTTGGCATAGATGATGGATCCACCCATTGCGTATTTTGGCGGGCTGCATGCGTCACGCCGCTGACGCTACATGCAATGGCGACTGTTGGGAGGATCGGTGAAGGTGCGGTTGTGCTCGAGATACAGACCCTCATCTTGTTAACACATCCTTTACAACGGAAGATCCCGACCAAAGACTGCTTCTGCCTCTGCGTCCGCTGTTTCCCCGGATATCAAGCCGGATCCGTGGAAGAAGCCATGGCTGCGAGCACTGCAGACAACGGCCTCGGCGATTTCATGTTGGTGGGCCGTGTTCGCATCGAGTTGAGTTCTTGCTCGGTCTGGGAAAGCCATAGTCTCCCCGCATGTGGGTCATTGGACCTATCCTCTGTTTACTTAGAGATAGCCTGAACACATTTTAAATGTTTAATACTCGACATGTTTCTACGCGGATAGAGCAGCGTGGCTTCGAGGTTTCAGATTCCATCTGTGGAGAAGCCACCATGTCTCAGAGTCTTGCATTTTCGTACGAGTTTGAGTCAATGACGCGCAAGGTTTGGACACACTTCCTGAAAACAGAAAGTCGGAAAAAACCTTGATGCTTGTAGCAACGTGAATTTGTTGCAAGATAGTCGCCTGGAACGTGTCCAGTTATGTGAGATTTCCCTGATATCTTCATCGCTCAAAGCAAAATGCAGTCGTCTTTTAGAGTCGTGTTCCCATTGTACTTAAGGACCGGGAGTCATTTCGAACGAGGATCGCTGTCATTCAAATGCACCAAATCGACCACGTTTCTTTCCGGCATTTCAAGAGGTACCCTGATCTTTTCTCGCATGAGCGTCGACACGTCCATCACGCCGCCTCCAACGGCAGGGCAGGTAACGAAAATGCTGATCGCTACTAGTATTGTATCTTCATGCTCCCTATTGCTTGTATCGGTCACTCTTTTCTGCTTTCTTCGAATGCAAAGGAAATTCCGGCACAGGTATGTCAAAGTCCTTAGAACATGTCCCGGCGATCACGGAGATCTCTAAGCCTTTGAGTAGTCTTATCATGCTTCTTCTACTTGGCGAAACTTTGAGAGTTGTTGGATATCTAAGTTTCGCATCGACTTCCTTCGCTCTTGGCCGCCTCCAGTCAGATTCAGCAATTTGCCAGACGAGTGGACTATTCATACAGTTGGGGAATGAAATCTCTGGTAAGCCGACACGCTCTTCTGCTTTGCTCACGATTGCTAACGCTTGTTGTAAGATCTTTCCATTCTGACCATATCAATACACTCGACGCATTCGATCTTTTACGGAATACGCTCGGCTACTGGGTCCACAGGTCTGCAACCATACAGACACTACATATATACATTTGTTGCCATCTTTCCGCTTGTAACGGCCCTTATACCCCTTCTCGTCTCAGGTCGGACCAGATACACCAACAACTATGCATTCTGCTGGCTGCCCCGATATCCCCGCTGGTATCGCCTCGTCCTTGCGTGGATCCCGAGGTTTATCATTTGGCTGATCGTCATCGTCTCAACGATTGCCACGTGCTTGTATGTGGTCCATTCTCTCCATCGCATCTCCTCCATCGAGAAGACGTTGCCGAGCCACCACCACCACCACCACCACCGCCCCAGTGATCCGAGCTCCGCATCGGCCCGTGAGAGAAGGTCGACCGCGGGCTCCGTCGCTTCAAATTCCAACGACCTGTTCATCCCCACGACGCTGACGCGGACGATGTCAGATTCCCGGGTGTCGCGAACCAGGACGAGAATCCAGCGGAGGCTGTTGACCCTGTTTGTCTATCCGGCCGTTTACGTGCTGTTGTGGCTCGTGCCGTTCGTCCATGTGTGCTCGAGCGTCGGCTTCTACGGTGCGACCCACCAGTCCTACCATCTGCTTTTTGCCGCCGTGATTTTCCGATGTGCGATGGGAGGGGTGAACGCGTCCGTTTTCATCATCCGCGAGAAACCGTACGCCTTCCTGCGATCCGACGCGCGATGCGTCCGCGAGTAATGTTCGTAATGGCGCCACTCTTCCAGAGCGACGTCCTAATGCATGCATTCGGATCGCCGGTCGCCTGGAGCTGCGGGAACCTCCCACGACAGAGCATGTCCCTCCTTCGTTCGTGGCCCGGCAGAAGCGAAGCTGCGCTGATGTGACGCCCGGTGAGAACGCTGGCCTTCCGCGAGACCTGCGCCGCCCAGTGGCAACGTCGTTGCGGCGCGCTGGCAAGGGCCCGCGTCGTCGAAAGAAGAAAGCCAGCCCAACGCCGCCCGTACTTCCCGCGCGCCACGCCTACATACATACGACTAAGTTCGAGCCACCGTCGCGCGTGCATGGCGCCGGACGCTATGACGGAGGTGGCTTCCCCTCCGATCCTTTATCGCACGGCCGGATCCACCGCCGATAAGTGATGCGCGCCCGCTCCTGCACGATGGCGGGAGTTTCTGGGGTCGGTAGCCGGCGCAGATCGGTCTCGGTAATGAGACGACTCGATCCAACCACGGCCCCGGCGGGCGATACGAAGCCGACGACCGGAACGCGAAAGCTTGTTTGGACATTTGGGCGGTGTTGTCCGATCGCGGGCGCGTTGCCTGCCGTGGGGTGCCGTTGGTTGACCACGGCCTCGAAGTCGATGGTTCGCAGGGGTTTTGGTCGTCGAGACGACAAGGGTTTACACGAGTAGGGCTTCTATACACGTTCACAAAGTTTATCGGATTTTTCCTGATGGAGCAAGGGATGCGAGCCGTCGTCACTGAAATCAATCTGACAGAGACGCAGATGCGGTCCGAGTTTTTGACGTAACGATTTGGATTCGTTTACACATTGCATTATGTTTTCCCCCCTGCCCACCACCCAATGCGTGCCCTCCTCCTACTTCCTCGTCCACTTTTCCATGCTCCGGAAATGCATTGCAGATTTACGAACACCTTAGTTCTGAACGGGCCACTCCTCGCAGTAGTAGACGTACAGCGCATCACCCTCGGTGGTCGAGTAGAGAGTGCCACCGGTCTTGCCCTCGATGAAGTCGGAGCTGGGGGTGCTGGCGAAGCGGACGGCGGTGATGGGGTCGGGCACGTAGTACTCCTTGCCGCTCTCGTCGGTGCTGCCCTCGGCCTGGACGGTGGCCTGGTTCTTCTCGACCTCGGTGGGCTGGTCGTAGAAGTAGAAGCTGGTGCCCTGGACGTTGAGCGGCGTGTTGTCGCCCGACGACGCGGCCTGGTTGTCCGAGTCGTACAGCCACAGGTGGCCCTGGTAGTATGCGGGCACGGTGAAGGTGAAGGTGGGGCCGTCGAAGCGCTGCGGGTCGGTGAAGTCCTGCGAGGTGGAGTTGCTGATGCCGTAGATTTGCGGCAGGGTGCGGCCGTTGTCGGCGCACTTGGACGTGTCGACGTAGATCTTGTGCTCAGTGGCGCGGGGAAGGACGGCAGCAGAGGCAGCGCCGGCGAGGGCGAGGGAGGCAGCGGCGGTGGCGAAGCGCATGTTGGCTGGTGTGCTGGTTTGTGTGGTGGTTGAGGTCGGGGTGTTGTGAAGTGTCTGTTGTTTGGGTGCTCTGGAAGGCTGTCTGATGGCTCCTCCAGCAGCAGGCCGGTGGCGGTTTATATAGGCGCCGCCGCTGGAGTGCTGCTGGCTGCGGCACCAGTCGACGATGATGCAAAATACGAGACCCCTCAACTCGAGCTCCCGCCCGCGCCCTGCGGCTCTCGTATAGAGGCGCTTGGCGATGCCGACCTTGGGTTGGCGCGGCGATCTGCGCTGCGGACCAGGGCTATCCCCACAAAAGCCACCTACGAACGCCGCTATTCTCGAAGGGCCTGGAGTAACGTTACATTTCTTGGCACATGGCCACCGAGAAGCTCGAAGAGTAGGAGCAGGAGTACTTGCGTGTCGAGCTGGTCCAAAGCAGGCCGGAGCGCCGAGGATGCCGGGCGGCAGCTCGTGTTCTGGCCGACGATAGTTCGTGGCGGCTGGGCACGGAGGAAGGCCGTGGAAGGCGTCCAGCACCTGGCGCTGGGACTTGACGGAGCGGTGGACGTCTGGTGACAGCACCGACGGGCACGCTCGCTCGGCCCGCCCCACTTGAACACCTGTGCGGCTAAAAATAGCGCCTCCTTTCTGCCTCCTGCACTCTGATTGCTCGACGCCCGGCGGCCCTGCTCCCGCCATATGTAAACAAAACTGCGAATTGTCCGTACGAAGTGCTGTTTCGCCGCTGTGAGTGCCTAACGTCGTCTTCCGCGCCGTCCCCGACGCGTACACAGTACAGCCACCGCATCGGCCAGGTGACTTTGTTGCCGTTGGGCTGAGGTCGCGGTACGAGAAACGATGCAGAGTTCGCGTGAGGCGCGACGTGGTACTCGGGGTGGCGACGTTTCGCCCAGAGTGTTGAATCTTGGGCCCGTCCATCGGCACATTTCCGCAAGCTCCGGCCCCGAGAGTGCTGAACGCCGTCGGCTCTCTCCGCGTGATAGATCTCCTGTGCCGGGAGCTGAGCTGCGGCGACGCGCAGACTTGGGACGCCATGAGCAGCGCATCTGAACAGCAGACAACAAGCAGCGGCCGAAAGCAGCGTGGGAGGCGCACGTTGGGAGCACGTGCATAGGCGGTGCGCTTGCCCGCATCAGAGGGGTAATGCCGTCATATGTGGGAAGCGGCGCGCGATGTCTGCGGCTAGAGACAGCAGGCGCGAGCGGATGCAGCCTCGAGCTCCCTGCCCAGCCTGCAAGACACGGACGCAAACAACAACATCACAAGCGCGTCGTCCACGCCCGCGCACCACTTCATCAACCGCCATCGCCCTCGCCGTTTCGCGCACACTGTTTTGTCACAACGCGCTACGTCATTGGGATTCGGTTTCTAGCTCCCGGGCCCACCTGCCTGACTCGAAATGCCGTCCTCGAAAGGAAAACCCACGGATCCCAAGTTGCGCGAGCAAGTCAAGAAGGGTGCGCTGCACTCGGCTTTTGCCTGCTGCCACGCAACAGACCGAGCTAATTGCCGCTGCAGAAGTGCAGAATGAAACGAACAAAGACGGCGGCGGAAAGGGGCAGTGGTCCGCATGGAAGGTGCGTGCTGCCCGCGGCGCCGCTCATCGGAGCCAAAGCTGACAGCCTTTAGTCGGCCAAGCTGTCCAAGGAATACGAGAAGAGGGGCGGAGACTACGAGAACGAGGCAGGATCCAAGAACGAACCCAAGAAGGGCGTCCCCGAGGAGAAGCCGGGCAAGAAGAGACAACGCGAAGTAGAGGAGACTGAGAAAAGCGGCGGCGGCGACGACGCCGAAAGCGCCAAAGACGAGGACGCGAGCGGTCAGGGCGAGAAGGCGGCAGAAGAGGAGGACGAGGCGCAGAAGAAGGGTGGGAAGCAGGCTCCCGGCAAGAAGAGCGAGGCGCGAAAGGCGAGCACGCCAAAGAAGGCGGGACGGAAAAAAGGCGAGGGAAAGACGGCGAAGAGGGCGGAGAAGGTGCCGCGGGAGGGCACGCGCAGAAGCGCGCGCATCCAGCAGACGGAGGACCAGGAGGGCGGGCGGGGCAAGAAGCAGAAGACGGACTACGTGCAGTTCTAGCGAGACCGCGTCCGTTTTTAGAGATTACCGCGCGGCAGAGGTGTTGCAGGCGGGCTGGAATCGATACCGCGGCCTTGGCAGCCCGTGTCCCTGATCGCCGTGCACCGCCGCGGCCCTGAAAAGTTTCGGGCCCGGAGTGCAACCGCGTGAGGGCGGCATTCTCCTGCTGTTGAAGCATGTCGATAAGCTTGAATGGCGCATTCCAGTAGGCGCGAAAGCCGGGCTTCCGGGCGGAGGTAGCCACGCGGGGTTCGACCTATCTAGCGGGCGGGAGCGCTGCCGGGGGCTGTTTCCTCGCCAACACTGTGCGGTGGCGGCTCCTGGCCCGCACTGGCCCCCGCCGGGGGATCGCAGCACGAGGCCTGGCGCCTGTGGCCAACTCCACGCGCCGCCAACGTGCGACAAACACCAGACACCTCTCTCTCACCTCCCCCAACCTGCGCCGCGGCTTTGTGCTCGCCCCCAACGCGCGAATTGTGCTCCTCTGGTGCCTGAACACACGCCCTGACCTCGCCTGCGCCGCCTCGTTGCACGTCCAACGCGCCCGGGGTCTGGATCCTCTCGCCTACCGCGCCGGCGCCGCCAGCTACGCCGCCCGCCTCCTATCCTCCAACACCGCTCGCCCTTTCAGCGTTCTCCCCTCTCTAATGCGCCCACGAAGATAATGCCCTCGTTCAATCCGCTCCGCAACGTCAAGCGGACCGTCCAGCCCTACGATCCCCTGCCCGGCGGAAACAGCTACGTTGACTCGGACGACGACATCGAGAAGCGCCGCTCCATCGACAGCCTCGACTACCAAGACTCGGCCGATTCGTCACCCTCCGCATATGCTTCGCGCGTCTCCAGCATGCAGGGCACCACCACCTCTGCCCAATTCCACCGGAACCGTTCCGACTCGCGCGCCCGCAAGGCTTCCATGTCGCAGCACCAGCCGCCCAACTACGCCTCCTCCTCATACTACTATTCGCACCGCGTGGGCCGCCGGCGCTTCAGCCGCTGGTTCGCCCTGGCTCTCGGCAGCACCGTCATCCTGTTCATCATCTGGCTGAGCGCCATGGGCCGGAGGAGCCACATTGCCGTCGAGACGGGCGAGGCCGTGAGCGAGATGCCTGCCCCGCCCGCCCCGTGGGAGTCGTTCCCCTTCCTGAAGCGCTACCACGGCGGCATTCGAACTCTGGTCCCCCGGCTCGATAACAAGCCCGAATACCCGGGCGACGGCTTCAACGCCTCCGAGCTCCTGGGCGCCCGCAACGAGGATGGCCAGTTGGAGAAGCGTGCCGAAGTTGGCGGTGATGGCTGGAGCTACGACGAAGAACGCGCCAAGGACCATGGACTCCCGTCCATGCAGGTGTTCGACCCGTACCCGGACTACAGCTCGGCCGAGTACAAGAAGAAGTATGGCGCCGAGGTCAAGGCGTGTTTCTTGGACGAGAAAAGGTCGCAGAGCGTGCCCCAGATGCGCGTGTACCCGGGCGTTGTGAACGGCACCCCGGAGAACGTCATGGGGTCCTACGAGATTTTCGGTATTCGCGACGATGTGTGCTTTGAGCGATTCGGACGCTTGGGGCCCTACGGCCTGGGATACAGCCGCAAATACGGTGGCAGTGGGGCTGGGATGGAAGGTGACCGCGAGGGTGCTGACCAAGTCTGGGAAGACGATGAGCAGGTCGACTTCCGGCAGGTCAGGTGGGCCGATGTACAGCGCCGCTGCACAGACGACAACGCGCACCGGTTCAAGCCTCGCGGGACGCCAATTGGTAATGGTCGAAGCCACTTCTATTTCGACGGCTATGTGGAACAGAATGCTGAAGAGGTGCCAGAGAAAGAGATCGAAGCTAGGGACCCGCAGATGGATGACCCCGCGCCGCCAATGCCCCATGCCAACGACGAAGGCGCCAAGCCATTCAGGCCCGTCGACATGTCTTCTGGCTCGAGCGAGAAGTCTGGCAAGAAGCAGTCTTCAGAAGGTGGAGAAAATAAGCCGTTCGAGCCGGTCGACACCTCTGGATCCCAATCCTCCGGAAACTCGGGGGAAAGGCCCAAGCAAGCCAAGAAGCTGCTGCCGCGCACAGCTGTCCTGATCCGTACCTGGCACGACTTCCAGTATGACGACGAGGACCTATTCTATCTCCGTGCCATCATAACCGAGCTTGCTGTCAATTCTGGTGGAGAGTATGAAGTTCACTTCCTGATCCACGTCAAGGATAACGACGTTCCGATCTGGTCTGACGAGGAGACGTATCAGCGCGTGCTCAACGACTCTCTCCCGGAGGAGTTCCGTGGAATGGGTACCCTCTGGACTGAGCGTCAGATGAGCCTGGTGTACGGGGGTCTTGCTGAGAGCAACTACCGTGATCTTCCTGTTTACGGCGCATACCGATCCAGCTTCCTGCCCGTTCAGCACTTTGCGCACATGCATCCGGAGTACGACTTCTTTTGGCACTGGGAGATGGACGTTCGCTACACTGGACACTTCTACCATCTGTTTTCCAAGGTCTCGGAATGGGCTAAGCAGCAACCGCGTAAGGGGCTTTGGGAGCGCAACTCACGCTTCTACGTCCCACGCGAGCACGGCCCCTGGGAAGATTTCAAGCACATGGTGCGGGTGCAGACGGAACACGGCACGGCCTCTAAGAATAACATATGGGCTGAGATGGCCAAGGACGACCCCAACGTTCCGGACGAGATCAAGGCACAGTCCGTTCAGAAGCCGGAAAGGCCCATCTGGGGTCCCGAGGTGTCGGAGGCGGATGAGATGGACACGCAAGATGACCCCGAGGTCCCCCCGATTGAGAAGGACAAATACGAGTGGGGTGTGGGCGAGGAGGCGGACCTGATCACGTTCAACCCCCTCTTCGATCCCGATCGCACCAACTGGATCCTGTCGGGCGACGTGACGGGATACGACACGTCCAAAGGGTTGCCGCCGCGGCGCACTGCCATCATCACAGCCACACGGCTCTCGAAGCGTCTCCTGAAGATAATGCATCGCGAGACGTCACTTCGCAAGCGGACCATGTTCTCGGAAATGTGGCCGCCGACGTGTGCGTTGCACCATGGTCTCAAGGCAGTGTACGCGCCGCATCCTGTTTTCATCGACCGGCGCTGGCCAACAGACTACCTCGCAGCCATCATGAACAACGGGCGAAACGGCGCGGCGGGTGGAGCAAGGATGTCGGTGTTCTCCGACGAGCGGCAGCACAACTTCAAGGGCACCAGCTGGTACTACAACTCGGGGTTCGCGCCGAACCTCTGGAGACGCTGGCTTGGCTACGTGGTCGACAACGATGGCGGCGAGGCTGAGGAGGTCTGGGGAGAGGGTCGCATGTGCCTCCCGGCGATGCTGCTGCATCCGGTTAAGCATGTGGATTTGGTGTTTGAGCACACCGATGGGGCTGAGTAGATGAAAGCCTAATCATCCTGCATCGAGGGGAGGCAGCATTCTTGGAAGCTGGTTGGATGGGCAAGAAAGAGCCGGAACGATTTGGGGACATACAGCGATATTGCTGCTCTGTACAGATGATGCACACGACCCATTTATCTTCGGCGAGACTTTTCTACCTGCGGCAGAGAGGCCGTCTGGAATGGCGTACACGGCGTTTTCCGAGTTGATCCCGTTGTTCTGTTGGTGTCGATTGGGGTTTGGGAGCATAATCTAAGGGTACATGTGGTGACGGCGAAGCGTAATCAGAAATCAGAAGGGGCACGAGGGCAGGGGGCCGGTTGACGAATCGGAGTCGGAAGAGGCTACAAGTAAATAGGAATAACAACAAATGCTGGCCATGAGCGGGGCGCGGGCGGCTGTGCTTCTGGTAGTGAGGCTGGGGCGCCATTGCCGTGCAGAGTTGAAACTTTGGTCGACGCAGGCCAAGTAAACGCCCAGCGAGTGCTTGTCAGCGCGGAACGGAAGCGCCAGATTCCGCGCGCGGTGGTGGTCATGCAGCAGGGAAGGCGACAGCGGAGGAGCTATGGGCTTCCTAGTTTTCCTTGCGTCAACGGGCTGGCTGCCAAGAGGGAAGTGGCTAAGCAGTCACAGGAAACGAGGCGGGCGGTGGGCTGTGCTCTCTCTCTCTCTCTCTCTCCTCTCTCCTCAAGGTCGGCTGTTGTGGTGCCACGGCTTGCCGGGGAGGAGACGGGACGAGGGCGGCTGTGGAACTAGGAGTAGAATGCTCGCCATTGGGCAGGACTTCTCCCGGGCGTGCCAAGATAAGATCGTGGGGGGGGGGGGGGGGGGGGCAGTAGGGAGGTTGAGTCACGGCGGCGTGTAAAAACAAGGCTATATTTAGGCATAGGGTGGATGCTATAGGCACGCAGTCAATTAGACTTTGACAGCCCGGTGTGACGGCACGTGCTTTCGCGTAGGACGAGGACGAGGATGACGAGGAGGAGCGGGCGTTGAGCGCTGCGCCGGCAGAGGCGCGCCGGCGACCCCTCTCGCAGACCCACCGCCTCCACTTTCACGGCAAGCGTGCGTCATCAGAAACATGTCGAGCGCCATTTGCCCACTGCCACCGGTGCGCGCGAGGAGCACGGAGCTGCCGTGGTGACCTGGCCGCGCGATTTGGGTTATCTCGGCATGAGACCCCGGCGGCGCGGCTCGAGCGGCGGCCTGCCAGCATCTGCGCCCTGCTGGTGGCCAGCAGCATTGGGCTCAATCCGCAACGATGGTCGCGTCGCGCACAGCAAGGGTGGATGCCGCTTTAGCCACGGATTAGCGGCACACACGACCCCCAGGAACAGGCTTGCCCGAAGTCTGCTCGACCGGCGACCGGCCTTCTCGCCGGCCGCGCCTGCTGCTGGCATTCGCTCGCCTTACGGGCGGCCTGCTGCAGGTCATGGCCGCCCTGGCCCCGCCACTGCCGGGAACCCAGCGCGGCGCGGCTCTCCGCCCTGGCCGCGGCCGCCGCCCACACCGCGCGCCCGCTTCACGACCGCACTCCTCCGGCGGCGGGCCCGCAGCGCTGCTGGGCAGAGGCGTCGGTGCTGGCGGGCGGGCCGGCGCGCGCTGCAAAGGGAAATGCGGAGGCGTGGGCCCCACCGGCGCACCTAAGCTTTGACAAGAGTCGGCTCAAGCCTTTCAAGCTCCACCGCAGGCGGAGCTGCCTGTTCAAGCTCCGCTATCAGAGGCACCCCCGCTTGGCGCCTCCAACGTCCGCCGCCACCACGACCGGCGACGCGTTTTCATCACGTCGGATGCGATGCAGACGCCCGTCCAGGACACCCTGGCTGCTGGCTGCTGCGGGCAGCCTTCCCCGCATTGCTTGCCAGATCTGTGCGAGCCCGCCATCACTCCTCGATTTCCACCTACGAGCGGCAGGGCCGACGCACCCGATCCCACGGCGCGTGTGATGCAGCAGACGGACGTGCAGCAGCCAGCAGAGCCGGCCAGGCCGTCCGTCCATGGGAGACCATGCAGCCGATGCACGAGGTTTGCAAGTCTCGTCGGCCGCAACCTTGAAGCGGGAAGTGTGCCCGGCTAGTCGTCCGTTTAGACGTCATTAGGCAAGATGCACCTGCTCACCACCTAGCCCGCCGTTTGATTAGCACTATTTACAGAAACGAAACGTCTTTAATCTCTGCACAGCCTATCACCCACAGCCCATCCCCCCCCCCCCAGCGCACAGGCAATCCAATCTCTGTCGGGCAGTCCACCGCCCCGTCCGAGCCTTCACACCAGCCCCGGTAGCTTCGATTCTGCCTTGTCGCCATGCCCGAATCCAGCTCACCGCAGCCGATCCACCTTGGCGTGGTGGAAACTGCTCTCGCCAAGAGCGGGATAGTGAGGGGAAAGGTCCCGGGAGTACGCACGCGCGTTGGCGTGGCTACTCCTCTTCGCGTCCTGCTCGGACATGGCGTCCAGCAGCTATAAAGCCTCGTGCCGGTCCGCACAGCAGACTCCCTCTCTCGCCTCAGCCCACGCCGGTGTCTCCTACCACGTCAATTGCCCTACTCTTTGCCACAATGGTCCACTCTCTGTCTCTTCTTCTCGGCCTGTCCGCCCTTGGTGCGGTCCACGGCGCGCCTGCCGTCGACCCGCTGCGCGGCTCTGCCGACCTCCAGGGCTACAACCCGTCGAACATCCTGACCGACGAGGACACCACGAAGGTCGAGTATGAGCTTGCCCCGGGCCAGTCGGACGACGCGGACCTCGGCACGTACCTGGACTTCTCGGACACCGAAAACCCGCAGCCCATCCGCGGGACCAAGGGCGGCACCGACCCGGGCCCCCACAACTCGGACGTCGACAGGCTCAACAGCGACAAGCTCGCGCCGCCCGGAACCGACCACGGCCAGACCATCAGCGCCCAGTGGAGCATGGGTCTCAGCCACGCCAAGCTCGGCAAGAACGGCGCCGGCTGGTCGAGGCAGCAGAACGAGGTTGTCCTGCCTGACGCCACTGCCATGGCAGGCGTCGACATGAGACTCGAGCCCGGCGGATACCGCGAGCTGCATTGGCATGTGGCTGGCGAGTGGGCGCTGATGCTCAACGGCACCGTGCGCGTCCAGGTATGAAAAATCGAGGCAGTTTCGAGAGTGCTTCTGCTGACATCACCAGGCCGTCCAAGAGGACGGAAAGTCGTTCGTGGACGATGTGAGCAAGGGCGATGTCTGGTTCTTCCCGCCGTAGGCGTCCCGCGCTCTGCTGTCGACCATGCCCTCCCAGCTGACAGCGAACAGGGGCATCCCGCACTCTCTGCAGGCTCTCGACGGCGGCGCTGAGTTCATGCTCGTGTTTGACGACGGAAGCTTCTCGGAGGACAACACCTTCCTCGCTTCGGAAATCTTCAATCACCACCCCGTAAGCAGCCCGTATCAGGCGTCGTCCTTGGCAAGCCCGCGTTAATAACCCGCGTGCAGAAAGACGTGCTGGCCAAGAACCTGCACGTCGACACTTCGGCCTTCGACGATATCCCCGACGGCGAGCTCTTCATCTTCCCCGGCACGCCCGCGCCCAAGGACATCGAGAAGCAGAACGTGACGGGATCTGCGGGCGTGCTGTCGGGCCCGGCCAGCTACACGTACCACTTCTCGGAGCAGCAGGCCCACGAGGTGCCCGGCGGCAGCGTCAAGATCGTCGACCCGCTGACCTTCCCTGCCGCGCCCAACTTCTCGGCCGCGCTCGTCACCATCAAGCCCGGCGCGCTGCGCGAGGTGCACTGGCACCCCAGCTCCGACGAGTGGTCCTTCTTCATCGCCGGCTCTGCCCGCGCCACCCTCTTCACCCCGCCCAACGTCGCCACCACGTTCGACTACCACGCCGGCGACGTCGGATACTTCCCCAAGTCCAACTCGCACTACGTCGAGAACATCGGCGACGACGACGTCATCCTCCTCGAGGTCCTCCAGGCGGACCACTTCTCGGACATGTCGCTGAGCCAGTGGCTTGCGCTCACGCCCCACCAGATCGTCATGGACACGCTGAGCCTGTCGGCCGAGACGGTCGACGCTTTCCCGAAGGAGAAGGAGATGGTTGTTGCCGATTCATAAGGGGGCTCACCTGTACACTGTTGACATCTGCGATGCTTTTCATTCTTGACGGCGGCACCGCGAAGTCGTGCAGGACGCGCGCGTCTTCTCTGGTGCGCCTATTTTTAGCCATTCACCATTCTTCATGGATCTCTGCGCAGAGAATGAACTTGTCTCTACATACACTGCTTTGGCCCAATGCGTGACGATGACTGCCCTCGCATCCCTCAGGCCAACCTCATGCGGGTACTATTCCTTGCTTGCGTCGTGCGAACACAACCGGCCTGACTTTAACTTCGCCCAACATCTTTCTCCCGCATCGCCGGATTGTTATTTTTTTCTTCTTGTTTTCCGACCGGGATCAGCTAAAGGCCGATCCCTGACCATCAACCCATTCCCTGCATTGGCTGGCACGGCTGCAGGCCAGCCAGCCAGCCAGCCAAAGCCGACAGCCGCGTTTTCCCCCCTTTCCCCCGCCGATGCATCCGCGTCTTTTTTTTTTTTTCTCTCCCTGTCTCTCTCGAGGCGGCGGCGACGCCCCCTCCATGCGGGTTGCACGCCCCCGCGCGCGCGCGCAAAGGACCGTAGGACGGTTCCCCGCATTCAGCGTCCACGTCCGCACCGCGAGCAGATCTCCGGAGCCCGAGCTGCGAGGAGCGGGGTCTGTTCTTTTTTTTTTTTTTCACTCTCCGAGCATGGAGGACGACGGCACGCACGGCTTTCTCCATCCTGCGCGAGGCACGGGCCTTGCATCACCGTGTCTCACGCGAGACGTTGCTGGCATGCGTGCGTGCGTGTGTGTGTATGTGTGTGTGTGTGTGTGTGTGTGTGTGTGTGGTTGGTTGCGCACGCACAGGGCGCGTCGGGCGGTCGGTCGGTCGGGGTTAAGTGGCCGGCCATTGCGGTTGTACGGGCGGCGCCGGCGGTCAGATCGCATGCGAGCGTAATTCGTACGGACGGGATGGCTGGCGATCGGGCTGCGGGTGACGTGGGTCGCGTCAAGCTTGTTTTTTTTTGCTGGCAGAGTTTGGAGGACCTTTTTCTATTATGCGTGCGTGCTTTGGTGCTGCTTGCACGCCATTTAAGATGCTTTCTTGTCGGCTCGGCGCGTCTCGTTGGAATTGGACCGGCGAGGAGATGATGCGTCGCATTGTTTCTCCTGTTCGGTGCTCTTCCTTCCTCTTTCGCCATCCGGTGCTCAGGCACGCTCTGGTTGGAGCGGAAAACGTCCGTGTGCCGGGCTGTTTCCGCACCCCCTTGCGGAATATTACTTGAACGCTCGCTCCTCGCTTGCTCTCAGCTGCTTCTACGTGTAAGAACCGCGCTGCCTTTCCGAGCCGGAAACCTCGACATGGCGGAGCGCAGTCTGCGGGGACGGGACATGTGGTGGCCCACATCCCGGGCACCAATGCGGAGACCGACGAGCCGCGGGCACCGGCCGGCGCTTCCTGTCCAAGTGAGCTTCGTATAAGAAGTACCACTCCCAAATGGCGTGGTCCGGTGATTGGAAGCGGGTCGCGAATTCCGGGTTCTCGAACGTTGGATTCCTTTCGTGGAGCTTCGGGCAAGAGCTGTGGAACTGGCGACTTCTGGAACGCGGAAGAGAAGCGGGAGCCCGAGACTTGGACAATGAGTGCGGATCAGTTCCCTGTCGCAAATGTGCCCTTCGGCGTCATCTCGACTCCGAACGAGGTGATCGATTCCTTCCCCCGCCAGGGCGTCCTGCAGCCGAACGCTTACTGAAGCCTCGCAACAGCCGCTCCGCCTCCGCCCCGCCACCCGGATCCACGACACAGCCATCGACCTCTCCGCTCTCTCCGCTCTCGGCGCCTTTTCCAACGTTCGCGGCTATGCCAGCTCCGCGCTCGAAGCTGCCGATTCCCTCAATGCCTTCGCCGCCCTCTCACCGGGCGTGCGCAAAGCCGTTCGAGCCCGCATCCAGGACGTCTGGAGCGATGGCGCCCTGCGGGTTGAGTACGAGAGCTCGTTCCTGCCCGCGGCCAGCGTGACGAATCACCTGCCAATGCAGACAGTGAACTATGCGGATTACGTGTCCAGCAGGGGGCATGCTGAGAATGTAGCCGTCACCACTCCTCTGCTTCCGTTGAACAGGACAGACAGGAAGCAACACCGAGAGAAAAGCAAGACTAAAGCTCTCCCAACAGATGGCCGACGTTCTCAACCACCCGACCCCGATGCGTGCTCCTTTCTATCACTCCCCGCTAGGCTACTACGGCAACTCTCGCAACATCGTCGTTTCCGGATCTCCCGTGTACCGCTTCGCCGGCGTCACAGCCGGTCAATTCCAGACCGACGGGCCAGCCCAATCCGGCGCGTCCGAGAAGTTCGACTTCGAGCTCGAGCTGGGCGTGTACCTGGCGCGGCCGTCGCGGATCGGGCAGCGGATCAAGCTGGAGGAGGTGGACGACTACGTTTTCGGGTTTGTGTTGTTGAACGACTGGAGCGGTGAGCAGCCAATCTCTTCTCCCACTTTCCAACTCCTCTCTCTCGTCCCTCTCCGACGAGACCAGCCCTAATCCGCCCTCCCTCTCCCCCAACACAGCCCGCGACATCCAATCCTCGGAATCCGCCGGCCCCACCGGCCCCTTCCTCGGCAAGTCCGGCTGCGTCACCGTCTCGCCCTGGGTCGTGACGCTCGACGCCGTCGCGCCGGCCCGCCTGCCGCGCCGCATGGCGCCGCACCTGCCCTTCGTCGACCACCTGTCCGAGCCGGCCGACGAAGATGACAGTCCCCCTTGCATCGACATCCGCTGCTCCGCGTCCCTGAGGGCGGCGGGCGCGGGCGCGGCCGTCCGCGTCTGCGCGACCGAGTACGGCCAGACGTACTGGACGCACCGGCAGCTGGTGGCGCACCAGACGCGGAACGGGAGCGCGGTGGGGACGGGCGACCTGCTGGGGACGGGCACGATGTCGATGTTCGAGGTGAGTTTTATTTCCTGCCGAGTCTTCTCCGGAGGCCGGGGTTGCTGACGGGAGAGGGCCTGCAGAGCGACGACTTCGGCCGCTGCTGTCTGGCGGAGCGGACGTACAACGGGACCAAGGCGATGGACGTGGGGAGCGGGTTGGCCAGGGCGTGGCTGGAGGACGGGGACGAGGTGAACCTGCAGGGGTGGGTGCACGATGCGAAGACGGGGGAGAGGCTGTTTGGGTTTGGCGACTGTCGGGGCGTCGTGGTGCCGTTGCCGGAGTGAGGGGTGGAGGGGCTGCCCCGGGCATTGATTGCATTTTCCTTTCCCATGAGTTACGAGCTATTTCATCGATCCAGACACCCGTCTCTCTAACGAGATCGTCGAGAGAAGGTCTCCGTGACCAAATCAGTGGCGAGAACGCTTCGTGAACAGTCAGTGGCTGATGGAATTGAAGAAGAATGTCGCCAAGAAAAGAGATCTAGCGGCGTGCAAACAGACTTGGAACTGCTTTGCTTGAACGGAGAGACCGGATTCTTTCCACATCCGGTCTGTAGCACTCGGGAAACCAGCCGCTTACATCCTCGCCTCGCATCATGCCAGCAAGCGCTTCGCCGCTGAGCCAGCAATTCCCCATTCCGTATCCGTTAAAGCCTGCCGCTATCCACTCTCCTCCCTCTTGACGCCCCGTGGCATTTTCCGGCAGACGCCCTACCAGTGGTACGCCGTCGGTGGTGAAGCCCATGATCCCCGACCACTTGCTCTTGACAGCTGGTCTGCGACCGTCCTTCCGTGTCTCGGCGCTGAACTCAGTCGGGAGGATGGCTTCCAAAGTGCGCAACGAGCTTGCCGACATCTCACTGTCGTCGCTGGTCAGGATGCCGTCGATGCTCTCCATCTCGCCGCCGATGAAAACGTCCCCGGTGTTGCCATTCTGCTGCATGTAATGCAGGCCCAGGTCGAAGACCTCGGTGTCGGGATCGAAGCTCCCGGTCCTGTAAAAGCTCAGTGCCCTGCTGTTTCCATCGCTTGGGAACGAGGAGCCCCAGTCTTGCACGGTCATTGTTCCGCGGAGGGGATAGAGGCCGCCGCGGAGGAGGGGGAGGAGATGCCCGGTATGCCCGTTGGTGCAGTAAACAACCTCTGCTGTCCTGATATCTCCTCGCTGAGATTTGACGAGGTAGGAATGGCCCGTCCCTGATGCAGAGGAAACAGACGTGACGGGCGTCCGGGTTTCGATGCGGAGGCGGTCGGCGTACCTCTCCAGGAGCAGAGACCAGACGCGGGCGACGAGGCGGTACGGCCAAAGAGCTCCGGCTTTGCTGACTCCGCCCCCGGCGATGTTGCACAGCTTGTAGCTCTATCCGTTTGTTGGCGTGACGCACACAACGGCAGGTAGGCGGCATGGCCGAGCGTCGGACTCACCTCCTCCAGATCGCTTTTGCCCACCAGTCTCAGCTGCCCTCTCCACTTCTCCGGCATGTGCCGCTCGAAGGCTTCCAGAGACTCTTCGAGCTCACCCAACGCCGCAGCATCGCGCAAAGCCAGAACCTTGTCCACCCGTCGGATCTCACTCGCCTCCTCGACCTCGGACCCACACTCCTTCGCTACCTCGAACACCCTCTCGACGTTTTCCAGAGTAAACGATGCGACCTTGACCGCCATGTCGGTGCCAAACGTGGCGCGCAGGGACGAAAAGTCACGGACGGCCGAAGACACGAGATGGCCTCCGTTGCGGCCCGTGGCGCCGCTGGCCAGTCCTCGCGCCTCGCACACGACGATGCTGGCGCGCGGATCCTTCTCGAGCAGTGCCTTGACCAGACTGCACGCCGTGATTCCGGAGCCGATCACCACGGTGCCGGCTGCGGCGGGAAGCTCTGGCGAACGGGTATCGGAGAGAGGGTGCGGCGGAGACTGCCAGAAAGCCGGTGTTGGCTGAGCGTGGGGGAGGCCTGGATCGGCCTCCATGCGGCTGGCGATCCGGGAAGACAGGTCTGTCGAGCGTTTTCGGACTGTCAATGATGTTTCGTGTTTGTCCCTGGCTCGTTACAGCGGCTCAAAAAAAAAAAAAAAAAAAGAGGATTGGAAAACAACACGCGGGCAAGAAGGACAGGAGGAGGAAATGAAGTGTTGGCGGTAATGGTTCGCAAGGAGATCCCATACCTTCTGAAGCCATTGTGGACGGTTTGCCTGGGGTCGATGCTGTCGTATGGTTTGCCGAGCTCCCACATGGAGGCGGAATGCTGGTCGAGGCTTGTTTGTTCTAGCAAGCTCGGGGCTTATCTAACGCGCGTACTTAAGCGATCCTCGCGGCCGGGCAGCGCCAATCGCGCCATGACTCTCCCAGACCCCGACCTGCGTCCCGGCCAAACATCATGGTGGGCGTTATCCTTTCCGATCGGATGCAACGAATGCTGACCGTCAGCAGCCGGCCCGTGCTTGCGACCGCTGCTACGCCATGAAGGAGAGGTGTGTGGACGCGGCGGGGAGCTCGCAGTGTGAACGGTGCCTGCGCCTGCGCCAGGACTGCGCCAGGACCCGCAGAGCCCTGCGGCCAGGGCGCAAGCCGCGCTCGACTCCAGACGCGCCGCCACTGGGGTCGACGCTGCAGAAGTGGAGCCCGCCGGACGCCAGCTCCTCCAGACATGCCGCCGACCCGCTGTTCGACGACGACGTCGTCTCCTGTCAGCAGTTCCGAACTCTGGCCGCAGCTTTTGTCCAGCCGCTCATGCCCGGTCTGGACCTGCAAGCCATCCCGCCGCAGATGCCGGCTTCTGTGCCGCAGCTCAAGCCTGCGGAAAAGGCCCTCCTGGCGCGGATGATGGACAAGTCCAACTTCGCGCAGCATATGGTCCTGGGCCCAAGCTTTGCAGACGCGCTGCAGAGGGTCCTGTGCATCAGCCTGGCGTGTTCCTTCGACCACGTCAAGGACATCTTCTTGGCATGCTACGGGAGTCTTGCCATCGTCCAAGGCCTGGAGCTCGAGGGCGCTGGTGCGCAGGAAAACCGCCGGCGATCGCTGCTGGCCGTTCGCAAACTCCACGCTCGTGGGGGCCACATGTCGGAGGACCTCCCGGCGGCGATCGTCCTGGCGATTGCGATCATAACGTTCGAGCTTTGTGCTGTCGGGTCCAGCGCACCCCATGTCCGGCGCCTTGTTCTGCGGCAGGTCATGTCTCGGGACTGTGTTCTGCAGAGATGCGAGTCGCCATCCGAGCTCATCTGCCTTACCACCTTCGACATACACGAATGCTTGTTCCGACGTCAGATCCCGCTCGTCAGGCCACCGAGCCCGCACGCCGGCTTTGTGGACTCGTACATCGGCCTTTGCCATTCATTGACGCCGTACATGTACGATGCATGCTGTCTGAGCAACGCACTCCAGCAAGCGAGCGAGGAAGACTCGGCCGCCATCTTCCAAGCGCTGCTGGATCTCGACAAGGCGGTCCAGAAATGGCAGCCCCACTTTCCGCCACATTTCACCTCTCGATACCAGGCTGTCGAGGTCACTCACATGCTCGCGCAGGTCCGAGTGTACAGGACTGCCGTGTCGCTCTTCATCCATCGCCTGACGCACCCGTTCGATCCGGGAGACAGCGAAGCCGAAAGAATGGCACAGAGCATCCTCGCCGAGCTCGAACTTGCGAGAGCCGCCACGCAGATGAGCCCGCGCTGTGTTACCATGCCACTGATGCTTGCCTCAATCGAGGCCAGAGGCGACGACCACCGAAAGCATGTGCTCCAGCTCATCGATCTCTTTGTCGGCCACACTTTCCCGCTCCTGCGCACTCAGATCAAACGGTTCCTGGCGGCTCTGTGGGATACGCGAGATTACTCGACCGGAGTTTTCTGGCTGGAACTGGTCCCCAGTCTACCGCCGGTAACAGTCGCGATCTGACGGTCGATTGTCTGCCGGAATCCCGCTCGCCAAGTTTTCCGATTCTGATATCGCAGTGCTTCGTGGCCAACCACGTCCCCAGAGCAATCCCGGGCGGAGATTCCCAGACCGCCGGTGGCACGCAGCAGACACGCCCTCAATTGCTCAGCCTTTTCTGTTTCCCGGAAAAAGAAACCAAACCGAAGCGTCGTGGACAGCACACACGTGGAGACCGGGCCGTCCCTGCAGCGCTGCAGCACGGCAGCGGATCACCGCGTAGTTTCATGCAGACCCCGCAGGAATTCTGCAAGGCCACTGCATATCTTGCAGATGGCAGATGATGCATGTACGTGCGTGTAAGTTTTTGCATGGCCGGCCAGTTCCGGTGCGGATCTTCCAATCACACCATAGCTATCAGCAGCGCACCATTAGTCGGGAGCACGGCCCGCGCGAGCAGATAAAGCCACGGCAGCAGCACGTCTGCACGATGCGTCATGGAGCAAGATCGGCAACCAAAATGCCGGCCGAAAGAGAAAAACCTACCATTTCCTCGGCCGCGGCGAGGGCTGATCGGAGATGGACCGTCACTTTCGTCGCCCGCGGGCTTGACCGCTCACGTACAACGCACAGAAGATCTCCGGCTCGGCGTCGGCTCCTGTACCTGCATTTCAGCATCTGCAGTTGCGTCTTGCGCGGGTCCTGCCGAACCACGCGGCGGTCAACTGGCAAATCCGGATCACGACCAGATGCAGGCCAAGCACGGCGCCCAACCGCCGCGCTTCTTGGAGTTGAAGGCCCGGTACTTAAAGGTCCCCGCATGGTCAACCTCCTCCGCAGAGCTCTGCCCGGTCCCGGTTTCCCCAGATCCTCCTCCCGCTCAAGACACCTACCCAAGATGAAGCTCCCCGCAGCACTGCTGGCAGCTCTCCCGCTCGCTGCGGCCGCTCCGGCAACCTTCCGGAGACAGGAAAACGCCAGCTCGGTGCCGTACCGGCCTAAAGTGATCCTCGACAACGACTGGAGCCCTGCCGGCTTCATTCCCTTCCTGCAGGCGCTCGACGCCGGCTGGGAGGTCCTCGGCCTCGCCTCCGACACGGCCAACACGTGGGCGCTCCAGACCGGCCTCCACGGCCTGGCCACGCTCGAAGTCGGCAACCTCTCCTGCATCCCCGTCTACAAGGGCGCCGACTACCCCCTCCTGCACACGGCCAAGCGCTACGAGGCGTGGAAAGCCATCCACGGCGCACTTGCCTGGTAAGCCCGCAACCGCAAACACTCCCCCCCCCTCTCTCTCCCTCACCTCCAATGCTTACGCCGGCCGGCCGGGGCGGGACAGGGAGGGCGCGTTCGCGCCGGAAAACCAGACCAACGAAGCGTTGGGCAACGACCCGACGTCGGGCGACCCCAGACGCGTGTCGCGCGCGGCCTTCAGCGAGGGCTTCCCGAACACGACGTTCGCGGGCGACACGAACGCGGCGAACTTCATGGTGCAGCAGGTGCGGCGGCACCCGGGCGAGGTGAGCATCTACGCGGGCGGGGCGCTGACCAACGTCGCGCTGGCGGTGCGCATGGATCCCGACTTCGCGGGCCTGGCCAGGGAGCTGGTCATCATGGGCGGCTACCTCGACGTGAACCTGCTGCAGACGACCGGGTCGGTGATGCAGGCGGACATCAACAGCGACGTGAGTCTGCTCGCTTCCGTGCGGGCTGCTGAGGAGCTGACGTCGGCCGGGCTGCAGATAAACCTGATGATGGACCCGGAGGCGGCGAAGATCGTCCTGACCGCCGACTTCCCCAACATCAGTGAGTTACTTCCCTGTCCCGGCGGACGCGAGTCAGCGCGCGCGCTCACGCAGCAGCGCCAGCCGTCACCAGCACCGTGACCAACCAGGTCTTCCCGACGCAGGACTTCCTGGACGAGGTGTACGAGGTCAGGAACCCGTACTCGGAGCTCTTCCACAACGAGTACGGCACCGTCTTCCCCTTCTGGGACGAGACGACCGCCGCAATCATGCTCGACCCGTCCATTGTGACCAACTCGACCCAATGTGCGTCTTTTTCTTAAAAAAAAAAAATTAAAAAAAAATCTAACGACCGAACGCCCGCAGTCTACCTCGACGTCGACACGGCCTACGCCAGCGGCCGCTACGGCAACATCCACGCGTACCAGGAAGCGCTCGCGCCGCCCGGGCTGCGGCTCGTCAACTTCCCGCTGGCCATCGACGGCGACAGGCTCCGGGCGGCGATCAAGCGGGCGGTGCAGCACCCCAAGTCGTGCGCGGACATAGTATAGATTAGCGACGAGGGAAAACAAGCAATAGCAGGAATGGCCTCGCGTAGCTTGCTTGCTGTGCGCGTGCAGCAGTGGGGCGGCCGTCGAGGCGGACCGCACCGATTGGGAAGGTGAACAAGCCATGTCTCGCGTGCTCCCGACTGATAACGCCGCCGTTGGGAGACGTCGTCCGAAAGGCGCGAGTATAAAGCCGTGGGCCCTCGATCGCGCCGTGCTGCTGGTGCTGGTGCTGGTGCTGCTAACTCTATTCCTTCGCGATGAAGTGGTCCGCTGCCGCCGCCGCCGTCGTCGGGTGCCTTGCCGGCGCCGCCTCCCGCGTGACGGCCAACGTGCTGCCCAAAGACCGCTCTCTGTTCCGGCCGCCGCCTCCGCCGGCCGACGATGCTGCTGCTGCCAGGTTCCAGACGGCCGCTCCGGCGGCGACGGGGAGCGGTACGTTCGAGCAGCTGATCGACCACGAGAACCCGTCCCTGGGCACCTTTTCGCAGCGGTACTGGTGGAGCGACGAGTACTGGGCCGGGCCGGGGTCGCCGGTGCGCGCACACACCCCCTCCACGCCCGCCATGCGACGCACCTGCTGATATGTCGCCGGTCTCCCGTCTGCAGGTCGTGTTCTTCACCCCCGGCGAGGGCGCCGCCGACGGCTACACCGGCTACCTGACGAACCGCACCATCACCGGCCTCTTCGCGCAGGCCGTCCAGGGCGCCGCCGTCATCCTCGAGCGTCGGTGCCAACCCCAGGGAGCCGCGGGCGAGAAAAACGCGTCGACTGACCCTTCCCAGACCGGTACTGGGGCGAGTCGTCCCCGTTCGACGCCCTGACCGTCGAGAACCTGCAGTACCTCACCCTCGCGCAGTCCATCGCCGACACCACCTACTTCGCCAGGAACGTGGTCCTGCCCTTCGACACGAACGGCAGCAGCCAGGCCACTCGCGCCGTAAGTCTCCGGATGCCCCTCACCCTCACCTCCTCCCCCTCGCCCTCGCCTCCTCTCCCTCACCCTCGCCTGCCGCTGACTTGCGCGGCGCACTCTGCCAGCCCTGGGTGTTCTCCGGCGGCTCCTACAGCGGCGCCCTCGCCGGCTGGGTTGAGTCGGTCGACCCGGGCACGTTCTGGGCGTACCACGCGTCGAGCGCCGTGGTGGAGACGATCAGCGACTTCGTAAGTGCCACGGTCGAGAGAAACCCCCCCCGCGTCTGCCGGGCTCGCGTCCTGACCCGTGATCGCCGGTGCAGTGGCAGTACTTCGCCCCCGTCCAGGCGGGCATGCCGCAGAACTGCAGCGCCGACGTCTCGCTCGTCGTCGACTACGTCGATGGCGTTCTCCTCAACGGCACGGCCGCGGAGAGGCAGTCGTTGAAGGACAAGTTCGGCCTGGGAGGCCTGGAGCACGACGACGACTTTGCGAGGTGCGTACGCCGCTCGAAAAGACGGGGCTGGTGCCCGCTGCTGACGGGAAGGACAGCGCGCTTGAGAACGGGCCGTGGCTGTGGCAGAGCAACCAGTTCTACACCGGATACTCGAGCTTCTACCAGTTCTGCGACTACGTGGAGGTGAACGCGGACCCGAATCCTGCGAAGTCGACGCTAGCCGCTAACCCACCCCCCAGGACGCCGTCGCCGGCAACGCTACCGCCCCTGGTGCCGCGGGAGTCGGTCTCCAGAAGGCCTTGGACGGGTACGCCACATGGATGAAGGAGCTGCTCATCCCCGGCTGTAAGCATCCCCGGCGTGCCACCGCGTCGCGCGCGCGAAAGCTAACTGACGGCTCGTGAAGACTGCGCCGGATACGGCTACTGGACTGACGATGACGACATCTCTTGCTTCGACACGTACAACGCGTCCAGCCCCATCTTCACCGACATCTCCGTGGACAACGCCATCAACCGCCAGTGGAACTGGTTCCTCTGCAACGAGCCCTTCGACTACTGGCAGGACGGCGCTCCCGCCGGCCGGCCGTCCATCGTGTCCCGCCTGGTGACCCCCGAGTACTGGGAGCGTCAGTGCGCGCTCTTCTTCCCACCCGAGGGGGAGTACACGTACGGCCACGCAGAAGGCAAGACTGTCGACGACGTCAACGCCTACACCGGCGGGTGGAACACCAACACGACGCGCCTGGTCTGGACGAATGGCCAGTTCGACCCGTGGAAGGACGCAACCGTGTCGTCGGATTTCCGGCCGGACGGCCCGCTCGAGTCCACGGCGGAGGCCCCGGTGTTGATGATCCCGGCCGGGATCCACTGCTCCGACCTCCTCGCCCAGAACGGCATCGTCAACGCAGGAGTTCAGAAGGTCATCGACACGGAGGTGGCGCAGATTGAGCAATGGGTCGCGGAGTATTATTGATCTAGGACTGGGCCCGCAGAGGTGCCGAATTATCATCTCATCAAGTTCTTCGGCTATCGACTCGCAGCAACCTCAATCAGTGAAAATAAATGGCCACGTTCTTGAATTTCAGCCGTGTCGTGTACACTGGAAAGTCAATCGCTAAAGCAGTGAATGTTAACAGGGAGCGCAGGGGCTACAGTGCAGACGAAATCACCCTCTTCTTGCACTCAATTACCGCAACCTCGGAGGATGGGATCTGCCAGATCTTGACGAGGTCAAGCCCCGCAAGGTCGACGAGAGCGTGCCAGTCGTCGACGGTGCGCTCCTTGGCCCCGAGGTTAGATGTCGGTCTGGCAAGACAGCGTCGTCGGAGGGTTCGGCATGACTTGGTCCATGATGAGAATGCGAGATCGCGGCGTCATCGCGTCCCGGCAGTGACCCAGGATTTGGGCCAGAGTACATGCTGCCTGTGGACGAGCACGAGCTCGACCGCATGGACATGCAGCACCACAAGTACACCCTGCTCCAGGGCGACAGGCTCTACCTGTCGCCGCTCCGCAACGATCCCCAGAAGATCCTCGACATCGGCACCGGTGCGTCCAAGCGCGGCGCGCCTCCGTGCCTCCTCCCCCCCTCTCCCCGCTGACGCCGACCGCCAGGAACCGGCATATGGGCCATCGACGTGGCCGAGAGATTTCCATCCGCCGAGGTGAGTGAGCCTTTGCCGGGCGAGAGCCGGCGCGGGAGACGACGCCGTTGACGACGACCCAGGTCATCGGGACGGACATTGCGCCGGTGCAGCCGAACTGGTGAGTACTTGTACTTGTACCTAGCGGGCACGCCCCCGGCCCCGCGTGCGGATTCTTGCTGACGCGCCAAGGACTCCGCCGAACTGCTACTTCGAGGTGGACGACTGCGAGCTGGATTGGCAGTACAAAAGGGATGGCTTCGACTTCATCCACGCCCGCGACTGCTACCTCTCCATACGCAACTGGCCGCGTCTGGTTGGCCAGGCTTACGAGTAAGCTTCCCGCCCGCCCGCACGCCCCTGCCGCGCGCTGAATGCCCGCAGTCATCTCAAGCCGGGCGGCTGGCTGGAGCTCTCCTGCGTGTGGCCGGTTCCCCAGAGCGACGACGGGACTCTTGATATGGACTCCGGCTACGTGGAACTCTGCCAGACCTTCATGGACATCGGCGAGGCCATAGGCTCAGACGTCGATGTCCCGCGTCGGTACAAGGGATACATGCTTGAACGAGGCTTTGAAGATGTGGAGGAAGTCGTCTTCAAAGTGCCAACGTCCGAGTGGCCCAAAGATAAGACGCTGAAGAAGATCGGTGCTCTGGAGAGGCTGAACCTCCTCGAGGGTGGAGAGGCCTTTTTTCTCAGAGGTGGCTATCCTGGCCCCTTTCGTACCCGCCGTTCAATCTCGCTGACTTCTCCAGGCTTCACCAAAGAATTCGGCAGATCGCGCGCAGAGATGGAGGTGATGCTGATGCGCATGCGGAAGGAGCTGATGGCGAACAAGTTTCACAGTTACGTGTCGTTGTATGTCGCTCCTTGCGCCTTGCATTTCGCGTGCTAACATGCCTAGCTATGTCGTCTATGGTAGGAAGCCTGAGGACAGGCGTGGGACAGAGGATTAGAAGCTTTTTGGTCGTGTGCATCGGGGACCTGAGATTCCGGGCCTCGGCGTGACGGAAACCACGGCATTCGTTTACTCATAGCGTTCTCGCACCAGCATCTGTCAGCCTTCATCCAAGTGTCAACGAATACCTTGAATCGTCTTAACATGTGAGGGGAAGTTGATGTGTGGTCAAATGGCACGGTTGTGCCACTTGCTGGGATTGAGCCTGCCAGGCGCATGGCAATCCAAGATCTCGATGCTTGAAACAACACGCAACACATCAGACAAGCCTCTCGACCCGGATTGGCATCCTCAACCCAGTCTGTAAGATTCTATCTGGTGACGATCAGAAAAAGCGAAACGCCTCGCATCTTTGATTGGATGGGGTTTACCAAGACTGACGATTCCAGTGACCGCTCACTCGCCACTTGGACCCCTTGGCCAGGCGACTCATGCCGCGTGGTGAATACTTGACGAATGAGTTGGTAGCGAAAGTTCGAGTCAGAGCTTTGAACTTACGAGCAAGTTTAACAAGACCGTTTAACTCTATTTCCCGCCCCGAAGCAAATGCGAAACCATACCTGCTTTCTGCTCTAAGCTAGCCTCCTGGTATGTGATGCTCTACCTTCTCACACTCCTCCTTCCTCTTGTGGAAGAGAACAGGCCTCGCGAATCCACTGGAGCACTGCTTGGAAAGCCACTCAAATCCATGCCGCCTGCTTGGTTCTGGTAGAACGAAGTAGCTCCATGATGCCGTGACTTGTTGACCATGTTCAGTGCGTCATCTCTCGTAAATGTCTTTCTAGAAAGAGGCCGCATAGTGGATTGGTTAACGGGTGGCACCCGAGAGATCTGATATGGCCCCGGTGCTTGACTGATTTGTTGGGGAGGCGGCATAGACTTGAAATACGAAGAAGAAAGGCGGGGCTTCTCAGGGGGTTTGACGAAACCTTCGTTGGTGCGCTGCGGGTATTGAGGGATGGCTGGACCGTTGGCGTTGTTTCTGCGTATTGTTCCTGCGTTTCTGGCCTGGTACAAAGGTTCGTTCCGAGTCTGGCCGCGGGGTACATCGATGAAGGAAAGGCTATTCAAGCTTCGTGGCTGGCTCCAGTCTTGTTGGTGAGGTGTCATTGACTGGTAGACTCTCCTGGATGTTGTTCCTACGCGAGCGTTTGCCGAGAGGCCTGCCACACCAGGGCTGAGACCAGAGCGAACACCTCCCTGGCCTCTGACGAAGAATGGGCTTGAATTTTGGTGGGGTACGTGCGCGTTTGCAGGCATTTGCCCTACGCTACGGAAAGGAGTGATGGGATCATGGTGAACAGTCTGACGGCTATTTGATAATTGCTGAGAAGGCCGATGATCATTCTGCCTCGATCCTAGGTGCTCGGTCTCGTTCCTTTCGGTTGGTGACCAGAACGTCGGCTGTCGGTTCTTGGACGACTGCGATTGGGTCCTGAGGATTGCGCGATCTTTCCATTGTTTGACTTCAAAACGTCGGGGTGTCGCAGGTCCCGTAGCGTAAACATAACGCACATTCTCGTCTTGGCAATGACCTCTCTCCTGTTGAACCTGTTGTGGGTGCAACTTCTGAGTTTGCGATTCCAGCCGTCCTGGCAGTAGGTCATCCACGGATCCATGTATTTTCTTCGCCGGTTGAGCTCCCGCACCACTTATGAGGTATTTCTCAGCCCTGTATGATGATGGTGGGCGTGGCATTGGGGTCTTCGACGTACGGCGGTCTGATACCTTCTGGTCATTTCTATGCCATGTGCCGTCCTGAGAGCCTTGCGCCTGTTGAACATTGGCGGGACCAGAAGGTATGGTGCTGAACTCATCAGAATCGTGGTCTCCGCATGGATTCCGCGGAAGATCAGTAGCAACATGGCCATGAAAGCGTCGCCTTGATTGTGGTCCTGAGTGATCAAGATAGTGGTTCTGGGGCTGTTGGTCATGGCCTGAGATCATATTCTGACCATCGTATTCTGAAAGCTTTCGTTTCCGGCCAGAGCTTGATTCTGAGGTGTGAGTTTGGCCTTGTGACACATGGTTATTAGCAGACATACGACTGCGTGGGTGAAAAGTCGACGGAGGAGCTCTACCTATTCCGTATTCTGTTTGCATGTTGTCCGTGGACACTCGCGTCGTCCTAAAATCTTTGCCACGAGCCTCGAGCTCTGTGCCCGTAAGGCGCGACTTCTCTGGACTTCTTCCCGTTTCCACGTGGAACATGTAGTCTTTCTTGGGTACTGCGTAGCCCAGCCTGGAGAGCTGATCTCTGAGCTCATGAACCTCTCTATTCAAGAATTAGATACGCAAACCAAGAAGCCACTCTAGCAGACGTACCTCATGACCAGAGGCCACTGTTTCAGGTAGTGCGTGAGCGTCGGCATCCGTTTCTTCCATTTCACGATATCCGTCTGTTCGTTTGTGAGTGACGAAAGCTTTTCTTTCAATGCTTTGTTCATCTTGGTTAGAGCGCGGTTCTCTACTTCAATCCGCGTTGCAACATCCTCGAGTTTGCGCTTGGCTCGCTCCAGCTCGTGGTACTTTGACAACATAGACGTGCCGTAACGGACAAGCGACGAGTATTGGAACTAAAGAAGTTAACCGTGAGCACAAGATTAGAGAGAAGAAAAAGGTTCCGCACCTTGAGCGCCTCCATTCGGATGTCCTGACCGGTGAGCTTCAATGGTGGCGCCTGGAACAAGAGCTTAGGAATGCTCTGGTCGAAGTGTCCCGGCTGTAACCCTCGCACGGCGTACAATGGCTTCAGCCTTGCATCGCGCTTCTCCTTCAGGCAGTATGGACACGGTGCGTGAGGAAGCTCGCCCTTTGGATGAAATGGCGCGCCTGTTGCGAGATCTCTGTTAGCCCCATTGACACGGTCACCCAGGCGTTCCAAAGTCGCCAGACTTACCGCCCCCTTCTAAATGCCTGCCGCAGGTGAGGTGCATGCATCCCGTGAGCCAGAGGCAAGTAACGCGTCGGTCTGAGGTGTGAGGACGACCATCCTGGAAGTCGGTCACCACGCCACCGGGACCGCTTTTGCTGTAGATATCCGAGATGCTGGCCTGACAGACGTCGCACGTGAAAATGACGTCCAATGCCCCTGGAGGCGGGCCTGCGCCTGTCGCAGAGGCCATCGCGGGTTTTGTTGAGATGGGACGGAGAGAAGCAGCTGTCAGACGCGGCCTGGACCCTGATGACGGGGCTGCGCCTGCCGTTGCGCATGCGAACCACGGAACCATGCTCTTGGTGGAATGGCAGCAACAAAATAGTACTGGAGCACTTGGCCTGTGGACGACGAGGAGCGGTGGTGGAGATCATGGAATTCCCAGCCTCGACATTCAAGCCTAAACTCCTTCAAAAGACTAAATCAAGTACCGGTGCTTCACTTTTCCCCAGCATGCTATCCACGTCGCCAGAATCCGCTCAAGGTGTTCTCTTACCATGCAAACTTACCTCCTGAGACTCGAAGTGCGCCTGAACTCGTGATCGCCACTCCTGTCCATGCGGTCTACTCTTCACCATGTCTTCAGGACCATGCACGCAAACGAGAACCAAGGCTTGTTCCTGTGCTATATGTACACAAGCGATTCCATCTCTATTCTGGTTTCTTGCGCTCACAAATCACTGGAAAGTCCTGCAAGGGTAGCTGCAAATCACGTCAGCACATTTCCACCACCGTCACCCAGGGCACCATCCACACTCACTTTCCTCCGTAGGTCTGCTCCTCGTTCAGGTCATACTTCTTCTCCCCGAGCTTGCCTGTCGTGTGATGGCCGCTCGGCAGCGGCGGCAGGCCATTCTCGCCCAGCACGCTCTTCACCGCGCTCGTGTCCTTCTCAAAGAAGGCCGCGAGGCCCTTCTCGCCCTCGTCCTTCGCGGCGACCAGCTTGTTCTTGCCCTCCTCGCCAATCAGCTCGACCTTCTCGGCGGCGCTGCTGCCGACGGTCAGCAGGCCCACGACGTCGCCCTGCTTGACGGCCGACAGGCGCGGGTAGTTGCGGCGGGCGTCGCGCTTCCAGTAGGGGTTGTCGGCGATGTCGCCGGCGGGGATGGTGACGGGGTCGTCGTAGGTAGCCGGGTCGAGGGCGCCGGGCGGGGGGTTGCGGAATTGCGGGTTCAGCGGCACGCCGGTGCTGCGCTTCGGGTCGACGGCGAGAACGTTGCTGATGCGCGCCCAGATGCCCTGCGGCTGCACTGTGTACTTCTGTCGGGTTGCGAGAGATGTCAATTGCATGTTCCACCTGCAAATGGGGCCCCGCTGCGGGCCGCCGGAAGCAGTGGTGGACGGAGAGATGGGTGGGCCAGGGCGGCGAAGGTGGGTTCGGGGGCCGGAGCGAGGCGGGCGGGGAGCGAGCGCACCTTGAAGGAGGCGGCCTGGGCGACCTTGGCCGCGGAGGCCTTGACCGGCTGCGACATGACGGTGTTTGGTGAGGTGGTGAGTGGAGAGTGTCGATGGCCGTCGATGTTGGAGGTGCTCGCCAACCGCGATGCGGCTCCGTCTTGGCGCGAGTTCGGGTCAGCGTCAGCGTTGGCCTGATTGGCCGGGCGGCTTTCTGCCTCAGGCTTCACACGCCACCGGCCGCTGGGGGAAGGCTGCTCTGCCTCAGCATCAACCCAATTTACTACCCAGCTGCTATACAAGAAAGAGTGTCCAGCTAATAATAATGCCAGCTAGCCACATTACACCGCAGCAGCCCCCTCCGCTTCCAGCCTGGCCCTTTCGCTCTCCTCCAAGCCCTGCAGGAATCTCGCCAGGTCCATCGTCGAATCCTTGACGCTACCCACACTGAGTGCGCTGTCGTTCCTCGCAAGCCCATGTTCCATATTCCCGGCGCTATGCATGTGGCTCCCCGGCCTCGTCCTCGTCTTTACATTGCCCGCACCAGCGGCAGCAGCCTGCGCAACGATGCCATCCAAGAGCCCGGCGCTGGCAACGCGGAAGGCAGTAGCAGCAGAAGACGACTTTTGATGATTCTGCGCCGCCGCCGTCTGCGCAGCCTCGCAGGCATTGGTGTCCCCAGAGCTGCTGAAGTTCGGAATCTGCACGCAAGACTCGTACATCTGCGAGAAGAGGCGCGCGTCGGACCGCCATTCATCTGACGAGCTCTGGTGCGAGCGCTTGCTGCGCTTCGAAGGCCCTGTCCGTTGGATCGCTTTTCCTGGCACAGTCAGAGTCTGTTCCGGATCCTCTGCTGGGGTTTCCGCCTGGTTCTCAAGCACTGTCGGCGTGAACACGGCTTTCTGCCTTGCATCCTCCGGACTATCGAGTTGCATGAAATCCTGGCTCTGCGTGCCGAAGCGCGTCCATGTGCGTGCATTGCTCCGCCATTCGGTCGAGCTGTCGGTTTTCTTCAGGAGCCGGTCTTTTGAGTGGTCTGTCTCACTGCCGAAAGCCCGGGTCCACAGACGGGCATTTGCCATCCAGGATCCATCCGAGCTATCTGTGTTCCCTTCTCGACGTCGGTTAGGACCGACGGTCTTTGGGAGCTGGAATTCGACTTTGGTCTCCTCTCTTCCCTCCACAATTGTGGTGTCTTGGTCGTCTCCTTCGATCGTATTGGCAGCCTTAGCATCAGCACCATCATTCTGATAGTCCATAGTGGGCCCCGGAAGATCGAACGCGACGGGTGAGAACACCGGCGGCAGGATTTCCAGCTCCGGGTGCTCAAGCGTGCCACTCTCAGCAATGGAGCTGCGGTGGCCGTGACCATGTTTCCTGAACTCCTCACTCTGGCTCCTGAAGAGGCCAATGTAATGCTTCAGGAAGCTGAAGTTGTGGCTGAAAGTCATGCTCTTGCTCTTGTGCATGCCGCTGCGCGTCTTGGATCTCTTCTTCGACCGCAACGTGGCGAGCCGCTTGATCCCACTGCGAGAGTTCTCGTCCTCTTCGCTAGAAGAACTGGCATCCTCGATGGTGGACGTGTTGACCATCTCGTAAGCAAAGTCCCGCGTCCTCACATTGTCAGATCTTCCTGCAGCACCAGTGCGCTGGTCCCTCGTGTGGCTTGGGTAACGGCTCCAGGCACCCAGGTCGCTCAGATTAACCTCTGCCAACGTTGTTCCGCCCCAACTGGTTAAGTGCTGTTCCTTGCCAATGGACTCGATGCTGGGCTGGTGTGTGATCGATGTGCCAGGGGAGACTCCGGTATCCGGGGTTAGCCGGCCAGAGAACTGACTGTATCGCAATTCATCCCCCAACATACCACTCTGCCTCCCGTGCCGTGCCAACTCTTCTCCAGCCCCCTTCTCCAATGGATCAAGTAGAACAGTTGGCGATCTTTCAAGCCTTGACCCTCCTTCGCCGCCGCCGAACGTGAAATCTTCGCCGATGGCAGGGCCTTTCCCCTTACGATCACTCTGCTTGGACCTCGTACTAACAGCACTCCCGCTTCCACTACGCTCGCGGAATAGACCACGTGCTTCTGCTCTGCCTCCTTTCTCGGGCGACAGGAACAGCGCGCTCTTTTCTTCGCGATGCTTCTGCAAGGCGCGCTCCCACACAGCTCCCTGACCATGCAAATTCCCACATATGTCACGACCATCGCCAATCAGCCAAGAACGAGACAAACGGCCCGGTTCGCGATCCTCCACTGCTTCCGATGCCATGGAAATTTTCGGGCGAGGAGAGTCAGATGGACCATCCGTGTTGTTGCATGTCCCTCGAAGCTCTTTCGGGTCACTCGCGTCCTTCTGACCGTTGAACACAAGATCATCAGTAGACTTGGAGACCGTCCTGGCATGGAGGGCTGGACTGTGGGATGCGCGACGCAAGTTTGCGTAAGTCTTGCTGCGGAGGAACGAGAACGTCGAAAATCTCTTCTTGGGAGTCTTCACGTTGTCTTTTCCGCTCTCCAGTTGCTTCGAGGGTACAGGCTTCGCACCAGTCGCTCGTATTGTCTTCTCACTCGGCACGGGTGACTCGGCCGCTGTGACTGGAGTGATGTCCAACGAACTGTCTGTCGTCGACTCCGAGTTCTGCGGATCAGGCCTCAGCGGTTCTTCTTCTCCAGCCCCGATGGTCTGGTCCGAAGAATCAGATGTCTCGTAGGCCGACCGCTTGCCCTTGTCCTCTTGTACATCCTCACGTGCGGTCTGGAACGTCAATCCAGTATCTGCCCTGTCCAGTGTATTCATTGAGCTGGACGGCGGGAACGCTCCAGGCATCGAATCCTCAATTCGCTCATCGGCATCCATCCCAATCTTGAACATTCCCACATCACCCAAGTTCAACACCTCATACCCACTGTTTTTGACATTACCACCACCACCAGCCACACTGGCATTGACATTGACCCTCGAAGCGGCCGGCGTACTCACCAAACTGTTCTGCCTCGACGAGTACACCGAGCTGGGCTCATACGCCTTCTCACTGGCCGCCGGCGTGATGCCATACACGCTGCTCGGCGCCGTCGAGACAACATTGCCCCAAGCGTCAGGGACCTTCTCGCTCGCAAACCCTGACGATGAGCCGCGCAGCGCTCGCGTCCGTACAGTCGCGCTGCTCTGCTGCGGGTTTAGCGGCGGCACGCACAGTCCGCTGGCCAAGCTCATCCGCGCCGACCGTTGCTGCGACTGATCGGCGGCGCCGGACGTCGCGCGTGAAACACCCGATAGCGTCGATTCGGAGCGCAGGTGCTGTGAGATGCGCATGTTGTGCAGATGCACGCTTGTAGCTTCCGAGTCACGGGGTTTGCTGGGTGGGATATTGACAGAGACGCCGCAGGCGGCGCCTGGCATGAGCTTAGAGTGATCCTGATCGGGTTCGGGGAGGGCTTCTGAGCCAGTGCGACAAGTGGACGTGGCGTCGGTAACGTAATGATGTGAAGGCGATGCGACAGTGTGATGCGTTTCGAGCTGTCTAGAGGCATTGTGCTCTTCGTCGCTGAGGGGGTTTCCTTGATCTTTGTCCTTGAGGATAGTATGCTTGGCCTCGTTAAGGCGGAAGACAGTTTTCCCGTCACTACTGAGGCGACAGGCTGTGGCAGTGAAAGATGAGGAGAGGCTCGGAAGCTCTGTTTGCCTGAGGTCTGGAGAGCTAGGAAGGAGCATGTCCGCAGATCTAGAGCGCCTGGGCAGGTGCTGCTCCGCGAACTTCTTCCATGGACTGTTTCGACCGCTCGGCTGGTACAGCTGTAGCAGGTCATCGACACTGACATTGCAAGAAGGCAGAACACCCAGGTCTGTGAGGCGTTCAGGTATGCGGACGGAGAGTATGGGTGCGCTGCTGCTAGGTTCGCCCCATCTGAACGAGAGTAAATTAGCAGGTCAACGATTGCACGATGAAGAGTAACCTTACCCGTACGGTGCACTACCGGTACCATCTCCATTTCCGCCCCAATCAATGCTCTTCACATCACCCCTCCTATCAGTACTTACCTTTCCCCTCACAGGGGACATCCTTGCCTTCTCCTTGTCATCATCGGGCAACGCCACCGTCTTGGTCAGACGCTCAACAACACTGTCCCTGATATCCGGTAGGCTCGCAGCGTCCGAGTCGTACGTCCGGCTTAGCAATACCTCACGAGTGTTTGGGCTGGTTGGGGGCAGCTCGACGCATACATCATCTTCTATCTTGCTCTTTTCTTTAGCTTTGTCCTTCTTCTTTGTCTTCTTCTCGCTAAATTCTTCTTGCTGGTCCTTCCGCTCCTTCTCCTTGGCTGCGGCTGCCTTCTTGAGGTTTAGAAGGCTCAGATTGGACTTGCTCAGGTCTCGAGTCAGGCGTTTGAAGAATTTCTTTTTCTTCGGCGCTCCCGTCTCATGTTTCTCTTTTTCAATGCCCTCAACGGTGGTTGCAGGCTTGGACCGCGGATGCTTGAGGAGCAATATGCTGGACGCTTGGTTGGCGGGCGGTGGTAAGGTCGAACCAGCTTCGGCAAAGATCTGCTGCAGTTCGACGAGGTCGTCCTCCGTGTGTGATAAGGTGGAGTTCTGGCGATGGAGGAGCGGTTGGTGCGGCGTTGGGTTGCTCACCAGTGTCGGCTGCGGAGAGTGACGACGGATGGGCACAGGAGAGTTGGAGCGCGAGCCCGTGTCTGCATTGCAGCAGAGCTTTTCTGCTACGGCCGGCGATGGAGACATGATGGCTGAGGTTGTCTCGAAGGGTCTGTCTTATGAGGTCTGCGATGTCTGGAGAAGGGAAAGGAAGGCTGCTCACTCGTTGTCTGGGCCGCAAGCCGTTCGTAGAAACCTGGAGCCACGAGGTGCACCAGGCCGCCACGAATGGCGGTTTACTTTGTTCGACAGTGCAGGACGTGCGCTGTATGGTGCGATGTGAGATGTCTCGGAATATGGTCCAGATCGAACAATGCAGAAGTATGAGAAGTGAGGTGGGAACATCAAACAAACGAGCCGGGAGACGTAAGACCAGAAAGAGCTGGTCAGCACAGGAAGGGAAGGGGTAATCACGCAGTGAGCATGGCAAAACAGAAGCTAGTGTCCACGAGATGTGCCTAGCAAGGAAGTCAGGACTCCTTTGCGGTGGGTTTACGGCTCTGCGGCAGGCAGCAACGTCGTCGAGACTGATGATCCGTACCTGCTAGATGTCTGCAGAGGCATTCGCGAACTTGATCTCTGGATCATCATCATCATCACGGGACAAGCATAGAATCAAACAGTACGCGGAATCTCGATTCGTACCTATAATTCGCTCCTGGTCAAGCTATTTTCGCGCCTCTCGCACCTTCCCCATACAGATGCAGTTCTTTGAGCGAAGCAGCAACACCAGGTGTGCACAGAGTTTCAAGTCCTTCCCAGTTGTGTGTCTTTGCCGCTTGCCGAATCCGAGTGGAGCTGACGCCGATGCCCTCTTGTCCGACGAGAAAGTCCACCTGCCCTGCCCATTCTGGCTTGAAGCCTTCCTCCTGCAAAGACCCATTCGCCAACCCTTGGATAAACTCAATTTGTTGCTCGGTGGTGCCGAACTCCTGGGAACTCGAGTCGTTCGGGTCGGACGGGCGCAAGGTGACAAGAATTTTGTGGCCAGCGTCAAAGTACGGTGCCAGGGCCGAGAGGGGAGGCGAGTGATCAGGGTAGTACTTTGCCGCGAGAAAACGTGTCACGGTGTCGTAGCCGATGAGATGCACGTGGGTAGGATTGCTAGGGTATGGGTTCGGATCGGCGGTGGTGATGGCGGTCGATTTGTCGGTGTAGTATGGTTTCTTCGTCAGGCCGATGTCAATTGCTACGTCAGTGCACGGTGAGAAAGCGGGCGATTTCCTGTCGAGGCCCGCAGAGAGGTCCTCAGCGAAGAGAGTCATCATGGCCAGGCGATGTTCGAAGCTTGCGGGGGTGGGCGCTTTGTCCGCATTGTGGGTGCTGAAGAGAAGCAATAGTCGGTGAGGGTTGGGGTCTTTGATGATTGGACGCGTAACAGCAGACGTCGCGAGAGCAAGGTGAGCAATGGAGGGCGGGTTGAATGAGGAGTCTAGTATGTATAGCGTTTTGGGAGGCTGCGGGGAGCTGGCAGCGGGGTTGACGGTGCGGACAATGCGGAAGGCAGACGACGATGAAGTAAATGCGTGCAGCGCCGATTCAAGCTCTGGCAGCAGCGCCCGCATGGAGGCGAGTCGGCCGGCCATGTCTGCCATTGGAAGGAGATATGCGAGAAACGAACAGAACGGAGCTGGCTGTGATTTTGAGAGGTGCGACGGCGGAGATTGCGCACGGGCCCGATCTCGCGATGAGGTCAGATCGCCAGTCAGGGAACAGGCGCCGGCGGCGGCGGCGGATACACGCTGATGGCCTCGTTGCGCGCGGCCGACTCCCCCACCACAGCCGGGTCCATGGGGATGCTGTGCTCGGGGTGGTTCAGCTCTTGACCCAGGCCCTCGCGCAGCCGCACATCAATGTCGGCTTCGTCCATGTGCACGTCGCCGTCGCCCTGCTGCGGCTCGTGACCCTCTTGCTCACTGGGCGCGTCGAAAGACATTAACTGGTGTTGAACATAGATTGAGCTGTGCTGAGGCTGAGGCGGAGGCGCATACTTTGGCTGCTGCTGCTGCTGGTCGTCCGGCTGCTGGAGCGGCGACTGCGGGAGCGGCTGCTGGCCCTCGAGCGACGCCGGCGGACCCTGCGGCGGCTCTTGCTGCTGGACCGGCTGCTGGGCGTCGGCCTTCTTCGGGGTGGCATTGGCATCCTTGCGCGGGCGGCCGGTGCGCTTGCCGTCCTCGATGTGCTTCAGCTCGATCTTCTTGCTGGCGTCCGGGTCGAAGCCGCGCTTGCGGGCCCTGCTGTAGATGTGCCGGATGGTCCGACTGGCAACGCCTGTCTGCTCGAGGATCTCTTTGTCCGAGAAGCCATTGACCTTGAGCGTCAGCGCCTGTACGCGCGTGGCAATGTCATGGGGCGCGTGGCGCTCCTTGGTGTCCTTTGATTCCTTGGACATGGCGGCACTGTTGGCAAGGCGACAACGGGGCAGTGGGTTGATATTGTGCGAAGAGACGCGTGCGGGGAGGTGGAGGAAAGGGGCGGCGACAATTCGATGCCGCCCGGCGCCACATTTTCCCGTTCCCAATCTCTCTCGCCCACGCCAGTTTCTTCGTGGTTGCCGACGCGGCGGCCATCAATTAACCCGAGTCTCGGCGTGACGTGTGCCCGCCCGCAACGCATGCCCGCTGCCGCTGCGCGTCTGTCGACGAGCCTCCGGCTGATTCGCCCGCTGCGCGGGCAGCCCGTCGCGCAGCAGCGGGCGCCAGAAGCCGCCGTGACGCGGTCAATGGCGCGCGACGGTCAGCGCCGTACTACGGCAGCGGCGCATGGGTGCTTAAGTATGTCCAGACGGCACGCGGGCAGCTGCGAGTCATCGCGCTCGGACGTCTGAGAGTCTAAGTCGGCCTCAGGGCCTGCGCGAATGACTGGCTGCTGTTCGGGCACATGCGTCGGGCACAATCGGCGACTATCTAGCTGTTATGCGCCGAAGAACTCCGGCTGGCACGGGCAGCGACGCATCGAAGCGCGGAGAGATTGTTGCAGGACGGCGTGCTGGCAGCGTCGAGCTGCAGCGCGCAGCACCGCGTGCGTGGTGGGCGCTGGGCGTGGGTTGCTGGCGCGGGCAGAGCAGCACAGCGCGATGCCGAGGGCGAACTGCCGAAGATCGCCTTTGGCGGGCGCGGGCGGACTCCATCAAGGTAGCTTCCCCAGGAACGCGGGGCAGCTTGGTGCAGACGTATAAAAGCACAGGAAACCTCCACCATGCGTGTCGGCGGGCTTTTCCATCGCGGAATTTCGACCATTTCGACGCTGTCGGCGGCGCAGGCTCTATCGGGTCGACCAATTGCGACCGACATCGGCATGCGCACGCCAGCGACGCTTTCGGCGCTAGTCGCCCAGCAGCCCACAGGCCAATGGCGGGGCGCGAGTATATTTTTCTCGCCCCTCCCCGCCGACCGTTGACCTCCATCCTCCTCTGCTCCTCCTCCTCCACCCTCCCTCCCTCTCCATCCATAAAGGCCTCTGCTCCTGCCGAAGCCTTTATTTCATCACTCCGCTCGACCTGCTTTGTTCCCAGACCGTCAGAGCAACCCCGCCACGATGGTTCAGTCTTCCGTCCTTGGTTTCCCCCGCATGGGTGTGAACCGTGACCTCAAGAAGGCCAACGAGGCCTACTGGGCTGGCAAGATCTCGCGCGACGACGTCCTTGCCGAGGGCAAGCGGCTGCGTCTCGCCCACTGGAAGATCCAGAAGGATGCCGGCGTCGACGTCATCCCAAGCAACGACTTTGCCTTCTACGACCACGTCCTCGACCACATCCAGCTGTTCAACGTAGGCTTTCAATCCCATCGCCTCGGCGACTTTTGCTGACAATTGTGCGTGCAGGCCATCCCCGAGCGCTACTCCAAGCACGGTCTGGAGCCCATTGACGAGTACTTCGCCATGGGCCGTGGCCACCAGAAGGACGGCATCGACGTTCCCTCCCTGGTAAGCGAACACCTACAGCATAACGTTCTGGGCGGAAACTGACGGAATCTCCAGGAAATGGTCAAGTGGTTCGACTCCAACTACCACTACGTCAAGCCCACCCTTCAGGACAACCAGGCCTTCAAGCTGGCTGCCGACCCCAAGCCCGTGCGTGAGTTCAAGGAGGCCAAGGAGGCTGGTATCATCACCCGCCCCGTCATCCTCGGCCCGGTCTCTTTCCTTGCTCTCGGCAAGGCCGACCGTGACCAGAGCGTCAGGCCCATCACTCTCCTCGAGAAGCTGCTTCCCGTCTACGTCGAGCTGCTCGAGGCCCTGAAGGCTGCCGGCGCCGAGACCGTCCAGATTGACGAGCCTATCCTCGTCTTCGACCTCCCCGCCGAGGTCAAGGCTGCTTTCAAGCCTGCCTACGAGAAGCTCTCTGGCTCCAACATCCCCAAGCTCGTCTTAGCCACCTACTTTGGTGACATCGTTCACAACTTCGATGTCCTCCCCGCCATCTCTCACCTCTACGGTCTTCACATCGACCTTGTCCGCAACCCCGAGCAGCTCCTCCCCGTCGTCGAGAAGCTCGGCTCCCAGCAGATCTTGTCTGCTGGTGTCGTTGACGGCCGCAACATCTGGAAGACCAACTTCAAGAGGGCCATTGAGCTCGTCGAGACTGCCGTCCAGAAGCTCGGCAAGGAGCGTGTGATTGTTGCCACCTCCAGCTCCCTCCTTCACACTCCTCACACCCTTGACAGCGAGAAGAAGCTGCCCGAGGAGGTTCGCGACTGGTTCTCGTTCGCCAGTGAGAAGGCCGTTGAGGTTGCCATCATTGCCAAGGCCGTCACCGAGGGCCCTGCCTCTGTCCGTGAGCAGATCGATGCCAACGCGAAGTCCATGCAGGCTCGCGCTTCGTCTGCCCGCACCAACGACCCCAACGTCAAGGACCGCCAGTCCAAGATCACTCCTGAGATGCACAACCGCAAGTCTGCCTTCCCTGAGCGCTACGCCCAGCAGAAGACCCACCTCAAGCTCCCTCTCTTCCCTACCACCACCATCGGCTCCTTCCCTCAGACCAAGGAGATCCGCATCCAGCGCAACAAGTTCACCAAGGGTGAGATCACCGCTGAGGAGTACGAGAAGTTCATCGAGAAGGAGATCGACGAGGTCATTGCCATCCAGGACGAGCTCGACCTTGATGTCTACGTCCACGGCGAGCCCGAGCGCAACGACATGGTCCAGTACTTCGGCGAGCGCTTGAACGGCTATGTCTTCACCACCCACGCCTGGGTTCAGTCTTACGGCTCGCGCTGCGTTCGTCCCCCGATCATCGTCGGTGACATCTCCCGCCCTGCTCCTATGACGGTCAAGGAGTCCAAGTACGCCGCTCAGAAGTCCAAGAAGCCCATGAAGGGCATGCTTACTGGTCCCATCACCTGCCTGCGGTGGTCTTTCCCCCGTGACGACGTCCACCAGTCCGTCCAGGCTCAGCAGCTTGCTCTCGCCCTCCGCGACGAGGTCGTCGACCTTGAGGCCGCTGGCATCTACGTCATCCAGGTCGACGAGCCTGCTCTCCGTGAGGGTCTTCCCCTCCGTTCCGGCAAGGAGCGCGAGGCCTACCTCTCGTGGGCTGTCGACTCGTTCAAGCTCTCCACTGCTGGTGTCGAGGACTCGACTCAGATCCACTCCCACTTCTGCTACTCTGAGTTCCAGGACTTCTTCCACGCCATCGCTGCTCTTGACGCCGATGTGCTCTCGATCGAGAACAGCAAGAGTGACGCCAAGCTTCTCAAGGTCTTCGTTGACAAGGCTTACCCTCGCCACATCGGCCCTGGTGTCTATGACATCCACTCGCCGCGTGTCCCGCCGGAGGATGAGATCAAGTACCGCATCGAGGAGATGCTTACTTACCTCAAGCCTGACCAGCTCTGGATCAACCCCGACTGCGGTCTCAAGACCCGCCAGTGGAAGGAGACCAAGGCTGCGCTGGTCAACATGGTCAACGCTGCCAAGTTCTACCGCCAGAAGCACGCCAACTAAGCATCTAGCAGCTACTCCAACATAGCTGCGACAGCCACTCGCAATGGTGGCTGGTTATCATGTGTTACGATATCAAAAGTCTTTTCAACAGGCATGATATGAACGGGGGTTGATTGGAGGAATTCAACATCGGCGTTTTTCAACAACGGAATTTTGCATGGGGTTTCGGGACAGGGAAACGGGTCGGGAAAATTGCGAGGCAGCAAAGTCGAAATGATGGTATTGCTTTCAACTGAAAATCTATGTACAAGGAGAAAAGGAAAGAGAGTCTGGAAAGAGAGGGCGAAGGGTAAATATACCCAGTCGCTTAGCGCTGGGCCCGTGCCCTAGTGCCTGACCGGGTTATCCTTGATACAGCTGGGGCCTCTGGGGTGGTAGCGCTTGAGGGGCCTGACAAAAATGCAGCGTTCAACATGCGCCGCTGATGCTCTATTGGTTAAGAGCTTATACCCCTCAACAGGGTTGTTTATGATAGTCCAAGAGTTGCCATAGGAAGCAGCCTACTTAAGATACCAATAATGGAACAACCAAGGTTCCTTCTGACGATTTTCCCCGCATCGCTTAATTGTCGTGTGTCGAACACTCCGACCAGCAAACGGCCTCTCACGCTGACGGCAGCCCACTTGCACCCTTGGACGCTCTCAGGACGAGCCACCTCCGTGCTTTGCTATCGATATCATCCCCTGGGGTGCTGCGCAGCGCAGCTACCTTGGGCTTGACGATGGCCATTGCTCACAATTGACGCTATTGTGTTTCAAGCCAAAGTCGAGTGTTTATCTTTTTGGCTTCGATACTTCTGTCCACCAGCACCAGGAGGACCAAAGCATGGAGCCCGAAGCCCTGCAGGCAACCGGCATCGGACCCCTTGGCCGCTCTTCCTCGGCGTGGCATGGAATGGACGTCGTTCGGACCAAAGGGCCTGGCTGCAGATTGGGTCCTTGGGAAAAGCAAAGCTGGCCGCAGCTCAAATGCGAGGTCAGAGACGGTCCCAATATCGGCGCGGTCCAATAAAGCTTCATCGCACTCGTCTCCCGGCAGCGGGAGCGCAGCCGAGCATCGCGCTCGAAGGATTTGATTGTGCAAGCGGAGGTGCAGAAATGAGGCGGTTGACTAAGGAGCCATGAGCGGACCGGTGAAGAGCGCACAGGGAGTCGGGCGATCCGGCCTCAATGATTGCTCGTGACAGTTTGACGCGGCAGCGGGTAAGGCTGACAATTTGGGGGCATTGATTCGTGTTCATTATGTTTCACACGCTGCATCGCCGCCGTTTCACTTGGTGGAATGGAAAAGGCAAGTCCGACAAGACGGCTCCTTTGGGCAAGAAGCCGGAAGGGGCGGACCCGCTAGGCGTTGGAAATGAAGCAGCTGCAGAGTCAATCATTGGCTTTTACTTAGCTTCGGGTTCTCCTTTATTGCTTCTGCTGGCTCGTCATTTCGTCATTTCTTCCGGCTCCAGAGGGCCCCGAAATTGGGATTTATTTTCCTAGCACAGGTAATTACGGGGATCTGCGGTTTATGCGAGCCCACACGTACCTCCCATCACCAGACGACACAGGCCACCGCAGCAGGACGCCCTGTGCTCGAACCACCATCTCGCTACATAACCGCCTGCTTATAGAACCTCCGCTATTATTTCCTGCCGCTCATCGCTACTTCGCTGCTACACCGACACTTTTTTTTCCCTTCTTGCTCAGTGCCCCGACCCTCCAGCTCGCCAGCCTTCCCACCACGCCCGCACTCTGCAGCCTCGCAGTCCACGCGGACCTGACCACCCGAGCAACACAACACGCCATGGCAACGACGACGAACACCCAGCCCTCCGCCGCCGCCGCCGCCGGCGGTGCAGCCGGCCCCACCCAGATGCTCAGCTCCCTCCCCCCGCAGATGCAGCAGCGCGGGCAGTCGGACCGCGCGCGCTCCTTCCGCCGCACGCAGTACAAGAAGTCGGCCAAGGCGCGGCTGGAGGAGCTGGTGCGCGAGATCACGGCGTCGCGCCACGAGCGCGAGGCCCTGGCCGACCCGGCGCTCCGCGGCGGCGAGCTCGACGAGAGCATCAAGCTGCTGCACGACAGGCACGCGGCGCTCGAGATCTGGAGCCAGGAGCTGCGGTGCGGCGAGCGCAGCCGGAGCAGGAGCGCCAGCAGGACGAGGGGCGCCAGCGAGGGGCCGGAGTGAGTGGATGGGTGCGGGAGGGCGGTGGGAGGGGCTCGAGAGGCACGCAGTACGGCAGGTACGTACGTGGTCCACCCCCCCCCGGGCGGAGGTCGGGAGCTTGGGCCCCCCCTGCAACGCTCGCCGGCCGGCCTTTTGGACGAACGCGTCACCTGACTCTGCTGCAAGGGAGCGGAACAACCTGGACAAACGCCCTTTTTTTTTCTTCCGTTTTTGCCGACCTGTCCGGCATGGTGCGAGACACATTGCATGCCCTGAAGTACGGACGGCCGCTTCTGCTCATCGACGACGACGCTGTCTCCCCCGAGCCACGCCATTGCGAACGCCCGGGGGCCGGCGGAACCACAACGAACACGAGGAGCGGCTACCCCAGAGCCCTCAAGCTTTTGGGAAAGCCCAAACCAGCCGGCATTGAGCGTATCCTTGCGATCGCTGTCCAGAGAACAACACGTGGAGGAATAGATGTTGAACATCTGAAAGACGATTCGGCTCGGCGTTGCAGAGTGAGGAAGGCGAGAGATTTGCTTTGAAGTTTCGGGTATCATATCGTAGGGCTAGGATGCTCGGCAGCACTGGATGCTTTTTGGAGTAAGGAAATGGACTTGGTCAATGCTTTCCCGGAGGTTTCGGTTCGGTGTAACAGTGTTTGATTTTGGAGTTGTCTGCAGCCGGCTTATTGCGTTGGCAAAGTTCTGTCGTATCATTACTTGGGTTGGCCCATATACCCCTCTGCTTTTTCTCACGCCGTTACGTCATGTCAATTGGTGAAATCTGTATATTTCGCATTCGTTTGCTATAGGTCTGATCACAATCTATAGACTGGCAGTTTCTCCCGCCGCACATCCCTCGACATCCCCGGCATCCTGCTTGTTTGCTCAAATACGAAGCTCAAGAGAGGGTTTGACGAGGAAAGGCACTTGTGCTGGTTCTCGTACCCGGTCGATGGCGCGCGTTCAGGACGATGCTGGTGCTCTTGCGCTCGGTTTGACCTCTTGAGAAGGACAAGCTTCGGACACGGCGAGGCGGCAAGACATCCCGGGGCTGCTATCATCCGCTGCGGTGAAGTGGGTGGGCTCGCAAACTAGCGCGCGGAGAGGAGAACGAGGTGCCGGGTAGTAGCGCGGTCGGTGGTGAAATCGATCATGGCACTGGCACTCGCCACCAGAAATTGCCTCGTGGGCTTCTTTCTCTCAGTTGCGCGAGTATGGAGATGGACGGTAAAAGCCGACCATTGAGGCGCACTCTACGCGTCGGTCAACCGCCCTATGATGGCCTCCACTACCACTCCGAAATCCGTCCATGCTTCGGTATCGCCGCGCGGAACGCTCTTCGAGAATACCTTCCAGTAGACCTCTCGCAGCGCTGTGGACCTTAATCCCTTTTCACCATATCCGGCCACGGGCGTCGCTTTGACCCAGAGCAGTGGAATGCCCACCAGCTCGCTGATCAGGGTGTTGTAGGTCTTCTCGTCGACCTCCCACCTCCCATCCAGCTCTTCCAAGAACAGCGGCACAACTACGTCCTCGAGGCGCTTGACGGAGATGGCGAGGACGTCGTCGGTCGGCGTGCCCACAACCTTCGGCGGCCGGCGGCACAGAGGGCATTTGGCGCATATCCCTTCGTTCTGCAAAGTTTTCAGGATGCATTCCTCCCCGAACATGTGGCCACAAGAGAGCTTGCTGGGGCGGATGCAGGTAGAGGTTTCGACAAGGTTCGTGCCTGCAGACGCAGGAAAGTCGTCGCAGCAGATGCAGCAGGACTTGACCTTGGCATTCCCCAAATCGCGAGAAGTGGTTGGCGTGATGAAGCGTACCAGGTAGCCGTAGTTCGCCATCGGGGTTGTGTTGGTATTCGGATGGATGGTGTCGGAAGGGGAGCCGTTCGGGATGTACAAAATGTAAATCGAGCGGGAGGCTTTCGAGGACGCGAATCTTGAGCTAAAAGGCTCGAAAAGAGTGTGGAATGAGAAGGCGTTTTAGGGCAGACCCTGTTTATATGCGTGCAAGTATTCGACTATCAACCAGCGTTCGGCTTTTGACCACGCTAACTACCCTAAACCATTAGTTGACCCAGGGGTTGATTGCACTTGACACACCAAATCTCCGTAAATCTCAGGCTTCCCCCCCACCAGAACTCAACCCATCTCTTCTCAGTTTCCCGGTGGTTGGCATTTCTAAAGAAATACCCACCTTCGGGATGAGATGCTTGCAGCAAGACGAATTGCGGCAGGACTAAGCATAGGCTGTCGCAACCCCGCCAGAACCCCAGACTGTAGCTTTCTTTACTACAACGGTATCTTTCATAGGCCCATCAGGAATGCTTTATAATGAATGCTCAGACGTTTGCTCTGAAGTTTGCGCGCAGAGCAAAGAGTTTTTGCTCGACACGCTTGCAGGCCACCATCGCATCTGAATAGACCTTTGATTGCCTGCGACTATCTAGCTGTATGTACAGGTAGGACTAGAGAAACGAGAAGGATTTTGGAACCAGATTGTCGCAGTGCGAGCTCTAATACCTTGTTACCCCAAGAGAACGAATCGGTCCGTAGTTGCTACGTCGTGGCGCAGTTCAGCCAACCAGAGACCGCGTGCGACCCCGCATGATTATCTTGCATGCCCCGCTGATAAGATGCCCGCGAAATCCAGAGTGGTGTTGTGGTGCTTCACAGGCTCGTGGCACGGTCCAAGGCTGGCGCCCGTTCCACGTGCTGGATGTTAATGCCCATCCCGGCATCATTTTCGTTGGCTGTTGAAGGCCTAGTACACCATCGGGCGGTTCCCATCAGACATTCACGCGCCGTCTGGAGCTGTCCTTCCTCGGCGCATATGCCCAAGGAGAACCTCCCTGCAAGTTTGAATAGGTACCTCGCACCCGGGGGAGGCCGAGGGTGGTGGGCCTTGTCGAAGCTTGCCTCGTTAGACGCATAGAGCCACTGGAGTGACAGGCCGAGTAGCCTGGCTGGGAGAAATATAAAGCGAGTGCGCTCCAGGGCGAGCAGGCACCGGCTGCTTAGCGTCCTGCCGACCACATGCTGGTACGTGGGCTGGACAAGGATGCGGGCGTTTTTGCCTGCTGACCCATGCACAGCCTTCCGCTCAAGGCTCACTCCTAGATGTTGCTAGGCGTGGAAAAATTTGAGGGTGAGGACGCGGCCGACGGCATGACGGCATCGTTTCTGAAGAGAGGCAACCCCCAGTCGTACAGGTAACAGGGCCATGCCATGCTCAGGAAGGTGGGTTCCAACAAACAGCTCAGCGTTGGACCCCAATTCGTCAGCTCTGCGCCAGCCCTTCTGACCAACTGGGCGGGGCCTGTCCTTTGACGTGAGGCTCTATTGGCAATACATACAAGGCGTAAGGTTCGGGTCTTCTCCATTCGACTCTCCACGCATATTATCGCGTGCCTGCCTACCTACTTTCACCTACGGCAATTTGCTTTCTATCGCCATGCACATGCCATCAACCTAGCCCCCCCCCCCATCTCTACCGGAGCCTTCCCAGCCCTCGTCTCTCCCAACCTAAGTCTAAACTAAACCGCCCCAAGTCCGCAACACGAATGAAACTACATGCAAGAACCGAAGACAGCGATACGCATCAGAAGCAGAAAAGGACGGATGAACAAATCGACGAAAAACCAGAGGAATCCAGATGAACCGCCCCGCCGTTGCCAAATCCGGGACAAAGCAAAAACACCGTAAACTCCATTGGGCTTGCTTCAAACAGCAACGGAGACCAAAAGCAAACCGCCTCTCCCCCCCAAAGGCCAGACTCCCGTCCATGATCGGTCCAATCGTCCATGATGATCACATCAAAAGCCCGCATAGTCTAAAGACGTCCTCTTCCGCGAGCCCAGAAAGAACGAACGAAAAACAACAAACGGAGAAGCCCTCCGATGAGAGCCCATCAGTCCCTTCAACCCCTGCTTTTCCTCGCCTCGATCTGGCTCACCAAATCCTTCACGCTCCCGCCTCCCTCGCTCCTGACGGACACCCTACTCTTGCTCCTCTCTTCCGTCCCGGGGGTTGCGGCTCCCGTCTTGACCGGCGTCAACAACCCCCTCCCTCGGCTGATGCTTCTCGCCTCCCTTTCCTTGCGCACTTCCCTGAGACTCCTGTCGCTCAACCGCCCGCGCACCGGCGACTCGGGCGCCGTGATAGTCGTCCCGATTGTTGATGTCGAAGCGGCCGGATTGATTGACGAATTGACGCCGTAAGGTGAGATGAGGGAGGCATTGGTGGTCAAACCGGTCGATCTGGTGAGTTGGGAGAGGGACGGAGGAGGGGCGAGAGGCGATGACGTGTCGTCGTCAAGGTCTGGAGGAAAAGCTGGGGAGAGCGGGGGAGGTCTGTGGAGCGGCTGCAAGCCCGGTAGGCTGCGGGGGAGGTTGTGGGATGCTGGTGATGGGGCAATGGTGACGGGAGGAGGGCGGAGTGGGGCCGGGGTTTCCGGGAGTTCCTGCGATAGTGGCACGGCTCTGGCCTTACCTTTGTCGGTAGGAGTCGCGTCCTCGGAGAGCAGCTGCGCCGCAGCCGCCGTAGCTGCGGGAGGCGTGGGTAGGGGCTTGTCGTCGCCCAGGTTTTCGACACGCTGCTTCCCTTTGGGCTCGCTGGGGACCCGTCTCCCGCTTCTCGTCTCGTCCGAGGTCTCACCGCTGCCTGACTCCGTATCCACGTTGACGACCCGGAGTCTCTGTCTTGGCACTGTGAACATGACCTGCACCACCCGCCCTTCGGCTGCAGCTTCGACGTCCCAGTCCTCCCCCTCCACCGACGCCGCGAAAAAGCTTTCCCTGCTTTTCCCGGGGTCAGGTGTCGCGACTGCCCAGTCTCTTTCATTTCGGACATCCGGCGGCCACATTGGCGATGGCGCGTCTTCTGACCATGCCTTGGAGCCACGCTTGGATCGCCAGAACGATGCGTCGCTGTTGGCTCGACGCGGAGGACTGGGAGTCTCGCCGGCCGTAGATGGGCGGGTGCCGCTAACAGACTCCCCAACGCCAACGCCTGATCCTGACCTTCTATGACGTCTGAGCTTGGCCGGGCTGCTGCTTCCGCTGCGGTTGCCAGATTTGTCAGCGCCACCACTGCCGAACCATCCAGAGCCGTCGTCTTCGTTTGTATGACGTCGCCGACGGTGGCCGGTGGTGGTGAGCGATTGGGTTCGGTCCTGCGAGTTGCCGTAGCGGTGGCTTGATGAAGGGCGACGTGCAAGAGCCAGCCGGACTGACCCTCGAATCCAGGACTTGCTGCGGTCGCGTGTGGCAAACGAGTTGTCTATTGGAGTTGAGAGATCAAGTGTGTCAGACGAAGCAGTGTGAGTCAACTTGTGGAGTGTCTCGTCGTTTTGCTGCAATGGAGTAGCGTCCTGCTCCTGATCCTTCAGCTGCTCGGACGATTGATGAGGATAGAAGTCGACCGGGGTGTGGACCAGGTTTGGAGATTCTCTGTCGGAACTAGTGCTGGAGGGGTAGCCAGACGGAGCAGGAAGGTCATCAATATCCCCTGGGCGGCCGCCAAGAAGGGCCTCTCCTTCAGCCTGAAGTTTGGCAAACGAGGTTTTTGCTGTCCTGAAGGAGTCAGCATCAGCATTAGCACGTCCGCCGTTGCCAACGCTCTCGCCCGAGCGTCGAGCAGCCTGGAGCGAACTCGCCGGGATCTGAAGGGACAGTCTTTGGCGTTCGTTGGCTGGGCTGACGCTGGGCGTAGAGAACGGATTGGCTATGGTGGCAAGGATTGCGGCTGATGCATTGGAGAGTGTCCGAGCCACGCTCGCTGCACCTGAACGTGCGGAAAGAGTGGATAGGGCGGAGCGTGCACTCAGATCACTCAGGTTGGACCCAGTGCGATCAGACTTGTCCGTAGATAGTCGGTCAGAGCGGCCAGAGCTCGAGCCGCTGTTGGCAATGAGCTCCCAGTTTGGCGATCCGGATCGTGCATCAGCCGTCCGCGCTTGCATTGGCGAGGACAGAACAGGCTGGATGGTCGGGAGATTTCCACTGGACTTTAGGCTCGTTGGGAAGTGCACCACATTCTGAGGTGCGAGGACAGGGTGACTCCTCAGAGGATCAGGATCTGTGAAAGGGTCGTGAGGCGCTGATGACTTTGACAAAGTAGAGATGCGGTTCTCTGCTGTCTGCGGCCGCTCGCTCATCTCCGGCATACCAGTGCGCTCGTTTGTCATCGACTCGATCTCATCCTCTTCGTCGATCGGATGGATGCCTCCCGATCCCTGGTTGACGCGGGTCTCGTCGTAGCGTGGTGCTTGGTGGTACGCTCGTCCGTGAAGGCTCCGACGCAAGCCTCGGGTAGGGCTGGGGATTTCGACGAGCAAACCAGTCCTTTCAGCCTCTTGTGCCCTTTGCGCTTTCCATCCTTGACGACCATTCAGGAACCACGGATCAACAGCCAGGGCGGCTGCTTCACGGTCGTTGAGGTAATCGGCGTAGTCTCCTCCGTTCCCATATGGCTCGTTTCCGTGGTAGCTGTAAGGGTCGTGAGAGAGGTCCTGGATTTCCTTCTCGCGAATCTGGCGTTTCCTGTTGAGATAGCGCTTGTACCAGAAGTAGAAAACGGTCATTGCAAGAACCGCGGCCAAGCCGATCCCCAGGCCAGCGCCCAGTCCGGCCTTCGAAGTGGACGAATGCCCTGAATCGGAGGACGAGCTGCTTGATTCCCCCGAGGCTGGTGAATATTCGGACAACCAAGTGTTCGACGAGACATTGAAGAAGTAGGTTTGCGAATTTTGGGCCAGGTCGGCTCTCGACTTGACGCGCGAGGATGCGGACGTGATGGAGTAGCCCCCCGCTATCATCATAACATCCCCGGAAAGCATGAAAGCACCGTGGCCGTAGATTCCAGCCCCACTGGCAAGCCCAGAGCCCGACGTCGAGGGCACTGTCCAGTGCCAGTCGCCATCTCCGCCGTATCCTTCACCGATGTTGAGGACTGCCAGCTGGGGGTCGGCAGGAGTATTCACGTCTCCAACCCACCCACCGAAGACGACGATCTTGGAGCCATCCGAAGTCAACAGCGCTGTGTGGCCCGATCTCGGCTCGACCTCGACGGCTTCATCGCGCTTGGCCAGACCTGTGTGCTCTTGGGAAGGCTGCTCGACGCCGAGGAAGGTCCAGGTCTCCTGGGGCAGGGAATACAGGGCGACTTGTGACATGTTGATGTAAGCGTTTTGCGTGTGGCCTCCGACCAGAACAAAGTTCTGTTGCTGGTCGCGTGAACCGTCGCTGTCGTTGGAGTAGGATGGAGGAAGGGCGACCAAGGCGAAGCCAGCCTCAGCCACTGGCGGGCCGCGGGCAGGAGCGACGTTGAGCGTGTACCGGGTGGCGGCGGCGGGGCGTATTTGGAGCATGGAGTTCGAGTAATTGGCGGAGGATTGCCAGCTGTCCTGGGTCGCACCGGAGGAGGGACACATGCCGCCAAAGGCGAAGACGCTGGCGTTGGACCCATCCTCGGAGCTCGAGAACGACAGCCCGGCACCGAGGAAGGTTGGCGCAAGCAGGCCGCCTCCAGCAGCGTCCCCAAGCGCCACGTCGGCCCATGTCCAGGTCCCATTTCCGTGGTCCGAACGCTCGTCTGCCCGGAAGGTCCAGATCTTCGCGTCTTGGGCCGGGTCCGCGCATGCTCCCGCAAAGACGGTCAGGTTCCCACCTGCTTCTGCGACGGGTATGTACGGGGCCTGGGTGCCGGCGGACGACCAAGGCAGCGCGGGATAGAGAGTGTTGTAGTTGAGGTTTGCCGGGTCCAGGGTGTCGGACACGTCGAGAGAGCGCAGCTGCGCCTGGTTGCTTGCGCTCGGGGCCGGGCCGAAGACGTAGAGCAGGCTGGCCTTCCTGGCGGAGCGGAAAACGCTGGTGGGGTGGTAAGGCAGCTGCGCATCGGCGGAGGCAGCCAGCAGAAGCAAGACCAGGCCGCGAGGAAGCTCGAACAGTCTCAGCCGGTCCATTGCCCTGGATTGTGCAGCTGAGCGCAGGCGCGTCGCGGCTCGGTGGGCAGATGCGCGGCGTCTAGCAGGACATGGCAGCGGAGGCTCGCTCGACTCGCCGGTGCGCAGGCTGGTGTCATGCGAAGGCGGTTGGGGTTGCGCTCTGGCGGCGCGAAAGGCAGTGGGCTGGGAGCCGGGGGCGGTAAACACATGCAACCAGCCTCCGGTCTCCAACCGTCGGGAAGCACGTGCAGCGGGCGGCCAGCTCGATGCGGCCAATGGAATGCGCGACGCGGCTGCACGACATGGAGGGCCCCGGGCGTTGGCGTTCCCGCAGCTGCCCGGGCAACCGTCGTGGCTGGTTGCGGGCGGCCGGGCCCCAGCACCAGGGCCCCGCCGCGCCCGCGGCAGCCTCAGGCCAAGGCACCGTGGCGGCCTGCAGGGCGAGCGCGCGCGGGTTTGGGTCGCGTCGCCGTCGCGCCGCGGGGTGGTGGTGGAGGAGGTGGTGGCCGAGACGCGCCTCGCAGCTGGCCGTTGCCACGGGCGTGCTCACGGGCCCACCGGCGTCGGGCTGCCGGCAGATCAGCTCTTCATCGCAGAGCACACGCCCCCACCAGCGCCCGACCGACCGCGTCCGACCGACCGCGCCAGCGCCCTGCCATGCCCGCTGACGATCCGGCGACAACCGGTCCTCACCTCGCACTACTACGTACGTGTACGTGTGTACAGTGCGTGGCTGCCAAGCCCGCGGGAGTCGTCAAGCCACCAGGCCCTCCTGGCCTGCCACGAGCCGAGCGCGTCGCTCAGATCTCTCGCATTGTGGCATTTGCCGCCGTCGCGCGACTCGATGCCAAGCGTCGCCCTCGATTAAAACCAGCTCATTAATATATCGCAGCTGCGCCGATCAATACGCGAGAATTGACGACGCTATATCTTAGCCACTGCTATTCCGGCTCGGAGCGGCCTCAGCCCTTCGGAGTCAAGTCCTGGCGTGCCGTCGACGGGGTCGCCGAACCCGTGTCCCGAAAGCTCCACCTCCACCATGTAGCAGGGTTTTCCTCCTTCCCAAGCAGCCGACGACAGGTCCGCTTTCCTGGGCCATGCAGTCAAGCGGCGCCATGCTTCCATGTCCCGTGTCCAAGTGGGGCTTCCATCCTCGTCGCGACGCGTGCAACAAAACATCATTCCCCAGTCATGCTCCCACATCCGGTTTCCGCACCGTCTGACCTTTGGACAGACAACACTTCTTTTGGGATGGTAGAGGCCGGTGCATCTGTCCGCCCAATTGGTGAACGAGACTATCCGCTCTATGCATCCTTGCAAGCCACTGAAGTTGCGGTGTGCTGTGTGTAATGATTGTTGATCCCTCCGTCTCCTTTATCCGCGAGCCCATCTCCCCTCTTTCCCGGCGGTCATGATTCAGCTTCAAGCTGCCGTTGCTACGCCTCGAGCGCAGGTACATCGTCGGCACTGATTGCAGGCATTGCTATTCGCCGACGGTTGGTCATATCTCGAGAGAGACGCACTCACAATCTCAAAAAGACAAGTCGTCGGCACCCTTGAAGTCTTCTCATCGCGAGAACGAAAGACAACGATCCGAACAAAGTTTGAGTAAACGCATTCCTTTCATTACGTACTAACCTCTCCCCAGTGTGACGAAAAACCCTGTGTCCCGAAAAAAGTGTGAGGACTGGACGAGAACAGAGAGTTCAATTATGGCACACAGGCTAGTAGGCTCAATTGACAGACGAATCCTTAAGGGATTCGGACTGGCCGACTGTGGGCCGGCAGTATATAGCTAGCCATGCAAGGTCACGTGGTTATCACGTGATCCGTGGGCTCTTCGCTTGCGCTTCGCAGGCGGCTCGCGCCCTTAGGACCTGCAGTGGGCTCAGGAGCCTTACAGTTCGTGTGTAGCCACATGCCATTCTTAACACTATTTTCTAATGCGACCTTTTGTAGACAGCGACAGCAATGACAAGCGACTAGCGAGACATAACCTCGATAACAAGTTCGATTTTTCCGATCGAACGCCATGCGACAGCAATGACCTCGTTGCTTTCTTGAATCATTAGCCAATCGGACATGGGCATTAGCGCCCTGGCGGGGCATGGGGGCGTAAGCGCGAGAACAGGTGCGTCGCAACGAGGCTGAGCTTCATAGTAACAACAGCCTTCTTCCCACTCTATACCAGACCTCATCCTCCTTCAAGCGGAGCAACAATTCCAGAGTTCAGTTCCGAGCATCTTCGCTACCATCTTAACAGGATGGCGCACCGCCTCGGCCGCGAAGACTACACGGTAGGCTGGGTCTGCGCTTTACCCATCGAGCTTAGCGCGGCCCAGGAGATGCTCGATAATGAGCACGCTGACCTCCCCCAAGACAGCGATGATGCCAACACGTACACTCTCGGACGCATCGGCGAGCATAATGTTGTCATTGCCTGCTTGCCTGCAGGCCAGACTGGCACCAACTCAGCCACGGCGGTTGCATTACAGATGAAATCCACGTTCCACGCGATCCGATTCGCGCTCATGGTTGGGATCGGAGGCGGCGTCCCTGGCCCAGAAACAGATGTTCGACTTGGAGATGTTGTTGTCAGCCAGCCTAGCAACGGTCATGGCGGGGTAATTCAATATGATTTTGGAAAGTCAACTCCGAGCGGTTTCCAGAAAACAGGCTTCCTAAATACCCCTCCGCGAATTCTACTTACCGCCCTCTCGAAACTACGAGCGAACCACGACCGAGGCAAGAGCGATCTCTTAGTACACATTGGCAGGCTGCCTAAGTTCAGCCGCGATCAGGCTGGTAACGATGTACTCTTCGACGGGAGCTACAATCATGTTGGAGGAAACGACTGTATATTATGCGACAGCGCACGGAAGCTGCATCGGGAGGCACGGACAGTCGATACACCCAGAATCCACTACGGCGCGATCGCATCGGGGAACCAGGTGATGAGGAGCGGCGCTATACGAGACCGGATCAGCTCTGAATTCGGAGAGGTTCTATGCTTCGAGATGGAGGCAGCAGGCCTGATGAATATCTTCCCGTGCCTGGTAATCCGTGGGATCTGCGACTACGCTGACTCCCACAAGAACAAGAGATGGCAGCCGTATGCGGCTGGAACGGCAGCGGCATGTGCGAAGGAGCTGCTGCGGTTGATACCAGCGGTAGATGTGATGAAGATACAAACAGCTGCTAAAGTAACTCATGGTTAGTGCAACCAGTAAAGCTTTACATTTGGATGCCTTTAGCGGTTATTACGCTATTCGCGGCGCCTGCACGGCGGTCAGCGGAACGACGAACTTCCATGTAGCTCTTCGTGCGGCTACGATATACATGTCGGTCGATAACTTGTATCTCGTGGCTAATTCAGGCCTATAGACAGCCTCACCCTCACCCGCAAACGCGAGCCCTTCTCTACTATTCCGTTCGCCCCAGACCCTGACTTTGTGGACCGGCCCGAGCTTTTGGCGTGGATCCGCGACAAGTGCGCGGGCCCTGGCGCCCGGGCAGCGCTCGTTGGGCTCGGCGGCGCAGGGTATGCTAACGTCCCCTTCCGAATATTATAGTACTAACGAAGCGAAGAAAGTCGCAGCTAGCCATCCAGTATGCGCATAGCATCCGCAATACGACGCCGCATACGTATGTACTCTGGGTGCACGCCAGCACCAGGGCCCGGTTCGAAGAAGCGTACAGGAGCCTCGCAGACAGGCTCGGGCTTCCGGGGCGACACGATCCTAAGGCGGACGTTCCACGGCTAGTCACTAACTGGCTATGCGATGAGACGAGCGGGCGATGGACGATGATCGTAGACAACGCCGACGATGTCGAGACGTTCTTTCCTTCGCGACCGCGCGGACAGGGCGAGCCAATCGAAGGCGCGTCGGCATCGCTGGCGACATACCTCCCCCAGAGCTGCAACGGGTCGATTCTGATCACGTCTCGGAATAAAGATGCGGCAGCTAGACTGGCTGGAGGCTACAATCGCATTAGCGAGGTGCGCGCGATGGATGAAAATCAAGGTTTACAGCTTCTCCATAACAAGCTGCAGGACACGTCGGCCGAAGAAGGAGCAGTAGATTTACTGCGTGTTCTCGACTACATGCCCCTTGCAATTACACAGGCTGCTGCCTACATCCACCAGCGAGCCCGCATGACGATACAGGGCTATTTGGCCGAGTTTCGCGCGAACGATAAGAAAAGAGAAAGCCTACTGCATCGCGATGCAGGCGACTTGCGTCGGGACGCTAGTGCATCGAACTCGGTGGTAAGGACATGGCAGATATCTTTCGAGCACATCCAGTACAAGAGACCCTCCGCTGCCAACCTACTATCGCTCATGAGCTTCTTTAATCCGCAAGGAATTCTAGAGTCGGTACTCCGAGAGTCTAGAAGAGCTGTAGCAGAGCCGGGCTACGAAGACGAGGCTGACGACATGTTTAACGAGGACTTCGATGTCCTACGAGCATATTCGCTTATAGCCGAAACGGCCGAGCCCGATACGTGTGAGATGCATGCTCTCGTGCAGTTCTGCACGCGGGTATGGCTGTCGTCGTCTGGCGAGGCGGAGCGGTGGAAGGGGGAGTTTATAGAACTCATGGCACGGGAGTTTCCAAATGGAGAATTCCAGAACTGGGACCGTTGCCAGCAGCTGCTTCCGCATGTCGAATGGCTTCTTAGCGTTGGGGCAGCGACCGATAAGCTGCTAAAAGACTTAGCTCAGATCCTCGCAAACGTTGCGTCGTATATGTGGATGAAAGGAGACTATGTGGCGGGGGAAAGCATAGCCAGAAAGGCAGTCGCAGTCAGAGAGCGTATATTAGGCCTAGATAATGAATTAACACTAGCGAGTATTAGTATTCTGGCTTTGGTGGTACGGGATCAGGGGAAGTATGGCGAGGCGGAGGAGCTGAACCGACGGGCGCTGGAAGGGAGCGAGAAGGAGCTGGGGGAGCGGCACCCGGACACGCTCATCTCTATCTACAGCCTCGCTTATCTTTTACACCAACAGCAGCGGTACGAAGATGCAAGCGAGTTGTACCAACGAGCATGCGATGGCTTAAAACAGGCGCTTGGTCCTCAGCACCCAACAACTACGGCCTGTCTCAATCACTTCTCAGCCATGCAGCAAGAAGCAAGACAAGCTGAACACGGGCAAAGTCAGGAACTAGTTCACAACGATAGGGCCCTCTCTAGTGATGTCGTCTACTCTGAACCCAGATCCGAATCAGCAAGTAGCAGGCAGGGAGATGAGAAACACTCGATCGTCACGCGTTTTAAGAAAAAATTCCGTAGAAAGGCTTCATAGCCCAGAGAATATTTTGATTGCCATCTACTTTTAAACGGTGTCTTATTTTCTTGGTGTCTTCCCCTCATGCTATGAATAACACGTGTAGCAACGATAATCAAAGACCTTAATAGACCCCTGTGACGTGCTAGCATTAGCTGGTAACCATCGGGTAAAGCTATTGCAACGTAGACCGTGCGCTAGAAGCGAGCAGGTCGTAAACTCGGCTGTTGTTTCCATTCGCAATAACTACGCACAGTTTTAGTACTTAGTAAGAACAGCTCAGCGCATCGCGGCTAGCCGAGATTGGCCAAAGCTGCACTGATAAGTACCACCCTGCATGGCGGATTCTCCTGCTACACCACGTATCCTGCTGCTAATAGTATTACAGTACGCGGTCTAACACTAGAAAGTTATATGCGTCTCTCCAACTAGAACTTCTAGTAGAAAAAAGTATTGGTGGTGCTATAGTAGAGCAATATCGTTCGCGGCATCAAGACTCATGCTATAGAAATCAGGCAAGGAAACAGCCACGCCTGTGTAATATCAAATTTGAAACACTTCACAAGTAGCTCCAATGGCAGTAGAATATGCCTAGCATAGTTTAATAAGAATTTCTACATAGTTACATCTATGCAGTTGCTGCAAACTCGTATTACCAGAGTCCCAGCTCAAAATCATCGACCGTTATGCGTCTGTTAATCATTAGTTAAAGAAAGTGTTAACTAGAGCTGAAGGAAAAAAAGTAAAGAAAGAAACAAAACAGAAAAGAAAGTCGTTTATCATCCCCCGTAACTATCTGCCGACAATCCCGACTGGCGAGTTCGCCCGGCCTCCTGAACGACAGGCTGTGGGCTGTAGCCAGACGTTCTGATCCCAATCTGTCAACCTGTTAGCCTTTTACTCCAAAAGACCCGCAGCATGTCGTGCTCACTTTTCGATCCCAACCATCGCCATTCAAGAGGCGGTGACCTTGAGGCCAGCCGCCAGCTGAGCGAGAAACGAGTTGCAGATCGCCAACGCAACCGCATTCACATTGGCCGCCGCCACCGCATCCCGGGCAACCAGCGCCTCGACCAGCGCCTCGGCCTCGGCCTCACGCTTGTGGACGACAGCGCCAACTCCGCCGACGATGCCAGCGTTCAGCACACCACTCACAACAGCGCCCACGTTCACGCCCAAGGCCGCGGAGAGCCCTCCAGCGTCCAGGCCCGCCGCCGCTCCCAAACCGATGGCGAGTCCCTGCGGGTCGGCTTCGGCTCCGGCGTCGCGCTTGGTTTGGCCGGCCTTGCCGACCGCGGCGAGCAAGGCACCGATCTGGACAGCGGTGCGGCTGAGGGTGGCGTTGACCTGGGATACGACCTCGACGACTACGGCGGTGTCGCCGACGCTCAGGTCGGCACCAAGGGCCACCCCGACATCGACACCCGCGGTTTGGGAGGTCGGGGCGGCGGCAGTGAGCGTGGTGGTGAGGGCGAGGAGGGTGGTGAGGATGGAGGTGGTGTACATTTTGGCGGGTTGGGTGAGGAAACTGGTTTGGAGGTTTTGGCTTTGTTTGGGGGAAGATATTGAGGATCCCGAACAACTGGCGTGTGGACGATTGGGGAGGAGATGAGAAGAAAAGCTGGTTGTTCTGGTTGACAAAAGAGGTGCGTTTGGGCGCGGTTATATCCTTGCTCCCCTCCGCTGATTCTTCAGGCTTGTCGCAAAGGAAGTCCGCGAAGGGTCCGACTATCAGACGTAGTTGCCGGAGTTCTATCCTTGGTGCTGGAGACTGAGTAGGACAGTTAGTGCCACTGCTAAGTTATAGCGTCCCCTAAATGGGCTTTCTGATTGGTACAAGTCAAGGGCGAGATGCTGGATTGGGTAATGGTCAGTCTTCAAGCACTCCTGGCTTCCCCACAAGGCAAGACGATGGGCATGGCAACCAAATAGACAAGTCTCGGCTACCTCATAGGCTTCTGAAAACAGCGATTAAGGATATGGTCGAGGCCTCCATCAGTAGAGCGCATGCTGATCAAGGGTTCAAGGAGGGCTCTTATCCATCCCTGTGGGTACATATCGCCGGCCATCCTGGTCGCTGGAACTTCATCGACATCTGCCGAAGAAAGGGTAATTGAACTATCTTATCGACGGATGATTGATTGGTTGTTTCCTAACCACGACGCAGTGATCAGTCCAGCGAGCGGGGAAAAGGGGAAAAATTCACGACTAACGAACGGCAACCATTGCAGCTTGTAAACACGGCTGAAGATCAACAAACCCCAGTAAAGGAGATAGACAATAGTGCATATTCCTTCAAACAAAGAGCTCCTCCATCTGCCGAGACCCCTGGCTTGGCGCACGCGTTCCCTTTGTGACACTGGCACTCCGGAGCAACCTCCTGCCCCGGAATGATATTTCCATACTCCTTGCTTCGGAAGACATCCGCGTGAGCGATTGATGGGGGACGACTGATGTAATTGCACCTCGTGCGTGTGGGGCGTCGCCACTTTCGCGTCCGCTTGCGGCAGGCCGCCGTTTTGGCCGTGCATCCCTTGATGGACGCACGTGCGGTGACGGCGCTACTCTACATGGCGGTTGACGGCGAAAATACGGTTGAGTATCGTCTCGGCGATAGAGAAATTGAGGTTTCTGCTCAGACAGTGGGCCGAGGTGCGACAGAATCCGCTATCTTGGAAGTGACGCTCTTGGATATGGCCATTGGCTTTGTGTCGCTGCCCTCTAGGTATGATGGAGATCAAGAGTTTTGACCTGTAGTTTGTGTTACAGCAGTAGTGTAAAAAGGATTTTTCTAGAGTACTAAACCTATCAATTAAATCAACTTGAACTCAAAGCATGCGTCAAAAGACTAGTGATCAACGACACTGACGAATTGATCATTGCTAACAAGATCCCGCCAAGAGTAGACTTGCCAAATAACGGCACAGGTAACGGAGGAGCTTGGTAAGAGCTCTCGTAGACGGGTGTAATATTCCAGCCATCAAACTCCCGTATTGTTACGGCGAGCTTCGGGTGGGTCTTCCGGGTGCGCTGCCGCCTTCACACCGCCTGTACCTCACCTTCTCTATCTTTATCCTTCGGCTCACCCTGTTCTGCCTTGCATATTACCACTATCCTCTTCTTCTCGGTGCACGACTGACAAGCTCTCTATTATCGATAGCGATTGAAGCGGAGGAACGAGGTAAATGGAACGTGAAGGTGTAAAGCGGAATACTCATACAGAAAGAATGCAAGCTACAGCAAACAAATAGGGGGCAAAATAGCAGAAGGGAGGCGCAAAGTAGTCACGCCTTTAAACAACAGGCAGTGGAACCATTCGTCCGGACCCACAGCAAGGAATACCGTTTCCTATAATTATCCCAAGAGTGACATTTCATCAGTCAGACTCAAGCACCAACCAGAACCTGTACCAATAGTAGGATTGATGAACGCCAACCCTGCCGATCCTTTTGTCCGTTTGTTTAGTAATTTTTAACCGTTTTTTCTGTCCCGTATTGATAATCGCGTTAACCCCAACCCCCCTATCCACGCCCCTTTAATTCGTACATACCTTCTCGCCCGAACACTACCCTCTCCCGTTACTTTCACATGAGCGCGCAGCTCGCCTCCTTTCCGCCCATTTCCGCCCCGTCGCCCGCAGCAAACCTACTGCAGCCCTCCGCGCCACCATCATCATAGTTGTCTTCACGATCCGTACCCTAAGATCAGGACCGCCGATCAGCGATAGCTGGAACACCGACGCGCGGGAAAGCCGAGCTCAGAGCTCAGGACTTGCCTGGCGAGCATCTCCGTGCTCCTCAATCCCCTCCATCTCGTCGTCGTCATCGTCACGATACTCGATCGGACTCGAATCCACCATCGCCTCTTCCTCCTTCTCCTCCTCGTCGTCGCAGGCAGCCGCCATCTGTCGCTTCCCCTTCGTTGTCGGAGACTCCGGCTGTGGCGTTTCTTCCACGAAGCCTCTGAAGAAGTGCTTCGCGCCTCTCTCCGCGCGTCTGAACAGCCGGGCGACGCCGTAGACGCCCCCGTAGGAGCTATTTTCATCTTCGTCTGCCGCAGTCGCTCCGTCCTCGTGCTCGTCTGAATGTGATGCTGCGTCGCCGCTATCCGTAGCCGCTTCCGTGGTAGCACCGTCGTCTCCCTCACCGACGACAGCGTGCTGAGTTGATGTTGAGGAAGCTTGCTGGGCGGGCGTGCCCGGTCGAGACTGTGGTTGTGGTGGGCGCGTAGCGCCAGGCGATTCAGTTTGCGAAGGGCAGGCGTTGGCTTCCTGGACAAGTTGGTCCGCTGCTGCTTCATCTTCGTCTCCAACTCCCTTGCCCTCTGCTTCATCGTCGGCGGCGAAGGTACTTTCAGCCTCGTCATCATCCTCGACAGCGCCCTGGAACGCCGTGGAAGAGGTAGTCTTGGTGATGACCACTCGGCCAGCTTCGCCACGTTGGGGGGATCCAGAGAGTAGCGCGTCCGCGTCCGCGTCCGCCATGTCCACGTCGCCACCATCAACCGCAGCCCCGGCCTCGTCTGCATCATCGCCATTGATCCATACCTCTTCACCCCTTTCCTGATCCCAGCGCCACCTCTCCGCGGTACTCCTCGCTGCGTCCGCGCCCGCCAGCTCTCTTTCGCCCGTCTCCGGATTCCAAGCCCACCCCTCCCTCAACCACATCCACCTCAGGAAGGCCTTCAACTCCTTGTCAGTTGGCCGTACCCTCTTCCACTCCGGCTCGAACCCCTCGTCCCCCACGCCCGCACCATTCCAGTCCAGCGCCACGCCACGCAGAGAGTCGCGGCAGAAGATCCGCCAGCTGTCGAGCGCATACGCACCGCAGCCAGGCAGATGTGCGATCTCGAAGGCTGCAACGCGGGGATCATCATCGCCGAGGATTTCGAAGGGCTTGATATCGCGCTGTGCGCCCTTTACCGGGTAGTTCATGGTGCGATGGCGGTGGCCGGCTCGCGGCGGGGAGATGAGCCATTGCTTTGCCAGGTCGATGAGTGTTTGGGCGCGCCCGTTTTGTAGGCCCAGCGGTCGGAGGAGCAGTTTAATATCCGTAAGGTTGGCGTGTGCAACCTCGTCAGGGCCCGGGTAGCGGGCAATGAATTCGCGGAATTTGGGAATGGCGTGAGTACCTTTGGTCTTGTTGAGGAAGATGACGGCAACAAGCAGTTGGAAGGGTCTGTGTGCGAGCTTTTCCTGGACAAGGCCGAAGCGGGAAGCCTTGACAGAGGGAAATGGCAGGCAGGATACAGTCCCGGCAGGTGGGCGTTTCGGCTTTTGGGAGCCAGTGGAGGAGCAAAAGTGCTGGGAGCGCAAGCCGGTACGACGTTTCCGAGCTGACAAACTTCCGTCCGGACACACAAAGCCTTTGGGCTCATTTTCATAGGACGAGGCCCTGCCTCCAGGCTCGGAGATGTTGTCCCTTTCTGCCGCCTCAGCTGCCAGCGGGGTGGAGGGCATATGTGCAGTAGTCGAGCCGTCAACCTGCGGAATGTTGTTCCGGGGCTCCAGAACTGTGGCTGTCTTAGATTTGCATGCGCTTGGCTCAATCAATTTTTCCGATGCCTCTCGGCGCGCTTGTGGAGTAACAATCCATGGATAGTCCTCGGACGTGCCACGACGATATCGCGGTGTTTCCTGATTTGGGGTTGGTTTTAGTATACCAGAGGAGACGAAACTTTGGCTCAAAAGGCCAGCCTTTGCAGTCTTGGTTGGCGACGCAGTTTCTATTACCACGGAACTGGACGCGAAAGGACGACTTCCATTAGTTGTTCGAGTAGCGTCGGTCTTTGACAGTGCCTCAAGACCGTCGATCCGCCTACTCCTCCCAAAGAGGCTGTCTCCAGACTTGTTGACCTGGTGAGTGTCATTATCGGCTTCTCCGTCCTTTTCTGCATCGTCATCGTCATCTTCTGATGACAATAGTGACGATGATGCATCGGATGAGATGGTCACCACCTCCGATGGATTGACCCTGTCGGCGTTTCTCTTACCGCCAAAGCCGTTGAACTCGCTCTGGGCAGGCTTGGCATCACCAGGTGCCCTGCCATCTCCTTCTAGTGCGTCTTCGGCATCGGACATCCGGTCTTCTATGCCCTGATCATCGTGATTTGTGGATGTATCGCGTGGGGAATCCTCCCCCTGGTTATCATCATCAACATCCCGTTCAGCGGTTCTTGCCGCCTCGCCCTTCTCGGAAACTTTGGGCTTGGTGTAGACACGGACACAAATAAAATTTCCAATCCCGGGCTTTGGATCATTGACATTTGTTGGAACTGATTTGGCAGTCCGTTGGCTTCCTGTGAAGTCTTTTGACCCCCTTCGATCCACACTGATGGCATCGTCTTCCCCAAACTCACCATCTGATTCTGGTAGAAGGATCTGAGCGGGATCGGGACTCTCCTTGCCATGTCCTAGCTGGTGAGGGCTCTCAACTTCAGCTCGAATCGAAGCCGAACTTGGACTGGATGACGTCGGAGATTTGAATTCGATCGTGGCGCCTGGTTGGAAAGGCCCCTTTACTGCTCTGGAGAACCCAGGTTCGGACTTTTCTGATTTCGACTCCGATTCTGATGACTCCGACTCTGAATCCGATTCAGGTTTCTGCGAGAATGTGTCTGGCTTCGACAAATCAACCGGCTTCTGAATGAAATGCCTTGCTGGTAGAGATGGTGGCGGCGGTGGTGCAATGCGTTTTGGTGTGGGCTTCTTTCCCGTGAATAAACTTAAAAATTCCTCGTCGGAGCTGTCGGATTCCTCGGAATTGGGCTCAGAATCGGTTCCAAGCCCCTCCTTGAGCTTTTCTAGCGCCGACTTTCGCTTCTGAGGCGGTTTCGGGACGGAAGATTTTGCGGGCAGTCGTGGGGGCCGAGGATTTTGCAACAACGATCTAGGACTGTAGGATGTTGTCAGCACGGTGGCGCCTTGCTTCGGCTTCACTTCTGGTGCGCGTGAAGGGTTGGGCTTCGAGTGCTCGGAAACTGAGTCTGATTCTGATTTTGAGTCGGAGTCGGAGTCAGAATCGGAATCGTCAGAGTCTTGCCGCGTGAAGATGTCCGGCTTCAGCTTTCCCGGCTGCTTCCGGACTGGAGGCTCTGCTGCCCGCGGCGGTGGCGCTAGCTTTCGAAGTAACGAGCCAGGTTCATAGGGTCGCCTAAGCCTTGGATCCAACGGCATTATTTGGTCATGCTGGTTACGTGGATGAGCATGGCCGAAGATGGCTCCCGGACGACGCGGGGACAAAGCTGCGGTTTGGGCCGTTCGCATTGGCGCCTCGTCATCAGCGTCGCTCTCTTGCTCAGAGGCCTCACTCGAATCTGCCTCCGATTTCGCATCTGGCTCGTCAGCCGGTTCTGGAACGGTGCACTTCTCTTGTTCATCCGCCTCAGATCCAGAATCATCCTCAGGGTCTGATTGTGGCGGCGCGGCTTCCAACTCGGTTGCCTCGTACGCCGTCACCTCTCCGTGGTCCGCCTCGGGTACAACAATCTTCTCTTCTTTCCCTCCGCCCGTCTCAGATGTCGAAGAGTCCTCCTCAGAGTCCGACTTTCCCTGGAGGCTTGGTTCGGATGGATCACTCTTATTTTCTTCCTCCGCCTCTGATGCGGAAACGTCCTTAGAGTCCGACTGAGGTGGTGTGGTGTCTAGCTTGATCGACTTGGACGGCCTCACTCCCTCGTGCTCCACCTCGGACACAGCACTCTTCTCCACTTCGGCCTCATACGCTGAGCTATCCTCCTCAGGGTTTGACTGCGCCGGCGAGGTGTCCACCTCCATCGCCTCATGTGCATGAAGATCTTCGTGGTTCGGCTGTGGTGTTTCCCGCGGCAGGAAGTCAACGGTCTCGTCTTGTTGTTCCTGGACTCTCGTCCCTTCCTCGATTTTCCTCTTTCTCTTGCACGGCTTCTGAACGTCAGATTCCTCTTCGTCCTCACATAGGGCTGCCTCGGAGGAAGAATCAGTCTTCATATCCCTGGAGAGCGCTGACTTTGTGTCCTTCCTCTTGCTGCCTTGGGACGAGAAGCTGCCCCGCACGTCAATCGACGGCGACAAGTCCAGGTTGGGGGCGTTAGAGCCTTCGGATCCTATATTTGGCGAGTCCTGCACTACACCAAGCTTTCGTTTCTTGTGCTTTCCCCAGAGTCGTCGTGACCTCTTGGATCGTCTCTTGCTCGTGCCTGCAAATGCGTTTGGAGTGTAAGCCGAGATGATAGCCGCCTGAGGGGCCTTTGGTATTGTTGCTTCTGCGTTTGTAGTTTTGGCATCATTTGAAACAGACAGCGCGCGTTTTCTCTTCAGCGACGGGCTTGGAGGAGCCTGGCTAGATGGAAGCGCTCTGTCTGGGGCTGAAGTCCCGTCGACAGCAGGCTCTTGGACAGCTGTAGCTTTGCTAGCCTTTTGCCCGTCAAGCTCCTCTTGTGCATCGCCATGGCCAGAAGCTTCTCTCTTCCTCTTCTTCTGTGGCTTTCGCGCATGTGCTATTGCTTTAGCTGGTGTTTCTGAAACATTGTCCCTAACATGCGAAACAGGCCGCGGTGGAACTGCGCTTGGCCCATGGGCGCTAGCGTTGGCGTCCACCACCTCTGAGGTCGTCGGCCTTCTCGTTTTTTCCTTCTTTGTCTTCTTACTCCCGTTGTCGTCCGCAGTCAAGCTCTCCGCCCGGGCCTCCGTGGATGCCGACTTTGTAGAAGCAGCGTCTTTCGCGGAAACCTCCACATCTCGCTTCTTCTTCTCGCTCTTGCTCTCCTGATGGACTCCTCGAGATTTAGATGCGCCAACCAGCGTCTTAGCTTCATTCACGCAGTCTTCAACGACGCTGTCCGCCAAACCCTTCCCTTGCGCAAACGCGCCTACATCATCCAAGTACCGCCGAAGCCGCTTTCCCGAGACTTTTCCCAAATGTTCCGTATTCAATGGATGTCTGCGCGCGTAGCTGAGGATGCTCGGTCTGATAAGCGACGCTTGAAGTCTCGGCGGGAGCGCAGCCACCGGTACGGGCGGAGGTGACGAAGCGGGTGAGCGTTGCGGCGGCGCGTCGGACGGAAGGGAGAGCGAGGCGCGGCGATCGAGGGCGGGTGAGCTCGGCGACGTGTCGAGCTGCTTCTTGTTCTTCTGAGGCTTCTTCGACTTCTTCTGCTTGTCGCCATCCATGGCGGAGCCAGTTGGCGTGGACAAGCGCGAGAGCGGGAGTTCACGAAGCCGCGATCGCGTCGCGTCGTATTGAGCGGGTCGAGATGTCTGCGCTGTTCGGTCTAAGCTTCCTGTTCGTTGTGGGGTTATCGCGTGAGGGCAGCAGCAGCCCGAATCAAGGGTGCAGAGTTTTGCGTTGCGCAGGAAAGCTTGCGGGCAAGCCGTAACTTCCTTCGCACCTACGCGCATGCCTGCAGGGTCCATGCTCCATGCTCAGCACATCCGTGCGTCTGTGCAATCCAGCAGCGGCGTCACCGGCATATCCAGGCAAGATTCAACTTATTACAGCACATACAATACATTGTAGGATTCTTCATAAAATCGTCGCTCGTCTAAAGCCCAGCATTTGATCGCCTCTCCATGTCCAGCCGAAACGTGCAAAGGGAAATCAGTGGTGTGCAGCGCTACTCGCTATGCTGGTGTCTACATGCAGTTTCCATCTTCAGGAATCTGCTAATGTGCTTGTCTCAGGGTTACGTCTAGACTCTACGCTTGCAAAAAGCAGGGATTCACACAGCTGCGCAAAGGGGGTACTCGTACAACAATTTAGTAGGAAAACGTGCAGTCTTAGCAACAGGGGAATATTGAAGTTAGACACTCTAGCCGGAGAGCTTGGCCAGCTTCTGAAGGACCGATAGGAGACCTGGATTCGTGTCAATTCTCGCCGCGAACAGCAGGGTAGTAATCAACTCACCAGTTGTGCCCTGAGTCATCGTAGCCATAGCCTCGGTGTTCCTGGTGCCTACGCTGACGGTCGTGACGTCCCTGATAACGCCAGACGTAGCAAGCTTGTTAGCCCAACGGAAGATGACCTCGTCTTCGCGGTCGTCTCCCGCAACAAGAAGGAAGTCGGCAGGCGAAGTGGCCTGCTTGTCAAGGTTGTTTTTGTGCAGCCTGTTGAAAATATGGGTCGCAGCGCTACCCTTGCTCCAGTCCAGCGGCTCGATGAGAATGCTCTTGTCGATCGGCACGGCGTGGACGTGGGCCGACTCGCACACATCATTGATATGAGTTGCGCATTCGCCGGCCTGGGTGGCGGCAGCATCGAAGTCGTCTGCTTTGTCGTAGTGGAAGAACAGTGAGCAGTGACGCTCTTCGAGCCAACTGCCCTCGACACGCTCCGTGTAATATTGGAGAATGCCTTTGACACTGTCCTTCCACTCGTCAACCTTCGACGTATTAGCAAAGGCCGTCCATCCCTCTTTGCCGTACTCGCGAACAAAGCACCCGTTCTCAGCGATAATCCCGAGGCCAGGCACACGACTAAACAAGCGCTCCAGCTCTTCTGGGGTGCGGCCGCTCATGACGTAGACGATGTTCTTGCCATCCATCAGGATCTCGTTCAGCGCATCAATGACCCGCTGCGGGCTAGTCATGATGATACTGGTCGGGGAGCCGTAAGAAGCAAGAGTTCCTTCATAGTCTAAGATGAAGATGCGGCGGTTCGATTGCTTGTACTTCTCGGCGAGCTGATTGACTGACAGGCGAGGAATCGACATGGTGTCACGCATGAAGTGCTCCTCGTGAACCCTGGCAAGAGTCTTGGTCAGAGTTGTGCACCAGTACTCACCAGTGTGGTGCATGACCACGTTGCGAAGCCTGGTGTACCTGCGCTCCTTCTCGTCGGGATCCATCTCGAGCGCGGTCTTGATGGCCTCGGCGCACTTCTGGTAGTCCCAGGGGTTGACAGAAAGCTCGTGGCCGTTGAAAATCGACGCACTGCCAGTGAACTCGCTGAGGATCAACGGGCCGCATTTCTTCTCGCTGGCCTTGCCATCCTGGCAAGCAATGTACTCGTGCGCCGTAAGGTTCATGCCCTCACGAAGGCTCGTGATCATGAGAGCATCGGCCACTGACAGCAAGGCAACATACTGAGAGAAGGAAATATCTTGCCTAAGGAACACGAGTGGCTGATGGGCGAGCGTCGAGTGCGTGGACTCGATACGAGTCACAATGTTGGAAACAGTCATGGCGAGCTCAGAGTTTTCGGTTGTTGACGTGGCAACTTGAATCATGACAACCTGCGTTGAGACGTGTCAGCAGCATCTGAACTCGACGTGCCAGGAGTACATCGCATCTACTCACCTTCTCCCGATACTCCGGGTACTTGTTCAAGAAGAGCTCGAAGGCCAACAACTTCTGCCGGACACCACGAACTGCATCAAGCTTGTCACGGGCAACGATGAGCTGTTTGCCCTTGTACCTCTCTTGCATCACTTGGATCCATTCGGTGACGGTTGGCTCTTCGCGAGCAGCCTGAAGTCCCTTTGGGTCGATACCGATGGGAAGCCAGGCAACGTTGACAAACCTGTTCTCAAGCTGAACACCATCATTGGTGGCTTCAACAACGAGGATGCGGCTGCACGTCTGAAGGAAGTGGTGCGCGTACTCGCGCGACTGGAAGGCGACGAGATTCGCCCCAAGCATGCCCTCAAGGAGCTGTTTGCGCACGGCCAGACATCGGAAGACCTCAGATGATGGGAATGCAGTGTGCATAAAGAAGCCAATCTGAGCGTCAGGGAGCTTTTTCCGGACCATCCCGGGAACAAGAAGGAGATGGTAGTCGTGAATCCAAATGATGTCACCGCGCTTGTAGCTCTTCACGATTTTGTCGGCAAATGCCTGGTTGACGTGCTCGTAGTAGATCCACGAGTGGTCCTCGTATGCCTTGCTCTTGGGGTGGTCGGGAATTTGATAGTGGAAAACCGGCCAGAGGATGGTCTTGCAGTAGTGAGCATAATGGCCGTCGAAGTCGTTGTCCTCAACCCAGACGGCGAGTGCGTCGTACTCAGTCTCGAGCTTGTCATGGATTTCATCTTTCTTCTCGTCATCCAGAGCATCCGTGGGGAAGCCCACGGTGCCAACCCAGAAGACATCTTCCATGGTGCCAGCATTGATAGCGGCGCGGACCGCATTGGCCAGGCCGCCATTGCCCTGCACGGCCGGCTCGACAGTCCAGTCCGATGACCATCGCTGTCTCGAGCCACTCGAGCCCCGAGCGCTGCTGCTGATGCTGGCCCTCTTTGGAGACCGACGAGACCTGCGCTGAGCAGCCATCTCCTGCGCCTTTGAGTATTTCAGGATATCGTCGGGCGGTGGGGCGGCTGCGCGTGACCGCGGCTGGTTGAAGAAGAGGCCGCTGCCCCACTCCGGGACGTGAGCATCGCTGCGGACGAGCGATCGCGGGTCGTGGGGCTTCGGGAAGTGAGTCTGGACGCTGGGCTGCACCTGGGCGAAGAACTCCTCGTGGCGGGCGGTTGCGGACGGGGTCGTGGGCGGTGTCGGCTGCGCAAAGAGACTAGCTTTTGGCTCCTTCAGATCGGTGGTGCTGTCCATGCGCGAGACTATGCGAGGCGGTGGGCTCGGGCGCCGGCTCGCTGGCGACGGCAGGTCATGGAAGTCGATCGTGTAGGGTAAGAAGCTGTAGAAAATGTGGCGTGAGTCATTGGATGCTGCGTGGGCGGCGGGCGGCGGGCGGCAGCAGAGCAGAGTAGAGTCGGCACTCACAGTGATACTACAAATGTAGGCATTGTGGATGCAGACGGGCAGCAGTGGCCCCCCGGTCGTGATGGACGAAGCGTGCGGCGGATCAGATGCTGAGGGCGAGCCGGGAAGCTGTGGGAGCTGTGCGTCTCTCAGCAGCAGAGCGGGCGGGCGGGCGGCGGGGTCCCGGCAGGCGACTGAGGAGCGTGAAGTAGGAATGCGGTTGGCAGGGCGGGCTGGAGAGAGGGAATGCAGCAGCTGTTCGCGCAGCGCAGTGTCGTCGCTTCTTCCGTCACTTGGTCCGGGCCAGCCTACGTAAAAACAACGGCTGGGCGAGCAGGGATGTGGGGAGCTCGCACTAGCGCCGAAGCTGCGGCGCCTCGCCTGTGCGGTGCGGGGCGGCCCTGTTTGGGCGAGCCAACGCCACCCAACACCCAACTGCCCTCAGCTGCAGCGCCCGCCGCCGCCCGCCGTCTCCGCTGCGCCTGCTTGCCCGACGAGGAGCAGCATCAAGATGACGCAGCCCGTCGCACGCGTGCGTGAGACGTTCGCAGCTCGAAATTTCCAGGCTGACCGGGCCGGCTGTTGACGCAGCGGTCGATTTGCCGGCCACGCCTACGATCGCCAGGCACCAGCCTGCAGCCCGCCCGCATCTGCGATGGAGCGAGACGCGGCTTTGCCATGCCATACCGCCAGCCGCTCGCAAGTTCCGCATGCTGGTGCTCCCCCGCAGCATGCGAATCTCGCCGATGTGACAGGCCTGGAACACACCGACAGAGACGTCGACGCCCACGTGCTCCACCCTGCTGCATCTCCAGACATTCTCTGCGTTTCTGTGCCGTGGCGCTGAGCTTGTGCGAGCCTGTGTGTCCCCGCCGCTGTCGACTTTTCCAGAACCCTCGCACCCACGCTCATGTCGACTGCCACGTTCTGTCTGCCAGGCGAGTGACCTGCGGCCTTGGCACAAGGATTTCTGCCAAAAGCAAGAACCTCTCATCAGCTCCGGACTGCTCGAAGATCACGGCTTGCTGCATTGCGCCACCAGGGTCGCCAAAGTACTGTTGCCCAACTGCACCCTCGGAGTTCTGCTCGTGACTGGCCACGTCTTTCCAAATCAAAGATTCCACCAAAATAGCCCCATGCAACAGTTGTCTTCAAGATTTCAAGACGTCTCATCTCCAACACACCGCCATCTGCCAGGTACCCAGCGCCTCTCTCGTCATCGTCCCTCCGAGGCAACTCTACCCAAGATGCTGCCAGCAAAGCACACGGCGGATTTGATGACTTTCCCGTGTCAAATAAGGTTTGATGAGGCGGTTGTCGGGCAGCGAACCAGGTCAATTGGGCCACTCACTGCTACCTCAGGGCAGCTCCACGTTCCCTTGAGGACCAAGGTACGCAGAGCTGTAGGGCCACGTAGGGGACACGGCCAAGGAGAATCCCAGTTTCGGCCAGCTTCCTACCAACGTCTCGAAGAAGAAACTTTTGTTATACGTCAATGCTAAAATGGGATTCCGCATCGCATCTCCGCAATTCTTGGTCTATTGGATGTCGCATCACAAGCGTGAGTACCTCGGTGTTTACACAGTAATTTCCTGTTTGAAATTCAAGTCATGTGCCTGTCTGTCGGAAGTACGGTAACATCCTGGCCCGCCATTAGCCAGCGATGGCAGTATCTCAAGCCACAAGGTCCTGCAATACAGACCAGTAGTTTAGACGCCTTCGCGGAATAAACTGATTGCAACGGCTCTTCTCAGCCCCGTCATCCGGACGTTCCGTGCAAGGCAACAACCCGCCAGCCAACCCGAACAAAATACGTATGCAACAAGCAACGCGTTCCAGGCTGAGAAATTATTTTGGAATCCTGTTTCTTTGCCACACCTTGCCCCATCAGCTCACGACGCTACAGGCCCAACTGCGCCACGCTGACATACTCCCTACAAATAACGTGGCTACTCAACGTACATCATAGCAAAGTCCTGATTCTGAATCGGCCGAAGGAGTTGGAAAGCCCCCAGTATGACTGTCCATCTACAGCCTTTCTCGAGCCACTTGTGTGTGAAGCTTACATACTCTTACGGGCTGCAGGGTTGACGTCATCCTCGAGGCGTGTTTCTCACTTAGATAACACGAGAGCGTCACAGTTCCAGAGTTGTAGAGGGTAGAACTCAACGAACAAAGTCCTCAGAGCATAAAATGAACACACACCGACGTCTCGTCATCCACACGTTCCAAACTTCTCCCACGCGGGCACAACAAGTCTATCCTTCTCTCATATTCGTTCTACCCCTTATCGATAGCGATGGAGCAACCGAAGAATCTTCCGGAGGAGATTCTCTCCAGCGACTTCCCACCGTGCTACTAAAACCACCAAAAGTCGCTGGAAGCACCAGTCCTTACTCATGTCACTACAAAAATAACAATCAGATTCATACATGGTCGATTCATCATGATTAATATCTGCTCCTAAATTCTTCGAGAGCGCAACCACGCTCTTCGAAGCTTCGGCACGTGCATACATGGTATGTACGACACCATAGATCCCAATCCAAATTATACCCCCAAAAGCTAACTGTTCCCTAGCACTCGCAGGAACCCAAGGCCATACTCCTCCCAGGTGTATTCGTCCATTAATCCCAAACGCCAGAAACCCAATTCCGGATAAGCACTCCTCCCATCCGTAGAATAGATAGACAAGAAACAAACATTCCAAATACCACGGAGCAACGTTGCTTAATTTCCCTCGCCGCCCGTTTTTTTTCTCGGCCGTTACTGCTTTCGTTCGTTCGTGACTAGTCGCTCTCCAATCGCCAAAAAATAGATGTAAAAAACAGTGATCGAAGGGGAAGGAACAAGCATGACAAGTACAGTTCGCCCATTCAACCAGCACAGGCAATAACACCTCCAGAAGATCAAGGGATTCCCACGACTAAACAAGGGCGAAAAAGAGAAAAAGGTGAAGGAGATGGTTGGAGGTTTTGAAAGATAAAGATATGTTCAATGAAGACAAAGGTTTGGCTCAAGTGGACCAGTTCGGACTCAGCACAGGCACATCGCCCATGTCGACGCCGTACTTCTGCGCGAGGTAGCTGTTCTCTGCTGGCTTTGAGGAGTAGCTGGCGCGAGCGGCTTGCTTCGGAGGCACCGCAGGGCTTTCTTCCTCCTTCTCCTCCTTGACAGCCTCGACACTGCTGCTCTGCTGCTGTTGGTGGCTCTTGTTCAACGTGCTGTAGTATCGTTGGATGGACGACCGTTTCTTCGTAGTCGTGGAGCGGGCGGTGAACGCGTTTGGCACCTGCTTGTCGGGCGAGGGGATTTCCATCGGAACGGGGGACCAAGCAGGCGAGATGGATGGCGATTGCCTGGCTGACGAGCATGTCGATGAGGGCTGCGAGTGGTGCTTGACGACTTGGCTCTGGCTGCGGATGTGCTGGGTCGGACGCGGGGCTTGGGCTTGGGACTGGTGGTGGGTGTGCTGCTGCACGCTCTGGCTGCGGCCATGAGTCTGCCCCTGGCTTTGGGTCCTGAACGCCTCGCGGCGCTCGCGCCAGATTTTGGACGTCTGCTCCCAACCATTTGTCGAGATGCGCAGAGAAGGAGGCAGCTGACGCTCCTCGCCCCTCCTTCCTCCCTGTTCCCTTTTTGCGTCCGCCATGGCGAGCTCATCCTCCAGCTCGACAACCATCTTCTCCTCCGCGCTGCTGGGTCGGTTGCCGGACACCTGGCGCGGCTTCTCCGTATGTCTACGCTCGAGAGCCCTTTTCCGGAACTCGACCTCGCTCTCCTCGATCTCCTCCTCTTCCACGGGGATCTTCTCCTCGCGGATATCGACGGTTGGGGACCGCCTCGGAGCCTGGCTGTGCGAGAACGACTTCACCAACAAGCCGCGGCGGTACGGCTTGTAAACTTGGGTCGTCGCGTGCTTGGGCGGCTCTCGGGGAAGCGGCTTGTTAGTAGCGAGGTCGCTGGCGCTGCTGTTGTTGCTGTCGTAGCCCGCTGAAGAGAATACCATCATGCTCTGTGGCCGCGAAAAGTTGGGCGTTGGTGTGTTCCTGATTGATGAGCCAGATAGCACGCGTTGCCTTACCTGCGGCCTCGGTTGGTGCGAATATGGCTGGTCCTGATAGCTGACAGGGCGGGCCCGGGTTCGGCTGCTGTCACGGGAATGCTCTTCTGGGTCTTGCTGCAGCTGTTGCTGCTTCTGCGCAGAGATGGCAATGGCGTGGTCCTTGCTGCGCGTGCGCGCGTACTCGGATGCGGTTGCAGCATCCATGTTCTTGCCGCTCTCAGAAGGCTTGATCATGGAAGTGCTGAAGTGGTGTGGCTGCACTGCTGATGATGCAGATACCTGAGGCTTCATTGGCAATGACGATAAAGCGATATCGTACGGTGAGCTGCCGAGCGACTGCGCAACGGTGCCGAAGTCTGAGATGGTGACTACGCCTGCATTCACGTCCGGCTGCAGAGGCTTCCCTGGCGGAGTGGCCGGGGCTTCGCTGTCCTCCTCATCGGCCTCTTCATGCGAGATCGGCACATCCTTGGGCTTGCGCCGGAAGCTGAGCGCGTACTTGAGAGGCGACGGCGACTGTATGCTCTTGGACGAGCGTTTCTGTTTGCGGTCGTGTTGCAAACACGACGATGCAGCACCCTCGCCCTCAGTAGGCTCCGGCGATGGAAAGCGGATAGAAACGTCCGATGACACCTCCAGACTAGTTTGCGAGGCACAAGTGTGTTCCAAGTGGTCCATTCCTGGCGAGTCTTCGATCCGCCTGGAGAAGCCAACCGAGAGCTCGCTAGGGATGGTTGGGATGCTTTCCACATCGACGGGCTTAACGTTTTGCACCGTCGGGTTCCCTGCCATGGACTTCCGCTTCTGCAACTTCTTCCTTGCTGATTGCGACACGCCCTTTTCAGACGACTTCTGTTCCATCACCGAGTCGTAACGCGTCGGTTTCGGCGGGTCAGAGCCCAGCTCTTTCGAGTCGTCGACATCGGGCGTCTCTGGCGTCGGCGAAGGAGAGGGAGACAGCGCCGCTTTCAGAGACAGCCGCTTCCACGACTTTGAGCACCTCAGAGACCTCCTCCATTCGGACTTTGTCTCCTTCGTCTCCTTTGTCTCTGACTTTGTCTCTGACTTCGCCTCAGTTGCCGTCTTCTCCTTGGCATTCTCCTCCTTCGGCGGCGACAGCGCAAGGAAATGCTTTATGGTGTACAAACTTTGGACGTCTGCAGCTTCAGCAGGTTCGTTTAAGAGTCGACTGTGTTGTCGCGAATTGCGCGCGGACGCAATGGCTTCCGCAACTTCTCTGCTGTAGACTTTTTCTTTCTGAGAAGTGATGGCGGCACCGCACACTTCCTGGCGGGCTTGCAGCTTTGATTGCCGCACTGCTTTGAGGCTAGCCCCAGATGAGTATCCGGAGTCTGAATGAGGGACCTCAGCGGGCCGTTGCAGCTTACCGTTCGCGAGGCTTTTCTTGAAGCCCGTGCCCGGCGCCGCTGAAGACGGCTGCTCGACTGGAATCTTCTCTTCATACGGTGCCGGGGACGCAGCCGCACTTCGATCAAGCATGCGCAGAGCCTCAGCCCTAGCCTGGTCCGCATCGGTGTGGCCATAGTAGCTTTCGTCGGCATCACTCTCAGGAGGCCGTGGAGAGGGCGTAGCACGGCTGAAGGGGCTTTCGCCGTAGGGCGAGTTTTGCAACTCGGCAATATATTCCTCGGCGGAAAGCTTCGACAGCTTTCGCGCAGGACGGCGATTGTTGCCATCATGGCTGAAATGCAGCTCTGGCAGCTGCTGAAGAATCAATCCGCTGAAATTCCGCGGCTTCCTCGGGATTTTCGGGATTTCGGTGGACTGAGCATCAAGCTCTGCGTATCCATGGGAAGGGCCGAACGTTTGGACGCGACGAGGAGGCGGACGAGCGTGAATCGCGTCCTGTGGGCCGGTGTAGTCGTCGGACTCAATGGCATCATACTCATCCAGGTGAAGGTCTGGCAGTGAACCCACGCGATCGAGACGCCGCGAGACGATGCTCGGAGTGGGCGAGGGGGCGCCATTGGTGATCATGAGCTGGCCGATCTTGTTGCTCAAGGTGGCATAGTCCATGTCTCCAGGAGTTTGGGCGCGGGTCTGGGGCCGGTCGTCCTGCGGGACGTCAAGCGAAGCGATCTGCGCCAGAGGTGGTGGACCCAGCTCTTCCATTTTCCGGAGGTGGGTTTCCTCCTCCGCTTGGAAAGTAGGGGTTGCCTTGGGCCTGTCGTCCTGCTTCCGCAGGACATCAATGGTGTTACGGGTGGCAAGTCCAGGCACAGCCATGGACCTGCGACGGCTCAGCTTCGGGGGCGGGGCCTGGTTGTTCGTATCAACGGCAGCCGGCTCTTCCCTGGTGGGCAGGAGGGCTTTGTCTACAAGCAAGCGTCAATTAGCAGTACTGGCACGTGGGCGGACGTCGACTTGGAGACGTACGCAAAGCCACAAGCTGCTCAGGCGTCGCACTCTTCTTGAGCTCTTGCAGAATGTCGATTGCGGCCTCAATGTCGATGGTGCGCTTGTCAGGCGCCATTGGCAGCCTGGAAGCGCCGACAGCACTCGAGGACTTCATGGTGGAGGCGCGGGCGCTACCTGGTTCGGAAAGGGGAGTGCCGGATCTCGAGAGGGTGGTCAATCGGTCGGTGATGCTTGCGGCGAGGTCTCCTAGGCTGTCGTCGCCATCGTCCGGCGGGGCGGTGGCCTCCGGGTAGTAGAGAGCGTCTTCTTCCTGGGGGCCGAAGAGCTGCATGCGGATCTGCTGGCGGGCTTCCTGCTTGCTGCGAAAGGAGCCAGCCGAAGTCCGCACGACGTCGTCGCCGTCGAGGTTCGAAAGCTTTGAGGATGGGGGCGAGCCGGCCTGGGAGCCAATTTTCGGCGACCGGGTGTGGTTATAGGTGCGGGGCTTGGTGAGCCGGTGCGACTCCCGCGCGGCGGGAGGCTCGCTTGAAGGGGCGTTGCCCATGGTGGTGGCTGGGCGGCGGGTGTCGCGAGCAGCACGCGCAGCGAGGCGGGAGGGTGGCTGGCGGCCGCAGGGAAGCTCCGCAACGGAGCGCGAGCGCCACGGATAACACACATATATCGGGCGAAGGCCAGTTGCACGATACAGGCACCAGTAAGGCCGGCGGTCCCAGGAACGACAAGAATAGGCCCGAGAAGAAGGCGATCTGAAGCCGGAGCAGCGCTGGCCCCAGTGTTGCAGTGTTGCAGTGGTGAAGGAGGAGCATCCGCCAGCAGAGCACGGTGGGCCCCGCGCGGCTAGCCCCGACGCAGCCTAGGGCGCGTCCCGCACGGCGCCGCAAACCTGAAATCCAGCGCTTCATCTCGCGAAACCAGGCCGCAAACCGCCACGTCCGCACCGCCGCCCTGCTGTGCCGGTTTCACGAGAGCCGCCTCGCAGCCAACCGCACGCTCCGCACGCCCGCACGCAGCACGGCGACGGGCCAGACTGAGGCGATGGCGCAATCCTCGAGTGGCCGGGAGCTCCCAGCCGCGCTGTGCAACGGCGGCGCGGCCGTTTCCTGGGCCAGCTGGACTCTCGCCTCGAACGTTGCCGCCGTCCTCCCCCGCGTCCTGCTGCATCCGGCAGCCATGGTTCGCCCTGGCAGCCCGATCCGGCGTGCGACTTGGTCGCAACGCTGTTCGGTCCCGCTCTCTGGACCAAGAGTAGCCGCGCCTCGATCGGCTGGGGATCGGCAATTGAAAGGAGGGGCCGCTCTCCCGGCCGCCGATGAATGTCCGAAAACAAGCATCACGACAGCAGGGGCTTGGTGTACGCAGGCGCGTGTACCCCGAGGGTGCGCATCCTCCGGCCTTGGGTGGACGGGGATACGGAGTGCGAAGCAATAATGACGATATTGCTCGGTGGACCTCACCGGCTCATCGTCAGGACATGAAAAAAGAGTGCGAGGTCTGAGCGTCCGTATTGCCTCATCGTGAGATGATGCCGAAGTCAAACGTCCTTCCGAAGTCTTGGGCGGTCTGTCACCCGCGGCAAAACCCGTCGCACACAACCGCCAGCCCCTTTGACCACTGTCCTGATCGGGGCCTGATCGAATGTCGACGTGGTCAAAGTGGATGTGAACTGTTGGGGGGCTGCCCAGAACAGCCGTCTTCGCCATCTGATTGGTCCACATGCTCAGAGCTCAGACGCCGCACCGACCGCGAGAAGTCAGTCTTGGGAGACCGTTCTTTCCACTCTCTGTCAGCTTGCTCATCGCCTAAGCCAATCAAACCGCCAAAGCCTGCTCGTGCTCTCAATCGTGTTCTCGTGATAACCGCCGAGAGCCTTTCCCTCGTTTCCAGCGCTTGACGATCAAGTTGCTCGGCGTCCTTCCAACGACCCTGCTTCCAGGACGCTTCAAAAGAGCGGGAACACCTTCTGATATTTTACCCCGCTGGTGGTTCAAGTGTTGCCGACGAACCCAGTCCATTGCCCTCAAAGCATGCAGACGAGCGCTCGTCCATGACGAGCAGAGTGTTTTCGTTTTCCATGACCGCCCGGTCTTTCGGCGGCTTCGCCCAGCACGTCTTCTTCAGTATTCTTTGAGCGTTGTTGCCGAGCATCCAGAACCAGCCCCATCACCTCCCAATGGCCCTTTTCTGCAGTGAGGAGCGTCATGTGTCCCGTTTGTCTCCTCAGTATCCAATTCCGCGACGGAATAATAGCAAGGAGCCAGGAAAAGCGGTGCACTAGCTCAGCAGCTGCCTGCTACTATCAGCGGGGTAGCCTAAATCGATACCTGCCCGCGCTTTTGCCAAAAGATTCCTGATCGTTCCATTCTGCAGTGCCAAGACAAGACGGGCTCGAGTCGCGTTTGAGGGTGAATCAAGGTGGTTCTTGTTAGAACGTGAGGAAAAGGCGGAGATGGTGAAATGACAGTACTGCGTCGCAAACATGCAGAGTGAGGAACATCGCACAAGGCAGAAAATCCTGTGCGCGCGGTGGGCGGCTGAGACGCGTCGCTCCGGTGGGCGGCAGCGGGGTCGCATGCAACGTACGTAAGCATGCCCCGCGATCCAGTTGCCAGCCTCACTCCCCCACCCCGCTCTCCTGCACTCTGTAGAACACAACCACCCAGCCCCAGCACCCGACCATGTCCAGACCTCAATTCGGAAGAACCGCGACGACAAACCTCTCCGGCGGCTCCGGCCTGCGCCAGCTGGATGGCAAGCTAGCCGTTGTGACCGGTGCCTCGCGAGGTACACAATGCCCCGCCCTCCCGCGCCCCGCAGCAGACGTTGACAGAATTGTCGCCCACCAGGCATCGGCGCTGCCATCGCCACCAACCTCGCCAGCAAGGGCGCCTCGCTGGTCTTAAACTACACGTCCGACAAGTCGGCCGAGCTGACGCAGAAGCTCGCCCAGCAGCTCGAAGCCGACCACGGCATCCAGACCACCACGGTGCAGGCCGACATGGGCAGCGTCAAGGGTCCGGCGCATGTCATCGGCGTCGCTCAGAACCACTTCTCGCACCCTAAGACGGGCAAGTTCCAGATCGACATCATCGTCAACAACGCCGGCGTGTCGGGCAACCAGACCATCGCCGAGACCGATGCCGGACACTTCGAGTGGCTGTACAACGTCAATGTGCGCGGCCCGCTACTGCTGCTCCAGGCTGCCGAGCAATACCTGCCCCACGACCGCTCGGGCAGGATTGTTAACCTGAGCAGCGTGAGCAGCAGCCTGGGGTTCCATGGCCAGAGCATTTACGGCGGCACGAAGGCTGCCCTGGAAGCCATGACGCGCACCTGGGCTCGGGAGCTGTCGGAGCGGGCCACCGTCAACGCCGTCAACCCGGGCCCGGTTGCCACGGACATGTACGCTGGCAATGGCGAGGAGTTCTTCGCCATGATCAACCCGTGGTTGAAGAACACACCCTTGGCGCCTGCGCGGGAAGGCATCGATCGCGAGGACTTCCTCAAGGCTGCCCCGAAGGCGGGGGGACGCCCGGGATACGAAGATGAGATTGCCGGTGTTGTGGCTGTGCTCTGCAGCCCTGAGGCAGGCTGGAGCACGGGAAGCGTCGTCTGCGCAAACGGAGGCATGCGCTTCAGTCCATGAGCGAGGCTTGTGTTGGTGAGCCGCTTTGCCTGTTTGCGCCTGCTCAAAAAACTCCTATCTAAAGATACCGTCACGACTGCGGACGTCTCTAGAGCCCGAGATCAGAACAGGGCGGAAAGGAATATAATCAAGATTTTCTAGATGACGCAAGTAGATTACACTGCTAGCCTTCATCGTCCGCTGTGGCCGTCAAATAGTTCCTGATTGTATGGCAGGGGTCGTTACAGCCTACACCCGTGTCGTCAATGGCTCTTCTTTCGCTCAACCCGAGTGTATTGAGATCTGTTGATTGACCCCGAGGTTTCCGTCCGAAGCTCTATAGGGAAAGAACCCGAATAAGTAGGAATCTCGACCGCCTCGATCGTGCATGATACACGACAGGCTTCGTTATATGCATTTTCTTTCATGAAATTTCTCACAGCAGCAAGGGGCTCTTTTCACGGCCCACGCGCCTTGTGGGAGCGCTAAGATCCAGATATCCCTTGGAACACCAATTCGCGCTTCGTCTTTTCTATTGTCTCCCGCATGATATTCTGACCAGCGCGGTACTTGGTGGCGTTCGAGAAGCGAGCAGCGGCTCTCCTCGAGGGCCCTCCCAAGAATAACCGACCGTCAGAATCCAGTCTCCTGCTCCACCCTTGCCACCACAGCCTCCGCCATCGCCCTCGCCCCAGCCAAGACGCCGCGAGGGACAACTCACTGCCAACCCCCACTAGTCTGCTTACTCCTGCCGCATCCTTCGCAGCGCCGCTCAGATGGGGAGTGACTGTGTTTCCTTTGCCGGAATCTACCCCGCGACACGCTCCATACAGACGCCAGCTCGTACAAGCTCGGTCCCCCGCAGTCGCCCTACTGCTGAGCAGCCAAGTCCGACACTTCCGATATGCGGAATGATCGTCCTACCTTCTTTTACACACTTCTCACCGCGGTCCCACGGACCTAGCAGCACCACATCAGGACAGCAGCATTCCCCACATGCCGATGGCGGATCCCCGCCGCCATCCCCGTTCATCAGGATGCGCCAATGCGAAGCTTGATCCTCATACGCCGTTTACCAGCACAGCCTTACCCAGCAGGGCTAAAGCTTGTCTAACACCGTCAGCGTGGAGGTTTCCGCAGCACTCCCGCACCCCCAAAAGAAAAAAACAGCCGCGATGCATGATGCACGGCTCCCCTGGCTTCAGGAATACCTCTGCTATGCGTCGGCCATCTGACACGAAACGGGCGAGGCGCGCGCCCTCTTCGAGCCCCTTCTCCGCAAGAATGCCAAAGGTACTGGTGCCTAGACGGCCGTGGCGTGAGATGGATAGCATGGCACTGCCCTGCCCGGTCTATGTACCGGCTGACGAGAGTCTAAGTGATGCCCCGGGTAAGAACGTATAAATTCGGGTTGTACAACGCTTGCCATGAGTTCTCGTCTTGAGACCCAGGCAATTCTAGCTCGACTTCTTTCCTACTTGTACTGAGATCGGCCTCATATCCAGATCATTCTTACTTGTCAAGCATCTTTTGCTTTCAAATCCAATAGAAGCGTCGTTTCTCTCACCAAGTCCATCAAGATGAAGAGCTTCGTTGCCGCTACCCTCTCGCTTCTCACCCTGGTTTCTGCCTCTCCTGTTCTCTCGAAGCGGGCTGACCCCGTCTGCCCCGCCGATGGCTACCTCCCGGCTGATCAGTCGGAGTGGCTGTTCCCTGTATACATCGTGCCCGTCTCCAAGAACAACCCGGACACCATGTTATGGTTTGTACCCATAATGGTGCCTTGGAGGATCCGCGGCGGTCACGTGTAGCGCTAGTCTTCGCTTATATAGAGTCGCTGGGGACGCGTGTCCTTCCATCCCCAGCTTGACCTTCGTGTAGACGGAATTCAACTCTTCAGCGCTTACTCTGGGGTTGAACCATTACACACCAAGTACGGCACCGTCTACTCTCCCAAGATCACGGCCAACGACTTCTGCACCATCTTCAACCTCTACGTTCCTGTTATAAATATGGCTTATGTGGACTAATTACTTCTTGTTTACCGCCGATCGATTTGGAATCTAGATCTAGACTTGCCTGCTTACAAATCAGGAAGCTAGTATTTTAGTTTGTTCCTTATATATATAAAGCTCGCCTCTCTGCCTTGCAATTAGTTCTTTAGTCTAGCAATGAGTATTCCTCGCGTACAACTTAGTATGCCTTGAATTAGACCTTGCTCGCCTCCTTTATTGTTCACTCGTCTCTCTCCACCCGCCTCTTGGCATTCGTCCCTAGTCTCTCGCCCCCCTCCTCTTATCCCATGTGCTTCGGTATCTGCTTTACCCCTACTGCCTTTACCGGCTTCGTTACTTCGTCCCTCTCCGCCCTCTAAGGTCTGTTCATTACATTTTGCTAGACTCCTATCTAGTAGGCCTAAAGCTCTCGCCGAAGCCCTAGACTGTGATCTCCAGAATGGTCGATGGAACTACACCTCCTGACCCTTGGGATACGCTATTCCAAGTCCTCGATCAAGTCCCTGCCCCTATCAATGCTCGCCCCACCTTCCCTGAAGACATCCCGGTTTCCCTACGCGTTACCCTTAGTCAGGCGTACGCTAGAGGAAGACAATCTTGCCTAAGATCCGATATCGATTCACCAGTTATCCCTGAGAATGCTACGAACGCCCAAGTTGCTTGCATCTTTCATTACTACGGTTTTGGCCAAGATGAAGCCTTCGCTCGACTCCAGTCACTAGCTTCGAACCTCCCTGCCAACACGCCAGCTACCACGTCTACTATATCTCCTTTGGAAACCCCTACTCCTCGTCCTCGTATTCCTAAAGTCTCGGACCCAGAACCCTTTAAGGGTGAACGTACTCGATTCGGGAATTTCGCCACGCAACTCCAGCTCAAATTCGCCTCAGACCCATCTGCCTTTGCAACGGATACGGCCAAGATTACCTACGCTGGTTCCTACCTTCGCGATGCTGCTTATACCTGGTTTGCCCCTTACGTCTCTGCCTCGAATGGTTCCGTAAACTTCGACAACTACGAGTCCTTCTACCAAGCTCTCAAGGCCGCATTTGATGATCCCGACACCTACGCAACAGCTGAACGATCCCTCCTCGCACTCAAACAAGACAAGTCCTGTTCGGCGTACTATTCACGGTTTCTCTCGCTTATTACGACCCTTGGTTGGAAGGAAAACGCAGTTAAGATCCACTACTTCCGCCTTGGCCTTAAAGAGAACCTTAAGGACCTTCTTGTTGGACGAGCTATGCCAGCAGAATTCGAAAAGTTCGCTGAGGCTTGCATTATACTGGACAACCAACTCTATGCTCGAACTATTGAGAAAAAGACACCCTCAACTCGTACCCCTACCTCGATTCCTCTCTCGTCTGTACCAGCTGCTCCTCAACCCTCATCTCCCACACCAACCTCGATTCCTCAAGGTGAACCTATGGAACTAGATGCTACCGCTCGAAAGACTTACCGAAAAGCTAACAACCTCTGCGCCTACTGCGGTAATCCTAACCACTGGGTTAAAGAATGTCCTAAAGCTAAGGCTAAGGGACTTAAGCTTAATATAACGTCGCATACACCTCCTACGGCTTCCGTCCTCTACGTATCAAAAAACGTAGAAGGCTAGGCAGTACCCGGCACCTGCCTAGCCCTCCTCTACTCCCTACTTCGAATCAGTTTTCCGTCCTTGCTTCCCTCTCGTCTTCGAATCTTGGAACACTCTCGTTTTCACCTCCTAAAACCCGTACCCTACAGCCCCGTGCTATAGATCTTGGGAAACGTCCGCTCCTTATCCTTAAATCAGTGGTTAACAACAAAATCGAAACCTCGGCTATGTTAGACTCTGGTGCCTCGTCTCTTTTTGTAGATAATGCCTTTATTGCATCCTATTCAATCCCTACACGCCAAAAACCCCAAGCTGAATCCCTCGAACTCGCGGATGGATCTATCGCCGGATGGATTACCCACGAGGCCGACCTTCAACTTGATATTGATCAGCATCAAGAACTCGTTACCTTCCAAGTAACTAAGCTCGGCCAATATCCAATTATCCTAGGAAAACCCTGGCTAGAACGGCATGATCCACACGTCCTATGGTCAAAAAACACAATTACCTTCGCCTCCCCTTTTTGCCAAGCAAATTGCTTGCCTACTCGCCAACCCACAACTACGCTTTCCCCCTCACCTCCTAATTCGCCTTCGATCTCTTGCGCTACTGTATCCTACGCCGCCCTTACTCGTTATGTCCGACGAGATAAGACTAGGATATACGCCGTATCAATTAAGGAGATCCAAGAACACCTTGATAGCCTTAAGGAAACGGAACAGCAAACTCCAGAACAAGAACTCGAAACCCTCCGCTCACGAGTCCCCGCTCGATTCCACTATCTTCTTCCCTTCTTTACAAAGAAAGAGGCCGATAGACTTCCCCCACATCGGTATATTGATCATGAGATTTTATTAGAAGAGGGCAAGAAACCCCCATTCGGCCCTCTCTACTCAATGTCCGATTTAGAGCTTAAGGCTCTACGTGAATACCTTGATGAAAACCTTAAAAAAGGTTTTATTCGACCCTCATCCTCATCCTCTGCGTCCCCTGTTCTCTTTGTTAAGAAACCAGGAGGCGGCCTTCGTTTTTGCGTGGATTATCGCGAACTAAATGGTATTACGAAAAAGAACCGTTATCCACTCCCCTTGATCAACGAGACTCTCCGTCAACTTCAAGGCTCTCGTATTTTTACTCGACTCGACCTTCGCGGTGCTTATAACCTTATCCGAATTAAGGAAGGCTCCGAACCTTTGACTGCCTTCAGGACTCGCTATGGCCTATACGAATACCTGGTTATGCCCTTTGGCCTGACGAATGCGCCGGCTACCTGCCAACAATTCGTTAACGATACATTACGTGAATACCTTGACCGCTGGTGCGTCGTCTACCTAGACGACATCCTTATCTACTCAGAAACAGAAGAAGAGCACCACGAACATGTCCGATTAGTTCTCGAAAAGCTCTGTGAAGCAGGCCTATACGTAAAAGGCGAAAAATGCGATTTCTATACGACTTCAACTACGTTCCTTGGCTTCGTTATTTCTCCAGACGGTATCTCTGTGGACCCAGCTAAGGTAGCCGCCGTAAGAGACTGGGAGACTCCTCGTTCAGTTAAAGACCTTCAATCGTTCCTTGGCTTTGCAAACTTTTACCGACGATTTATTGAAGGATACTCTCGAAAAGCCAGAGCTCTCTTTAAGCTCCTAGCTAAGAACATTCGTTTTACTTGGGGGAAAGAACAGGATAAAGCTTTTACTTACCTTAAGGAAGCCTTCTGTTCTTACCCAATCCTCCGACACTTCGATCCCCAACTCGAGACTATCCTTGAAACTGACTCTTCTGACTTCGTCATATCCGCAATCCTATCTCAATGGGTAACGTATAACGATGGCAAGAGACTTCTACACCCTGTCGCCTACTACTCTCGGAAAATGACCTCCGCAGAGCAGAACTACGGTATTGGGGATAAAGAACTCTTAGCTATTGTGGAAGCCCTAAAGGAATACCGTTCCCTTATTATCAACCTCTCCTCGCCACTCCTCGTCCTTACAGATCACTCGAATTTGACTAGCTTTGCCTCTAAGCAAATCTTGAACCGTCGACAAGCACGCTGGGCAATTGAACTCTCGGAACTCGACTTTAAGATTGTCTACCGCCCAGGAACTAAGAATCAACGCGCGGATGCGTTAACAAGACGGTCAGGAGACCTCCCTACTCGAGAGGGGCGCCTGCCCCCTACTACGATCCTTACCCCCGGAAAATTCGAAATTTCGACCCTTGTTTCAACTCGATATTCGATCGCTAGGCTAGAACCGTCCCTGGCTAGTGATATTCGCTTGGCACTTGATAAGGATACTCTTGGGCAAGAGATCCTTACTGCACTCGATACCCACGCACTTCGACATCCTAAAGTGGATCTAGGCGCATGCTCTAAGGATAACGATGGTCTATTACTAGTTAATGGACTTATCTATATCCCTGAAGACCTAAGCCTCCGCCAAAGGATTATTAGCTCTCGACACTCGCATCCGGCTGCTGGACACCCAGGCCAAGCAGCAACATTTGAACTCGTTACTCGTGATTTCTGGTGGCCAGGTCTACGACAGACAGTAGCTCGTTTTATACGGAACTGTGAGACCTGCCAAAGAATCAAACCCGCTCGACACGCCCCCTTTGGATACTTGAAACCCCTTGAAGTGCCACAACGCCGCTGGCAATCCGTTTCTCTCGATTTGATTACGGGACTTCCAACGTCCAATTCGTTTGATGCTATACTAGTAGTCGTAGACCGACTAACTAAAATGGCTCACTTTATTCCTTGCCAAACAACCCTCGATTCGATAGAGCTTGCTAAGCTTTATCGAGACTACGTTTTTCGACTACACGGCTTACCCAACGACTTTGTATCTGACCGCGGCTCGATTTTTACTTCTGAATTCACTAGAGCTCTTAGTAGATCCCTATCTATTAAGACCAACTTTAGTACGGCTTTCCACCCACAAACCGACGGCCAGACAGAGCGTGTTAACGCCATCCTCGAACAATACCTTCGCGCCTACGTTTCGTACCAACAAGACGATTGGAACGACTTTCTCTCCCTTGCTGAATTCGCTTATAATAATACGATCTCGACCACGACTAAGGTTACCCCCTTTTTTGCAAACTACGGCTTCCACCCTCGTTATGAGATTCTACAGAAAGACTCAATCTCAGCCCCCCTTGAACCCCTACGTCTCTTCCAAGAGAACCTCGAAAACCTCGAAAACTACCTTCGCCAAGAAATTCGACTCGCACAAGACGCCTACGCAGAACAGGCTAATAAAGACCGTATTTCGCCACCCGTCTTTAAGCCTGGTGACCTTGTTTGGCTCCTAAGACGGCATATCTCGACAACAAGACCTTCGGATAAACTCGACTTCAAACGCCTTGGCCCCTTTTCTATACTAGAAAAGATCTCAACTCATGCCTATCGCCTAGAACTACCAAGGACAATGAAAGTCCACCCCGTATTCCACGTCTCCTTACTCGAACCCGTAGCCTCTGACCCCTTACCTAATCAAATCCAACCTCCGCTCCCGCCTATTATCGTTGACGGCGAAGAAGAGTACCGGGTAGAAGAGATTCTGGATGTTAAAACAACCCGGAGACAACCAAAATACCTTATAAAATGGACTGGTTACTCGATACCAACCTGGGAACCTTACGACCTTGTTAAAGACCTTGAAGCTCTTGATACGTTTTATAAACGTTATCCTTCAAAACCTCGACCCTTAAACTAAAGGCTCGTAGGAACTCACCTCTAGGGAAGAGAGCCTACTGTTATAAATATGGCTTATGTGGACTAATTACTTCTTGTTTACCGCCGATCGATTTGGAATCTAGATCTAGACTTGCCTGCTTACAAATCAGGAAGCTAGTATTTTAGTTTGTTCCTTATATATATAAAGCTCGCCTCTCTGCCTTGCAATTAGTTCTTTAGTCTAGCAATGAGTATTCCTCGCGTACAACTTAGTATGCCTTGAATTAGACCTTGCTCGCCTCCTTTATTGTTCACTCGTCTCTCTCCACCCGCCTCTTGGCATTCGTCCCTAGTCTCTCGCCCCCCTCCTCTTATCCCATGTGCTTCGGTATCTGCTTTACCCCTACTGCCTTTACCGGCTTCGTTACTTCGTCCCTCTCCGCCCTCTAAGGTCTGTTCATTACAGTTCCCGAGTCAGCCGCAGGAAAGACCTGCACTTTGAAGTTCTTCTTCCCAAGTCAGGACCAGCTCCGCACGAGCTCCTACACATACGAAGGCGCCGGCCACTTCACCTTCACCGGCTACGCATTCGGCTCCGGTGCTACCGCCGACACCACCTGGAACAACCAGCCGCCAGCTGGTCCCAGTAAGTCCTCCCGTCCACTGCCAGGTTGTTCTTGAAAGTTGCGGGCTGACATGTTTTAACTTCTCCAGGCCCTCCCTCTCCGCCTGCTGTGCTGGAGCCGGGTAACGCGTACGTCATCAACGCTGGTGACTGCGGCGTTCAGGCTGGCCAGGGCTCGCTGGAGGTTAGCGGCATGCTTTGCAGCTTGGACACGACGTTTGAGTACTTCCAGGACTCGGACCTGTGCCCAATCGGCTTCTACCTCGTCATTAGCTAATGGAGAGGGTCGATATAAAGACGGCGTTTCTAATGAGAGGGGTTATTGTGCAACGAGTAGTCCACAATCGACACATGAATTAACGATACACGTCCATTCCTGCTCTTTCACAGTGATCTCAAAGACCTTCGGAGTGAAAAGTTCCATTAGCTCTCAAAGATCATGGCGGCAAGGGCGCGAGTGCAAGCAACCTCCGCCAGCTGACCAGCCCCAGGCTTAGAACATTTAAAAGTAAATATTTTGACGGAATTCTCTAACGGAGTCGATTCGCCATAGGATATGCGAAGACACTGCCTTCGCAGCTGCAGTTCCTTTGTCCTATAAGGAGACGAAGTTGCCACTAGCCCCGAAACATCAAGCACGTGGCATGAGTCTTGGTTCTGGGACGATTGCGAATGTATCTCTTTGTTGAATTATTCCTTCGCCACTGCAACTGTGCCGGGCCGTCAGTTTCATCTCAACTTCCGGCACTACCTCTACCTCATCCAGGAGACCCAAACCATGGTGCGGCTTATCCTTGCGGCTGGCACACTGGTGCTGGTGTACCTACAGCCGCTTGCATCTGCACAGAACGATATCACGGTAATTGGCACGACGCTTCCGCCGGTCACATCCACGTCCCAAGATGTCTCGGCTGCGATAGCTGGCACTGCGACATCCACACGATCCCCGGCCACAGTCACAATCACGGTGAACAGAGTCGAAGATAAGTTTGTCCCTGAGAACGTCACAGCACAGGTTGGAGATGTGGTCAAGTTCGAGTTTTGGCCCACGAACAACTCCGTGGCGCGCTCTGAACTCGCATATCCATGCATACCATATTCTCTCACAGGCGCAAGCAAGGCGGGACTCGGATTCTACTCCGGCTTCAAACCTATCGTGGCAAATCTGGCCCAGATCAATGTTACAGAGCTGGTATGTGGCTTGGCTCGAATCGAGCTAATGGCTGGGCTTGTACACTGACATCAAACTCGACAGCCAGCGTACTACATAACAATCAACCGAGTCACTCCCATTTTCTTCTACAACACCGCGCCAGGCGCATGCATCAACCACCAGATGGTCGGAGCAATCAACCCAGTCCGTCCCTCGTCCCCCCTCCACCCTTCCTCCCCAACTGACCTTCCATCAGCGCGATGCCACCCAACTCTCCGTCCAGAAAGAAGCCGCCGCCGCCGCCACCCTCGCCCTCAGCCCGGGCGAGCCCATCCCCCAAGGCTCCAGCGTCTCCTCCTTCGACACCTCCACCGTCACCTCCACCAGCACCTCCACCAACGCCTCCTCTCCCCCTTCCTCCCGCTCCCCGGTAGCCCTTTCCCCCGGCGCCGCCGCCGGCATCGCCATCGGCGTCCTCGCCTTCCTCGCCTTGCTGGGCGTCGCCGTCTGGTCCGTCCGCCACGCCCGAAAACCCTACGGGCCGCACGCGCACCGCCCGTGCAGCGAGCCGGACCTGACTAGCCTGGGCACGACTCCGCGCAGCCCGGTCACGCCGGCCACGGCGACGTCGGAGCTGCCGGGAAATACGATCGACGGGCGGCTGCGGCCGGAGAGCGAGGGGGTGTATGTGGTTAGCTGGCCGTGGACGCCGCAGCAGGAGCATTCGGGGAGCGGGGGCGTGTTTGGGCCGTGGCAGCAGGGGAGGGGGAGGCTGGGGGTGGTGAGTGAGTTGAGTGCGTGTGGGGAGGTGCGGAAGGATCAGTGAGTGTGAGGTTGTTGTGAGGTGAGGTGCTTTTTGCTGACGAGGTTTAGGGTGCCGAATACGCCGCCGGATAAGCATCTACCGGAGTTACCTGATGAGGGGAAGAAGAGTGGGCCGTATGAGCTTGACGGATGAGTTGTTGAGGTCCAGATGCTGGAACGCGAATGGGTTGCCTTGCTTGTTTTCCCTTTCTTTTCCAGTCATTGTAGATGGGGACGGCGGCTGTCGTCTGCGTGTATATTCTGAGTAGCTCGACTGCAGCACTCGTGTAAGTGAAGACGTCCAGCAATAGCCGACACTGCGACCGTCATACCAAGAGCGGAAACAGCTGCTTACTCGGGGCAGCTTCATCGACGTGGCCATAGCTCCCTCGGCGAGACCTTCCCGCGGAAAGAATCTCCTTTCTAAGCCTCAACCCGGAACCCGCTAACGCAAGGCACCGTACCCCGCGCTGCCCTATGGTCGTCGTTTCCACCAAGACTCGGGCGAAGTTTGCTCTGCTGCGGACATGATGCGACTCGGCCTTCGGGTCCGGGGGAGAGAAGGTCGCGTAAGGCCGGCGCGTACGCTCTCGGGGTATAAAGCGCCTCGAATGCGTCTTCTCAAGCTCTTACGGCTCCAGTGGTTTCTTCACTTCACGGCGGCTCTTCTTCAGCAATACCCCCACCGGCCCACCATTCGACCATCCAGGCCCCAAGCCCTCGCCGGCGGCGCTTCTTCCGCAAAGGCGTCTCCTCGTGCTTCTGCAGGAGCCCAGACGCCACATCGCCTCCAGAATCTCCCCCTCACAGTAACGTCTCGAAAGCTCGACGCGGACCTCTAAAGTCTATGCCCAAGCCCCTAGCAAAGCCCCCCAGAAAAGGTCTAGAGCCTCCAACCGAGACCCTCAATCCCCATCCGCAACCCGCCTCGCCCACCATGGCTTCCCCATCCGCCGCGCAAACGATCACCCACGTGGTCCTCTTCAAATACCGCGACACCATCTCCTGGACGGACTTCGAAACGCACTTCACCGCCTTCCGCGCCCTGCCCACGCGCTGCGTGCACCCGCTCACCGGCCGGCCGTACATGCTGTCGATGCGCATGGGCAAGAACCGTAGCTGGGAGCCCTTCAGCAAAGGCATGACGCACGCGTTCGTGCTCGAGTTCGCCTCCCAAGATGACCTCGACTACTACCTCACGCGCGACCCGGTGCACCTGGCCTTCTCGCGCGACGCCGCGCCGCTGGTCGAGGACTCGGTCGTCGTGGACATCAGGGACGGCGTGCTGTTCGGCCCCGGGGCGACGAGGCCAGAGGGCGTGGCGTTTCCGGGGGAGGAGGGCAGGACGTGGAAGGGGGGTTGCCATTGTGGGCTGTGCGCGTGGGAGGTTGTGGTGAAGGGGACGGGGGAGGCGTTGAAGCACGTGCTGTGCCATTGCGACACGTGCAAGAAGCTGGGCGGCGGGCCGTACTCGTGCAACTATATTGTGCCGAGGGAGGATTTGAGGATCACGAAGGGGAGCCCGAGCGTGTACACGTACAAGGGCGCGAGCGGTAAGTCTGGCTTCCGACGTGAGCTGAAGTCTGCTAAGGAGGCTGGTGCTGACGCGTTTTGTGATTGCAGGAAGGGATGTGCGCTGCTACTTCTGCCCTACCTGCACTTCGCACATCTACCACCACCAGGACGCTATGCCGGACAAGGTCATCGTGCGCACGCTGTTGCTTGAGGGCGGAAATGATCTCGAAGCCGGCGGTGAGATCTTCGCAGAAGGAAAACTGAAGTGGGTTAGGGATTTAAAGGATAGTTTAGAGCCGGTGTTACGACCGGCACTAAACTGAATTCAAAGTGGGTGTATTGAACGAGGTTTCTAATCTAAAGAGAAGAAAAAGAAGAAGGTAAGAAAGGTAGAAGGGAGGGTGTTTATATAGTAAGCCCGGTTCTGTTAAGACCCTATATCACGTGTAACGGTAGGCTCCTTCCACTAAGCTTCGGAGTCGCTTAGCAGGTTGGTAGAAACCGAAGGGTTTACCTTGAAGAGACAAGAGGAGGATGGCGGTGCAAAGAGTGAAGTATCACGTGATAGCGCGGTGCGCAATGAGCTTGTTACCTCCAAATCAATAGGGTTTGAATTGGAACTTTGAGTTGACCACGAAGGGTCAAATGTCTAGCTAAAGGAGTGTAACTATATACTACTAGGAAAGCTATACAATCTGGATCAATATTGTTGGATCAAAGTGACTGGATCAACCGGGTAGGATCGGTCGTGTCACGACTCAAGAAGAACAAGTCAGATTCTCGAAATTGACTAAAGTTTCTAAGCTAGAGAAAGGAAAGAGAAAAGAAAGGGAATAAAGGAGGAAGGAGGAAACTTATATATCCAGCCTAGGTACTAGTTAGAAGTCGAATAGCCGGTCTTAGGCTTCCCTTTCCCGTACGTTCCCGCTAAGTGTTTGCTCTTAGCAAACCCTATGTCTTAGACATCTTGTCTTAGATAAGTGCTTTAGCCTAATTAGGCTTAGTTTTCTGGAGAATGAGATGTTGACGGTCTGAATCGTCACATTACCCCCCTCTTAAGCGAGAGCTTCTGGCGATGACCTCACTCGACAGCTTTATCGTTTTCTTGAATCCACCGTTTGAGTTCCTTCGGTGGACCGGGCTTCGCTGGGTAGGAGTCGTGAAATTCCTTGAGTTTCTGAGCCGCGTGGTTGAAGTTGTCTACTGGATACCATTGAGGGTCGGGTGGCCAGTCTGCCCACTGAACCCTGTACTGGAGTCTCTTCCCCTTGCCAGTGTAACGGGAGTCGAGAATGGACTCTACTACGTATTCGTCTTTATTGTCTACCTGCACCGCGGGCTGCGGCTCCGGTATCTGGCCTAGAAGGGGGTTACTGTCGTCCCTTGTAAGCTTGCTTGGATGGAACACATTGCCGCGGTTAATGCCTGGGGGTAGTTGAAGGCGGTAAGCGGTTCCCACTTTCTCGATAATAGGATATGGCCCAATCCGCGTCCATCCTAGCTTCCTTGAGGGTCGGTCCAAATCCATGTCCTTAGTAGAGATAAACACCTTGTCTCCCACCTCGTAGGACACATCCTTCCTGTGACGGTTGGCGAACTCTACTTGCTTCTCCTGGGACTGCTGCAGGTGGAATTTCGTAAATTCCCAGACCTTTTGCATCTTATCTGCCATCTCGTTGGCTCTTTCCCTGCTCCAGGTAGCCGCGGCGGTGGGCGCTAGAGGGGTGGGCGTCCAGTCAAAGGATAGGCGGGGCTCATATCCGTAGACCACGAAGAAGGGGCTTACGGTAGAGGAGGCGGAGACGTTTCCATTAGCAGCGTATTCTGCGGAGGCAAGCCAGTCTACCCAGTCGTCCTGATGATAGCTAACGTAGTGACGGAGGTAGATTTCCATTTCTTTGTTGGCGTTTTCTGTTTGCCCGTCCGTCTCTGGATGGTAGGCTGTTGAAAGGCGGTGGTCAATCTTCAGTAGCTTGCAGAGGCCTTGCCAGAATTCGCTGATAAACTGGGGTCCTCGATCTGAGATGATGGTGTCCGGTAGGCCATGATACTTCCAGATATTGTCTCTGAAGAGCTGCGCCATTTGACTCGCGGTGGTGGTGTCGTGGCAGGGGATGAAGTGCCGCATTTTTGAGAACCGGTCTACCACTACTAGGACGGCGGTGAATCCTTTGCAGTTTGGCAACTTGGTGACAAAGTCACAGGATAGGTGCTTCCAGGGCTGGTCCCCGATGGGGAGCGGCTTGAGCAGGCCGTTGTAGGATTCCGTTTTGTATTTAGCCCTCTTGCAGGAGTGGCAGTTCTGCACGTACCGCTTTACTGCCTTTTTCATACCATTCCAGTAGTACCTCTCCTTTAAGAGTTCCCAGGTGCGCTGGATGCCTGGATGTCCCGTTGCTGGGGGTCGATGAGCAGCCTGAATGAGCCTTAGCCTGAGGCGGTCGTCCTGTGGCACAACAAGGCGGTTCTCCTGGAAGACGAGCAAGTCATCGCGCAGTGAGTACTCAGGGTACTTGCTGATGTCCTGGCGGATGGCCGTCAAGGCGTCGTCTGTCCGGTTAGCTGTCCGTAGCTCAGTAGGGAGGTCAGGGTTTTCGAATAGCTTGAGGGGAGAGAGGGTGAAGCTCCCCGGAGGGAGCGCCGTGCGGTTCATAGAGGTGAGGCGGGAGTCAGAGTCGTCCACCGGTAGATCCTGCTCTCGACGAGAGAGAGCGTCTGCTCTCTTATTCTTCTTTCCTGCGATAGGAACAATCCTAAAGTCGTACTCCGCGAGTTCTTCTGCCCATCGAATTTGGCGGCGGGAGAGCTGCTTGTTCGTCATGAACGTTTTCAGGGTCTCGTGATCAGTGAATACCTGGATTGGCTCCTGTACACTCCGGCACTCGGGACTCCATTCCTGAAAGGCTCGAACGATGGCCAGGAGTTCCTTGTCGTAGATCGTGTAATTACATTCCGTGTCTGAGAGCTTCTTGGAGAAGTAGGCCACTGGATGAAGCTTCCCTTCCTCATCCTTCTGTGAAAGGACTCCTCCACTAACGTAGTCAGAAGAGTCAACTTCGAGGAAGATGGGCTTCGCCGGGTCGAAATGTCGAAGTACTGGGTCTGAGCGGACGGCGTTCTTTAGTGCTTGGAAGGCGGCCTCACACTTCGGCGTCCAGGCCCACGCTACCTTGTTCTTGGTCAGGTCGGTGAGTGGTTTTGCAATCCTCGAGTAGTTCTTAATAAACCGGCGGTAGTAGTTGCAGAGGCCTAGGAATGAGCGCGCTCCTCGGAGAGAGATTGGGGCTTTCCATTCCAGGATAGCTGCAACCTTCTGGGGGTCCATCCGGATTCCGTCTCGCCCGACAATGAGGCCAAGGAAGCGAGTCTCGGTGACCTCAAATTCGCATTTCTTAATGTCCGCTTGAAGGCCTGCTTCTCTGAGTTTCTTAAGGACCAGTCGTACCTGTTCTCTATGCTCTTTTCTTGTCTTACTGTAGACCAGAATGTCGTCCATGAACACTGAGCAGAAGTCGTCTAATCCGGCCATCATAACCTCGTTCATGTACTGCTGGAAGGTGGCAGGTCCATTACATAATCCAAAGGGTAGGACGTTGTAGCGGTATGATCCGTAGCGCGTCCGGAAGGTTGTAAGGTCCTTGGAGTCTTCGTGCATCCGAATCCTGTGGAATGCTTGTCTGACGTCAATCTTAGAGAAGTAACGCGCTCCAGTCAACCGGGCTAGCGTCTCGTCAATCAAGGGAAGTGGGTATTTATTCTTCTTCGTAGCTGCGTTAAGGCGGCGGTAGTCCACGCAGAAACGGAATCCTCCATTGGCCTTCCTTGCCATGAGGATGGGTGAACCAAACGGTGCCCTGCTCGCTTCAATAAACCCCTTTCCTAGGTTCTCCTCAATGTAGTCCTTTGCAGCCGCGAGTTCGTCCGTAGACATCCGGTATAGCGGCGGCGTGCGTAACTCCGGGTCCTGGTTGAGCTCTATCCTGTGGTCACAAGGTCTTGAGGGGGGAAGCTCGTCTGACCTCTGCTTGGAGAAGTTCTCTGCCAGGTCCTGCAGCCATTCAGGTAGCTGAGGGGTGAGTTCTCTTAACTCCTCGGGTAACTGTTGTTGGAAGGCGTTGATTCTTGCCTGCTCCTGCTCCTCCAGCAACTCCCAGAGACGGAGATGGTACACTTCAGTGCCTTGTTGCTTTAGTGAACGCAGAAATCCTTCCGCAGTTACGAGCTGCATATCCCTCTTTGGTACCTTCTTTCGAGGTGGGGGAGACTTCTTCTCCACGTCCTTGGTCAGTTCCTTGTTCATTTCTTTAAGGGACTCCCTTATATCGGCCTGGAAGGAGTGTCTAGTAAGGATTCTCTGGGGCCTCCATGATTCTACCTTAGGAGGCGTCGTTGGATCAAGCTTTCTTGGCTCCGCCGCGGCGGGCCTGCCGGGGTGCGTGCAGAAGTTCGGCTTGAACGTGACTGAGTTGCTGTTTGCGTCTGGTAACGCGCCGTGGGCCTGCAACCAGCCCTTTCCCAGTAGCATGTCGTGGTTCCCAAGGTCCATGATGAGTAGGGGAGAGGTGGCTTCCCAGTGATCCTTGACTTGGAGGTGTGGGCAGATCTTGTGGGTGATAGGTTTTCCGCTTCGCCCGTCCGCAACGGTGTAGGGGATCGGTTTGGAGAGGGGGAGGGGTACAATTCCAAGCTCTTCTGTCATCTGGTGCGCGAGGCTCCTGCTCACTGTGGCGTATACAAGTGCTCCAGTGTCAACCATTGCATCAACCTGTATTTTCTTTCCTTGACTAGATAATATACAGTGTGCAATAATAGGTTCTAGGTTGGGGTGCCACAGGGAAGTCACCTGTACTTCCGTGAACAAAGCCTGTTCCTTACTCCTAGGCGCGTCTTTGCTAGGAGTTACTCTTTTCCCGAGTCTTCAGCTGATCCAGAGTCCGGCTCAGCATTGGCGATGGTAACCGCCTTAGCAGGGCAGGCGTTAGCCATATGCCCTTTCTGATGGCAGTGGAAGCAACGGCCTTCCTTGCGGTAAGAATCCCGCTCCTCAGCGGTTAGTGACTTCTTCTGTTCCTGCCTAGAGGTAGTACGCTCCACCGTTGGCTTAGTGTTCTTTAGGGATTTATTAGCACGCTCCTTCTTCTTCTCTGCCGCCTTAACATCGTTCTGAAGTTCCCTATCTAGCGTACGGGCACGAGCCGTTAGATCCTGGAAGCTGAAGTTTAGGGAGTCCTTAACGGGCGCCAGTCCATGGCGAAGTCCTCCTGAAAGGCGGGTCCATATCTCCTCAAACCACTGGTCCCTTGGAAGCTCGGATTCCGTGGCGAGGGCAATGAACTTGGCGTAGAAGGAGTTGAAAGGCGTCGTGTTCTGGTAGAAGCGGCGGAATTCCTGGCGCTTGTTCTGGAGGAAGTGGGGGTCGTCAAATACGGAGGTAAGAAGAGCAAAGGCCTCTTCTGCCGTCTGGAAGGCAGCGGGTCCCTCATGAACGTTCGGCCTAATGGTGTCTGAGGCCGTCCCAGTGGTGCGTGAGAAGATGTAGGATATCTTGGCCCTTTCAGTCTTGTAGTGGTCCGCGTTAACTTCCAGCTTATTGTACATCTCGGCCTTCCAGTGCCTAAAGGAGGGCTCCTTCTCGGGTTCTCCAGTAAACTGTGGAGGATCAGATAGCTTCGCGGAGCGTCCTCCCTGATGCTGAGATATTAGGGAGCGGACTAGGGTTTCTACAGTTGGCTGACTGTCAGGAACGGAGCTCATCTCAGACTGGTTTCCAGGGGATTGACGTCCTGTAGTAGGTCGGTAGCTAAAAGTAACGTTCGGCTCCCTGAGGCCCTTATTTTGTCGTCTAACGCGCTCTAGTTCAGC